>CAKXYN010000059.1:3838125-5117500 GCA_935064755.1 Tragelaphus eurycerus | reverse complement strand
ATCGTGACCTCACTTAGCTGCTTGTTCCATTTGTTCATTCTGTGTGGATCAAGCGCCTTCTGTGCACTACCCCCCAAACACGGGGGGGGCCCAGGCCTGGAGGAGCCTCAGCACAGTGGGGCAGATAGCAGTCATGTGACTGTAAACCTCCTGGGAAACAGGCGCTGTGAAGACAGGTAGAGGATACTCTGGGCCCCCCAGGAAGAGAATTGCATCAACTCCGGAACGTCGTAGCCCAGTGGCTGAAATACAACAAGCGGGAGGAGCTGAGCTCTGGGGAGCTGAGGGGTGACCATCCGGGCCCAGACCCATCTTGGGGCAGGTGGCAGCTGGGACCATTTGGGGACCAGAGACCAGGAGGAGAGCCAGCATCTGGGAGATGTGCCGGTGGAGTTCAGCTGAGGGGCCAGAGCACCCCAACTGCGGTGTCCCCATAGGACATCGGCTTGGTCCTGGAAGGCTCTCGAAGTGGGTGGGAGAGATCACTTGGAGAATGCGCAGAGCGGGACACAGTGGAGTCCTGAGGAGACCCAGCTGGTGCTGTGTGTGAGGGTGCTGGTGGCTGGACCCAGGATCGGTGGGAGACATGGGGAAGAGAGGGCTTCTGCTCAGGGGGAGGGCACAGTCCCAACCCTGCCGTCTGCTGTGTTGCCTGCAGGACCTCCGTGCAGAGACGCCTCTGGGGGACCTGTGGCATCATGACTTCTGGGGCAGCCGGCTGAGCAGTAACACCAGCCACAAGTCCTACCGCCCCCTGACCGTGCTGACCTTCAGGTGAGGTGTCGCAAGATGGCCGTGGGGGAAGGGAAACCTGAGGCTTGTGCGTGACGTTGCACTAGGTCAGGTATAACAAGGGGCCCTGGTCAGGGGTTCCGACGGACGTACAAGCCGTGGTGCAGACACTGACCCGGGCAGCCACACAGAGGAGACCTGCCAGGCCCCTGGCAAGGATGCTCTGACGGAGCGGTCCCTACTTTGCACAGTTCTCTCAGGTTGGACCCTTTGCAGCTTAAGCTGGAGGAAACAATATGTCAAAGCAACAGGTAGCCTCTAATTAAATTGTGTTTGCTTTCATTATATAAAAAAAGTAAGTTATAAATCTTACCCCTGTGAACCACATCAGGCTTCCCTGGTAACTCAGAGGTAAAGCATTCACCTGCAACACAGGAGACCCGGGTTCGATCCCTAAGTCAGGAAGATTCCCTGGAGAAGGCAATGGCTACCCACTCTAGTTTTCTTGGCTGGAGAATTCCGTGGACAGAGGAGCCTGGCAGGTTCATGTGGTCACAAAATGTCAGACACGGAACGCTTCACTTCCGTGACCACATCAGTATCCAAAAACAAAATGAAACTAAAGAGGATCTCGCCACCCACCATGAATCAGGGAGCTGTTTCCATTAAATAGATCAGTTGATCTCACAGAAGTTCCTATGCATAGCTGTTTCTTGGGTGTATTGGATAACCTATGTGTAGATCCCTTAAAAGTGAAAGTGAAAGTCGCTCAGTCATGTCTGACTCTTTGCGACCCCATGGACTATATATACAGTCCATGGGATTCTCCAGGCCAGAATACTGGAGTGGGAGCCTTTGCCTCCTCCAGGGAATCTTCCCAACCCAGGGATCGAACCCAGGTCTCCCGCATGGCAAGCAGATTCTTTACCAGCTGAGCCACAAAAAGAAGTATAGAAATGATGAATCAGAACCACTTGTGGTTGGAAAAGAGACAAGAATCCTTGACAGGGAGAAAGTGCTTCCTTGTTCAGAAGGCTGGTGGACAGACTGTCAAGGGGTATTTTGGGGGGTTGGGGATGGGGAGAATAGACAAGTCACTTGACCATGCTTCCCGGTGGAGCAGCCTGCGTAACGTGTGGTCTGTTTTATCTTTCTGAAAGACAGCTTTGTCTTTATCGCACCTGAGTAATTGTCTTTTTTTTTTTTTTTTGGCATTTCCTCTCCAAGTATTTTCTGTCTCAGTCCTCTGAGAGGTCCTTATCTCCCGTTTTCCTCTCTGCAGTTAATTACATTCTTAGCTCATCTTCACCCTTCTTAGCTTAACAGGCATTATTTATCTTGACGCTATTTTTATCAACTGTGCACATGCTCTCCTCCTTCAGTATGTTCACATGCCAGCCTTTCCCTCCAGCCGGTTTGTGTTTTATTTCACGTTCTTCTGCATCTCCGTTGTGAATACCTTCCTTCCCTGCAGGATGAACTACTATTTGTCGGGAGGCTTCCACCCCATGAGCTTCCACGTCATCAACATCGCCCTGCACGGTGGCATCTGCATGCTCCTGATGGATGTCTTCTCCGTGCTGTTCGGGGGCCTGCAGTACACGAGCAAGGGCAGGAGGCTGAATCTGGCCCCCAGGTCGTCTCTGCTGGCCGCCCTGCTGTTTGCCGTGCACCCGGTGCACACTGAGTGTGTAAGTACTGTCTGCCAGCCACCTCTACACTCGTGTAAGATAGACGCGGTCCATGTGCTGGTTTGTTCCCTAAAACAAGCTTCCCATGGCTGTAGAAGGCTGTAGAAGGCCAGCTTTCAGACGCCCAGAATGGTCATTTGTGGGGACAGCAGGTCCCCCTTAGGACAAACGCAGGGTCCGCGATGGGCCGAGACTTCATAAAGATCACATGGTATGATCTCTGGTGATGCTCCCTGTGTCCCTTATTAGATCACACTCGGAAGGTGTGAATGGTGAACTTTGCCCAGCTTCTAGGTCTAAAGCCAGAGGCTGAGACTGCCTTGTTTTCCTGAAAAGGGGTCTGATGCAGTTTTCCTCTGTTAGCCTAGAGCTTCTGTGATTTCCAGAATATTTCCTCACACTTCGTACGATCGTCACCAAGACGCTGTAAGTTCAGCTGGAGCAGCATAACTATTTCCACTTTACAGAAGAGGAAGCAGCCAGGGAGGACAAATTAGTGACTTAACCTAGGTCAGTCACATGGCCGAGGGGAATAGGGACAGAATTTAAGGTCTGGTCATCTGAACCCGTGCCAGGGAGAGGTTGGCATGCTGTGATCTGAGCTGGTGGGTGGGTCCCCACATCCTGCTGGGACCTGCTCATGAATTCGCCCCACCTTGCCTCTCATCTCCCATCCCTCCATTCCATGACAACCATTCAAACTCAAATATTTGACAAAAAGCTATCGGTCATTGAAAATTAGCATTCCTAAGACAAATCAGCTGTCTGTTCACCTGTCCTTGTTTCTTGGCAAATAGGCAGTATTCAGTCTCATCCTATCAGTTCAGTTTAGTTCAGTCGCTCAGTCGTGTCCGACTCTTTTCAACCCCATGGACTGCAGTATGCCAGGCCTCCCTGTCCATCACCAACTCCTGGACATGGCTCAAACTCATGTCCATTGAGTCTGTGATGCCATCCAACCATCTCATCCTCTGTCGTCCCCTTCTCCTCCTGCCCTCAATCTTTCCCAGCATCAGGGTCTTTTCCAATGAGTCAGCTCTTCGCATCAGGTGGCCAAATTATTGGAGTTTCAGCTTCAACATCAGTCCCTCCAATGAACACCCAGGTGTGATCTCCTTTAGGATGGACTGGTTGGATCTCCTTGCAGTCCAAGGGACTCTCAAGAGTCTTCTCCAATACCACAGTTCAAAAGTATCAATTCTTCAGTGCTCAGCCTTCTTCACAGTCCAACTCTCACATCCACACATGACCACTGGAAAAACCATAGCCTTGATTGGACGGACGTTTGTTGGCAAAGTAATGTCTCTGCTTTTTAATATGCTGTCTAGGTTGGTCATAAGTTTTCTTCCAAGGAGTAAGTGTCTTTTAATTTCATGGCTGCAGTCACCATCTGCAGTGATTTTGGAGCCCAAAAAAAAAGTCTCTGAGCTTTGGGCTGGGTCCCCAGGGGACGGAGGGGAGCTAACGGAGGGCGTTTCCTTGCCTCTTGTCCTTTTAGAGACCAGGATGTCGGCCCCAGGGGGCTCCCTCAGGACACTAGCGCCACTGCAAGGTTTTCTTTCCTCGAAGCATTGATGAGGATTTTGGATTGCTTGAGTTCAGATTGCAGAGTGTCAGAGAGGGACGGCCAGGTGTCCTTAGTACTCCTGCTCATCCACTGAAGCCACAGTTTATACTGAAGGAATAAGGTGGTGAAATACCACCCCCCACTTCCCTTCCCTCATTCCTTCTATGGCTCCCACGCAAATTGTGCCCAGTAGGGGAACGCCACCACCTTGTATGTTACGGATTCAGGGAATGGCAGTGACTTCTCCAGAAAATTCTGATGGGAGTGTCTCAGGTTATTAGTAAGAAAAAAAAAAAAAAGTCTATAAATAGCTTTGCCTGAAAATACATTTTAATGCAAATAACAGAAAAGAAAAAAATCTGTTTGTGCCCATGCACATTGGCCAAACAATTCAATTTGGTACCTTCTTGGAATAGCCTTTAAAATTTTCTTCCTATAGAATCTCTGCCAAAAATTCACTGAAGGACTAAATACTCTGTACACTGAAACACTTGTCACACTTTTTGTTGCGACTTATTTTCTTCTTTAAATTACTTTTTATTGGAGTATAGTTGCTTAACATTTTGTGTTAGTTTCTTGCTGTATAGCAAGTGAATCAGTTATCCTTACACACATATCCCCTCTTTTTTGCCTTTCCTTCCCAGTTAGGTCCCCACTGAGCACAGAGGAGAGTTCCCTGTGTGATACAGTAGGTTCTCATTAGTGCCATACTTTTTAAAACCTGTTTTTCTTCATGTCAGATGATGTAATGCACATTCCTTAAGACCTGGGAGTATCTTCACTTAGCCAAAGGCAGAATGTTTGTTTTAAAAATGAGTTTATGATATTTGAAGTTCATTTTAGTGGAAGTCTTTTTTGTTTTTCTTCCAGATTTGGATGATTTACAACATTATATGTTAGGGGGAGTCTTTAAATGCACTTCATCCACTCAGATAACAAGTGGTTTAGGCTGGCCTTTTTGCCTCCTACCCCTGGTATTTATCCAAGCTACTTCCCTTCCCTTCACTCAGTTCAGGAAGCCTTGTTCTCTGACCCTCCATGTTCCCAGCCCCTACTTCCCAGACCCTCTTGCTCTCAGGACCTTCTTGGATGCCCTTCTCTGAGTTGGCTTCTCTTACTGTCTCCTCTGAAAGGCTGTGGGATGCTGAACCATCCTCAGGCCCTGTGAAGAGCCACAGCTGGCAGATGCTGCTCACACCTCTCTCTGGTCCTGATGGGAGGCCCACGGCACCAGCTGCTTCCTCCATCGCTGGCCGTGGAGCTGCAGAGCCCACACCTGCTTCTCCCTAAGCTGCCGTGTCCTTGGTCCGCTGCTCTGTGCCCTCGAATCCCCCCAACCATGTGTACCTGTCGGGTTGACAGTGAACCAGCATCCCCTGTGGGCCAGGCTCTGTCTGTGGGGTCTCATTGCATCCTCGATTTCACTGCGTCTCTGAGCAAGTTACAGGCCAGAGGATTCCAGAAGTCTCATGATGTATTCACTGTCTTCGTGAAGTAATCATTCCATTTACCCCTCCAGCACACTGGCCTCCTTGGCCCAGATCTGTTGAACCTTTATTTGTCTTTAGCTTCCTTCCTGGGAAGAAATTTTTTCACGTGCCTGGCAGTCACAGGTGGGACTCAGCTGCCAATCTTCTTAGTGATCGCGTGCCCCTGCGTCAGGAGCTCTCCATCGGATGGGTGTTTGCCTTGCCAGCGTTGGGAGCCACACTGGTTGGATGGAAACTGGTCCTAAAAGGCATTCCTTTTAGCTGTGGCTTGTACACACACCTGAGCTCAGAATGTAAATATAGTGATTTTCACATTCATTGTGAAATATACTCTCTTCAGTTTGTAGGCTAGTCTTACTTTGGATCCAACATCACACTTCTCACTTTAAGATGAGCTTCCCAGCAACTGAAATGAAACCTTGAGAGTCACAGTACAAGCTCTGATACATGCCCTGTCCGGGTGCTAGTTAGTAAAAGATGCCACGTATACCAGACCAGTACTAGGGAGCACAGTTCTCTGCCTTTGGTTGACCTGAGACTTTTGGAGAACAACTGTTGGAGTAATCAGCTTGAAAGAAATGAAGCACCCATTTTGTATTGCTTCTTTGACACTAAGGTAGAGAACAGGGCCATCATCAGATGCAGAAAATGGGAAGGGGCAGAGAAGAATGGTGGAAATTGTACTCTGTTTTCATCTTACTGGTCAACCTCTTTTGAAGCCTTCCACTTGCCAGGTTAACCCACTTAATTGGTTTTGGTCTAAAGGGAGGGGAAGACAGAGACAGAGGCTTTGAATCATCATCCCTGTGTCTTATTCTCTCTGCTTGATGACGTGTAACACTTACTTCCCACCTGCCTTTCATGTCTCCAGTCAAATTTTCTTTCTTAAATATCATGCCCTTTGAGCTGATAACATTTTCCAATTGAAAAATGCACCCTAGGCACCTGATCAGGGCAGAGGTCTCTAGGGCTGTGGGCACAGAGTGCTGAGTGACGGGGTTTTCCCTGCACACGGGCATCGCTGCCTCTGTACGACCCACAGAAGAGCCACAGAAGGTCGGAGTCAACCCAGCCTTCCCATGGGAGCAGCTGACCCGGATCCTAGACCCAAAGTGAAAAGAGTCAGTTGTCAGATCACACCACAGTCAGTTTATTTTAACAGATGGCCGAGTCTCATAAGGTTTTCTGTTTCTAAGGATGTTTTTGTGTTTCCAAAATTTCATGTAAATGTTTTTTAACATAAATCTTTCTTCTCCGCCTTCTTTGCAGGTTGCTGGTGTCGTCGGCCGTGCAGACCTCCTGGCGGCCCTGTTTTTTCTGCTGTCTTTCCTTGGCTACTGTAAAGCGTTCAGAGAAAGTAAGCGTGATGTTTTGCCCTCTTAATTTTGCATCTTCTTCGTGTTTCTGTTCTGTCGAGCATGTTTCAACAGATGGGAAGGCGTCCGTTCATATCAGTTTCTCACGTTGAAGGGATGTAGGTCAAAGGTGTCAGCTGTTTTTAGAGATGTCTGTTACTCGGTTGCTTTTTTCACGACACGAAGGTTGTGCCTCAAGGTTCACAATGTTCAGGAAGCATCTTGCTGAGTAGTGAAACCAAGAGCTCCTGCTCTTAGTGCTGAAGCAGTTGTGATTGATTTTTGTGACTTTTTTTTCCCCAGTAAAATTGAAGAGGGGAAAAGCTTTTTGTTATTCATTTATTTTTAATGAAAACATGTTGGAGGAAAAATATAGAAAAATTGTAAAAATGTATAGCTATGAATATGCACCTGGAGCATGAGGTTCTTATTTTTTCATTGTCATGTTAATGATACTTAGAAAGTATTTGTTGCTAGAACTCAATGGAGTTGAAATGATCAGTTGTGTGTGTGTGTGTGTGTGTGTGTGTGTGCGTGTGCATGCACACATGAGTGCAAGTGGCGGGGGTTGAACTGCCTGTTTATTAGCACTAATGCATTTATTGAGATTCAGTAGAATCCCTGTATAACTCTACTAATTATATGAATTCTGATCATCTTCAAGTTACATCATCCATTCCCAGCTGTCTTACAGTAGAAATTGGGTATGATACATTTATACATGTTGGCCCTGGCAACAGTGTTATAATTTCAACTTCTGTTATAAATTCAGTTCATGACTGTAGAACTCTCTCATATAACACAATCAATTGAAAAGTCAGAAGAAAAGGGAAAGTGAGAGGAACGATTCCTATGGGTTGCTTGGCAGGGCTGTTTCAGCAGAGTGAGTGAAAGTCGCTAAGTTGTTTCTGACTCTTTGTGACTCCCCATAGTCTGCAGGCCACCAGGCTCCTCTGTCCATGAGATTTCCCAGGCAAGAATACTGGAGTGGGTTGCCATTTCCTTCCCCAGGGCCTCTTCCTGACCTGAGGATCGAACCTGGGTCTTCTGCATTGTAGGCAGATCCTTTACTGTCTGAGCCACCAGAGAAGCCAGTTTCAGCAGAAGCTGATATAGTAGTACATTGGTTTCCTTGAGTCTTTTCCACAGCACTTCTCAAAGCTTAGGTTTGGTCCCCTGCCAGGGCCTTAATGTTATCGTTCATGTACTAATGCTTATACTTGGATTCCTCTTGTAAACTGAGATCTTATTCATAAGTAAGGACAGACCACTCATTCAGGATTTTGTCTCTGCTGGGGCTGGTTGAAGTGGGGTCACTCAGGACTGGTTTTTGCAGAGTTAGGAGTTTCCATAGAGGCTGCCTGGCCTGCGAAGCCTGAAATTCTTACTGGCCTATCCTTTGCAAAGTTTGCTAATCCATGGGACAGATGACTGACAGGTAACTGTCACCTTGCTAGTGGTTCCAAAATATTTTTTTTAGCCAAGATTAATAGGGAGTTTCCAGCACGAAATTTTTTACTCATGAAGGTAGAGTTTCCTGTTAACATAAGTTACCATTTTTTGACTGTCTACTGTCACACATATGTGTGTGTGGTTTTAAATTATGTTACAGTCTTCAGTTCAGTTGCTAAGTTGTATCTGATTCTTTGCCACTCCATGGACTGTAGCACACCAGGCTTCCCTGTCCATCACCAGCTCCCTGAGCTTGTTCAAACTCATGTCCATCAAGTCAGTGATGCCTTCCAACCATCTCATCCTCTGTTGTCCCCTTCTCCTCCTGCCTTCAATCTTTCCCAGCATCAGTCTTTTCCAGTGAGTCAGTTCTTCCCATCAGGTGGCCAAAGTATTGGAGCTTCAGTTTCAGCATCAGTCCTTCAATGAATATTCAGGACTGATTTCCTTTAGGATGGACTGGCTGGATCTCTTTGCAGTTCAGGGGACTCTCAAGAGTCTTCTCCAACACCACAGTTCAGAAGCATCAATTCTTCAGCGCTCAGCTTTCCCAATAGTCCAGCTCTCACATCCATACATGACTACTGGAAAAACCATAGCCTTGACTAGACAGACCTTTGCTGGCAAAGTAATGTCTCTGCTTTTCAATATGCTATCTAGGTTGGTCAGAGCTTTTCTTCCAAGGAGCAAGTGTCTTTTAATTTCATGGCTGCAGTCACCATCTGCAGTGATTTTGGAGCCCCAAAAACAAAGTCTGACACTGTTTCCACTGTTTCCCCATCTATTTGCCATGAAGTGATGGGACTGGATGACATGATCTGAGTTTTCTGAATGTTGAGTTTTAAGCCAGCTTTTTCACTCTCCTCTTTCACTTTCATCAAGAGGCTCTTTAGTTCCTCTTCACTCTCTGCCATAAGGGAGGTGTCATCTGTGTATCTTTAAGATAGGTGAAATTACTTTCCCTGCTGTCCACATGTAAGACAGAGTTTAAGTAACTCACCAAGATCACACGGCTATATATGGCTGAACTGGGTTCACCCTCTATGTCTAACTCACTTCAAAGCCAGCCCCAACGAAATTGTCTTCATTGGCTTCCCTGTCCTCATGGGACCAGTGAGGCAAGCTTGTCAAAACAATCATTAAAAATAAACAGGAGGTGCATTCAATTCTGTTAATGAATTGTTAAAGTGTTAAGCGCGGTACAAACATCAAAAGTATGATTTAAGAACAGCCCCTGCCACTCACGTTGCCCACGTGTTTGTAAGTGTGCAGCCAAGAATCAAAGCTCTTTTGTGGAAGTTCAGTCTGGTACTTATTGAATACAAATAATAATAAATGATATTTGTTGTTTAAACCTATGATTTAAGTTACCTGGTCTTTGTTCTTTCAGATCTGAACATCAATTCAAAGAACAGTCAAACATTCATTCCTCATAAACTTGAAGTTTAAGAGAGTTTTTTTTTTTACAGAGGAACAAATTTAATATTTTTTATAAGGGAACAAAAAATTGAGTGTTCTGAGGTGAATGATTTAGCTAGGTAAAAAGATCTTTCAGAGAATACATTCCTTTTTAATAACCTCATTAGCTTTCTTTATAGATACACTGTCTGTATTATAAAGCTCTGGACAATTTTTAACTGCCTGAGTTTATTGTAACAAGCAATTCTGTGCTAATCTCTGGAATCCTGGCATTTTTTGAGAGTGAAAAGAGTCTCATGTAACATTTCTGGGTTTTTTTTTTTTTTTTTTTTTTTGGTGTACTTATGTAGAATAGCTCTAAGCGAGCTCTTTTAGAATAGTTGCTTTTTTTTTTTTTTTTTTTAAAGACGAAAATAGCCTTATAGAAAAGGACAATTATTTTAAAGGGAAAAAGAAAGAAAAACACTAAGTCCATGATAAGCTGGTTATTATTTCTGAACAGCCAAAATGAAAAGTATTATTCTGATGATAAGACATCCTGTCAATATTTCTTGCTATTAAAGCCTAGTACATATTTTGGATTGGAAAAAGGTAATCTGTCTGCATCGGCTTCCCAGGGGGCACTAGTGGTAAGGAATCTGCCTGCCAGTGCAGGAGATGCAGGAGATGTGGGTTCAGTCCCTGGGTCGGGAAGATCCCTGGAGGAGGAAAATGGGAACCCATTCCAGTATCCTTGCCTGGAGAATCCCATGGTCAGAGGAGCCTGACAGCCTTCAGTCCATGGGGTCACAAAAGAGTCAGACACCACGGAGCATGCATACATACATAATCTCTCTGCACAATAAACTTGATAGAAGAGCCCAAACAATTTCTTTTATAAACGAATACCTGAGAATATTGTTTCATGGGAATTGGGATGACAAAGAGAAATTTCATTAGTCTCATTTATATAGTGGGGAGGAGAAAACCTTTTCAAGACGAAAGGAAATGGGTATATTTCTAGAATAACCATTTTAAATCCTAAGCTATTATGAAACACAAGATCTCAAGTCTCAGTTGTTCTAAGTTCTTCATATTTATTTGCTCTAGTCACTTCTCCCTACCATAGTTCAGGGCTTCCCAGATGGCTCTGCAGTTAAGAACCAGCCTGCCAATGCAGGAGATGCAGCAGACGTGGGTTCGATCCCTGGGTCAGGAAGATCCCCTGGAGGAAATGGCCACCCATTGCAGTATCCTTGCCTGAAAAAATCCAATGGACAGAGGAGCCTGGCAGGAATATAGTCCATGGGGTCGCAACGAGCTGCACACGACTGAACACAAGACAGTCGCACCATAGTTCAGGCAGCTAAAACAGGATAACTGTTGACTCTTGGGATCTCATTTCCTGCTCTTTTCCACTTTGATTCAAGACACGTTTGTCTTTGGCTTACACAAAGTTAAGTCACACAACTTAAAAGAAACGAGGGCAACTGTGTAACTCACATAATCTAGGACGCTTTTTTTTTTAGATTTGGGGTTGCTGCCATCTGAATTGTGACTGCGGTATTCATGTGGGTTCTCTTTTCTCCAGGGTTGCTACACGGGCTCGATCCTCCCAAAATGTCCACCACCACCACCACCCACCCACCCCCTCCCCACCCCGTTATTTTAGTCAGGAGAGCGGCCTCTGAGTTGCCTCATTCCGCGGGTGGAAGTGCCGCTTGCTTGGCTCTCACTCCTGGAAGGAGAATCGGATGCTCCTTGTGCGGATCTAGGCTCCGACGGGGGAGCTGGGGCCGCCTGACGGAGTCGAGTGACTTCCGCCCACGCACCGCGACGCACGCCGGCTTCCGGGCGGCGAGACGCAGACCGGGAAGACGGTCGCTCCTGGTGTACGATGCTTTTTGTTTTCCTGAAACGACAGCTTCCCCACTCGAGCACTGTGCCAAGTCCTCCGCGCAGCGCTTCCCTGAATTGCTCCCATCTGTTGGGCACTTGGAGAAGGCAATGGCACCCCACTCCAGTGCTTCTGCCTGGAAAAATCCCATGGGTGGAGGAGCCTGGAAGGCTGCAGTCCATGGGGTCGCTGAGGGTCGGACACGACTGAGCGACTTCACTTTCACTTTTCACTTTGATGCATTGGAGAAGGAAATGGCAACCCACTCCAGTGTTCTTGCCTGGAGAATCCCAGGGACGGGTGAGCCTGGTGGGCTGCCGTCTATGGGGTCACACAGAGTCAGACACGACTGAAGTGACTTAGCAGCAGCAGCAGCAGTTGGGCACTTGGGGGTGTTGGCGCTGACCAGGGTCTTGCTGTTACTGCTTGTGGGGTTTTTGTTTCCCCCACCGAGCTCCTTCCCCTCGCCGCCGCCCCTGCTGCCCCTCAGGCTTTGCCTCGGTTTACTGAAGGGATTGCCTTACCTCAGAGACAGACAAGGAAACAAGGAAAGCATTTTCCAAGCCAGTCTTTCTGAAATTCTGGATTATAAAAGGTTGATGTTTGCAAACGCTGTACAGTTCTCTCCTAGAGCAAGTTGTGAGAGATGTTGCATGCTGTAAGAATAGTTTTTGGGTTTTTTGGGGTTTGCTTTTTTCACTTTCTCTCCTGGACCATTGTTGGTTAACAACTTAGCAGACTGGACAGATTTGAGATGGAGCGCTCTTAGCCTGAGACACTTACACAGAGTTTGACACCAGTTTGGCTTCCCCTAGTGGCTCAGGGGTGAAGAATCCGCCTGCAGTGCAGGAGACTTGGGTTCCATCCCTGGGTGGGGAAGGTCCCCTGGAGAAGGAAATGGCAACCCACTCTAATATTCTTGCTGGAAAAATCCCATGGACAGAGGAGCCTGTTGGGCTGTAGTCTATGGGGTCACAAAGAATTGGACACGACTGAGTGAGTAAACAATGAATGATGCATCAGTTAGAAGTCCCTATTTGCGGAAGACTTTTTGAATAAAAGTACTCATAAATGCAGTTATACTGGAGGTGATATCCCCCTCTCAGGATTTATTTTTACTGCTTTTAGCTGTTAATTCTAAAATGAAAATGGTCAGTTTTTCCTGTCTTTTTAATATTATGTAATTTTTTAAAAACCATTTATTTTAAAGAAGAATCTCTTACATGATGGAGATTATTCCGTTGTGAGGAGGCTCAAAGACTAAAAAGTGGGAAGAGAACTTCTGGCTGTATTTATTCACATTAACAAATTACTAACTTTTCAGTGTTAATTACATCTCATAATTGCCTTTGAAATATAGTAATATAGTAAAGCTTCTAATAGACATCGAAATAAAACTGTTGACGCATCCAATATTTATTGAGTGCCAGCTGTATGCAAGGTGGCCTACTGTTTTCAGTTTCAACTGTCTTATTAAAATGATCAGGCAACTTCCCTGGTGTCCAGTGGTTAAGATTCTGCGCTTCCGGTGCAGGGGGTGCAGGCTCCATCCCTGGTCAGGGAACTAAGATCCCACATGGCTCAGAGGCATGACCAAAAAAAGAAAAAAATTTTTTAAATAAATAAAAATAAAATGCTCAAAGTTGGGAGTAAAAGAATAGCTTACATTAGTTACTAAGTAAAAACATACAAAAACACAAGTCCAGATTTATCTAGATTATGCTGTATATATTTGCAACTGTTCACATTAGTCACCTTGACAAATTAATACTCAAAGAAAATAATAATTTGGCAAATTTACATGGTAAAACTATGCTAGAAGAGGTCTTATGACCATAAGTCTACTAGGCTGTGCTGTCCCTAAACTCAGGAGCACTTTCCCAGTTGATTATTTAATTTTTATAATGCTTCTCTTGATTGTCCCCAGTACTAGAGATACTTTATCAATACTTTGTAGGCCAGCCTTGGTTTATCATACACCTCCCTTCCACACATTTGTAAAGAGGACCCCTTTGATTTATGAGATAGTTTAAAAGTACAGTTAGTCCATGGGTGTGAACTGCACAAGTCCATTTGTAGGCGGATTTTTTTCAATATGCACTTCAGTATTGCAGAACCAAAAGTTGGTTGAATCCACAGATACAGACAAGCAAATACCAAGTCAGTGGGGGCTGACTGTGAAGTTATATCGAAGGGTTGGGCCCTAACTCTCCAGTTTAAGAGTCAACTGTTAAGCTCAGCTTTCCAGTCTGGATTGTGGAAAAACTGAAGTGTGTGTGCATGCTGTCTTATGACTCCTGATAGCAAATCAAGTGACTAATCTGGTAGGGGTTGGAGGAGAAAGAAGTGAATTTTAATAAGCAAGTCACTTCATAGTTTCCAAGTTTTCGAAGGCAGACTTGAATTATAAACAGCCGTGTAGATCATTTCATGGATGAGCTGGGTCTCTGAGCGTGTGACGTTGACAGTGCTATGTGCTAGGCAATACGATACGAGCCCTTCAGGTCATTGCAAAATTTCTAGTAGCCATGTTATAAAAAAAAAAGAAAAAAACAGATTAGCTGAATTTTAACAATAGTTTCTTAGCCTAATATATCAAAAATATTGTAATTGCAACATGTAATTAGTATACAGATTATGAGATGTTTGACATTCTTTCATATGGAGTCTTCAAAATTAGGCAGTGTGTTTGACCCTTCCAACATGTCTTAAGAGGGACCAGGTAAATTTCAAGTGCTCCCCAACCGCCATGCCTCCTCTTGGACCGTGGTGGTTTACAATTGGCTTTCTGAATGTAAAGCCATTGCTTAGTTTATGAATGAGCCCTGAAATTACCATTGTTGAGAAGTGACCTGCCTTCCTCCTAAGTTGCTTCAATTGTGTCCGACTCTTTACGACCCTATGAACTGTAGCCCTCCAGGCTCCTCTATCCATAGGATTCTCCAGGCAAGAATACTGGAGTGGATGGCCGTGCCCTCCTCCAGAGGATCTTCCCTATCTAGGGATCGAACCCGGGTCTCCTGCCTTGCAGGCAGATTCTTTATTGCTGGGCCGCTGTGAAAGTGACACTCATTGAATAATCACTGAAACTGAAAAAACTTCAGCACAGAATCATTGTCATCCTCTTTCACATGTTTCCGTACTGGAACCAAACCAGAAGTATAAGGAAAGTTAAAGAGTAGGATGCTCACAGAACAATTTGATGAGAATTTGAGAGGTGGAGGGAGCCTGAGTCCCTTAAAGAAACTTGAAGTTCGAGCGGTATGGTGGAATTAGGAGGTGAGATTAGAGAGAAGGCTGTCAAAGAACCTGGAGGTTGTGGTTTTTTAATGCGTTCTTTTTCTTTTTTTGGTGAAATCTCAGATTGAGCCATCTAAGGAGAAATCCATTTTAAATTCCAGGCAAGTGGAATGTAAGTCTTGGGGTAGTTTACCTTTGTGTTCACAGAGTGCTTTCAAGAGCAGTCCTTTGGGTGTTTTAATGGAGGAACTGGGAATTTGTTTTCTATCCAAAACTACTGAGCCGTGGAGGGCGAGGTGGAATTAATCCATGTTATAGTCAAGTAAAACACAAGCTAATTCAGTTTTTCTAGGAAGAAATGTAAAATGATCAAGGGACTAAAATGTTAAGATCAGGGAAAATCACACTGGGAAATCATAGTATGTTTCAAGACGTCTGAACACAAATTGTGGGACTAGAAGCTTAAAAAAATCAAATTCAGCTAAAGGGGTGAGGAGGGAAGTGGTCCATTTGGTTTTTTTGGTTTTGGAAGGGTTTTTTTGGCTGCTCCATGTGGCTTATTGGATCTTAGTTCCCTGACCAGGGATGGAACCCATGCCCCCTGCAGTGGAAACCTGGAGTCCTAATCACTGGACCCCAGGGAAGTCCCTCCATCATGGTTTCTAGCGAACTGCTGAACCTAATGCCTAGTGGATATGAAAACAATGGCTGGGTCTTAGGTGTGGGGTTTTCAAGGGCGCAGGAGCCAGAGTGGGAGATTCCATAGTAATTAATGTGTTCATTTATAATTAAAGGGTGTCTATTTGCATATAAGGGATTCCTGGGTGGCTCGGTGGTAGAAAATCCACCTGCCTTTGAGTCGGGAAGATCCCCCAGAGGAGGAAATGACAACCCATTCCAGTATTCTTGCCTGGAAAATTTCATGGACAGAGGAGCCTGGTAGACTACAGTCCATGGGGTTGCAGAGTCAGACATAACTAAGCACACACACATTTGCATATAAACTGCTGATATGAGCAAATCCCGAAAGTGGCTGGCCGCAGACTCTGCACTACGCGTTACAGGAGGAAGGGCTGAGGGAACAACCTGCACTGAGAGGAGCGGGGCGAGCCCTGTGGGGTCCCCTCCATCCACCGCTGTCAGCGGCAGAGGGCATGGGATTCCACGCTCTGGCGTGGTGTGGAGTGAGTGTGACCCCTCTGCTCGGCCTGGACCCTTGTGCTCACCTGCTAATACTTGTGGGACTTTTCTCAAAATATCCTAAGAGGAATTAAGTGATCCGTTAGCTTTACCTCTACTTTGGCCATATTTTTTTTAAAGGTCTCAATGCTTTGGTGTCTATAAACATTTGTCCGCTGCTGTTTGCTAGCAGATGCTCAAAGTAAAAGCTACTCAGTCATGTCCGCCTCTTTGCGACCCCATGGGCTATATACAGTCCCATGGAATTCTCCAGGCCAGAGTACTGGAGTGGGTAGCCTGTCCCTTCTCCAGGGGGTCTTCCCAACCCAGGAATCAAACCGGAGTCTCCTGCATTGCTGGCGGATTCTTTACCAATTGAGCTATTGAGGGAAACCCAAAGAAAATAATAAATCCCAATAAATACGTGAATACGCCAATGAAATCATGTCTGATGTAACAGGGCTTTGGGGTTGGGGCTCGTAATTGTGATCTCTTGGTGTTATGTGTATAATGTAATTAATTTCTACAAGTGGCATTATCCTTAGTTTGCTTGATGGAACTAAATACTCTGATATACTGTGGTTTTCAATAAAGACAACTTGGCTTCTAGGCACTGTGCCACCTGGGATATTGGAGAGATGGTGGGAGGCAGGTAGAAGGCAGACATGGGCTCACTCGAAGTTAAAACTGAATTGGTCTATCCGTTCTCGAAATCACAGCCATGTGGCCCCCTGCCTGTAGCATCTTGGGAGGGATTCCCGCTCTGCCATCACTGCCAGGGAAATCACAGGCACGACCTCCTGGAAGTGCTCCAGCTGTTCCTACATTATGCCTCTGATTTGTCAGTTCCTTGCCCCTCCTGATAGGTAATCAGGTACCCCAGATTCTGGCGCTTGGAGAAGATGCTCCAATGAGCCAGGCCTGGTACCCGGGATGTAGCTGTGAGCAAGATTCCCACCGAGTTTGATGCTCCTCGACCTGTGGCATCAGAATCACCTGGATGGCTGGTTAACAGGCCTCTGGTGTGGCTCCACCCTCGAGTCTCTGAGTCCAAGGGTCTGGGTTGGGCGGGGAGGGGGGCCTGAGCCTTTCTTAGACGATTCAAGGGCAGAACCACACGCTGTGAGTGGCACTGGTTAATTTAATGGTCTCCACTGGGCATGATCCTCTCCCACCCAGGACATCTGGCAAAGCCTGATGTTTTGGGTCATCACAACTGAGAGCTAGGAGGGCTGCTGGCTTCTGGGCGGTAGAAACAAGGGAGGCACCAAGCATCCTACGATGCTGAGAATTGACCCACGTGTCAGCAGAGCCAAAGATGAGAGCTGAAAATCAAGCATTTGTAGTGACGTGTGAAAAGAACACGCGGGCATATTGTGCTGAGGGCCATCTAGGGGGCTACCGCCAGGCCTGACTTAATGTAGGGGGTCAGTTAGGGGCACTGCGGTGCATGGGACAGACCCTGCTACTGGGCAGTCAGGTGTGCACACAGTAGGACCATTTGCTGTTGTTGCAACTGTGAATAAAACAAGTGAACCAGAAGGGAGGCTGCCCAGGAGGGCGGGTTGCACAGCCTAAGTGACCTTTGATGCCCACAGGATTCTTCTGGGGTGTTCTAGCCTAAGAGGAGGGAACATGCCAAGCCCAATGAGAGCAGATTGGCCTGTGTGCTTGGAATTTAGACCCAGGGAACCTGGAGAGGCTGTGTCTCCCTGTAAGGAAGTCCTTAAGTGCCCTTCTCAGCATTGGGACCCCTTCATCCTGTCAATGGCAGGAAGAATCAGATCAGAAAGACTTAAAACAAGAGTGCTGGCTGATTCGGGACAGTGGAATCCGAATCAGTGAGGCTTTACTGTTTATCGATCATTTGGACTGGTGAAAAGCCTTCGGGTGCCTCGACTGTACAGCCAAATAAAACTTTTTTGTATTCTGTCAGTTTTCCCTGTTTGTACATTAATCCCGGAAATCCGACAGAGATTCCCAAGAAAAGCTGAAAAGATCAGACAGTGTCAGCCTGTGTGTCCTTTGGCTTGACTTCCAGATCTCCAGCCCACGAGGCCTATGTGTGAGTGAGGATGTTTTCCCAGCCGACTGAGTCCTCAGACATCACAGGGGTCAGTCCTGCTCACAGTTTGTTGAGAGTCCAGGGGGCTTGGCTGGGTGCAGCCCCTCAGCATCCAGAGAGGAGTTTCCAGCCACACGTGGAAAGCTCCAGGTTAACAGCATCCCCTCTCCCCAGCTCCAGACCCCGCAGCTGATCCCGGACAGGGAGCCCAGGACTTTAGTCTGGGGCTTTGCTGATGACTCCCAAATATCCACTTCATTCAGGATTGCATCTCTCTGTCTCCCTGTCTCTCTCACATACATACCTTAATTGTTGGTTTTCTGCTCAAGCAGTTTAATGAGAACCACAGTGTATCTCGTTACCGCATAGCGAGCTTGGCACATTTTGGTGACACCGTGACGGATCAGTCACCCCCTTGCATCAAAGCCCCATTGGAGACCTTCTCCCTTGAACCTGGGGTGGTTTTGCTGATTTATGTACAACAAACAGTGAATGCTCTCCTAGCAGTCTACCAAGGTATTTTGTTTGGTTTTTTGATGTTTAGTTTTTAGTATGGTTTTAATTCATGCACATAGTTTTTAAAAATGTACATGGTATGAAAGGTTTTGCAGTGAAAAGTAAGACTTCTTTCCTCTCCTGTCCAAATTTTTCTTCTTAAAGTTGTTTAGAGGGAATTCACTGGCAGTCCAGTGGTTAGGACAGGACGCGGGTGCTTTGCTGCCAGGGACTGGGTTTGATCCCTGGTCAGGGAACTAAGATTAAGCTGCATGGTACGAAAAAAAAAAAACAGTTTTACTGGAGTTGGTTTCCTGTGTGTTCTCCAGAGATATGTTTTGCATGTACAAGCAACTTTTATATGTAACTTTCAACACAAATGGGCAGGTATTTCTGGTATACCTTTTTTCTCACTCGAGTAGGGAAGATACCGTTATTGTTGCACCCATTTTATTGATGAGGACCCTGAGGCAACAAAAGTAACTTGCTCCAGGTCACGCAGTGAATGGCAGTGCTGGAATTTAGGCCAGGAGTTCTGATTTTACGCAGAGCTGACCCAAGACCCAGGGGCACCTCCTCCAAGCAGGTTCACTTTGCCCCACCTCACACTTAGGTCTTTATAAAATGTTTGTTCACCATCGACCTCGGTGAGGAGCTGAGGGCCTCACAAAGAACAGAGAGGAGTATCACACGAGCCCTCTCCTCTCCTCCCCGGAGCAGGTCAGCCCTGGTCCCCAAATTGCATCCTCCACACCCCCTGCTGGTAGAGAGCAGACCTTCCTTCCTCAAAAGGTGTTCAGTTCAGTTCAGTCGCTCAGTCATGTCTGACTTTTTGCAACCCCATGAATCGCAGCACGCCAGGCCTCCCTGTCCATCATCAAAAGGTGTCCAGGGACCATCAATCATTACTGGAGCCCAGCCGCACCCAAACCAAGCGGCTTACTGCTGCAGTCACGTTTCTGCTGAGGTTTCAGTTTCCTGTTGATGCTTGAGTGTCCGTGCAGGTGAGCTCAACGGTCCGGCATCCTTCAGAACTAGTCCACACTGGTAGCAGAGCAGGTGTTCTTAAGGCATCTAGGGTTCAGAGAGCCCAGAATCCACCTGGAAGTGGTAGATACTCTCAGAACAGTGCTGGACCCTGACCCCGGGAGTTGTAGAGATTTTCATAGCAGAGGTGGGTAGCCAGATGGAGCTCCTCCACCACCAGTGGGAGTCCTCGGCACAAGCTGTCAGAACAGCCTATTAGGTGACTGGTGGGCTGGGAAGAAGGATCTCGCCCCTGGGAACTCTGCCCTGAGATGTCTTTGTACCAGGGCTGCATTGCAGTGCCTCCCAAAGGCTCTGGGCTCCTGCTGGGGGGCCCTTGAGAAGGGGATATGTATGCCACAAAGAAAGTGAAGGTGTTAGTCACTCAATCGTATCTGAGTCACAAAAAAAGTGCAAAACATCCAGCTCTTTCCGACCCCATAGCCTGCCAGGCTCCTCTGTCCATGGAATTCTCCAGGCTAGAGTACTGAAGTGTTGCCATGCCCTCCTCCAGGGGATCTTCCCAACCCAGGGATCAAACCTGGGTCTCCTGCATTGCAGGCAGATTCTTAACCATCTGAGCTGCCACCATCTAACCAGAAATGTGGGTCTGACACACTGGCCCACAGAGAAATGCCGTACAAATACCAAACTATGTTTTTAAATGGTGACTGTCGAAGGTGCACACTGAGAATTTGAGTTCCAGGAGCTCCCAGGACTGAGCTGAGTCGTGTGACTCTGTGTTTGTTGTTTCTCCTGGTTGGCAGCTAACAAGGAGGGGACCCACTCCACATTCTGGGTGTTGCTGAGCATCCTCCTGGGAGCAGTGGCCATGCTGTGCAAAGAGCAAGGGATCACCGTGCTGGTAAGACCCCAGGAGCCTTCGGTGGGGTAGCCCTGCTCCCTACGCCCGTTTCCCTCCCATGAAGACACTTTGCACTGCCTTGCCTGTGGGACCCCTATACTGCACCCCTATTGCCGGTCTTCAACCTAGCCCTTTCTGGACCGATTACAGGTGCCACCACATTCCAGGTGGTTCAGGTGGGAACTGACTGTCTCGGTTGATTCATTAGAGCTGGTGGGCACGGAGAGGGGACAGGTCTGAAGAACAGGTGACTGGCCCTTGTGGAGAGGTCCTGGAGGAAAGAGAGAGTGTTGTGGCCTTTCTGGGGTGCTGTCATGTTTCAGCAGTCCTAAGTACAGCCATGTTGCGACCCTACTGCTGTTTCTGGTCCTGAGTAACAAGCATTGATGTGTGTTATGTTATATTTGCCTTTGTCTGGAAATGTCAGGGAGGACAGGAGAGGGGCTCTGAAGGGTCCAGGTATGTGCCCCCTACATCTAATCTGAGTAGAAGCCCCTGGAAGGGAGAGGTGTGGAAATGCGCTCTTTTTCTCTATTCTAGCTAATTTTCTGCTGTACATTATCAGAGGGAAACTGAGACGTTAGGGATGTGAAGAGATGTAGACAAATGGAAAACGGCAATGTGGGGTGTGCCCATATAGGAAGCCATGGGAAAGGATCTTCCTTCCCAGGTCCAGGCTCTTTGGGGCTGGATACCAGTTCAGGCAAAGATAAATGGTTTTATTGGATTCAATCTGTACGATTAAGGTCAGCTAGCTAGGAAACAGTATAGAAAGAATTACTGTGCAAAGATACTAGAACTTCATGAGTTAATTTTTTAAAAGTTTGCTCTAGACCAGTGTTTCTGAACCCTGGCATTATTGGCATTTGAGGCTGAATCATTCTTTCTTTGGGACATGTCCTGTGCATCATAGAATATTTAGCAACATCCCTGGTCTTTACCCACTAGATGCCAGAAGGACACCTCCTCCCTCAGTTGTGAAAACCACAAAGGTCTCTAGACGTTGCCAAGCACACCCCTCTGGTAGGGGTGAAAATCATTCTGTGAGAACTGCCATCCTGAAATCTTGCTTGTCTCAAAGTGTGGCTTGAGGACCAGTTGCGTTGACACCATCTGGGAGCTTATTAGAGATTTAGGATCTCAGACCTCCCCCTGCCACAGGCCTGCTGAATCAGCACCTCCATTTCACAAGGCCTCCAGGTGACTCCCACCTCTGTTAAAAGCACTAAAAAATTAGGTTGAATTTTCATGAATAAAGATAGGGTGATGTTGAGCAGGTTTCCAAAAATCTGACTAGAATGTGGCCATTTTGATGCTGCGTTGAAACGGGAAGGGAGAGAGCGCGCCAAACTCGTGGTGTGCCCAGTCCTTATGACAGCCTGACCGCGCCAGCACTGGGTGACTGTCCTATAGCTGCTCACAGGCAGAAAAACGCGTGGCATAAGAAGACAGCACAGCTCAACAGGGAGCTTCCTGCTTTCTAGAAAATGGTTCACACCCAGGCAGAAATGGTCCTCTGACCCAGGAAAAGCATACATCACACGGGTGAGTAAAATGAGGATTCTGTGAAGTGATTAACCCAGCGCTGGCCCATGTACGGGATAATTAATGGCTCCCAGCATGTATAGGGGGGGCGCTGAGGAGAGATGTCACCCTTGCACTGAAAACCACAAATTACCACTGGCTTCTGAAGACTTATGATTGATCCTCTTTGCCACGAAGCTCTGTGTTCGAAGGCCCCACGTCACCGAAGGGCAGCTTGAACATCCACACGGTGTATATTCTGACCGCTCTGCCTAGTCTCACAGGGAGGTCAGCTGCATGGCGCTGTCTACAGCACACGTTTATGGAACGTCCACTGCAGGGTAAAGGGTAGAGTCCAGGCCAGATGAGCCCTCAGCTTGTAACCACAGGTGTCAGAGCTTTAAGAGCAGCCATACCTACTAGAAAGGAACTATGGTGGTGCTGCTGGAAGCTGTCAGCATCAGTGCAGCTGCAATATCACACTTCCTAGGGCCAGGGGTTTTGCATACTTGGAGTTATTGGTCATTCCCCTAAAAGTCATGGGTCAGATCAGATCCGATCAGTCGTTCAGTCGTGTCCGACTCTTTGCGACCCCATGAATTGCAGCACACCAGGCCTCCCTGTCCATCACCAACTCCCGGAGTTCCCTCAGACTCACATCCATCGACTCAGTGATGCCATCCAGCCATCTCATCCTCTGTCATCCCCTTCTCCTCCTGCCCCCAATCCCTCCCAGCATCAGAGTCTTCTCCAGTGAGTCAACGCTTCGCATGAGGTGGCCAAAGGACTGGAATTTCAGCTTCAGCATCATTCCTTCCAAAGAAATCCCAGGGCTGATCTCCTTTAGAATGGACTGGTTGGATCCCCTTGCAGTCCAAGGGACTCTCAAGAGTCTTCTCCAACACCACAGTTCAAAAGCATCAATTCTTCGGCACTCAGCCTTCTTCACAGTCCAACTCTCACATCCATACATGACCACAGGAAAGACCATAGCCTTGACTAGACGGACCTTTGTTGGCAAAGTTATGTCTCTGCTTTGAATATGCTATCTAGGTTGGTCATAACTTTCCTTCCAAGGAGTAAGCGTCTTTTAATATCATGGCTGCAGTCACCATCTGCAGTGATTTTGGAGCCCAGAAAAATAAAGTCTGACACTGTTTCCACTGTTTCCCCATCTATTTCCCATGTAGTGATGGGACCGGATGCCATGATCTTTGTTTTCTGAATGTTGAGCTTTAAGCCAGCTTTTTCACTCTCCACTTTCACTTTCATCAAGAGGCTTTTTAGTTCCTCTTCACTTTCTGCCATAAGGGTGGTGTCATCTGCATATCTGAGGTTATTGATATTTCTCCCTGCAATCTTGATTCCAGCTTGTGTTTCCTCCAGTCCAGTGTTTCTCATGATGTACTCTGCATATAAGTTAAATAAACATATTTTGGGTGACAATATACAGCCTTGACGTACTCCTTTTCCTATTTGGAACCAGTCTGTTGTTCCATGTCCAGTTCTAACTGTTGCTTCCTGACCTGCATACAGATTTCTCAAGAGGCAGATCAGATAGTCTGGTATTCCCATCTCTTTCAGAATTTTCCACAGTTTATTGTGATCCACACAGTCAAAGGCTTTGGCATAGTCAATAAAGCAGAAATAGATGCTTTTCTGGAACTCTCTTGCTTTTTGCATGATCCAGCGGATGTTGGCAATTTGATCTCTGGTTCCTCTGCCTTTTCTAAAACCAGCTTGAACATCAGGAAGTTCATGGTTCACATATTGCTGAAGCCTGGCTTGGAGAATTTTGAGCATTACTTTACTAGCGTGTGAGATGAGTGCAATTGTGCCGTAGTTTGAGCATTCTTTGGCATTGCCTTTCTTTGGGATTGGAATGAAAACTGACCTTTTCCAGTCCTGTGGCCACTGCTGAGTTTTCAAATTTGCTGGCATATTGAGTACAGCACTTTCACAGCATCATCTTTCAGGATTTGGAATAGCTCAACTAAAAGTCATGGGTAGAGATGGTCATAATTGGAGTTATTGGTCATCCCCCTAAAAGTCACAGGCAGAGGTGGCCATCCTCCACACAGTGGGGCTCTGCCATCCTCAGGGTGTGGTTTCCAGTACCACTCCAGACACCTCCATCATCTCCTCCACAGGCAACTGGAATGGAAACCAAGGGTGGGGCGTGCTCTGGTCTGTGACCAAACCTCCAAGGAGTGTGTGATCACTTCTGCCCACATCCCATTGGCTAGAACTCAGTCACATGACCACACTCCCTGTGGGGCTGGCTGTGTGCCGGGCAGGAAGGGAGAGCTGGTGGGTGATGAGGAGTCTGAACTTGGGATGTCTCTGCAGCCCCACCAGAGTCTGTATGTTCTGTTCCCTTTCTTCCAGGGCATATGCCCTCATCAGGCAGCACCCCAGGTTCCTGAAGTGTAATTACTTACATGGCTGGGTTTTCAAGGTTGCTGGCTGCCTTATCGTCTTAGGCATGGCCACTGCACAGGTACCGGCTCTGCTACAACTCTGGGACAGTTTTAGGGAAAAAAAATGGAAAGGGGGGCCTCTGCAGAACTTCTCCTGGGAGCCCTAAAGCTCTAGCTCTCCTGCATCTTATCATACTCTTGCATGCAGGCTATGAAACTGTGACTAACAGGGGATTTACTAGATGGCAAATCTGATGGGACTTTCTGATGGGACTTCCTTGGTGGTCCAGTGGTAAAAAATCAGCCTGCCAATGCAAGCGACACGGGTTCAAATCCCTGGCCCAGGAAGATTCCACATGCTACAGGGCAGCTAAGCCTGTGCGTCACAACTGCTGAGGCTGTACTCCGCAACGAGAGAAGCCAGCACAGAGAGGAGCCCATACACCGCAACTCAAGAGTAGCCCCCGCTCACCGCAGCTAGAGAAAGTCTGTGCACAGCATCAAAGACCCAGTGTAACCAAGAATTAAATAAATAAGTAAATCTGATACAAATATCATGAGCTAATTTCATAGGAACCGTAGGATTTGTTTTGTTTTTAGAGCTGAAGAGATTATCTACAATGATCTAATCCAGGACATTTCTCATCTAGATTCTGCAGTAGAATTGTGGCGTATCCTGGCTCCCTGATCAGAGTTAGGCTGTCCCATGGCTGATTCCTTGCTTTGCTTTCTTAGGGTCTGAATGCCGTCTTCGACATCTTGGTGATAGGCAAATTAAATGTCCTGGGAATTGTCCAGAAGCTCCTACGTAAGGACAGATTGTTAGAGGTGAGCATCTGCTTTTGTCTCCAGCCGAGATGTGGAAAATGTCACCCGCTGGCTTAAAACACCGTTTTCAAAGTACTTCTTGCAACTTTGAATTCTAAAACAGGCAGCCTTTTAAAGCCCAGTGTCAGTGAGGTTCAGCCAGAATTGCCGCACATTTATACCTGGCTTGGCCACACTTTTATTTGAAAAATCCTCAACATTGGGGGCCTTGCGCTGTCCTTTCAGAGCCCTGGCATGCTCCGGACAGGGGGCCTCCTCTTCAGAATGACCCTCCTGGCTTTGGGGGGAGCTGGGGTGCTGTATGTACGCTGGAAGATCATGGGCACCGGCCCGCCTGCCTTCACCGAGGTGGACAACCCCGCTTCCTTCGCCGACAGTGTGTTGGTCAGGGTGAGTTCCGGGTCCATCCTCCACTGGGTCATCTTTGCCCACCAGATCCCCAGGTCTTCCCTCCCTCCTCCTCCTCCTCACCTCCCTCCCCAACATACCCACAAAAGCCCCCCTTAATCAGAACACCTCCATGGGTGTTTCTGTTCACCAAGGAAGTTCTAGGATGAAACCAGGTTTTTATCAGGGCTTTGAGAGGGTGTAAAGTCTTTGTATTTCCTTGTGGCTCAGACGGTAAAGAACCTGCCTGCAGTGCAGGAGACCTGGATTCAATCCCCAGATCAGGAAGATCCCCTGGAGAAGGAAATGGCTACCCACTCCAGTATCCTTGCCTGGAGAATTCCTTGGACCAAAGGGCCCGGTGGGCTGCAGTCCATGGGATCACAAAGAGTCAGACACGGACTGAGCAACTACTATTTTCACCTTCACTCTAAACGAAATCAAGAGGAGTGGTTTAGAAAATGTCAGGTTTCTTGCCAGACTCCTTAAATTGTCCCCTAACCTACTTTTGGCATAATGGAAACTGATGTGTTGAGGTTAAGATAAAATACAACGGTACTGATGGTATCTTTTTTTTTTTTAACACGACTTTTTAAAAGTCATGTATCTTTGGCTGCACTGAGTCTGTTGTTTTGTGCGGGCTGTCTCTAGCGGCAGCGAGCCAGGGCTACTCTCTAGTTGTGGTGCACGGGCTTCTCATGTTGGTGGCTTCTCCCGTGGTGGAACACCAGCGATAGGCGCACGGGCTTCAGTAACTGCGGCACTCGGGCTTCATTGCTCCGAGGCATGTGGGATCTTCCTGGACAAGGGATCGAACCGGTGTCCCCTGCATTGGCAGGTGGATTCTTATCTACTGTACCACCATGGAAGTCCCTACTGGTGGTGTCTTTAAAAGTCTTAACGCTGTCCAGACTTTCTTGTCAAGGTTTGCTTTTTCTGAAAGCAAGGTGTCTTAGCTATGCATTTCATACAGACAGAAATCTAAGACCATAAAACCCTCTGCTTATATCGTCAGACATGTGAGAGACCCCTGGACAGCAGGTTTCCTGGGTCACGGACTTGGGGCATCAGTGAATAATTGGGGCATAGCATCCCCAGAAATATACCAAATGTAAAGCAGAGTCCGGTGGCTTTACTATATTTTTTATCTATTAAAAAAAAACAAAACAACTCAATGCATTTAGTCAACTGCACACTTCAGCCTGGTGCCCAGGGCAGAAAGTGGCAACATTTTATTTTATACAACTGGGCTCCTTGAACAGAAACATATGAAGGCCCCCAAAGGGAAGCTAGGAGATATATATATATATGTATTTTTTTTCCAAGTTCAGTATCACATGTTTGTTTTTCTTTTGACTGGCAGGCCATAAACTATAATTACTACTATTCATTGAATGCCTGGCTGCTGCTGTGCCCTTGGTGGCTGTGTTTTGATTGGTCGATGGGTTGCATCCCCCTCATTAAGTCCGTCGGGGACTGGAGGGTGATTGCTCTGGCAGCACTCTGGTTCTGCTTAATTGGCCTGATATGCCAAGCCCTGTGCTCTGAAGACAGCCACAAGAGAAGGTAAGAGGCCGAGCTGAATTTTAACTTCCACGCTGGGAACTGGAGTCTGAGCATGTTGCTAAGTCCAGCACCACGGATCACTGTAATGATTGTGTGCAAGGACGGGTGTTTCAGTAGAGATGCACATGTCTGGGCAGGATGAGTTTTGTCCACTCGGAATCCATGACTGGCTTCAACTCGTGGGGAGTGGACTGGAGGGGACGCCCGATGACTGCCTCATTCCCCCCCTCCCCCGTGATGTAGCATTTTGAGATCCTTCTCGCCGTAGGTGGTAAAGAGTAATTTATAGTCTGAACGGAGAGTGTAATTGGTGTGTGTTGTGCCCATCATTTCACAATTCCCCTTCAGAAAGCCCTGGTGGATGCGACAGTGATTCCTTCTCTTGTTATTTGCACAAAATAAGCTGCCACCCCAAAGAGACTCTTATTTCTCACCAAAAAAAGCAGGGGGCGGAGGGAGGGAAGATTATTGAGAAAATAATTGGGAGGAAAAACCTGTTCTGTGGAAAAGAAAACTATTTAAGATGATTTCCTTTAGGCATAAGTGTTTCTGGAATTAGATGAGTAATTTCTCAAAATAAATTCAGTTTTGAGTTTACCCTGTGCCTTAAATTGGTTCGTAATTCTAAAGGGTGACAAACCTCTGTCCCAATTGGCCGTGCGTGTGCCAGTAGGATTTTTCTAACACTATAAGCACAGGTTTGTGGGAAGGAGCTATCAAATTTGACCGGGCTTCTTTTGTTTGGTTTTTTAATTTTACTGAAATGTAGTTGAGTTACAACGTTGTGTTTAGTCTCTGCTGTGCAGCAGAGTGGCTCAGTGCATCTACGTGTTCTTTTTCATAGTCTTCTCCATTCCCATTTATCGCTGGATTTTGAATATAGTTCCGTGTGCTGTGCAGAAGGACCTTGTTGTTTGACCCAGCCTCTGATTCATCCTCCTAACGTCGTCTGGGACTCTGGGAATGCTTACCTGCTTCCACAAGTGTCCCGCTGCTCTCAGCTTTCTTTTTGCTCGACTGAAATTTACGCTGGAGCATCCCCAAATGATACGAGTTTATTTCAGATCTTGTAAAGTTTAAACCAGTTAAGTGACATTGCTATTTCTGCTGCTGCTGCTGCTAAGTCACTTCAGTTGTGTCCGACTCTGTGCGACCCCATAGACGGCAGCCCACCAGGCTCCCCCGTCCCTGGGATTCTCCACGCAAGAACACTGGATACATCCTGTTAAATGTCAGGGGACTAAATTGGACTAACTGGGACCAATATCCCAATTAGCCCAATTGGGATATTGTAGGTGTTGAGCTATTTGACACCGACTTGATTTGAGATATAGTTAGAAGCAGGCAAGTTCATAAGACCGTTCTAAGTAATCATTCTAACTTTATTCATGTGAGTGTGAGGAGTTCTAAGATTTATTCTTATGCTCGATGCTAAGTAGCCTTAGTAAGATTTTTCTGTCTTATCCTAATGGTACTCAGTTAGACCCTCTCTGCTGATACCTCTTCTTAACTGCTGGCATGAGAAAAAAGGGAAGGAGCGTCTGGATTTCATGTAGAGTAGAAGGAATACTTTTCTTGAGAATTCTAAAAGTAGCCATTCTAACTACTTATCATCTTCCAGGATCCTCACGCTGGGCCTGGGATTCCTCATTATCCCATTCCTTCCCGCGAGTAACCTGTTCTTCCGAGTGGGCTTTGTGGTGGCCGAGAGGGTCTTGTACCTCCCCAGCGCCGGCTACTGCATGCTGCTGACGTTTGGATTTGCAGCGCTCAGTAAACATACGAAGAAAAAGGTATTGGCCCAGCAAGGTGGGTGCCATTCCTGACCAAGACGATGGGTGGTTTTTACTAATGACATTTCCCACGTCCCTCTCTTCTTAAGAAATTGATTGCTGCTCTCATCCTGGGAATATTATTCCTAAACACGCTGAGATGTGTGGTTCGCAGTGGCGAGTGGCGAAGCGAAGACCAGCTTTTCCAAAGCGCCCTGTCTGTGTGTCCGCTCAATGCCAAGGTATGTTGGCTGCCACGCTTTTAAGTTCAACAGCTGAGTGAGGAGAATCTGGAATATGACCTTGGTCATAGACTTGGAGGTTTTCTTTTTCATTCTTTTTTTTACCCTTACATGATCTTGACAAAGTTTATTACAGTTACACTTCAGCCAAAATAATTAAAAAGGAATCATTATAACCAGACAATGTCAGGGAAACAGCAGATTTCTTAAACACATTTCTATTCATCTTCCAGTCGGTCCGATCATGGATCGAGGTGGTGGCAGGGTGGGCAACTCCGTGCATTCAGGCTCAGGTCTGGGGAGACCCACAGTCAAACCACTTAGAGCACACTTTTTGAAACATGGACTCCAGCCTCCTCCAGTCTCTAACTGGAAGATGATAATACCTACCAGCGGACAGCAGTTTGGTTTAGGAATTTAAAGGATGCTCTGTGGTGTGCACTACGCATGTTTCCATCACCTGTGGCTTCTCTGCCTGGAGTCGTTTTTGCCAGATTAGGTAAAAATAAAATGCATAGACTCTCAAATTGGCAGTGTTCTTGTTGACACAGTCTGGTAGGAATTTGTTTCACTTGTATCCTTGATGAACTCCATCTCTTCACTTACCCAGCTGTGATCTTTGGGCAAAATGGTTTTGAACATTGAACGCCCTTATCTGTGACAGGGAGGGGCACCATGGCTGTCCCCTTGTCGTGAGGCCTTCATGAGTGTGGTCTCTGAAATGCCCTGACATGGTACTTAGAATATGGTAAGTGCTCAAGAAATGTTTGTTTTCATAGGCTCCTTTTGGTATCGACTGTCCCATTCCATGAGAAGAAGGGAATGATACTTGCTCAGAATGGGAGGCCCAGGAGTTAGGTGAGAATATTTTCTATTAGGGCTTCCCGGCAGGCGCTAGTGGTGAAGAGCCCTCCTGCCAACCCAGGAGACATAAGAGACTCGGGGGTTCAATCCCTGAGTTAGGAAGATCCCCTGAAGGAGGGCATGGCAACCCACGCCAGTATTCTTGCCTGGAGAATCCCGTGGACAGAGGAGCCTGGTGGGCTGCAGTCCATAGCGTCAAAAAGAGTTGGACATGACTGAAGTGACTTAGCATGCACAGGTCATTATGTGATTAATAATGGTGTCTTCTGGTGTCATCAGGATTGGAACTTCCTCAGATGCTTAAAAGCGATCCTCTTCGGAGCAGGGGACATAAAAGCACCGTGAAGTTCTATCTCATTTCCACGTTCTATGCTTAAGAGAAAGCAGTGATTTCAGGCGGAACTGTATGAAGAAATCTAATGAATAGCTGATGTCTTACTGTGACCCTGGAGTGAAGGATAGTATTATATAAAACGTGTTGACTCCTTGTTTATCTTTCCCTTGGTTTAAAAAAATGTGTTCGTGTTCTATAGTTAAGAGGCTTAGATAAAAGAGTGAATTACTTCAGCCTTTTATTGTCGATTTGATTTGCTGACCTAGCCATTTATGTTATGCTACTGAAAGTAAATCAGCCTGTGATTTAATTTCATAAATGTTAATAGATTTGCTTTGTTTTTGCTTTTCTGTTTGAACAGCAATGATTACCCCTTCTATTTTACTCTTTCCCCAGAAGGAACTCACATTTCTTTGTAGAGGTTCTGTCATTAATTTCCATTATCCTCCCTCCAAGGGTTTTAGAGAGAGGTTATTATGTTCCTTAATTTTCCAAATGGGAGACACTGAAGCATAGAAAGACGGAGCTGACGGTATCTGGGTTAGTAACTCAGATGGTAGGTAGAGACCGGGTATAGTCCTGCACCCAGATAACCCTGGGGAACAAGCGGGGATGGGACGGTGTGATGTCTGAGCCCACAGGGCTGCCCCAGTGAGTGATTTCATATATCACAGGCTAGAAAACTCAGGAGCTGTGCAGATGGATACACACACAATCGTGTGCCTGTGTGTGCAGTTTTCACCTTTAAATTTAAGACATACACAGAAGATCTCATCTTCAAAGTGCACCCAATAGTGACGAGCCTTTCCAGGAACATTTTTTAGTGATGCCATTCAGTATGGGGCTTCCCTGGTGGCTCAGACGGTAAAGAATCCGCCTGCAATGCAGGAGACCTGGGTTCAGTCCCTGGTTTGGAAAGATCCCCTGGAGGAGGGGATGGCAACCTGCTCCAGTATTCTTGCCTGGAGAATCCCCATGGACAGAGGAGCCTGGCGGGCTGCAGTCCATGGGGTCACAAAGAGTCAGACATGACTGAGCAACTAAGCACATTTAGTATGAGCAAGACAGTTGGTTTTTTGTTTGTTTGTTTTGGGTTTTTTGTTGTTGTTTTACTTGGCACTATAAGTTGAAATGTATTAAAATTCTCTACGCTTCTTTTTTTTTTTTTTTTCTTGGAAATAAGCTAGGTTGATTTCAGGGAAGAGATCTCCTTTAGGATGATTTCATTCGACTCTATTGCAGGGGATGCATTTTCTGCACTCATTCCACTTTCCATCCATTGACTGTTAACTTAGCAGTTGGCACTCTGCTGTAGACCAGGCCCAGATTTACAAATGCGACTGTGCTGAGCCTGGTCAGGCATTGGAATTACCCACAGTGCCTTGCATCTCATAGGAGCTGGTGATATTAGTGACTGAACTGAGCCAAATAGAAATTAAATTCCTACTACGGATGAGATACCAAGTATCTGATTACACTTGCAGCCATTCTTCGTTTTTGGAGGCTTGAAAGTATGTGGCATTTTGTATCAATCCTGGGATACAATGCTAAGTTTGTTTAGCAATGAAAGGGATCATTTACCACAATGAGGTATTTCCTTAAGGATGAGGCGGGGTGGGTTATAGGACTTTTATGTGTTTAGAACATTTTAACATCAAGTGTTAACAGGAAATTTGAAACAGTGGTTTTAGCACTGTGTTGAATGTGCCTTCTTCCCTTATGGTTGCTTTTACTTCGTTTGTATTTACATATCCTTGACCAGGGGTCTTGTCTGTGGCTTCTGTGCTGGTTTGTAGCCTTGGCATATGAATCACAAAGGCTGGAGGGAAGGTTCAAGGATCCGCAGGTTTTTTCAGTCCTTTACATCCCATGGAAACAAAAATCATTCTTTAAACTCTGTTTTAAGTAAACTGTTCCTGAGCGTTTTGCTTTGGTTTTTCAAGTGGGTTTTCTGTTCAAATATGTCCCTGCATATAACCCAAAGGATAAGGCTGGCCTCTGCGTAAGCCTGTTCTGCAGTTGTAATTATGGGCAGCTTGCCTTCTAGGCGGCTCTCTGATCTTTAACTGGTCCCACTGACTCCACTGCAGTCTGATTCTGCAGAGGCTCCCTCCTCCCTCCACTAATCTCCTGGTCTAACAGAACAGCGGCTCCACTGCAGAGGGCAGTTCAGCTCTTTGTCTGAGCGTTTGATTGAGAAAACAGAATTTCCCAGGAAGTGGCAGGAGCTCACTGAGTTGAAGTCTGTGTAGGAGCTGTGTTTGTATTCTGGGGACCATAGGCACGTCCACATTCACAGGTTGGAGTCTCCCTTTGTGTGCGGGACAGGAGTGAAGTTAATACGTCCAGGCTGGGGCTGGAGCTGGGACTGGGCCAAGCCCGAAATCAAACCATTTAGAGCACACTTTTCCAAACCCATGATCTAGCCATGGCCTCCTCCAACCTGTAACTTGAAGATGGTGATACCTATGGATAGACAGTAATTTGGTTCGGGAAGTTTAAATTATATAGTGTGCTGCACAATATTACACATTTCTGTCACCCATGATTTTCCTGTTTTGTGATTGCTTATATGCAAGGAGATAAAATAGAAATATAGACTTTAAAATTGGGGGTTAAAAAACAAATCTCTGCTACATATGTGCTTAAAGAATATCGCACTATTCTATACCCTTCTAGAAATCTTAGTATTTTTTGAAAAAGATTGATAAGGCAGAATGTGGTTATACTTTTAGAAGGGCTTTTGAATGTTCAGGTATAATGCTACTTGACTGTACTCAAACCATTACTGTAATTCACCATGTATCAGTCCATCGTTGTTATTGTTCAATTTCTAAGTCGTGTCCTAAGCTTCGTGACCCCATGGACTGTAGCACACCAGATTCCTCTGTCTTCCACTATCTCCCAGAGTTTGCTCAAATTCATGACTGTAGCACACCAGATTCCTCTGTCTTCCACTATCTCCCAGAGTTTGCTCAAATTCATGTCCGTTGAATCAGTGATGCTACCCACCATCTCACCCTCTGCTTTCCTCTGCTTCCCCCATCCCCAACTCTTTGCGACCAATCCCTTTGCTACCCTGCGAAGGGGCCCACTAGGATCCTCACCATGGGATTCTCCTGGCAGGAATACCGGAGTGGGTTGGAATTTCTTCCTTCAGGGAACCTTCCTGACTCAGGGATCGAACCTGTGTCTCTTGCATTGACAAGTGGATGCTTTACAACTCAGCCACCTTGAAAGCCCTTACAAATCAGTCCACTTGGGCTACCATAACAAGACACCATGGACTGCGTGGCTTAAACAATAGACATTTATTTTCTTACCGCTCTGGAGGCCTGAAGTCCAAAACCAAGACATCAGAGGGCTGGCTTCTCCAGAGGCCTTTGTCCTCAGCTCGCAGACTTCTTGCTGAGCCCTCACGTGGACTTCCTGTGTCTTTCCTCTGTGTGCGGGCATCCCTGGTGTTTCCCTGTGTGTCGCCGTTTCCTCCTCTTATAAGGATACCATTCAGATTGGATCAGGGCCCAAAGAACCTTGTTTCAACTTAAGGACCTCTTTAAAGATCCCATCTTTCAATTCAGTCACATTCTGGGGTTCGAGGGGCTAGGACTTCAACATGAATTTTGCAGTCACAGTGCAGCCTGTAACACCCCAAAGAAGCATTATTTTACCTGAAGAGAAATAACAGAGTGAGTGAGGGGGCTTGTACTTTGAGTGCCTTGAGCAGCTGGCCCGTCTTCACCTGGCCCCCTCAGAAATGGGTGTGATGCAGGAAGAAGAAACACAGGCTTTGGAGCCTGGGTTCAAACCCAGCACCACAACCTTGGGTAAGACGCTTAGTGACACCAGAGCGGCGCGTCAGCCCCTGCTGGTCGCCTGTGTTACTGTGTTATCATCACGCAGCACTCACCCAGGTGGGTGCATTTCTGCAGCAACATCTCCTCTGAGGCTCCTATTGGCCTTTACATTGTACGCCTCCAAAAGGACTGTTTGATGACAGAGAAATACTTTTGACCCGTTTCCCTGGTGGCTCACTGGTAAAGAATCCGCCTGCCAATGCAGAAAGGAGATGCAGGAGACATGGGTTCAATTCCTGGGTCAGGAAGATCCCCCGGGGAAGGAAATGGTAACCCACTCCAGGATTCTTGCCTGGGAAATCCCACGGACAGAGGAGCCTGGTGGGCTACAGTGGGGTGAGCGACCATGGGGTCACCAAAAAGTTGGACACAACTGAGGGACTAAACAACAATGGCCTCCCAGGTCCAAACGAAGAAGCCTGGCAGCCGACAGCCAAGTTTTTCCTCTCTTTTCAGGTTCACTACAACGTTGGCAAAAACTTGGCTGATAAAGGCAATCAGACCGCGGCCATCAGATATTACCGGGAAGCGGTGAGGTACTGCGAGCGGCTTGCCGTTTTTACAGTATCCGCGTCTTATTGTAACTTTCTAGCACTAACAACCTGTCCCCGCGAGGACCCCTACTTTAGGTTTGCCCGTGCCTGAGAGCTGGGTGAAGATTGCGGGCTTGGTTTCTCTTTCCACTTTCAGATTAAATCCCAAGTATGTCCATGCCATGAATAATCTGGGAAACATCCTGAAAGAAAGGAACGAGCTTCAGGAAGCGGAGCAGCTGCTGTCATTGGCTGTACAGATACAGTAAGCGTCTTCTTACAATTGTGTTCACGGCGAGGACGGGCACTGCTGCCTCCTGGGGGCTGATGCTTTCTTTTTGCCTCGTTCACCTTCCAGGCCAGACTTCGCTGCCGCGTGGATGAATTTAGGCATCGTACAAAACAGCCTGAAGCGGTTCCAAGCCGCGGAGCAAAGTTACCGGACGGCGATCAAGCACCGGAGGAAATACCCGGATTGTTACTACAACCTAGGGCGTTTGGTGAGCTTACGGTGCCCTGCGGCTGCGGAGGAAAAGCGTGACTTTGTTTCCCTCTTTATACAGTTATCGTTGTAACGTCTGTTTGGTACTTGCCCTCTTAGTGAAGTGAAAGTCGCTCAGTCGTGTCCGACTCTGCGACCCCATCCATGGGATTCTCCAGGCCAGAACACTGGAATGGGTTCAGTTCAGTTCAGTCACTCAGTCGTGTCCAACCCTTTGTGACCCCATGAATCGCAGCACACCAGGCCTCCCTGTCCATTACCAACTACCGGAATTCACTCAGACTCATGTCCATTGAGTCGGTGATGCCATCCAGCCATCTCATCCTTTGTCGTCCCCTTTTCCTCCTGCCCCCAATCCCTCCCAGCATCAGAGTCTTTTCCAATGAGTCAACTCTTCGCATGAGGTGGCCAAAGTATTGGAGTTTCAGCTTTAGCATCATTCCTTCCAAAGAAATCCCAGGGCTGATCTCCTTCAGAATGGACTGGTTGGATCTCCTTGCAGTCCAAGAGATTCTCAAGAGTCTTCTCCAACACCACAGTTTGATAGCCTGTTCCCTTCTCCAGGGGATCTTCCCAACCCAGGGATCGAACCCAGGTCTCCCGCATTGCAGGTGGATTCTTTTCCTAGCACTATATCCTCGGTACTTTGGGGAAAAACAGAGATTGATCAGGAAGAACCTAGTCCGGCGTTGACTGTCACCAGACAGAAGAAAGTGATTAGGTCATTTGAAATATTGTATTACTTCAGATGGAGCAAAACTGATTAAACTCAATCAAGTGAAAAAAACAGAATGAGTGACTTCCCTGGTGGCCCAGTGGATAGGAATCCACTTGGCAATGCAGGGGACTCGGGTTTGATCCCCTGATCAGGGAAGATCTGACGTGCCGCAGGGCAACTGGCTTAGTTGCCACAGTTGCTGAGACCTGAGCTCTAGAGCCTGGGAATCACAGCTACTGAAGCCTGCTCACCCTGGAGCCTGCCCTGGGCAACAGGAGAAGTCATGACAGTGAGAGCCCACGCCCCAGAACTGGAGAGATGCTCGCACTCACCGTAGCTAGAGAAAAGCCTTAGCAACCATGAAGACCCAGCACAGCCAAAAATAAATAAATAAATAATTTCTTTAAAAGACACTTAAAAAAAATGAGAATAGCAACACCCATTCTTGCCCTCTACATCTTAGGAAGTCCTTTCACGTACATTTGTCTCAGTTGAAGGCAACTATTTGATTTCCTAATGTGTGGGTTTTTTTTTTTTTTTTAGCTCTAATTAGAGAGCAAGCCAACTCGAATTAGCCAAGTTTAAGAGATCATAAAGGCAACAGGTTAAACTAAGGAGTAAATTACAATTTTTAAAGTCCCTTTGTGCCCTGTAAAACGGTGTTCCAAGGGGTTACTTCCTGATAAACATTGGCTTCTCTGTTTTTTAAAACACGGATAAAAACTGAAATTTAAAAAAACAAACCCGTAATGTGATTTCTGAGCTTTCCTTTTCTCCTGTCTCAAGGGATGGTTCCCTGCGTTTTTACAGGGAACCACCCCTCACCCCCATAAAAGAAAGCTCAGGAGCCCACAAAAGAGCTTTGAGATTATTTAATGGAAATTTTGGTTACTAACCCACTCCAGTATTCTTGCCTGAAAAATTCCATGGACAGAGAACCCTGGTAGGCTGCAGTACTTGGGTTGCAAAGAGTCAGACACAACTGAGCGGCCAACACATACACAATCACACACACACGCACACTTATACACACACACTCATACACACACTCATACACACACACACACACACACACACACACACACACACACAAATAATCTGTTCTTCTGTATCGTTTTCTTGGAGAGAGGAGAGACAGTACAACTTCTCTGTAATGATATCAGTAGAGACCAGAAAATCCAATCACATATAACGCAGGGTAGATTCTTAAAACGCTCATGAAGTGAGAAGGAGGTCTGGAAACAAGTTGGCTGTTATCCAAATACCTGCCTTTGTGGTTATGGCAGAGATTACTGTTTCCTGTGTCTGCACCAGGACTTGCATTGACATAGTATTCTTGAGATCCACATGAATTCTTCTTTGCTTTTCCCCCCACTATGGTTTGTTATAGAATATTGAATATGGTTCCCTGTGCAGTACAATAGGACCTTGTTGTTTATCCACTCTCTGTGTAATAGTTTATATATGCTAGTTCCAAACTCCCAATCCGTCGCTCCCCTAGCCCCCACTGAATTCTTCTTTGATTCCTTTTTGTTCCTCTTTTTTGGAGGCAGCTCTTTTTTCTCATTATTGTTTGTGAAGTGAGTGTATCTGCCTGGAGTCCTGGGTTAATACTTTAAAGCTCTAATACTTAGCAGTCTTCTTCCTTCCTGCAGTAACTGCCAGTCGCTGCAATTCCTTGGGGTTTGCGAAACTGAGAATTTATGGTAAATGAGCCAAGTTAACGTTCAAAGAAAGGAAGATAGAATATAAACTAGAGGATTCTAGCAATGTGCTCCAGGCCCTGGAACTCATCCCCACTCTCACGCAGAAGATCATCTGTAGTCTTAACTGTATGGAGACCTTCTGCCAGTCTCTGTGTATTGTTTACTAATTATGCTACCATGAAGTAATCTTCCTGCATTCTCTCCTGCCAACTGTTCTTGCTTATTTAAGATTTTGTCCTCTATTGTAGTTTAATTATCTAGCTTTTGCCTGCTTGACAGCTTAAAAGCATTAAGAGCTTAATTTTTAAAAGCTCAACTAGTATATTTATATATTAGCAAATATTAGGGACTTAACGTAAGAGTTTCTGTTTGGAAAAAAAAATCCTCCTTAGTCACTCTTGAGTAGTGGGAGACAGAAATGTGTTTTGATGTCTGGATCCAGATTAGAAGGGAATATAATGCAGTTCTCATGTAACATAGGAAATGGGGAGGAGCTGGATTATTTGGGACCCTGGTCTCCTGCATTGCAGGCAGATTCTTTACAGTGTGAGTCACCAGGGAAGCCCTTATTTGGGACACATCGCTGATATCAGACAACTATGGTAATGGTGGCTGGACACAGTTCACTGGGCAAGGACTGACTGTGTCAGTCAGGATCCATTCAGGAAAACCAAAACCATGCTAAGTAGGTTAGAGAAGAGTCAGTACAAGGAATGGGTTATACAGTTGTTGAAAAACACTTGTGGAAAAATGATATTAACTCAGGGAGTGAAAAGAAACTGCATGGGGTTAGGGGGACAAGCAGGGTGAGGTGATGCCCCTAGAATTTAAGAGCTCATGAAAGGCAGCACATCTCAGGAATTACCATCACCTGAAGACTGAGATGTGAGATGTGAGAGATGGACTATAAAGAAAGCTGAGCGCCAAAGAATTGATGCTTTTGAACTGTGGTGTTGGAGAAGACTCTTAAAGTCCCTTGGACTGCAAGGAGATCCAACCAGTCCATCCTAAAGGAGATCAGTCCTGGGTGTTCATTGGTAGGACTGATGCTAAAGCTGAAGCTCCAATACTTTGGCCACCTGATGCAAAGAGCTGACTCATTGGAAAAGACCCTGATGCTGGGAAAGATTGAAGGCAGGAGGAGAAGAGGATGACAGAGGATGAGATGGCATCACCAACTCAAAGGACATAAGTTTGAGTAAACTCTGGGAGTTGATGATGGACAGGGAGGCCTGGCGTGCTGCAGTCCATGGGGTTGCAAAGAGTCAGACACGACTGAGCGACTGAACTCAGTTGAAAACTGAGATGGTGATCGAACAACCACAGTCCAGCCCTGGGACTGTGGAGGAGGGGACATGACCACTGTAGAGATGCTGCCAAGGATAATAAGGAAGGAGAGAGCAAGAACAGGGGACAGAGCTACTCCTTGTCCAACCATCTGATCATCACTTATGACTCCTATTGGCAGAGACTTAACTGGGAGGAGCCAAGTAGCAAAGCAACCTGGGAAACGTAGTTTGCAGAGCATAGAAAGCTAACCATAGACGTATTAGGAGAAGAATGCTAATTTACCTGTTACTTTCTGGATGAGTAGTTCTTGTTAAATCACCATTTTTCTTTGTTTCACTTAAGTGCTTGTTCACTTTGTACAGGTGCTGTAAAAGGCAGTGTGTAAAAGTGTTAGTCGCTCAATCGTGTCCCCTCTTTGTGACCCCATGGACTATATAGCCCACCAGGCTCCTCTGTCCACAGGATTTTCAACACAAGAATACTGGAGTGGGTTGCCATTCCCTTCCCCCGGGGGTCTTCCTGACCCAGGGATCAAAACTGGGTGTCCTGCATTACAGGCAGATTTTCTACTGTGTGAGCCAGTTCAAGGCAAAATAAGAGTAAATGTTATCTGGTTCAGTCAGGTGTTACTCTTTAATAAATAGTAATAAATAATAAAATACATAAAGAATGTTCATGTACTGAAGTTATGCTGGTTTTCCTGAGTGCTTTAGAAAGAATGTCACTATGAGTCTTGTCCATGTGACTCAAATACATGTTACTTGCTGGAGAGAATTGGCTGAGAAATCAATGGAATATCAAATATAAAGAGGGAATTAAATGTTGATATAATTGGCTTCCCTGGTGGCTCAGATGGTAAAGCATCTGCCTACAATGCGAGTGACCTGGGTTCAATCCCTGGGTCACAAGGATCCCCTGGAGAAGCAAATGGCAACCCATTCCAATATACTTGCCTGGAAAATCCCTATGAGTCTTGTCCGTGTGACTCAAATGCATGTTAGTTGCTGGAGAGAATTGACTGAGAAATCAATGAAATATCAAATATAAAGAGGAAATTAAATGTTGATATAATTAGGCAACCTAAATTATTTGAAGTTTTTTAACTTTACATATTTCCTCATTTAAGGGCTAAATTACTTTAACTAGAGTTCTGAGTCTCATGGGAGATTTCAAAAAACATCTTTAGCAAATGGATATTGACAGATATTTCCGTAATTCATTCAACATTTCTTTTTCTGGCATAATATGTCACCAGTTGCCGTGTGGGTCACAGGGCAAGTCACAGTGTTTCTGTTGTCTAAGGGAAAGACAGACTTGATAGTAAATAAGGAAAGAGCCTTAAATTCTGATTAATTGTCATCACATGTACTTTGTTTGCAGTTAAAGGAACCATGTTCATTCAGTTGAGATGTGCATTTGAACTGAATTAGAGGGCCGGGTTGGAGAAGGCAATGGCACCCCACTCCAGTACTCTTGCCTGGAAAATGCCATGGACTGAGGAGCCTGGTAGGCTGCGGTCCATGGGGTCGCTAAGAGTCAGACATGACTGGCGACTTCACTTTCTCTTTTCACTTTCATGCATTGGAGAAGGAAATGGCAACCCACTCCAGTGTTCTTGCCTGGAGAATCTCAGGGACGGTGGAGCCTGGTGGGCTGCCATCTATGGGGTCACACAGAGTCGGACACGACTGAAGTGATTTAGCATAGCATAGCATAGCATAGAGGGCCGGGTAAAGAACCTGCCTGCAATGTGGGAGACCTGGGTCTGAACCCTGGGTTGGGAAGATGCCCTGGAGAAGGCAATGGCTACCCACGCCAGTATTTTGGCCTGGAGACTTCCATGGACTGTATAGTCCTTGGGATCGCAAAGAGTGGGACACGACTGAGCAACTTTCACTTTCAGAGAGGGCCAGAGGGTCACCTGCTAAAAATTCCCATCACTTTCTCCCTCCACGTGATTTTATTAACTATGTGAATTGAGAACTAGCTATTTTATATTCTGTTATCGATGTTAGCATTCTATCTCAAAAGACAGCAGTATATCCTTCTCTTCTTCCTGAAGGAGGCAAACAGGCTCCAAATTGACAAAGGGGTTCACGTTCTTGCTTAAGACTTTTCCAGCGAGTTCATAAAGTATGTCTGGTATACTCACAGTTTCATAGGAAGCTTAGATAGAGGCAGGAAGACCATTTTTCACAAGGTGAGCTTGACACATGGAGCTTAATCACATTAAATGTTTTGTTTGCCATTTAAAATAATACCTTAAATAATACCTAGACTATATGAAGTCTTTCTAGAAAAATACTAATGAGTTCGTTTTTTTCCTTACCTCTCCTCGGTAGTACGCAGCATAATCTGACACCTAGAATCACTAAGTTATGGGTTGTAGTTAAAACGTTGTAGGCTGAGGAGCTAAACCACCTGGTCCCATTCCCTGCCCTCCCATTTCTAGATGTGGAACTTTGGGCAAGTTACTTCCTCTGTGTGCCTCAGTTTACTTCATCTGTTGAAATGGGAATAATTCTCTTCATCCCTGAGATTGTTTGGAGAATTAAATGAGTTAATATGAAAATTTGGAAGCTCGATACATGCAAGTTTGGTTTGGTTTGGGTTGGTTAGATCTTGGAAGGAGAGAGCAAAAGAGAATTGGAATATTGATTGATTGCCAGGAGTCCATGCGTTCTTTTCAGTACGCAGATCTGAATCGTCATGTGGATGCACTGAACGCGTGGAGGAATGCTACCGTGCTGAAGCCAGAGCACAGCCTGGCCTGGAATAACATGATCATACTCCTCGATAACACAGGTGCGGAGTTGTGATTCAGTCAGTCCCCAGTATTGCACCATTGGATAATTAAGGAATAGAGATGATTTTTTTTAATAGTATGTTCGATTTTTTTTTTTTTTTACATGAAACTAGGGTTCGATATTTTGCATAGCAAATATATAGCAGGAGCAGCAAGGTTCAATATTTTGCATACCAAATATAAAATCTAGAATATGGAGTTTCCTTTGACATACTGGAATATGAATGTTTGGGAAAGTGACCCTTTGCTTAGAGGTGGTGTTGAGTAATGGGGCCGGTGTGCGCTAACATCTCATTTCATCTTAAAGCCTGTGATGTGACAACAGGCCTCATCTAGGATGCTGGAGGTTCCTAGAAACAAGTAAGGATGCCTTCCAGGCTTATGAAACGGATGGTGCTGAGTCCTTGCTCTAAAGTTCATGGATGGTACCCAAAGGAGATGCCCTCAAACCTACCCTCAGAGATCCTTATTTTTGATACAATGATAATAAACTTGATGATCTGGTTTTCTTAGCATGTGGGAGACTGGATCAGTTGGAAGTTTCTCTGTTCCCCAGTTTAAAAAAATCTAACCATCCCATAAGAAATGATAATTTTCATTTGGCAGAATTTAAAGCTAGTCAGCCATCTGTACAGTGTGAAGAGAGAAATGCACTTGTTTCTAAAGGAAGTGTAGAATGTGAGCTTCAATACTATAAATATTCAGTTATTAAAGGGTTGCTGGGATATTCTTATTCTGCAGGCTTGTTTGCTTCTATTTGGGTAGACCTGGTATCTGGGAGGAAATTAAGATTAGATTTTACATGCTATGACAGAATTTAATCCAAAACTGTTAGTATATTATATCAAAATTGTGCTGGACTGCCGTGGCTTTGCAGCTGGTAGGTCGTGTGTGTGTGTTTGTGTTGTGTGTGTGTGTTACATATTCCACATTTATTTTATTACGAAGTTTACTCATAATTGTACATAATGCACAAAAGCCTTGTTAATTAGACTAAAACACTACTATAGTGCAAACGTGTTTTTAAGTTTTCCATTTTTCACTCACAGGTAATTTAGCCCAAGCTGAAGCTGTTGGCAGAGAGGCACTGGAATTAATACCTAATGATCACTCTCTGATGTTCTCCTTGGCAAACGTGCTGGGGAAGTCCCAGAAATACAAGGTGTGTGGACCCCAGGCCGTGATTTCTTGCACTGAATGCCAGCAGCTGACAGGAACCATAAATGTAACTTCTGCCCAGTTAAGTCGAGAACGCGGCCCAAGCCGTGCTAGTCGCATACCAGTATGGCTGGGTCCGTCTGCATCCTGGAGAAGCTGCCGGAGAGGCGACTCTGAGGCCCCAACTCCACGTGCTTTCTGGTCGTCATCGCTGTTCCTCAGACGTGGGAGGGGAGGAGAGGCCCACAGAGTCCTGCTGGACTCCCCAGCCCCCTCCCCAGCACAGAGCTGTGACGCTGCCCTGGCAGTGGGGCTGGTGGTCTTTTCACAGAAAGAACACTGGTCCAAGGCGAGATAGGATTGGTTCTTCCTGCTTCCGGGTTTCTCCTCACCTGCAGGAAGTTACAGATCGCCTGCAAAGCCCTAGAAGTTTCTAACCAATGAAAAGTGGTTCAGCTGTATGTGACTGGGCCCCCAGGATAGGCCAGTAGACCATGAATCACAAGGCACGTAACTCCCTGTGTACTGAAGGGGACTCCGTTCCCAATGGCACTGATCTCAGATTTTAATTTTGTGTGTCAGAACCACCAAGGGAGCCTGTGAGATTACAAATGCTTATTCTCCCCCATGACTCAGTTGGGTAAAGTCAGCAAATAGGCATTTTTAACCAGCATCCTGGCCTCCTAACACAGATGTTACAGAAAACACACTTTTAGAAGCAGCGTCTTAGTCCTTTCATGAGAGAAGTACTTTCTTCCCGAATCAGGGACTGTATGTGATTTTAATCACACTAGGCTTAGAAGTACTGATTAATTCCCATTTGTCCCATGTTATTTACTTCTCTCCAGCTCATGAGATAGCATTCAGTTCAGTGCAGTCGCTCAGTCGTGTCCGATTCTTTGAGACCCCATGAACCGCAGAGATGGCATTGTCAGTATAATTTTCTATAACAACACCGCAGTAAGATATTTCATGCATTTCTCTCCTTTTCTAGTTGAATACTCGGAGTTTCATAGCTTTAGTATACACTTGTAAATTTCTAGATTTTGCTGACCGATAACCTTTTAAGGGGTATCGTGTTTATTTTTTACAAGTCTGCCTGTGCAGAGGGGACCCAGTTGTAGCTGTTTCTCCTCCATTCTCTCTGCTTATTTTCTCCAACTGACTGGGCTGCTTCTGGGTTCCCCAGGGGGTTGTGGGTTCTTCGAGGAGGTTACCCAGACCCCACCTCCTAACCTGGAGAATCCCAGAAATGAGTTCACCGATGCTGACCGAAAGTGACCCTTCCACAAGTGTTCTCAGAGCCCAGCGCTTTCCTGCTTTGACCTTTGTTTATCCTCCCCTGCACCCTGAACTAGCTGCTTGCTTGATGTGGCAGGATCCCCGCCACTTCCGGGAGGCAGGTGGCAGTGTCCTTAGCATATTCATTCTCTTTTTGGCCACTGTCCTGACTCCTGCTGTCACCTTTTCTCTGTCACACCCTGCGGTAGGTCACCGTTCCCAGCCTCTTCTCAACGAGGTGTGGCCCCGCTGGGCCTCCTCAGTGTTGGAAGGAGGATTTGGTGGAACAGAAAGAGCACGTTCGAAGTTTAAAAACCAAAGGTGATAAAACTGTGCATGAGACCTTTGCATTGCATGCAGTACCTTATCTTGTATATATTTCATCCTCTAGGAATCTGAAGCTTTGTTCCTCAAAGCAATTAAAGCTCATCCAAATACAGCAAGTTACCATGGCAATTTGGGTAAGCAAAATTTTCAACTTGAATCATACGGAAATTCTATATAATGTTAGTAAAATTGGGCTTCCCTGGTGGCTCAGCTGATCTGTGATGTGGGAGACCAGGGTTTCATCCCTGGGTTGGGAAGATCCCCTGGAGAAGCGAAAGGCTATCTACTCCAGTATTCTGGCCCGGAGAATTCCATGGACTGTAGAGCCCATGGGGTCGAAAAGAGTTGGACATGACAGAGCCACTTTCACTTAGGGAAATAGGTACATTTTTGTAAAATCGCTTGGGAGAGTCGTTTTTCAAATGTAGCCTGTGTTGGCCTTGGTGAACTGAGAAGTGCTTTGGGAGTTTGCAGTCTGACCTGTGTGTGCTTGCCCTTTCTGTAATGGACCTTCCTTCTAACCTGGTCTTCCTTGCATTCGCATGTTCTCTGTCTTGACTAAGAATGCTTTTACAGTGATCTATTCCCTAGAATTCCTTTCGTCTATTTTTATATCTCAGTAATTCAGATTTTTTTAAAAAAAGTAGTTATTTGGCTGCATTGAATCTTAATTGTTTCTCTCTAGAGGTAGCATGCAGGCTTGGTTTCCCCGAGGCATGTGGCTGCCCGGCAAGGCAGATCCTTAACCACTGGGCCACCAGGGAAGTCCCAGTAATTCAGATTTTTAGAACAAGGCTTGTTGATGATGTTTGGAAGGCTCAGTCATGTGAATATTTTTTCTACCAAATCTCTTCCCTATAGATTCTGTAGGTTTTCTTTGCAAAAAAGTGATGAAGCATCAGTGGTTGCTGTACTGCTCACATCGAAAGTTCATTTTACTTAGAAAATCGTTATAATCTTCAAAGGCTTACTATTCTAATAAGTAGATTTATTTTACTATCACTTTATAGTCAGATCTTGATGTGAGAGCCCTGAATTCCAGCTGGCAACAAACAAGCTATAGTGTTGCCAAAAGGTGTAAGGGAATCTTTATTAAACAGCTGGTCTTGGGGCATCCCTGGTGGCTCAGTGGTAAAGAATCCACCTGCCAAAGCAGGAGACAGGGGCTTGATCCCTGCTCCCAGAAGATCCCACATGCTGCAGAGCAACTAAGTCGTGTGCCCACGACTGAGCCCGTGTGCCCTGGAGCCCGTGTTCTGCAACAACAGAAGCCACAGCAATGAGAAGCCCACACACTGCGCCGAAGAGCGAGTGAGTGGAGCCGCGCAGTCGTGTCCCACTCTTTGCGACCCCATGGACTGTAGCCTACTGGGCTTCTCTGTCCATGGGATTCTCCAGGCAAGAATACTGGAGTGGGTTACCATTTCCTGCTCTAGGGGATCTTCCCAACCCAGGGATCGAACCTGGGTCTCCCACATTGGAGGCAGATGCTTTAACCTCTGAGCCATCAGGGAAGCCCAAAGAGTAGCCCCCGCTTACTGTAACTAGAGGAAAACCCTTGAAGCCTCTAGGACCCAGCACAGCCAAAAATGAATAAATAAAAATTATTTAAAAAAAAAAAAAACAGCTGGTCTTCTACGTGGTGGTTTTGTGCTGAGCGGTGTGGCAGCCCAGCCCTACCCAGCCCGGCTTCCAGGAAATTTCAGGGCAGCATCACCAAACTTAGGGAACTCTTCTTTTACTTCTTTATGTAACAATGTTGCTGTTGGGAGATGGTTCAGGACTCCGGGAGTAACTGGGAATGGTTAAACAGACCAAGGAGTGCGATTACAATAAATAAAGTTGGCAGTACAAACAGTATGGTTTTAAACAATGGTTTTGGAAAACTGCTTGCAGAGGTTCTGTTATATTTCTTTGTGCAAGTGGTTGGGAATACCACAAGTTATTCAGAAGCCTTTCCAATGAAATTGATCTCTTGCTATTTCAGCTGTGCTCTATCATCGCTGGGGCCATCTAGACTTGGCCAAAAAACACTACGAGATCTCTCTGCGGCTGGACCCGACAGCAACAGGAACTAAGGAGAATTATGGTCTTCTAAGAAGAAAGCTGGAGCAAATGCAAAAGAAAAACGTCTGATCCTTTTTCCTTCATTTTTTGAGTGTGTGTGTGTGTGTGTGTGTGTGTCATGAGGCAGATTGTCCATATCCCGTGCTTGCATTTAACCATTTAAAGTCCTTACGTGTTGTTTACTTTATTGTGTTTTTTTTTCCTGTGAAAACAAAGACATGCAAAAAGATTATAGCACCAGCAATTTACTCTTGAATGCTTGATGTGGTTTTTGCATTGAAATTGTATTTTTTCAGACAATTCAAACATAACTTCTGAAATTCCAAGGATAAAGTCTTTTTTAATGAAAAAGAAAAAGAGAAAAAAATTACCTTGAGCGACTTACAGCAGAATTAAACCTGCATTTGGAATGAATCATGTTGTATAGAGACTCATACTATTAAACACTGACTGTGAACAGAAAATAACAAACTGACTTCTACATTTATATAAATAATGTGTCTGTATATTAGAATTTTTATTTAATGATGAGTAAATTAAGATTTTTGGTTTTTTTAATTTTTTTTCCAAACAATATGCTAGGTACTTCATTTGTAAAGAAATATTTATTTGTATTTTTATGTTTTGAACAGGGCAAATAATTGAATGAGAAGTGGAAATTTTAACATCTAGTATATTTACACTTTTTCCATAGGAAGAAATTCACTCCTCCAATATTTTGTGGATTCTTCAACTTGTGCTATTTTAGCATGCAAAATTGTGTAGTATTCTACATAAACCGTCACTCTTAATAGAAAATTCAAGCTGTGGTTTAGACAAAAACAGGAAGCCTAATGTCTTTATTTTTGTTATATCCAGTATTAAGAGGGCTACACATCTACGTAAGTTGCGTTTTTATATGTTTAACTGGAAAGCCATTTTCCATTTAGCTTCATAGAACCACTGCTAAGTCACCTCAGTCGTGTCCGACTCTGTGCGACCCCATAGAAGGCAGCCCGCCAGGCTGCCCCGTCCCTGGGATTCTCCAGGCAAGAACACTGGAGTGGGTTGCCATTTCCTTCTCCAGTCATAGAACCACAGTCATATCCAAAAAATGCAAGAGGTAAACTTCCTCTCAAAAGGAACCACATTTGAGGAGTTTGTGATATTTTTAAGAATTGGATTATTTATCCTGTTTTATTGGGTCAGAATAATCATATTCATTTTGTTTTATCCTTCTGTATTTGCTGTTGACCTAATGATTTATGCAATCTGTGTAATTTCTTATGCAGTAAAATTATTACACAAACCAGTATAAAAGTGTCATATTGCCTCCTTAATAGATGATTTTCAAGTTGCTCGGTTGGCCAAATGTTTGTTTGGGTTTTTCCTTAAGATGTTATGGAAAAACTCAAACATTTTGGGCGACCCAATATTTGACTCTTTGTCTTCTTTCCTTAAACTGAAATCAAAGTGACCAATTCATTCTCTCTAGAATATGGCTTCTATTTGGTTTTTGTTGTTGTTGTTTAGTCACTAAGCCATGTCCGACTCTTTTGTGACCCCGTGGACTGTAACCCACCAGGCTCCTCTGTCCATGGGCTTTCCCAGGCAAGAATACTGGAGTGGGGTGCTGTTTCCTCCTCCACTATTTGGTTTTAGGCACCGATTAATAGAGTCATCCAGGTTCAACAAACGGGCTGAGTAGATCTCACATTGAGATGAATTGATTGTCTACACTCGCTTGTGGGGAGTGGGGTCCGAGGCCAACCAGCACCGAGTTGTAAATCAGTAATTGTAACCTACGACAGTTGAGACCCTCAGAAGAGAAAATGCTGTTTCAAACCTTTCAGAAATGGTCCCAAAACAACAATAACAGTTTATAGAGCTCTTAGGAGCAGGAGCTGCTTCATTGTTCATTATGTTCCTATGGCGCTTAGCTTGGGAGATAATAGATGTACTATATGCTTGTTGATTTTTTTTTTTTTAGTTTCTTTCTTTAAAACAGTGCTTGTCTATTGAGAGTAAAGGAAAACCATTTCTTATAACAGCCTGTTTGTGATTTTTTTTTTTTTTTTTGGTACTGATACTAAACTCGTGTCAAATCAAGACGCCCTGCCTGCAGAATGAACCCCCATAGCTCTCACTGCTCCATCTCAGGGTTTCCGTTCACAGCTGCCTTCAGCCCAGAGAAAACAGTCATTCACCTGATTGACATTTCACAGAGCCTTTTATCTCGGCAGATTTTGGAAGTGGGCCATGCTGTTCATCTTCTCTTCCTCCTTTTTTCCTTCTTAAGGCAGCCACCTTCTTCATTTCTTAGGTTTCCCTTCTAACAAGACTAAAGTGGAGATCTGACTCCCAGTTCCCCCTCGTTTTTGATATTTTTCTTAAACTTGTGTGTGTATTGCTCAGTCATGGTATGGGATTCAGTTGGGGGTGGGGGTGGTATCAGAACAAACATAGGGATTGTTGCCAGTTTGGGAAATCAGAGAGTCCAAATAATTCTTCACCTCCCTGATCGTAAACATCACAAAGCCTTGGAAGATAGTTTGGGGCTATTTTCTATTTCTCTGTACATCTCTTCCCCATTAAATGCAGTGTTACATTTATTTCTTAAGACCCGCCCCATGTAGACGTAGCCCACTGTGCCCTCACAGGGCTCTTTGGGTTTCTGATTCTATCACATTTCTTAAGCATGGTCCTTATATTTTATTTCAGATGACTGAGTTGAAATCTCACAGAATAGACCAAGCCCCACAGTAAAGCATTGGACATGTATGTTTATATTCACACCTATTGGACTTTGAGGTGAAAAAAACTACACTTAGTTCTTGGCTCCAGGGCTTTGATGTCACAGGCAAGCCACTGCTTCACTTCCAGTTTCCCACCTGTAATGTGGGCATAATAAGCCCTCCCTCCCAGTAATGAGGTGCTTGACTCAGTACTTGCCTTAAACGATAGACTAGCCTTTTTGGGGGAAGGTATAGGTTTCTCAGCAGACAGGTTTGACCATTCTGTCATGACTGCATGGTTACCAAATAGCCAGAGCTGGTGGGGGAAAATATTTTTCTCTATTGACTAATTGAAGCTAATAAATGTTGAAAGAATGGCAATTAGAAAACCATTCTTTTTTTTTTTTTTTGTCCCCAGTGAATTAATTGATTGAGGCAAAGATCAGCAGTGAATAAAATCACTAGATGAAAGATCAGTGGAGAACTTTTTAGTGGAGGGCACAGCTTTGTGATTTTATCACAGGTAGATTTCTGAGGTCACTACAGTCAAGTAGAGTCCCCTGGGCTGCAAAGAGATCAAGCCAGTCAACCTTAAAGGAAATCAATCCTGAATATTCATTGGAAGGACCGGTGCTGAAGCTCCAATACTTGGGCCACCTGATGTGAAGAGCTGACTCATTGGAAAAGACTCTGAGGCTGGGAAAGCTTAACGGCAAGAGGAGAAGTGGGCAACAGAGGACTAGATGGTTGGATGGCATCACTGACGCAGTGGACATGAGTTTGAGCAAGCTCCGGGAGGGTGTAGGACACGGAAGCCTGGTGTGCTACAGTCCGTGGGGTTGCAGAGTCAGGCAACTGAGTGACTGAACAACAGCAAGATACAGGAGTCCCATCATAGGGTCCCTCATACTACTTTTATGCTATTATCTTTTTCAAAATATCTTCTTGAGCACAGACTGTGCACTGGCAGTGTGCTAGCTGCTGAGGATATGAGGAATGATCACAGGTGATTCCTGCCCAGTGGAGCTTACAATCCAGGTTACTTCAACCCTTGCTGTGTGCACAGGTTGGACTTGCTGGTTAGACATCAGGGACTGAGCATTGTTACCAGCAGCCCCCTTGCAGGGGCCTCTTCAGGGCTCTCCTTTGTAAATTACTGCATGATTTGAAATAACTTTTATTTGTAAATTAAGGAATGTGTGACATCACAGATTCATCTTTCTTCAAGAGAGCCATGGATGAGTTCATAATATAGCTGAGATAGGTGCCTTGGTGGTAAAGAGACACCATATGGGAAAGTCGGATAATGGAAAGTAGTCGCTAAATTGCTCTGCCCAAAAGGTGGGGGAGAGGCTGTGGGGTGATGTTCCAGAGTAATGCTGAGTGAAAAGAACTCAGGAGGCTTGGATTGTTGGCTGAACGATGGGATGTGCAATGCAGGCTCTTCCAAAGCAAGCTTTTAAGTCTTTAGGAAACTCTGTATGCCGTACGGCTCTCTCGGTGGTCATCTAGAAACAGTTGGCCTTTGGGGGCATAATACTTGAGTGTGAAAGGAAAATCCATGTTACACCCAAGTTGGAACCTCACAGACCTTTAGGGAGTGTTGACTAGTGTCCCCGGCTAAAATTCACATCCACCAAAAATTTCAGAAGGTGACTGTATTTGGAAATCAGATCTTACAGATAAAATTAGTGAAGGATCTTGAGAGGAAATCATCGTGGATTTAGGGTGGGCCCTGAATCCAATGGTTGGTATCTTTTGAAACAAAGAGAAGGTACATAGAGCAAAGAAGGCTGTGCCTAGGATGGAGGCAGAGACGAGGGAAGCCAAGGAACGCCAGGAGTCACCAGAAGCTGGGAGAGACAAGGATGGATCCTCCCACTATCGCCTGCAGAGGAGTATGGCCCCACCCACAGCTGGCCTTCAGACTCCTGGCCTCCAGAACAACATTTCTGTTAGTTAAATATTTATTTGTATTTGTTTACTCATTTGGCTGCACTGGGTCTTAGTTATGGCATGTGGGATCTAGTTCTCTGACCAAGGATGGAACCCAGGCCCCCTGCATTGGGAGTGCTGAGTCTTAGCTGCTGGACCACGAGGTAAATCCCACATTAATGTTATTTAGGGACTTCTGTGGTGATTCAACTGGTAAAGAATCCACCTGCAATGAGGGAGACCCGGGTTTGATCCCTGGGTTGGGAAGATCCCCTGGAGGAGGGAAAGGCTACCTACTCCAGTATTCTGGCCTGGAGAATTCCATGGACTATTCCATGGGGTTGCAAAGACTCAGACACAAGTGAGCAACTGTCTGTTACTGCACACAGACTGTCCAGTAGTCTGCCTGGAGAATTCCAAGGACTGTATATCCCATGGGGTTGCAAAGAGTCAGACATGACTGAGTGACTTTCACTTTCACTTTTGGGGCTTCCCTGCTGGCTTAGACAGTAAAGAATCTGCCTGCAATGGGGAACACCCAGGTTTGATCTTAAATATTATTATGTGCCAAGCATGGATCTAGGGATTTATTTATGTTTTCTCATTCAAACTTTTCAATAAGTCTGTGAAAAAGGTAGTATTATCCACCAATTTAAGGACTTCCCAGGTGGCTCATTTGGTAAAGAATCCACCTTCAAGCCACCCAGTTTGTGGCAGTTCCTGGCCGCCTTAGAAATCCAATCCCGCAAGTAACTCAGAACCTCATCTATAAAATGGTGGATGGCGGTGGTTTAGTCACTAAGTCGTGTCCAACTCTTCTGTGACCCCATGGACTATAACCCTCCAGGCTTCCCTGTCCATGGGATTTCCCAGACAAAAATACTAGAGTGGGTTGCCATTTCCTTTTCCAGGGGATCTTCCCTGACCCAGGGATCGAACCCGAGTCTCCTGCATTGCAGGTGGATTCTTTACCAAATGAGCCACCAGGGAAGCCCTTAAAATGGTGGATAATACTACCTCTTTCACAGACTTATTGGAAAGTTTAAATAAGAAAACATATATAAAGCCCTAGACCCATGCTTGGCACATAATAATATTCAATAAATAACTGAAGGAGAGCTAACTCTCACTTGAGGTTTTTATCCTCAAGACCTTAAGTCACCCATAAACAATCTCAGGTTTATAGTCTTATCACCTGTGTTCTAAGTCTGATTAGTTCTATGAGTTCTTGAAACCTGTTACACAGTTTATCAAAACCATCTTGAGTGTCCTGCATTTCTAATCATTTTGTTTTTAAATATGTGGCATTTTTCCAAGGCCAATAAAGCTTTCTGCTTCCTACTGGTGATAAGGGTTTGAGAAAATTCGTTCCCTGTAGATTTAAATTCAGTTTTACCTATCATTTAAAGCCAGTTTCAGGGACTTCTCTGGCAATCCAGTGGTTAAGACTTCACCTTCCCTGGTCAGGGAACTAAGATCCCACATGTCTCATGGCCAAACAAACAAAACAGTGCTGAAACAAAGTCAATAAAGATTTTAAAAGTTGTCCACATCAAAAATAAACTGTAAAAAAAAAAACTACTTAAAAAAGTTTTGTTTCAGCAGTTAATTTCAACAGCATTAATTTTGACGAGTAGACTTGAGACTTGACTCAAAAATTTTCAAAACTGCTCCTTTCTAGAACTTTCTGATAACGGGTAGGGATGACAGCTTTTATAGTACTGGTCTAGGAATCTGCAGACCTCAGCAAACAAGGTGGTACGGTGCAAAGAACAGAGACCAGGAGTGTGAGAGCTACCCTACGGCCAGCTTCACTGGTGTAAGTCATCTTTTTAAGCTCCAACAATTCAATTAGACGTGAACCCTTCCCACCCGGCCATTAGTTACCAGGACTCTGAAATGAGTCATTTAATTACTGCATGCCTCAGTTGCTTCTAATAAAAATAATGCTGCTGGTGGTGGTGGTTGCTTTTGTTATTAGTTTTTCTTCCATGAAATGAGCGGGTTGGACTAGTGTTCTTCAAATATTCATAGATGCTTAACCTTTAAAATATAAAACCTAACTCTTATATAGAAGTCCACTATAAAAAGTTATAAAAGTGACCTGGGTGCTTATATAAATCTTCATAAAAAGCTGTTGTGTAATGTAAGAATGTTTGAAATTCCAACACTCTTGTGGAAATAAAATATTTTGAAGCTTTCTAGTCTGGATATATTCTGATATGGTTAAAAAGTCCCTTAGACTGGAAAAGTACATTTTTGCTCTGCCATTCATCAGGCTGACATAGCACAGATGAAGGCAGTGGGGAGTGAAGAGAAAATCACATTTTTTCCCATAGAAATGCTGAAGTTGTAATGTGTCAAGGAACCCACTTCTGAGGGTGACTGCTGCTTTATTATATATGGAGAAACCTTCTTCTGGAAAAACACTGACTATCAGAAATGTTGCTGTTTTAAATCATTAGGAAGAATGAAACATCACACTCTACTTGGACAGTCCAAGTCATTTCGATATGAACAAGCACCCTCACTTTCCAACCCATGTGCAGAACTTCATTTAAAGCGCTTCTGGACACACCCATTCACATCTCTTATAAGTTTTAGTCTCCAAGTTCGTAGGACCTGATCCAGCAGTTGGTTCTGCTGCCCAGACTATGGAGCCCTGTACCAAGGTCATAGGATGAAAATCTCTGAAACTGACCAAGCCCCATAGCAACTGTTGCCATGAGCCTCTGATCAAACCGGCCAGTTACTTGACCCCAGATTAGGCAAAATACCCACCCTATCACCCACCCTATAGCATCCTAACCTATCACCTAATGCCCCCATTCCAGTAGGAATTTTCTGTCTTGAGGCTGTAGAAATTGGCTGCTGCTGCTGCTTCTAAGTTGCTTCAGTCGTGTCTGACTCTCCGCGACCCCACAGATGACAGCCCACCAGGTTCCCCCGTCCCCAGGATTCTCCAGGCAAGAATACTGGAGTGGGTTGCCATTTCCTTTTCCAGTGCATGAAAGCGAAAAGTGAAAGTAAAGTCGCTCAGTCATGTCTGACTCCTGTGACCCCATGGACTGCAGCTTACAAGGCTCCTCCATCCACGGGATTTTCCAGGCAAGAGTACTGGAGTGGGTTGCCTTTGCCTTCTCCTAGAAATTGGCTACTGGCCCGCAAAAGGGTTTGGCTCAACACCCACTGTTCTCTACAGCATCTCCCACTCTGATAAACTCTGTTCTCATGTCTGCCTCATGTCTGGAAATTCCTTTCCAACCCACGCCTGGGCCACAACACAGACCTAATGTTGACCCTTGGCACACAGCCCTGTTTTGCCTTCAGCCTGTGAAAACACTATTACCTTTAAATTCCACCTAAACCTCTCCCCTCCCCCAAACCTCCTGACTGCATCTTTGTTTGATGAGTCATCTCAGGGCTCTGAGGGTGTGTAGACCTCATTCTTAGCTTACAAAACAAGTGGTGGCCTGGATTTAGGTTGCAGGATATTTAGGGTCAAGGACGATTATTTGTAATAATTTACTAGAATGATTTGATAACATTTCAGTGGAGTTTATAGTGTTATTCAGTTAGACTTCAAGCTCTGTACATAGCACCCAGGTTCTGTTGCTTATTTCACATTATAATTATCTTTTCAAGAGATGAAGAATGTATTTTCCCATCTACTGTGTGGTACTTGCAATGCCAGAGATGTCGGGGAGGGGTCAGAAGGAATGAGGTGGGCTCCTTTTGCATAATACAAAGTGTCTGTGCATTGAGTCAAATATATATTAGCCTCTAAAACCAACTTCCCTGGTGGCTCAGAGGGTAAAGCATCTGCCTGCAATGCAGGAGACCTGGGTTCTGATCCCTGGATTGGGAAGATCCCCTGGAGAAGGAAATGGCAACCCACTCCAGTATTCTTGCCTGGAGAATCCCATGGATGAAGAAGCCTAGTAGGCTACAGTCCACGGGATCACAAAGAGTTAGACATGACTTCACTTTCACTTTCTAAGACCTAAGTCTGGAAAACAGAGTTTGGCAATTACCTGCTGGTATTTAGAAAACAAAATGACCAAACTGGATAATTCCAGTAAGAGACAATTTGATAGTTTAAATCCTTTGAGTTGATAAAGTGTTTGTTGAGTTTTGCACCTGGGGCATAGCAGTTGGCCAGCTGCTCGACCCTGAGCCTGGAGGGTATGGGAGACTGGATGGCAGAGCATCAGACCAGAATGAACAGAAAAACAGCTGAGAGTGGGCTGAATCATTTCCAGCAAAGGACTCACCTATACTATTTGCGGGCAACTGACAGCCTCTGTGAGTCAACTCAAGTTATTAAACCCACTAGAGCAGTTGGCCTGCTAAGGGCTCTGGTGTAACCCACCAACCCAAAACTGAAGCCAAGACTTGTCTGAGTTGATCAATCAGTTTCCTTGAGAAATTGATTTTTCTAACATAATGTTGTAGTTTCTCTAACGTAGTACTGTAGGACAGTTACACATCAAAAACAAAGAAACATAAAAACTCAACAAAAAATGGATCAAATTTGTGGTAACGTCAGGGCAGGTGGGGGAATTAGATGAAGGTACTGAAAACCTCAAGTTGTAAGCTAAACAAGTACTAGGGGTGTGACATACAAGATAATAAATATAATTAATACTCCTGTGCTGCTGCTGCTGCTAAGTCGCTTCATTCGTGTCCGACTCTGTGCAACCTCATAGACGGCAGCCCACCAGGCTCCCCTGTCCCTGGGATTCTCCAGGCAAGAACACTGGAGTGGGTTGCCATTTCCTTCTCCAATGCATGAAAGTGAAGAGAGAAAGTGAAGTCGCTCAGTCGTGTCCGACTCTTAGCGACCCCATGGACTACAGCCTACCAGGCTCCTCCATCCATGGGATTTTCCGGGCAAGAGTATTGGAGTGGGGTGCCATTGCCTTCTCCTGTAGGAAAGTTATTAAGACAAGTATATCCTAAGAGTTCTCATCACACAAAATTTCTTTAATTTTATATTTATATAAGATGATGGAAAGTGAAAGATGATGAAAGTGAAAGAGGAGAGTGAAAAAGCTGGCTTAAAACTCAACATTCAGAAAACTCTGATCATGGCATCCGGTCCCATCACTTCATGGCAAATAGATGGGGAAACAGTGGAAATAGTGACAGACTTTATTTTGGGGGGCTCCAAAATCACTGCAGATGGTGACTGCTGCCATGAAATTAAGACATTTGCTCCTTGGAAGAAAAGTTATGACCAACCTAGACAGCATATTAAAAAGCAGAGATGTTACTTTGCCAGCAAAGGTCCATCTAGTCAACGCTATAGTTTTTTCAGTAGTCATGTATGGATGTGAGAGTTGTACTATAAAGAAAGCTGAGCGCCGAGGAATTGATGCTTTTGAACTGTGGTGTTGGAGAAGACTCTTGAGAGTCCCTTGGACTGCAAGGAGATCTAACCAGTCCATCCTAAAGAAAATCAGTCCTGAGTGTTCATTGGCAGGACTGATGCTGAAGCTGAAACTCCAATACTTTGGCCACCTCATGCGAAGAGCTGACTCATTTGAAAAGACCCTGATGCTGGGAGGGATTGAGGGCAGGAGGAGAAGGGGATGACAGAGGATGAGATGGTTGGATGGCATCACCGACTCAATGGACATGAGTTTGAGTAAATTCTGGGAGTTGATGAGGGACAGGGAGGCCTGATGTGCTGCAGTCCATGGGGTTGCAAAGAGTCGGACATGACTGAGCAACTGAACTGAAGATGATGGATGTTCACTAAACTTGTGATAATCATTTCATGATGTCTATAAGTCAAATCATTATGCTGACTTAATCATTATGCAAATTACCTTAAACTTTTATAATGCTGTGATACAATTATAACTTAATAAAACTGGGGGAACAAATGATCGTTATGAAGAAAAAAGAGGCACTTGTTAAAATGCCTTTCATTTCTCTGGGTATCACCCCCAGAGTTGGTTATTCAGAAGGCTTGGAGTGTGGGCTTCAAGTTTACATTTCTGAATTTCCAGGTGCTGCTCATGGTACCCATCTGGGACCACATTTTGAAAAGTACTATTATAAATTATTTTTCTGTGGGTGATTTTTTGACAGTTAAACTGAAAATCTCATCCCACAGAGCCTAATCCATATTGGATCAGACTCTCCCAGCCTTATCTGGCAATAAATGCAATTTAACACTCACTCCTTACCATCTTTAATCTTCCTTTATCAGGGGAATTATTTATTCATTTATTTCCCTCACACTTTCTTTTGCTGACATGACCTTCCTCCTTCAAAAAATTAATAAAAATGGAACCACTCTTTCTTTTGGAAGAGAAAAATTAGGATGATTACAGCTACTCTTTAAACATGGTATGTTAAAATATACATTAGATGTGGCTTATTTATATTAATATAAATTTAATTATGAACTTCCCCACACAAGAAGGAACTCTGTGAAAATTATGGTTTATGAATCTGATCTTTTAGATTTCTTTAGGAATTGCACATCTGTTCAAAACACAACCACATCAGCATTATTGGAAGTGTTTGGGTAGAAACCAGATTGTAAAAACCACATGAGTCCAACCCCATACATGAGAGAGTGGAAAGGCAGAAAATGAGTAAGGGGGGTTATTTCTAGTCCAACAACTAGTACTTACGCATTGGTCTTTGGGGTGGGGGCAGAAGTGGCTCCCCTCAATCTCTCTGCCATTCTTTCCCCCCAGGTCCCCAAAGTAGCATTGCTTAAGCCCAGAATAACAAAGTCTAGAAAGAAAGTAAAAAAAGTCTTCACTCTTCTCATTGCTGGGGCTCAAATTTAGTCCTGGGATCCAGGGAAGAGATGGTAAGTGGTGATCCCCTGGGGGAGGGCATGGCAACCCACTCCAGTATTCTTGCCTGGAGAATCCCATGGACCGAGGAGCCTGGTAGGCTGCAGTCCATAGCGTCGCAAAGAGTCGGACACGACTCAAGTGACTAAGCACAAACTCCTCCAACCACTTTCATTTTAAGTGAAAATGGAGAATTGGTAAATAGTGGCAGTATCCAGGTTACACGATTATCTGTATCCAGTATCGGTGACAAGTGGAGTGAGGCTCTGGTCCTCACCTTGTCCATCTGTCCTACAGGATACATGGGCTCATTTCTGTGTGTGTGAGTGTGTATGTGTGTGTGTGTCCAGGTGGGCCTGGGTCCAATATGGACTCAAGACTGATCCTGGACGCCCAGGCGGGCTACCTTAGAGCATGTGTGTGGGTGTGTATGTGTGTTCAGGTGGGTGTGTATGTGTGTCCAGATGGATCTGGGTCCAACATGGACTCAAGGCTGTGTGTGTGTGTGTTCCTAGCTGGGTCTGGGTCCACCGTGCACTCGGGTGTGTCCCCAGGTGGGTCTGGGTCCAACATGGACTCAAGGCTGACCGTGGACGCCCAGGCGCACGCCTCGGTGGAGAAGCCCCAGGTGTGCGCCCTCGGGGCTCCCGGCGCGTGCTCAGGTGTGCGCGCGGCCCTCGCGGGCGGGTGGGTACCGCGTACCGCCTCCAGGGGGCGCCCTCGGGGGCGGGCTCCCTGGGGCGGCCGCCCAGGCCGGGATTTCCGCTCGGTCGCTCGGGCTGGCTCTCCCCGAAGGGCGCCGCGCTCCGAGGCAGGTGAGTCTCCGGGCGCGGGCCGAGCCGGGCCCCTGTCCGTCCCCGCCCCCGCCGCGAGGGGGCCCCGGGGCCTGGGGGCGTCGCACGCCGGCGCGTATCCGGGGCCCGCGCGAGCCGGCGACGGAGGGCGGGGACAGAGCCGCGGCCGTGGCTGGACGCGGCGCCTGCGGGAGCGGCTGGAAGGGCGGCGCCCGGGCCGTTAGCGCGTCTACACAGTGCCCGGCGCAGCGCGACGCGGACGCCTCGGCCAGTCACCCAGGTGTAGACTCCTCCTCTTCCCAAGGAAGACGTGATGACCCATCAGAAGGGTCCCCTTGAAAAGGATCTCCCGCTCGGATGCTTCTGTTTTTAACTTTAGAGATCCCTGTTTGCGAGGAGACCAGAAAGCTGCAAAAGAAAAGGGAACATTTGGCATTTGTCAGTTTCTGAGTTCGGGCTTCTTTGGCGCTGTTAGTGACACCGCTGAGTTTTTGACGAAATCTCTTTTACTGCCTTGATTAGGAAATATGCTTATTGAGCTTTCACTCTGTTGGCCAAAGAGAACACCGCAGCTGCACTGGTAACGCTAAAGAGGTGCACGATTTTTTTTTTAAACAATTAAATTTATTGGTGCACGATTTTTTTTTTTTAAAGCACACCTGACTCCAGGCTGTTAATATTGAACTGATAAGAAAATGAGACTTGGAGCCACGTCTTCTTAAAGCAGGATATTAATTTTGCTTAATGTCCCAGGGAGAAATCTTGGATTAAAAACTAAAAGGTCTCTCTAAATCAGTTGGATTTGACCATTATAAAGTGTAGGTCTCACACACACGTTTTTATGTACTTTTTCCTGTAACTGAAGACCGTTCTCCCTGGTCTCACTCAATTTATTGAAATGCTAATAATAGACCCCTGCAGGTTGCCCACATTTTCCCCAAATGCCTTGTTTTTCCTAAAACGACTCCCTGGAGAAACCAGAAGTTCCTGAATAAGCACACTGCCTGGGTAGAGAGCATTTGTGTTTCAAAAGCTGAGTTTGCAAAGGTAAATTAATTTCTAATTGGTGGACCTTTGTACAGAAATGTTTTGGACTGGCTGACCTTGCAAACCAGGGTCCTGACTATTAGCACTAGACCTAGAGAAGGTGGTTATTCACACTGACCTTAGGTAGCCGATTGTGGGAAGAAGATTAGAGCAAAGATAGAACGCGGTATTAAGTTTTTTAAATGATCTGTTCATTGCCCTCTTATTTTATGTAGTAAGATCTTGAAAGTTCCAGTCTGGGTCAGCTCTTGCAGGTGGAGTCCAGGCTCTGTACTTGAGGGCTTTGTACTCAAGTCCTCTGGGCCTTTCCAAGGGGCTAGGGCACCAGTGGGCATGGAGATTAGTGCAGCATTGTTTGCAGACAGACGGTCCCAAGGAAGATGACGACAGGAGGACAAAATTCAAGCGATCTTACTCTTTTCTAGGACCTTCTTCATCCAAGAGGTTACGCTCAGATTAGAGATTTTATGGAGCGTGTGTTGGTTAAACAGGGCTGGCATCTTGTGTAACAGGAATTCGTTCTTTAATTGAAGCTCTCTCTGGTCAGTAAAACTGCTCATGGCAAGACGACCTTGCCTAGATTGGATCTGAGAGCTAGGCAGAGAGTAAGCAGAAATTACAGTGTGGAAGGTGTTATTATGCCCCCATATTATACCCCCTGAAACTGGTTTACAGTTAGTAGAAGTCTTGGGTTTGTATGACATCACAAGGTAATAGACATGGTAAATAGCTAACATTTCTGGAAGATGAAGTAAGTGCCCAAGGGCAGTTAGAGCTCTGGGAAATGAATACCTGCCAGAGGACTGGGGGAGGTCATAGTGAGGCTTCACCTTGGACCCAGGGTAGAATTTTTACAGGCAGAGGAGTGGAATGGGGACCAGCATTCCCGGTGGCAGACTGTGTCCGCGTGCATGCAGGCTTAGTCGTGTCCCACTCTTTGTGATTCCATGGACTGTGGCCTCAGGCTCCTCTGTCCAAGGGATTCTCCAGGCAAGAATACTAGAGTGGGTTGCCATTTCCTGCTCCAGGGGATCTTGTAACCGTGTTGGAGAAACAGGGATGAAACTCTGTAAGGATGGTGGGACCGGAGGCCTGCCTAGAGAGAAAGGCCCTCTGGAGATAAACTCTAGTTTTTGATCAGAACTCTGATTTTTAATTTGCTTTTTATTAAAGCAAATTTAAAAAGGAAGGGAATGGTATAATGAACTTCCATATATCCATCAACTAGATTTAATGGTTGATTAAAACAATTTCTTTTTTTTTTTTTTTTGACTGTATCCGCTTATCTTTTTGTTGAAGCAATTTAAATTGCAGATGACATATTTCACCCCTGTCTAGGGTAGTTGCTTTTATTTCATTATGGCTAAGTCATGCCTGACTTTTTTGTGACCCCATGGACTATGGCCTGCCAGGCTCCACTGTCCTCGGAATTTCCCAGGCATTAATACTGGTGTGGGTTGCTGTTCCCTTCTCCAGGGGAATCTTCCCAACCGAGGGATCGAACCCCGGTCTCCTGCATTGGCAGGCGGATTCTTAACCACTGAGCCACCCGGGAAGCCCAACTAGTGTGGTATGTACTTCCAAAAAGGCATTTTCTTGTATAGCCGTAATATCATTGTTATCTCTTTATCAAATTGATGATAATTCCTTAATGTTTTCTAGAACCCAGTCCACAGATTTCCCTGATTGCCTCAGAAATGCACTTTTACTCTTGGCTCATGTGACTCAAAGTGGGCCACACGAGGTGTATTGTTGAGTGTGTGTTGTCTCTTAGTCCAGGATGGGGGGTTGACAGACAATGAAAAGGGCTAGTTACTAACTCTTTAAGGCTTCTCAGGCCATGTGGTCTCCGTTGCAGCTACTCAGCTGTGTTGCTGTAAAGACTCAACCATGGATGATATGTGAACGAGCATGGCTATGTTCTAGGAAAATTGTTTCCAAAGGTTTTTGTTTTAAACTCCGCCTGCAGGTGGGAGTTATCTGAGGGCCGTAGTTTGCTGACTGGTCTGAAGCAGTTTCTTTAATGCCATGGTTTGCTGGTATTGCCTGGTTGGCTCTGGAAGGCTCTCATTCTGGGTTTATTCAGCTTTATATAGAGTGTGGTTTAGCTTGTTCCTTTATCTACTGTGTCTGCATAAACTGCAAGGTAGATCTAAAGGCTTAATTAGAGTCGGAGTCGCATTTATGGCAAGTATGCTTCAGATGTGGTTTGAATGTTTTTTCTAACTGTTGAACGAGTCACTGTTTAATTTGTTGGCCGTACCATGCAGTACATGGAATCAGTTCCCTGACCAGAGATGGAGCCTGCGCCCCCTGCATTGGAAGTCTGCCATCTTCCTTGGACTGCCAGGGAAGTCCCTGAATTTTTTGTTGTTGTTGTTCTTAATTTAGGACTTTAAAAGATTTGAGCTTCCCTCATAGCTCAGTTGGTAAAGCATCCACCTGCAATGCAGTTCGATTCCTGGGTTGGGAAGATCTCCTGGAGAAGGGATAGGCTACCCACTCCAGTATTCTTGGGCTTCTTTTGTGGCTTAGCTGGTAAAGAATCGGCCTGCAATGTGGGAGACCCAGGTTTGATCCCTGGGTTGGAAAGATCCCCTGGAGAAGGGAAAGGCTACTCACTCCAGTATTCTGGCCTGGAGAATTCCATGGACTGTATATTCCATGGGGTCACAAAGAGTGGGACACAACTGAGCAACTTTCACTTTCAAAAGATTCGAGGGGATTTCCCTGGCAGTTCAGTGGTTAAGATTTTGCTCAATGCAGAGGGACGAGGGTTTGATTGCTGGCCAGGGAGATAAGACCCCTCATGCCTTACAGCCAAAACACCAAGACATAAAACAGAAGCAATATTGTACAAATTCAATAAAGACTTTAGAAATGGTCCACATCAAAAAAAAAAAAAAAAAAAAAATCTTTTTCTAAAGACTCAAATCCACGTCCGGGAAAGTCAGTATTCCTAAAATAATCTTACCCTGATGGCTGAAGATACACTCCATTCTTGTTTTCCTTATTTGAAGGAGAGGCTGTAGCTGCTGTTTCTCAAAGTTGAGAACTTTGGGCCCCTCTGCTACACCAGTGCGAGCTTGCCTCTGTTCTAGGCATCCTTTGGCCCCTTGGGTCATGTTTCTCCCCTGAATGGCAGTGCCTTCCTTCCGAGCCGCACACCCAAGATCTGAGATGCCATCCAAGGGGCTGGGTGCTTTAGCCTTTAAGCCCTCATCTCTTAAACACTCCACTTTCTTCACTCACCTTCCTCTTCATCTCACCCCTGGCAGGACTGAGAACCGGACACCTGGTCCGTGGACTTCTGGTCCCACTGTGAGGTGGGACTACTTGTCCTACATCCCGTTTGGAAGGATTCCGAGGTCAGACACTCTTCAGGCTCCCTCTGATGCAGGATTCTAAGGCTCCGCGGGTTTGAAGAAAGAAGCTTACAGGTGAGAGTTGTTTTCCTCCTTTCGGGAGTGTTTGCTGTTCTAAACTGTAGAGCACCAGAGAAAGTGTGTTGACAGAGGGTGTCAGTTGGAAGGCCTGTCTTTTTGTCTTTTAGGAATAGCGGTGAATCTGTTGAAACCTTTTTTTCCCTAGATAATGTGCCATTGGTCTTTTTCTTACTGATTTGTAAGAACTCTGTATACTTTGAGGATGCTAATCTTTTGTCAAATATGTTACAACTGTTTCCCCATTTTTTTAAACTTTGTTTACAGTATTTATGCTCTAAGGAAAAATTTAATTTTACAAAGGGGAAAAAATGTCAATCTCCCCTTTACAGTATCCCTGTTTTGTGTCTCATGAAGAAATACTTGCCCATTTTAAGCTCTTCAAAAGAAAAATCTGTTAACACAGATTAATAAGCATATGATGAAAATTAGGTACATATGATTCTAAAAAATAATACTCTTTCTACCAGCTAGTATAATATTAACTTGATTAAATGTTGGCCTTTAAGATGGGCCCTATGTTGACAAGTTTTGATGTTGGGAGATGGGTATTTTGGGGGTCATCATATCATGACTTCTGTATATCTTTGACTTCCCAAAATGAAAGTTTTCTTAAAAAGAATCAGATCAGATCAGATCAGATCAGTCGCTCAGTCGTGTCCGACTCTGTGCAACCCCATAAATCGCAGCACACCAGGCCTCCCTGTCCATCACCAGCTCCCGGAGGTCACTGAGACTCACATCCATCGAGTCAGTGATGCCATCCAGCCATCTCGTCCTCTGTCGTCCCCTTCTCCTCTTGCCCTCAATCCCTCCCAGCATTAGAGTCTTCTCTAATGAGTCAACTCTTCGCATGAGATGGCCAAAGTACTGGAGTTTCAGCTTTAGCATCATTCCTTCCAAAGAAATCCCAGGGCTGATCTCCTTCAGAATGGACTGGTTGGATCTCCTTACAGTCCAAGGGACTCTCAAGAGTCTTCTCCAACACCACAGTTCAAAAGCATCAATTCTTCAGCGCTCAGCTTTCTTCACAGTCCAGCTCTCACATCCATACATGACCACAGGAAAAACCATAGCCTTGACTAGGCGAACCTTTGTTGGCAAAGTAATGTCTCTGCTTTTGAATATGCTATCTAGGTTGGTCATAACTTTCCTTCCAAGGAGTAAGCGTCTTTTAATTTCATGGCTGCAGTCACCATCTGTAGTGATTTTGGAGCCCAGAAAAATAAAGTCTGACACTGTTTCCACTGTTTCCCCATCTATTTCCCATGCAGTGATGGGACCAGATGCCATGATGTTCGTTTTCTGAATGTTGAGCTTTAAGCCAACTTTTTCACTCTCTACTTTCACTTTCATCAAGAGGCTCTTCAGTTCCTCTTCACTTTCTGCCATAAGGGTGGTGTCATCTGCATATCTGAGGTTATTGATATTTCTCCCGGCAATCTTGATTCCAACTTGTGTTTCTTCCAGTCCAGCATTTCTCATGATGTACTCTGCATGTAAGTTAAATATTCTTCTAAAAAGAATAGTAAGTGGAAAAGCCATTTTGTCCTATTTGTTCATGTTCAGCAACTATTAATTATCTACTCTGTGCTGAATACTGGGGGTATTTTGTTAATAAAGGCACAAGATGTTGGAATTCACATTTCTCATGTCAGAGGCAGACGCTAATGGCATGGTTAAGGGCACCAACTCCTGTGTTAGACTGCCTGACTTCACATACTGGCTGGGTGATTTTGAACTTCTTAATTTAAAAGATGGAGGATAATAATCACGTCTACCTGCTAGGGTTTTGGGGAGGCTTGAATGAGAGAACCCACAAAAATTTCTTTGTGTGGTGCTCTGAAACTCCAGTACTTTGGCCACTTGATGTGAAGAGCTAACTCATTGGAAGAGACACTGTTACTGGGAAGGATTGAAGGTGGGAGGAGAAGGGGACGACAGAGGATGAGATGGCTGGATCGCATCACTGCCTCAATGGACATGGGTTTGGGTGAACTCTGGGAGTTGGTGATGGACAGGGAGGCCTGGGGTGCTGCAGTCCATGGGGTCGCAAAGAGTTGGACACGACTGAGCCACTGATCTGAACTGAACTAGCATTTAGTCAACACTCAAGTGTAGACTGTGAAGGAAAGAATTCAGTCAAGCCAGGCCCAAGCTGAGAGGAGCAGGTGCTAAGAGAATGCCTGGAGTGGGGTCCTGGCCTCGCCTGGCATGGTTAAGCAGGGTCTGGGGTCGGAAGACCTTTTCCAGGGAGTGGGGGGGGATACGTTTGAGTGGAGACATGAGACGTGGACGGCACATCTTTTAATCACAAGTACCCTTTTGTGGGGAAGTGAAGAGGCAAAGTGGCAGCAGCTGGGGGCTCAGGCGGAGGCCCGGTGACTTGAGGAAGCAGGTCTGACTTTGTCTTAGTTTCCTGGTCCTGCCGGAGCTTGAAACCACCCAGATGGATTGTCCTGTTCTCCAGGGCAGGAGTCCAGCTGGGCGTCACTGGGCTGAAATCTGGGTCTTGGGGAGGGCCGTGTTCCCTCCGCCCCTGGAACCTCTGGAGGCGAGTGTGTTTTCTTGACCTTGCAGCCTCCACTTGCAAAGGAGCCCCTGTGTGTCCCTGGGAGCCCCCAGCCAGGAGAACGGCTCCACTTGGAAGCTTTGTGGTTCAATTGGGCCCCCTTGGAGCATCCAGCATAATTGCTCATCTTCAGGCCCTTAACTTGAACTGCACTCAATCCATAGAGCCCCTTGTACCAGGCTCTGGGGCTGAGGACAGGGCGTCTTTGGGGGCCTTTTGCTGGGTTGGCGGTGGCTCCCCAGACACTGGGGCGGTCGGATGTGCTCCGGCCATGTGCTGACAGTTATCCTGGTTGCTGGGCCTTCCTAGGCTCCTGGGGCCTCTCTGACGGTGGTGGTGCCATGTGGGCGGGCTTCTGCGAAACCTCCCCGTTTGTCTCCGCAGAGCGGCGGTCAGGATCTTCTTTGACCGACTCCTGTGCCCCTGTGCCCCTGTCACCTCCAGGTCAGTCCTGCTCTGCACCCTGACTGGGGTTTTGCAGCTGCAGCTATGTTACCTTCTGGTTTTTCTGTTGCTTTTGCCTGTGTAATTCTTTTTGCACACTAGCCTTAAATACTGCCGGATGATAAATAGAATTCATCTTATAATATTGGGTTGGCCAGAAAACTTGTTCAGGTTTCCAGTCCCGTCTCATGGAAAAACCCAGAGGAGCTTTTTGGCCAACCCAGTATTGAGTATTTTCTTCTCCGTTAATACTGACTGGCTGAGAGCTGGGCCTCCCTCCTCACAGACCCCCACTGAGGAAGAACTCCTTTACAGTGGTTGGGAGTGCTTTTATAGACCTCTGACCACTGGAATTACACCAGAAGAAAGCAGAAAGAGGAAGAGTAATTTAGAGAGAACTCATTGTGCTGTGTTCTTGTCTCTGTCCGCTCCCACATCTGCCTTTAAAACTTTCTGAGCGTTAACTGCCTCTTCCTGCCCTTGACATCTGCACTTAGGTAGATATAGCAGATAAATTAATGAAAACTATTAATATTTCTACAGCTCATGATAGTCTTAATTATTTATGAGTATTAAATGAGATTTAAAAGCATTCTTTAAGCCATTATTTTTGAGATGAGTCACAGCTGCTTTGAATTACTTTCTCTCTCGACTTGGTTTTCTGTAAAGTTAGATACAGATTATAAAAGCCTAAAAAGCTGTGAGGGAAATTAATCTATCTTCTAAGTGAATAAAGAACAGCTAGATGGCATTCTTGGGAGTATTTATGAAAAATAAGTCCCTGGTTTTTTTCCTCTCGTCATTTTTTTAGTATACATCTCCAGTTCAGTTCAGTCACTCAGTCGTGTCTGACTCTTTGCAACCCATGGACTGCAGCAGGCCAGGCTTCCCTGTCCATCACCAACTCCTGGAGCTTGCTCAAACTCATGTCCATCAAGTCAGTAAGGCCATCTAACCATCTCATCCTCTGTCACCCCCTTCTCCTGCCTTCAATCTTCCCAGCATCAGGGTATAAATATCTCCAGCCCTCCTCAAATAAGAGCACAGTAAACTCTCGTGAACCCATGGTGGCAGAATCCACACACCATCCTAGCTTTACCATACCTGCTTCAGTTGCCCTCCTTTCTTTGCTTTTTGAGTTTTTGTTCATTGGCTTGCTTCTGGAGAATTTTGAAGCAAATATCAGCACCTATGTCATTTCACCCCTAGATGTTTTTTTCTTAATATATATATTTTATTGAAGTGTAGTTGACTTACAGTGTTCCAGGTGCACAGCAAGGTGATTCAATTATACATATACCCATATATTATTTTTGAAATTATTTTCCATTATAGGTTATTATAAGATATTGATTATAGTTCCCTGTGCTATACAGTAAACTTTTGTTGCTTGTTGCATGCCAACTTTTTAAATTAGAAATCTTGTATTCTATTCATACTAAGTCAAACAAGTGGAATCAAAATGTCATACATTTTTTAGTTAGGCAAAAATTCATAACTTTTCTAAAATATATATAATACATATTTATATATGTACACAAAACTTTTATACTAGATAAAGGCTTGAGAAGGAACATAAAAAAAAAGAGGTGGAAAAATTGGAAAACATAAACTAAGTGAAGTGGGAGCCCTGTATATAAAATAGAAATAAATGAAACAAACTAGATAGGAATAAAAGATCATCATGTAGTTCTGGTGTTCTTAAACATGGCTTCTCATTAGAAATGTCTGGAACTTTGGAGGAAAAAAAGTTCCTTTTTTTGGAGGGGAAAAAAATTCCTTTTTTTGGAGGGGAAAAAAGTTCCTTTTTTTGGAGGAAAAAAGTTCCTTTTTTTTGAGGGAAAAAAGTTCCTTTTTTTGGAGGGAAAAAAGTTTTGAAAAAAAAAATAGCTGGGCATTTGTACTTTTCAAAAAATTCCAAGATAATTGATATGCATCTAGATTTTTAAAAGTGATTACAGGTTTTTCTATTAAATAGTAGTTTTTGTGATATAGAATTCTATTATTGTTCTGTTGACCAATCCTGATACAGTGATATTTAGTGAGTAATAGTTACATAATCATAATCACAATAGTAAAAGATGTTGTTTATCATTTTTCACAATAGCCAAACAAAAAATAAAAGATAATTACAATTGCAAGCCATAATGGGGATGTGATTAACCTAACAATATACAATAATTACATACAATTTGGGGGATCACGGAGAGTGATGTAACAAGTGGAAGTGCATATATGTACATGTTTTCGTCCATCCAGCCAGTCTCTGTCTTTTGGTTGGTGCATTTAATCCATTTACATTTAAGGTAATTATTGATATCTATGATCCTGTCTACCATTTTCTTAATTGTTTGGGATTTATGTTCTGTAGGTCTTCTCTTGTGTTTCCAGCCTGGAGAAGTTCCCTTAGGATTTGTTGTAAAGCTGGTTTGGTGGTGCTGAATTCTCTGGACTTTTGCTTATTTGGAAAGTTTTTGTTTTCCATCAAATCTGAATGAGAGGCTCTCTGGGTAGAGTACTGTAGGCTGTAGGTTCTCTTGGTTGTAGGTTCTTCCCTTTCATCACTTTAATATATCATGCAATTCTCTTCTGACTTGTAGAGTTTCAAAGGGAGTTTCCTTGTATGTTATTTGTAGTTTTTCCCCTTGTTGCTTTTAATATTTTGTCTTTGTCTTTAATTTTTGTCAGTGTGATTACTGTGTGTCTCATGATGTTCCTCCTTGGGTTTATCCTGCCTGGGATTCTCTGTACTTCCTGGACTTGGTTGTCTATTTCTTTTCCCATGTTAGGGAAGTTTTCAGCTATTATCCTTCACATATTTTCTCAGGTTCTTCCCCACTCTCTCTTCTCCTTCTGGGACCCCTGTAATGCGAATGTTGTTGCGTCTAGTGTTGTCCTAGAGGTCTCGTCTATGGGGTTGCACAGAGTCGGACACGACTGAAGTGACTTAGCAGCAGCGGCAGCAGAGGTCTCTTAGTCTGTCTTGATTTTTTTTTCCCCCATTCTTTTTTCTATATTCTATTTTGCAGCAAGTGATTTCCCACATTCTGCCCTCCAGGTCATTTATCCATTCTTCTGTGTCAGTTATTCCGCTGTTGATTCCTTCTCATGTATTATTCATCTTTGTTTGTTTGTTCTTTTAGTTCTTTGGTAAACATTTCTTGCATCTTCCCCATTGTTTTCCCAAAATGCAGTTTTTGTTTTAGCCACTGTGGGATTGTGGTTCTTCTGTCTGCCGTCTGAAGGAGGAGGCTAGGAGGCTTGTGTAAGCTTCCTGGTGGGAGGGACTGGTGGTGGGGAAAACTGAGTCTTGCTCTGGTGGGCAAGGCCTTGTTCAGTAAAACTTTAATCCAGTTATCTGCTGATGGGTGGGGTTGCGCTTCCTCTGTGGCAGTCCTTTGGCCTGAGACGACCTAGCTCTGTGGTCTGTGGGCTCTCTCACCCACCCAGGGGGTATGGATTTGATTTTTTCATGATTGTGCCCTTCCTACTATCTCATGTGGCTTCTGCTTTGTCTTTGGACACGGGTATCTTTTTTTGGTGGGTTCCAGAGTCCTCCTGGCAATGATTGTTCAACAGGTAGTTACAATTTTGTTGCTTTCACAGGACGAGATAAGCTCGTGTCCTTCTACTCTGCCATCTTGAAGGAAGTATCCCTCACCCCTAAATATTTTGGTATTGAATTTTATTAAAAAATTTACTTTTTAAATAACTATAATCCTACCTAACAATTTGGAGAAGGCAATGGCAACCCACTCCAGTACTCTTGCCTGGAAAATCCCATGGACGGAGGAGCCTGGTGGGCTGCAGTCCATGGGGTCGCACAGAGTCGGACATGACTGAAGTGACTTAGCAGCAGCAGCAGCTACCTAACAATTAACAAAAAGTCTTTAATATTGTGTAATGCTGTATTCAAATATCCCCAGTTGTTTAAAATAATCTGTTCAGCTGTTTTATTCAAAACAAGATCAAAGCAAAGCTCTTTTATTATATTTGGTTCATATTAATATATCTCTTAGTCTGTTTTAATTATAATAATGAATGTGTGCCATCTTACTTAATTCAGAATGCTCTTACTCTTATATCTACCTTTTGTTTTAATCTCATTGTTTTACATCATTTCATGCGCTCATGCTTTCAGTCATTATTATTATTTTGAATTTATATAAAGTAAAATTGACCTTTTTGGTTGTATAATACTTTGAGTTTTAAAATTGATTCCTGTAACCTTATAGAGCACTCCCATCACCAGAAATACCCAGAAAACAAAAGAAGCCTTCCCTCATGCTGCACCCTTGAAGTGAAACCCTCACCCTACCCCTAATTTCTGATCACCCTTGATCTGGTCTCCATCTTTATACTTTCGCCTTTCCCAGAACGTCACATAAGTGAAGTTATACAGTATGTAACCTTCGAGACTTGCATTCAGAGGACATCTTTGAGATTCACCCCCATGTGGATCCTTTCTTCATCTTATGGGCATAGCACAAGTTTATCCATCCACTGTTGAGCATCTGTTGAACATTTGGATTCTTCATAATTTTTGGTGGTTATGAGCAGAGCTGCTACAAACATTTGTATATGGGATTTTATGTGATCAAAAGTTTTTATCTTTCTATGGTGGATCCCTAGGACTAGATGGCTGGGTCAGAGGGTAGGTGTATGTTGAACTTCGTAAGAAACGGCCAAGTTTCTCCCAAAGTGGTGGTTGTTGTTCAGTCACTAAGTGCTGTCTGAAGCTTTGCAACCCCATGAACTGTAGCCCACCAGGCTCCTCTGTCCAGAGGATTTCTCAGGCAAGAATACTGGAGTGGGTTGGTATTTCCTTCTCCAGGGGATCTTCCCTACCCAGGGATCGAACTCTCGTTTCCTACTTTGGCAGAAAGATTCTTTACTGCTGAGTCACCAAGGAAGCTCCACCATTTTATATCTCTATCAGGAATGTGTGAGAGTTCCAGTTGTTCTGTGTCCTTGACAGCACTTGATATTGTTAGGTTTTTAAAATTTGAGCCACCTTAATTGGTGTGTTATTTTTTTCCTTTAATTACCTGATTTCAGTTTTTTGAGTATCATAGAAATATTTTAAATAATTCTTAAATAAATTACTGAACTAAATTTATTTTATATACCCGTTATAAATATTTCTGGTATTCTGGTGATATTCTCCATTTTAATATGTTAAATATTCTGTATCAGAAAATAACTAGATTAAACCCAGATTATTCTACACATTCGTCTTCCTTGAATCTCATCCACTGACACATCGTATTTGGCAGAGGTTTGCAGAGTAGTGACTGGACCGTGATGCGTTTTGCAGTGATCATTCATTATATGTGTCTGGTGCGTGTCTTGCTCCCAAAGACATGTGCTTTTACCATGAGCACTGGGATTTCTCTTGCCATCAGATTTATGCTAGATTAGATTGATTGGTGAATAGTTAATTCCCTGAGAGCAAATGGATGTAGGCAAAGAGTGATTTCTTTGAGTGCCTTTTAGCTAGGTGAACCCTGTTGTCCTTTAAAAATGGACTGCTCCTGTGTGTCTGAGGCAGCAGTAAATGCTTGTGTTTGAATCCCTTTTTCCTTCTGAAAGCATGCTGAGCTCAGGAAGAAAACCATTTGAGATCTGTGAGATAAAGCTCATGTATCTCCCACTGGATGACTTGGGACCGTGGCCACTGGTCACTGTTGCTTGCAAGTGTGGAGTTGACTCCTGCACTAATTACCAGAACATCCCTGGTGTTGCTGTCCCTCACCACTCACATTAGGTGAAACCGTGAGGTCTTGGGGTGGACAAGATCATCGCTAAGATAGGGCCTGTCTTTAAATTCAGGTCTCACCCATTAGCTGCTGTGGTTTGAGCTTCTGGTGGGTAGTCAGTTCAGTTCAGTTCAGTCACTCAGTCGTGTCCGACTCTTTGCGACCCCATGAATCGCAGCACGCCAGGCCTCCCTGTCCATCACCAACTCCTGGAGTTTACTCAAACTCACATCCATCGAGTTGGTGATGCCATCCAGCCATCTCATCCTCTTTCCTCCCCTTTTCCTCCTGCCCCCAATCCCTCCCAGCATCAGGGTCTTTTCCAGTGAGTCAACTCTTCACATGAGGTGGCCAAAGTACTGGAGTTTCAGCTTTAGCATCATTCCTTCCAAAGAACACCCAGGGATGATCTCCTTTAGAATGGACTGGTTGGATCTCCTTGCAGTCCAAAGGACTCTCAAGAGTCTTCTCCAACACCACAGTTCAAAAGCATCAATTCTTCAGTGCTCAGCCTTCTTCACAGTCCAACTCTCACATCCATACATGACCACTGGAAAAACCATAGCTTTGACTAGACTGACCTTTGTTGGCAAAGTAATGTCTCTGCTTTTGAATTTGCTATCTAGGTTGGTCATAACTTTCCTTCCAAGGAGTAAGCGTCTTTTAATTTCATGGCTGCAGTCACCATCTGCAGTGATTTTGGAGCCTATCATTTAAAAAGAGTAGACCTTACTGTCATCTAATTGGAAGAGTAGTGTCCATGTAGGTCTTACTTTGTGACCAGACTCTCTCTGCTTTTGCTGCTTGAAAGTTGCTGGAGGGTCAGACCTATTGACAGACCTTCCTCTGTGACATAGGGCATCAGAAAGAAAAAGGCATCTGGCCAAGGAAGGGAGATAGAGGACAGATGGCCGGAAGGGCTTCACGTTGCTGTGGTCTGAAGCCTTGGAGGCCAAGTACCAGGAAAATTCAGTTCAAAATGAAAAGAAATGGATTTCTGTGGTTAAGTCATTTTTTGGTTTAAAACTAATGTACTGATTGACCTTGATTACATCAGTTAGATTGGAGTACATCAAAAATACTGAAGGATTAGTAAGGATGTTACCTCCACTGGACACAAGTCTTTAAGAGTTGTTATGGATATTCTTTAAACTTTATGCTTGTTGGTATTAATAAAGTCTTAGATATATGTATGTTTTGGAGGGGGTTGGATTTTATTGGGGCTTAAAGTCCAAGGTTTAGAACACCGGACTAATGCACCTGCTGCCCCCTGGTGGCGGCGTATTAAACAGTGGTTCAGAGGAGTTCTGGAGGGCACAAGTCATTCATTGGTCATAGTGGAGGATTGTAGAGGGAGCCAGGAAATGGTTCCTCTTTCCAGCTTTTCTCATAGTTACTACCTGTAATTATGACCTCAGACAAATAATGTAGTTTGATTTAAGTCTAGATTTCACTTTCTTCCATTTAAAAATGTAATTTCTTCCTGTTTTAACATCTTAAAATTCTCCAATGGTAACAACAAATATTAGTGAAATGTATCAGGTTCCACTTCTTCCCTTATTAGCTGAATCCTAAAAAATCCCAGTTATTTATTCAGGAAAGCAGACTCCAGAGCAATTATTGAAGCTTAACACAGATTTGACTCAGGGCCAGGAACTGCATAGACCTGTTTATAGCATAGTCCATAATGAATCAACATGGTGACTGTGTGGATGAGTCAAAAAGGAACTAACATCTATTGGACACAAGCTCTGTCCCAAGTACTTACATATCTGTGATACATTCTGTTGCTTAGTCCTTATGATAATTCTTTGATTTATCCTCTCTCAGAAGGGCACTGATACTTACTAAAATCAGCGTGTGCCAGAATTTTGATGTACTGAATACATTGTCTCATATAATCCCCATACATCAATCTTGGAGGTGGGCATTATTAGCCCCGTTTTTTACGTGATGTAACTGGTCCAGAGGGATGAAACACTTGGAGCAAGGTCACACGGCTGAAGGCATCAGGGTTTCATCTGACGAGGAAGTGAAACGCGTCCAGTGCAAAAGCACGTGTCCTTCAGTCTGCGCCCTGCTCCCCCGCTGACAGGAGTAACAGCTACTCCTGTGGTCCTGGGGGTGTGCTCTGTCATCTTCTCTGAGGGTTCCTGTGCACCTCGCATGACTCTCCTTGGGATTTAAAAACCTAGAGCTGGGGCCACTTTCAACCCCCAGGGCAGTGTGAGACAGAGAGAGATGGGGCTGTTCAGTGGCTGACCGCTGTGAACCCTCTGAGTGTGTTACCCTGGCCTTAGTGGCTGCAAACAACACATACGTGCCCACAGTTTGGGGGGTAAGAGTGAGACTCGGGGGGCCACTCTGCCGGGTGGCTGTAGCTTGGGCTGGCAGGACTGTGGTTGCTCCAGGCTGACTTGGGGGGATCTGAGCTCACCCATGTGACAGCCTGCAGGCCTTGGGTCCTCTCTGTCTCTCTTGGGAGACCTCAGTTCCTCTCCACGTGGGTGTCTCCTGACTTAGGCTTGTCACTGGCTTTCCGGAGAGCAGTGGGCTCAGATGGAGCCAGGGTCTTGTTATAACCCAGGCTCAGAGGTGACAGCCCATCAGTTCCTCTGTGTTCTGTTTGAAGTGAATCCCTGGACCCGACCTTCACCTGAGGGGCAGGATCATGGGGGTCATCTGAGAGGCTGCCCGCCGGAGCCTCAGGCTGGGACTCGGGAGCGCAGCCTGGAGGCAGTGAGACCACTTGGGGGTGCTCATCCAAGATGTGACCAGGTAGGGGCGGAAGGGGGAGGCCTTGTTAACAAGCATTCAGGGGAAGGGGAGGAGATGGAAAGGACCAGGTGGTTTGAGTGCTACCCAAGTGACAAGCGTGTAGCTGCCAAGCAGCATCGTCTTCAGAGTATTCCGATGAGATGCTGACCGTATACAGAACTACCCGTGCTTTCTCACTGCTGACCGGTCAGCAGCTCTGTTCCTGGACTTCAGTCATGAGAAACCAGCTTCTGCAGAGAGGGCTTTTCGGGACCCCTTTGTGCCAGGAAACACATGAGGGCTACTAGGCAGTTACCTCGTTTTAACACAGGTTTTCAAGTTGCGAAGTACTGGGGCTGTAACTTTTCAGTCTCATCTTACAAGTGCCACTGTGCCTGGACTTTCCGTAGTGAGACACATTATTTGGTGGCCAGGCAGCTGAACCAGGCTCCACAATTCTCACACGTCCTCTCACAGGTCCATACTGTGTCCTTTACTCATTATGTCAGAAGAATTGTGTTTCTCCTTCTTGAAATCTACCCGCTTTGAAGTCTGACCTGAACATAAGTTACGTGAAAGAATGATGTATTCACAGATCTTGGATATTTCATTTCTGGTCATGTTATCCGCAAGCCAGTCTAAAGATTAACTGAATTTGGGGACGAGACGGGGGGACATACAGGGCCAGAAGATTGAGGGTGTTGGTGACAGGCCATCACTCATGAACAGTTACATCCAGAGAAAAAGTATTTCAGGTTTATGTCGCTCCAGTCTTTTCCTTGCATCACTATGTTCAAAATTAAAAAGCAAATGTAAAAAACTGTCATTTAAACCTGTGTGATTCCTGAGACTGCAGCTTCCTGGGTGCTGGCTGAAGCTGTGAGCTGGGCAGCTGGGCTTCCCTGCCCACGTGGGCCTGGCTGTGGCCGCCGTGGGCACACCCAGCTCAGAGCACGTACGGCCCTGCACTGTGTTATGCTGGTGACACCAGGTGTCGAGAGTAGAAACTGTAAGTTCTCCCACAGCGTTTAAGTGGTTGGTTTTGTTGCTTACTATTCACACATAGGCTGGCCTGGAATCATAAGAGAGTAAACATAAACTTTACTTAGGAAAATGTATATTCAGAGCTTCCCTGGTGGCTCAGTGGTAAAGAATCTGCCTGCCAATGCAGGGAACATGGCTTCGATCCCTGGTCCAGGAAGCTCCCACATGGCGCAGAGCAGCTAAGCCCAAGCGCCACAACCACTGAGCTGTGCACTAGAGCCCGGGAGCTGCAGCTCCTGAGCCCGTGCCCACAGCTGCAAAGCCTGCATGCCCGAGAGCCCGTGCCCCACAACCAGAGAGGAGGCCCCCGCCCCGCCACAGCCAGAGAGCAGCCCACGCAGCAGCGAAGACCCACAGCCAAAAATAAAGATTAAAAAGAAAATGTACACTCAGCAGTATTGTTTAGGGAAGTCTCATAGCTACACAAAATGCTAGGGAAATCCAGAGGACTAATAAGCACTAGGTTTGAAAAGGGCCGCCTTGTAGTCAGCCTGAGATATGTTTGATTTGGTGTTATCTTTGTTTTTATGTATTTTTTTTCCTTTTTGTATGACTTGGATTGGACTTACAGCATTTTTCTAAGAAAAGATGTATATTTATTTGTACATATGTTGGTGTTTGGAAGATTTGCTTTTCTCGTTAATTAAACTTTGCATATAGATGAAGGCTAAAGGAACATCTTTGCTAGAAAGTCTTGGGAAAATCAGCTTTCCTTCCTGGTTTTTATAGTATACAGAACATGATGAATCCTCTTTAATCCATAAGTTAGGGATTGTTCAACAGCATCAGTATAGACTGAAAGACCTTATTCACAAAAGGCAAGGTGTGGAAGCAATCTACCAGCAGGTGAATGGGTGAAGAAAATGTGTGTATCTGTATATGCATGTGTACAGTATTTCATTATATACATGGGATTATACACACAGATCAGATCAGTCGCTCAGTCGTGTCCGACTCTTTGCGACCCCATGAATCACAGCACACCAGGCCTCCCTGTCCATCACCAACTCCCGGAGGTCACTGAGACTCACATCCATCGAGTCAGTGATGCCATCCAGCCATCTCATCCTCTGTTGTTCCCTTGTCCTCCTGCCCCCAATCCCTCCCAGCATCAGAGTCTTCTCCAATGAGTCAACTCTTTGCATGAGGTGGCCCAAATACTGGAGTTTCAGCTTTAGCATCATTCCTTCCAAAGAAATCCCAGGGCTGATCTCCTTCAGAATGGACTGGTTGGATCTCCTTGCAGTCCAAGGGACTCTCAAGAGTCTTTTCCAACACCACAGTTCAAAAGCATCAATTCTTCGGCGCTCAGCCTTCTTCACAGTCCAGCTCTCACATCCATACATGACCATAGGAAAGACCATAGCCTTGACTAGGCGAACCTTTGTTGGCAAAGTGATGTCTCTGCTTTTGAATATGCTATCTAGGTTGGTCATAACTTTCCTTCCAAGGAATAAGCGTCTTTTAATTTCATGGCTGCAATCACCATCTGCAGTGATTTTGGAGCCCAGAAAAATAAAGTCTGACACTGTTTCCACTGTTTCCCCATCTATTTCCCATGTAGTGATGGGACCAGATGCCATGATCTTCGTTTTCTGAATGTTGAGCTTTAAGCCAACCTTTTCACTCTCCACTTTCACTTTCATCAAGAGGCTTTTGAGTTCCTCTTCACTTTCTGCCATAAGGGTGGTGTTATCTGCATATCTGAGGTTATTGATATTTCTTCCAGCAATCTTGATTCCAACTTGTGTTTCTTCCAGTCCAGTGTGTATGTAAATTTACTCAGCCGTAAAGAAGGCAGGCCTGCTGTTCACAGCAGCATGGATGAACCTGGAGGATGTTATGCTAATATTTCAACCAAATATTTACTGGGAAGCTGCTTTGTTGTCGTTTATTTCTTTGTGGTCAAAATAGAGACACTTGGCTAAAGGAGCATTCCTAGGACTAGATGGATGAGCCCGTTCACGTTCTCCACACAGGTTTTGTTCCAGGGGAACAAGTCCAGTGGGTCCCTGCCCTTCAGAGGGTTGGCAGGAGGGAATAACTGGAAGGTGGGGCAGAACGCTCAGATGCGAAGGACTGAGGAGGCTTTGGGACGGAGCAGGACCAAGCTGGGGAGTGCAGGGTGGGTTGGATTTGGGGAGAAGGTGTCAGTGTGGGGTCCCGGATAATTGTCAGAGGTTGTCACTGAGGGGCTCTGGGCACTCAGGGGCCAAGTTGGTGGCGCTCAGGCCACAGTCATGGGCGGGAGGGAGGGAACATGGCCGGGCTGCCCAACAGCTGGACAGGACACAGGGGCATCACGCTCGGCCTCGGGAGCTCAGTGTGGCTCAGGGGTGAGGGTGGTGGGTGAGAGGATCTGCAGGGAGAGGCTTGCTGGGGATGTAACTGTTCGAGGCGGGTACGGGCAGAGGCCACAGGAGGAGGGCACTATGTGGGCAGCCTGGGGTCTGGTGCTGGTGAGGGAGAGTTGGGAGAAGAGATGGCACAGAGAGGTGAGCGTGGGCTCCAGCCCGAGCTGGGCCAGGGCAAGGGGCCAGGGCACCCCGGGGGAACAGTCGGGCAGCCCCCCAGCCAGGGCACTGGGTGGAGGCTGAGGGAGGGGGCTCTCCACACGGAGGATGGAGGCATGGGTGCCTGAGGCTGCTCAGGGGCAGAGACACCTGGATGTGGGGCTCAGACCCCGGAGCTCCTCCCTTTTGGTTGTGGAGGCCGCAGGCCCAACATCCAGATGCGGCTCCTCCCCCGGCTTGAGGGCTGGTTGGCTGCACCATGGTTTGCTCTCCTTGGTTCTGAGCTGGCCATGAAGCCAGGAGGTGGCTATTTGAAAAGAATCTCCTGTTTATTCGACATAAATTTCCAGATACATGTATTAGTGTGAAATAAATCTGTGTACACCTTGATGTGTTTGCTAAACAGGAGAAACAGTAAAAATGAAGTAACAGGAAGGAAAAAAATTTCTCCCCGTGTGCTCACGTGGCCTCTCCTCTGGGCCAGTGCACGTGGGCAGCCAGGTCTTTTAAGGCCTCAGTCCTGTTGCAGTAATGTCCCCAGTGACCCACGCTAACATGTTCACCTCTTGAAAGACCCCGTTGCTGGTGCAGTCACAGGCTGACTTCAGCATCTGAGTTTGGAGGGACACAGTTCATTCAGCCTCTAATGGATGTAAAGGTAATCTATCCAAGTACGATTGGATAAACTGCTTACAATTCAGAATGAGGAACCCTTTGACTTTGCCCTGTGTTTCCAGAGCGTCGTGGGCTGGGGCAGGGGATAAATGCACTGAACTCTGGAGGCAGCCAGTCCACACCTACTGGCTGTTGGGATTTGGGCAAGTCCAGCACTTTCTACCGACAGTCTTGTCTCAGTTTTCTCATAGGTAAGATGGAAATGAAGGTGCCTGCTTCAAAGGTTGCTGTGAGGATTAAATCGGTTAAGATATACGAAGCTCTTGGAGGTGTACTTGGTTCCTAGTAAGTGCTGTCTAAGTGCTGGCTGTGGTTGTCGGTTACACAACCCTCCCTTTGGAGAGAGTAGTGTTTATGCAGAACTAAAGTGTGTAAATGAGGATGGAAAACGACGTGTTACCCTCCCTGAACTTTGTTGTATAGAATGTCTAGAGTCGGTGGGCAGGGGCCTCTGACGTCATGGAAAAATTAAACAGTGCTTCCGTATACCTCTGGTCATCTGACCTCGTGGCTGAGCCTGTGGCTTAGGCAGGATGGGAGTTTGCGCCCAGCGAGGCTGAGTGCGGTCCCCCAGGGGCGGCCCTGGACACAGTCCTTTAGAACCCTGCAGCCAAGTGTGGCCTAGAAGACGCCCCAGGCCGCGAGCCTTGTTTCCGCTGTCTTAGGGCAGGAAGATTCTGGAGGGTGATCTTTTGAGCAGAATTAATAGCATTCTTTGTTGTTCGTGTCATTCAGAGTAACTCTACGGTCCACGGTCTCAGTGTTTGTGTCTTCCCAGCAAGACTCATATGCTGAAATCCCGAGCTCCAGCGTGATCGTATTTGGGTGTTGGGCCTTTGGGAGGCGATTAGGTGATGAGGTTGGAGCCCCCATGGATGGGATTAGTGCCCTTATAAAGGGACCCCAGAGAGCTCCCTGCCCCTTCCGCTGGGCGAGGACACAGCGCGATGCCCTCTGTGAACCAGAAGGTGGGCCTTCACTCAGCCCTGAGTCCACTGGTGCCTTGAGCTCAGACTTCTTACCCTCCTGAACTGTGAGGAATAAATGTGGTTTATCAGTCAGCCTGTTGACAGTAATTTTCTCAGAGCAGACTAAGACAGACTCCCTGTTTGTTGGGTCCCTGCACTTGGAAGGCTCCGTGCGGGCGCTTCACCTGTGCCGTCTCAGGGGTGCCCGCCCGCCTCTGGGCATCGGACGGAGGAGGACACTGAGGCTCAGCCGTCCCGTTGCTTTCCAGCTTCAGTGCCCAGGCTGGTCTGATTCTGAAGCCAGGGGCCCCCCCGGCAGCCCTCCCGCCACCCGGGGCCCGGGTGGGGGTGTGGAGAGCAACCTCAGCAGCAGAGCGGCCGAGTTCTTCTAAGTAACAGGCTGTTGATGTGCAGATCTGTTTTCCTTTTGAAGAGAGCAAAGGAGGACCACTTGGAGATCGTTTTGAAATCACATAGTTCGGGTGTTTTTATCACCAGGGAAGAGAGGCCTCGTGTCTCAGAAGAGCCCTCAGTGGCAAGACAAGCTCTAAACTGGGTCAGAAATGGGAGTAAGAAGGCAAGAGGTAGGTCTCACCTCTTAATAACCATCAGGAATAAGCAGCTCACAGGGGCAGTGTGTGACTATATTATGGAAATTTTGCTTATATGAGAAAACAAAAAGGAATAAAACAGAGTCCAAGGTAGCTTAGATATTAATAATTAATGGTGAGTTCAAGGAGGTTTAGATAAGTAACAGTGGGTTAATATGAGAACTTTAACTAGTGTCCCAGGAACATTAATGTATAATGAGACAGAGGTGAGTGTAGCCAAGAGCTCACCGCTGAGCAGAGTCTGAAGTCAGGGATGAAAGAGGGGCCTGCTTCCTGGGACTGGATACTTGAGACCGGTCATGGCTGATGGAGTCTGAGGCCTGTGCTTGCAATGAGATGCCCCCCACCCCCTGAACCCCAGCCCTGGAGGAGACGGGGCAGGGTGCAGCCTGGGCCATGGGCGATGTTCTAGACAGCAGAGATTTCTCCACACACACATCAGTCTTGCTTGATCACATGTCCTGCTTCTTTAGAAAATAACTCAGTTGTACTCTGAGCACACTGTGTCCCAGGAACACACTTACACATAAACAGAAAACTTGGACAAGAGTCTAGCAAAAGAGAGGTCCATTCTGTGAAGAAATGAAATGCCTGTGACAAACCAAACCAAACCAAATGGGCAGGCAAGCCAAGGGGATCTGGCGGAGTCGGGGGTTGCCGGCAGGTGCAGTGGCTGTGGGTCCTTACCTGGCAGGGTCATGCAGGGAATAGGGCAGACGGGCCTTGCAGGTGCTTGCTGCCCCGGGGACTCCGTCTTCTGGGGGGCCTGGCTAACCAGGGGGTTTCACGCAGCCGGAAAGTGTGATGCCACAGAGCCATCCTGTCGAGGCTGGGACTTGACCTGGGGCAGTCTGAGCTGCCTCTGGAAATGCGCTTGCGTGGAGCTCCCCTGGGCAGAAGCTAACAGAGAATGGCTTCTCAGCCATCTTCATTCAAATTGGAGTGGAGAGGAATGGGCAAGGCACTTGGGCAAAGAAGACAAGGCCTGAAATTCACAGGGTACAAATGTTTTACAAGAAGCAAGTAAAATCATGATGGATAAAAGGGCTTTGTTCAAATGCTAATGTTTGATAGGCCTTTCAAAAAATAAATAGGCTTTATTGATTTGGCTGTGAAAGAATATACCCATTTAATAATTAAAGTTCAATTGAATTGTGACAAATGTACACACCCCCCAGAATTGCCACCACAATCAGACACAGGACCATTTCCTTCAACCCAGAAGGTGCCCCCGTGCTCCTCTGTCAGGCTTCTCCCCGAGCCCTGCCCTCAGCAGTCCCCCGTCTGCTTCCTGGCACTTTGGTGCGCTGTTTCCAGAACGTCTTTGGACTCTTACGGCGTGTCGCCTTTTGTGCCTGGCCGCTTTCACTCAGCACATGCGTTTGAGATTTATTTGTATTATACTATCTGTATCCCTCGGTTTGTTTATGGATACTCAAGTTGATGGGCATTTGGGTTGTTTTCAGCCATTGCCTGCTATGAATAGAGCTACCATGAATACTCATGTGTTTACATAGATGTATGAAATCGTTTATGGTGGGAGTATTCCCAAGAGTGAGACTGCTCGTTTAAATGGTGAATATATGTTTAACTTTGAAGATTCTTCCCAAAGTTACTGCACCGTTTTGCATTCCCAGAAGCAAGGGACAAGAGTTCCAGTTACCCTACAACTTTGCCACCACAACTTGATATTAGCAGTAATTTCAATTTTGCTCATTCTGGTGGGTGTATGATAGTATCTCATTGTGGTTTTTATTTTCATTTCCCTAGTGACTAATGATGTTGAGCATCTTTTTGGGTGCTTACTTGAGATTCATATATCATTGGTAGAGTATCTGTTTGAATCTTTTGCCCATTTTTAATTGGCTTCTTTTGCTTTCTTCTTGAGTTCTAAGAGTTGTCTCTATATTCTGGACCCAAGTCATTTATCTGATATATAATTTTTGTTTTCCAGACAACATCTCCCACTCTCTTTGCCTTTTCATGTAATCCTGGATGCATTTTGAGGGCAGAGTCTTCTGATTTTGATGAAGTCAAGCTCATCTAGGTTATTTGTTCTTCTTGTTTCCTAATAAAAGATTTTCTTCTAGAATTTTAGCTCTTGCAGTTGGATACATTGTGAGTTGAAGTGTATTTATACGGTGTGAGGTAAGAGTTGTAGTTCATTTTCTTTGCATATGGATAGTCCATTGTTCAGCATAGTTTGTTGCAAAGATGTTCCATTCTTGAATTGCCTTGCCACTTATATCAGAAACATCTAGCCATACAAATGTGCTCTACTTCTGGACTCTATTCTGTCCCATTGATTGTTTTTGCCAGTTATTTTTATTGAGATATAAATCACATACCATAAAATTCACCATATTAAAGTGTACAGTTCATTGGTTTTTAGTATATTCGCAAGATTATGCAACCACCACCACTATCTAATTTTACAGCATTTTCATCATCTCAGAAGACTGTTCCAGTGATTTCCCCCCCAGATTCTCTGATATAATTGACATATAACATTGTTTATATTTAAGGTACAATGTGTTCAATTACACTTAATATACTGCAGTATAACTACCATCGTAGTACCTCATACCATTCATACTGTTGCAAATGGCAGGATTAAAATTTTTAATTTTTTCTTTTGATTTTTTTCTTTGACTAATTGATTGTTCAGGGGTGTATTATTTAATCTCCAAATATTTATAAATTTTTCAGGTTTTGTCTTGTTGCTCTCTAGTTTCAAACCATTGTGGTCAGAAGAGATACTTGCTATGATTTCAGTATTCTTAAATTTGTGAAGACTTGTTTTTTGACCTAGAATAAGATCGATCCTAAAGAAAGTGCCATGGTGTTTGAGAAGAGTGTTTACTCTGCCACTGCTGGATGGAGTATTCTGTGTATGTTTGTTAAGCTCACTTTGTGGCTCAAGTCCAGTGTTTCCTTGTTGATTTCTTGTCTGCAGGATCCATCCACTGATGAAAGTGGGGTCTTGACGTTCCCTGCTATTAATTGTGCTGTTGTCTTATTCACACTTCAGGTCTGTTCCTATTTGCTTAACTTTATCTGCTCCCCGGTTGGAGGGGTATATATATTTATGGTTGTTATATCTTCTTGATGAATTGACCTCCCTCTTTGTCTCTAATCATTGCTGGCTTCTGTTTCATCTGATTTTAAGTATCGCTACTCCTGGTCTCTTGGTTTCCTCTTGCTTGGAGTATCTTTTCCCATCCCTTCACTTGGAGATTATGTGTGTCCTTAAAGCTGAAGTGAATCTCCTGTAGGCAACATATAGTTGGGTCTTGCTTTTGTTAAATCCCATCCAGGCACTCCATGTCTTTCGGTTGGAAAATTCAGTTTGCATGTTAAGGTAATTATTGGTAGGTAACACTCCAGCACTCTTGCCTAGAGAATCCCCGGGACGGGGGAGCCTGGTGGGCTGCCATCTATGGGGTTGCACAGAGTCCGACACGACTGACATGACTTAGCAGCAGCAGCAGCAAACTCTTACTAATGCCATCTTACTGCTCGCTGACTGTTGTGTAGTTCCCTTGTTTTTTCCTGTCTTGTTGCCCTTCTCTGGTGGTGTGCTCCAATTCCGTTCTCTTTATATTTTGTGAATCTGCTGTAGGTTTTTGCTTTGGTTGCCAGGGGACTCGTATAAAACATCTTATAGATATAAGTCTGTTAGTATTCTGTCCTTTAACCTTTGTACCACAATTAAGTGGCTAGCACACCATATCACAAAATTAGAGTATTCTGAATTTGGCTGTGTGTTTACTTTTACCAGTGTGCTGTATATTTTCATATGTTTTCATGATACTGATTAGAGTGTGTTCCTTAAGCATTTTTAATAAGGCAGTTCTAAGGGTGATGAATTCTCTCAGCCTTTGTTTGGATAATTCCTTGTTTTTCTTTCATTTCTGAAGGATAATTTTGCCAGATAGAGTATTCTTCACTGGCAGTTTTATGTTTGTTTTTTTTTTAGTTCCAGCACTTTGAATATATTAGCCCATGCTCTCCGAGCTCTCTGATGAGAAATGCACTGATAGTTTAATGGGTGTTCCTTTATAGATTACAGTCCTTTCTCTTGCTGCTTTTAGGATTTTCTCTTTGTCTTTGATTTTTGAACAGTTTCATCATAGTGTATCTTAGAGAAGATCATTTGGGTTTGAAATGATGGGGTGACCTACATCTTCATGAACGTGGATGTCCAGATTTTTTTCCCTGGTTGGGTAAGTTCCCTGCCATTTTCCTGTTAAATAAGTTTTTTACCCTCTTCTCCCTTTCTTCTCTTTCTGGAACTCCACTAATTCACATATCAGTTCTTTTGCTGGGTCCCCTAATTCCCCTAGGCTCTCTTCACTCTCTTGCACGCTTTCCTCTTTATCCTTCTGTGTCTGGGTCTTTCGGAGTCCTTTCCTCTAACTCGCAGACCCTTCTTCTGTGTGGTCTATTCTGCTGGTGGTACTCTCTCTGTACACTTTTCATTTCCTCCTCTGAGTCCTTCAGCTCCAGAACTTCTTTCTGGTTCTTTTTAAATAATTTCTCTCTCTTTGCTGATTTTCTCATTTTGTTCATATATTGTTTTTGTGATTTCATTGACTTGCCTTTCTGGGTTTTCTTGTAGCTCAGGTTTCCTTAGAACAGTTATTTGTAACTCTCTATTAAGTACATTGTAGAGCTCCGTGTATTTGGATTTGGATACTGGGAAATTATTGCTGTTCTTCGGTGATGTCACATTTCCTTGATTGTTCACGTTTCTTGGCGTTTCGTATTGCTGCTTTCACATTTGAGGTAGCAGTCACCTCCTCCCCTCTTTGCTAAGTTCCTCGATAGATTCTGAAGCTCTCTCACAGCTCGTATGAACACACCAGCTCCACACCTCCCACTTGCCTTGTGGCAGGATTCTTAGGCTTGTGCGTCTTCTGATCTCCCAAGGCACCAGGCTGGCTGTTGATAGCCTCTCCTTTTCAGGAAGTCGGTGCTGCAGCTCCGGTTTGTGCTTTCTCCCTGGTCTGCTTTCTGTGCGTGTCCCCTAGCCTTTCACCACATCTTGCTCTCAGGAGCATGTAAGGGGAGCTGTTCTGAAAGTCGAGGAAGTGTGGGCAAGGCAGGCAGGGTGCTGGGTGTGCCCACAGGCCAGGTGGGGGCTCCATGGGTGAGGCTTCCCCAGCAGCTTGTAGACAGGCTTCCTGATGGAGTCCCCAGTGCAGACAGAAATTAAGGACCTCCGAGAATCTAATCTGCTCTTGTTCCCATTTGTCTCTGCCTCCAGTCCTGGAGGGCCTGATTTGATACCCTGGATGCTGCAGGAGAGAAGTGTCTCTCTGACAGTCCTGCAGCTGGGGAAGCTGGGCGCTCTCCCTTTCCCCCGACGGAGAAGGCCTTGTTTCGCCCCGGGTACTCCAACCTGGGGGTGGTGGTGATGCTGGCATGGTCAGCCTGCCCCTCCTGGGGTTCAAGCAGGCTGTCCACACAGGACCAGTGTGTCCAGGCACGTGGTTTTCTGCTCTGGGGGGCGCTGGAACTCGGAAAGCTGGACTCACCAGGCGCTCTCGTCTGTAGGTGACCACCCAGGTCAGTCTTCTCAGGAGCTCCCAGCTGATGGCTGAGAGGGGTGGAGCCTGGTTCCACAGCCCCCATTACCTGATGCACAGGTGGGCCGGACTCCTCCTGAGTCCCTGGGTGAATGGTGGTGGACCCCCCGGCTCCCCAGAGGCACTTTTGTTGGTGGAAGGAGGCTGATTTTTGTTGTTGGAGGGGAACAAAATTGAGGGACGTCTGTGACACAGTACTCTGTTGATCTTGATGTGTGCCTCTAATTCTGCAGTCGTCTGTGCGTGGCTCTGTAGTAGATTTAGAAGTGCAAGCTTTGTTTGGCTTCTTCCATATTGTTTTTGCTATTCTATTTTCTAATTTGAACTTTTATTTATATTTTAGAATCAGCTCATCAATTTCTTAAAAAAAAAAAAAAAACAACCCAGAACTACTGTGATTTTCATTAAGATCATGTTGAATCTATAATTCAGTTTGGGGAGGGTTATCATTTTTACAGTATTGAGTTCTGATCTGCGAGAACATGGTCTATCTCTCTGCTTGTATATTTAATTTCTCTCAATACTGTATAAAATTTTTATTTACAGGTCATATTTTGTTAATGTCCATATGTAGTTCATATTTTTTGGTGCTATTGTAAAGGTTACTAGATTTCTAAATTTCAAGTTCCCTTTTTTAGTATATTTTATATTTTAAAATATACTAGTTCTCTGCTAGTATACAAAAATACAGTTAATTTTTGTGTATTGCCCTTGTATGCTAAGACTCTGTTAAAATCACTTATTGGTTCCAGTAGCTTTTTGTCAGTTCTTTAGGATTTTTGATACAATCATGTTAGCTGTGAACAAAGATAGCTTTATCTTTTCCTCCAGTGTGTGCCTTTTCATTACTCTGCATGTGTGTTAAGTCACTTCAGTTGTGTCCGACTCTGCAATCCAATGGACTGAAGCCCGCCAGGCTCCTCTGCCCATGGAATCCTCCAGGCAAGAATACTGGTGTGGGTTGCCATGCCCTCCTCCAAGGGATCTTCCCGACCCAGGGATCAAGCCCATGTCTCCTACTTCTCCTGCACTGGCAGGCGAATTCTTTACCACTGGCACCACCTGGGAAGCCCTTCTTACTCTGGCTAGGCTCCGTATCCTGTGTTGAACAGAAGTGGGAAGAGTGGAATCACTGCCTTGTTTCCAGTCTGAAAAAGTGAAGGTCGCTCAGTCACATCCAGCTGTTTGTTACCCCATGGACTACACAGTCCATGGAATACTCCAGGCCAGAATTCTGGAGTGGGTAGCCTTTCCCTTCTCCAGGGGATCTTGCCAACCCAGGGATCGAGCCAAGGTCTCTCACATTGCAGGCAGATTCTTTACCACAGAGAAGTATTTGATTATTCATTAAAAGGGGTGTTAGCTGTAGGGATGCTGTTTATCAAATTGAGAAAGTTCTCTTTTATTCTTTGTTTGCTGATAATTTTTATCATGAATTGTTGAATTTTATCAAATAATTTTTCCTGCATGTGTTAAGATCATTGTGAGATTTTTCTGTTTAAATCTGTTGATACGGTGATTCATTGATTGGTTTTCAAATATTAAGCTTAATTTACCTTCCTCAGATGAAACAGTCCTTGGTAATGATGTATCATCCTTTTTACATATTGCTGGATTTGATTTGCTAATTTTATTCAGGACTTTTTTTTTTGTTTATGTTCATAAAAGATATTGGCCAGTAGTCTTCTTTGCCATGAATGTCTTTATTTGGTTTTGTTGTCAGGGTAATATTCCTTTCTCTTCTATTTTCTGGAAAAGTTTATTTAATATTCACAAATTTTATACTTAAATGTTTGGTAGAATTTACCTCTCTAAGTAAAAGTTCATAGATAAAAGTTATTCAGCTTATTTTTTCCTTTAGTGACATTTGACAGTTTGTGTCTAAAGGAATTTTTCCACTTTAAGTTTAAATTTTACTGGTATAAAGTTGTTCACTATATACATTTTTTACCCTTTAATGTTTGTAATATATAGATAGATGTCCCATCTCTGATTTCTTATATTGATAATTCAAATTTTCTTTCTTTTTTGGTTAGAGAGCATAGAAGTAGAGAGATTAGTACAATGAGTCTCACATATCTATTACCCAGAGTCAGTAATGATCAACATTTTGCCACAGTTCATTAATCCTTTTTTTTTTTTACTCGAAGTATTTTAAAGTTCTACACACTATATTTTACAACTTCTAGATAGTTCAGTATGGATCTCTTAAAAAGTAAGCTTTTTTTTTTTTTTAATAGAGCCATATGCCATTAGCTATTCCTAAAAGCTGGATGGCATCACTGACTTGATGGGTGTGAGTCTGGGTGACCTCCGGGAGCTGGTGATGGACAGGGAGGCCTGGCGTGCTGCGGTTCATGGGGTCGCAAAGAGTCGGACACGACTGAGCGACTGATCTGATCTGATTCCTAAAAGTATTAACTGTGATTCCTTGGTGTCGTCTTTTACTTATATATATATATATGCCTATAGGACTTTCCTGATTGTCTCAGAAATGCCATTTTATAGTTTATAGGTTCAAATCAGAATCCAAACAAGGTCTGCACCTTACCCAGGGCTGTTCTGTGCCTTAGATCTCTTAATCCAGCATGAATCATTTTAATAAAATTTCCTCCCATAGAATGTTCTACATTCTGGGCTTGACTGTTTGCTTCCAGTTGGGTTCAGTTGACTTCGTTCTTCCATGATAAGAGCTTCTTCAGTCTGAGTCACTGTGAAATGTCTTGGGGCCTCTGTCTTCCCGGGGACCCTTCCTCAGCTCTCATGCCGCGGGGCGGTGTGGAGTGGGGCACCTCCCACTTTACAGCCGGGGGAACATCGCTTCTCCGTCCAGCTCAGACCAGGCCACTTCTCTGTTGCCTGGGTCTCCCCCACGTCTGCATGCTCATTTGCTCAGTCATGTCCAACTCTGCGTGACTTCATGGACTATATAGCCCGCCAGGCTCCTCTGTCCATGAGATTCTCCAGGCAGGAATACTGGAGTGGGTAGCCATGCCCTCCTCCAGGGGAATCTTCCCGACCGAGGGATCAAATGTTGCATTTCCCGCATTGGCAGGCGGAGTCTTTACCACTGCACCCACCACCTGGGAAACCCCTCTGACTTCTGACCTCCACTTAATTACCTATCTGTCTTGTTCATGGAGTTTTCGTGTGTTTTAAGCCTTGTCCAGCAAATCTGTCTTCTACTCTGATACTGTATGTTTTCTTTAAATGTTACATTTTATGAAAGCATAACACACAGAGAAGTGTAGAGATCGCAAGCTTGATGGAGTCCATAATAGGAACACACCCTAGATCAGGTGTCCTTCTGTCCTGACGTCCAGGTTGGTCAGGCTGTGGTTCACCACCATGTAACTGTAGGCACAGGTGTTCCCTGGTGGTCCGGTGGCTCAGATTCGCTACTTTCACTGGTGTGGGCCATGGTTCAATCCCTGGTCGGGAAATTACTGCAGCCAAAACATTAATTGAAAAACTAAATATAATCACATAGTTGTTGTTTTAGTTTCTAAGTCATTTCTCTTGAGACCCCAGGGACTGTAGCCCACCAGGCTCCTCTGTCCATGGAATTCTCCAGGTGAGAATAACTAGAGTGGGTCGGCGTTCCCTTCTCCAGGGGATCTTCCCGACCCAGGGATGGAACCCGAGTCTCCTGCATCGGCACGTGGAGTCTTTACCGTGAGCCACCAGGGAAGCCCGTACTCGCACTGCCTGTGCCGTTTGGGTCTGACTCTCACTCAGCATTGCTTTAAGGTTTACACGTGTTGCTACGCAGAACAGGCTTGTCCATTTTCACCACTGTAGAGTGTTCGTTCCTCAGCTTGCCTACCACTGTTCATCAGCCCATTTTACTGTTGAGGGACATTTCAGTAGTATCTGTTTGGGGCCATTCTAAATGACACTGGTCAGGATATTCTCATCCGAGTCTTTCTGGTGAACCTGCGCCCAAATTTCTGTGTCGCGTATGCCTGGAGTGGACTTGCTGGGCTGTTGCGTCTGCAGAGGCTTAGCTTTTATAGATGCTGCCAAATGGTCTTCCACTGTGGTTGCACTAGACAATTTCTTAAAACACAGAACTTACCCTGCCTCTTCCCAGGCTTACCTAATACCCTTCAGTACCCCATCACACGGAGGCGAAATCCGCCTTCCTTTGCGCCTTCTCCAGGGCTCCCAGCCCCCAGGGGTGCCCGGCCATCCACTCTGCTCAGACCACCCTCTCCCCTGACCACCCCCAACCTGTGCCTGCCTGTTGCCCCTTGAAGACTCCGCTCTTCAGCTAGTTCTCCTTCAGGATGCGTGGTGTCCCCATCTTTTCATCTCTGGGGAGGGACTCCTGAGAGACCAGGGAAACCTCCAGTAATCTTCCCCTCAGATACCAGGAGGGGAGGAAGACACAGCTCATCCCTCTGACCACGGGCTGCTCCCACAATGGGGCGGGGAGAAGAGAGAGACCTGATTTTCTTGTCCTTGGCTGACATTGCTTTGTTCATTTTTATAGAAGAAAGTTGTTTTGGGAGAGGAAGGAGACAAAGTTCCTATAAATCAAAAGAAAAAATTGTTAACCACCTCACTGAAATGATCAGGCTGTTCAATTAGGAAAATGGCTGGATAAGCCCAGTGGAGCTTCCCTGAGTCTTTCTCTTTATTACAATAGAAAGAACCCTGTAAACTTAATTTTAAAAGAGGAAAAGGCCCATGATGAAAAGCAGTTCTGTTATTTTTTAAACAAGTCTGAAAAAGTGGTTAAACTGAACGTGGCAGCGTTCCTTCTCTGCTGACCACAGGGCATTTTTACATTTGAACTGGATTTTGGTCTCCCAGGAGTGGTCTGCCTGTTGTTTTTTTAAGTGCTTTTGAAAAGCCAAGTGTAGAGCAGATCATGCTTTTTAGTAATATTTAGGGTCCTGATATCCACCCCCAAACGCCAGAGGCCAAGATGAGTGAAGGCTGCTGTCAGCCTCCCGGGGGTGCCAGCGGTCACGTAGCTTTCCCAGTGGGCTTTGCCTTTGCTTGTTTGGCTGGGGACAGAGTGTCTAGGAGGCTTGGATTCACTTGGCTCAGTGCATCCAGACCCTTCAAAGCCCAGTCACTTCAACAAAATATATTTTCCTGGGAATTTTGGACTCACGATATTCTGACTGCCACTGGTGAGCAGTGATCAGATGCGTGTTCAGACTCACAGGAATATGAATAAATGGATCCACTTTATGTGAAGTGCTTAAACGCATGTTCAGTAACATGCCCTTAATTTCCTCCCCTAATCCCTTCTTGCTTGTAATTCAGTTTTAATCGAATTTTACTTGGGCTGGAAAAGCACTGAAAGGATCGGCATGCTTTGCTCGGTCACGTCCGACTCTGTGTGACCCCGTGGACTGTATGTAGCCCACCAGGCTCCTCTGCCCATGGGATTTCTCAGGCAAGAATATTGGAGTGGGGTGCCATTTCCTTCTCCTTGAATGCTCTGGGGACACTAACTAATCAAAAAACCCATCAGGCTTAATTTTGAGTTGTATTTTCATTTTTTAAAGGCTTCTTAAAAAAAAAACAAACTTTAAAGCTGGAATTGTGTGTGTGCACGTGTGTGTGCACTGTGTGCTGGGGGTGATTCTTCTTGGGGTGTCCTGAGGGAGGCATGAGCTTTCCTAGGTTTGCATTCCTCTTGCCTTCCTGACCGCCTCCAGGTAGCCAACATCCTTCTAGAGAACTTAAACTGGTTTTTAGTCATATTCTTAGCAAAAAGTAATCCTGAAGGTGCTTCTGTTACTGCCACCAGAAGCAGTGAGTCCGGATTCCAGAACCCTGGAAATGGAGTCCGGTTGTTCCCGACTTGCCGTGGCCAGCAGTGCCCACCCGCGGCGGGGTCCTGGGCTGGTGCCTCCTGCACGGGGCCCAGGGCTCCTTTGTAGTGGAGGTGCTGTGCTGCGGCCTGGGGTTGGCAGTCATCTTCCAGTCTTCTCCCAGAATTCATTCCGCCCCACAGTGTTGGCCCCTGGCTGCTTGCCTGTGGGTCCTGGGGCCCTGGGTAGCTGAGCTCGTGCCTCCCACGTCTCCTGCCACCTGCTGTGGCCCGCCCCCCCACCCCTTGGCCTGGGTGATGCAGGCCCCTCCGAGGTTGGCAGTGGCTTAGCTTTGACCTTTGACCCTCTTGTTCCTCCAAAGCTGTGAAATATTGCATTAAATATAAGGGACCTGAGCCTAGCTGGGGAGAAGGAAATGGCAACCCACTCCAGTGTTCTTGCCGGGAGAATCCCAGGGTCGGTGGAGCCTGGTGGGCTGCCGTCTGTCTATGGAATCGCACAGAGTCGGACACGACTGAAGCGACTTAGCAGCAGCAGCAGCAGCAGCTGGGCCTAGCTGGGGCCTCAGCTGCATTTGTTACTGTTTTATTATTATTTTATTTATTCATTCACTTTAGGGGAAACTTGACTTCTAAAATGGTTATCTAGAAGTTGTTTAAATGGGTCTATTTCTCTTCTTTCTGCGACATTTTGTCCACCTAGAAGGGACTGGCTTTGTGTGGTATTTCCTAATTGTTCTTTTGTGCTGCCTCTAACTTAAATTTAAGTTGCATTTCCAGACTCCCATTTCTCACGTAAGAAAGCAGACAGTCAGAAACCACTTTAAGTTAAGCATTTACACGTTAAGCATTTAATTTAAGTTAAGCATTTAAGCCTTAAAATGTTTCTGAAAGACAAAACCTTGTAAATAGTCCACTCATGGGTAGTGGACGCCATTGCTTTCTGCCTGAATTGTGTCTAAGAAGAAAAAAAAAAAAGATGCTTGGGGGCACAGAGTCTGGTGGGAGTTACCTGCCTTCACAGAGACCTGCTGGTCCTGCAGGCGGTGGGTGGGGAGGGGGATGAAGGGTCGGGGGCACAAATGCAGATTCCTGACTCCTTCCCCATTGATGGGGGGCTTGCTGCTGGCAGAACAAACATGTTTTGAGCAGCTGCCAGCAAGCAAGTTAAAAGCTGCTCCTCTAGCAGGCCTGCAGAACACTATCCTGAGCGGCAAATCATCTGCCACATCTCCCAGTTTGGCCACAGTGGGAAGTCTCTGGTTGGCCGCCAGTGGCCGAGCCCCAGGTGGTTCACGGCAGCCGGCAAGGCCCGAGTCTTCCCCCAGGCCCCGTCCCGCAGAGGCCCCTGCGTCCCCCGCGACACCTCGGACTTCTCACCCCTCCTTCTAGGAGCCCAGGTGACAGCCTCAGAGAAGTCTGCCTGGTTGTGTTGTATGTGGGGTTCCAGAAAACAACTGAATTTTAAGGGAGGCCATTGCAAAGCTGTTGTAGAGCTACTTGGATGCTGGTGGAAATTCAAAGGGAAGTTTTTGCTATTGATTAGGGATTGTCAACTGAGCAACTGAACTGAACTGAGGGATTGTGAAGTGTGTTGAACTCAGATGAAAATATAAACTGGTAATAATTACAGGCGGAGTGGCCCACAGATTGCCTTCTTTCCACAATCCCACTGAATCTTTTTTTCAATCAGCTTTCTTTGACGTATAATTTACACACAAGCAAGCTTGCACATTAAGTGCAAAGATGGATGATTTTGCCAAATGTATATGCCCATGGAGCTACTGCCCTGGTAGAGATAAGAACACGCCCCAGACACACACACTGGTCTGAGTGCTGTCCCTGGAGGTTGGTTTCCTAGGTTCTGGATGGCGGCCTTTGGTCGTGCACGGACGCTCACCACAGGGGAGGCTGGGGCAGGGGTCCAGGGCGCTTGCTCTCCCTGACCCATGCCTCCGTGTCTGGCTTCTGAAGGAGGTGGCGACAGAGCCACCACACTACACGTGGCTTCCGTAAGTCTGCACCCCGAGCGGCATCTGAGCCTGTGGTGGTTGTGACAGAGAACGTGAGAGATTCCCAACAGGCTGAAGGCTGCAGGGTCTCTTTGGGAGTCTGGACCGAGAGGGAAACTTCTTGCTTTACTGCAGCAAGTATTTATTAAGTGCCTGCTGCACACCCTGAACTGTGCTGGGTGATGTGGGAAACATGAGATGAAGAAAATGCTAGACCCCTACCCTTGAGGAGTGTTGTGGTTTCGAGAAACAGTTTAGAGAGAATGGTTCCAGGCAGAACAAGAGGGCAGGGAAGTGCTGTTAAAGGTCTTCAATAGGAAGCCTTTTCCTTTCTACAGTCTCTCTTGACTTACTGTGTTTTTTCAGTCGCTATTTTACATTTTATTGTATATTATTTTACTATTATGTTAAATTTTCAGCCTTGAATTTATCCTTTACCTTTATATTGGACAACTTCAGTTTTAAGTTTAAATGCAAATATAGGAACATTTAATTCATATGTGGAATCACAGAAATGACTATTTTGTAACTCGTGCATACATACATATTTTATTCTTGTCAGAACTAGAAACTGCTCTGAACTCTCTCACCTGCATTGATTTCCCTTTTCAACACGTGCACGGTCTGCAGCCGGCCAGCCTTCGGCCCCCAGTGCCGGAGCAGAGACCGAGGACAGGGACCGGGGACTCTGCGGGTTGCCCTGCCCTCCCTGTGCGTTCGTGTGTGTGGTCGGCCTGTCGGGAGGGCCCGTGGAAGGAAGGGGTGGTGGGGGGAGATAGGGTTTGCCTGCCGGTGTTGGCCTGAACACTGTGCGTCCTTCCTGTGTTCAGAGCGGCTTCTGCCTGGAAGGGACGGGCGTCCTCTCCTGGCTGACCCGGCGTGGATGTGAGACCCCACCTCGGCCTCGCTCAGCCCCCTCGCGGGTCCACCAGGACTCTGCTCCTGGGGCGTCGAGGACGCCGTGAGCCGCCGGGGCTGCGCGGAGCTGCTCTGCGTGGCAGAAGGCGGCAAAGTGCCGCCCCGGGCTTCTCTCACGCAGCACAGGTTCAGAGCAGACCGTTAACGATTCCAGGACAGGGGCCCCTGCACGTGCTGGCCCCCGGCAGGCTGCCTGGTGGGCGCCCCGGGGCTGGGCGCTGGGCTTGTTCCGAGTCTGGGCGGGAGGCCCTGAGAGGGCACCTGGCCCAGCCTCCGCAGGGCAGGCACGAGGGGCTCCCCGGGGGTCCGGCTGCAGGCGGGACAGGTGTGGGAGCCATCCTGGCGCAGGTCCTCAGCCCCTGCCCTCCCCGAGGACTCGGGCTCTGACCCGGCAGCTCCGCCGGCCTGGGGCGCTCCCCGGGTGCGGGGCCACCTCGTCTCCCCGGGGTCCGTGTTTCAGAGATGGCAACGGTGGCCGTTACAGTGGCGTGGCATTGAGTTTCCTCGGGAACGTCTGGCGTGGGCAGAGCAGGACGGCGGCCCCGAGGGGCGAGGGGCCCCGGGAGGGCTCAGAACCCGGGGGCGACGCGAGTGCGGACCGGCCTGCTGACCTCAGAGGCGCCGTCCCCCGCGGGCGCCCGTCGGGAAGCCGCTTTGCTGTCACGGGTCCGGGGTCTCCGGCGGCGGCAGCAGGAAGCCCTGGGCCGTCGTGAGGGAAGCGGGCGAGGAGGGGCATCAAAGCGGCCGCAGGGCCCGGCAGGGGCGGCCCGAGCCGGGGCAGAGGTCGAGCGGCTTGTTTTCCCACCTGTTTCCTCCAGCCCGAGGAGCTTCTAAGGGATTTCCGTGAGACGAGCAGACACTTGGCCTCTCTCGGGAGGGGGAATGTTAGAAGGGGAGGCGGTGCCCGCACAGGGAGACGAGCCCTCCAGAGAGCACACGTCACACGCGCGTGTGACAGACCTGCGGCCGCGCGGGGCCCAGGCGTCGTGTGGCTGAAGCAGGTCCTCGGTCACAGGCCTGGTGGGAGCCGCGTGTGACACACGAGGTCGACCGAGGAGAGCTGGTGACACGGCCGCCGGGGAGGCCGTGGCGAGTGGCCGTCCCCAGGCTGGTCCTGCGCCCGGCCGGCAGCGGCAGCGCCGCTTCTCCAGCCGTAACTCTGTGCGACCCAAGCCAGTAGTTGCTCCTGCCTTTTCTAGCGCGGTCTAATCTAACCCTGACGGCAGGCAGTTGGTGCTGTTCATGGCTTAAGGATTTATCACTTAGAGAAAACAGTAAGATCTCCGTGTCCTCGTTTCTAACTCTTTAGCATTGCTTGTGTCATAAAATATTAATCCTGCATGAATATTTTGTAGAGACGCCTCTTTTGTAGAGGTTGTTTTCATGTTAGACGCTGGTGCCCATTTACATCCTTTTGCAGAGTTTAAGGAGAGTTAAATATTAGCCCTTTTCTATTTGGTTCACCTGGCGTGTGTGTGTTTCTAAATGTTGTCCCAGTGTGCACAACAGTTCTAATTTGTAAACCAGATTAAACTCTTAAATGAAATCCTGCCTTTTTACACTCTTGCCACCAGGTGGCTAAGAAAAAGTATTAAGCAGGGAAAAAAACCAACAATTATGTGAAGGACTCATAATTACTTTCAATTTCTGCTTCAGCAGTGAAACAGGAAACTCTAGATGGACTGTGTTTCAGTAAGAAAACTGCTGAGTAAGTGACAGGCACTTCAAGTAGTGCCAGACCAGATGGACATTTCCATGAGTGTTTTTGTTTTCTTAAAGATTGACAATGTTAAACTCACCAAATTTTGCTGAAGTGCAACTTTTTGAGACTCTCTCTGAGCCTGTTCCACCTCTGGGCTGACCCCTGGACGTCCACATTATTCCTGACCTGTTGGACTTGAGACAAGGGTTTGGCTTTTGGGCTTCAGGAATCCCGAGGGGAGGGTGACGAAGTCCTGATCACAGCAGGGCCTCCCGGTCCAGGCTTTAAACATCAGTAACATTGTCTGCAGAAACACTGCTTGAGTTCATTTAGAATCCGCTCTAAAACCCAAAAGTAAGATGCACCAAGTTGAATGTTAACTCCTGTGTGTCCCTCTTCATTGATTCTTTATATTAACGGTAAATACTAGAGGGAAATCTATGCCTGGGGGGTGGTGACACAACAGGGTAGAAACCCCTTCATGTATTCTTCATGGAATACATCTATTAAAGACAGCACCCCACCCCCCGCCCCACACTGCCACAGCATCCTGGCCGTGGGCCTCGTCCAGTGAAAACACAACCCCACCAGTTGCTCACCAGTCCTCCTGTGGCCGCTCAACTTCCGCGCCTCCACTCTGCCCTTCAGTGCTCTAATTTATTAACTTTGACAAGTAACCTCTTGGTTGTACAGGATTTTATTCGCAATTCATTTTTCTGATTCAAAGTGAACATGAGTGCCTTAATCCTCTAATGGGAATTAATTGCTTGTTTCAGTGCTTAACTCTGATCCTTTCTCAATCCCCACAGGGACGAGGCTCTTCCTGAAGGATCTGTGTGTGTTGTTCAAAACACAATCAGAAAGGTAATCATGTTTTTCTTGTGAAGGGAGCCAGAAATGCCCAATGTTAATTTTTTTTATTACATAAGTGGTAGTCTTAATATAGGATGTAATTCAGTAGATAAAATGTAGAGACTTAAAAAAAAAAATGTAGAGACTTATAATTCGTTCATTCTATCAGGCTACAGTATTTCCTAGAAAAGGAGGTTAACTTTTTATTGCCAGGTTTTCTTTTATGGAAATAAGCCAGCCTCTTCTGCAGAAGAAAGTTACTGAACTGATTTTCTACAGAGTTGGAATCAACACACTGGCCTACCCATGATCATTTCTATGTAATATCACCTTCCCAGGTATTTGCCTTGGCTCTGCAAAATTAAGGTCATGACTAATGCTTGATTCCCCTCTCCCATTTATTATGTAGAATATTCTTTTCTGTTTCATTTGTAAGGGGCTTCCTTGATAAGAATATAAGCTAGCAGACGTGTAAGATCTTGCTATAGGAAGCAGCTGGGGTGGAGAACTTAGGTGGGAATACAGTCACAGGGAAGAGGGGATTAACCTTGGCTGGGTCCTGAGGCCTGGCACAGTCAGGAGATTGGCTCTTAGGGAGACAGGAATGAATGCAGTCTTCAACGACTGACACAGATGCGCAGAAAGCTCAGCGTGCCCAGAGCCCGCGTGTGCTAGGTGGCGGAGGGGGAGTTTGATACAGGCCCGCGCCTGTGCCACAGCGCCCTTCAGTGGGCCAACCTGGGAGCGCCTCTTTCACGTTAGAGATGAACAGTCTTCAGTTGCTCTGGAAAAGCCCAAACGGCTCACCTCCTGTGTTATTTACTGAACCAAGTCCTTACACTTTATCCAAGACTCCGACCCTAACCCAGGGCCGTGGAAGGAGCTACGTGGCTGGAGGAGAACGGGGTGGGAGACACAGGAACGTGCCTCCGACAGAAGGCGGTGTCCCCTTCTGCAGCGGCACTGCCACCCCTCCGACGCTGGCCCAGGGGGTGGTGCTCAGGAGGGGCCCGGCGTGCTCCTGAATGGTGGATCGCAGGCGTGTTCTGAGGTGGCCCTGCCGCGGCTGGGAGGACCTGCCCATGTGGTAGTCTCTGACGTGTTCTGCTGGCCGCGACCCTCTCAGCAGCCTTGACAATCAGCTGAACATGGTGGACAAAGACCAGGGCACAGGGCAACAAGGACCTCGAAAGAGAAAAACTAAACCCGAGACCAGCAGAGAAAGGAAATAGTAAAGGTTAGAACAGACATAAATAGAGAAAAATCAGTGAAACCAAGAGCTGGTTTTCTTAAAAGAGCAAAAAACTGACAAACGTTTAGCTAGATTAAGAAAAAAAGAGATGATATAAATCAACGAAAGCGAGAACATTACAACCCATTTTACAGAAATGAAAAGGATTTTAAGAGAATACTTAGGAACAATTGTATGGCAACAAACTGGTAACCTAAATGGATAAATTCCTAGAAACATGCACCTCACTAAGATTGGAATCATGATGAAACAGAAAATCTGAATCGACCTATTACTAGCAAGGAGATCAACTTCGTAATCAAGAATCCCTCCACAATGAAAATATGAACCAGAGGCTTCACTGTTGAATTCTACCAAACATGCAAAGAGAATCAGCACCAGTTCTCCTCAAACTCTTCCCAAAAATTTAAGAGGAGGGAACACTTCCAAACTTGTTTAGTGAGGTTAGCACTACCCTGATAACCAAAGCCAGAAAAAGACACTATATGAAGAACACAAACCAGTATCTCTGATGAAAATTGATGCAAAAATTTGAAACAAAATACTAACAGAGAATTCAGTGACACATTAAAAGGATTATATACCATGACCAAGTGGGATTTACTCGTGGAATGCAATGATGGTTCAACATATGAAAATCAGTCAGTATACACTGTAGTACAATGTACACTACATTAACGGAATGAAGGGGAAAAACACTATCTCAGTTGATACAGAAAATCACGTGACAAGATTCAACACTACCTCATGGTAAAAGCATTTAATTAGGAATAGAAATTAATTACACCATCCTAATAAAGGCCGTATATGATAAGCCCACAGCTAACATCAAACTTAATGGTGAAAAAGCTTTTCCTCTAAGATCAGGAACAAGACAGGGATGTTTGCTTTTACCACTTACTTTTAGTATAGTGATAAAAGAAAAAATAATTATAGACATCCAAATTAGGAAGAAGTGGAATTCTCTCTGTTCACATGATCTTATATAGAAAATCCTAACATTTCCACAAGAAAATTAAGTTGCAGGATAAAACCAGTACACAAAAATCAGTTGCATTTGTATATATTAACAATGAACACTCTCCCCCCAAATTTTACACTTACGATTACATAAAAAGAACAAAATACTTAGAAATAAACGTAACCAAGGAGGTAAAAGACTTATACACTGAAAAGTACAAAACATTATTAAAGGAAATTAAATAATTGGAAAGACATCTCATCTTCATGGATTATGACTTAAATTATTAAGATGTCAGTACTACCTAAACAGATTTAATGTTCTTGTCAAAATTTCCAAATAGTATTTTTCTTTCAGAAATAGAAAAATCCATCCTGAAATTCATACGGAATTTCAAGGAACTGCAAAAGAGCAAAGCAATCTAGAGGAAAAAACAAAGTTGGAGGTCTCATATGTCCTGATTCCAAAACATTCTTCAAAGCTACAGCGATCAAAATAGCATAATACTGACATTAAGACAAATTCAGCTGAACACAGTGAAAAGTGAAAGTGAAAGTTGCTCAGTCGTGTCCAACTCTTTGTGACCCCATGAACTGTACAGTCCATGGAATTCTCCAGGCCGGAATACTGGAGTGGGTAGCCTATCCCTTCTTGGATGGATCTTCCCGACCCAGTTATTGAACCAGGGTCTCCTGCATTACAGGTGGATTCTTTACCAACTGAGCTAGCAGGGAAGCCGTATTGAACACAATAGAGAACCTAGAAATAAACCCTTAGATGTACGGGCAGATGATTTTTTGACAAAGGTGGAAAGACCAATGGGGAGAAGGACAGTTTTTTTCAGCTGTTGGAAAACTGGGCGTCTGTATGCAAAAGAGTGAGCTGAACCCCTGCTTTATCCACACGAGACACAAAGATTAACTCAAAACAGCTCAGTCTTCAACATAACAACTAAAACTATAACACTCAGGAGAAGATACAGAACAGGAGCTTTATGACACTGGGCTTGGCAGGGGTTTCTTGGCTATGACACCAGAACTATAGGCAATACAAGCAGAAGTTGGGGGACATCAAAATGTCAACTATGTGCAGCAAAATACACAGTCAACAGAGTAAAAAGGCAGCCTGTGAAATGGGAGAAAATATTTGCATATCATATGCCTAATAAAAGGTTAATATTCAGAAGCTCCAGATAACTCCTATGTCTCAACAATGAAAAACAATCTGATTAAAAACCAGGCAAAGGACTTGAATAAACATTTCTCCAAAGAAGATATATGGCCAACATGAAAAGATGTTTAAAATCACTAATCATTACATAAATGCAAATTAAAACCCACAGTGAAGCTAAGTGAAAAGACAACCCACAGTATGGGAGAAAACATTTGCAAATGAAGAAATCAACAAGGGATTAATCTCCAAAATACACCAATATCAAAAAACAAAAATAGGCAGAAGACTTATACACTTCTCCAAAGATGACATACAGGTGACTGAAAAGCACATGAAAAGATTATCAACATCACTATTTATTAGAGAAATGTGAGTTAAAACTATAATGCGGTATCACCTCACACCAGTCAGTATGGCCATCATCAAAAAGTATACAAACAGTAAATGCTAGAGAGAGTGTGGAGAAAGGGACGCCGCCTCTGCTGCTGGTGGAATGTACATTGGTACCGCAACTATGGAGACCAGTAGGGAGGTTCCTTAAAAATGAAACACAGAACTACCATACAATCCCACTCCTGGGCATGTATCTCAGAAAACTAATTCAAGAAGGTACTTGCACCCCAGTGTTCACCGCAGCACTATTTACAGTAGCCAGGACATATAAGAAACCCAAATGTCCCCTTGACAGAACGGATGAAGAAGATGTGTGTGTGTGTAAATATATGGAATATTAATTATAAAGAACGATATAATACCATTGTAAGCAATATGAATGGACCTAGAGATTATCATACTAAGACAAATATATGATGTCACTCACGTGGACTCTAAAATATTATACAAATGAACTTATTTACAAAACAGAAACAGACTCTCAAGGTTTGAAAATAAACCTGTGTTTACCAAAGGGGAAACTTGGGGAGGGTGATGAATTATAAACACAGGATTAACATACCAGATCAGATCAGACCAGTCGCTCAGTTGTGTCTGACTCTCTGCGACCCCATGAATTGCAGCACGCCAAAAGAGATAACCAACAAGGATCTACTGTATAGCACGGAGAACTCTACTCAGCATTCTGTACTGACCCACATGAGTAACGAATCTGAAAAAGGATGAACAGATGAGTAACTGAATCACTCTGCTATACACCTGAAACACTGTAAATCAATTATAATCCAATTGATTATTAAATTTAAAAAAACCCTTAATGAGATACCCCCTCACACCCTTTAGGAAGGCCACTATTTAAAAGAGAGAGAAAGAGAAAGGGAGGGAGGAAGAAGGAAATAACAAGCGGCGGTGAGCCTGCGGAGACCCCGGCACCCTTGTGCGCTGTAGGTGGGAGCATAAAATGGTGCGACTGCTATGCAACACAATACAGAGGTCCCTCCAAAAAATTAAATATAGAATTTCCATATGATCAGGCAGCATGTTTCCAGGTATATATCCAAACATTGAGAACAGGATTTTGTAGAGATCTGCATACCCATGTTTACGGCAGTATCACTTGCAATAGCCACGAGGCAGAAGGAACCCAAACGTCCATTGACAGGTGGACGGACAAAATGTGGCAGACGCATGGGTATCAGTCAGCCTTAACTTAGGAAGGCAGTTCTGACACACACTCCAGCATGCGTGAACCCTGGATGCTGTGCCAAGTGAAAGAAGCCAGCCACGAAAAGGTGTTTCTCTTAAACGCAGCACCTCGTGTAGTCAAGACTCATGGAAACCACAAGTAGCGTGGGGTCGCCAGGAAGGAGAACGGGACTCACTTTTACAAGAGGGGAAGTTCTGGAGACGCGTACCAGTGGAGGTGGTACAACAGTGTGACTGTACGTAGTGCTACTGAACTGTACCCTGAGAAATGGTTAAGATGGTAAATTTCACATTTTGTGTGTTGTACAGTCTTTTTAAATCTAGAAATCAATTCCTTCTCTCTGTTTCCTCTATGTTGGGGAGTAGGGGACAGAGGGGGAAGAGTCTAGAGAGGTAGGGTCCCTTATGAACGCCTGCTGCCACTGCAGAGCCTGAGTCCTTCCGAGGCTGGACCTGACGGGTCACCCAGGCGTGCAGCGTGCAGCACACTTGGGCACAGTTCCTGGTGCTGACCCGGAGCCCCCACCTGAGATGCCCGACTACGTTCCCTCGCGTGTTCAACAGGGAGGACACCTCCTCTCGCGGGGTCGATGCAGCTGTGCACACAGACATCCAGGCTCTTTGCGCAGGGCCCGCACAGCCCCAGCACCGCAGCGAACGTGGCCAGCCCTCCTTAGCACGCTGTCCTCTGCCGTCTCTCTGACCAGACCTTCTTGCCCTCCTTCCTTCTGGGTGAAATATTCCTTTTCTCACTTTGTGGTTGAATCTGAGTCATGAAAACCAGGAGTAGCCTGTGCTGAGAACCTGCTCCGTCCTGGCGCCTCCCCCGCTGTCCCTCCGCAGCCCAGGCCACTTCCAGCACAATGGTTCCAGACCGCTTCCAGCACAATGGTTCCAGACCGCGCCCGCTCCCATCCTAGCCCCCCTGGCGCCCCAGCCCCACGCACACAGCCAGACGACCCTGCGGGCTACCCCTGCCGCCCTGCCCCTACTCCGGGGGCACTCTCCGCTCCCTCTGGCTCCTCTGTTTGAAGCTGCCTGTTAACACATCAGTCTCCCCTTGGCCTTCTCACTGGGCAGGCTGTGTCTCGTGTGTCCCTGGGCTCAGCCCGGGGCCTGGGGGCGCAGAGCCTGCTGCCCACCAAGTCCTGCGCAGCCGTGCCCTCTCCCGCAGCCACTGCTTCTGGTCCCCTGCTTGGGCCTGGCGGAAGCGAGGTCCCCATCACCAGCCTCTCTGGTGCCCACTGTTGCTGCATCACTGGCTTTCTCCTGGCGACCTTGGTGACATACCCTGTACCCTGATAAACTCTTCTCGCCAGTCCTCCCTGCAAGCAGCCACTGCTTCCTTCCTGCCCACCCCCAGGGCCTGTGATGGAGGGCTGGGTGGAGCAGCGGAGGGAACAAGTTCCTTTACCCCTGCTTTGTCCTCAGATGCCACTTCCATGACCCCTAAAGACAAATGATGGGAGAGGGGACGCAATTCCGGAAGACAACTCAGAGACAAGTGGTGGCTGATGGCACCTGGGGCCCGGAAACCTAAGTCCCTGCAGGGAGCCAGCTGACCAGGGCCCCGGACACAAGACGGGGAGGACAAGGCCGGGGGCGGGTGGGGGGCAGTCTGTGCAGGGAGCAGAGACCCCCATCGCCCCTCTCCCCACCAGGGGGAAGGGTGCGTTACGGTCCAGAGAAGCTTGGTACTGGGGGGACCAGGCCCAGCTGAAGGCACGGTTGAGGGGGTGCCCTGAAGACCAGGAGGGTGGGAAAGGCCACCAACTCGGGGACTCGGTAGTTAGCCAGGCCCCCCCGACAGCCACCCCCCCACCCAACAGCTTCCTATAGGGCGTCTCACTTTTCAGCGTGAAAGGCCAGCCAAGGAGTATTGAGACGTTTGAAGGAACCCTCTCAAAGAAACAAAAGAGGAATTTTGGAGAAGGAGCAGCAATACAGGGAAATTCACAGTAATTACTATCTTCCCAAGGAGGAGAGACGGTATTATGCTGAGAAAGAAACAGTATGATAATGACATGAGGGAACAAGAAAAAGATCCTGGAGATAAATATGACGATAAAATAGCTTTAAAAATAATGGAAGTACTGGAAGGTAAAGTAGACTGCTCAGAGACAACTGGGAGATTCACCCAGGTTATGCACCATCTGCGCTCTGGAGATGCAGGAAGGAAGGGGAGGGACAAAGGGTCCCGGCATCCGCGATGATCAGACGGAGACGGTCAGATGGTCCACGGCATCAGACGGAGATCTGCGGCACAATGAATGGAGAAAACCCGCACGGAGGGGCCTCACTATGGGACCTCACAATCCACGGGAGAGAAGACCACCCTAGAAGCCTCCCGAGAGAAGAGCCTGGTTCTGTACAAAGGACTGTGGGTCCCAACCGCCCTGGACGGCTCAGCATGGGTTTGGGACATCAGAAGACAAAGAAGAGATGCCTTTAGAGTTCTGAAGGAAATTATTTCTAGAATTCTCATCCTCAGTTAAGTCACTCAGTCATGTCCGACTCTTTGCAACCCCACAGACTGCAGCACGCCAGGCCTCCCTGTCCATCACCAACTCCCAGAGTTTATTCAAACTCATGTCCATTGAGTCGGTAATGCCATCCAACCGTCTCATCCTCTGTTCTCATCCTACGTACACTATTAATTGAGGCTGGTAAAGAAGAAGCTTCGATCAAATGAGGGAGTTAACCAAGAGGGGGCCGTGGGACCTAGGGATGGGGCTCTGAGAGAAGCCTGGGGAGCCCAGGACACCGCAGACCCAGGCTGGGGCAGGAGGGACACGGAGCCACAGCCCCAGGGAAGAACAGAGGCGACGGGTGGTAGAAAGGATTCTTATGGTGCTTCCAGAAATCATGAGGCCGAAGGACTGACTGTCAGAGAAATTTGAGCAAAGCACAAAAAAAGAAGAAAAAAATAGCTGAAACAATTTTTAAGTCCAAGAAAAACAAAAAGTTGTCCAAGAAAGGAAATTAATCATAGTACACTCTGTGCTTTATCTGAGAGCAGTGTTTACATAGTTGTGATGCTGAACTGAATATGGACTTGCCCAGAGTCTGGGATGTGAGCCCCGCCGGAGGAGTGGGGCTGAGTGACAGGCGCATTTGACGCAGACTTACCGAGCATGCGATGTCGACTGCTGCGCCTTCACTGCGGTCCCCCGAGGCGGGTGGCTGACACGACTGCCTGACAGTCCAGGAAACCGAGGCCCAGAGAGGTGACGTGGTTTGCTTAAGGTCACACAGCTGGTAAGTGACAGAGCCAGGATTTCAACTCAGGCAGCTTGGTTCCAAAGTCTGTCCTTTAACACTGTGCTCACCTGCTTTGGGGTAGGAAGGCAGATGGTTTAAAACATCAGGAAGCCACGGTACAACCAACAATATGGAGATATTAATAAATAGCAAATGCAACAGTTGAGAGGCTTAACCGGGTCTCTGCAAGGGAGTGGGAATGGGTAGAGATTTTATTTTTCTTGTAAACTTACTTTACTTTACGGACACATTGGGCTTCCCTTGTGGCTCAGCTGGTAAAGAACCCACCTGCAATGCAGGAGACCTGGGTTCGATCCCTGGAGAAGGGAAAGGCTACCCACTCCAGTATTCTGGCCTGGAGAATTCCATAGACTGTATAGTCCGTGGGGTCGCAAAGAGTCAGACATGACTGAACGACTTTAATCAAATGGAAGGGACCCTAGAGCCCAAGGGCTAAGGGGAGCACCCCCGCCGGCCAGGCCCAGCTGTGTGGCCCCAGTCCTCACCAACCTGGGACTTGCCCCAAGGACTGGGTGGTTTCCGGTGCCCTTGCAGGTCTTCTCATTCTGTGGTCACCAGGAGGAGCCAGGAGAGAGCAAGCCCGGCCGAGGGGGGCCGGAGGGGCGGGGTCACCTGGAAAGGGGGAGTGAAGGCCTGGTGGGGCCCCCGGGGACAGGCTGGTGGAGGCCGGGCCACCAGGGTTCTGGGGGATGGTCTGGCAAGCGTGGGAGTGTGCATCTGGGTTCGACTTGTAGCTGCTACTGCAGAATGTGCTGGAAGGCGGGGCTGGCTGGTCCTCCTGTTGCCCCTCCCCACCGCCATCTCGGTCCTCCCCAAGCACACCACCCCCTCCCCGTCCCCTCAGCAGTAGGGGGCCTGTGTCCCCTCTCCCCTGTACCCCGAGTTCAGGTTCTCATTCACACTCTTGACTTTCAAACCTGTGCAGCTGCCCCCGACGCCAGCCTGGCTTCCCTGCGCCATCTGGAGCTGAGCTCCGTCGGGTCTCTGCCCTGCGCACGGCGGGCGGCTGAGGCTGCAGGGAGGAGGAGTGGGCAGCCGTGTTTGCCCGCGGGCTCTGCCCATCCGCCACAGACACCCTGAGGAGACGGGCGAGGCCCGGACCCCCAGGCCGGCTCTTGTTTGCTGGGAAGAAGGCCCCCTCCTGCTTGTTCAGTGTGGCTTCCCCAAGGGCCTCCCAGCCACATGGCTGGTGGCAGGGCCCGCCTGGCATACCGGGACCGAGTCCGCAGTGTTTGGCAGGTTGGGGGTGAGCGGGTCGGCAAGGTGCCAGCCTCAGAGGAGGGGCCCGGTCACTGAACTTCCCCGTTTCTGCGTGAGTCCCTTATGCCCAATCTCTTTTGGTCTATTATGTAATGGAGTCGGCCCAGACCCAGGAGCGGGTAAATACGTACCTTCTCATTGCAGCCGAGGCCACTGTGCTGAGTCCCAGGCCGGCATCCTTAACCTCGGGGGCCCTGAAGAAGGAAGGAACGCTGAGAGGTGCGATTAACGTCATGCCCGGGCCAGAATGTAAGTGGAGCACTACTGAAGCCAGAGCCCCCTGTGGCACCGACGACAGGTGATTATTACAGACAGGTGTACCTACACACACATGCATGTGCCATGTATATACCTGTGTAGACGTATGTGCTAATAAGCACAGCACATACATATCTACGTCTATATATGTGTGTGTATGTCTGCTTATCATTATTTGTTTTTCTGTAGTATTTGTTTCAAGTCCATTTATTGAAAACTAACTTCAAGAAACTGCAGCCCTGCGGGGCCCGAGCCCCGAGCATCCTGTCTCCTCCAAAAGTCTGGTCTCAAAGCTGGCCCCTCCTCCGGGACCCCGTCCCTAAAAGGGCGGCCGCTGGGGAGCAGGGGCTGACCGCGCCCACCCGTGACCTGTCCACCGTCCTCTCTGCCCACAGCTCCGGCCGCCTGGCCCCCGTGTTCGTGTACGGGACGCTGAAGACAGGCCAGCCCAACCACCAGGTCCTGCTGGACGGTGCCCACGGGCGCGCGGCCTTCCGGGGCCGGGCCCGCACGCTGGAGCCCTACCCGCTGGTGATCGCGGGCGAGCACAACATCCCGCGGCTGCTGAACCTGCCGGGCCGCGGGCACCGTGTGTCCGGCGAGGTCTACGAGGTGGACGAGCGGATGCTGCGCTTCCTGGACGAGTTCGAGAGCTGCCCCGACATGTACCAGCGCACCCGCCTGCACGTGGCCCTGGAGGGCGCGCGCGTGCCCCTGGAGTGCTTCGTCTACACCACAGCCACCTACCCACCCGAGTGGGTCCACCTGCCGTACCTCGACGATTATGACTCGCAGGGGAAGCATGGGCTCCGCTACAACCCGCGGGAAAACAGATGAGCCCAGCGGGCGAGGCAGGCCGGGGACCAGCCCCAAGGGGCCGAGCTGGCTGAACGAGGGCGTGATAACGCCCCTGGAAACCGGTACTTGAAACAAATACTCTATCTGCCGGGGGTGGGCGGGGGAGAACACCTCTTTTTCAGTGGCAGCCTATTTCCCAAATAATTTGGAGGTACTGATAACAAGACTGTTCCTGAAATCTGTCTCACTATGCTGCTTTCTTGCTTGCTGCTTAAAGAGCATCTTGGGTTTGACTGTACTGGATGAGAAAAACTCAGGACTTTAATTTCCCTAAATGACATTTGAAAACTCATGTTATCATGCTTTTCTGATTATGCTGGTTATTTTTTTCCCTTGCTTTGCTTTAATCTGAAGATAACATTTAAAATGAGTATCAAGTCTGTGTGACAGCTAGATTTTCACAGCCCTGCCATATTCATCCTGACCTGTAGCACTGAGAAAAGAAAAAAAATTTAAGCTGATTTTAGACATCTCAATGTAATAAAAGAACCTCAAGAAACACATGCTGTATTTTAGAGTTCTTTTCAATATATATGACATCATTCTTTATAATTTTTTAGATCAAGCTTATGCAGAGATGATTAAAGATCATATCAAGTGAGAAATTGAATAGAAAAGTACGGGTGCTACTGTTGGCCTCTTTCTGAGTCTGTCTGGTAGCAGGTTCTTTTCCTCCTAGTCCAGCAAAATAACAAGCACGCACTTGCTGGCAGGGCAGCTGAACGCCCCGATTTCAGAGAGGCTCACTGGAGCCCTGCCCCAGAAGGGAGCTGCCATGGGGGACGAGTTTTTCAGAGAAGAACCAACGCATTAGTAATTTGTTCTTCAGGCCTGACAAAAAGCTTGGCTTCCAAATACAAACAGCACTTAAAATAATTTTAGCACAGCACGAAGTATCAATTACTACCCACCTCCATCTGATACTCTGTCAGGGTGGCCTCAAGGCCGTGCACGACTCTGCCTCTGCTCACTCACCAGCAAGTAGGAAGTGCATCCTGAGAATTCTAGACCCGGATGAAGGTGCAGCTGCTGGTCTGGGTAGCCTCGTTCTCCGTCGGGAAAGCTCTCTCACACGTCCACTTAATAGTAGACTGAGATGGCTAACTGCATCTGCTTCAGAAGCATGACTGTTATTTTTAGCCCTTTTTTTCGTAATTGGAAACTCGCGTCACAAAAACACAAAAAGGCAAGGATGGGAATCTGTTGCTGGGTTCTGCAGCCCCACCACCACCACGGGGGCCTGGGAACCCTGACTGGTGCCCACGCTGGTGCCCTGGGACGGAGGGGGGGTCACCCTGCAGGCTCAGGGGACCCACACTCACTGCTAAACCACCATGGGTGCTGTCCGGTCTTCCAGAGATCATGACCAGCCAACCACAAGTGGACTCAGGGCCTCAAGCAGGATGAAGCAGGTAATGAGATTACAAGGTGGCAAATGCTCATTTAATGAAACTGAAGGCAAAGAACTGGGGTTTATATACATTTTTAAAAAGCATCCTGATGAAATGCTGGTATTTTAAAGCATACTGGCACAGCCCATAGCCTCTTATGTACACTGTCTTCATGCAAAAAAAGGGCAAACTAGTATTTAGACAAATGCTCAGTTTTATTGATTTCATTTGGACACTAGGAAATCTCACAGCAGAAGTACAAATCATATGTACAAGTATTTATATCAATAAAAAATTTCCATTGGTGAATTTTTTGGCAGAACGTTGGTTTTGACTATATGTAGAATAAATATGACCATGTAAAATCTGCCGCACAGGGGTGTTCCTGCCGAACGCCTGAATAAATTGAGTGTGAAAGAATAATAATACAAATGGCTAATTAAATTGGGTGATGATTGAAAGGCTATAAATACTTCATTCCAGTTCTACGAGCAGGTCTCCTTCTCCAACTGTGTCTCCAGCTTTACAATGTACCGATTTCACCTTGAATTTATAAAAGAAAAAAAAAAAGAAGAGGGGAGAGAAAGAATTACTAAGCAGACCAGGAGGAAGCAGTCTTGTCCGGTTCTGGAAGTAAAGGCACAGCTGGGCAGGCGCGGGAGCACAGGCAGGAGGCTGGCGGTGGGGGCCTGTCGAGGGGACCTCGCTGAGGGCGTCCTCGCGTGGCGGGGCTGGCCCTCGCCCCTCCTTATCCTCGTGGCTCCTAGAAGCCACTGCTCCCCGTGTTGCTGCGGTCCTCGGCACCCGGTGCCCCGGGGGTTGAGGCCGGCGGGGATGATGCTGGGTGAGTCTCCAGCCCCACCTCCTGTCTCTCACAGGTTCAGGTTTGGAGAAATGCTCCCTCACGATTAATGGTAGGAAAAAAAGAAAACCAAAACCAAACCCCACACACAATTATCCAAGAGTCAGAACAGGTATTAATCAACAGCAGAAGCGCCCGGGCCTGATCCGAAGTGTCCTGTGAAGGGAAATGAAGTTCTCAGAACGGGGGCCAAACCCTGTAGCTTCCACGACATCACCTCCATGCCCCGATTTCTCCTGATTTCAGTCAGCTTTTGCTTTCCCAAATTTGTGTTCACAGTTAAAACTAGAGACAGCCCACTTGACTTGGCGGTTCTTGCCTGGACATGAGGATGAATTAGGTTAGAAGCAGGCCTGAGGTTAGAAGTCACTGGCCATCTGTCTGGGCAAGTGGCAAAATGGCCAGAGCTGTGGGTTGGGTGCCCTGGCCCGTGGTGGCGAGAGCGGCCTTCATCCCCTGAGTTCCAGCCTGGGCCTCTCGGGAAGAAGAGAACGTACGTAGCGACACTTGGAAGGCCTCGTTCCACGGGGCTGTTTGCACTGAAGTGGCTGCTTTTTTTCAATAACCTCAGATATGCAGATGACACCACCCTTATGGCAGAAAGCGAAGAACTAAAGAGCCTCCTGATGAAAGAAGAGAGTGAAAAAACTGCCTTAAAGCTCAACATGCAGAAAACTAAGATCATGGCATCCAGTCCCATCACTTCATGGGAAATAGATGTGGAAACAATGGAAACAGTGACAGACTTTATTTTCTTGGGCTCCAAAATCACTGCAGATCGTGACTGCAGCTATGAAATTAAAAGACACTTGCTTCTTGGAAGAAAAGCTCTGACCAACCTAGACAGCTTATTAAAAAGCAGAGACATTACTTTGCCAACAAAGGTCCATCTAGTCAAAGCTATGGTTTTTCCAGTAGTCATGTATGGATGTGAGAGTTGGACTGTAAAGAAAGCTGAGCGCCGAAGAATTGATGCTTTTGAACTGTGGTGATGGAGAAGACTCTTAAGAGTTCCTTGGACTGCAAGGAAATCCAACCAGTCCATCCTAAAGGAGATCAGTCCTGGGTATTCACTGGAAGGACTAATGCTGAAGCTGAAACTCCAGTACTTTGACCACCTCATGCAAAGAGCTGACTCATTTGAAAAGACCCTGATGCTGGGAGGGATTGAGGGCAGGAGGAGAAGGGGATTACAGAGGATGAGATGGTTGGATGGCATCACCGACTCAATGGGCATGAGCTTGAGCAAGCTCTAGGAGTTGGTGATGGACAAGGAGGCGTGGCGTGCTGCAGTCCATGGGGTTGCAAAGAGTCGGACACGAGTGAACGACTGAACTGAATTGGCTGCTTTCTAAGGTCTAGAGCCTCTGGTGTTTTGACGGGCTGTGTCCATCATAATGCTGTGACTCCAGAGTAGAGGGCCTGCTTCCATTGTGAACCAGGAGGAAAACTGGCCTCTCAGAGCAAGAACCGCCAGCCCCAGGCAAGCTCGGGCCCGCTCCTCCACCCTGGGGGGCAGGACCGAGTGGACAGGGCAGGGCTAACGTGCAGGTCCATCTAGAGCCCCTCAGACCCTGACGGCAGCTGGGAGTCCCCGTGAGACTCTGGGCCCTGAGGACATCAACCACGCGCACGGGGGAGCTCCTGGCTCCCTGAGGGAGCTAAGGCCGCGTTCATTTTAGGGTCAGATCCCCAGCCTGGCACACTGGCCGCTGGCATGCATCAGACACATATTCTGGGTTCCTCAAATGAGGTCAGGTTCTCATCACAAAGGGAACTCTCGTGACAACAATGCAGCGTCAATGTCAACTAATCCCAAAGAACACATAGAACAATTTTTACAGGAGCACAAACCAACACGTTCTCGTTCACTTCTTAGAAAAGAATCAGGTATGGCAAGCAGGATTCCCCTGGAGCCCAGACTGCACCAGTCTCTTCTCCCTAAACTGGGAAGAGACTGGGAGCAGTTGTCCGAGGCCCCCTCCAGCTGGGCCCTGCGCCAGGCCTCTGTCCTCCTGGCTGGGGTGGGACTAGGCGTCCCCCTTGGCCTGGTCCCTGAACACGGGTTTCACTTGCTCTACGGGAGGCTGACGGAGGCCGTGTCTGACGCCAACTCCACGGGCAGCCGACTGCACCTCTCTGCCAGGACACCCGCTGTGCCCGAGGCTCCAGCGCCCTTCCCGGGAATGAACAGCGCAGAACACAGCCGGTCTACACTGCTGTCCCCACACACGAGCCACACCTCACTCCGCGGTGTGGTGCTTCCAGAGCAAAACACCCTTCAGGAAAGCATCATTCTGCTACAAACGGTGCCTTTCAAGTCGGGAAGAATGATGAAGTTATGCTTAAAAGGACTTTTCTATTTTCTTCGACAGAAAGTACATTTAAGAAGTTTTACTTTTAACAAATCTCAGTAATACATCTCTCTCTTATTTTTCCCCTCCCTGAACCGTGAAGTCCCACATGTGTATGTTGGCCTTTCAGCTCCTCTTGATCTAAAATTGAATTGTTCTCTTTGTGGAGAAATTATTTTGAAGAGTTGCATTAATTTCTGCGATCTCTAAAAACCATTTCCTGCTGGGTCACCTACGTCTCAGATAACTCACTGCCTCTAAGACAGACATAAACATTAAAAATTAAAGATCCCTTAATTTGAAAGACATTAAGGTGAAGAACAACTGTTCTTCAACCCACCCCCTCTCGCACCCCGGACGTCACACAGATTCTCCCAGGCCCGACGTCTAGGACTCCAAGGCAGAGGCTCCGTTTGCCGTCAAGGTATGGCCCTTGGGGACGTACCTTGCCAGTCTTCCCAGCCGTCATACTGTTCTGCATCTTCATGGCTTCAATCACACAGATTTCCTGACCTTCTGCTACCTGGAAAATGCAACAAGAGTGGACAGGCGTGTGAAAAGCATTCGAATTTCGCAACAATGTTCAAGAGAGAGGCTGTTGAGAGAGTCTTCGTAAAAGCTCTGAAATACAATCTCAACTGCAGCAAGAGTCTCTTAGTACTCGGGAATCCCCTGGTGGTCCAGGGGTTACCACGCTGCACTTTCACTACCGAGGGCCCTGGGTTCCATCCCTGGTCAGGGAACTAAGATCCCACAAGCCATGCAGCCAAAAAAACAAACAAAAATAGTCTCTAATACTTTATATTCCAAGCACATCTTTGGGGGACCACAGACAAAGGCCCTTTCCTTGTTAAGTCATCATCTGAAAACCATCCCTGACAACTGGAGGTTTTGGGTGCTGCTGGTGGGGCCTTCCCCAGGGAACCTCTGAATCAACTTCTGCCAAAGAGATGTGGCAGAAACAGAATGTCGCATCCAGAATTAGCACATCTCTACAGACAGAAAGACCTGTGGTTCCCAGTGGCGGGGAGGGGAGTGCATGCGGGCGGGTACAGGGCTCCTCTGGGGGTGACGAAGCGTTCTAAGGTCGACTATGGTGATGGCCGCTAGACTGTGTGAAGAGACCAAGCGACCGAGGTGCACACCTTACCTGGTGATTGTATGGTATGTGAACTTCATCCTGGTAAAGCTGTTATGAAATGGCAGGCTTTCTGTCTGGAGCCCTGGGGAGCTGGGAGGAGCCCTGGGGAGCTGGGAACCAGGGCCAAGCATCCAGGTTACAGGGACACCGTCCCAGCCTTTGCAAGACAAGCAGTCCCGGGAGCCACTCCTCCAGGGAATGACCCCTAGTGCCCTGTCCCCTCCTTGCAAGGGGCACTGACTGTTGTTTGCCAGTGGGTGTGGCGGAAATCCAGGTGGGGCTGCCATATAAACCTCTGGGGCTCAACCTGGCACTCCCACCCAGGCCTCAGGGTGAACAAGGGCCCTTCTGGGTCTTCTTTCTCTTGACAGGACAGTACCAGGAGCCAGGCTGCATTCTCCTCCTCTCTTTGTGGAAAGAGCCCGCAGTCTTCAAAATGGGAGAGCTGAACCTCCCGGGGCACCTAGCTCTCTGGGGGACTGCTGGACTCCGGCGCCCATCCCGCGCGGCAGAAGTGCCCGAGAATGTTCCTTCCCCGAAATCCCTTGACGATCTCAGAGCCCCCGCGGCCCCCTGCGCCGCACAGGCTGTCTCACTGGCACCGGCGCCGCCTGAGCCCGCGTGCTCCTCTCCTCTGCTGGTCAGGCAGCGGGCTGCTGCTTCCTGGCATGGGAAATGTGGGAGGAGAGGGGATGCCAAGCTTGGTGGCTGGCACGGAGGCTGGAAAGCCGGGCGCACACGCGGTGCCCGTGGCCCTCGGTGACCCACCAGCGCCTGCCTTCCAGAGAGCCGAGAGCCGACTGCGGGGTCCGTCCTCACCACATGGGGGGTGTCAGAAAGGCCAGCCCGAGAGGCGACACCCCAGAGCCTTTTTCTCTCTTTTCAGAGGCAGGAGGGACCCAGCGAGATGGGAGGAGCCCTGCTCGCACGCCCGGCGGGCCCAGACCACGGCTCTCAGAGGCAGCGCGTCCAGGGCACACAGCAGCGTTTCCACCCAGGACGCGCGTTCCGGCCTCAGGGCCTGCGGAACTTTCTGGAAAGTGGATCTGAAATTCGGCAACGGAAGTTCCGTCTAAAAAAAATTGTGATGGGTTCTCCACCTCCGGGCTCCGGAAGCTCCTTCCTCACAGAGGGAGCCACGGGAGCTCGCCTGGCACCCTCGCCCAGCTGGGCTTCCTTGCTGGTGTCTCAGTGCCCAGAGCCCGCCTCTTTGTCCTCGGTCCCATGGGCATCTCTGTGGTGGGCACCAGCGTGCCCCTCCAGCAGCTGCTTGGCACTGCCGGCCAGACAGAGCCCCTCACCGCTGCTCTACGGGATCTTCCAGAAAGTGAACTCGCGGTTAATGCAACTGTGAAAAAGAAACGAATGAACCTGAGAGATTTCTGGTGGTCACCCAGGGGGCGGAGACCAGACTGCCCACGAAGATGCCCGGAAGAAACGCCTAGAAGGGCGGGGGAGCCGGCCACAGCCCCAGTCCAGCTCAAGCTGGCTATGCTGGAGGTGCAAGCAGAGCCTCGGAGCCTGGCGGCGGTGGAGACGGCCAGAAGCTTCTGGGACTCCAGTGACCTGCCGGTCCCAGCAGCTCTGTGTGCCAGCAGCCAAGGCGTGGACGTACAGGCAGCTGCGAGGGGTGGGTTCCCGAATCACCCACCAGAAAAACACAACCTCTGATCCAGCAGAGATGCTCGGGAGAGGTGGGCAGGTCCCCCAGTGAGAACTACGCCTTCTCCCAGGTCGTGTCTCTCGATCGACTATGAAAAAGAAACCAAGGAACCTGGGAGGTTTCCAGTGCTCACCCAGGGGGCAGAGACCAGACTGACAAGGATGCCCAGCAGAGTTGCTTAGAAGGGCTTCAGGGAAAGCGCCCGCGGATCGGAGTGCCGCCCTGCCTCGGGGCCCTCCAGACTCCCTCTTTCTTCTCATCCTGGCTGCGCTCCCTCCTTCTCCCCCACCTCTGCTGGCCTCGACTTGTGTCATCTGGTGGAACTTTAATTCATGTCTCCTTCTGCGCTCACTCATTCACGCACAACAATCTGCTCTGTGGTTTGCTTTTTGCTCCTTGGTCCCTAAAAGAGGAAAAAAACTCTGGGATAAGTTGTTCCCTGACGCTCCACCAAACAGTGAGACGCGGTGTGGTCAGCAGGATCGTATTATGCACGCACGCACACACGGCACGCAACCGTGTAGACGCCCGTGAACCTGACCTAAATTCACGCTGTTTCATCCCTCCCCACTCTGAGGCAGGGAAGCGAACACAGTACAGGCCGGACGTCAAAGAACAGACCAGGGCTGGGACTGCGGCCGCTCCAGCGCCAACAGTCACCGGGGCGGCAGGACACTGGCCTCAACAATCTGGAAGCTTCCTTGTCCAGGGGTGCCTTTCCCCCTCCCCTCCCCGACCTCCAGGACCAGCGGAACACCGCCCACATCTCCCCCGTGTGCTCGGAAAGCCGGCTTTCCGAGCCTTTTTTTCCGGCTTTAAGCTGGCTGAGCAGAGAGGGCGTTCGACGGCGGAGTCTCCACCCGACAGCGCGCACGCCAGGCCAGGGCCGCCGCGGGGTTTGCGGGCACACACTTCCCCAACACGCCGGTGGATCATCTGATAACAGACTTAGTGATTGTGACAGGACGTCTCCAATGTCGGGCTTACAAAACGGTCACAAGCCTCATGCAAGTCTTTTTGATAAACCTACTCGGCCTGATGTACTTGGCCGCTCCCTGTCTAATTGGTGTAAAGTTTGGAGGTCTGAATCCCGTATCTTTCATCCGGCTTATTGCGTCCTCTCCTTTGACACGGGGTCAGGGTTCACATTCGCATCCGATTATCGGAGCGCACTCATTAGGCGGGAGCCTGCCTTGCTCCGAAATGAGTAAGCCGCGGCCAAACCTCGGCCCATTTACTCGGCAGATTTTAGCATGTTTGGGAGGCCTGAATGTCACCCGGCACGGCTCTGGGCTGAAGAGTTTCAGACATCTCCAGCTGATGATTAATTGTGAGTGATGGGAAATAAAATCCAGTAAAGCCAGCTGCTTGCCATGGTCGGCAAAATGACTCTAATGGATATAGGCTGCCAATTTTCCAGTTTTACTGGCAAGTCTTCCAAGTGTAATTAAGGGAAGTTATAAATGATATGGAAATCTATCAAGTTCCATTTATTTTCAGAGGACTCTTTCCCCAGAGACTTTTATCTACAAGCTTATAGTCGGCTTTGTTGTGCTAATGATTTAAACCACTTCTTATTTCTGATTAAAGCCCCCAGTATCCTTCCACCGGGTTTGCTTTACTCCTTCCCCAGAGAGGAAAGACACAGAACCTCCTCCAGCACGTGTCCCTCTGGGACACTGCTCTGGCCCAAACGCATTTGGCAACTTGTATCGTTCCAACTGCAAAGGCAAGCAGAAAGCTCCAAGAACGTGCAGTGGGAGAAAGAGAGGAGAAACGGGGGAGAAAGAGAGCCTCCAAACATAAAAGGAAGCCCCCCTCCCCCCACCAACCCCAAGTCCAGACTTGAAAGCTGCGCTCAGGACCAGACATTCATCAGAAGGTGCTGTAGCTCACTAATGTTATTTGATTTGGAATAAAAGCATGAAAATGATGGCAAAGGCCTAAAATTGGAGATGTGAAGGATGACTGCACAGTATTCCATTTCTCAATTTCATCCTTCAGAGCCACAAAATGGGGGTGACACAGTGACGGGATGAAATTTACAGTAACAGCTGTGGTCTTTCCACACAAGGGAGGCCCTTCTAATGGGCTGAGGTCTGTTTTGAACAGACGGGGAGTAACAGAACAAGGCTTCCTATTAAGAGTGTGCAGTCATATTTCTGATGAAGAAAAGGATGGTGGGAGTCGGATTTCCTTTAAGACAGTCCCTACCCTCTTCTGTCGTCCACAACCAGGGCTGTTTTGAGGCGTTATCCTGAAAATAGAGGAAAGAGGCCACAAATGGCGTGGAGGGCTCCTCCCACCCCCCCGTAGGCCTACTCTCCAGCATCTCTAAGATGCATGGGGAACTGCGCCAGTGGCATATGGCTTTCTACTGCGCTGAACATTCAGACAAAAGACAGGTTCATCAGTCATTGGAGTATCTGGATAAAAAATTAGCTCCTGATGGATGGTATTTTGAGCTTACCTGCTGCTAGTACATTACCAGAGAAACACAGGTTTTGAAACCCACATGACATTAGAAACTGCAGACCATGAAATACGACACGTGCAGGAGCACATGACGTACGCCAAATTATACAAAATAATAAATAAGCTGTTTAAGCCCTCTGCCTAAAACTGGGCCCACTGCAAGGAACCCTGGGTCACTTCTACGCAGGCCAATTAATGCACAGCATCTGCTGTATAGAAGCAGGGCACGAAGCACTTCCGAATGATTTCAGCAATTAAAAGAAAAGTGTTTCCTGCCTGTTCAGACAGCAACTGTTTCAATGCAAGAGTGAGCACCAAATCACTGCATGCAGCTGAAAAATTAAATCCCTTTTTGGGGGGCGGGGGTTGGGGAGGGGAAGAGGGTGGGTGGGAAGAAGAATTTTTATGGAAAAGGGAGCCTTCTTTTGTTGTCCTGCGTTCTGTGTTTTTCTGCCAAATCAGACAGAAGGCTCGGAGGGCTCACCGGCCCGCCCCGGTCTCCCCTTCTGCTGCACTGGGCCACCCGAAAGCAGGGATCAGTGTCAACCCTGCTGCCGACTCCACAAAAGTGAAAATCCTTCAATTATGGTTTTAAAGGCCGTGCGACTGAGAACACAGGTGCCTGAATGCAGTGCATTTTGAGGCCCTTAGATCTGCAGACAGACACAGTTAACAGCTACAAGCAAAAGGCATCTCAGATTTGGTTAAAAGGCAATGCGAGGATCTGATTATAATAACGTCCTCTTTCTGAGCTGCTAAGATAGGCTGGGTAATATCCCCTGATATTTCCCGAAGAAGAGACGTGCGTTCACATCCCAAGATCTTCATGTAAAGTGGGTGGGAGAAGAGACCCCAGGAGACTGGGCAGTGTTTAAGCAGTGATGGAAGGAACCATCATCGGATTACAAAGAAAGAGCGGGCAGGCGACGGAAATGCTGCCAAAGCCCTTATCTGTAGCGTGAGGCCTCCTTTACTGGGTCTGGGCACCCAAGACTCCCTCAGGAGGCTGCTGCGGGGAGAGGCACTGGCCCAGCCTGGCACTCCTGGGGCCCCAGGTGCCCCCTCGCCCTCCCACCCGAGGCTGCCATCCTGACCTGGACGCGAGCTGGGCATCAAAGTGGGGAGCTGAGAGTCTGGGGCAAGAATACAGAGAGGCGGCCAGTACAAAACATGTCCAGCTTTTCAGGAAATTCCTTAAAATTAAGAGAATTACTACTTCCCACCACCCCAAAGTGAGCTCAAAACTGGAGTCAGAACCTCTAAGTTACAAAGAGAACCAGTTAAAGCTGATGTCACTGAGTGTACCTTTAACAAATCACTGAATTCTCAATCTATGTGAAGTATGCTGTTTTAAAGGGCTCTGTGAGACGATGCCCTTTTAAAGTTTATTATTGTTACTATTATTTTTGGCAAAATGGCAAGAGAAGATATTTGGAATCTCCTTAAGGTTGGGAACTGTCATCTTCAAAAATGTTTAAAACAAAGAAAACATGTCGCCTCACCCCAAGGAGATCATCCCTTGAAAAATAAAATCAGATGCCAACTTGCAGACATGCCTACAGTATCTGACTGGTCCACACAAATACTTCATTTTATATTGATCCTTGTCAAGTTAAAACTGTAAAAACTCCCCAACTGTGACCACCAACAAAAACTCATCATTAATAGTCAAAAATAAATGTCATCTGGAGAAGACAGAAAGGCCAAATTCAGGATGGCCATTCCTCTGAAGAAGGCAGGGCAGGAGTTCTGCTGGGCAGAGGCCACAGGGCACGTTCTCCATATAGGCCATGTTTTGTTAAATAAGTAAAATCTGAAGGAAAATATGGTAAAGGTGAACGGAGAGCCTATAAGTGTGTATATTATCATACTCTGCAATGTTCTCCGTGTCTGTAGTATTTCATAATTTAAAGTTTAGAAATGTTCCAGAATGAACGCATGAAGCTATACCTGCCTTGGAATACAGCCAGGTGTGGGCGAAACACTGGCAGCTTATCCAATACACTGAATAACCACTGCTATGTGAACGTGGAAACAACGATGGCGATTATTTCAGGACTGGAAATCCCAGAAACTGGAGACCATCCAACATCCAGGCCCGGTCCTCTGCCAGGGAGATGTAGCTCTCAGCACTGGGCTGCGTGAGGACGCAGTGACCCCCACCCAGCCCTTCTCCTGTGGGAGACCTGCGGGCAGAGACAGCCTCACAGACGAAGAGGACGGTCTCCTGGCAGGTTTGTTCGAGACTTCCTTCGATCTGCTGTAAGCGTAGTCACAGGTGATTTAGGGACGCTGGGCAGCTCTGAGTGCCATGCGCATACGTATCTCCAGTGCAGTGGCCGTCCCCACCCACCCCCGCCCCCCAGGGGAGCACGTGCCTGGAGAAAAGTCAACCAGCATGAGTCCCAGGGCGGGCGGGGGGTGCGCCTAGTACTGATTCCACACTTTATGTTCTCCTTGCACACTTTATAGAATATACCTTTTTTTTTTTTTGCCCAAGACAATTGTTCATAAGAGCAGCAATCTCGAACAGCTAAGTACCATTCTGCTAACAGTCAGTTTCATTACAAAGTGGATCTTCCTCATCTCAGCCCCACTAAACTACTCCAAACTCTTTGTCTTGCCAATACTGAACAGGCTAAGCGGTTAAAAAAAAGCAGCAACAGGTACTTAATACCGATCTATGATTTTACCTGGTCTGACAAACTAGTAACTTACAAAACAATAATTAAGAAAGACAGAAGTGTAAATGGGTTTACAGCCTGCTTCTGGTTCACGTCTCACAGTCTGTGATGTATTAGATGGGTATTGTTTCTTTTTTTCTTGTAACTTCCCATTTTATTTAGGTATAACTGCATACATTACTGTATAAATTTAAGGTATACAGCAAAATGAGTTGAAGTTCATATATCATGAAACGACTACACCACAATAAGTTAATATCCATCAAACTAGATGAGCATTTCTGATGCAAATCTGAGATGACTGTAGAATCTAAACAGAACTAGAAAGAATCTTACTTAAATGCAATATTAAAATATCCCTGTGGGTTGCCTCATTTTTATTGTTTGTTTCTGATATCAAAGTCAAGATGAAAATTATACCACAAATTCAGCAGCGGTAAGTGTAATGCTGGGGGAAAAAATGTATTCAGCATCATTCTGAAAGAATATATATTTTTAATATTTTTGTTCAAGAAATCATAAAGACAGTAGTTTAAAAACTTAAAACAAGTTATCTTTTAAATGTTAGCTTTGATTATAGAAGTGCCCCTGGTTTATGATATTGTTAAATGTATAGACAAGTAGGTATTTTTCAAAATGAAAAATCAGTTATTTTAAGATTATTTTCAGAAGGAAGATGAAAACAGCACATAGGAAAGGCATATAAAAGTCACTCTGGCAACTGTTTTCTGAATTAAATGTGTGATTCTAGCTGTTCCCAATCCACCCTGACTTCATTTCTTGTTGGTTTACATGCTTATATGCATTCTACCACTTATGAACTAGCATTCCCTCCCAACATATTCAAAAAGGTTATTATACAATCATTTAAAAACTGATTTTCCTACCACATTTAATGTTAAACAGCATGTAATAGACACTGAGAAAGTACTAGCAACTTTTGCCGTGTGAACTTAAAATGAGCACTGAAGAGTAAAACCCAGCCTCTGTGCTGGGGATGTGGCGGGGTGGGCAGGGCGAGTCCTCTCCCCACTGAGCCCTCTGACCACCTCTAAAGGGCCACCTTGGGTCATTTTGTCCTGAGGCCCTTATGCTCTTCCAAAACTCTTTTACCTCGCAGAACAGATTTGCCCTTTATTACCTATATGACACGCTATAGTACCAGGTCCACCATTCCAAGAAGTATCAGATTTTACTTACATTAAATATAAAAATTACAGATAGCTGGTATTCAAACTATACGAAATAACATCACAAAGAAAAGCAGAATACAGGTAGGCCCCTCCTTGTTCTCCTGGTCAGTGTTCTCCTTGCAAATACGCAGGGAAGACTGATTCCATTATCTTTCTACTGATAAGAGGGGAACCCTGACCCAGCTATTGTTATCGCCAAGAACAAGACAACATGCCTTACAGTGTTAAAATAATTTTAAACCTCAAAACTGGAAAGCTACATAAATTATTTTCCTGCAGTGTCCTCAGGTATGGGCCATGCCTTTGGTCCAAGAAAAGTTCCTTGTGTTCTCATTACGCAAGGCAGCATTAATTGTAGAAGCTGTTAGGAGAGCAGGCACTTAACTGTCTCACCCCCTGCATCTGATTCAGGTCTTAGCAGTCTGGGACATTTTTTACAAATAATAACTCAAGGGAAAATACTGTATTATCAAAATACAATGATACAGAATATGAAAGAAAGTCCTGCAAGGACCAAAAGTGGCATCGGAAGCTGGAGAGAGAAATTAAAACACCACCTGCCCTCCATGACCAGCCTGGGCACATAGGCGCGCACCGACAAGCAAGGTGACCCGGGGGCAATTCTGTGGACCCCCCTCAAAGCCAGTCACGTGCTCTGTCTTTAAAGAAATACTTAAAACAGAGGCCCCAGTTCCTTCTCAAGGCAAACCACTCTTGAATACCCACATTTAATTATCGGTGGTGGTCTCTGATGTCTGCTGCTGCTGCTAAGTCACTTCAGTCGTGTCCGACTCTGTGCGACCCCATGGACAGCAGCCCGAAAGGCTCCCCTGTCCCTGGGATTCTCCAGGCAGGAACACTGGAGTGGGTTGCCATTTCCGTCTCCAATGCATGAAAGTGAAAAGTGAAAGTGAAGTCGCTCAGTCATGTCCGACTCTTCGCAATCCCATGGACTGCAGCCTACCAGGCTCCTCTGCCCACGGGATTTTCCAGGCAAGAGTACTGGAGTGGGGTGCTATTGCCTGCTCCATCCGATGTCTGAGCTCCCCCCAAATGAACCAAGACCTAATACCACACTGTCCCATTTTACTAAAATGCTGTGCTTTCCCACATTAAATTATGAACCAGGAAACTGAGAGTATGAAGGCCAAACCCTTGTGGTCTCTGGAGCAGCTAGGCCAGGAGGAAGCTCTTGATGTAAAGGAGAAGGCTATGGGCTCCCCGTCCTCCAGGGAGGGCGCCGCCAGCCTGAATCCCACCCCCACCCCCATCTCCCAGCAGGAGCAGCCGCCCCATCCTCTTCCCTCCTCTAAGGCCCTGATTCAGGTGTTAGAAAAGCAAGGATTTCAGTTAAACACTGACTGTTTTTTTCCTAAGTGCAAATGTGGTTTTATAATTAAAGCCACATAATTAGAACTGACAAGCTCAGGATGGCTGTATACAGCCTCTGTGGCTTCCAGAAAAAGCTTAAGGAGGAAAATGAAAAAATAAAAACAACCAAAGCATGACTCCCTCCCATTGTTTACCAGCCTACACTCCTAGTCGCTAGGAGATTCCACTGACTGCTTTGCTTACGGAGGGGGTATAGGCCTTCTCAACGTCAAGGCCAAAGCCTTCACAAGGAAGCGATACAAGGGTACCCCCACTGCCATATTCAACCCAATCTTGAGTCCACATCACCTCTCCCAAATCCTTGATGCTAGGTAGCAACCCACTCCAGTACTCTTGCCTGGAAAATCCCATGGACAGAGGAGCCTGGTGGGCTGCAGTCCATGGGGTTGCTAGGAGTCAGACATGACTGAGCAACTTCACTTTCACTTTTCATTTTCATGCATTGGAGAAGGAAATGGCAACCGACTCCAGTACTCTTGCCTGGAGAATCCCAGGGACGGGGGAGCCTGGCAGGCTGCTGTCTATGGGGTCGCACAGAGTCGGACACGACTGAAGCGACTTAGCAGCAGCAGCAGCAGCCTAACAGTCCTAAAGAGGGCTTTCTTCTGGGGATGTCAGTGCTTTCAAACCTAAGAATCCCCGGCCCCAAACCTCTTTTAAAAGCCGGTGCTTCCATTTCTGTGTCATCATGGAAAGGAGTTGTTGGGTCAGTTTTCCAACTTCACATGTCAGTTTCAGGCCTAATCATTTTAAAACAACTGAAACCAATCATTTTTTGCTAATATTTGCCTACTGCAAGTACTTTTTTAGAAGCTAATGCCAACCAACTACGTTAGTTTTTCTCAACATTAATTTACTTATGTTAATAAACAGAGAGGCAGTTTTCATGTAATCTTTACAGGAAAAATGCATAAACGCCTGTGACATAACTGAGACACAAAATGCAATCACCATATCACCCACTGAAGACCATCATGCTTGGCTGTGCTCTCCCAGCACAGAAATAAAAACGCAAGGACTGAAGTGCTCCCTGGAAGCCTTCCGGTTGCATCTTTGTTTTCTTTCTACTTTCGATGCTGATCAATAGATTTCTATCTGTTCTAGGACAATGACTATATCCTACCAATCTGTCTACAGCAAATGACCTGGAGACTGAACATGTGAGGAAACACTAATAATATACCCTTGATCTGTGCCTTAATGTCACAAGGTCAAAATGAAAAAATTCAACCTCTGACCCTAGATTTTATTTGGGAAGTGCTCTGGTACCACATAGATTACGGCAATAACTTTCCTTAGCACCCTTCCCATTTATTCCAGGATGCGTGCCAAAAGTTCCCCCATCAGGGGGCTATTTCTTGGTATGACTTCTTCAGGAATGCTTAAACCACAGAGAGCTAGAGGGTAAACAGGAATTTTAAATGAACGCTTCCTGAGACACTAAATTTGCCAAAGAAACAATGGACTTGGCCTTATTTCTGTTCCAGTTTCCCTGGGTCAGTGGGGAGGAGAGGCGCTGAGAGAGACTGTGATGTGAAATGCTGGACAAAGAGCATGCAAAAGCTCCTCTGCTGTACTGTGGGTTGACGTGACTCAAGACTGGGACCCTGCCTCGGTCTGCCCACCCCACCCTCCGGCAGACAGGGACGGTCCTCACCAGGTCCCCGGGCTTGACAGAGATGGCCACCACCACGCCAGGCATTGGGGAGCGCAGAATGCTGCTTGTGTCCTCAGCAGCTTTTTCCAGCATAAATTTGTTCAACTCCGCGGCAAGTTTGGTGAGGACACGCACCTTATACTACAAAGGGGGAGAAAAAAAAAGTGAAGTCACATGATGAACTTTTCCTCCTCCAATGCAGCAATTGTTCCAAATCAGTTTTCAGCTTTTAAGTTACACCACCTCTGAAGTCACATGGCTCTTCAAGCCTATGCACGGAAGCGAAACGCGCGGTTTGCTTCTGCCCTATGTTGTGCGCCAGTTGTGTACGAAATTTCTCGAAAGCGGAACGAGTCCAGTAATTCATTAGAGACAAACAGTAATCATCTTGTATCATTAAGAAAAACATATTAAAATACCGTACAAAGAAGACAGAATCTTCCTGTATTCCCTTAGAAACTTTTCCCAGTGGACGCACATTCTGCAGCTGGGCCGGCCAGCAGAGCGGCGGGTGCTGCCAGCACTCACCGGTAGGTGGCAGCAGACGGCTGTGTCAAACCCCCGGCTCCCCGGAGACAGCGGCTGGACCGTGTTATCAGTAAGTTAAGACAAAAGGTTTTGGTGTTCATTTGGGGCAAAAGAATATTTCAAATTCGGGGTTTTTTCCAGTGACATAAAACATTATATTCATGATTGAAAAAGCTACTTTTTCTTTTTAAGCACAACATTACGTGGTCTTTCCCGCGTTAAGACGATGATTAGAGTTGATGAAAATGAAATATAACGTGAGTATCCTCTACACCAAAAGACAATTACTCGAGATTTTTTAAAACCACTGAAGGGAAACGAGCCGCAAGCCCAGGACTTTAATGGCCCGTTTTCTAGGTGGCTCTCAAATGATCAGGGGCACATGAAAGGCAGCTCAGTCCACCAGAACGTTTCTAATACAAGGAATTTCTGCCCGGCGTGGGGCGGGGGTGGGGTGGGGGAGGCATCCTAGATCTCTGTGAATAAACACATGAGCCAGGGTTTGGGCTGTCCAAACAGAGACAAGACACGGTTGAGGGAACTGTTGCTTGCTCAAGTGGGACCCACCACCTGAAGATTTTTCTGATTCCTACCAAAGAGCATCTCCCCTGGGGGCAAGAGAGATGGCATGACCAGGCAGCTCCATTTTGTTAGAAAAAAGCGGTTGTAGCTCAAAGGCTCCTTGGGCGTCTGATGGCAGGGAGGCAAAGCCAAATGGAATCACCCTCCATCCTGTCCGGGGCGGTGGACATCTCTAAGTGTGCTCTCAGGGCCCACTTTCAAAGGCATGGGGGGGCTGGGGGAGGCTGGGGGAGGGGAGAGGGCCCACGGAAGAACCTGATGGCCTAAATTCCGAGCAGACTCGTGGCGCCGTGACAGGTTGAATAATAATGTCTTCTGCATGTTTTCCTTTACTCCTGAGCGTGTGCTTTGCAATCCACACGTACACGTGTCTGCCAGTTTCTGAAGGATATGATCCTTAAGTGAAATTACAGCGCAAATAAAAGCTTTTTGCTCCTATTAAAATTCATCTGAGTCATAAGTGGCGAGGGAAAAAGCAAGGCGAATGCACTCTGCTGTCACTCTAATAAACATTCTGGGCAGAGGGGCTATTTTTCAACGACAAAATGCACCTCAAAGTCCTTCATTAAATCTATGGGGGGGTGGGGGGAGGGCTGGCTTGACTGTGGGAGGAGGGGAGAATATAATTGTACCAAATTGCACAGTTTTAATATCTGCGCTCTGAATGCCTTGGAAAAGCAAATCCCACCTCACTAGAGGCATCAGAGTCAACAACAGCAAAAAGTTACTCGTCTGGCTGACACTGTCCCGTGTGGCTTCTTCTTGGGACTACTCAGCGCTGGGTCCAGCTGGCTAGTTTTCCCCCGAGCATACAGATCTTTTCTTCTGTGTTTCGCACAATTTGACTTCAAAATGTGAACTCGGGGCAAGGTTATCTTTCTACACCCAGGATAATTTGATTTATCACACTTCACCATGGAGGATACCCTTAAAAACCAATGTTAGCTGCATCCCAAACCAGCCCCTTCGGGTAAATAAAGTGCCAGGATTGTCCTGAGCACCAGTGCACCCCAGAAATGACAAGATCCTAACTACAACTGGGTCCTTTTTACTATTTCTGTAATTTTCCTATCTGGATTCCTTTCTCCGTGGGACTCCTGCTTTGCTTGGAAGGGGATGTAAGAGTCACAGAACTCAATGCCTTTGGATGCCGTCTTTGTTATTGGTAAGATGTTCCTTTTCCTTTTGTATTTGTTTATTGTTCTTAAATCTGTTTGGGGGATAAGCGACTTATTGTAATCACAAGCAAAAAATAACACTGCGTAAATGCCTTGGGAGAGGCTCTGTTGCAAACAGTTGGCTTTGAGATGACCTTTCTGAGTAGAAAAAGCAGCAGTGGAGGAGAAGGTTCTCGTTTTAAGATTACCTTTGATGTTGTCCTGGCCCTTCGGCACACAAGGGGAGCCAGCCAGGATGGGAGGTGAGCGGAGAGGCAGCACAGAGGCCCATCGGGGTGAACTGCGTGGTGAGAACTGCAAACGCTTTCTGATGCCCCAGAAAGGGAGCCATTTAAGAATGTACACGAGGGCTTTCGGAGCTTATGATCAAAACAGCTATTTACTGTTATCTCTGAATTCTTAAGGGACACGGACAGAGCAGTCAACGAAGTGAGAGATTTCAGGAAAATACCCTATGATGTGTACGTACTTTTATGCTAAATATTTTAATATTCCTAAGGGGTCTCATAGGACTTTCTTCTGGAGAGTTTTGCTGGTAAGTTATTATTTTCAAGCAGGAAAGTGTTACTCGCGCAGTTGTGTCCGACTCTTTTGGACCCCATGGACTGTAGCCCGCCAGGCTCCTCTGTCCATGGGATTTCCCAGGCAAGAAAACTGGAGTGGGTTGCCATTTCCTTCTCCAGGAGAATCTTCCCGACCTAGGGGTGGAACCTGGGTCTCCTGCACTACAGGCAGATTCTTGACTGACAGCCCGAAGCAAGCAGACAGACCACCAGTTCCTGCTTTGGGGGTGGCTGGCCAGGATGCTAAAGGTTCACGGATGAGAGAGAGAAGCAGAATCTTGGGAGAAGCCAGGTTCTGCCCTCCTCGGGTCTGGAGAAATGTCTGCTTGATGCGGAGGCTGCTTGCTGGTCGGGGGAGGCTGGAAGCTGAGCGGCTCCAGGTCCATCAGGAGGGAACCTCACCTTGTGTGTGTGGGGAGGTGCTCTCCAAACCACAGGCAAATTATTAAGTTCCTGAAAACACACTTCGAAGTGTAAGTTGGAGCGGAAAACAGGTGCTCCCCGGAGCTCCAGTTCCTCAACCCAGGCTTTATCTAGTAACCAAATCATGGTTAAATAACCCCAGCCTCGGCTTTTACGCAAATTCATTTAGTGGTGTCTGCAGTGAAAAACCACGTCTAGCAAGAAAATTTCTCCCTAGAAAGTTCAAAAGAAAGAGAGAAAAATCATACCAGACATAAAAAGGATTGGGAAGAAAACTATGAGATGGACAATTAAAAGGAACACAGTGGAACTGTGTTAAAAATGAACATACAGCTCTCAACAGGGAATCTGAATCAGGAGAGGGAATGGTGGTGAGGCAGGGGGTGCCGGGTGGGGTGGTTGCTAGGGGAAGAGTGGGCCCGTCATGGTTTTAGGGGAGAAATGCTTTTTAACCAGACTTGGTTAACAGCAACATCCTGCCAGTGGGCGTGCCCACTCCTGCCCAGCACACATGCTGCTTGGTGCCTCAGGCAGCGAAGAGCCCTTTGGTGGACACACTGGACTCAGATGGTCACACAACGCACCGTCTTGCTGGTATTGGTGTTGGTTTAGCATTTGCATCCCCTCACAGAGCTTAAATGCCCGTGCTTCTTCCCAAGGCCTCCAGACGTACCAGCGGTTCTATGCATCCTGTGCGCCTGTAAGACTCAGGGGTCTGGGGGTCCCCTCCCAAGACAAGGCTTCCAGTTTGTTTCCTTATTTTTTTCAGTTCTGACTTCAGAAGCTCCTCTGTCGTTCCTCGTAAAGCAGGCTCAGCTCCGGTCCTCCTCCCTGCGTCATTCTTCCCAGAACAAGAACTTATATACGTACAGCTGATGCTCTGCTCATGGTTTTCATGTCAACCGTGGGCCTGCGCAGCCATCACGGACTGAAGGATAAACGATGGAGCGCCACCATCAATTATTTTACATCAGTTATCTTAACATCCTGAAGCACTGGCCTTATACTGCACCTCGGCCCTGGCTGAGTAAGGTGGCAAACACATTTCTCCAAATACAAGGATCTCTCCTCACTCAGAGTTTATACTTCTGCCCCGATGGTCTCCAACGTTAGGCTGTGTCTTCATTTCCACAGTGTGGCAGTGAGAGCTAAGGCTGAAACGTTCTTCTCCAAGTCTACTTTCCTAACCCTGAGCCGGAGGGAGGGAAACTGTCAATCGTTCAAAAGTGGGAGAAAAGCCGAGTTGCAGAAATGATGATGCATCTCTGAAAACAAAGGTGTTTAAAAAAACTAGGGGGAAATAAAACCCCACGAGAAATACAGCATTTAGGTGGAACCAGGACTGTAATTCAAGCTTGTTTTCCTAAGTTCTTCGTGGAACACACAATTGACAAAGCGACAGTTCAAAGCAAGGCGAAACGCACTCCCCTCAACCAAGCCAACAGAAACGGTCCACGGAACGGCGCGGAAAACATACAGGATGAGAGCCTGTCGCTGTCCTCCTGGAAGGACAGGCCTGGCGAAGAAGGCGAAACGGAGAGACAGCAGTCCAAGCGCCCGGTACAGCTGCCGGCAGCGGACAGCCTGTTAGCCTAATACTGAGACAACTCCATCAGCACAGTCTCGAGGTAGCTGTCAGTCAGAACGCATCGTTTAATCCAACAGCACTCGGAGGACTCTCCGACAGCCCGCCTGACAGCGTATCTACAGCTCCATTTATATCAGCGCCGGGTGTGTTTACAATGCTCGTTGTAATTAGAAAAGATGCAACAGGCAGCAATATTACTGAGATCTCCATTTTGCAGTATTGCCCTGGAAAGTGTGATCTTGCTTCACAGAGTCATGCTAAATGACAAAAGGCTATTTTCTTCAATCTCCCGGCTCAGACAGCACTTCATTTGCAGCTATCTATAATTAGATTAATGGTGTAGTGCGGTACAAAGCAGGCCCACTTCACATCAGATAGCATATGAATTAAGACAAACACTTATTTCAATTCCAGGCAGAGAAAGCAATGACTGGGGTATTTAGCATACCCTTTATGGTGGAATGAGATGTTAATTGTGTACCATTACCTCTAAACTGCTTGCTTGTTGTATAAATCACTGTGCTAATTGATGCAGAGATAGAAATGTAGCCACAGGCAAGAAAGCAAAGGAATGAGGGCTGAAGATGGTGGATAAAGGATTATCGACTAAAACCATATGGAGATGAGGCTCCTTTGAAACCTTTCCTTTCTGCCCAGGAGGAGGATTTCTTACAAGTACAGAAAAACTCTTGTATCGGGAAAGAAAATTTAATTTTTTGCATTTCTTAATAAAAACACAAGTATCTTTTGAAAGTTCCTAGCCACCAGAAATCCAACTAAGTGGCAGGTGGAATTAATCTGAAGTACACGTATAAAAATATGGAAGGTGTAAAGTTTTCAGATAGTCAGAGCTCCCTGTCTGGGTTTCTGGCTCCCAGGTTTACTAAGCAATATCTGGAGGGGATATTCCTGACATGCCCACAGGGCAGAAATAAAATTTTTCCCAAGACCTGAGGCTGTCCTTGTCCTGTGAAGAAGGGACTCACTGGAAAAGACCCTGATGCTGGAAAAGGTTGAAGGCAGGAGGAGAAGGGGATGACAGAGGATGAGATGGTTGGATGGAATGGACATGAGTTTGAATAAGCATCGGGAGTTGGTGATGGACAGGGAGGCCTGGGCTGCAATCCATGGGGTCGCAGAGAGTCAGGCATGATTGAGCAACTGAACTGAACTCTAGGAACAGAGGCTGTCCTTACAGATGAAAACACAAAATGAACCTGGGCTGGCTTAGGTGTGTGAGAAGACGTTAACGATGTAGAAACATTTACTTGGGATGTGACGCTAACAGAAGAGAACCATCATCACCTGCCACTGGGACAATGGTGACTCCACCGAAGTCCTTAGATGCCACTCCTCTAGTCATGCTTTCACATCAACAGGAAGGAATGAGAAAGGAGATCTTTTTTCCTGTCTTTTCTTTCTTTCTAAAACTAGCGAAGAATAATAAACACAAGCACAGGGTAATTTAAAATGCCGCTCTTCCTTGTTAAAACGTCCCATTCAGCACCCAACAGCTCTTATCGGGATAAAATGAGTGTCTCACAAATACAGACACCAAATGCTACACTCGTGGTTACAGATCCACAGATAAACGTGCTCCTCGGAAGCTCATAAATCAAGTGTGTGCACCCGTGCACCCTGTGTATGTGTTCACAATTTTTTTTAAGCGGCAAAGGAACACTAAGGTGCAAATGACTGCTGTGCACTTTTTCACAAATTCAGCAGTTTGGTAATTAGCACTGTTACAACACAACTTTATACAGAGAACAAATAAAGGGGGTCAGTTAGTTCAAATTCTCATCTGTAGAGTAACAGTTAATATATCCACCTAGTGCAAATACACATTTAAGAAATGCTGCATATGGTTTAGCCTTGTGAAACAAGAATACCACATTAATGTGCGAGACAATAAAGTGAGGTCCCAAGAAACTAGAATGTCTGGTTCAAGTTATCACCCCTGTAACCTGGGGCAGGGCTGGGGGTGGGACCTAGAGCTCCTTGGTTGGGGCCAACAGAACACCTGTATTGCAACTGCAAATTCGGACAGTTTAAGGTTTGGGTCATAATGCTAAATAATACTTTAAAAAACAAACAAACAAAGAAAAACTCATCAAGAAGCATTAAGGGCCCTTGAAATGGAAAGAAATGCCAGCAAAAGAAACAGTGTGAACTACCCTGAAATATTGCCTCCCAAGTGTGCAGCAAGGTGACAGAAATGGAAATGCACTGAAGGAAAGGTCTGGAAGCAGGGTGAGGGCTCGCTCCTGATCATTGTTTACACCATTTAAAGCGGAGCAGCATGGCCCCCAGGACAACCCCAACATACCGCCCCCACCTTGTGGGGCAACAATGCTGGTGTTAACAGGAGAAAAGATATGGTTTCTGATATTGCATCCTCAGTTCCTTTAATTGAAAAAGGCAGTTAAACACAAAGTAAATCATTCAGTTAGGTGAGTTAAGGATAGGTAATTGACAATGTTGATAGGCTGCGGTGACATAAGGCATCACTTTCAACACGTCCGGCTACGTTTATGAGTCAACCTCTCCTCAAGGTTTCTTCGTTTAGCTGCTAAGCCAGCTCTTGAACTTCAGTGTATCGCAAGGAGCCTCGACGGCAGTGAGCAACACTGTCATTAAGGGCAGCTTTTGAGGGAAGAATCACCGGAATAGAAAGGGAGGAACATGCCAACAGAAAAAAAAACAGGCACAGAATCTATTTCCGCAACTCATCTTTCAAAATTCTGGCCAAAAAGGGAAAAGTTTCCAGAAAAGAAGAACTTAAGGCCAATACCAAAACCTCCGATGAAAGGGATTAGTTAAGTCTGTGTATATCTCCAGCTATTTCCTAAAACACAACATTCTCTGGAGAAGAAAATATGGGGCTGTCTTTCAACAATGCAAAAATTGAACCTAACGTTTTCTTATCGCGTTTTGTAATCAGAAACACAAGGGTCCTTCCAATTCTAATAGCCTAAGATAAATAACTGTCCTCTTCCCCCCTCTTTTTTAACCAGTAGTGCTGAGAATTAAATAGAAATGTTTAATTAATTTAATGTTTAAATTAATTAAATATTAAATCCAGCACTTAATAATAGGATTTATTTCCGCGGTCTCCACTGAGGTTACTTTCCTTGTGATTTGAAGCACTGGTGTCTTGATACCTATCCAAAAATGATGGGGGTCGGGGAGCTACCGTATAGGGAGCCAGCCACACTTCAGGTCTGCAGGGAAGGCGAGCTTGGAGAGCAAGTCACCAGTGGGCTCCTGGAGGACTCTGTTACTGGGGCAGCCTCCCGGGAGCTGGGCGCCGTGGGACGCCGTGTGCAGGTGTGCCCCAATAAAGGGGCCCAGCCTCTGCCTTGCCCAGGTGCCCACAAGCTGTCTAACATATGCCACAAAGGCAATTTGCTGGAATAAGTGGCACTTTCCCAACCACAAAGGCAAGTCCATTGACAATGCACTGTACGGAACTCACAAAATAGAACATATGCGTTCTGTTTGATCAGGAGCCTCCGTGATACATTGTGGCTAAAATGAGTCATTTCTTTTCTTGCTGCACAAGAAAAATATTATAGATCTTTGAAAGCCTTGTGCTCAATTATGTAACAATACCAGCCAACATCTGTTAACAGTACAGGCGGTTTCCATTCTGTATCCTGAATTGTTTTACGTGATTACGAGTTTATAAGGTATTTGGTAAACCAGTAAGAAGGTACCTTCTGAAAAGCACTATATAATTTGGGGTACAATGAAACGTTCTCTTGAAAATCTATAATTAGGGCAGCATCAGCTTACAGAAAAGTACAGGAAATGTTATAAAAACACAATTATGTAAATAAGCACGCAGGTAGGGAAGTGTACCATTTTGCTAGGTCCCCGCCCGTCTTCTTGCCTCCTGTTCTCTGTGAACTGCTCTTTGCTCATCTCAAGTTAAAGTAAAGTGGTCTCCAGGGAGCAGAATAAGCGAACTTTGGGGAGCTGGGCCTTCCCGTGCAAGTTCTTCAGCAGTGAGAGGGAACACCAGAGGCCTGGGACGGTGCCAATGCCAGGGGCTCTTCAACAATGCTTTGACTTCACAGGGATTTTTTTTTTTTTTAATAGCTGGATTCTTTTCTTTTTATTTTATTTCTGTGTTTTGGCCAGGCCGCGCAGCATGTGGGATCTCAGTTCCCAGACAAGGGATGGACCCCATGCCACTGGAAGCGCAGAGTCTTAACTGCTGGACCCCCAAGAAGTCCCTTTAAAGGGCTTTTTTTAATGATAAAATAGTTTTGCTATAATGCATTCACTGAAGAAACTCACAATCTAACACGCCAAAATGCTGGCTCATGTGGATTTAGAAACTCAAACAGGAAAAGACAAAGCAAACAAATGGTGATGGTAATACAGCGTAGTAAACCACCGACCAGAGAGATGAGAGCAGGGAACGACGGCGGAGACCACAGCACGCCTCCCCCAAAGACGCTGCTGTGGCGTAAGCATGGCTGCCCGAGGAGGGCAACGAGCTTTCCATCTTCCACTTGCTGTCTAAAAGTCGGGCATAAACGTCCCCTGGAAAAGTGTCTGTCTCCCACACGAGGAAAGGAAACACCCCACAGACAACTCCTATCACCTGCGTGGAACTCTTCTCTGCATAATAAACCTTTCTAAACAGCTTTCTACAAGTCATACATTTCCTAGTTACCTGTTTATAACTCACCCCAGCCCAGAAACCCCCAAACTCCTTTGTCTACTCTCTTCTCCACACTGTATTGCCCTCTGTTAAGATGGTATATTGGAGAAGGCAATGGCACCCCACTCCAGTACTCTTGCCTGGAAAATCCATGGATGGAGGAGCCTGGTAGGCTGCAGTCCATGGGGTCGTGAAGAATCGGACACGACTGAGCAACTTTACTTTCACTTTTCACTTTCATGCACTGGAGAAGGAACTGGCAACCCACTCCAGTGTTCTTGCCTGGAGAATCCCAGGGACGGCAGAGCCTGATGGGCTGCCGTCTATGGGGTTACACAGAGTCGGACACGACTGAAGCAACTTAGCAGCAAGATGGTATATAGCCCCAAATTCTCACTGCCTCTTCAAGTCACATTTCTTTGTGAATTCCAATGTGAAAGTAATATAATCTGCTTTTTTTCTCTTGTTAGTTTAGTCTACAATGCTCTAGGCATTATATAGGAAGACAGAAAAGAAAGCTTCCTTTCCCTCCACAACCCAACAACCGCTGGTCTAAATGACTGGGCATGAATCCCATCAGGTGTCACAGCAGTGGCTAAGCCATTGTATAGATCAGAATTCTGACATATCTTAGGAAGGAAGTTTAACCAGCGCTACTAAATGGACTTCTCGTATTACACAGAAAACACGTTACTGAAGGTAGATAAGACCTGTAAAGCCATGTGGCCAATCTCGGGAACAGGACATATGGCTGTCATGTTGGAAATGGCGAAAGCGTGAAACACAAGGCTTTGAAGCCAAATGACCTCAGTCTGCCATCACTTTTGGGCCAAGTGGCCTAACTTCTCAGAACAAATTTCTTCATTTTTAAACATCAGGATTTTAATTAAATGAATAAATGAACAAAGATTTGTAACTAGGAAGTGCCTGACAGCAACTATTCACCAAACAGTATTTCCTGTCTGTCTCAAACATCTCAGATTTTTCTAGAGACAGTAGTGGATTTTTTTTTTATTGCATATAGTAAAACATCTTGGATTCAGTTTTCAGTCGCTCAGTCGTGTCCAACTCTTTGCAACCCCATAAATTGCAGCACGCCAGGCCTCCCTGTCTATCACCAACTCCCAGAGTTCACCCAAACTCATGTGTGAGTTGGTGATGCCATCCAACCATCTCATCCTCTGTCATCCCCTTCTCCTTCTGCCCCCAATCCCTCCCAGCATCAGGGTCTTTTCTAATGAGTCAACTCTTTGCATGAGGTGGTCAAAGTATTGGAGTTTCAGCCTCAGCATCAGTCCTTCCAATGAACACCCAGGACTGGTCTCCTTTAGGATGGACTGGTTGGATCTCCTTACAGTCCAAGGGACTCTCAGGAGTCTTCTCCAGCACCACAGTTTGGATTAGCAATGCCTAATTGTAGAGTTCTAGCTCTGTGGTTCTACATCTTAGATTCCTTATTTATAAACTGTAGCTCATAACAGTGCCTACTTCAAAAAGTTGTGAGAAACCACCATTGGATCACCGAAGAAATCAGAGAGGAAATTTAAAAAATACCTAGAGTCTAATGGAAATGAAAACACTATGATTCAAAACCTGCGGGATGGAGCAAAAGCAGTTCTAAGAGGGAAGTTTATAGCAATACAAGCTTACCCAGAGAAACAAGAACAATCTCAAACAACTGAACCTTACACCTAGAGGAGCGAGAGAAAGAAGAGTAAACAAACCCAAGATGGTAGAAGGAGAGAAATCAGAAAGACCAGCGCAGAAGTAAATGGAATACAGACTAAAAACCAAGAAAAAAAGATCAATAAAACTAGAAGCTGGTTCTCTGAAAAGATAGGTAAAATGGATGAACCTTTAGCCAGACTCAAGAAAAAAGGGAGAGGGTCCAAATCACCTCTCCCCACTCTAGCAGGGAGGTAGGGTGATGTGCTATTTACAACCCACCTAAGACTCTCTTGGGCTTCCCTGGTGGCTCAGATGGTAAAGCGTCTGCCTGTAGTGCAGGAGACCCGGCTTTGATCCTTGGGTTGGGAAGATCCCCTGGAGAAGGAAATGGCAACCCACTCCAGTACTCTTGCCTGGAAAATCCAATGGACAGAGGAGCCTGGTAGGCTGCAGTCCATGGGGTCGCTGAGTTGGGCACGACTGAGCGACTTCCCTTTCACTTTTCACTTTTATGCATTGGAGAAGGAAATGGCAACCCACTCCAGTATTCTTGCCTGGAGAATCCCAGGGACAGAGGAGCCTAGTGGGCTGCTGTCTATGGGGTCACACAGAGTCAGACATGACTGAAGCGACTCAGCAGCAACAGATAGAAAAGAAATTAAGTAAAAGGGGAATCACCCATTTTTTCTCATGCTCTGCTCAGAGTACTTCTGGTCACCAAATGTGTGGGCATTTCCCCACACAGAGCAATTCTCCACCTCTCTCTGAATGTCAGCTGGGAATCCTATAGTTCAATGCAGTTCTGATGCTGTGGTCCCACAGCTTGAGGGCTTATTCTCACAGGACTGTCCTCCATGTCAGATGGCAATCACAAGTCCAGGCCTGTCACCTGCAGAATGTCCTCATCTCTCCAGGTGTGTCCCTCCCAGGACCCCACCTGTTCACCAAGCTGGAAGCTCTCTAAACCCCCCCAGTTGAGAGAGAGAGTGTGTGGGGGTGTGGGGGTCTGGGAGGGGTGGCTTAAAGTTCCCATCCTTCAATCACCTGGCTGGTTCCCTAGGAACCAGACTCTCAATCTCAGAGGCTTCGTAAAAGTCATCTCACTAAGCTCTGGTGTGGTTGAGAGGGACTTGTTACAAACAACAAAGACACTCCTCTTATCACTCATTTCACTCAGCAAAATTCCAAGGGTTTTAGGAGTTCTGTGCCAGAAATGGAACAAAGACCAAACATACAATTTTTTACTATAAATCACAATATCTCAAGTCAAAATTCAGATGCCAGAATTCTCGGGCTATTCCCTGGGAAGACACTGGAGGCTCCTCTGGGTAGGTCTACAACTAGTGAAATCACAGTGTCTCAGACAGTCAAGAATCTGCCTGCAGTGCAGAAGACCCTGCTTCGGTCTCTGAGTCAAATCCCCTGGAGAAGGGAATGGCTACCCACACCAGTATTCTCGCCTGGAAAATCCCAAGGACCTAGAGGAGACTTGTGGCTAGAGTCCGTGTGGTCACAAAGAGTCAGACATGACTGCATGACCTGTACTCACTGAGGGTCTGAATCTCTCTTTCCCAAAGAGCACACATCTTACAAACACAGAGCTTATTAATCCCTCATACAAATTCACTTGGCATTTCTTTTGATAAAATTGTTCAGCCTAATAATTTGGCCTTCCATTCAATTCTCTGGAGGTTTCTCCAGACGGGAAACGTTACCCTACCTATGCTGATCCAACTACCACAATCTTTCCCTAGAGTTTGGGTCTTTGTTTTTCCTTTTGGCCATGCTGTACGGCTTCTGGGATTTTTAATTCCCTGACTGGGGATCAAACCAGGGCCCTCAGCAGGGACAGCTTGGAGTTCTAAGCACTGGACTGCCAGAGAATTCCCAGGTCTGTGTTTCTGAATTCCGGCAGGAGAATTCATATTTGAGGAACTTGAGATTTACTAGAAAATGAGAACTGGGGACTGAATGAAACCTGACAGCCCTTATAAAATTTAAGATGTATTTTATGGACTTAACAACAGTTACAGGCTGGCTGCACAAGTCCCACAGTGTAAGAGGTGTGCAGAACAAGCTAACGATCCACACCCCCCAACAACCTCCAATCCCACTCCCTAGAAGTCCTGGTAACAGTTTGCTTGAAAATCTTCTCAAATACATCTATAAAAACATAAACATACTCATCTATGTTTATAAATGCTTTTCCACTGGGTAAAACACAACGATGTCAGTGTATTTAAAAACAAGGGAATCCATGACGTTTTTGCCATTTGCCATCCATAACTCACTCTATATAAACTTTTGTTTTTACTCTTTCTGGATGTTTTTTCTAATTTCTTTTTTTTTTAATTGGAGGATAACTGCTTTACAGTACTGTATCGGTTTCTGCGTTGCATCAACACGAATCAGCCACAGGTGCACACACGTCCCTCCATCCTGAGCCTCCCTCCCACCGCAGCCTGCCCCTCTAGGCGGTCATCGAGCACCAGGCTGAGCTCCCTGGGGTGCACAGCAAACTCCACTGGCTCTCTGTCTTCCACTTGGTAACACACACTGTCTCCATGCTGCTCTCTCCACTCGTCCCCTCCTCTCCTTCCCCTATTGGGCCCACAAGACTCTTCCCTATGCCCGAACCGCCGCTGCTGCCCTGCAGACAGGTTCATCAGTACATGAAGGATGTTTAAGACAGAAAGAACTTTAGGTCACTTCTTCCTTTTACATACTTAGTTCAGCTGAGCCAGGGGGAAAACTCCCAACCCCCTTCCGTAACACACAAACTCTGCCCTTGACATCTCCACAGTGTCTCCAAGTACCCCCACCTGGCCCCGCCAGCCTCTTACCCAGGGCTCAGCTCCCCTGTCCCCTAGGATGATAAGCCCAGATGTGAATACGACCTGAAGGCACCGGGGCAGCTCCCCCTTAGTTTCTGGAACCTTCCCAAGGCTGCAGGGACAAATCACGGACTCGGCCACCTGCTCTACCTCCCTCTCGTTTTCTCAGATTTGTTCCTTTTTCTCTAATCATCCCCAACAGCGTGACTGGTTATCTGTATATGACAGATAACTCTGCCTGGTCGCAATGACTCCATGATAATTTCGTGGAAGCCTCTATCCGTCACCCGCATACCAGTGCATATTATCTGAAATGCTAATATTCATACTGATCAACATAAAACTCTACTAAATTTACAAATTGTCACCACTCAGCTGATTTAGACTCTGGAGGGCCAGAAATGCCAAAAGTAACCACTGAAAGCTTTGGTCACAGAAGCTGAGATCTCTTCCCTAAGGACGAGTTTCTAAGTGGCAGGTGTGTAATCAAATTGAAAAAGGCACACTTAACTTTTACCATTACTGTTAAATGATGCCATACAGTAGCTGTGAAGTAACACTAGAAACATCTCACTTGTGTCTATAATCGGGACACCAGGAGTACTGAATCTCAGCTATTTCTTACTGACCTGCGATTCTTTGTTCTGGGTTGCAAACACTAGAAAGAGTTGAGTCCTGGGAAGATGGGACGGGATGCTTGCTGTCAAGCAGCTTCCTCCATGGCATCTATCTTAGTTAATCTGCCCTGAATCAGGCTCTAGGCCTCTGTTACACAGGCTTAGAAATCAGATTTCCTCTATTGGCTTAGAATGGATCATTCAATCATTCTCAACTGGACTGATTCCCTGTCAAGCTCATAAGAAACTGATGCATAAACTATCTTATGAATTTAGAATCGGAAATATAAAGGGAGCCAGCACACCACCTAACTGTAGTGTGAGTACCTAAACTAAAGTCAGTGGTTGTTTGATTAATACGGAATGGGCGGCAGCTCATCAAAGGCAGTGTTCTCCACTAAGATAGCATGAGCAGTGGTTCTCAAGTAAGAAGCGTCAAAACTCATCTGGAGGACCTGTTAAAACCCAGCGTTAAACCCCACCTTCAGAGTTTCTGACTCGGGGCTGGGTTGGGGCTTACATTTCTAAAGAGTTCCCAGGAGCCACACTTGGAGAAGCATCGACACAAGGCAGCCTTCTCTGCTATGGGAGCAGGCTTTCTGATGGGACTATCTTAGACCCTTAGGGCTCATCCACTGTAACAGAATACTACAGACTTGTGGTTCATTAACAACAGACAATGACTTCTCACTGTTCTGGAGGCTGCGAATCCAAGATCAAGGCACAGGCAGATGTGAGGGTCTGGTGAGACCCGCTTCCTGGTACGCAGATGGCCATCTTTCTGCTGTGTCCTCATATGGTAGAAGGGGCAAGGGGTCCCTTTGGGGTCCCGTTATAAGGGCGCTGATCCCATTCATGTTCTTTGCTTTTAGCTGTTTAGTCAGTAAATCATGTCTGATTCTTTGTGACCCCATGGACTGTAGCCCGCCAGGCTCCTCTGTCCATGGGATTTCCCAGGCAAGAATACTGGAGTGGGTTGCCATTTCCTTCTCTAGGGGATCTTCCTGACCCAAGGATTGAGCCCATGTTTCCCGCATTGGCAGATGAATTCTTTACCGCCGAGCCAGTCAATTCCAAAAGGCTCCACTTCCAAACACCATCACATTGGGAATTAGGTCTCAATGCACGGACTCTGGCAGGGAGACAGAGCTCTGCTTATAGCAGGGATCTCAGCTCATGTCCCCTGGTGGCTCAGTTGGTAAAGAATCTGCCCGCAGTGCAGGAAACCTGGGTTCATGGGTTGGTAAGATTCCCCTGAAGGAGGGCATCGCAACCCACTCCAGTATGCTTGCCTGGAGAATGCCCATGGACAGAGAAGCCCGGTGGGCTACAGTCTCTGGGGTTGCAAAGAGTTGGACACAACTGAGTGATTAACACTTTAGCTTATGTCCGCTGAGAAGCTTTCCTTTCCCAAGACTTAGCTGAACATAACACGGCTTCTCTGATTCTCGTTCTATCTAGAAAAATCTTCTTCTGAGTAACTCTTTCTTCATATAGATAATTCCTGATAAACCTAGGACATTATGAGTATAGTGCTGGTAAAAGTGGGGTTCAGATTCTGACTGAGTGTGGCTTATGATTCTTACCTCACTTTATAGTTTCCTTCCTCATCCACTAAAAGGAGACCATTGCTCGCCCTTTCTTGGCTGCACCTTGCGGCCTTGCAGGATCCTTGTCTCGCTCGTCAGGGACTGAACCTGGGCCCCCTGCAGAGGGAGCACAGTGTCCTGAGCACTGGATTCCTAGGGAACTCCCAAATATTGCTTGTCTTACAGAATTTTTTTCTGTGGAAATAAAAACTGGTAGGCCTATTGTAAGATCTGAATGAGATAGTATGTGTGAATCATCTGGCACAATTTCTAGCAATAAACGCTGTACTTTCCCTCACCACAACCCAGTATCAATAGACTGGCTTTGCTATGTGGTTGGGGGGTGGACCTGAGATCAGTTCAGTAATAAAAATAAACCTGCTGATACCTGGTCTTGGACTTCCAGGCTCCAGAGTCGTGGGGGAATACATTTCTGCTCTTTAAGCCATCCACTCTGTGGTCCTTTGTTGCCACAGTCTGAACTGACTCATAATTCTGCTCACGGAAGGAATGCCTTTAATGTACCTTTTGCACGTATTCAGTCCTGTCCATTTGATGTTTTGAACTTTTGGAAGTGGTGTGCCGTCTACAGTCACCCTCCTATTAATCTTCTTTGACCTCAATGCTTCTGTCCCTAGTTGGACCATATACATTATTATTGTAAGGGGGCGATCAGGAAATGAAGCATCCACAAGCAACCTCCAGAGGCTGGAGAACAGCCCTGGGCTCAAAGTGTTCTCTGGAGAGGGAACATTGTCTGTGTTCTCTGTTGTAGATGAGTATCTGTTTTAGATGGACTGAAACCAGGCGTAACTGCCCAATATCTGAGAAACTGGGGGAGTGTTCATTTGATCTCTTGGTTTATTAAAAAACGATGGGGAAGCTAAAAATCCTAGCAAAGTTGGCAAGGCAACTTCCAATGGAAAGCATATGTTATGAAACAAACTGAGTACAAAACCCCTGAAAAGAAACTTTAATATTAAAAAAAATTATAAAATACCCAAAGGAAAATTCTAGTCTCAACAAATGACAACGACTGTCCTGCTAGACTACCGCTGCCTTTGGTCTGGCATCTGCAAGAGAGGACGATACACTGAACCAGTTTGGCTTTTAACTTTCGACCTTCCTACAACCTTACTAGAACATGCAGTCTGGCTACTCCATTTGTTTTCAAATGAATCACCTCAATTTGAAAAAAGGTCCTTAGGAGAAAATGGATTGAACTAGAATTATTTTAGATATTTTGGACAGAACTCCATTCTGGCCAAATCTCTTAGTTCTACTAATTTCACAGGTGATTTGAGACCTACAGTGTTCTGAAGATGGGTTTCAAGCACTGCCTGTCTTATTTTTAAAAAATGAATCTGTTATTCATCCCCCTCGAATGACAGAGGCATGAGTTCAATGAATATTCCTTTGAAACTTCATTAGAGACTCTTAACTTGGGGACAATCAAACACTAACACCTCTAATAAAGTCTCAGGCCATCTGTGAATCAGAAATGTACAAAATACTTTTTCTGTTCCTGGCTTCTTCTGTGTTGTTTTGAAAATCATCTTCTGTGAAGGAAAAAAAAAATTTTTTTTTAATGTCAAATATAGTTGAAATTTGTTTACATCAGAAAGTATGACCAGGGTCATATGAGCTTTGGTCTTGTTTCTGTCCCTCACTGCGATGGATCAGAGTGCTTCTCTGCGGCACAGGGCTCAGCAGCGAAGTGTGGACGTGGGGGCATCTGTCCCCCTGGGGGGCACTGGCCACCACTCTCTGCCAGGAGCAGGCACAGCATGAAAGGCTGGACCCAACTTTACCAAAATGTCACCAGTCCCAATGTGAAGGTCTGTCTTAAGGCATCCTGCCGGCTTGCCTATCATCCTGCCAAATAAAAGAGGTCACCCAGTACTGGAAAGATGAGGCTGAGGCCATGTGGCCTGGAAACAGTGATGTGTGAGCCAGGAAAATAAAAAGAGGTACAGCAGTTTCTTTGTCAAACACTAGAAGTCATCAATATCAGAACAAATATTTCACTAATATCTTATATATCCCATTGAACAGCAGATAGAAAAGCCCTTTATTTTGGCCCAACATCCCCATGGGACAACGACTACCTCCCAGGGCAGTAAGCTCTGGTGTCTCCAGCATGCCAACACTGATGCTGACAAAGGGACAAATCTCATTTTCCAAGCCTCTTTTGGGAACAATGGAGGCTACTGATATTTGAGAACTGGCGATGCAGTTTGAAGATAAACAGTGGAAGCAAACCCAGTGTGCTCTGCACAGACTGTACACCTGGGATCTCTACCTGGGACCAGTGGAGGCCGCCCCCATCACCCCAACTCATGGTTTTCCACAGGGTGTGAAGTGACAGCAATCATTCTGCCCACAATGCCGATGGCAGCCTTGCTGGCTGTTATCGCCAAGTTCTTAGAACCAGAGAACTGAGTCAACACCTTGTCAAAAGGTTTCAAATGTTCTATTTATGGGGGCAAAATACAATACTTTTCTCTACTATGGAGAAGTATGCTAAAATAAATTGAGTTTAAGTTGAGTCTTTAATCTATTTCCATCCCTGAAATATCACTGTGAAACAATTCAACAGGGAGGAGTTAATTTTCAAACATACCTAATGGAAAAACAGACTGGTTCCAAATAGGAAAAGGAGTTCGTCAAGGCTGTATATTGTCACCCTGTTTATTTAACTTCTATGCAGAGTACATCATGAGAAACGCGGGACTGGAAGAAACACAAGTTGGAATCAAGATTGCTGGGAGAAATATCAATAACCTCAGAAATGCAGATGACACCACCCTTATGGCAGAAAGTGAAGAGGAACTATAAAAAGCCTCTTGATGAAAGTGAAAGTGGAGAGTGAAAAAGCTGGCTTAAAGCTCAACATTCAGAAAATGAAGATCATGGCACCTGGTCCCATCACTACATGGGAAATAGATGGGGAAACAGTGGAAACGGTGTCAGACTATTTTTGCAGGCTCCAAAATCACTGCAGATGGTGACTGCAGCCATGAAATTAAAAGACGCTTACTCCTTGGAAGGAAAGTTATGACCAACCTAGATAGCATATTCAAAAGCAGAGACATTAGACATTACTTTGCCAACAAAGTTTCGTCTAGTCTAGGCTATGGTTTTTCCTGTGGTCATGTATGGATGTAAGAGTTGGACTGTGAAGAAGGCTGAGCGCCAAAGAATTGATGCTTTTAAATTGTGGTGTTGGAGAAGACTCTTGAGAGTCCCTTGGACTGCAAGGAGATCCAACCAGTCCATTCTGAAGGAGATCAGCCTTGGGATTTCTTTGGAAGGAATGATGCTAAAGCTGAAACTCCAGTACTTTGGTCACCTCATGCAAAGAGTTGACTCACTGGAAAAGACTCTGATGCTGGGAGGGATTGGGGGCAAGAGAAGGGGATGACAGAGGATGAGATGGCTGGATGGCATCACTGACTCGATGGACGTGAGTCTGAGTGAACTCCAGGAGTTGGTGATGGACAGGGAGGCCTGGCGTGCTGCAATTCATGGGGTCGCAGAGTCGGACATGACTGAGCAACTGATCTGATCTGATCTGAAAGAATACAGTCGGGAATAGAATATTATTCAGCTGTGAAAAAGAGATCCAATCAATCCATCCTAAAGGAAATCAGTCCTGGGTGTTCATTAGAAGGACTGATGTTGAAGCTGAAACTCCAATATTTTGGCCACCTGATGCAAAGAGCTGACTCATCTGAAAAGACCCTTATGTTGGGAAAGATTGCAGGTAGGAGAAGAAGGGGACGACAAAGGATGAGATGGTTGGATGGCATCACAGACTCAATGGACATGAGTTTGGGTGAACTCTGTGAGCTGGTGATGAACAGGGAGGCCTGGCATGCTGTGGTTCATGGAGTCGCAGAGTCGGACACGACTGAGCGACTGAACTGAACTGAATAGGAATGGAGTGCTGATATATCACATGACAGATGAACTAGAAAGAATACTAGGCTACAGGAAAGAAACTAAACACAACAAGTCACATATTATATGATTCCCTTTATATAGGGCCTGCAGAGACAGAAAGTAGACCAGTGGTTATCAGAATCTGGGCTTCCCTGGTGGTTCAGCTGGTAAAGAATCTGCCTGTGATGCAAGAGATCCAGGTTTGATTCCTGGGTCAGGAAAATCCCCTGGAGAAGGAAATGACAACCCACTCTAGTATTCTAACCTGGGAAATCCCATGGACAGAGGAGCCTGGCAGGCTACAGTTCATGGGATTGCAAAGAGTCGGACACAAGTGAGTGACTAACACTTTTCTTCTTTCTATCAGAGTCTAGGGAGAGAGGAAAACGAGGAATGATTGCTTAGAGGGTACAGGGCACTCTTTTAGGGTAACGAAAATGCACTGGGAATAGACAGAGATGACATCATTGTTCATGTGCTAAATATCACAGAATAGTACATTTTAAAATGGTTAATTTTATGTTACGTGAATTTTAAATTAATATTTTAAAAAGAATATATTTGGCCACATGAATTGTGTATAGCTTTTCTTTCAAGGCTCTCTAGTTATGAGTACGGATGCTGCTGATTGGTGGCTGGCCTCTTCTCTTTTTTGTGTCTTCTCTGACAGACAGTAAAAAACCCCACAAGCTAGAGATCATAGTCTGGAACACAGAAGACACTCAATTCTGTAAAGGAAAAAAGAAAAGACTCTATAATCCTTTTGGTCAAGCTATACATGACTCCATGTGGGCAGGAGGCAAAAAGCACTAACTAGGAAAAGTTTTAGCACCAAAGAAAGAGATTACACTAACCTCAAACCCATTGATTTCCCTTACAGAGAAATTTAAGGGGTCCTAGAAACCTCAAGGAATTCATCTGAAAACATTTCTGCCCAGACAGCGCTGAAATTTAGACAGAGCTTCATACTCTTTTTCTTGCCGACAAAATCACTAATGTTCAACTTGCAGAGATGACATCATTGATTGGGGAAACAGAGTAAGTGTCTTGGCATGAATTTAATTTGAACACTCTTGGCAAGTCAGCTTGTTGACCGGATTCTGGAAAAGTCCTGGCCACTCTGACTGTATCTGCTACCTTATGCCTAGGTAAGAAAGTATATTTTGCCACTAAAATTAAAAAACTGAATTGACTTAGTGTCAGAGAAGAGGTTAGCCACTCCAGTGTTCTTGCCTGGAGAATCCCAGGGACGGGGGAGCCTGGTGGGCTGCCGTCTATGGGGTCACACAGATTGCACACGACTGAAGTGACTTAGCAGTAGCAGAGAAGAGGTTACAATGCATTCCCATTGCACAATTTTAACTACTTATTCAAGCTAAAGAATAGCAGGTTTCTCAATATAAACTTTTAAGCTAAAATCAGGTCTTTTGTTTCATTTGCACAATTTTTCATCTTTCTATTTTCATTAATTTTGACATTCAAAAAAGGAAAGAAAATAGGGACAACTCTGCAAAGATAATACTTCTCTTCTATGAAAAGAAATGCTGGAGAAGGGATAGGCTACCCACACCAGTATTCTTGGAATTCCCTTGTGGCTCAGCTGGTAAAGAATCCGCCTGCAATGTGGGAGACCTGGGTTCAGTCCCTGGGTTGGGAAGATCCCCTAGAGAAGGGAATGGCTACCCATTCCAGTATTCTGGCCTGGAGAAGTCCATGGACTGTACAGTCTATGGGGTCGCAAAGAGTCGGACACAACTGAGTGACTTGTACTTTCACCATGAAAAGAAAACCAACTTCCAGTACAATAAATATAAATTGCGTATCCTAATGATACAACTTCCGTGACTACCAAGTACTCCGATTCCTCCCCTGCCCTCAATGTCCCACTTTCCTGATGTTTTTGGATTAGGGGAGGGACAGCTATGAAATTCTGAGGCAAAGAGGCCCCACAAATTCTGACGAAGAGCACAGCCTCTGCCTCCAGCTCCCCATGAGACCTTGAGCCCTCAGTTTCCCTCCTGGGAATTCCGCAATTTGAGAATTCAAACCGAGGACTCAAGCTTCCGACCCTTGCAGATTCCTGAATACACTATGTAGCTTCATGGCTCCATTACTGTGTTTGTGGTAATACACCCTTCTAGAATATTCTCCCCACTTTCCTTTGCTCGCCTGACCCATAATCCTTCCTTAAAGCTTAGTCAAGGTGTCATCAACTCAGGAGCCTTCCCCGAATTCCACGTACAGGCTCCGAGAGCACCCTGGCCATCTGCCTATCCTATCTACCATATCACATTCAAATGACCAGGATAGGGGTCTATCTCCTTTACCAGATAAATAGAAAAAAGAAAGCAATAACTTTACAAAAGTGGAGAAACCAGACGCCACCTTACCCAAGGCACCAGCGCAATGGCGCCAGCAATGGGGAAAGCAGAAGCCCGACCCTCCTCGTGTTACGATGCACTGAAAAGGGCGCGGCGTCTCTTCTGTGCTGCCTCTGCCCCAAACGGGCAACTCAGCGTGACGATGGGGAAATGCCGAGCAAAGCCAAATTGAGGGACATCTGACAAAATAAATGGTCCGTCTTTAAAAATGTAAAGGTCGTCAAAGACAAAGAAAGACTGAGGAACTCTTCTAGACTAAGGAGACAGAAGGACATGAAAACCAAATGCAGTGTGGTTCTGAATTAGATCCTGGAGCAGGAAATAAAAAATATTTTTCTTCTCTTGCTATAAAAGACATCAGTAGGAAAACTAGAAAAATGTGAAAGGCTTGTAGGTCAGCTAACCATACTTTTTAAATGTCAATTTCCTGCCCTGTGATTGTAAAAGGTAATAGCCATCTTCTCATTAGAAAATACACACTTAAGTACTGTTAGCAACTTATTGAAAAGGTTCAGAGAAAAACAATCATACAGACAGGATAAGAGAACACAATAAAGCAATCACAATAAAATGTTAGCACATTTGAGAAACTGATGAAATTATATGAACATTCTTTCTACTATTTTTGCAACTCTCCCCTAAGCCTTAAATCATATCAAGGTAAGCTGAAAACATTTTACAGTACAAAAACCTAAAGAAAACTTTCCTTTTAGATGAGAAGAATAAAATACAGGATTAGAAAAGTACATGCTATTAATACATTCAGGGTTGATGAGAAAATCTGCAGTAATTACTTTTAAAGTGAAATCAGTGGTTACACAGAGTGCTAATTGGAAGTTGGCACAATTCCAGGTCACTGACACTATCTCCCAAATTAACCCAACAAACTGGACAGCAGAGCAGTAAAAGATAGTTTCTTTATAGTGTAATCATGAATGAGAAGCGAGACACCACAAAAAAAATCCTGTGCTATCCATCTACTTTACAAATAAATATTCTTCTCACAGGCTTTACAAAGTAAAAACCCCATCTCTGCTTTAAAGGCAACCATCCTACAATTACCCTACAAAATATAAGGGACAATTCATTGCACCACGATTACAACCCGTATACCTTCTGGATGCTCTCTGCCAGCAGCGGTACCAACTCTATGGGGCTGGTCATTGCAGAAAGTTAGCATTTTCTATCACAAGATGAGCTGTACTAGCTCCTGGGCTGTGAAACAGAAGAGTGGGATGTCGTGTCTGCCGTCTGCAGGTTCACCCTGACGTTTGGGGTAGACGCACCTGCAGAGCTAAGTCGTGGGACCAGGGAGGGATGTGGGTGGGAACTGCCAGGAATCACAAGGGAGCGCTCTGCAAACACCCTACGAAGGGAAAGGAATCCATTCATTGGCCCAGCCCCAGAAGACAGACTTCAACCCGACCCAAGGAAACGATTTCCAGTGGAGCTCTCCAACAACAGAATGGGTGCCCTTGTGAAGCTGGGAGCCTTTCACCACTGAATATATTCAAATATACCTGAGATCTCCTCTTCAAATACTCCAAGGATAGAGATTCTTATGCCACGTAGGTTAGATCTAGGAACACTGAAGGTCAGGTTTCTTAGGCTGGCTTCTACCCACCAGATGTCATAGCACCCCTCTCCCCGCAGTGTGACAGTCAAGTCCGTCTCCAGACATTGCCACATGTCCCCAGGGTAAAACTGTCCCTGGCCGAGGCACCCCTTAGAGCAAACTGCTCTGGGTCTGTGTGTTAAGAAAATGAAATATTACAGAATTTCAGAGGAAAGCGCTATGGGAGTCAGACAAAGACTTACATAGAGAAGATAGGACTTGCGGTAAGCCTTGGAGTAAAGGAATTCCACTGCAGGGCAGAGGTAGCAGTGAGCTTTCCTGGACAGGGAGGCTATGATTCAGGTGTGGAAGAGCCAGGACAGAAGAGCCTGTCATGGGATCATTGGGAGGCCAGCTGACCAAGCAGAAACGTCCAACAGTAGGTCAGGCTAGAAGTATCTGTCATGTTGTTTTTTAGTCGCTCAGTTGTGTCCGACTCGGCAGGCTTCCCTGTCCTTCACTATATCCAGGAGTTTGCTCAAACTTGTGTTCACTGAGTCGATGATGCCATCCAACCATCTCATCCTCTGTCATCCCCTTCTCCTTCTGCCCTCAATCTTTCCGAGGATCAGGGTCTTTTCCAATGAGTTGGTTCCTCACATCAGGTGGCCAAAGTAGTGGAGTTTCAGCTTCAGCATCAGTCCTTCCAATGAATATTAAGTGTTGATCTCCTTGCAGTCCAAGAGATTCTCAAGAATCTTTTCTAGCACTGCAGCTCGAAAGCATCAATGCTGTAACGTGCAGAAGGAATTTCAAATCTAGAGTCAAGGTTGCCTAGATTGGCGTCTTGAGCTATCCACCTCTCAGGAAAGTTCATGCTGAATGCCGTCCTGGAAGAGACAATGTTCTGGGAGAAGAATGAGGTGCTGGAGAGTCAAGCTTGGCATCGTATTACCTACTCCTCTTTCGGAAACCTTTCACGTTTGCTTTCTTATCTGCCATTGCTCTCCGCAGCTGGATGGCTCAGGACTGACTCTCATCCTAAAGTCTACTTTGATTCCAAACTCCCTAACTATCCCTTAGGATTTGGGACATGTACACACTGCTGTATTTAAAATGGAGAACCAACAGAGACCTACCCTGCAGCACAGGGAACTCTGCTCAATGCTATATGGCAGCCTGGATGGGAGGGGAGTTTGGGGGAGAAATGGCTGAGTTGCCTTGCTGTGCACCCGAAACTATGACAGTATTGCTAACTGGCTATACTCCAATATAAAATAGAGCCGTTTTTAAAAATGGGAGGAAAAAAAATAAAGCCTACTTTAAAGAGAAACTGAAAGCCACAAAGTGGAGGGTGGAGGGCTGGGGAGGAGAATAGCAGTCGCCAGGCGCAGGACTAAAAGGTATCACGTTTCCTAAAAGATGGAAGAACGTTAACATCCTGTGGTACTCAAGCCACACTTATGCCAAGAAGGCTGGGGTCTGCACAGGTGTGGATAGCCACTTCTTCAGTATTTATTTGGGCTGGTTCTATATACCCAAACTGGGACCACAAGGTCTTTCTCAAGGGCTTTCTTAAGTCACCCTGGCAGTGTGAGACCCCTGGGGTTGGGGTCCTGAAACCACGCCCACAGAGTTCACAGAGACCGAAGGCTCACAGGGACTCTTGAGCTTGTCTTGCAGAGCAGTAGTCAGCAGAACAGCTTCTTAAAAGCCCTCTGCTTGTAAACTGCCTTTGCTGAAAACACTTGCTTTATTTTTTCTTTCTTTTTCCCTCCTCTCTTTGATTGCATACCTTTCCAGATTCAGGAAGCCCAGTTGTTCTACAGGAACCTGGATTCACCTCACCTCTCCCCATGCCCAAGACCACCCACCCTGCTTATTCCATAAATATCCCACCTCTTCTCATTTGGGGCTTTCTAAGTGGCGCTAGTGGTAAAGAACCCTCCCACCAATGCAGGAGACATAAGAGATGTGGGTTCGATCCCTGGGTCAGGAAGATCCCCTGGAGGAGGGCATGGCCACCCACTCCAGTAGTCTTGCCTGTGAATCCCATGGAGAGAGGAGCCTGGCGGGCTACAGTCCATGGGGTCACCAGGGAAGTGGATCTGAGACTTGTTCTCCCATCTTCTCGCTTGGCTGCCTTGTGAACCAGCTCTTTAGGGGCTGCCAACCTGGGCGTCTCAGCGTTTGGCTTGCTGTGTGTCAGGTAAACCCACCTGCCTCGATAACAGTATCCGTAAGGGTGGTGGATTTGATCAAGGCGAGCGTTAGCCTTAAGAAGCCCGGTTCCCCTCTTGGTCTGTGGCTCACATGTACTGAGAAAGGCTCCATTCAGAGGAGCTGATGGGATCCTGAAGGCTCTAAAAGGGCCATTTCGAGTCGACCAGCTTCGGACAGGTGCTGGCTGGCGGTGCGGCAGGGCTGGTACCCACCCTGTGTCCAGCCACAGGTAAGGCTTCTGGACATCCCAGAAGGCCAGGTGGGGCCCCCACCGTGGTCAGAAGTTCAAGGGCCGTCCTAGGGCCACTTCCGTTGTGCCCTCTGCCACGTGGGCCAGCAGACACCCTTCCACCAACTCCACTGTTCTTTGCAGTCTAGAAAAAGGACAGTCAACTGGAGCAGTTACCGCAGAGCAACAAATGGCTGACTTTTCGTTAAGAAACATATCAGACCACCACCTCGCCAAGCAAATGAACCTCTTTTTCAGTGATTCTTCTCCTGCGTTTCCAAAAAGCTTCTGAAATGGGACCTCTGGCTGACCTCTGCTGGGTTCCGCATCTCTCTGGCATCATCTACAGCTTCCGCTTTGTCTCTTGGAGGGGAGGGGGGATGGAAAGCCGCAGGACTCACCTTTACGTGGACTCATAGTCACTAAAACCATTTTATTAAAAAAAAATATAGGAAAAGATACCAAAATATTTACATTTGGAGGTGATTTAAAATAAAAAGCATTACAAATGCAAATGAGTTTGTACAAATGGAGAGCTTTCAATCCGGGCCTCCCTGCTGAGCCAGCCGATAAACAGCAGCACCTTCTGCCAAGCATCTCGCATTAAATGGAGGTGTTTTCTTGAGGGCTAAGAAAAAGTTATTAAGAGTGTGAGCTCTGGCCATTATTTCACAATTCAGTTAACCTCTATCCCAAGGGCAACATTTTGCAGCTGTCTGCAGTTACTCAGTACTTGCCTTTCAATCTTTTTTTAATTCTTTTTTTATTTTTCTTCTATTTGGGTAAATTATCCTTTACATTTTTGCCTGTAACTGGAGGCATGAGAACAAAGTTTGGTTCTGCTTCTTGTTGCTGTGAACAGCTGTCTGCTTTTTAAAGGGCAGAGATGGCAATAGCTGAGTCACATGATGTTAACTCATTCTGATTACAAGTTACAAAATGATGGACAGATATGGCGCACACACACAAAACCGGCCTCCATGCCACGTCGAAGGTGATGGCAAACATCACTTTTCAGATGGAATTTAGTGGTTATGATTATAATTCAGTCTCATGATGTACATTTCCTTGCCCTAGAACGAGCAATATTTATGCACCAAGAATACAAAACAGACCCATCGCAAGAGTGGCAATTTTTTCAAGTTGTCTGAGATTGTATATCAAAATAGGATCCCCTGACCAGCATTATCAGTGAGAACTTGTTGGAAAGACAGATTTGCGGGCCTCACCCCACCTATAAAGAACCAGGGATTCTCAGGTGGGCCCGGCTGTCCAAGCTCTAACAAGCTCTCCAGGTGATTCTGTTGTACACGAGCCCAGGTTTGTAGTGACTCAGAGGGTCTGGCCCCTAGCAGCCCGGGCTCTCTCCATCTCACTTCCATACCAGTAAAACTAAGATAATGACAGCAACCCATCTTACAGAAGTGCTCCAAGGAGTAAAGTAGTTAATAACTATAAAATGTTTACAGTGATTGCCTGGGGCCGGCGCTGGGATCAGGAATTAGATGCAAACGGGCAGAAAGGAACTTCGGGTGATGGAAATCTACAAACTAGGCTGTGGTGACGGCTGCACGACTATAAATTTACTACAATTCATTAACTCGTAACTCACAGGTATAAATGGTATTGTCTGTAGAGAGTACTTCAAAAAAAAACTTTAAAATGTTTAGAAGAGTGCCTAGTTTAAAGTAATCAGATGATGGTTCTCATCACTGTAGCCATTCAACAGACTTACCAAATGATACTAATCTAATGTTCCAAAAGGCACTAATGTTCCAAAAGGCACTGATCTAATGTTCCAAAAGGCACTAATCTCCCTTCAAAGTGTGAGGGTCTTATTGCCTTATTGTCTTGAGTGGGACCTGTACTGTTGTTGTCTGGGACTGACTCAAGAAGTAAAGCAGGCCTGTGGCAGTCCTTCTTATTACAGATTTTTACAGATGGATAAAATGATAGTAATCTCACAGAAATAGCAAACTGACATGTAACCAATCCCTTTTATATTATTCCATAATATAATATTATGGAATATAATAAATATTCCATACTTTCCTTTTGAAGAAAAGTTGGATGTGTCTATTTGCTCTAATTCATAATTGCTGTCTCTATTCCAATAAGCAATGACTTATCTTAAATGTATTGATTATGACATAGACAAGAGAAGCAATGGAAGACAAAATACAGGAAAAGATAGAGGAGGACTTGGATATAGAACATTAGAAAACAACCATATTTTAGGGTCAGAACTACATACAAGTGGGTACTGGATGATAATATTTATTGACTTGGTTGACAGTTGACAATGCTGACTTTTCCCTGAGCCCTGTGTTCCTAGAAAACAGAAAGAGTTACAGAATCCTCCACCCGTGTCTGATAAATGGCTAAAGGCAAGGAACCACTTTCCCTTCCTGTGAGTCAGGCAAAACTCACATCCACTCTGCCTTGTGGATCCCACCTGTGTACCTGGCCCTACAAAACACGGGCCCTCCCTTTCCTTTGAGACATTCCTCATTGATAACCTTATCAATAACCTCTCCCTTTTACAACTGCCTAAACAAAATGCTGGAGCAGCCGGGATGAGATACCCCACGCTCAAGGTAAGAGAAACCCAAGTAAGACAGTAGGTCTTCCAAGAGGGCATCAGAGGGCAAACACACTGAACCCATACTCACAGAAAACCAGTCAATCTAATCACACCAGGACCACAGCCTTGTCTAACTCAATGAAATTAAGCCATGCCCGTGGGGCAACCCAGGATGGGCGGGTCATGGTGGAGACATATGACAGGGTGTGGTCTGCTGGAGAAGGGAATGGCAAACCACTTCAGTATTCTTGCCTTGAGAACCCCATGAACAGTATGAAAAGGCAAAATGATAGGATACTGAAAGAGAAACTCCCCAGGTCAGTAGGGGCCCAATATGCTACTGGAGATCAGTGGAGAAACAACTCCAGAAAGAATGAAGGGATGGAGCCAAAGCAAAAAGAATACCCAGCTGTGGATGTGTCTGGTGATAGAAGCAAAGTCCGATGCTGTAAAGAGCAATACTGCATAGGAACCTGGAATGTCAGGTCCATGAATCAAGGCAAATTGGAAGTGGTCAAACAAGAGATGGCAAGAGTGAAGGTTGACATTCTAGGAATTAGCAAACTAAAATGGACTGGCATGGGTGAATTTAACTCAGATGACCATTATATCTACTACTGCAGGCAGGAATCCCTCAGAAGAAATGGAGTGGCCATCATGGTCAACAGAAGAGTCCAAAATGCAGTACTTGGATGCAATCTCAAAAACGACAGAATGATCTCTGTTCGTTTCCAAGGCAAACCATTCAATGTCACAGTAATCCAAGTCTATGCCCCAACCAGTAATGCTGAAGAAGCTGAAGTTGAACGGTTCTATGAAGACCTACAAGACCTTTTAGAACTAACACCCAAAAAAGATGTCCTTTTCATTATAGGGGACTGGAATGCAAAAGTAGGAAGTCAAGAAACACCTGGAGTAACAGGCAAATTTGGCCTTGGAATATGGAATTAAGCAGGGCAAAGACTAATAGAGTTTGGCCAAGAAAATGCACTGGTCATAGCAAACACCCTCTTCCAACAACACAAGAGAAGACTCTATACATGGACATCACCAGATGGTCAACACCAAAATCAGACTGATTATATTCTTTGCAGCCAAAGATGGAGAAGCTCTATACAGTCAGCAAAAACAAGACCAGGAGCTGACTGTGGCTCAGACCATGAACTCCTTATTGCCAAATTCAGACTGAAATTGAAAAAGTAGGGAAAACCACTAGACCATTCAGGTATGACCTAAATCAAATCCCTTATGATTATACAGTGGAAGTGAGAAATAGATTTAAGGGCCTAGATCTGATAGATAGAGTGCCTGATGAACTGTGGAATGAGGTTCGTGACATTGTACAGGAGACAGGGATCAAGACCATCCCCATGGAAAAGAAATGCAAAAAGGCAAAATGGCTGTCTGAGGAGGCCTTACAAATAGCTGTGAAAAGAAGAGAAGCAAAAAGCAAAGGAGAAAAGGAAAGATATAAGAATCTGAATGCAGAGTTCCAAAGAATAGCAAGAAGAGATAAGAAAGCCTTCTTCACTTTCGTGGCTGCGAGCCGGCTGTTCCTCTCAGAAGTTCTCTGCTGCTAGGAACCGCGGCAGGCATGACTCCAGTGTGGATTTTGATGGCTTCTGGTGGGCAGTTGTGTACCAGAAGGATGACAACTACTGCCGGGGTCTTAAAGCTCAAGCTTGATGCTGTATGTATGAGCAGACAGCCATTAAGCAGACTTGACTGGAAGTTGAAGAGGTGAACTTGAATCCTTGACCTGTCAAAAGCAGTTGGACTTTTTGATGATGGCTACATGTTTTTTTCTATGGATGACTTCTTTGGGGTATGAAGAGAGGTAGTGACTACTTCAATGCAAGGAGCCAGGAGTTCTAACCAAAGGCAGATGTTTTGTCGTCCTGAAGATTTCAAGGGCATTTATGATACCAGTCAGACATAACAGGCGGCCAGATGGATGCACATGGGATAGAGGAGCAAACAAGTATTAATTGGCTGCTGCTCTGCACAGCTTTTAGGATCCTAGCTTCCTGACAAGGGATCAAACCTGTGACTGCTGCAGTGGAAGCTCAGCACTAACCATTGGACCCCAGGAAATTCTCCAGCTTTCTATTTTAATAAATGTTTATAAATCAAAAAAAAAAAAAAAAAAAAAAAAAAGAAAGCCTTCTTCAGCGATCAATACAAAGAAATAAAGGAAAACAAATGATGGGATTAGAGGGCAGCAAACCTTGGATGACCCAGCAATCCACCAAATATCTAGGTGAGAAAAGATGAGATGGACCAGTCAGAGCCTCGCACTCTCAGGAATGAGGCCGCTTCCAGGGAAAGCGTGACCTAGAGATGCTGATGAGGCTGTGAGACGGGTTCTCCTGCCATAAACACAGAAACTGCAGCCACAGAGGAAGGCAAAGCCAGGGGTGGATGGCGGCAGACCTGGGCGGGGGCACCGTCACACTAATCGTGGTGCCCAGAGCGAGGCCATTCCGGAGCTGCTGTAACGGGCCTCTGGGCCCAGCTGTGCCATCAGACAGCCCTTGGGCCGAGTCCTGTTTCTGGTACTGGCTGTGTGACCCTGGAAGATGACCTGAGGCCTGTGCATCTCAAGTCCTTCATTTCAAAAGTGAACAATAATCAGTACTGAGGCTCACTTCATAGGAAGAGTAAAAGAGAAGGCAATCCAAAACGCCTCGTATCTATGGTGTGCTCAGCATGGGCCAGTGCTCAAGATTATACTATTAGGATAAAGATGATCTAAGCCAGCAGATCCAGAAAACTACCAGCTAATGCATTCCCCAGGGCCTGGGTGACTGGCCTTTGCTAAAGGCCTCTGTCCACATTCCCTGGTACTAAGTTTAACAAACGTGAATCTCCCGCAAGCAAAAAAACCTAACTAAAACAACTTCTGAGGCTGAATTCCCGGCACTGGGATTTCCAGATTGAAAAGAAGTCTAATTCTCTTGGAGAAGCTCCTATTACAAATTATGCATGCTGGACACTGGTGTGAACTGCTCCTCTGAAGGCACTGATCCATGGAATACCTAAACTAGACATGCTTGAACCCAGGATTTGAAGATCTGTAACACGGTTATCTGTGTTCAAGTTGAGTATGGGTCTCAGAAGACACAACTAGAAACCGACAGAGCACCCCTACCTCCCTCAGTGCGCTTTGCTGTTGTTTGGTCACTAAGTTGTGTATGATTCTTTGCAACCCCATGAACTGCAACACGCCAGGCTTCCCTGTCCTCCTCTATCTCCCAGAGTTTGCTCAAACTCATGCCCATTGAGTTAATGATGCCGGGGGTCTTCTATCACCCCCTCTCCTCCTGCCTTCAATCTTTCCCAGGATCAGGGTCCTTTCCATTGAGTTGACTCTTTGCATCATATTGGAGTTTCAGCTTTAGCATCAGTCCTTCCAATGCACATTTAGGATTGATTTCCTTTAAGAATGACTGGTTTGATCTCTTTGCTGTCCAAGGGACTCTCAAGAGGCTTGCTTCTCCAGCACCACAGTTCAAAAACATCAATTCTTCAACACTCAGCTTTCTTTATGGTCCAACTTTCACATCCATAACTGACTACTGGAAAAACTATAGCTCTGACTCTGCAGACTTCTGTCAGCAAAGTGATGTCTCTGCTTTTTAATGTTCTGTCTAGGTTTATCACAGCTTTTCTTCCCAGGAGCAAGCGTCTTTTAATTTCATGGCTGTAGTCAGTGAGCTGGTTCTGGGTAAAGACTCAAGGATACAAAAGATGGAAGAGAAAGAGATGACTCCACCAGCCAGTGCTTTAAAGAACAATCAGGCTGATGCAGAAACCGGGCCTAGTCCTTAAACCCCTTCCACATGCTCACTCGCTCCCTTTCCCCTTCACCCCTCTGCCCCTCTGCTCAGATGGCTAGATCTTAGAGCAGTGCAGTCTCTTTAGTTCTGAACTGATAGAGCGAGTGAGAGGAAGAAATAGGCGCCACAGTAGGAGTGGCCAGTGTGAAACGGTCTAAAGCCTTTATTTCTTAGGATGGCCCCAGGTCCTATCACTGAGTCAATAGTGAGCAATAAAAAAATGAGCCAAACCAAACCATACTCAACAAGAATTCATTGTGGTGATTATACAGAGATAGTCAACAGAATCTCTGAGGAAGCCTCTTCAAAGAGGACTCACCCAGGCTCCATGGAGACCCAATACCCCGCTGCGTTAAAATCTACAGTGAAAAAGAAAAAAAAAAAAAACAACCATAACTGCTTTCTGAGTTCCAGTAGCTTATTGTTGCATTCCATCTGGCTATCAGCTAATATCTGGAAGAAACTGATATTACTAGTGGCCCCTCAAGTTCTACACACAAGTCAAATATATCCACAGGAAGAAAAAGAAAAACTCCAAGCATCTTGAGTGATCTTTGTAACCTCGGGCTTTTATCTGAAGGATATTGAACACAGTGTTTAGAAGTGAGGAGTGACCACAATACATCAAAAACTTTGGGTACATTTAATGAGTTTTTCTGGTCCTTCCTTAGCAAACGCAGTTTATTTTTGGAGGACAAGGTCACATGCATATGGCTTATAGTGCCTGAACACTTTCCGTAAGATGGGTCAAGGTGTCAGGGCTTTGGGAGAGCCCTGATCAGTTCCTGCAGACCACTGCGTGCTTGCTCTTGACTTAAAATAAGGCCACAGTTCTTACAGTGTCAGCCTTAGGATCATAAACACGAATGACCGTCTGAAACCACAGAGGGCCGGATGTGAGCCACTTATAGTAAAACTGAGCCAGAAACAAGAATAGCAGGAAAGCTGCCTGCTCTCTGCTAGTGGAGCCCTTTGAAGTTAACTATTTATTAAACACCATATTACAGTGCTCCAGACAAAAATCTTTGAAGGCAGGTTATCCTCCTCTGCACAGTGGCTCACTGCTAACGAATTGCTTCCTTTTCCTTTTAGGTTTTGTTTTGTTTTCTGTTTCTTTTCCAATTTGTGAAACTGAAACCTGGACTTTTTCTTCCCATCTATGAAGCTAGTTGACACCAAGCGCCACTTCTGGCAATGATGCTGATCAGTAGAAAGGGTATTAAAAACATACACCAACCCATCATCATCACAACACAAGCAGTTGTTATAAAACAGGTAACTAATAAGGACCTACTGTATAGCACAGGGAACTCTACTCAATACTCTGTATGTATACCCTATATGGGAAAAGAATCTTAAAAAAGAATGGATATACATATAACCGATTCACCTTGCATATACCCAAAACTAACACAACGTTGGAAATAAATTCTACTCCAACAAAATTTTTTAATAAGATTAAACATGAGGAAGAAAATCACAGAAGAAAACCAAACAAAAAGAAATTGTTCAACCTCTAACATAAAAAACCAGGTTACAGAAATGATGAAATGAAGGGACTAAAAATGGCAAGAATTCAAAATATACGATCTTTTAAATTTAAAGGCAAAACTTATCTACTACATTTTCTATTTCAAAACTACAGATGAACATGCCTTTTTTCAGCTTGCATTTTCCCACTTATCAATAAAGCGCCCAAGATATACCAGTAACAGTTACATCTTAAAGAAATAGTCAAAAGAAGAATAAAAGGGTGATACCATTAATTTTTAAGTTAATGATTGTTTTTTCCGAGTCAATCATTAACTTAAAAATCTTTGCCTGTAATCAACTATACTCCAACATAAAATTAAAATTTTTTTTTAAATAAAGAACCTTTGCCTGGAGAAGAACTGGGGCCCACCCCTGGGCTAACACGTGCCGGGGGCAATGGTCCCGCCCCAGGCACTCACAGGCAGTGTCTCTGGCTCAGCACGTGCTGAGGAGACAGAACACGGTGTTGCCGGACATGGGACTAGGTCTGTCTCAGTGTGGCTGGGAACGACGGGAAGCTTTGTAAAATCTAGAAATACATCAAAGGACTAATGCAGATTAAGCCCTGCTCCTTTTTTTTCTGAAAGGCTCACTTTTGTTCCTAATATAAAGACTTAGATGATATTTCTTTAGATCATAAAGCAAGTTGTACTTTTAATGATGGATTAAAAATTATAAAAGTAAAAGATGGACTGTTCTCCCCATTCCTTTTTTTCCCCCCTTTTTAAGTGATGAATGCAGGAAAAGACCAGTCTGGGCCAAATTTCTCTCTTGCTGACCTTCAGGGCTGTTGAGTAAGCCAAGTAGGAAGACGGTACAAAGTCACCTTTGGATAATTTAGTTGCTTTTTTGCTAACTCCACTATTAGATACGTTAGATAATAAATGACAAACAGCATTTATGGTATATATAGCTTTAAAAATAGTATGACTTAATTCTAAATTAGTATAAAGTAAAATACACTTGTTCCCACACTGGTCTTTTAAATAGAAAAGCTTGTTATACCAATAGAATGAAAGCGAGTGAGAGTGCTAGTTGCTCAGTCGTGTCCGACTCCTCGCAACCCCAGGGACTGTAGCCCACCAGGCTCCTCTGTCCAAGGGACTCTCCAGCAAGAACACTGCAGTGGGTTGCCATTTCCTCCTCCAGGGGGTCTTCTAACCCACAGACTGAACTTACATCTCCCAAGTCTCCTGCATTGCAGGTGGATTCTTTACCGCTGAGCCACCGAGGAAGCCCAGCCGGCATGCATTCTCTCATCTAATTCTCATAATAGCCAATGAGGTAGATGCTGTTATTACTCTTATTTTACAGACCAAGAAACTGGTCTTAGAGAGCATTAGTAAGCAAAGTTAGAATAGCCAATCAATAAGTGTCTGTCTGACTCAAAATAGTAGGTACCCTATAGAGGTGTATGTGTTCTCAATCACTAACCTGTACATTGCATTTTAAAAAATAGTCTTTATTTTTTAGAACACTTTTTTTTAGCTTTAAGCAAGATTATGCAAAAGATATTCCTTGGTAGCTCAGCAGTAAAGAATCCACCTGCAATGTGGGAGGCATGGGCTCATTACCTGGGTCAGGACACGACTAAGCACACAAGTGCAGTGTCCTATATATCCCCTCCCTGGACACATGTAAAACTTCTCTCATTATCAACATGTAAATCATTTTCTGTGTACAAACTGAAGGGATACACATAACTGAAGTAATAAGTATAGAATCCAGTTTCAGGGCCAGTGGCACAACAGGTAATGCATCTGACTACCCATCAGAAGATTCCAAGTTCAACTCTTGGCTGGCTCAGTGGGACAAGTGCTCTTTGAGCCTCCGTGGTGGCTCAGACAGTAAGGAATCTGCCTGCAGTGAGGGAGACCTGGGTTCAATCCCTAGGTTGGGAAGATCCCCTGGAGAAAGGAATGGCTACCCACTCCAGTGTCCTGGCTGCAATGTGGGAGATTTGGGTTCGATACCTGGGTCAGGACTGAGCATGCACATGCAATTTCCAATATACCTCCTCCCCGGGCACATGCATAACCTCCCTCATTATCGACATGTAAATTACTTTCTGTGTAAACAGAAAGGATACACATAATTGAAGTGATAAGTACAGAATCCAACATGAAATTCAAGAAAGGAAGCAAGATCGTTACACTTGGGGAAAGTGACTTAAGACAAGAGAACGAAAAATGGATCTTAATGTTATGAAGGGAGAAAAGAGCGCCAAATACCAGAGTCCAAAGGCTTCATCATCCCCTTTATTTGACTTCCCTGCCCCACCTCCAATAGGGCACTCTGAGAGATGACCTTGGTCTCCTCCAGTTCTGCTATGAAAAGCTATGAAAGCTTGATTTTTGTGGATGTACCAATATTCACTTACTACACTGTATGCAACAGTTGGTTGCCACCTACTTGTGATTCATGTTTCTGTCCTATTGAAACTGGTCCATGCCCCCAGCACCTAGGGGCATGGTTTGGCATATAATAGCACTCAACAAAATCTTGTTAAGTGAATGAACGAATGAATGAATTTGGAAATGGATCACAAATTTTCACGGTTATTCCCAGGTGACACAGTGGTAAAGAATCTGCCTGCCAATGCAAGAGACACAAGACATGGGTTCGATCCTTGGGTTGGGAAGATTCCCCTCAAGAAGAGAATGGCTACCCACTCCCTTCCAGTATTCTTGCTTGGGAAATCCCATCGACAGAGGAGCCTGATGGGCTGCAATCCATGGGGTCACAAAGTGTCAAGACACGACTGAGTGACTCAGTGATGTGATGCAAAATATCAGTGCAACCTAGACAAGGACTTTTTCCTCCAAGCTTCTGATAATTTTGAACTAGTGACTCGGAAAGATACTTAATATGTTTTTCCTTCTACACAATATTAGTGCTAATTAAATACAATGTCAGTTATTACAGCCCTTACAAACACACGTAGGTGGTCTACAGAACAGGATTAATACCTAAATGACTAAAGAATTAAAACACTGGTATTTGAAGCTTTGACAAATATTTTCACTATCTGTATTTCTGAAGCAAAACATCAGTTCACAGGCAACCAGAGGGGACAGCCCAGGAACGTGCACAAAACATGATTAGTTGGTTTAAATCTCAAAACAGTACAAGGTGCCTATTAAAAAATTATACGAACAGCATTAACTTTCTCTTCGATGCTGATTATTCTTTTTTCTTCTCTTTATGTAATGACCTTCCTGCACAGTATGTGCTGCCATTAAAAAAAAGAAAGCCTAGGGAAATAAAAGGAACTGCTTGCTTAATAGAAAAACATTGTATTTGAGGAAGAGATAACAATGTAATAGAAAATATACAATAACTAAAATGTATATGCTTTGTTGTTTTGTTAGGGTTAAATTTGTTTTAATAAAACAACTAATACACTGTTTCTGATACTTTTGCATTTACCATAAGTGCTAGGGAGAAGGAGGAATCCTATTTAAATGAGTCCTGTAGACTCACAGACTTAGAGAACGAACTTATGGTTGCTGGCGGGTAAGGGATAGTTAGGGAGTTTGGGATTAACATGTATACACTGCTATATTTAAAACGGATAACATGTATAGGATATATCCTATATCTACTGTATAGCACACAGAACTCTAATCAGTGTTATGTGGCAGCCTGGATGGGAGGAAAGTTTAGGGGAGAATCGATGCATGTGTATGTCTGGCTGAGTCTGTTTGCTGTCCACCTGAAACTATCACAGCATGGTTGCTCGAATATACGTCAATATAAAATAAAAAATTTAAACACTCAAAAATAAAAAAAGGAGTCCTGTCCGCATATCTACTAGGTGGCTAGAATGAAGAATCCCAGGGACGGGGAAGCCTGGTGGGCTGCCGTCTATGGGGTCACACAGAGTCGGACACGACTGAAGTGACTTAGCATAACATAGCATAGCATAGCATAGACAGTTAAGCCGAAGGCAATGGCACCCCACTCCAGTGTTCTTGCCTGGAGAATCCCAGGGACGAGGGAGCCTGGTGGGCTGCCGTCTATGGGGTCACACAGAGTCGGACACAACTGAAGCGACTTAGCAGCAGCAGACTTACTGTGGTGATCAAAAACAATGCAAAAATTGAATCATTATGCTGTACATCTGAAACTAGTATAACATTATATGTCAATTACACTTCAAGAAAAAAAAGATAGTGACACATGCTGGCCAGTGAAAGTGAGATTGCTCAGTCCTGTCAGACTATTTACAACCCCGTGCCATGGACTGTAGTCCACCAGGCTCCTCGGTCCATGGGATTTTCCAGGCATGAATACTGGAGTGGGCTGCCATTTCCTGGAGTGGGTTGTCATTTCCTTCTCCAGGGGATCTTCCCGACCCAGGGACTGAACCCAGGTCTCCGACATTGTAGGCAGACGTTTTACCGTCTGAGCCACCAGGGAAGCCCGTTGGCAAGAACGTGGAGAAACTCAATAATGTTTGATTAAGCGCTGAGGGGAATGTAAAATGGTATAATGGCTTTAGAGAACACTGGAAGATCCTCAAAAACTTAAGGCACAGAATTGCTACATGACCCAGAAGTCCCACTTGGAGGCGTACACTCAAGAAAAATGAGAACATGCATTCACACAAAAACATATATAAAGGACTCTTCATAATGGCATCATACATAATAGCTCAAAAGACAAGCAAGGTAGATGGCCATTCTGAAGGAAAAAATGTGGTACGTCCATAGAATGGAATATTATTTGGCAAAGATGAATGAAGGGCTGATGCTACGACATGGGTGAATCTTTGAAAAGGTGCTAAGTGAAAGCAGCCCGTCAGAACAGATCATGCATTGTATGGCTTTGTTTACATGTAATGCCCAGGATAGGTGAATACACGGAGACAGAGAGTAGGTTAGTGGCTGCAAAACGGGGAGTGACTGCTAATGGATTTGGGGTTTCTTTGGGGAGGTGATGAAAATGCTCTAAAACTGATTACAGTGAGGGGTGTACAGCTCTGTGAATAGACTAAAACATACTCAATTGTACTCTTGGAACCATGGGTGAATTGCATGGAATGGGAATTATATCCTAATAACACAGGTTTGTTTTCTTAAGGCTTCAGAGGCAGCCATTTGAAAATTCTCTGTAAATCAAGCACCTGTATTTTGGCTAGAGGCAAAAGGTAAAAAATGGATCAGGAGAAGAAAACAGTAAAAATGCAAAACATCTGCAAAAACAGCAACGAAAACAGCAATGTTGCAATAAATGTAAGGAAAACTGCTTCTAAGGGCAAATATTTAAAATTAAGTAGTAAGCAGGATGCTGACTACTGCAGTCAAAAATAACTACTTTTTACATATGTAAAAGAAAAACATGAGTCTTTACTTTGGAAATTCCACTTAGAATCAAACGAACTTATTTGCATTTGAAACTGAATAACAAAAGAGGTTTAGTTTCTAATAGTTTTGACCTATTTTAGACAGATATTTATTAAATATTTATTAAAATGCTTTAGTTTGAAATACTATAGGCACCAGAAAGAAAACAAATATGAGCAATTCAACTCTATACCTTCTGTTCAATAAAACTCGCTTCTCCATGGCAGGTGGTACACAGAACTCTACCCAGGGGGTTAATCAAAATTCCCTTAGAATAATTGAAAAGCATCTGTATTTCCCCCCCAGAAACCGCAAGAAAGTCACAGCAAGCAGAACATATCATCTTGACTATTAGCACTGAGCCTGTAGCCACACAATGTGCTGTCCCCAGGAAATGAGTGACAGGACACAACAGCGGTATCTGATAAGCCAGGGACGTCTGCCCGCGTGAGATGCAAGGAAATTTTTTAAAAATCAAAAGACAATGATAATAAGTTGCACATGTGATGTTTTTGCTACTAGTGCAAAGCAAACTACACATTGTGACAAAAGTCATCCTTCTCAGAACGGGATGGTGCCAGGCAAGACCTTGGAGGTCACCGACCTCGACCTCTCATCTTACAACAAAGAAAGCTGAGGTTTCGGAAGGTCACACCACCAGGGCAAAGCATTGCTGGGGCTAGAAATGAGATCTTTCAAGGCTCTTTCCACAAAACGTTTTTTTTTTTTTTTCCTGTCTTGAGTGTATGTACTACAGAGTGTGTTACCTAAGAAATGGAAGAGTCCTAGGAACTTCTGGGAGCTGTGTTGGTAAAACTCCACAAAGGAGTGCTATGCTAACCAACTACAGACATACATGACTGCAGAGCTTGGAGACACTCAAAGTTTCAATCCAAGTGATGTGTACATTAGTGTAAGGGAAACAGAACTACACTCTGCAGGGTACAAGTCAGTTATGAGAGCTGGGGGGCTGCAGCCTGACTGACCACATGAGTCCGCTCTGCAAGAAGGTGACCGTCACACTAAGGCACAGAAAACAGAGAAGGAACGGAGGTGGACCCGGAAGGTTAAAAGTGATGCGCGGGTCTCGGCAGAGCATAGGTATGCTCAATCTCTCTTCATTCTCGTTATCACATAAACCAGACCAGCTCTAAAATTATTCTAACTAGCTTCCTAATTATTTTCATGAAAGAAAGTGAAACTGAAAGTCACTCAGTCGTGACTCTCTGCGACCCCATAGGCCTGGAATTCTCCAGGCCAGAATACTGGAGTGGGTAGCCTTTCCCTTCTCCAGGGGATCTTCCCAACCCAGGGATCGAACCCAAGTCTCCCACATTGCAGGTGGATTCGTTACCAACTGAGCTATCAGGGAAGGCCAGTTATTTCCGAACTACCATTCAAAGCTCTGGAAGGCACATTTGAAGATCTGGAAGAAATCTTTGCCCCCTCAAATTAACACAGACGCATTCTGGTTTAGACATCTAGTCTTCATGAGTTTAGTTATTGGACACCAGTTCCCTTGTTTCCAACTGTTTGAAGGTTCTCTGTGTATTAATCATGGTTGGGTTTTTTATTTTCTGTATCTTACTATGATTTTTAAATCTTGGAGGCCTTAAGGACCTGAGAGATCCTGCTCACCCGCCCCCGGCCCCTCCCAGAGCTAGCTTAACTCTTGAAGACAGGGCTGAGCCTGGGGACGCACCTTTATATTCCACCAACCAAACCTTTTACCTAACACAAACCAAAGCATTGTTTCCTGGCCCAAATCACCCTAGGGCCAGGTACCATATAAGGAGGACCACTCCTAGAGCCCACCGACAGTATTCAAACTCGCCAGTCCTAACCTGTTTACCCAGCTCCACTCAGTTTTTCCTTCAGAAACCCCCTAAAGGCTGCTCCCCGATCCCCTGCTCCGTGCTTTCCCCTCACTCCTTTTTGCCTCCTAACCAACCTGGAACTTCCTAAGCAGCCCTGTGTAGCATGGCGGACCCCCTTCTCTGCTGCTGCTGCTGCTAAGTCATTTCAGTCGTGTCCGACTCTGTGCAACCCCACAGACAGCAGCCAACCAGGCTCCCCTGTCCCTGGGATTCTCCAGGCAAGAACACTGGAGTGGGTTGCCATTTCCTTTTCCAATGCATGAAAGTGAAAAGTGAAAGTGAAGTCGCTCAGTCGTGTCCGACTCTTCGCGACCCCACAGACTGCAGCCTACCAGGCTCCTCCGCCCATGGGATTTTCCAGGCAAGAGTACTGGAGTGGGGTGCCACTGCCTTCTCTAGCGAGATGTAACTAATAAATTCTTTCAGTAGGCATTAATCTCTCTAAGTTGGCACTAAGTCACCTCGAGAAATTAAAATCCTGCAGGTACATTTCAGAACCCTCTGCCAAGTGCAGACTAGGCCAGTAGACCCACGGAGGGCCAGGCTACAGGCTGCACAGGGTGGGCATGGAGCAGGGGGGAGCTATAAGTGAGGGACGGCCCACCACTCTCACTTCCTCACAGGCTTGCCTTCAAACCTCAAGAGCTGCCACTTGGAAGATGGCAGGCTTTGTCTCAAGTCCAGACATGCTGTGCACACACGTGGCGCACACAGAATGTATTTATGTAGGTTTATTGTCAACAAATTGATAAACTGATACAACAATATCTGATTGATCTTTTACTCTGAGGACCATTAACAGAGACGATCCAACAAGAAAACTCTACGAATGGGTGAGCCTGCTAAAACTTTGTTCTTTTTGAAAAGAAATATAGATACAATCAAGAATATTATATATATATATGTATGTATATGTATGTGTGTATATATATATGTATGTTTATGTGTGTGTGTATAAATCCCTTGGATCATAACTGCAGATACTGATTAAGAAAAAACTTCATTGATAAAAATTGATATTATGGTCAAAATTTGGTGAAGACACAGAAGCATACACACAGAGTCATCAATGTTAGGAAAAAATAGTTAATATATATGACATACATGTGTATGGGGACTAGTTTTTCCTTTAATATAATCAAGATGCCAACACAAAACAAGCTACAATGAACAGGGTGGAATAGCTGTGTACTACTTACTTATCAACAGGCACATAAGAGTAAGTTTGCGGAGCATCAGACAGCTTTAATTAGAAGTCCCATCACTTCATGGCAAATTATGGGAAACAGTGGAAACAGTGGCTGACTTTATTTTTCTGGGCTCCAAATCACTGCAGATGGTGATTGCAGCCATGAAATTAAAAGATGCTTACTCCTTGGAAGGAAAGTTATGACCAACCTAGTAAATAATGAAGTCGCTCAGTCGTGTCCGACTCTTTGCAACCCCATGGACTGTAGCCTACCAGGCTTCTCTGTCCATGGGATTTTCCAGGCAACAGTCCTGGAGTTGCCACTTTCTTCTCCAGGAGATCTTCCCAACCCAGGGATCGAACCCAGGTCTCCTACATTGTAGACAGACGTTTTACCATCTGAGCCACCAGGGAAGTCCTAGACAGCGTATTAAAAAGCAGAGACATTACTGTGTCAACAAAGGTCTGTCTAGTCAAGGCTATGGTTTTCCCAGTGCTCATGTATGGATGTGAGAGTTGGGACTATAAAGAAAGCTGAGCGCCGAAGAATGGATGCTTTTGAACTGTGGTGTTGGAGAAGACTCTTGAGAGTCCCTTGGACTGCAAGGAGATCCAACCAGTCCATTCTGAAGGAGATCAATCCTGGAATTTTTTTGGAAGGAATGATGCTAAAGCTGAAACTCCAGTATTTTGGCCACCTCGTGCGAAGAGTTGACTCATTGGAGAAGACTCTGATGCTGGGAGGGATTGGGGGAAAGAGGAGAAGGGGACAACAGATGATGAGATGGTTAGATGGCATCACCAACTCAATGGACATAGGTTTGGATGAACTCTGGGAGTTGGTGATGGGCAATGGAGGCCTGGCATGCCGCAGTTCATGGGGTCGCAAAGAGTCAGACACGACTGAGCGACTGAACTGAACTGAATTGAGACAGCTTTAAGGTTGGGGAGACGGTCACAGATGTTTATATGCCCTTTATACATATCATCTAGACATGGACATTTTGGCACTATTGACATTTTAAGGTAGATAATTCTTCTGTAGAGCTGTCTTATTTATTGTAGGATGTTTCAGAAGCGTCCTGGGTTGGATATGTTCTAAATATATTTAAAGAAATTAGTCCACTAGATTTCAGTAGCAGCCCACCACTGGTAACAACCAAAATGTCTCCAGACACTGCCAAAGGTCCCCCGGGGAGCAGCATCACCCAGGTGGAGAACCACCAGTTCAGATGTGCGATATCACAAAATATTGCCAGGCATCTGTATTTCACAAACTACTGCATTATTCCTAAAACCCTTGAAGGGGACTCAAAGTTTTGTTTAGCAGAGGGTAGAGAAAGAGAGGTTCAGTACTTAAAAAAAACAACAGTGCATCTTCCACAACACACTTCAACTGGTGTTCCACGCCCCGATCACCTGGAGCGTCAACTGAGGCCTTCTCACACACTCATTCAGAGGAAAGGCTTTATATATAGAAAATGAACATCAAGCTGCAATTTTAATCTATTTTTTAATAGCTACAATAGTTACTTCAATCAATATTACCCTTTCTAAAAAAAGAACCACCCCCTAGTCCCAATATGAAAGGAAGTCTCACGAGGAAACCGAGGGGTGTAGACCTCCAGCCCTAAGCTGAGAGGGTGGGCTCTAAGCTCAAACACAGAAGAAGAGGCGGGTCAGTCCCCCCGACCCTCGCTTCACAAGCTACTCTCCACCAGGTGGTCAGGAATCATACGGAGGTGCGGAGGGCCACGCAGGACCTAAACCCCAACCATGCGATGCGCTGCTGGGAGGAAGCCATGCTGTGTCGTCGGTCCAGGTCTGACCCTGTGGCTGCCCACACCACGAGCCATGCTGACAAACTAGCGTCTGTAAATTTACAGCAGAGACTTGGCCTCATCTGTCAGGTGGGGGCTCTGCCAGCGATCTCAACGGCTGGGGGTATTAAATGAGGTCACAAGCCTGAAGCAACAAGCTCACCGCAGGCACACTCGGGGAGCGCTGTCTCCTGGGCACCCCTGTCTTAAAGGGCTGCTCAGCTGAGCAGTGGAGATGGGTGCTGAGCTTAGTGGCGGGTGGTGGCCCGAGCTCTAGGACACAGTGGACTCCAAGGGGGACTGTGAGAACTTACACACGGATTATCTCCCCATCCTTAAATGAGGCAGCAGTTCCATTTCAAACAAGGGCACGTGGCAGTTTCCGTGTCCCCTGATGCTTGGTAACTACCTGGGTAATTAACACGGACGCCTTAGTCGTTACCTGAGCTGTCCCCTACAACCTTGAGAATTTACATCATGTGAAACATGGGAAAGCTACATCTCAGGATACAGACTTGAGCTACTAGTGACAGCTGGACCTTTCTAGATTTCTAGATTTGGTCTGAATTATATCAAGTCTTAGACCCACAGGACAATGATCATTTTTACTTTTGGCCTAGATCAGGGTTTCTCAACCTTGGCAGTGGTGACATTTTGAGATGGGCAATGTTTTTTGTCGTGGAAGACTGCTCTGTGCATTATGGGATGTTTAGCAGCATCCCAGGCCTCTGCCCACTAGATGCCAGAACCCTCCCTCACCCCCCAAAACACTAACATGCTGGTGAGAGAGTTAATTCTTAGGTAGGTTGATAAGGAGTCCAGGGCCCTCAAGGAGGAATGGGTCCTGTTTTTGTTTTTGTATTTTTAATTCCTTGTCTTCAGTTCAGTTCAGTCGCTCTGTTGTGTCCAACTCTTTAAGACCCCATGGACTGCAGCACGCCAGGCCTCCCTGTCCATCACCAAATCCTGGAGCTTATTCAAACTCATGTCCATTGAGTCAGTGATGCCATCCAACCATCTCATCCTCTGTCGTCCCCTACTCCTCCTGCCCTCAATCTTTCCCAGCATCAGGTGGCCAAAGTATTAGAGTTTCAGCTTCAAGAGCAGTCCTTCCAATTAATATTCAGGGTTGACTGCCTTCAGGATAGACTGATTGGATCTCTGTGCAGTCCAATCAACTCTCAAGAGTCTTCTCCAACACCAAAGTTCAAAAGCATCAATTCTTCAGCACTCAGCTTTCTTTATGGTCCAACTCTCACATCCATACATAAATACTGGAAAAACCATAGCTTTGACTAAAGTAATGTCTCTGTTTCTTAATATGCTGTCTAGGTTGGTCATAGCTTTTCTTTCACAGAGCAAGTGTCTTTTAATTTCATGGCTGCAGTCACGATCTGCAGTGATTTTGGAGTCCAAGAAAATAAAGTGTGTCACTGTTTCCATTGTTTACCCATCTTTTGTTATGAAGTGATGGGACCAGATGACTTGACTTTAGTTTTTTGAATGCTGAGTTTTAAGCCAGCTTTTTCACCCTCCCCTTTCCTCTTACATTCCTTGTTTTAGTCACATAAAACATATTTTCTTTAAGCCCTGAGCTCAATGTTTTTCCTTAAGCTATGTACCAAGGATTATGTAACAACAATGTAACTTGCTCAAGGACATGTTTTTCCTTTTTACCAAGAACCTTCTGACTAATCTTAAGAGGTATGTTGTGGGAGTGGGTCTGGTAAGATCTTTCTATTGTTAGCTCTAATCTTGTTAATTTAAGATGTTTGTTGTAGGAGTGGGTAAAAGTATATAAGGCCTTGATAAGACTAGCAAGTGGGGTATTCTCATCCCCCTTCTGATGTCTGTGTCAGAAGCTTCTCTGTCCTTTGTCACTTTAATAAAACTCTGTTACACAAAAGCTCTTAAGTGATCAAGCCTGGTCCCTGGTCCCAAAGCTAAGTCTTCTTTGGAGATCAGGAATCCGACATCGCTCACCAGAAGCTATCACTGGTGGTTCACATAAATTTCTTGTGAGCATATAACTGAGTAATTGCAAATATTTTAAACTGACACTATTTCAAAGAGTAACTCTAAAGGTGCTATATGGCCTGTCTCTCTTAGAAATTGAATGGAATCAAATAAGCATTCTAAAACCCTAAAGCATCACACAAGTGTAAGGCATTATGTTATTCATTAAAATTAATTTTTATTTTGAGGGTCTTTGGCAGACAGCAGCAATATTTTGAGACATTCTTAAATATGTTCTTGCCTGGAGAATCCCAGGGACGGGGGAGCCTGGTGGGCTGCCGTCTATGGGGTCGCACAGAGTCGGACACGACTGAAGTGACTTAGCAGCAGCAGCAACAGCAGGACACTGTGAAATCATGATTGAGGTTGTACTAAATTGGCTTCCAATAGCCACATATAATAGAAATGATTTGGACAATAGACAATGTCACTTTTAAATGATTCTATTAGAGATGCTAGAAGCCGCCCCCTTGGAAGTGGGCATTCCCCAGGGGTCCATTCCGGGCCCGTCCCTTCACCATCCCCTCAGGTGATCTCAGCTACTGCAGGCTTCAGATACCACATCTTCATGTCCAAAGGCACCCACTGACATGCTCATCCTTCATTTCCCTGATCTTTCCTTTACATCATACATGTCCCTCTGGCATTTCAGACTTAAAATGGTCAAAAACCCAACTTATTATCTATTCTATCTGAGCCCAGGTTCAGTCCCGGGTTGGGGAACTAAGATTCAACACGCTGTGTGGTATGACTGGAAAAAAAAAAAAATCCAGACAAAACAAAATACACCTCAGGTGATACTGCCACCCTCGCTGGCCAACCCGCTTTTCCTTAAACACGCGGCAGGCCTCCCGCCTCTCTACCTGCACTCATTCCATTCCCTGCACTTTCTCCACCGTCACTGCAGAGCCGCTTCTGAACGTGCTGCCTCAGGGCCTTCGCAGATGCCATTCCCCCCTATCTGAATACCCTTTCCCTGCTTCAGACTCTATTCACCCCTAGAGTCTAAGAACGAGCTGGACGTATTTACCCGGAGCTTTCCATAACTCCCCTATTTCTTTTTTCCAACCCCCAGAATACTTCTTCACACAAGGCTCTGATTGTTCTCATCATGCTAGGGTTTCACCACCCTGGGCTGGCAGTGGGTCCTGGCAGTGGGCCCTGGCAGTGGGTCCTGGCAGTGGGTCCTGGCAGTGGGCCCTGGCAGTGGGTCCTGGCAGTGGGTCCTGGCAGTGGGCCATGGCAGTGGGTCCTGGCAGTGGGTCCTGGCAGTGGGTCCTGGCAGTGGGCCATGGCAGTGGGTCCTGGCAGTGGGTCCTGGCAGTGGGTCCTGGCAGTGGGTCCTGGCAGTGGGTCCTGGCAGTGGGCCATGGCAGTGGGTCCTGGCAGTGGGCCATGGCAGTGGGCCATGGCAGTGGGTCCTGGCAGTGGGCCATGGCAGTGGGTCCTGGCAGTGGGCCCTGGCAGTGGGTCCTGGCAGTGGGTCCTGGCAGTGGGCCATGGCAGTGGGTCCTGGCAGTGGGCCCTGGCAGTGGGTCCTGGCAGTGGGCCCTGGCAGTGGGTCCTGGCAGTGGGTCCTGGCAGTGGGCCATGGCAGTGGGTCATGGCAGTGGGCCCTGGCAGTGGGCCATGGCAGTGGGTCCTGGCAGTGGGTCCTGGCAGTGGGTCCTGGCAGTGGGCCATGGCAGTGGGTCCTGGCAGTGGGCCATGGCAGTGGGTCCTGGCAGTGGGCCCTGGCAGTGGGTCCTGGCAGTGGGCCCTGGCAGTGGGTCATGGCAGTGGGCCCTGGCAGTGGGTCCTGGCAGTGGGTCCTGGCAGTGGGCCATGGCAGTGGGTCATGGCAGTGGGCCCTGGCAGTGGGCCATGGCAGTGGGTCCTGGCAGTGGGTCCTGGCAGTGGGCCCTGGCAGTGGGTCCTGGCAGTGGGCCCTGGCAGTGGGTCATGGCAGTGGGCCCTGGCAGTGGGTCCTGGCAGTGGGTCCTGGCAGTGGGTCCTGGCAGTGGGTCCTGGCAGTGGGCCCTGGCAGTGGGTCATGGCAGTGGGCCCTGGCAGTGGGCCCTGGCAGTGGGTCCTGGCAGTGGGCCCTGGCAGTGGGCCCTGGCAGTGGGTCATGGCAGTGGGCCCTGGCAGTGGGTCCTGGCAGTGGGCCCTGGCAGTGGGTCCTGGCAGTGCGTCCTGGCAGTGGGTCTGGCAGTGGGCCATGGCAGTGGGTCCTGGCAGTGGGCCCTGGCAGTGGGTCCTGGCAGTGGGCCCTGGCAGTGGGTCCTGGCAGTGGGCCATGGCAGTGGGTCCTGGCAGTGGGCCCTGGCAGTGGGTCCTGGCAGTGGGTCCTGGCAGTGGGTCCTGGTAGTGGGCCCTGGCAGTGGGTCCTGGCAGTGGGCCCTGGCAGTGGGTCCTGGCAGTGGGCCCTGGCAGTGGGTCCTGGCAGTGCGTCCTGGCAGTGGGCCCTGGCTGGCAGAGATGCGTGTTTCCTTTGAACTGCCAGAACTCAGTGTCTTCACATAATAGATGCTCAGTCAGTGTGAGGCAACTGACTACCATGACAACCAGTACATGCCGGGCTTTACGTATGCTCGTTGAGAAAATTTAATGACTAACAGGATATGAAAAGGAGGTTCTTCTTCAAAGAGCTACGCCCTATGGTTTACACTTCATGGTTCTGTATCAGAAAGGACAAACTAAAGCTAGTAGATGCATGGCTTCCCTGGTGGCCCAGTTAAAGAATCCGCCTGCCAATGCTGGAGATGCAGATTCGATCCCTGGGTCAGGAAGATACCCTGGAGAAGGAAAAGGCAACCCACTGCAACATTCTCGCCTGGAGAATCCCAGGGACAGAGGCGCCTGGCAGGCTGCAGTCCATGGATGGGGTCACAAAGAGTGGGATACACCCTAACAACGAAACACCACTGTCAAATGGGACACACCCTGACAACGAAACAACGACACCGTCAGACAGGCCCCTGTTGTGCGCTGCCAGCAAAGCGGCCTCTGCAGCCCTTCTTGCCACCTGCTGTGCCCTCGCGATCTGAGCCCCCCTGCCGCCAGTGCACTACCGAAGGGCGGGAGCCAAGTTGTGTTCATTTGTCACACACCCTAGCATATAGTTAGGAGCAGACAGTCCACGACTTCTTTTACATTTTTTGTTCAAAACGCTTCACACAATGAGATATTAACAGCTGCACGTTTGAATTATATTCAGCATGCCTATTTCACAAGGCTGGAAAGTAAACATATTCTAAAAGTTCCTTCTTAAGTCAGGTACAGGATATGCAGAACACGTCACCACGGAAACAATGTTAAAGATTAAGATTGTATACTTAGAAGCTCATCTTATCAAATCTTATCTTACCCCTATTTTAGCTGAAGTTTTGAATACTGGAGGGAAATGCAGGAAGGGATGCTAAAGTTTTACTTTTTTCTTAGCATTATAAAATGTATGAAAAAAACCCTAAAAAAAAAAACCCAGGGAGAGGGGTTCAGGAGGGAAGGGACACATGTATGCCTGTGGCTGATTCATGCTGATGTATGGCAAAAACCATCACAATATTGTAATTATTCTCCAATTAAAATAAATAAATATATTTAAAAACAAACAAACAAACAAAACCAGAGAGACTTCATCAACCCTTGACAAAATTTCAAGCCTGTGGCCACAGCTGCTTTCTACAGCTGGACGGGAAAAGTGTCAGGAATAAGGAGAGCCTGACTCCATGGGCATGGAGCCCTGTGAGGACTGGGTAGACGTGCCCGTCTGATGTGGGCTCTGGGGTTCTATGCCAGACACCTCCCAGGTCCCTCTCCTCCCCATCCAAAGAAACTGGGACCAGGGCAGCTTGGGTTAATGGGTCAAGTCCCAGGGTAATTCACTCAGATGTGCCTGTTTACACAGGAAAGTAAGCCTCTGGGTGGCTGCAAATGCTGGGACACGGGACCAACCAGCATGCAAGAAATTCCAATAAGCCACCTTGTCACTTCTGAAACCTCCCTGATACAAAGCAGGAGATGGGAAAGAGAAAGGAGAAAAAGGCAAGTGAAGACTAGAGATGAGTCAGATACGTAGACAGAGGGATTTATAAGGTACAGAAGACCAAAGAAGTTCTCTGGATGTTTATTTTTGGAAGACAGTAATAACCAAAAATGTAACATAGGTTACTTCCCAAAAAAGTACTGGTAAAGGAGATGTGTGCTTAGTTGCTCAGATGTGTCCAACTCTTTGGGACCCCATGGACCGTAGCCTGCCAGGCTCCTCTGTCCATGGGATTCTCCAGGCGAGAATACTGGAGTGGGTAGCCATGCCCTTCTCCAGGGGATCTTCCCAACCCAGGGATCAAACCCAGATTCCCCGTACTGCAAGCAGATTCTTCACCATCTGAGCTACCAGGGAAGCCCACTGGTAAAGGAAAACAATAATAAACCTAGTTCTTTTCATTTCCCAGTTATTTGGATTTTTCAACAAATGGGAATTTATTCAAGTTCAATATCCATAAGGGAGTTTTCAGAAAGAGTGAAACTTTTTGATGTTCATATTTATATCTATAAATGCGAATGATGCAGATTTGGGCCTTGTGCTATCAGATGACAAGATACAGCCCAAGCTTCAGCTCTTGCTAATTAAACGAATCAATTAAGAGACTACAGTTGCAACTGTGTAGCTGCTGTTCTATAGTAGCAATAACAACCCCGCGGGGAGGTCTTTTACTACATTAAAATGCTGTCCTCCACAACTCCATCTGATATTATTAGAAACAGTTATTTGTGTCTTGCTGTCATATTAGTAGCAAAGGCAAATTATGGAAATATGCAGACCAGAATGGTCCCAGTATGAGACCAGGTTGGGTTTTCAGCCTCCAAGGGAACAATCGCTGAAATTCCAAAGTTCCCCAAAGTTCTTTAATGGAACTGATAAATCTATCAGCACAGCATCCATTTAGAAACTAGGTAAGGGTCACATATTTACATACTTTCCTGCTAAGCTGATACAATTCAACTAGATGAATTATCATATTAAGTTTACCCTCCTGAGTTAAACTGATGGAGTTCAAAATTGTTTTCGATGGTTGTCATTAATCGCTGTTACTTCGTAAATGCTAACTTTGAAATCTAATTGTGCTAGCGTACCAAGGGTCATATTAATACCATTCTTAATGGTAAATCTTTGTAAAACATGTTTATTCTACTGATATTATTACTCAAGCTTTCAAGGCTAATAAGAAATAAAGTATATTTATTATCAATAAAAACTTAATTTAAAACATACAATTTGAGATTCAAATTAGCTTTAAGAAGTTCAGCGTGATTTGGTTTCATTAAGATCCCTGGCTAAGCTTCAAAGACATATAATTTGATAGTTCCTCAAGAGTCCTTGGGTAAATGCCAACGGCACAGCTATGAAGAAGCTGCTCAGTGCAATGTAGGTTATTTTCTCTTTTGGGCAATATGCATTGTTTTCACACACAAAAAAACTCAGTCTTACACAGATATGTTTGTCTTAGAATTGTGACATTTTAAAGATAATGGTACTTTAAAAAAATTAAATACAAGCAAAGATTACAATACAAAATTTGGAATCAAATGGTAACTTCTGTATTCTTCAAGTAGTAACAAAATATTCATCCTTATGGTGAATCACAGTTCAAGTAAGGAATTTGGGTTATGTAAAACACTGAATCTCTTTGGCTTCTTTGTGAGTTTATACTATCTGACATGCACAAACTCAAAGCTTCACTAAAAATGTGTCAGCAAAACAAACAGGCAAAACCCAGACAATCTACAAATTCAAGTAGGCACAGATCACCCGGAAAAGTTCTGTGGAGGAGAGCATTGACAGCTAAATGCACATTATGGACTGAATGCTCGTGTCCCCTCCACCCGGTTCATACGTTGGTGTCCCCATCCTCACGGTGCCGGTTATTTGGCAGTGACACCTTCGGGAGGTAATCAGGTTTAGATGAGGCCGTGAGACCCGGGCCTGGCAGAGGGGAGGCAAGTGAGGAGGCCCTGATGCTAGCGCCTGACATGTTTGAAGATGAGCAACTAGGCTGGCTGAGCTGATGTGCATTTTAAAAGGATCACTTTAACCGCTATATTAATGATAAGCAGGGAGCAGGGGTGGAGGTGGGAAGACTGGCTGCTGCAACAACTTGGACAAGAGGTGATGAAGACTTTGGTCAGGATGGGGGCAGTGAGAGTGGCGGAAGAGGGAATTCAAGGAAAAGACAAACTTTTAGCTTAAGTTGCCATTTTCTGAGACAGGAAAAATTGTAGGAGGAAGTTTATGTTGGTTTGGGTTTTTCTTTTGCAGGTTGTGGCTGTCAAGAAGTATTTTTTTCAATGTCTGAACCCTGAGAAATCTATTAGAATGCAAGGAGCAATAACAAATAGCAGACACAGCACAAAAACCTTTTCTAGCATAAGCACAAGAGGTCCGGAAGACCCTACCCATAATGTAAGTCTAAGTAGCTGATAAAAAAAGAATGGCATGGATCTTTATGCAATGACATAGGAAGATGTTCACAACTTACTGTTGTATGAAAAGATGTGTAAATCCAATTCTGGAAGAATACGTCTATTGTTAAAAACTTCAAAACCTCTAAGGGATAAAATGAACACTTATAAGTGGTTAACTTTCTGTCAACTTGGCTAGCCAACAGTATTCAGATATTTGGTCAAACATTATTCTAGACGTTTCAATAAAGGGTTTTTTGTTCTTTTTTTTTTTTTTTGGTCAAGGCGTGCAGGATCTTAGTTACCCGACTAGGGATCAAACCTGTGCCCCCGGCATTAGGAGCACAGAGTCTTAACCAATGGACCTCCAGAAAAGTGCCATGGTTTTTTGTTTTTTTTTTTCTTTTTTAGATGAGGTTAACATTTAAATCAGTAGACTCTGAATGAAGCAGATTCAGTTCAGTTCAGTCACTCAGTCGTGTCCGACTCTTTGCGACCCCATGAATCGCAGCACGCCAGGCCTTCCTGTCCATCACCAATTCCCGGAGTTCACTCAAACTCACGTCCATCAAATCAGTGATGCCATCCAGCCCCTGTCCATCCTCTGTCGTCCCCTTCTCCTCCTGCCCCCAATCCGTCCCAGCATCTGACTCTTTTCCAATGAGTCAACTCTTCCCATGAGGTGGCCAAAGTCCTGGAGTTTCAACATCAGTCCTTCCAATGAATATTCAGGACTGATCTCTTTGCAGTTCAGGGGACTCTCAAGAGTCTTCTCCAACACCATAGTTCAAAAGCATCAATTCTTCAATGCTCAGCTTTCTTTATAGTCCAACTCTCGCATCCATACATGATTACTGGAAAAACCATAGCTTTGACTAGACAGAATGCTGTCTAGTTTGGTCAGAGCTTTTCTTCCAAGGAGTAAGCGTCTTTTAATTTCATGGCTGGAGTCACCATCTGCAGTGATTTTGGAGCCCCCCAAAATAAAGTCTGACAATGTTTCCACTGTTTCCCCATCCATTTTCCAAGGAGTGATGGGACCAGATGCCATGATCTTTGTTTTCTGAATGCTGAGCTTTAAGCCAACTTTTTCACTCTCCATTTTCACTTTCATCAAGAGGCTTTTTAGTTCCTCTTCACTTTCTGCCATGCAGGATCTTAGTTACCCGACCAGGGATCAAACCTGCACCCACCGCATTAGAAGCACAGAGTCTTAACCAATGGACCTCCAGAAAAGTGCCATGGTGGTTTTTCTTTTTTTTCTGTCTTTTTAGATTCAGATCAGATCACTTGCTCAGTTGTGTCCGACTCTTTGCGACCCCATGAACCGCAGCACGCCAGGCCTCCCTGTCTATCACCAGCTCCCAGAGGTCACCAAGACTCATACCCATCGAGTCAGTGATGCCATCCAGCCATCTCATCCTCTGTCGTCCCCTTCTCCTCCTGCCCTCAATCCCTCCCAGCATCAGAGTCTTCTCCAATGAGTCAACTCTTCCCATGAGGTGGCCAAAATACTGGAGTTTCAGCTTTAGCATCATTCCTTCCAAAGAAATTCCAGGATTGATCTCCTTCAGAATGGACTGGTTGGATCTTCTTGCAGTCCAAGGGACTCTCAAGAGTCTTCTCCAACACCACAGTTCAAAAGCATCAATTCTTCGGCGCTCAGCCTTCTTCACAGTCCAGCTCTCACATCCATACATGACCACAGGAAAGACCATAGCCTTGACTAGGCGAACCTTTGTTGGCAAAGTAATGTCTCTGCTTTTGAATATGCTATCTAGGTTGGTCATAACTTTCCTTCCAAGGAGTAAGCGTCTTTTAACTTCATGGCTGCAGTCACCATCTGCAGTGATTTTGGAGCCCAGAAAAACAAAGTCTGACACTGTTTCCACTGTTTCTCCATCTATTTCCCATGTAGTGATGGGACCAGATGCCATGATCTTCGTTTTCTGAATGTTGAGATTTAAGCCAACCTTTTCACTCTCCACTTTCACTTTCATCAAGAGGCTTTTTAGCCCCTCTTCACTTTCTGCCATAAGAGTGGTGTCATCTGCATATCTGAGGTTATTGATATTTCTCCCAGCAATCTTGATTCCAACTTGTGTTTCTTCCAGTCCAGCATTTCTCATGATGTACTCTGCATATAAGTTAAATAAACATGGTGACAATATGCAGTCTTGACATACTCCTTTTCCTATTTGGAACCAGTCTGTTGTTCCATGACTAGTTCTAACAGTTGCTTCCTGACCTGCATACAGATTTCTCAAGAGGCAGATCAGGTGGTCTGGTATTCCCATCACTTTCAGAATTTTCCATAGTTTATTGTGATCTACACAGTCAAAGGCTTTGGCATAGTCAATAAAGCAGAAATAGATGTTTTTCTGGAACTCTCTTGCTTTTTCCATGATCCAGCGGATGTTGGCAATTTGATCTCTGGTTTCTCTGCCTTTTCTAAAACCAGCTTGAACATCAGGAAGTTCACGGTTCACATATTGCTGAAGCCTGGCTTGGAGAATTTTGAGCATTACTTTACTAGCGTGTGAGATGAGTGCAATTGTGCGGTAGTTTGAGCATTCTTTGGCATTGCCTTTCTTTGGGATTGGGATGAAAACTGACCTTTTCCAATCTTGTGGCCACTGCTGAGTCTTCCAAATTTGCTGGAATATTGAGTGCAGCACTTTCACAGCATCATCTTTCAGGACTTGGAATAGCTCCACTGGAATTCCATCACCTCCACTAGCTTTGTTCGTAGTGATGCTTTCTAAGGCCCACTTGACTTCACATTCCAAGATGTCTGGCTCTAGGTCAGTGATCACATCATCATGATTATATGGGTCTTGAAACTCTTTTTTGTACAGTTCTTCTGTGTATTCCTGCCACCTCTTCTTAATATCTTCTGCTTCTGTTAGGCCCACACCATCTCTGTCCTTTATCGTGCCCATCTTTGCATGAAATGTTCCTTTGGTATCTCTGATTTTCTTGAAGAGATCCCTAGTCTTTCCCATTCTGTTGTTTTCCTCTATTTCTTTGCATTGATCACTGAAGAAGGCTTTCTTATCTCTTCTTGCTATTCTTTGGAACTCTGCATTTAGATGTTTATCTTTCCTTTTCTCCTTTGCTTTTTGCTTCTCTTCTTTTCACAGCTATTTGTAAGGCCTCCCCAGACAGCCATTATGCTTTTTTGCATTTCTTTTCCATGGGGATGGTCTTGATCCCTGTCTCCTGTACAATGTCACGAACCTCATTCCATAGTTCATCAGGCACTCTATCTATCAGATCTAGGCCCTTAAATCTATTTCTCACTTCCACTGTATAATCATAAGGGATTTGATTTAGGTCATACCTGAATGGTCTAGTGGTTTTCCCTACTTTCTTCAATTTCAGTCTAAATTTGGCAATACGAAGTTCATGGTCTGAGCCACAGTCAGCTCCTGGTCTTGTTTTTGCTGATTGTATAGAGATTCTCCATCTTTGGCTGCAAAGAATATAATCGATCTGATTTCGGTGTTGACCATCTGGTGATGTCCATGTATAGAGTCTTCTCTTGTGTTGTTGGAAGAGGGTATTTGCTATGACTAGTGCATTTTCTTGGCAACACTCTGTTAGTCTTTGCCCGTGTATTCCGTGTTTTCCCTTCATTCCGTGTTCCAAGGCCAAATTTGCCTGTTACTCCAGGTGTTTCTTGACTTCCTACTTTTGCATTCCAGTCCCCTATAATGAAAAGGACATCTTTTTTGGGTGTTAGTTCTAAAAGGTCTTGTAGGTCTTCATAGAACCGTTCAACTTCAGCTTCTTCAGCGTTACTGGTTGGGGCATAGACTTGGATTACTGTGACATTGAATGGTTTGCCTTGGAAACGAACAGAGATCATTCTGTCGTTTTTGAGATTGCATCCAAGTACTGCATTTCGGACTCTTCTGTTGACCATGATGGCCACTCCATTTCTTCTGAGGGATTCCTGCCCACAGTAGTAGATATAATGGTCATCCGAGTTAAATTCACCCATTCCAGTCCATTTTAGTTCGCTAATTCCTAGAATGTCAACATTCACTCTTGCCATCTCTTGTTTGGCCACTTCCAATTTGCCTTGGTTCATGGATCTGACATTCCAGGTTCCTGTGCAGTATTGCTCTTTACAGCATCGGACTTTGCTTCTATCACCAGACACATCCACAGCTGGGTATTCTTTTTGTTTTGGCTCCATCCCTTCATTCTTTCTGGAGTTATTTCTCCACTGATCTCCAGTAGCATATTGGGCCTCTACTGACCTGGGGAGTTTCTCTTTCAGTTTCCTATTATTTTTAGATTAGGTTAACATTTAAATCAGTAGACTCTGAGTAAAGCAGATTACCCTCTGATAACATGGGTGGGCCTCTTTCAATCAGTTGAAAAAAAAAAGATTAACCTTCCAAGCAGGAAGGAATACTACAGGCACACTGACCTTGAACTTGAAATGTAACTACTTTGCAGGTTTTGGAATTGCCTCCATAATCACAGGAATCAATTGCTTCAAGTCAGTCAATCAACCAATCTCTCTCTCTCTCTGTACATATAAAAACATAATACACATATCCTGTTGGTTCTGTTTCTCTGGAGAACCCTAATCCAATTTCTTATGATATGAATTTAAATAATATTTAAACTTTTTAGTTGAAAAAATAAGCACATGTCAAAGTCTTTGACTGTGTGGGTCACAATAAGCTGTGGAAAATTCAGAAAGAGACGGGACTATCAGACCACCTGACCTGCCTCTTGAGAAACCTATATGCAGGTCAGGAAGCAACAGTTAGAACTGGACATGAAACAACAGACTGGTTCCAAATAGGAAAAGGAGTACATCAAGGCTGTATATTGTCACCCTGCTTATTTAACTTAAATGCAGAGTACCTCATGAGAAACACTGGGCTCGAAGAAGCACAGGCTGGAATCAAGATTGCTGGGAGAAATATCAATAACCTCAGATATGCAGATGACACCACCCTTATGGCAGAAAGTGAAGAGGAACTAAAAAGCCTCTTGATGAAAGTGAAAGAGGGGAGTGAAAAGTTGGCTTAAAGCTCAACATTCAGAAAACGAAGATCATGGCATCTGGTCCCATCACTTCATGGGAAATAGATGGAGAAACAGTGGAAACAGTGTCAGACTTTATTTTTGGGGGGCTCCAAAATCACTGCAGATGGTGACTGCAGCCATGAAATTAAAAGATGCTTACTCATTGGAAGGAAAGTTATGACCAACCTAGATAGCATATTCAAAAGCAGAGACATTACTTTGCCAACAAAGGTCAACTAGTCAAGGCTGTGGTTTTTCCAGTGGTCATGTATGTATGTGACAGTTGGACTGTGAAGAAAGCTGAGTGCTGAAGAATTGATGCTTTTGAACTGTGGTGTTGGAGAAGACTCTTGAGAGTCCCTTGGACTGCAAAGAGATCCAACCAGTCCATTCTAAAGGAGATCAGTCCTGGGTGTTCATTGGAAGGACTGATGCTGAGGCTGAAACTCCAATACTTTGGCCACCTCATGGGAAGAGTTGACTCATTGGAAAAGACTCTGATGCTGGGAGGGATTGGGGGCAGGAGGAGAAGGGGACGACAGAGGATGAGATGGCTGGATGGCATCACCGACTCGATGCACATGAGTTTGGGTAAACTCTGGGAGTTGGTGATAGACAGGGAGGCGTGGCATGCTGTGATTCATGGGGTTGCAAAGAGTCGGACATGACTGAGCAACTGAACTAATAACTATTAATCAGAAAAGCAAGAATAACTACAGGTCTTAGGTGCAACACTTAAAAATTACATATTGGACAGGTGTCTTCACATGTACTTTAATCTGTACAGTATATCACACCTCTATACATATATAAAGTACAAAGCATGAAGTAAATGGACATTGTTATTGATATCCTCCGTAACTCAGTGGCAAAGTCACTATTCTTCTGATCTAAGCCACAAACTTGTCCTCTGATATCCTCAAGTTACAGAGCCAACAGAAATATCCAATGTAAATTTACAACCTAAACAAGGTATCCAAAAGATATGAAAAGACATTTTACAGATTATAAATGATACCTAACAGAGGAATACACAGAAAAATATGCAAATACAATAGCAATAAGCGGAGAAATGATATTAAAACAATAAAGTACCTTTTCCACCAAATTATTTTTGAAAATTATACTATTACTAATATGGTACCTATAAACTCGTAAGTAAAAATAAGTGTGAAATAAGTTTCTTTTCACTATGTAGAGATATATAACTTTGAAATTATTATTCAATTTCATTAGAAATGTGGACCTAACAGAAGAAGCTAGACGGAAAACTTAGCAAAAAAAAAAAAACATAAAATATCAATCACCTGTTTTTTTTTGTTTTTTTTGCTTATGCCACCTGGCTTATTGTGGGATCTTATTTCCCCTACCAAGGATTGAACCTGGGCCCTTGGCAGTGAGAGCACAGAGTCCTAACCATTAGACCACCAGGGAACCCCCAAAGTTTACTATTCATAAGCATCTTTTTAAATTTTGTTTTTATTTTTATCAAAATAGGGAGCAAGTCTCCAGCGAAAAAAGTACTTCAAAGACTCAACAAACTGCAAATAATTTTTAAAATTATTTTGTCTCCAATAAGAAATAGCTCAACTTATTCCATCATGAGAATTTTCCCCACATGTTAAAGAATCCATTTCTTATACAAAGACATCTCATGTAACAACAAAACAAAACCACGGTGAAGCCAAGTTCAACCACAAGGGCTAAAACCAGCATCACTTTTCCAGTTGATCTCTCTGTAAATTAAAAGAACATACAAAGTAATCATCCTTTCCTACTTACCACTGTGCCGAGAAACTGAATGCTCATGTTGCCCCCTGCTTCTCGAGAAAGACACTGGGGAAAAAAAGAGACATAAAATGAATTCTCAGCCACAAAAAAACATGTACCTGAATGTTCATAGCAGCATTACTCCTAATAGCCAAACAACCCAAATGTCCATCGACCAATAAATGAATAAACAAAATATGGTATCTTTATGCAATAGAATATTATTTGGCCATAAAAAGGAATGAAGGGCGGATACATGTATGAAGTAAGACGCCAAGCACCTCTTCCTATGCTTGTTGCCCACTCGTGCTTCTTCACTGGAGCAACGTCTATTCAAGGCCTTTGTCCAACTTTTAATCAGGTTATTTAATTTCCTGTTGTTAAGCTGCAAGAGTTCTTTAGATATTCTGGATATTAACCCTTTATCAGATGTATGACTTCAAATATTTCTCTCATTCCACAGGATGCCTCTTCACTCCATTGTGTCCTCTGATACACAATTTTTTTTTATTAGTTTACTTTTAGTTTATTTGTTGTTACTGATAATTTTATTTATTTATTTTTTTAATTTAATATTATTTTATTTAACTTTACAATAATGTATTGGTTTCTTTAAATTTAATATAGTCCAATGTATCTATGCTTTTCTGCTTACAATTTGGGAGTTATATCCAAGAAATCACTGTCAATTTGAAAGTCATGAAGCTTTTGCCTACATTTTCTTCTGGAAGTTTTAATTATAGTTTTAGGCATTAGGCTTAGGTCTTTAATCTACTTTGAGTCAATTTTTGTATCTAGTGTAATGTAAGGGTCCAACTGCAATCTTTTATATATGGCAGATCCATATATGAAATCCATTAGATTTTACAGAAAATCTAATGAATATGATCATCAAATTTACATTTTCAACTCCCATTTATCCTGAGTTCAAGACTCATGTAGTCATCTGTTCAGATCAGATCAGATCAGTCGCTCAGTCGTGTCCGACTCTTTGCGACCCCATGAACCGCAGCACGCCAGGCCTCCCTGTCCATCACCAGCTCCCGGAGGTCACTCAGACCCACACCCATCAAGTCAGTGATGCCATCCAGCCATCTCATCCTCTGTCGTCCCCTTCTCCTCCTGCCCTCAATCCCTCCCAGCATCAGAGTCTTCTCCAATGAGTCAGCTCTTCGCATGAGGTGGCCAAAATACTGGAGTTTCAGCTTTAGCATCATTCCTTCCAAAGAAATTCCAGGATTGATCTCCTTCAGAATGGACTGGTTGGATCTTCTTGCAGTCCAAGGGACTCTCAAGAGTCTTCTCCAACACCACAGTTCAAAAGCATCAATTCTTCGGCGCTCAGCCTTCTTCACAGTCCAGCTCTCACATCTATACATGACCACAGGAAAGACCACAGCCTTGACTAGGCGAACCTTTGTTGGCAAAGTACTGTCTCTGCTTTTGAATATGCTATCTAGGTTGGTCATAACTTTCCTTCCAAGGAGTAAGCGTCTTTTAATTTTATGGCTGCAGTCACCATCTGCAGTGATTTTGGAGCCCAGAAAAAGAAAGTCTGACACTGTTTCCACTGTTTCTCCATTTCCCATGTAGTGATGGGACCAGATGCCATGATCTTCGTTTTCTGAATGTTGAGATTTAAGCCAACCTTTTCACTCTCCACTTTCACTTTCATCAAGAGGCTTTTTAGCCCCTCTTCACTTTCTGCCATAAGAGTGGTGTCATCTGCATATCTGAGGTTATTGATATTTCTCCCAGCAATCTTGATTCCAACTTGTGTTTCTTCCAGTACAGCATTTCTCATGATGTACTCTGCATATAAGTTAAATAAACATGGTGACAATATGCAGCCTTGACATACTCCTTTTCCTATTTGGAACCAGTCTGTTGTTCCATGACCAGTTCTAACTGTTGCTTCCTGACCTGCATACAGATTTCTCAAGAGGCAGATCAGGTGGTCTGGTATTCCCATCTCTTTCAGAATTTTCCATAGTTTATTGTGATCTACACAGTCAAAGGCTTTGGCATAGTCAATAAAGCAGAAATAGATGTTTTTCTGGAACTCTCTTGCTTTTTCCATGATCCAGTGGATGTTGGCAATTTGATCTCTGGTTTCTCTGCCTTTTCTAAAACCGGCTTGAACATCAGGAAGTTCACGGTTCACATATTGCTGAAGCCTGGCTTGGAGAATTTTGAGCATTACTTTACTAGCGTGTGAGATGAATGCAATTGTGCGGTAGTTTGAGCATTCTTTGGCATTGCCTTTCTTTGGGATTGGGATGAAAACTGACCTTTTCCAATCTTGTGGCCACTGCTGAGTCTTCCAAATTTGCTGGAATATTGAGTGCAGCACTTTCACAGCATCATCTTTCAGGACTTGGAATAGCTCCACTGGAATTCCATCACCTCCACTAGCTTTGTTCGTAGTGATGCTTTCTAAGGCCCACTTGACTTCACATCCCAAGATGTCTGGCTCTAGGTCAGTGATCACACCATCATGATTATCTGGGTCATGAAGCTCTTTTTTGTACAGTTCTTCTGTGTATTCCTGCCACCTCTTCTTAATATCTTCTGCTTCTGTTAGGCCCATACCATTTCTGTCCTTTATCGTGCCCATCTTTGCATGAAATGTTCCTTTGGTATCTCTGATTTTCTTGAAGAGATCCCTAGTCTTTCCCATTCTGTTGTTTTCCTAGTTGGACATTAATACTTGGATATCTAATGCACATATTAAACCTAGCAAGTCCAAACAGAATTCTTCATCTGCATCCCCAAACCTGCTTCTCCCCTAGCCTTCCCATCTCAGTAAATACCATCATCATTCACTCATGGCTCATCTTCAATTCTCTGACTTCCTTCATACCTAGTATCTAATCCACCTGCCAGTCTTTTCTATCTTCCCTCCAAAATACATGTCACATTGGTTCACTGCAAGTCATCGCCACCACTACCACCTTAGTCTACGCCCAGGGCTGACAATTTTTTTCTCCAAAGGGCCAGATTTTGCTAGATTCTTCTCTTGATATCTGCCTTAGTGTAACATTATTTTGCAATGTAATCACTTCCAATCAAAGGGTAAGTGAAATATCCTCAACAGTATAGTTATGTAGATTATAAAATATGGAAATATTCTTTGCTTTTGCACTGAGATTTGAAAAATGCTGTTGGAACTCCAGTCCCCTTCTTGTTTGGACAGCCCACGGACTCTAAAAAGCAACTGGACACCAGCTGGGACTCAAACGTCAGTTGTCAAAATGACTTGACCACAGTGTGCATTTTGCATGTAAATGCTGTTTTGTCTTACAATTTCAGCGTGAATTCATTAAGAAATATTATCAAGTCCACAGCACAAGCTAATTTTCAAAGCTGTAAGATGTTCCATAATAGGGGCTGAGGACAGTTCTTTCTGTTCAGAAAAAATTCAATCTTGGTCCTGCATCCAAAAAAAAAAAAAGATCTCAACAAACTCCTAAGCCACTGAACTGCTGTCAAGAGGGGAAAACCAGGGCCCTGAGTTGCTACATATGTTAAAACTCCACAGACAGAAAAAAATGAATAAAGGTGGCTGTGTTCTGGTAAAATTGTATTTACGAACCTGAAATTTGAATCTCATATACTTTTCATGTGTCATGAAACATTCTTTTTTTCCCCAACCATTTAAAATGTAATACTTCCAAACTTTAAAAAACCACCCAACTAGTGAACTGTACAAAAACTGGCAGTGGGCTGGGTTTAGACTGACTCTTTGTCTAAACCATCATCAGCACCTCTCACGTAGACGACTGCCATGAACATACAAATGATTTTCTTGTCTCTACCACTTGTTCCCAGGAGTCCACCTGCCTCACAGCAGCCCTTTTAAAGCACATCTTACTGCTGCTGCTACTAAGTCGTGTCCGACTCTGTGTGATCCCATACACAGCAGCCCACAAGTCTCCCCTGTCCCTGGGATTCTCCAGGCAAGAACACTGGAGTGGGTTGCCACTTCCTTCTCCAATGCAGGAAAGTGAAAAGTGAAAGTGAAGTCGCTCAGTCATGTCCGACTCTTTGTGACCCCATAGACTGCAGCCTATCAGGCTCCTCCGTCCATGGGATTTTCCAGGCAAGAATACTGGAGTGGGTTGCCATTGCCTTCTCCTAAAGCATGTCTTACCATTGTTGTATTCAAACTCTTCTAAAGTTTTACAGTAGGAATTTAATAAAACCCAATTTTCTGGGTCTACAAAGATCCTATACGACCTGGTCCCTGTCTATATTTAGCACTCTCCTAACTACACTTGCAGAGGACATCATGAGAAACGCTGGGCTGGATAAAACACAATCTGGAATCAAGGTTGCCAGGAGAAATATCAATAACCTCAGATATGCAGATGACACCACCCTTATGGCAGAAAATGAAGAAGAGCTAAAGAGACTCTTGATGAATGTGAAAGAGGAGAGTGAAAAAGTTGGCTTAAAGCTCAACAATCAGGAAACTAAGATCATGGCATCTGGTCCCATCACTTCATGGCAAGCAGATGGAGAAACAATGGAAACAGTGACACACTTTATGTTCTTGGGCTCCAAAATCACTGCAGGTGGTGAATGCAGCCATGAAATTAAAAGACGCTTACTCCTTGGAAGGAAAGTTATGACCAACCTAGAAAACATATTAAAAAGCAGAGACATTACTTTGCCAACAAAGTTCTGTCTAGTCAAGGCTATGGTTTTTCCAGTAGGCATGTATGGATGTGAGAGCTGGATCATAAAGAAAGCTGAGCACCGAAGAACTGACGCTTTGGAACTGTGGTGTTGGAGAAGACTCTTGAGAGTCCCTTGGACTGCAAGGAGATCCAACCAGTCCATTCTAAAGGAGATCAGTCCTGAATATTCAATGGAAGGACTGATGCTCAAGTTGAAACTCCCAACACTTTGGCCACCTGATGCGAAGAACTGACTCATGTGAAAAGCCCTTGATGCTGGGAAAGATAGAAGGTGGGAGGAGAAGGGAATGACAGGATGAGATGGTTGGATGGCATCACCAACTCAATGGACCTGAGTTTGAGTAAACTCTGGGAGTTGGTGATGGACAGGGAGGCCTGGTGTGCTACAGTTCATGGGGTTGCAAAGAGTTGGGCATGACTCGGTGACTAAACAGCTACACTCGGGATACTGACCTTTCTTCTGGCCTCCACACAAACCAGTCCTGTTCCTGCCTCAGGGCCTTTACACTTGCCATTCTTTCCACTTGGGACTTTCCTCCCCTAGATTTTTGTAAGGCTTCCTCCTACTCCACACAGGTTTCATCTCAATGGCAGCTATTCAGAGAGGACTTCCTAACAAAAGCTTCTCTCCATACCTAAAGCTATCTCCCTAATCATCTTCAAAGATTATCCTGTTACAGTCTTCATTGACCTTCTTAGCACTCAAGTTACCTTCTTTATGTGTTTACGTGTTTGGCATCCACATCCCCCTGATATAATGTAAGTCTTGGTCACCACTTTATCTCCCAAGTCTAGTACTCAGTCTGCCTGAGTTGTATTGGCATTACTTGCTATGTAGGAGACATTTACAAAATACAACAGTTCCTTTCCCTTACCCTACAAGGGTTGGGCTGATTCCCAGGCAAATAGAAGTAATTTTGTAATATGTAAAATGGAAACAGGTTTAGAATTTATATTTTTACAAACAATTAAATTGTAACAATGAATATGTAAACCATACATATAAGTACCAATAAGTTACCCTAAACTTTGCATTCAATTGAAAGCAAGTTAAAATTACATATATATGGACTCTCAGATTGTTCTCACCACAGCTACTCCAGTCTGTATACTTGAAAGCATCTACACCTGACATATCTCAGCAGTAAAGACGGATGTAAGAGAAAACAGGGAGATACAATTTCACTCAAAATTGGATTTACTTGGCTACAGGAAACAGGAATGCACACTTTTCTCACAGTCTAGAATTGAGACCATTTGGTTTATGAATCCACAGAGAACAAAGCACTCCATGCCTACGATGAGTTTGAAGCACGCCCAAACAAACACAAACTGGCCACTTGATAGGTTCAGAGCAAAAACTAAAATAAAACTTAAAACTTATTTTCCTGAAACATATCCTACCCTAAAATATTTTCTCCAAATATTTCACCCCCTTTTCTATTTTAAGTGGCACCTCATAGCTAGACGAAAATGGCCTTCTTTTCTTATTCTAATAGTCTGCTTCAACATTTATAAAATATACTCCCTTTTCCCTTCTTTAAGGAAAAGAATATTTAAGAAGACTTTGTTAATGCAACAATTTCAACATTTGTTAGAATCAAATTCATGCACAATTAGCAAGATTGTTCACTCAAAAAAAAAAAAAAAAAACCATTCACAAAGTTTTAAAATGCTCCAAAGATCATCTCTCTCAGATAATAAAATCAGAGGCAGTTTCACCTTTGAAAGTAATCCTGCTGAACAGTAAGAGAAGAAACAGCCATAGCTGTCTCCTTCCCCTCACTGATTCCCAACTTGACAACGTGTTTTAAAGGCCATCACTGTGGGATCGGTCTTATCGGTCTTCAGCACGGCTGACTGCATTATTCCCATAATCAGTGTTTATACTATTCAAAATCCTCTTCTGTTCGCAGCTACTAAAACATAACTTTCTACTTAACAGATAGTAGAGAAGAAAGAAGTGTGTGTGTCGGGGGGAGGGGATTGAGAAAGACATTTTCCCATTACATTAAATTTTTAAAAGCAACTCCAAATCATAAAACACATGCCACTAGAGACAAGAAAATGGCTAAGCTTCCAGGCTACACTACAAAAGCAGGCAGACCTGCACTGAAATTAATATTTTGAATTATGGCTGTAAATACATCCCAGCTGTTAAATAGTGATTAAATTTTCTGAAGCACAGTGAAAGGAGTTATTTCTGTGCTACTACTGGTGGGCTTGTTTCTAAGATGTGTAACTGTAATTGATGTTTTCAGGAATGTGAAAAGGAGATGGTTAATAATTACTCTTTCATTTCCTACTTCATTAGGAAAAAATACCATCCTCTACTTCTTCAAGTTATTTATTTATATATCCTATACATTCTAAATAGATGGTTTCATATTACATTTGATGACTCCAGAGTAACCACATGCATATAGTTAAAAAATAACAACTAATTACTTCTAAGGGAATGGTGGGGAGAACATCTAAAAAATGTGGGGTGCACTTATTTGGGGCCTAAAAACGTAAGACAATTACTTTCAAATTCACTTTTTTCTGGTACTGATGCAGTATAAGCAAAACGTAAGCTACTACTTCATCTAATTTTCTCATCAAAATATTCCTAACATATTTATTTTAGCACCTTTACTCATACATTTATTAAGATTAAAACTAAGGTTTGTTCTCAGAAGTTGTGGGAGTTATTTTAATCTAAAAACCAGAAAAAAAAATAACGTTTTTCATTTGCCTTCTGAAACGGTGAAAAGAAAATCCATTTTCTTTAGAAACAGAAAATCAAGGTTAAATCGTAAAAATCTATTCAAATTCTCTCTGGACAAGCATTTGGCAAATATATCACAGATATACATTCAACAAACATGATAACCTCTCTTCTATTATATTCATGTGCTTGTATACTATTCTATATTACAAAGGCCCACTGAGCATTTTAAGTTATCATGTTATATCATCTATTTAACACTGCAATCAATTCACAAGTAATCCATTTAATCTGGTATTCTGTAGTAAATAACATGAGATGCATGCGACACTATTCCAAATTTGTCTGCTTTAACATAGAAAATTTGTTCCACTTAGTTGAATATCAATGACCTATTCAATGCAGAATGCAATAGGACTGCAATCAGCTTTGTACTATTATTTATAATAAATTTATCTTCTCTTGAAAATATTTAAGCAAGAATATGAGAAATAAAAAGAAAAAAGCCTTCAAAGGTACACCATCAATAGCTGCACATCACACAAATGCGGAAATTGTTAAGACCTTAGCAGGATCTCAAGATATTTTCAAAAGTATTTAGCTACTCTTCAGGCCTGTAGACAACCTGCTGTGAGCAGGTGGGGAGAAGAAATCATGCCACACAAAGAAGCAGGCCAATAGCAGTTAGTGGGCTCTGCTTGCAAATGTTCAAACAACGTGACTACGCAAAATGAAAATCTAGTATGGAAAATGCTAGCGAGAAACAATACATCTAATCCCAGCAGACAAATTACATTGTAAGAAACCGAAAACTGAATTGTTTAGAGTAAAATTAAAGCGCTTCTTAAAAAAAAAAAAATTTATTTCACAGGAACAGACTACAGTCATAGGAATAATAACAAAAGTTCTATTTATCCGGCACGTTCCAGAGTAGGAAGGTACTTGGATGTGTGAAAAAAAGCAGTGAGCTTAACATGTATAAAACGGCAAAATTTTCTGTTTAGTTTCAACACTTCAGTTATATGTTCCAGACAGGAAATCACTTCACTTTTTAAAAACTGTTCTAATTTCTGTTAAGCTTCTAAATAAAAATTTTAAAAGGTTGTCACCTAGATGAGAAATTTATCTTCTCTTTAAAAATGAATTTAGTTCATCTAATTTTTAATGATAAAAACCAAAACTGTGGTTGAAATGAGAAGAGGAACACTTTCTAAAAATGTGTTGTTTTTCTTTTTCCCCTTGCATTAACACGATCTGACTTGTGAGCCGTCTAACTAGCCCCATATGGCTATTGAGAATTTGAAATGTGATTAAGGCAACTGAGAAAATAAATTTATAATTTAATTTTAAATACAGAAGTAGTATATATATTTTCTTTTAAACACAACTTCATTGTTTTGGTGTTTTCCACTTTAATCATTCAACTTATATTACTTTTTGTCATATATATGTCTGGGGTACATTTCACTTCCGATATCACATTAGTAATTCTTAAATACTGTTTCATGTAGAATGTTAACACTTTGGAAATACTGGATTAAATAAATGGATTTTAAAAAAGAATTTCAGTTGTTCTTGTTTTCTTAATGTGGCTACTATGAAAACTCTAGAACTTCAAGTATGGCCCAAATTAGATTCCTATTGGACAAACTGTTTCATTTCATAACTTTTAAAATTGGTAATTTGGAAATGAGAATGTATCTTTCAACAAAAGAATGAGAAAAGATTGTTAGTTTCTCAGGTTATATCATTAAGACATATTTCATATGCACGATTACTGATGGATTCCACATATACAGTGAAAATAGCAGGCATGCTCTGGTATATAACCAACAGTACAAAGAAAATAATGATGAAATACTATCATTTTATTTTCATTGAACAATAATATTTGAAGGAAAATGTTTAATTATTAGATGAAGAAATGGATTTAAAAAGTATTAAAATTCTAAAAAGGGCCTTTAAGTATCTTCAGGAGTTTTTAAGGTTTCTATCCCCAGTTCTTTATTACAAATTACCTTATTTCAAAACATATGATCTCTTCCCCCATCAGATAAATGTATCATTAGCTCTAGACTTAAAGTTATTAATAATGGTGGAAATTTGTGTTCAAGAGTAAGATTCTCTCGAATCTTAAGTATTTAAAATACATAAGAAAAAAAGAAAGTACCATGTAGACATGTGGACATACTGGAGTAAGAGGTGGTACGTGTCATGAATAATCAGTGATGCTGGGGGAGAGAGTGCAAGCAAGGTGTGTGCACACCTGGCAAAGTAAGAAATGAGCAACAGTCTGGGGTGGACCCTACTCAATAACCATCAACAGGTGGTACTGATCGTCTTCAACAGCTCAGGTGCTCCTCCAGCAAATGAAGGCAAATAGGGACTTGACTGGAAAGAGACGTGCTATATAAGCAAGATACTTTTGTGGGCAAGTTCCTGGGAATACAGTGATTCTGTATCTGCACAGAATCAACCCGCCATGCTATCCAATAGAAAATGGATTTCGCAAATGTTGGAAGATCAGGAATTAAAGAGAATCAATAAAACGGCTAAGAAGGCTATCTTATGCACATAACTTGATTTGACGAAGGCTTAGAAGAAATCTAAATCTTAAAATGAAGGTACAGATATGGCAGATTTATTTCTGAGATTACAAAAATGAAAGATGACTACCCATTCATCCACCCACTCAACCATTCATCCAGTTATTGAGCTTTAATATGGGCCAGGAACTCAACAAGGAGGTGGAAATTCAAGGTCAAATCAAAACTGAAACAGGTAATTCAGACCAATTAAAACAATTTAGTCATTTATAAAATTCATTATTCAAATAATAGTACATGCCAAAATACAATTTATTTTTAAGGAAATGAATGGATAATATTAAATTCATGAGGCTTATCAATGAAAACAAGGAAAGTGAACAGACAAATGTAACCTGACTGGAGAAGGGAACCAACTACTCAAGCAAAGGTAAGGCTTCCTCCCGAAGTATTAATATTTCATCATCTAATCGGATAAAGATGTTCAGTGCTCTTTCCATGTAGACACAACAGGGTGGTGGGGAAAGCTGCTCAGTTGTGTCTGACTCTTTGGGACCCCGTGGAGTACACAGTCCATGGAATGCTCCTAGCCAGAATACTGGAGTGGGGAGCCTTCCCCTTCTCCAGGGGATCTTCCCAACCCAAGGATCGAACTGGGATCTCCTGCATTGCAGGCAGATTCTTTACCAGCTGAGCCACAAGGGAAGCCCAAGAATACTCATGAGGGTAGCCTATCCCTTCTCCAGCAGATCTTCCCAACACAGAAATCGCACAGGGGTCTCCTGCATTGCAGGCGGATTCTTTACCACTGAGCTATCAGGGAAGCCCAGATTGTCAGGGAAGACTGTGTAGACACAGGGATTCAGCAATAAAACTAGAGAGGTGTTAAATACCCATGTATCCTTAAGCAAGATGGTAGACCACGTTACCTAGCAGGACATGCTAGGCAAGAAACTAAGAAACAGCAAAACCAACAATTACCCATTCCTGCTTCAAGACAATAGGAAAAATGTTAAAAAATAATTAGAGGACATGAATTCTTAAACTAAGAATTCAAAGTTGAAAACTTTAAGGAATTCACGAAACTCTCTTGATTTTCTGTGACTCATGGATTTTGAGGGACATCTAGGGAGGATAAGCAAGACTCCTGATAAAAGGGAAAGACAGACTGTGGTGAGGCACGCACGTGGCCCAGACGTGGATCATGGAGAAGAGACCCATGCTGGGTAACTTTAAGAGACTCTGCCTACCAAGAGGGACAGGAATCAGGAAAAGACAGAGCAGGGCATTAAGAGTTCTGCAAGTGAGGGATTCCTCCAAACCCACAAAATGTCCTAGAAGACACCAGATGGCTTTGGGCACTTGTCATGCATGGGAAGAATGAATACCATGTGCCTTGGTCAACCTAGTTCCTTCAACAAGTTACCACTCACCCTTCCCCAATCCTGCAACTCCGGAGAGACCCCAGGATAGCAGGTAGGAAGTGGAGGAGGATATAAACCAAGAAAGAAAAAAGCAAGACTCTCATCTTCTCTAAAAACACTTCTCAGTCTGAGAAATTTTGCCAGCTTTAATCGAGAGGTGTTTGTTTTTTGTTTTTGTTTTTTTTTTTTAATCAGTTTTGACATTACAATGAACTAGACTTTCAGACACATTCTCTGCCAGATAGGCTATGACTTTGCTTATGACCTGATGGCAACTTTATGGACTGTGAGAAGTGTATGTGAGCTTATGCATGGGAGGAAAAAATAAATTGAGATGACAAGTTTGAAAGAATGGTTGTAAGACAGTTACTTCTACTGGGAGCAAAAGAGTTCCATTTATGCAATGAGTTGGTTACACAGTAAAATAGATAAAGAAATGGCAAGTACTGAGAAGTACCCTGAATGCTTTTTTAATGACGATCCAGAAAATCCTGTCCCACAATGAGATGCTGCTTCACATCCATTAGGAGAGCTATTAACAGCAGTGATGATCAGAAAATACCAAGCGTTGGTGAAAATGTGCAGAAATTAGTCCCTGAATGGTGCTGGTAGCAGTGTAAAATAGTGCAGCTGCTGTTGAAAACAGGATGGAGCTTCTTCAAAAGATTACCCTAGAATTATCCTGTGATCCAGCAATGCCAATTGTGGGCAAATACTCCTGAGAACTAAAAGCAGGGACCAGAAGAGGTATCTGCACACCCATTTTCATGGCAATATCATCCACAACGTCCAAAAGGCAGAAACAGCCCAAAAGTCCATCAACAGATGAACGGATAAACAAAATGTGATATGTATATATGTATGTTGTAATTGATAATTAATTTTGACATGTGTCACAACACGGGTAAACTTTAAAGACATTATGCTCATTGAAATAAGCCAGGCTCAAACATACACACACTTTGTGAGCACACTTCCATGAGGAGCCTAGGGTAGTCAAATTCATAGTGACAGACAGCAGAACCGTGGCTGCCAAGCAGCGTGAGGAGGGGGAATGGGGTGGGGTCGGGGGGAGGTATTGTTTCAGGGAACAGAGTTTCAGTTTGTGAGGACAGGAAGTTCAAGAGATGGACAGTGGGTGATAGTGGCACACCAATGTGAATGTACTTAATGTCACTGACCTGAACACCTGAAATTGGGTACAATAGTAAATTTCATGTTTTATAATTTATATATATTTTAGCACAATTTTTAAAATCCTGTTGAGGTTACAAAGTAGTGTGGAAGGAAGAAAAATCTTGATAAAAGTGCAGCAGATTTGATCTCAGGCTGGCACAGAACTCTGGTAGATGAGTGGTGGGGGCTTCTCTGGAGACTCAGTGGTAAAGAATCCACCCACCAGTACAAGAGAAGCAGGTTTGATTCCTGGGTGGGGAAGATCTCATGGAGAAAGAAATGGCAACCCACTCCAGTATTCTTGCCTGGACAATCCCATGGACAGAGGAACCTGGTGGGCTACAGTCCACGGGACCACAAAGTCAGACACAACTTACTGACTAAACCACCACCACCAGATGATGGGTGGCTTGGCATGTAAAAAAGCACAGAATACAGGGTTCACTCTCAAAACCTGGTTTTTAAGAGGATAACCATCTAACAATGACAGGCAAGGCCAATACAAACAAATTAAAAAAATAATAAGAAAAATGGTCAAAGCAGAAGACCGGTGCTCAGGGGAGACAGGATTTTGTGGTTGCTACGGTACCCCACTGTATGCATGTGTGTATGAAAGTCGATCAGTCATGTCCGACTCTTTGTGATCCCATGGCCTATACACAGTCTATGGAATTCTCTATGCAAGAATACTGGAGTGGGTAGCCTTTCCCTTCTCCAGGGGATCTTCCCAACCCAGGGATCGAACCCAGGTTTCTCACATTGCAGGTGGGCTGTTTACCAGCTGAGCCACAAGGGAAGCCCAAGAATACTGGAGTGGGTATCCTATCCCTTCACCAGCAGATCTTCCTGACCCAAGAATTGAACCGGGGTCTCCTGTATTGCAGGCAGATTCTTTACCAACTGAGCTATCAGGGAAGCTCTACTGTATGCATAGAGAATTCAACAAACTGTGTCAAGTTCTCATCATCAGCTTCTCCCAAAGTCAGCCCTGTCTTTTCTGTACGCTGCCAGAACCCTACTTTAGAATCCATTACCTCATGAGTGAAGTAAGACGAATATTGTATCTTCTAAATGAACTTTTCCACTCCCCACTTCAATCCCATAACCCCTCTTTTATTGTGAAGACACAAGCTCCCACAACAGCATTCTGATGGACATTACTTTCCTCTGCAAAAAGTGTCATGACATCTCCATTGGTGATCGAAAAGCATAGACTCTTTAACCTTCTGTTCACAACTTGGCTTCTTCAACCTAACTGCTCACATTACTTCCTTACTTGAATCTTCCCCATCCACCTCCCATTTCATGAGCATGTAAAAGTATCTCAAATGTCATCCGAGACCCTTAGCCTGCAGAAGACACACACAAACTCACAAACTTTAAGTGGCTAGGGATTCCCCAGAGATAAATGACACATGAAAGTAACTGACAGCTCACAAAAGCAAATATAGTTCCAGAACTTCATATTATGGAAAAAGTCCCTTTTCTGTTGACATAACTGAGAAACATTTCACAGAAACAAAAAGCCTTTTAAAGAACCTGGGGGTTGGAAAGCTAAGAAGGTGGCAGACTATTAATAGTAAGGGAGAGAAAAACACGACTAAAAGCAGTGATGGTTTCTGTGTTTTAAATATAAAATATTTAAAAAACTAAACATATTTAAAAAACTAAAACTGGATCTTAACTCACACCATACACAATCATCAATTCCAGAAGGATTAAGGGTTTAAATGTGGAAAAGCACAACATAAAAGACAGACGAAAACGTAGGCAAGTATCTGCAGGAGCTTGAGGGTATTGAGAGGATTGCTTAAATAAATACAAAGTACACAAACCATAAAGGAAAAGATTGAAAATTCTCACGTTAAATCTCAGATTCAGAACTTTACTTGTAGAACTTAAAAAGGTAAAAAAATACGAGCTACAGACTGGGAGAAGTTGCTTGTGACACAAATAACTGTCGGGGGGCTCAGGACACACAAATGCAGAAGAACTTCTGTGAACCAGTAAGAAAAAGATCGTCACATGAAAAAATGGGTGAGGCGTCCCTGGCGGTCCAGTGGTTAAGAATCTGCCAGCCAACGCAGAGGGCGCAGGTTCAATCCCTGCTCTAGGAAGACCCCACGTCGCGGGGCCCGTGGACCACAACTCCTGAGCCTGAGCTCCAGAGCCTGGGAGCGGCGACCACCGAAGCCTGTGAGCCCAGAGCCGGTGCTCCACGGCAAGAGAAGGCCCCGAGTGAGAAGCCCACACACCGCAACTCAGAGGAGCCACCGCGTGCCACAACTAGAGAAAGCCCACAAGCAGAAAGAAAGATCCAGCACAGCCAGGAAATAAAAAAATAAATAAAACTTTTTATTAAAAAAAGGGCAAAAGCCATGAACAGGTATTCTGCACAAGAGAAAACAGGACTGTCAATAAAAATATTTTTTAAATGCTGTTGCTAATCAGGGAATATGACAGTGAAGTTGTTCAGTCGTGTCCGACTCTTTGCTATCCCACGGACTGTAGCCTACCAGGCTCCTCCACCCTTGGGATAGTCCAGGCAAGAATACTGGAGTGGGTTGCCATTGCCTTTTCCAGGGGATCTGCCTGACCAGGGATTAAAGCCAGGTCTCCCCCACTGCAGGCAGACGCTTTACATCTGGGCCACCAGAGCCTCATCAGGGAATATAGTAAACGTTAAAACCACAGAGGTACTATTTAAATCCCTCAGTCAGGAAAAACTTAAGTCACCTGGATATCAAGGGGTCATACGACGTGAAGAACAATTGTTAAGGCACAGATTCCTGTGTTGGAATTCTGGCTCTTCCATTTACTAGTAGAATGCCCTGGGCCAGCAACTGAGCCTCTACAAGCCTCAGTTTCTCCAACTGCAACATGAGAAATAACATCAACACATACTTCACTGAACTGCTGTGAGGATTAAATAAACTAAAGAAGTGTTTAGAAGAGTCAATGCCTGGCATGGAAAGTAAACACAAGTGTTAGCTCATTATTCATAGTGCTAATACCATCATCTCCAACACTACTGGTAGCATGTAAATTGGTACACCCACACAGGAAAAACCATTTGGCATCACCATGTAAGATTAAGGATGCTTAGTCCCTAAACCCAGACATTCTACTGGTATATTCCTTAAAGAAACAGTTATTTCAAGAGGAAATGTGCAGTGAAAAAACGGTCATAGAAGCATTGTTTGTGTTAACAAAATAAATAACACAAATGTCTCTCTAGTGGAGAAAGAATAAACTGTGGTGTATTAATATAACTTGATAACATACAGCACAGAATAAACTACTTTCACTAACACGGACCAAACTACAAATGTAACACTGGAGGAGAAAGCAGCTCAGAGAATCCTAGACAGTGTGGTGCCACTGATACCAAGTCTAAGAACCCATGTAACTAAATAATACATTGTTGTTTTAATCTGTATCTAAATATTCTGGTGGCTCAGACGGTAAAGAATTTGCCTGGGATGCAGGAGACCCAGGTCCGATCCCTGGATCAGGAGATCCCCTGGAGAAGGCAATGGCAACCCACTCCAGTACTCTTGCCTGGAGAATCCCAGGGACAGAGGAGCCTGGTGGGCTGCCATCTCTGGGGTCGCACAGAGTCAGACACGACTGAAGCAACTTAGCAGCAGCAGCGGCAGCTACCACAAAAAACGCTCTTTCTGAACTCCAATTCTGTTCACATCATCACTTTCTTAACTAAAGCTCTTCCACGGGCCTCACTGGCCTCCGAATGAAGCAGAATCTCTATGTAACTCACAAGGCTTCAAACCCTTTGGCTCCTACTTACTCACTTTGCTCATCACTCCGAGCTTAATCTCTGATTGTTGTTGTTGTTTGGTTGCTCAGTTATGTCTGACTCTTTGCGACCCCATGGACTGAGGCACGCCAGGCTTCCCTGTCCTTCACTGTCTCCAAGAGTTTGCTCAAACTCATGTCCTTTGTGTCAATGATGCCATCCAACCATCTTATCCTCTCTCATCCCCTTCTCTTCCTTCCCTCAATCTTTCCCAGCATCAGGGTATTTTCCATTGAGTTGACTCTTCACATCATATTGGAGCTTCAGCATCAGTCCAGTCCTTCCAATGAATATTTGGGTTGATTTCCTTTAGAATTGACGGGTTTGATATCCTTGCAGTCCAACAGATTCTCAAGAGTCTTCTCCAACACTATAGTTCAAAAGCATCAAATCTTTGGTGCTCAGCTTTCTTTATGGTTCAACTCTCCCATCCATACATGACTCCTGGAAAAACCATAGCTTTGACTAGATGGACCTCTATTGGTAAAGTAACATCTCTGCTTTTTAATATGCTGTCTAGATTGGTCATAGCTTTTCTTCCAAGGAGCAAGTGTCTTTTAATATCATGGCTGCAGTCACCATCTGCAGTGATTTTGGAGCCCAAAGAAATAAAGTCTGTCACTGTTTCCATTGTTTCCCCATCTATTTGCCATGACGTGATGGGACTGGATGCCATGATCTTAGTTTTTCAAATGTTGGATTTTAAGCCAGCTTTTTCACGCTCCTCTTTACCCTGATCAAGAGGCTCTTCAATTTAGAAGACTCTCAACAGTCTTCTCAAACACCACATTTCAAAAGCATCAATTCTTTGGCACTCAGCCTTCTTTATGGTCCAGCTCTCACATTTGTACATGACTACAGGACAAAGGTTAATTTAAGGCAGTGGTTCTCACACTGTGGCCCCTGCAGCATGAACATGACCTAGGAACTCAGAAATGCATGCCTCGCCCACACCTACTACATGAGAATAAACTCTACAGGTGGGTCCAACCACTTGAGTTTTACCAAGAAGTTTTAACCTTCCACTTGATTCCAAAGCACCCAAAAGTCTGAGTAGCACTGGTTTAAAACATAAATGAGAGATGAATTAGTCTCTGCAGAGCTCCGTGGGAGAATGGAAAGCACTGCACAGCGCAGTGGTTAGCAGCGCAAATCCTGGGGCCCCGGGGCCAGGGCTCCGATTTCCGCTCAGCTCCACCCTGGCGCTGCCATCCCAGGGAGGTCACTTCGTTTGCCTCGGCACAGATCCTACAGAAGGCTGCTTGGATTTCAGTGCTGGTCCTATTTCCCAAGAGCTGTGTGACAGTAAGCAAGTCGTTTACTTTCTCTGGGCCTCAGTTACTTCATTTGCCAAAGTATAAATAAGAACACATGCTTCATGTAGTTCTTGTGAAAAGGGAATGACTTAATGTAATGTGCTATGCTTAGAACTGTACCTTACATCCATTAAGCACTCTTTATTACTATAATTATTATTGATTTCACAGGAACACATTATATTTTAGAGATAAAAGAGAGTCGACACTGAGTACTAACGCCCACAAAAAGGAAGTAAAACTCATCTATTCTGATGAGGAAAATTTTTCCTCATTTTTTACTAGGTAAGTGACTTTTTCTTTTTCCAGTTTACACTCTTCTCTTCGAATTTACTTTTTTTCCCAATGATGGAGCACTTAACTAGAAGTAATAACCTTCTCCAAAGAGTCAAGGGGGTCTGCCTTGAGGGCCATTTATTTCACATTAACACTTCTTTTTTAAACAAAGCACTTATGAAGAATGAAAAGAGATTTAATGAACATTATTCCTATGCTTGGGAAAATATTTCTGGGGATTATTCCAAATACATACCTGGTGTTATTTTTATCTAGAAACTCTGCATGTAAAAATTCTGGCAAGACCCCTCTGTGCAGTCATTGAGAAGAACACTGAAAATACCACGATGCAGAGATGTGGAGGGCAGGACTCTGTATCTCTCTCTCCTCACTACCAAGAGGTCATGTACTATGTCCCCCAGAACAAAGCACATGAATGTCAGCCACAGCACATCCAGGGTAGAGCATATTCCATTCACATAAACAGGGGCAACAAAACAGTGTGTTCTGAAGACAGAATAACTGGACATCCCTGGTAGGAAATTATGCAGTGAAATATTTCCAAGGGTCTCTCAGTGTTTAACCTCATACTTAGAAGATGAAAGAAAATATAAGGAAGACAAAACATACCAGGGCAAGTCACAAAACCAAAGTCTAAATAGAGGGCTTATTACTGAGAGTTCACTGCTTCTTGCAACCACAAAGGTAATAAAATAGAAGCTTGAAAATGAGTTTAGTTATTAATACTCATTGAGAGTCTAGAATCCCCTGCACCCCAGTTTCTAATAGAAGTATGTATGATTCTGGGGTACATAATCTTTATCTATGACTTTCTTCATTTCTCTAAGTATTAGAAAAATCAGTTTCCTGTGTAAAATCAAGTTAAGAGAATGCAAAAACATTTTCATAGAAACAAAAAAAAATGAGTATTTTCAATGCTACGGAGGGCTTACGATCTTTATTTGCACGTGAGCCGCATGTCCTGTGCTATTCGGATTTGTTTTTCCTGGACCTCAACCATGTGGTGAGGTAAAGGGGTTTTGGCAGAATCTGTTTTCATAATTTTCTACTTTCACATACAGGACACTGATTTCAAAGAACATTCAATCAAGGCATATCCTCAATGCAACAACAAATTTTATATTGGGGGAAAAAAGAAGGGTTAACAAGTTAAGATTACTTAATTTTTAAAAGGCACCCATGAGCTATGGCAAGTCAACCTGAATAGCTCATGTTTCTGTTGATCCAATACCCCACAATTTCAATTACAGAGGAAGGAGAAGTAACAAAGTCATATTTTACAACTAAAACCCCCGAATGGCAAAGAAAACTTCCAATCTTCTAATATTTTTAGAAAAACACATAGGATGCTTTATTTATATCAAAATATAATACATAACCTTCCTGGATTGCCTGGAAAAGGGACAAGCTGATTCCTCAGAACAAGATGTAACTCAAGATCCTCTAAAACAAGAAAAAATGTTTTCAACTATAAGATGCATGAGGTGGATAAAATGTAGCTTGGCCCCACTGTATCTGTCAGTATTAGTGACACAGCTACTGGTAAGGATACTGCCGGGGCCCTCTAAGTAGCTCATCAGAACACTTACCTGTATCGTCCTCTGAGTGCCATCGACGTTGACGGACAACAAGGGTGAAGCCAGGTTCCACGTGCTGGTCACATTTAGTTTCGACCCATCAACTTCCACCTGTTGTGACACCAAAGAAGACTGTTACCATGAAGAAAGACAGAGAACTGATCTCAAGTTCATTGCTGCATACAAAGCAGCAGCCATCCTAAACAGATGGCTCCCCAAACAGCCTGTCACGTTTGCTGCTTCCGCCATGAAAGACAGGGTCCAGCGAGAGTCTTCTCAGGCATCTCTGGGGAGAGGCGAAGGGCCTGGGCACAGCTGCCTCTGGGTACTGAGGTTTCGAGTGATTTCCAGTAAGTAACAAACAGCCTTCTAACTCTAAACCTATCTGGACATGCTACATTTACCGCAATTAGACAAGTAATGCATATAAATTTCAGTGACACTTTGCAACCCACACAACAGGGCTTGCATATAATATCCTCTCCAAGGACCAAGAAAGAACTTTTTCTGTGTTAATTTTAATGAAGGACTATGCATTGTTATCTTAATTAAACAGAAGCTTTAATTAGGCACAATTCTTTGGCGTTGAATATTAAAAGTCTATTTGAACTTTGCAAACTTCTGTCATATTGTTATCCATCATAAATGACTAATTTCATCAAGTTGTTGTTCATGGAGTTATCCCCCAAAGCCCATAATCTTCTAAAACAGATATTCTTAGCAGAAACATTTTAATAGCCAAGTAAATAAAAGCAATTGAAAAGAAAAACAACTCAAAGCTAACTTAAAAGTATCATTCCTCATTTCTTCCTTTTCATTCACCCATTCCCTAATTCTTCAATATGAGAGGGAAGGGAAAATATACATGATCTTTAACAATTCTTTCACTATCAATTCTGTTAATAGATACCCACTAAAATCAAAGACACACAGACTTGTACTGTCTAGAAGAGTATGTGCCTACCCATACATTTGGGTAGTTATTTGAGTGTGTGCTCAGTTGCTCAGTCGTGTCTGACTCTTTGTGAACCCATGGACTTTGGCCTGCCAGGCTTCTCTGTCCATGGGACTCTCCGGGCAAGTATACTTAGAGTGGGCTGCACTTCCATCTCCAGGGAATCTTCCCAACCCAGGGACTGAATTGGCATCTCCTGCATTGACAGGTGGGGAAGGCAATGGCACCCCACCCCAGTACTCTTGCCTGGAAAATCCCATGGACAGAGGATCCTGGTAGGCTCCAGTCCATGGGGTCGCTAAGAGTCGGACACGACTGAGCGACTTCACTTTCATTTTTCACTTTCATGCATTGGAGAAGGAAACGGCAACCCACTTCAGTGTTCTTGCCTGGAAAATCCCAGGGACGGGGAAGCCTGGTGACCTTCCATCTATGGGGTCGCACAGAGTCGGACACGACTGAAGTGACTTAGCAGCAGCAGCATTGACAGGTGGATTCTTTACCACTGAGCCACCTGGGAAGCCATTTATGTATATATATTTCCCCTCTAATGTGGCCATGAAGCCTAAAAACAAAGACAGGTTACTGGCTATGTAATAAAGTATCAGTAGGACATACATCAGGCACTGGCTTGAATTTCCAGGTTTAGTGGCCTCTCTGCACACAAAGTAGAATTCAATTACAGGCAAGAACAAAACAACTGCTTTGGAATCACACCGACTTGGGACTCACTTGACATTGCTGTTTTACCAAATGAAAGCTGTATACTAAGTTGGTATATTTAACTTCTCTGAGCTTCAGTTTCCAAACCATAATACAGTAAAAATGGCTATCTGAGAGGGTGCTAAATAAGTTAACATATGAATGTCTCAACCAATATGCTTGTCAGGGTGGGTCATAAATATTTTCTCTCTTCTCCTGTCTCTTAATAATTTTATTGTCCTACCCTTAAAATAGTTTTAAAAATAAGGTCAGATAATAATATCTCATACATTACTTATATATTACTCATATATTACTTACTATTAAGGCTGCAGTTTTGATTAAAGCAGTGCTAATATCCTTTAAATCACGCTATTCAGCCCTCATCCCCAAATTATCTCCTTATGCAATAAAAGAGTTCCAAAAGAAGCTCTCAAAAGTAAGAGTTTTACAAATCAGATCAGATCAGTCGCTCAGTCGTGTCCGACTCTTTGCGAACCCATGAACCGCAGCACGCCAGGCCTCCCTGTCCACCACCAGCTCCCGGAGGTCACCCAGACTCGCATCCATCGAGTCAGTGATGCCATCCAGCCATCTCATCCTCTGTCGTCCCCTTCTCCTCCTGCCCTCAATCCCTCCCAGCATCAGAGTCTTCTCCAACGAGTCAGCTCTTCGCATGAGGTGGCCAAAATATTGGAGTTTCAGCTTTAGCATCATTCCTTCTAAAGAAATTCCAGGATTGATCTCCTTCAGAATGGACTGGTTGGATCTTCTTGCAGTCCAAGGGACTCTCAAGAGTCTTCTCCAACGCCATAGTTCAAAAGCATCAATTCTTCGGCGCTCAGCCTTCTTCACAGTCCAGCTCTCACATCCATACATGACCACAGGAAAGACCATAGCCTTGACTAGGCGAACCTTTGTTGGCAAAGTAATGTCTCTGCTTTTGAATATGCTATCTAGGTTAGTCATAACTTTCCTTCCAAGGAGTAAGCGTCTTTTAATTTCATGGCTGCAGTCACCATCTGTTTTACAAATCAGATCAGATCAGTCGCTCAGTCGTGTCCGACTCTTTGCGACCCCATGAACTGCAGCACGCCAGGCCTCCCTGTCCATCACCAGCTCCCGGAGGTCACCCAGACTCGCATCCATCGAGTCAGTGATGCCATCCAGCCATCTCATCCTCTGTCGTCCCCTTCTCCTCCTGCCCTCAATCCCTCCCAGCATCAGAGTCTTCTCCAATGAGTCAACTCTTCCCATGAGGTGGCCAAAATACTGGAGTTTCAGCTTTAGCATCATTCCTTCCAAAGAAATCCCAGGGCTGATCTCCTTCAGAATGGACTGGTTGGATCTTCTTGCAGTCCAAGGGACTCTCAAGAGTCTTCTCCAACACCACAGTTCAAAAGCATCAATTCTTGGGCGCTCAGCCTTCTTCACAGTCCAGCTCTCACATCCATACATGACCACAGGAAAGACCATAGCCTTGACTAGGCGAACCTTTGTTGGTAAAGTAATGTCTCTGCTTTTGAATATGCTATCTAGGTTGGTCATAACTTTCCTTCCAAGGAGCAAGCGTCTTTTAATTTCATGGCTGCAGTCACCATCTGCAGTGATTTTGGAGCCCAGAAAAACAAAGTCTGACACTGTTTCCACTGTTTCCCCATCTATTTCCCATGCAGTGATGGGACCAGATGCCATGATCTTCGTTTTCTGAATGTTGAGCTTTAAGCCAACCTTTTCACTCTCCACTTTCACTTTCATCAAGAGGCTTTTTAGCCCCTCTTCACTTTCTGCCATAAGAGTCGTGTCATCTGCATATCTGAGGTTATTGATATTTCTCCCGGCAATCTTGATTCCAACTTGTGTTTCTTCCAGTCCAGCATTTCTCATGATGTACTCTGCATATAAGTTAAATAAACATGGTGACAATATGCAGCCTTGACGTACTCCTTTTCCTATTTGGAACCAGTCTGTTGTTACATGACCAGTTCTAACTGTTGCTTCCTGACCTGCATACAGATTTCTTAAGAGGCAGATCAGGTGGTCTGGTATTCCCATCTCTCTCAGAATTTTCCATAGTTTATTGTGATCCACACAGTCAAAGGCTTTGGCATAGTCAATAAAGCAGAAATAGATGTTTTTCTGGAACTCTCTGGCTTTTTCCATGATCCATAATAGTAAATGCTAAAAATGTCTTCTAAAACTGAAATATTGATTTAAAATAATTCTAAATTTAAAAGTTTAGAAAAGCTTACCAATCAATTATAGAAGTTTTGTTTGTTAAAAAGAGAAAGTTAGATGTTGTAAAGAAAGCTTTTGAATGATACTCATACTTAAAATTTGTAGTTGATATTAATTTCAAGTCAGACGGGCTTACAATGAAACCACAATCACCGTTTTTGGGGCACATGAAGGGGAATTGAGAAAAGTACCTCACCTACCCAGATCACCTTAAAGGAGGAGCCAGATTATTACATTCTGAAGCAAACCACTGTTGTGCATGCATGCTAAGTCGCTTCAGTCATGTCTGCCTCTTGGCAACCCCATGGATTGTATGAATGTCTGAATAAAACAAAATATATCCACACAACAGCATATTATATACTTGGCAATTAAAACGGATGAAATACTAATACCTGCTACAACACAGATGAACATTGAAAACATGCTAACTGCAAGAAGACAGTCACAGAAGACCATAAATTATATGGCTTCAAGGCAAACAGTAACCAGGATAACAGGTAGCAGAAGTCTCTTTGATGACAAATAGGATCCGCAGTCACTGGTCCAGGTCCTTGCAGCAAAGCCTTGTGGGGACACTGGGGGTCTGAGTTCTCTGTCCCACGTCCACAGTTATGAGGCCAGTGTGACCACATTCCCACTGGCCCTTCTCACATGCATCCAGACTCCATGCCTCAGTGGAAGGAGGGGAGATAGGGGAAGAAACCTAAAGTACTCCGGTGCCTAGAAGGAGCTAGCCAAACCAAAAGAGACCAAGACCCTGCTTATTAGCAAGCTTTTCTCCCCCCTCACCCCCTACTAAGGATCATATGTGATAAAGAAACTACACTTCCTTATACACCTGATAAGTAATGAATGTGAACGTGCATGCTCACAATCTAACTGAAGGGACAGCTCCAAACCCTAAACTAGCAAACAGATCTGCAAATGTTGAGTGAGGATGAGAACATGCCCAAAGCCACTACATACCTCATCGGCCCCCAAGCAACAGATTTCAAACATCAAACAAATGACAAAAAACCATAATTCTGAGCAGCAGATGCAGATCCTGTTGATGCTGTCGTTGGATGAGTGGAAGCTAGATGTGAGTATAAGCCGTACAGAGGTAGGGAATGTCTCTTTAAACCGCAGTTCAACACCACAGAGAGGTGGGGGCAGACATGAAGAATCCTTGTTACTATGCCAAACATACTGTTCACACGTAATTTTTCAGCCGAGGTGACTAAGCAGCGACACAGAGCCTAAGTGGCATTTACTTCACTGGTGCAACACTGAGAACCTGGCATAAAGAACCACCCTGTCATCTCAGGGCTGAAAACTGAGGGGAAACGAAATTGAGGGCAAAGGAAGTGATAGGTCTGACAGCGTTAGGGTACCCGGCCTGACAAGGAAAAGCTGCAAGCAACCTGTATGTACAGCCAACCACCTACACCACTGCAACATAAATAATAATCAGAAAACAAGCAATATTAGATCGCTGCACAGAATTTTCCCCAAAATTTTGAGGAAAAAAAAAAGGTAAATTAAGAGCATTCAACACAAGAACTCCTCAAAGAAATACAGGAAGAGTTCAGATAAATAATTCTCCAAAGTCTCAAAGACAGTCATAGGAAACATGACCCTTCTTTGAAAAAAAAAAAAAAAATGAGCTCAAAGAAGAAAAACAAAGGTTCAAAGAAGAGATTAAACAACAACAGAAGGAAATGAAAATCAAGCTGGTAGAACTCAGGAAAAAAATGAAGAGAAAAATAACATTATAGAGATAAAAGCCACGTTAAGAAGCACTGAAAATAGAATAAATGTGACTAAAAAGAAAGACAAGGACTGTACCAATTCTCCTTCAAAAGTACTACAAGCAAAGAATAGGGAATTCGCTGGCAAGCCAGTGGTTAAAACTCCACACTTTCACTGCCGAGGAGGCCCAGGTTCAATCCCTGGTAAGGAAACGAGGATTCCACAAATCATGTGGTGCAGCCCAGCCCATGCCACTGGAAGAAGGAAGAGTGTAGATTTAAGGATATAATGGGGGAAAGCTTTGCAAAATAAACAAAATACTAAATTTGTAGATCAATGCTTATCTTTATGGATAAAGAAGGAATTATGTGGATATTTAGGCAAAAATAAGAAATCATGCACAAGCAAGGAAAAAATTCAGGTTGGCCTAAACTTCTCAAGAGCAACACTGATACAGAAAACCACAGAGCAATGTGGTATAAGTACTAAAAAAAAATTAAAGGTTGCCTCCCAACATTTTCCTTTTATACTCAGCCAACCTGTCCTTAGAGTATATCCTAAAACATAACCTGCACCATATATGAACTCAACACCTTCTTTAAAAATGAGGCATCTCTGTACACAGATATGAAAACATCCCCAAGAAGACGCAGAATACTATATATAATATGCTATCATTAATTAAGAAAAATAATGTTAAATGTGTGCTTGTTTTGTTTTTTTCACTTTATAGCCACAGTGCACACACAGCTTGTTAGAATGAATCTTAGTTCCCCAACAAGGGACTGAACCTGTGTCCTCAGCGATGAAAAGTGCAGAGTCTTAAGCACTGGACGGCCGAGTTTGTGTTTTAAACACCGAGAACACCACTTGAAAGATGTGTAAGAGAATCAGCGTAGCTGAGAAACAGGAAAAGAAGGGAAGCATGCTTTTCACTGCCAATCCACTCATACTTTTTGAATTTTACATTAGTATAAAATTATACATGCATATGTATTTTATATATTAAAAATCTTTCCAGTGAGGAGAAGTGTAACTGCCTAATTCTTCATGCAATCAACACCTACTTTAGATCTTTCACTAATCAGATCAAATCAGATCAGTCGCTCAGTCGTGTCCGACTCTTTGCGACCCCATGAACTGCAGCACGCCAGGCCTCCCTATCCATCACCAGCTCTCGGAGGTCACTCAGACTCACATTCATCGTGTCAGTGATGCCATCCAGCCATCTCATCCTCTGTTGTCCCCTTCTCCTCCTGCCCTCAATCCCTCCCAGCATCAGAGTCTTCTCCAATGAGTCAACTCTTCCCATGAGGTGGCCAAAATACTGGAGTTTCAGCTTTAGCATCATTCCTTCCAAAGAAATCCCAGGGCTGATCTCCTTCAGAATGGACCGGTTGGATCTCCTTGCAGTCCAAGGGACTCTCAAGAGTCTTCTCCAACACCACAGCTCAAAAGCATCAATTCTTCGGCGCTCAGCCTTCTTCACAGTCCAGCTCTCACATCCATACATGACCACAGGAAAGATCATAGCCTTGACTAGGCGAACCTTTGTTGGCAAAGTGATGCTCCTGCTTTTGAATATACTATCTAGGTTGGTCATAACTTTCCTTCCAAGGAGTAAGCGTCTTTTAATTTCATGGCTGCAGTCACCATCTGCAGTGATTTTGGAGCCCAGAAAAATAAAGTCTGACACTGTTTCCACTGTTTCTCCATCTATTTCCCATGTAGTGATGGGACCAGATGTCATGATCTTCGTTTTCTGAATGTTGAGCTTTAAGCCAACCTTTTCACTCTCCTCTTTCACTAATAGCACACAATAAATAGTAGCTGTTCTTTTAAAACTTCAATTTGGCCAACAGAGCAATCAGTTCAGTTAGGTTCAGTCACTCAGTCATGTCCGACTCTTTGCGACCACATGAACCCTCAGCACACCAGGCCTCCCTGTCCATCATCAACTCCCAGAGTCCACCCAAACCCATGTCCATTGAATCAGTGGTGCCATCCAACCATCTCATCCTCTGTCATCCCCTTCTCCTCCTGCCCTCGATCTTTCCCAGCATCAGGGTCTTTTCCAATGAGTCAGCTCTTCACATCAGGTGGCCAAACTATTGGAGTTTCAGCTTCAACATCAGTCCTTCCAATGAGCACCCAGGACTGATCTCCTTTAGGATGGACTGGTTGGATCTCCTTGCAGTCCAAGGGACTCTCAAGAGTCTTCTCCAACACCACAGTTCAAAAACATCAGATCTTCGGCACTCAGCTTTCTTTATAGTCCAACTCTCACATCCACACATGACCACTGGAAAAACCATAGCCTTGACTGGACAGACCTTTCTTGGCAAAGTAATGTCTCTGCTTTTGAATATGCTATCTAGGTTGGTCATAACTTTCCTTCCAAGGAGTAAGCGTCTTTTAATTTCATGGCTGCAGTCACCATCTGCAGTGATTTTGGAGCCCAGAAAAATAAAAGTCTGACACTGTTTCCACTGTTTCCCCATCTATTTCCCATGAAGTGATGGGACCAGATGCCATGATCTTCATTTTCTGAATGTTGAGCTTTAAGCCAACTTTTTCACTCTCCACTTTCACTTTCATCAAGAGGCTTTTTAGTTCTTTACTTTCTGGCAAAAGGGTGGTATCTATCGTCTGCATATCTTAGGTTATTGATATTTCTCCCAGCAATCTTGATTCCAGCTTGTGCTTCTTCCAGCCCAGGGTTTCTCATGATGTACTCTGCATAGAAGTTAAATAAGCAGGGTGACAATATACAGCCTTGACGTACTCCTTTTCCTATTTGGAACCAGTCTGTTGTTCCATGACCAGTTCTAACTGTTGCTTCCTGACCTGCATACAGGTTTCTCAAGAGGCAGGTCAGGTGGTCTGGTATTCCCATCTCTTTCAGAACTTTGCACAGTTTATTGTGATCCACACAGTCAAAGGCTTTGGCATAGTCAATAAAGCAGAAATAGATAGAAAAACAGGAGTGGATACATGAATGAAGGGCAAACGTAAGGACTAATGGTTGTATTGAGGCAGAGAGACAGACCTTGAACTGGCTGCGAATCTTCAGCTGCGAGAGGAGGGGCTCAGGGCAGGGAACATGAAGGTTGACAGGAGGAGGGGGAGGTGGTGATGCAGACCACGGATGTCAGCTTCAAAGAACAATGGTTTTACAAGAGGGAGGGGAGCAGTGGTCTCAAATGAAACAGGGAGAAAACCAGTCCCAGCTCCCTCCAAGGTGCACACTGTCTAAGAAACTCTCCAGCCAGGTTTAACTCTCCTGCCAGATTTCCCTCTGTTCAGGCAAGTAAGAAGTGAAACATTCAGAAAAATGGCTGAAAATCCAGGGGAGTTTGTTGATGACAAAGCAAGAGATACAAAAGGCACAGTAGAGAAGGTCAAGAGCAAGTAGAGAGTTTATGTTGAATAACATAGGAAGGGGATTTAGGATAACAGATGACTGGATATTTAGGCTAACAGATGACTAAACTTTCACACTGCCCACCTCCTCTCCGTCTGCACCACTACTATCTTAGCCAAACGTGCTACCATCTCGCACCTGGACCACTGTCAGAGACCAGTCTTCCCACATATATGCTTCCATATATATAACTGGTTCTCCTCACCATAAGCCCAATAATCACAAAGCTGATCTTTTACAAAATGAGAAATAAAGGGAAAATAAAAACAACCTTAGAATATCCCAATGCAGGTCCTGCCTGTTTTGAAAACTGTAAACTCTTAAAAACACATATAACACGGTGATCTTCTGTATAAAGATACCATATTTCACAGCATTCTGTAATCATTTAAAGATCATACTCTATTTAAAACACTGACATTATCAACTTGGATTAACCAGAGCAAGGCTATGGTGGGTAGTATTCATGAAATTCATCTCAACACACTTTTCTGGTAACTTTTCCCCAGCTTAATCAAAGAGATCAGCTCAGTTGAAAATTATTCATAGTAAGAATATTTACGATGCTTGAAAACAGCAGCTCAAAAACAATGTCTTTCCTATTTTAAGAAAGCATTTTCTCACGTTTAGCAAATCTACCTGTAACTTCGTATTCCATTAAAAGCATTTTACTGTATCTGTGGTACAGATAATGTTGATGTGGAATATTTTCCATGAGTTGTTTGGAACATTCAATTTTCCTATCTACGTAATCATAAGGGAAAAAGAAAGTACACACCCTAAACTAATCTGACATATGAGAGAGATTACTTACATCCTTTACGATTAAAAAACAAAAAAGCACTTCCTCCGAGATACCTCATGACACAGTTACAGCTTCTACTGGAGTATGCACCTGCTAAACAGTTTTTTTCAACATTAGGAATGTAAGACCTACAAAACAAAACATTTGCCAAAAAGCATTTCCAAAGATAATAAAAATTAGGGACCATACTGGCTATAAGAAGTGTTTGTGATTTGTCATAAAAGTCTTTGTTTGGGTCACACACAAATTCTAAATTCGCTTTTTGTCATCAAATGTTAAGTTGGTTAGCACAGAGTTAAATCAAAGATAAAAATCAAGGTGTTTCACTAGTTTAAAAAGACTTTGATCTTTATCTTGATTCTATTTCTGGAAACAATATGAAGGATGAGAAAGACTTGTTAATCAAGCCATAACTAATTCTCAGAAAGGAATAACTAGTTCCTGCCCCTTTAATAGGCTTTCAGCATTAATCTTAAAAATAATCACTCTGCACAAAAAAGTGGAAAAAGATCTGCAGTTTTCTGATTTCACTATAATGCTGGAAAGGATCCTGGAAATCATATACTCAAGCCCAACCCTCTCTCCCTTTTATTTCATGTGTTGGGAAATTACAGAACCATACAAAGTGTGTAAGTTATAGAAGCAACTATCTTATAATTCTTCTGAGTATATCACTTAAATCCACATGTCAAAAGCAAAAGTAACCAAAGTAAATCTAAATACTGAGATCCAATGTTTGACCACAGTATTCACTCAGTGTGTGTTTTACCTTGAAAGAAAACTGTTCCGTAGACAAAGACAGCTACTGGTTCTTTTGGCTTTTATCTCCTAAGTACTGTTTACAAAAATATGATTATTAGATGCGTATCCAATAGATGAGGTTCATCCATACTCCCTAATAGCAAAGGAATCGACACATGATGCAGCTGATTAAAGTGGGAGAGCACCACCACCTAACATTACCACAGTTCACTGACTTTCACATAAACTGCTGTTGGATATATAGCATATAAATACACTTTTTAAAAAATTCCAGAAGTTAGGATATTGAAAATAAGAAGCACGTAATTTTCACGTTTGTGGTTCAATCGCTAAGTCGTGTCCGACCCTCTGCAACCCCACAGACTGCAGCACACCAGGCTTCCCTGTCCTACTTTTCACATCATTTTTATCTATTAACTTTGCAAAGTTATTTACCTCTGCATTTATTTCTCCAGTAAACTATGAGAAAAATAACTCATTTTATTCTATTATAATAATTATATTTCTTAATATTTTAATATGAACTATAATAGTCTTAAATATTAATACAACACAAAGAGAGTAGGTTTTCTTTATCCTGTTCCTCTATTTACTAAAATACTTTATTATTTTAAAACATGGTTATGATACCTATCATGCCCTTCTAGAGGGAAATGAGAAAACGTTTTCTGAAAACAAACAGAAATCACCATTTTCCATGAGTTTATTCCTTATCACCTTGAAAGTCTTCTTTTTCAAGTGTATGTGTAATAATGACAAAAACATCAAGAGGAATTAGACATAATGATGATGAAGATCTGTTAATCTGTCACAAAAGATTACATTAAGTATGAGTGTGTTGCTGCTGCTAAGTCACTTCAGTCGTGTCCGACTCTGTGCGACCCCATAGACGGCAGCCCACCAGGCTCCCCCGTCCCTGGGGTTCTCCAGGCAAGAATACTGGAGTGGGTTGCCATTTCCTTCTCCAATGCATGAAAGTGAAAAGTGAAAGTGAAGTCACTTGGTTGTGTCCGACTCTTTGTGACCCCATGGACTGCAGCCTACCAGGCTCCTCCATCCATGGGATTTTCCAGGCAAGAGTACTGGAGTGGGGTGCCATTGCCTTCTCCGATGAGTGTGTTAGAAATGTAATTAAATATATCTTAAAGGATGTGAATTGCCAAAACAAAGTTTAGGTACAGATCTACAATCAGCCAGGTTGACTAGTTTCTGTTTAATTATAGCCTCGTTAATTCATCAGTAACAACTTGGATTTCAATTGGATTTTTTTTTTTAATCCTACATTATTTTGCTCACAGTTTAATTATAGTAGTACTTTCTTTTGGATTGGTGTTGAAAAGGGTCATTCTCTGCAGATTCTGTTGTAAATTAGATTGGCTTAATGAACCTCTCTAGGTAGAGGAGCTTAATATGTCGAGCAACGGAAACTGACTTAACTTCTCCAAGTTTACCGAATGGTGGTGGAATCTGGTGTCTTCTCTGTAGCACTGTCCTCGACAGACAGAATGCTTGTGTGTGAACCTCAGCTCCACAAGTCACCCAATTATTCGTGCCTGTTTCTTCATGTCACATCTATTCTCACAGAGCAGTTGTGAGGAAAAAGGTCAAGCACCCAGAGCAGTATCTGGCACATAAGCCCTCAACTTGCTGGTGGTGGTCCCATTTACTGACACCACGTACTCTTCCCACAGTATTGATTATTCTCAATCCATTTGTTTCTGTTTCCAAGCATACCTACTTTTGCTTGCTCTTCCATCCTTCTTGTCCTTCCATGAATACCTCCTCCATTATTTAGCCTTTTGATTTCACCTGATTCCTATTAGCATTTATTTTGCTTTTCATATGCACTTTGCTAGCACAGAGGATTCCCCAATAAAGTCCCGTTGCCTCAGCTGGTGGTTCACCACCACAGGATCCCAATGGGTTACGGGACTTCACAGCAGTGTTTTAAGTCTCCCCTCTTCTAAATTCCCATATGCTGTCACTGTGATGTGCTGTTCTGTGCTGTTATCTATATTATATAATCTCTCTCTGTAACTGTTCAACATTCCAGTACTATCCAGAGACACGCATAGTTTGTCCAAATAGACCATTTCTTCCAGCCTAAAGCAAATATATCTGATATTCTGTTTTCTATGTTTCTACTATAAAAAGTAGTCAGTGGCTCTGTCCTCTCAGCCTCTGCAACCTTCAGTGACATTATTCCTCATAGATACACTAAGAAACTGTAGTACAGCATATTTACTCTTCCCAAAATTAGTATACATTTTATGTCCTTTTTAAAAAAAGCAAAAACATGTTTTTTAAAACTTCAGCTCAAAATCTTCCTTGGCTTCTGGTTGCTTAATAAATACAAGTCTCAACACAGCCCTCAAGATCTTGGGTACTGATGTCTCCATGTGGCAACCTCTTACTCCTATCCTTCCCTCTCTCTCTTACTCAGCAAAGGTACACAAGACCCTATTCCCTGATCTTTATTCCCACTGTTTACTAAACTTGAAACAGTCAGCTCGGCTCAATAGACATCTACCATCCATTCTTCATTATCTAGGATGTAAGCTCTTTATTTCCTCAGTTGCTCCTGTCTGACTGCTCCATTCTCCCTGAACCCACCGACATCATCTCTAATCCTCTGCTAAACTGGACAGCATCTTTCCTTTCTTTGAATTTCTATAACATGTTTTTTTTTTTTCTATGCACTTATCACATTATGCCGTATGTCACAATTGTTAGTGTACTAATCCCAACATGTCCCAAAACACTTCATGAGGCCTACTGAATGCCCTGTTCCTTCATGTCAATCATGAAGAGCTTAGCACACTGCTTTGATGGTGAAGACTGGAGTGTCCTAGACTAATATTTATTAAAAATAAAAATGATTTAATTCAGTGAAATAGAAAATCTTTTATTTTCATGATTACAGAATTACTGGAAAACTCCCAAAACTATGTTTTTAACTTAAATATCCCAACATAAAACAAATAAAAGCATATGACTTGCTTAAGCATCTGTTACACATGTCATACAGATAAGTGACTTTTGTTTTAGATTCTTGACCATTGACAATACAGCTCTGATTCAAAACACCTAAGACAGCTTTTGGTAAAACTAGTAAAGTAAATTTTAAATAAAAATATGATTAGTCATAATGTCCTATAAAGTGTTGATAATTCCTGCACTTTAAAATCCATATGTGCTTATAATAGCAAATTAAAGTTATCCAACTACATAAAGGACTTCACTAACCCTTTTATGAAACAAAACCTACAAAGGATCTAGTATTTCAGAGATGAACACTCCAACTCTACTCAGACGTATACACCCAAGCACATTTAACATAGCTCATTTGGAGACAGACTAAATTTCAAAACAAATTTAAAATGCTACTTAAAATTCTATCCCATCTCTAGGGTTTCACTTTCATGTCCACCCAAATAAAATTATCCATTCAAATTGTTAGATAAATCCTTTTAATTCTGATGACTACAAACAAAGTAAGACCATTCTTTTATTTGTAAAACTATGCTCCCAAATGGAAAGGAGAATAAGCCTGGCACTTTTCCAGGGGCCTTGGAAAAGGGCAGGGCTAATATAATACACCACTTTGGGTAGCAGTTACCAGACACAATACACCCATCATGGCCAAACGAAAAGCTAACAAGGAAAGGGATGAATGGAGAACGATTGAAAATGGTATAGGAAATTAATGAGCAAACAACACTCATTCCTCCAGAGCTACAAACTAAAAAAGAAATAGTGAAATTGTTTTTATATTTTAATTCCTTAGAAAGTTTTTTAAAAATCTAAAATATTTCAAGCAATGCTGCTGCTGCTGCTGCTAAGTCGCTTCAGTCGTGTCCAACTCTGTGCGACCCCATAGATGGAAGCTCACCAGGCTCCCCTGTCCCTGGGATTCTCCAGGCAAGAACACTGGAGTGGGTTGCCATTTCCTTCTCCAATGCTTGAAAACAAAAAGTGAAAGTGAAGCCGCTTAGTCGTGTCCGACTCTCAGCGACTCCATGGACTGGAGCCTACCAGGCTCCTCCGTCCATGGGATTTTCCAGGCAAAAGTACTGGGGTGGGGTGCCATTGCCTTCCCCATCAAGCAATGCTACTTTGAAATAAAGAGCAACCCAAATCAATTCTCTGGATAGCCCAAAAGCATGGGAAAAGAAGTAATAGTCTAAAATTTTATCTTGGCTTCTCCACCTCTTACTAGTCAAGAATCAACATTTTAAAACACCTTACACAAAGGTTATGTTTACTTGATAATAGATCTCAAGGGGACTTTGATCAAAACCAGAGTACAAAATTTACATAAACTACTCATCTATGTAATAACCAGAAGACAGAGCAGTTACAGTAACTGTTTTCAGCCCCTAATTTTCAAGCTGAAGTCTCTAGCAAGCTTCTCTCCCTAGATACTCCTTTGCAAAGGGACCTTTGATTCAAGGAAATAAGACTCAACTCTACTTTTCAACACAGGTAATTCTAAATCATTTGCAGATAGAGAGGGGACCAAAAACACATGGAAACACCGACAGGAACAAAGATAAGATACACAAGAGTCACACCCTCCTAACTCACCTAAAGAAAAACATTTTCTTTACGGAAATTATTTCTGCTGAAGGAAAGTACATCATTATCTCCAGCACAAAAATGCTAAGATCAATCATTACACAACCTTACAATTGTTAACACTTCTGTGAGGGGTGGTCCCCGCATAGAACAGGCAAGAAGACCAACCCCAGTGATTAAAAATTCCACCCGGAGTCGTTTCTTTCGATTAAGGAAGTGTCTTTAGAAAGTTCCTATTATAATCACTCTCTCTAGACATTAACTCATTTGTGCATGGGCACACAGATTGGTTTATTAGGTTATTAGCACTGACTTTAGATAAGTCATTTTTGATGAAAGGAATTGGGAAAAAATTTTAAAGCAGGTACTGGGAAGGATCTGGCCAAATATAGAAGACCTTCTAACAGTAGGGGGTAAGGTCACTGAGCATATTAAACCAACCAACAAACAAGCACCCTTCTGTGGTGGAAAATTTCGAACATATGCAGAAGACAGAACAGCTTAATAAACCTCTACAGTTCCATCACTCACGCTCAAAACTTTCCCATTCAAAGCCGATCTTGTTTCATCTATATCCCCGTTGATTCCCTCACCTGCTCCAAGAATACTTAGAAGCAAATCCCAGTCTTCTCATTTTATCCATAAACTCAATTAATACACTTTCTTAAATTTAGCCTAAACTATTGATGATGCTCATTTAGTTTTTGGCAAAAAAAAAAAAAAAAAATCAAAAATTAATTTCATATTCAGTATAATAGTTCTTTTCTATTCCACACATAAACTTTGGTTTTTCTGAGCCCTGGAAGGCAGGTAGGGAGAGGTGGGAAGTGGGTAATGGGGCAGAGAGCTGTAAAAGGGTACCTGAAGAACAATCAGTAATCACACACGCACACGGCATATTATGCTTCCTGTAATTTCTATTCATTGAAGGATGAGGTCACAATGAAGTGTTCCTGTTAGTCTGGGTCACAAAAGTAATTCAAGATGCATATAAAAATGCTTATTATCATTCAAGTTCTCTAAACCCATTCAACCATTCAGCCCTTTGCTTTCTGATAAGACTGCCAACAACTATGCCAATTAGTGTCAATTGCAATGTTAGATTTTTTAACATTTGCACCTGCCTACCCAGTTAGTTTACTGGGCAGAAAGAAGTGACTGATGGTTACAAGTTTCAGCAACACCAAATGCTAACTGTTCTTATGTTAACATTTGCAAGTCTACAAGTTCACCAATCAGCTTTTTTAGAAAAACATATTTTACTAGCTTCTGTAGAGGATTTCTTCCTTTATACGGAAGGTTTAGCCACTGTATTGTGAGCTATAGCAGTAACAATAATTTTTAAAAGCCTGAAGTTTTTTAAATAAGGAGAATGTAATTTACAACAAACTCAGTGAATTACTTACAGTTACTGCAAAGTTTCACTCAGACTAAATTCATGCATTTCATTTGAACACATGATCAAATTTTTAAAGACCACGTACTCATATTCTTTAGTTTTAGAACCAGATTTTTGGTTAAAGTTTCTTTAAGAACTTGCAAGCCAAAAATTAAAGCACATATAAAAAGTCAGGGTATATTTAACATGGAAGAAATCATGAACATCTAGAATTTGATCTTAAGATATATCTTCATACTAATTAATTTTGCATCTCTATTTTTTAAATGTTAAGTAACTGCCCCTAAATTTACAAACATGCAATAACTCTGAAATATCAGGAACAAACTACAATCATTAATCTATCCTCAGATCAAAATGTTTCACTTTGGCTTATTATAATTAATAACAACACAGTACTTTCTAAAATTTCACAATTGAAGCAATGGTATGTAGCTAATGAAAGCTACCAGGAGTAATATAGTAGTTAAAGGCAAAGTGCATTACTACAGAGAAATAAAAATTGCATGTCAGTATCTAAAAGTATGGGAGATGCATATAACGTAGCACATTCTATCTAGTGTCATTACTTAAATTGCTACTTTTCCTCAACAATCTATTCTCCAGCTCTAGCAAGTAGAATAAATGGTAATTTTACCTGCCAAATTTGGCACAAAAAAGGACAAGCAACTTCATTAACAGAACAATGCTTTTAATATGATTTTTTTTTCCTTTTTCCACCCAGTGCCAAGTAGTAGAACAATTGGAATCAAGAAATCTTAAGCAAAATTACCTCCCCTTGTTGAAGTTCTACATGCTTGAATAAGCAAATGATACATATGGAGTGCAGGCAAGAATATTCTCCTGGTAAGTTAGTGTATTTCTTGTACTGCAGCCTAACTCCAAGCTGGTATGCTAAACTTAAGTGACCCCATGAATATACAGTCCATGGAATTTTCCAGGCCAGAATACTGGAGTGGGTAGCCTATCCCTTCTCCAGGGGATCTTCCCTACCCAGGAATCGAACTGGGGACTCCTGCACAGCAGGTGATTCTCTACCAGCTGAGCTACAAGGGAAGCCCAAGTTAGTGCAATTTTTGTACTGCAGCTTAACTTCAAGGTGGTATGCTAAACTCAACAACAAAAAGAAACCCCTCTGCACTGAGCTGAAGTTCTCAATGTATAACGTGGCAATGCGTGGATATATGATCATTTAAAAGCCAACAGAACAGACGAAACCTGAAAGCCTTGATTTATTATTGACAGACTAAACTTTGGGTGGCAACATCCATCAGTGTACCTAAATCAGTATGTGGAATGAAACAAAACAGATCTTTCTTCAATCTTTGTTAAATTAAACCAACGGAAAATGACACCCGCCACCAGCAACTTTGCCAGTCACCACTACTCTCACACTTAGCTGGTGTTGTCAGTAGCTGCCTATAAAGAGAACCATAAATTCTTCTAAACCTTATTTCAAACAACTATAAAAATAATAAGCAACCACAAGTCCTCTATTAATTGAGCTGGACATGTATCATAAACCAAGATAACATTTAAGCTAGTTTTCAAGTAGTCATCTTTAGATTTTGAAAGCTAAGCATAAGCACTTTTTATCTAGTTGGGTGAATTTGGTAGCTTCTCACACGTTTGTCCACGGCTGCTTACAAAGAGGATTATGCCGTATTTAGTATCAAGCTGGTTCCCTTACTCGTTCCACAAGTAACCATACATTGCACATCTAAACACAGTCAGGTTTTAGAAAAAGCCAAGCAACAAAATGAGGCAAGAGCAATATAAACCCATCATCATGCTGACGTGGCAACAGAGCTGAGAGCAAAAACATCCACACAAAGCACACTCGGAGTCATTTGCACTAAATCTTAAAATTTCAAGCAATATGCCTACCGTTGTGAGATTTCAACACTGAGTTAGAAACAAGTGACATGGTTTATTTCATAATTCTATCTTAGAGATAAAATGCCTTTAAAAAAGAAAACAATATTGAAATAGACTAGAAACTCCAGTAATGGTAATAGCCAGATTATGAGTGTCCCCTGGTTTTCTTTGCAGCTAAGCTTTTGTCACTTGTTCAGAAAGGGTGTGTTGGTCAGTCAGTTGTGTCTGACTCTTTACAACCCTATGAACTGTAGCCTGCCAGGCTCTTCTGCCCATGGGATTCTCCAGGCAAGAATACTAGAGTGGGTTGCCATGCCCTCCTCCAGGAGATCTTCCCAACCCAGGGGATCGAACCCAGGTGTCCTGCATTGCAGGCAGATTCTTTAACATCTGAGCCACCAAGGAAGCCTTGTTCAGAAAAAATGAGCCTAAATTGAAGAAAGGGAACATGCACTGAGTGGCAAACATGTATCAGATATTTTAATAAACATTAAACTCACTGAATCCTCAGAGTAGGCCTACAATGGGGATGTTATTAACCACATTTTATAGATGCCAAATCTGAGGTTAGAGAATTTAAATATGGGTTTATGGTTCCACAGTTAGTGAAGGAGCATATCCAAACCCAGATTGATCTGATTACCTCAACCAAGCCAGTTTAGAAAGTTGTGGTTAAGTTCATTTGGAGGGAAAATACAAAGGTCAATATTTTATTGAGAAGCATGGTCACTATAATAATTGTGTGGTAATTCCATGGTGCCTGGAGCTTTTCAGAATGGGTAGAGTATGTACAGGGAGATGGTGAAGGACAGGGAAGCCTGGCGTGCTGCAGCCCATGGGACCACAAAGAGTCGGACACGACTGAGTGATGGAACAACAATCCATGGATAAGAGAAAGGCTTTGAAAGAAGGGCAGATCCCCCGGAAGAGCTAGATTCTGTCAGCCGGGCACCTTAACCACGCAGGTGTGCCCTAGAGTGGGGAAGGAGGAACTGCAGAACTAGTGGGCTTGCAAACTGCAGCAGGGCCCCAGGGCGGCAAGGGACACGGGGACAGCAGTGACTGGCTCACCAGCCGCATAGAGAAAATTGCCCAAAGTGGACCACGAGAGGCAAAGACTCTCTCTACAACACTCTCCAGGTATTCTGTTGTGGCCTCAAAAAGGGCTTTATAAAATAAATGAAGAATACAATTCTAAGCAAAGAATTTTAGAATCTTAGAATATAAATTGATACCCACAAACCTCACTAAAGTATGTGTGCATATTTTCATTTTAGTCTTATTGTTTAAACTTTCCATGGATTTTTCACAAAATGGAAAAGAACTGTTTGCAAAGTAAATGCTATTTTAGATTCTTTCAAAAAGCAAATTGTCTCTATTTAAGGGGGAAGGGAGATGGCTCCTTCAGTATCTACTACATGCCAGCCACTGTACTAGAGACTTTACATATTTCATCTTATTTGATTTTAACAAAACTCTGTAAAGAATCCACCTGCCAATGCACCAGACCTAAGAGACTCTTTACGGGCTTCCCTGGTGGCTCAGAGGTTACAGCGTCTGCCTGGAATGCGGGAGACCCGGGTTCGATCCCTGCCTGGGTTGGGTAAGACCCCCTGGAGAAGGAGATGGCAACCCACTCCAGTACTCTTGCCTGGAGAATCCCTTGGAGGGAGGAGCCAGGTAGGCTACAGTCCATGGGGTCACAAAGAGTCGGACACGACTGAGCGACTTCACTCTCACTTTCACTAAGAGACTCTTTGATTCCTGGGTTGAGAAGATCCCCTGGAGAAGGAAATGGCAACCCACTCCATTATTCTTGCCTGGAGAATCCCATGGACAGAGGAGCCTGGCGGGCTACAGTCCATGGGGTTGCGAAAGAGTTCAACACGACTGAAGAGACTTAGCACACACGCACCGAAGATTATCACCCATTTTATAGATGAGGAAAAGGAAGACTAGAAAAGATAAGTAACTGCAGCTGGTTTGACAGCCAGTAGTCTCGGGACTAGTATTTAAACTCAGGTCCATTTGACTCAAGGACTGTACATTCTCCTCTGTACTGGCATTTATATAAATACTATTATTGCAGTGTCTCAGAGGGGTTAAATGGCTTTTCCAAAGGTAAAGGACCATCTGTCTTCAAAAATTGTGTTTTTTTTTTCAAGTACAATGTTACATGACTGTTTCTCTACTACATCCTTACCGAGCCCCAAACTAAACCTTATTAGTAAATGCAGACAGTTAATTTTTACAGCTGAAGGGAGGGGGCATATGACTGCCTGTGTCCCCGTATGCATGTGATGGATGCTTCTTTTTATAAAAATACCCCAGCCTGCAGAACAGAAAATGTGATCACTGTACTATGATAGTAACTAACTTCAAATACTAGAAGTAGGGTTCCCTAACATATTGTCCTGCAAATGTACATACAAGATAATTCACAAATGTTCTGTCTTTCGTACTGGAGGTTTTCTATTTCTACCAAGATTTTTAGGGCATTTGCAAGAGATACTAATGCTGTGGAGCCATGGAACACTGTACGAAAGTCAGAACCATTAAAAGAACTCCTGAAGTAAATCTCACTCATAAAATTGAATAAAATCATTCTATTCACACATGTGTAACAAAATATTCCTGAACCACGTGTCCACAGTTCTCCTGACACCAGGAATCCCACAAAATAGTCACAAAAAACACAGAGAACAGAGATCATTTCCCCACAGTATGTTGGTCTTCCCAGGGAAATCTCTTTGTGAGTTCATTGTGAGCACTGTTCGGAGTATTTTTTAAAACTGTTTTAAGCCTTTGTGTATCTTTTTCTCATATCTTCAATGGTGGAACATGCCTGACCTTTGGGTTTTGGAAACTGGCACAGTTAAGAACTGAATCTGATAAATAAGATGGGAAAGATCAGCTATGACTTCCAGAAAACGGAAATATAAGCCTGAGATTCTACAGATTCTTGGATGGAATACTGAAATAAGACACCAGAAGAATCTGTGGGATATATTAATATGTATTTTTCAGTGTGGCTTTGGGACAATTTTAAGCTTGAATAGTCTAAATTAACTTGGTCTTTTCAAGGAAAAGAAAGATTAATAAGAAGTTTAAGAATATCTTTTAGGATTTTTATACAAATCAGCATGTTAGAGCAAGAGAAGCTTTTCGAGAATGCAAACCTGTGCCTGTGAGTGAAAAGCCCCCAAACCCCTGAAGCATTTCATCCTGAAGAATGACTGGGATTCTGGGAGAGAGCACAACCCCCTGAAATGTAATTAGAATCGTGGGCATGGGAGAAAAAAACTGCCTTCATGATGAACTATCCCAGACCCTCAGACACACTAACTGGAGAATGGCGTTATTTTCAGGGGAAATCCAAGTAGCTCTACTAATGAAATATTAAGTTTTAAGGATAATTTTAAAAAGTAGTAGTAGCAAATATTTTTTTTAATATATAATTTTACCATAGAATAGATGTTTGCCTTCTTTCAACGTATTTATTGAAAGCATACCATGAGCTTACACTGCAGGCAGAATAAATCAAAATTACAATTACTATATGAGTTATGGAAACTCTAGTTAGTTGACTAGCTCTGCTTTTGTGGTTAATATTAGAAGCTTCTGAATCAAGCATATGTCTTATTAATGTATTTGGTACCAGTTTTCGCCTTATTCTGCTTTCAAATTTTGTGTTTTAGAGAATTCTTTTCACAAGCTTATGCCCCATTTTTCAGTTCACACCTCTCTGAAGTAAAATATGCAAACACACACACAGAGCAAGATCTATTCCACAGGTCTCCACTTCCACCAATAACCAGCACTGAGACAAAAGGACCCTCGCGAAGAAAGCTATGTTTTCTTAATAATAACAGTTGTATAAACATAAGGTCTTCTCAGTTAAAGGGAAACCGACATCAAAAAGCAGTAAAACACAGAACCCTAAACCCCTCTTTCTTTGAAGAAACCCGTTTGAAGCGAGGTGTTTCTAGTTATGGGTGAATGAAATGAGAATTCAGCCGCAGCAAGCGGACATCCAGTCCTATGGAGGACTAATTAAATCCATCTGAGGAGCTGTATCTCAAACCGCCTCACACATTTCAAAGGAAAGCACCCGTCTGCCTTTTGCAAAGACATCAAAACCTTCAGTCACAAATGACGCACGTCGAGGCTCTATGACAATGCTGTTTTCATGGGCTACAAAGCTTCATAAAAGGAATGTTAAGAGTTTACACTATTTCATTTCTGAAGAATCAGAGTTAGGACATGTTTACTTATCACTACCTGAAATTTCTTTCCAGCTTCCAACTCTATAGTTTTGTGGATCTTTTCCAAGATCTCAAAAATAACACAGGAGATGCATCAGTATTTAAAGTGCTTCATATATGTGCTGAGCGGAAGTTCTTTAAAAAAATACTTGAATTAACCATGATTGCATGGTTATTGCTTTCTTTTTGATACATAAAACCAGGATTTTGATGTTCCATTAAGATTCCTGAGTAGTTAATAAAAGATTGTAGAAGGTGCACAAAGCTTTAAAACCTCACTGGTTTGACAAAATATCCCATTTAATAGCCATTATTTGGCCTGTAAAGTGGTAGGGGGAAAAAAGTTATATTCAGAATTTGAAATATTATCCCAACAGAATGAAGCAGCCTTAGTGTCTGTGTCTATCTCCCCAAGCCTGTCAAACCTTCTGTAATTGGTTGTGGGAAGCTCACATACAGAGGAATCACCCTTTTTTAAGCTGCATCATTTTTTTTTCTTAAGAAAGAGTATTAGATGTGACAGTGGGCAAAAAGCTCCCAAATAGGAGAAATTCAATACTTTAACTTTTTTCCCAATATATTATAGAGATAAAACTAACACCATCTGCATAGATGCTAAATTTAAGAGTTTCTTTCCATTGCAGAGAGCTCAATATAAAGAGAAGGACTAGCCATTAGGAGACCCGGGGCTTCCAGCCTTGCTCTCTTTAATCACCCAGCAATCTTGGGTGTCCCAAGTGTTAGTCACTTAGACATTTTTGCAACCCCTAGGACTGTAGCCTGCCAGGCTTCTGTCCATGGAATTCTCCAGGCAAAAATATTGCAGCGGGCAGCCATTCCCTTCTCCAGGCCATCTTCCCAAACCAGGGATCAAAATCGGGCCTCCTGAACTGCAGGCAGATTCTTCACTGCCTGCACCACTGGGGCTCCCCAGGCGGCGCTAGTGGTAAAAAAAAAAAAAAAAAAAAAAAAACAAACCTGCCTGTCAATGCTGAGTATGCAGTGGATATTTATCCTGCATATAACCTATTCATAAAAGTGTTTTGTTTCCTCAAAAGCACACTACTGTATATAGTAAGCAACTTTCTTTTTAATAAAAATGAATGCTTTTCAACTCAACTGGTATCTTGCAAGGAGGTGGGTGGTTAGGGCTGTTCTCCATTTGGATACATGGTAAGACGGTCATCTCCCGTCCCCTAAAGGAGGGGCACGGTCACACGACCCGCTGTTGCGATGGGACGGAACGTGAGCGGAAGGATGCCGGCTCACGCTCCAAGACCCAGTCATGACTCCCCACGCTCATTCTTTCCCTTGATCAGAGTGACCAGCAGCATGGCAGCCCGTGCCTCCTGGTCAGCAAGAGCCCAGCACACCCACAAAGGACATTTAACGTTTAAGAGACAAACTGTGGGCGTTTTAGGTCCTTGCAGTATTAGAGCAGCTGTTACTCGCAGAAAGTTCCAGTTAATCTCAAATGGTATAGGAAGCTCTCTCCCCACCTCTCCTCCTCTTCAGCCCTTCCTCCCCTCCTCCCATCCCTCTCTCTCAACAAATACTTCCTGAGAAGTACAAGGCATAACCACCAAGACAAGGTCTCCATCCTTGTATATATTTTAGTGTCAAGAGATGGAACTTGGTCAAATGGAAAAAGAAAAACAGAAGGTATATAATTAAAGTTTATGATAAATGCAATGAAGGAATTAAATACTATCATATGATAGCAAGTGACTAATTGGCCACTTAAGAGACCTGAACTCCCTTACTGCTTCCTCAGGTAAAAACAACGCCAAAGACAAAACAGTAGCCATCAACCACCTCTCAACTTCACCAGAAATAGTTAAGTAAAAGAATCTGACAGCAAACAAGTGTTCACCAAAAATATGACACAAATTCCAGGAGATGGTGAAGGACAGGGAAGCCTGGTGTACCACAGTCCATGGGGTTGCAACGAGTCGGACACAACTGAGCGACTGAACAACAACAACACAAGTCTATTTGTTCGTAACAGCGACCAAGGTACAGAGTCTATTAATCCTCACAAGTTGTCGATTTGAACACAATTTAGACTTTCTAGAAATCTCCGTCCATCAATAGTATTCTCTAGAACATACTTCTATTGCTCTGATAAGAGAGGGCTAGAATTAACAAACAACTCAGAATATTATTACTATTCAACAAATGCTGTGCAGCTAACTCTACAGTTTAAGTCTCTCTACTGTCGATGTATTTTTTTCCCACTGCCAAAATAATGGGAGCTGAGGATACTAGTACCTCCTATTTGCAGTGCTGCCTCAGTGGACGCTAAGACGTCTCCTTCACCCTGCACTCCTGCAAGCTGCTCTCCACAGTGTAGCCTAAGGGCGTTCTTTCTTACAGGCAACTCTGATCCAGTTTCCTGAAGGAAGGCCTTCTCTGGTTCTCCCTGCTCTCCAGATAAATCCACACCATTAACGCCAAGAGTCGGGCACAACTTAGTGACTCAACAACTGATTTTCAAAACTTTTCAAACAGGATATGCAGTGGGTATTTATCCTGTATTTAACCTATTCATAAAAGTGTTTTGTTTCTTCAAAAGTACAGTACAGGTATAGTAGGCAACTTTCTAACAAAAATTAATGTTTTTTTCAACCCAGCTTGTATCTTGCAGGGAGATGGTCAGGGCTGTTCTCCACGTGAACACGTGGCAAGACTTCCATCTCCCATGCCCGCATCATCGGGCCTCTGCTCACTTCATCCTGGTGTCACCCCTCACACCTCTCTTCTCACCACCTTCCCTCCCTGCCACCAGGTCCCCTACAAGCTTTCCATGTTTCAACTCCTCCATTTCCCCAGACATATCGCACAATCTTTTAAGCCCTTTTTACAGTTTTTACGTATGCTTTCAAACTCTGACCTCTCACCCTCCCCTCGCCTCCCCACGTGGACTTCCACAGGATTCAGTTTGGCCTTTATTTTCTTCCTAAGTCCACCCACAGCCACGCATGTCCAGATCAGACCCCCGCCCCACACCAGGTGGCCTCCATAGATAGCCTCTACAGCTTCCTGGCATCATCCACTCATCCTACCTGACACAGCCTTTATCTAAATAGTACAGAGAGAGATTTCCTTGTCTCGTTCTAATTATATTATCACTTTAGCCTGTTCAAAGATATCCTCATGAAACAACTAATTACTTTGGTCTATTCTATAGAATATGTGCCTTGTCTCAAGCACAAAGTTAAAACACTTCACATATGTTGAAGGACAGTCTTTGTCCTCGTCACCCTCTACAGATGACAAATTTTACAGAGAGTCAGACATCATCTCTTTTGATTACTATTGGTTCTCCAGGAACTATGTCATTTGAAGTATCTAATAAACGGCTATGAAACTATATTACAGCTAAATGATAAATGTAGAGTGGCTACAAATACACTGAAATTCATCTAATGGTTGAGTCACTCAGCAAAGGCACTCAACTGTTTTCTTCACTGTTTATTTATGTACAAATAAGTCTGAGAGGCCATCAGTATCATGACGAAATAAATGACTTACAATAAATTTTTGTGATAGAACTTTTACCAGTGCTCATAAAAGGCCACTGGACTACTATGGATTATCTATAAGTGCTTATAAAATTGAACTGAACTCAACCTGAATATCAAATAAAATTTATCAGAAAGTGGCTGAAACCAGGCAGTAACACTAAAAATCACTTGAAGTTTTAATTATAGTATTTGCCAACCTTAATGTGATAACAACCAATACCATTTAGCTTTTCATTTCCAAAGTAGCTGGCTTTCATAACTCCTTTTTCCCCTTCATTTAGTCACATAACAAGTTACTTCACTCTTGAGCACAACATGCCTAAGTCACTCAAGAGGGTACAGGTGCAACTATGCACCCCATTAGACAAGCAATTTTCCAGATTACATGAGCAGGAGCCTCATCTTTTTGTGAAATCTAGTCCCATGGTTCATAAGTGCAGTCCCAGACCCACTGAACAAGGTGGCATTAAAAAGCAAACACATCAAGCTGTGCATGATGTACTCTTCAGACTTTATTTTTCTACAATCTTGTTTATTTGACCCCCTCCTACGTTCAGGAATAAAATATTCTTTGACACAGAGGAAGAGAGACAAATACAATAATGATGGTTTTTTTTTCCTAAGGAGGATATTTGAAAATTATTTTTTTAAAGAACAATCATGATTCTTACCATGTCCCTATACAAATTCTAGTACCTACATGATTTAGCATTACTCTCTGCAAATGAGATAACAACCAGATTATGATGTAAACTGCCGGTATAAACTCTTATTGAAGATGTACTTAAGATTCTTTTCCCTGGAGAAGGAAATGGCAACCTACTACAGTATTCTTGCCTGGAAAAGTCCATGAACAGAGGAGCCTGGTGGGCTGTAGTCCATGGGGTTACGTGATTGAGCACGCATGCATATGGAAGGTGGGAGGAGATGGGTTGGTAGCAATAGACTAGTAAAACTGAAAAAAAAAAAAAAAAGTCTTTTCATTAATATTTGAAAACATGAAGAAAGGGTTAATTTGTACACAAGATTATTTATTGGTATGTGCTAAGTTCCTTTAATTCTTCATCTTTTTGAAAAATGTTACATAAAAAATACTCAGCTCCACTTAAAACTACATTTTCAAAATGTTCTCTAAATATCAAAACAAACTCTGGTGGAATGTTTTCTTAGTCAGGATATCTAGAACAAAATGCACGGTGGTAGAAAAAAATGTGAAAGAGCTGGCTATACTAGAGAGAGAAAACCTCACACAATGCATATATCATTATTTCTTATTATGCATCCATATGTAATTATTATTTTTTATTCTTATGCTCATCACCATATTCTTCCTTTGAGAAGAAAAATACAGGGTGGTAATTTCAATAATATGACTATTACAAAACATTTCCCTCCCTCCACCACAGGCATCTCAAGTTGAGACAATTTTACATCAACCAAAATGAACATTATTAAAACAAAATGCAAGCACGAACAAAATCCTGCAGATGCAATATCTTATGTATTTCAAATCTTGTGTTGCTCTACAAATTACTACTTGCTTGGATAAGACTGCAAAATTACCACGAAAAATCAGTACTTTGGACTTTAACACAACTTGAAAAATATGTTAACATCTACAAGAGCAGTAAGACACTGAAAATGCTTTCTGACAAACTACTCTTAACCAGTATCTCTAATTGCACACTTTGTGAAACTGTACATTATGTAATACTATGATTTATTCACACTCTTGTGATGCCTTCTAGGCTGCCTTTAAATGGAATGACTTGAGCCTCAATGTTTAACACAAAGAAACTTCCTATTATCATGTGACAAAACTGTTCTGGCTAGAAGTGTATTATTCCTTAGATTAACAAAGATGTGTCCAGAGTCTAACAGAGCTAACTTTCCAAGTTGGTGCCACTATTTCTCCGAATTTTCTCTAGCAAAAGTACTTTGTAAAGTCAGATGCAGAGAGGTACCAGTTCACAGGCCTTGGAATCATACTGATACGGGTTTAACCTTGGATTCTATGTTGCTAAGCTGTGTGACTTCAGCTTTAGTATTTCTGAAAGTCAGGTTCCAACTCTTCTATCAACGAAAGCTAGTAACATTGACCTTGCAGTTTAACACTATCTCATTTAGAACATAGGTCAAGTGTTTAACACAGTGCTTGAGACAAGGCACAAACTCTACAGAACAGATGGAAGTAATCAGCTGTTTCATGAAGATACCTTTGAATAGGCTAAAATAAGTATCAGTAAACAATATAATCAGAACAAGACAAGAAAACCTCTAACTATACTATTTATAGAAAATCAGTAACAATAAAGAAAGCAAACATTCCCATAATAAAAAGTCAAATTATCTATAAAAGATGTCTCTGATTTTTCCACAAGCTTTGGTTTCCCACACCAACAAGTCTCAATGTTTTTCCTTACCTTCTTACACTGTGATTTAGACTCAAGTCCTGTCTTATGCAAAAATCATGTTCTAAATGGTAATTCATTAGTCATCTCAGCCAAGGAAAACTTGCATCTTCCCCTACATCCTTCCTTTCCCCCAGGCAGATGACTGCTTTCTTCTTTCTTTTTCATGGATTTAACCAGTTGAAGGTACCTCCATTAAAGCATTTATCACTGTATCTCAATCACTTTCAAGTCTCCTTACTATAAGTGAGACTGCTTCCCCTGGCTATCTCTGCCATGAATTCATCTTTTCCTTCCCAACACAATACCATGTTCATATTAGCAATTTTTCACTGCTTCCTTGGAATGAATTTCTAGAGGTAGAATTAGTAGGCTGAAGAATATCAATGTTACCAAATTGTTTAGTAGACAGGGTAAATAAATATATATTCCTATTTAATTTCTCTTTTAGTTGCTGACATCTAGCCAACGGCACCCCACTCTGGTACTCTTGCCTGGAAACTCCCATGGACGGAGGAGCCTGGTAGGCTGCAGTCCATGGGGTTGCTAAGGGTCAGACACCATTGAGCGACTTCATTTTCACTTTTCACTTTCATGCAGAAGGAAATGGCAACCCACTCCAGTGTTCTTGCCTGGAGAATCCCAGGGACGGGGGAGCCTGGTGGGCTGCCGTCTATGGGGCCGCACAGAGTCGGACACAACTGAAGCGACTTAGGAGCAGCAGTGGCAGCCTGGCAACTATTACTTGGAAAAATTATTATGTGAAATATTATTTGAAAGGTAAAATGCATCCATCACAGTAACAAAGATATAAATAAGTCTAAAAATACTTAAATATTCATGATAAAATACTCATGATAGAACTGAGATTCTGGATAACCTAGATGTTTAACTTTTTGAGGAAATATCAGCTTGTTTTCCAAAGTGGTTGCATCGTTTTACACTCTCACCAACAGTGTGTGAGGGTGCCAATTTCTCTCCATCTTCAACCCTACTTGTTATTATCTGACTTGCTTACTGTAGCCATTCCGGTAGATGTGACGTGGCATCTCACTGTGCTTTAGATTTGCATATCGCTGATGACGATGGATGCTGAACACCTGTGTATTTGCTTATTGACAACTGGATATTTTCTTTCAGAAATGTCTGTTTAGGAGGAGGAGCTAAGATGGCGGACGAGTAAGACGGGGAGAATACTTTCTCCTCCACAAATCCATTAAAAGAACATTTGAATGCTGAATAAACTCAATAAAACAACTTCTGAATGCCGGCAGAGGACATCAGGCACTTAGAAAGACAGCTCATTGTCTTCAAAACGAGAAAACGAGCCCTGCGGTAACTCCTTTTGCAGAGAACTGGCGTGGACACCAGCATTTGCTATTGGCAAGTGGGGGCTGGGCTAGGAGGAGCGGCGAGGCCTGCATTGCTTTGAGAAAGGATTTGGCCTGGCTATCTCGGGCGCTATCTGAGCGAAATAACCAGACTGTCAGTTATCTACTACATCAAAAGCCAGCCCTAACTTAAGACACCACCAGGACTACCTACGGAACAAAGGGCTGCACAGAGTTGGCCGGCTGCAGGCCGTCCCACTCTGGTGACAGGCAGCCAGGGCCGGAGGCGGGCAATCATAGCCCTAGAGAGACACTGTCTAACGGAACTGTGAGTAGGTTTCTGTGCTGACTCACGCTTCTTGGGGCTCTGGATGGTCAACATCTGCCTGAGAAAGTGCGCTGTTTGTATACCCAGAAAACTGAGCGGCGGAGAGGCGATAAGTCGCAGCACCTGCGCTCGCTGAACATTTCATCACCTGCGCTACTCGGATCTGGGAAGGGCATAAAATGCAGACTCAACCAAGTCTGTGCTTCTGAGGATTATCTGAGTGCCTGAACCTGGCTGGTTTAGATTTGGGTGTTCATCTCCGCCCCCTCTGTAACAAGGCAGAGATCAGATATTGAAAAGACCTATAAACCGCCTCAATAAAGAGAATTCAACAAACTACCAGAATATAGTAAGGACACTCTAAACTTGGCAATTTTGACAAAATGAAGAGACAAAAGAATACCCAGCAGCTAAAGGAACAGGATAGATGCCCACCAAACCAAACCAAAGAGGAAGAGATAGGGAATCTACCTGATAAAGAATTCCGAATAATGATAGCGAAATTAATTCAAAATCTCGAAATCAAAATAGAATCACAGTTAAAGAGTCTGGAGACAAGGATTGAGAAGATGCAAGAAAGGTTTAACAAGGACCTAGAAGAAATAAAAAAGAGTCAACACATAATGAATAATGCAATAAATGAGACCCAAAACACCCTGGAGGCAACAAATAGTAGAATAACAGAGGCAGAAGATAGGATTAGTGAATTAGAAGATAGAATCCTAGAAATAAATGAATCAAACGAGAAAAAAGAAAAACGTATCAAAAGAAATGAGGACAATTTCAGAAACCTCCAGGATAACATCAAACGCTACAAGATTCGAATCATAGGAGTTCCAGAAGAAGAAGATAAAAAGAAAGACCATGAGGAAATACTTGAGGAGATAATAGTTGAAAACTTCCCTAAAATGGAGAAGGAAATAACCACTCAAGTTCAAGAAATCCAGAGAGTCCCTAACAGGATAAACCCAAGGCAAAATACCCCAAGACACATATTAATCAAATTAACAAAGATTAAATATAAAGAACAAATATTAAAAGCAGCAAGGGAAAAACATCAAATAACTCACAAGGGAATTCCCATAAGGATAACAGCTGATCTTTCAATAGAAACTCTCCAAGCCAGGAGGGAATGGCAAGATGTAATTAAAGTGATGAAGGAAAATAACTTACAGCCTAGATTATTGTATCCAGCAAGGATCTCATTCAAATATGAAGGAGAAATCAAAAGCTTCACAGATAAGCAAAAGTTGAGAGAATTTTGCACCATTAAACCATTTCTCCAACAAAAACTAAAGGACATTCTCTAGAGCAATACAATAATAGTGGGAGACTTTAACACCCCACTCTCATAATCTGGCTGTAATAGACAAAGTAAAGAGGAAAACATATTTACTTATGAGCCTCAAAAAATTCAGTTCACTCAGGAGAGTTTAAAAAAAAAAAAAAGACTTATTTGCTCACTCTGTGGAGGTTTATTGACTATTTTGTGGGTTTGGTACCACTTTGGGTAGTAGGGAGGAAGAGGTGACAAATGTGATCCTGTCCTAAATAATATATTGTGGTAAAGATAGACTTACCAATACAAAATACCAAGATGTGCCTAAAGATGAGGACACCCAATCTGGACTTTTTGTTTCCTGAACTTTTCATTTCGAGAACAAACCTCCTAATATAAGATGAATTCACCATGATTTTTTTTAAGGGTTCTTTGTGATTAAAAACAGAAAGCCATTGGTTAAGAAATTACATATACTCCTCCCCACCATCACTCCCCTTCTTTCTTCCCATTTCCCTTCCACCCTCATTGATCCTTTCCTTTGTCCATTTTCCCCTGCAAAAAAAATAAATAAAAGGAAAATAAAATAAAATAAAAGTCTTACTTCCATGTGTGCACACAGATACAAATATACACAATTTTCTGTTCTTTGTAACTTAGCTACTGGGACTAAAATTTACATAAGCTGTTTGGGTTTTTTAAAGGAATAATCCTATATGAATTATCAGCTGTAACTCTGACATTTTAGTTCCCAAATATGGCATTACTATATTTCTATAATAAAGATATATAATTAACAATTGCATGTTGATTATTTGTGTATCTTTTTGTGTAGATTGATTTGATATAAATATCTATAATCTTAAATCTATATAGAGGTATATATCTATACAGAAAGTCCCCTGATTACAATGGTTCAACTTAATAACTTTTTGACTTTAGGATGCTATGAAAGTGAGAAACATTAATAGAAATCATTTTTCAAATTTTGAGTTTTAGTCTGTTCCCAGACTGGCCATATGTGGTTCCATACATTCTCTCTTGTAAAAAAAAAAAAAAAAAAAAGAAATGTCTGTTTAGGTTCTTGGCTTATTTTTATATTATATTGTCATTATTATAAAGTTTTATTATTGTCTTTAGTATTAACTGTTCTTTATGTATTTTAAATGCAAGTGCTTTGCTGGATATATTATTTAAAAATATTTTTTCCATTCTGTCGTTTGTCCTTTCAATTTCTTGCTAGTATTTTTTGAAGCGGCGTTTTAAATTTTGACAAGCATCAAAATAATTTTTTTGATGCTTGTGCTTTTGGGTCAAATCTAAGAAACCAATGCTACATGCAAGGTCACGAAGACATACTCCTGTGTCTTCTCCTGAGAGTTTTATTGCTTTATCTCTCATACGTCACATCTTTTATCCATGTGGGATTTTGTTATATTAATTCGATATGAGGTAGGGACCCAACTTCATTCTTCTTATACATGATACCTAATTGTTCCAGCACTACTTGTTAAAAAGCTTATTCGTTTTCTACTGAATAATTTTGGCACCTTTGTCACAAATCACTTGACCATACATTTATGGACTTCTGGATTCTCAATTCTATTCTACTGATCGATCTGTAAGCTTCTTTATGCAAATACTGCATGGTCTTGATTTCAAGACAATTTTATAAGTTTTGAAAGGAGGAAGTGAGTTCTCCAACTTTATTCTCTTTTTCAAAATTATATGGTCTATTCCGGATTCTTTACATTTCTATTTGATTGTTAGTATCAGCTTGAATGTCAGCATCAATTTCTGACAAAAATAAAGCTTGGATTCTGATAAAAATTATGTTTAATCTGTAGACCAATTTGGGAAGTACTGCCATCTTTATAATGTTAAGTCATTCAATTCATGAACTAAGTCACTTCGATTCATGAATTTTCAATAGCTTGAAGATTTCACAGAATAGGTATTGCACTTCTTTTGCTAAATTTACTCTTAAGTATTTTATTCGTTGGATGCTTTTGTTAATGAAATTGTTTTCATAATTTTATTTTTGCAGTGCTCATTGAAAGTGAGTAGAAAAACTACTGATTTTTATATATTTTGTTTCCTGTACCCTTGCTAAACCTGCTGTATTATTTGTGGCAGTTTCTTAATGGCTTTTGTAGAATTTTTGACATACAACAGCATATAATTCTGTAGAGATTTTTTAAATAATATTCAGCAATTATAGTTAGTTTGCTGCTGTTCCAGAAATGAATCTTTGCCATTTAACTTTTAGTATAAATTTTATCAATACAAAACATACTTGAAATTGAAAGAATGAAAGGATTGTGACCACAATTTAAAATTGTAGCAAAGTTTTACACCTATCAAAAAGTTAAGTTTTGACCTGTATATAAGAAGCAAAAAAAAAAAAAAATCTCATTTAGGAAAATAAACTGAAAAAAGTTTTTTAAAAAAGTGATGTTTTTCTTGATCTTAATATTAAATGTTATTTTAGATCATTTAGATTTTTCTTTATAACCATTAACATAAAAATTATATTCATATGACAAAATTCAATACTCTAAGGATTCTGATTATTCTTAAGAAGCATTTCACAAGGTCCATAGAAAAATTTCTATCAGTCATTCACTGTAACAAAGATTCTCTAATTCAATAGGAACACTACAATTTTTTCTAGTTTATTAGTGCTGTGTGTGCTCAGTTGGGTCCCACTCTTTGCAACACCATGGACTGTAGCCTGCCAGGTTACTTTATCCAGGGAATTTTCCAGGCAAGAACACTGGAGTGGGTTACCATTTCCTGCACCAGGGGATCTTCCTGACCCAGGAATCAAACTCATGTCTCTTGCATCTTCTGCACTGGCAGGTGGATTCTTTACCACTGAGCCACCCAGGGGAACAGTTTATTAGTAGTTAACATGAAATACTGGGCAAAAAAGATTTTTTAGCACATGTACAGTGTTCATTTTTACATCCTTGGGAAGCCCAAATTCCCAAGCTAATTTTCATCATGTCAAGAGTACGCTGACATTTTTCTTCAACATGAATTTAAGTCCATTATCTTTAACATCAAAACATGAATATTTTCCAGTTTTGTGTTATGCAGAATAAAAGAGAAATGGGAAATTCATCCTGGGAATTCAGAAGGCAGTCATGAAAATACTATAAACGAAATGTGGTTTTTACATATATGAGTTTATCACCTTAATAACCTAAATAATATCTCAGCCTTGTACGTATCAGGTTCTTTTCTTCTTAATGATGCTATTCATTTTGACTCATATTCAGTATTAGAATAAAAACTTAAAATATATAAAATATCTTTTATTGCTTTTTCACTGCTTGCTTTATTTCTCCAAATTTTCACCCTCCCTACTGAAAAGTTTTTCAGTAAAATACTAATTTGCAGTTCAATTCAGTTCAGTCTCTCAGTCGTGTCCGACTCTCTGCGACCTCATGAAATCGCAGCATGCCAGGCCTCCCTGTCCATCACCAACTCCCAGAGTTCACTTAAACTCACGTCCATCGAGTCAATGATGCAATGCAGCCATCTCATCCTCTGTCGTCCACTTCTCCTCCTGCCCCCAATCCCTCCCAGCATCAAGGTCTTTTCCAATGAGTCAATTCTTCGCATGAGGTGGCCAAAGTCTGTATCAAATTTGTATGAAGTCTGATAAAATGCGTCAGAACCTTCTTCCATTTAAAGGTTAAATAATATTTCATTTTATGTATATATTTTGCTTATCCATTCACTTGGCACTGGACCCTTGGGTTGGTTCCACTTCTTGGCTATTGTGACTAAGACTGTTAAAGATGAGTGTGCAAGTATCTATTCAAGATCCTGCTTTCAATCCTCTGGGATAAACACCCAGCAGTGGAATTGCCAGATCTATGACCTAAATCAAATCCCTTATGATTATACAGTGGAAGTGAGAAATAGATTTAAGGGCCTAGATCTGATAGATAGAGTGACTGATGAACTATGGAATGAGGTTCGGGACACTTTACAGGAGACAGGGATCAAGACCATCCCCATGGAAAGGAAATGCAAAAAAGCAAAATGGCTGTCTGGGGAGGCCTTGCAAATAGCTGCGAAAAGAAGAGAAGCGAAAAGCAAAGGAGAAAAGGAAAGACATAAACATCTGAATGCAGAGTTCCAAAGAGTAGCAAGAAGAGATAACAAAGCCTTCTTCAGCGATCAATGCAAAGAAATAGAGGAAAACAACAGAATGGGAAAGACTAAGGATCTATTCAAGAAAATCAGAGATACCAAAGGAACATTTCATGCAAAAATGGGCTCGATAAAGGACAGAAATGGTGTGGACCTAACGGAAGCAGAAGATATTAAGAAGAGGTGGCAAGAATACACAGAAGAACTGTACAAAAAAGAGCTTCACGACCCAGATAATCATGATGGTGTGATCACTGACCTAGAGCCAGACATCCTGGAATGTGAAGTCAAGTGGGCCTTAGAAAGCATCACTACGAACAAAGCTAGTGGAGGTGATGGAATTCCAGTGGAGCTATTCCAAATCCTGAAAGATGATGCTGTGAAAGTGCTGCACTCAATATGCCAGCACATTTGGAAAACTCAGCAGTGGCCACAAGATTGGAAAAGGTCAGTTTTCATCCCAATCCCAAAGAAAGGCAATGCCAAAGAGTGCTCAAACTACCACACAATTGCACTCATCTCACACACTAGTAAAGTAATGCTCAAAATTCTCCAAGCCAGGCTTCAGCAATATGTGAACTGTGAACTTCCTGATGTTCAAGCTGGTTTTAGAAAAGGTAGAGGAACCAGAGATCAAATTGCCAACATCCGCTGGATCATCGAAAAAGCAAGAGAGTTCCAGAAAAACATCTATTTCTGCTTTATTGACTATGCCAAAGCCTTTGACTGTGTAGATCACAATAAACTATGGAAAATTCTGAGAGAGATGGGAATACCAGACCACCTGATCTGCCTCTTGAGAAATCTGTATGCAGGTCAGGAAGCAACAGTTAGAACTGGTCATGGAACAACAGACTGGTTCCAAATAGGAAAAGGAGTACATCAAGGCTGTATATTGTCACCATGTTTATTTAACTTATATGCAGAGTACATCATGAGAAATGCTGGACTGGAAAAAACACAAACTGGAATCAAGATTGCCGGGAGAAATATCAATAACCTCAGATATGCAGATGATACCACCCTTATGGCAGAAAGTGAAGAGGAACTAAAGAGCCTCTTGATGAAAGTGAAAGTGGAGAGTGAAAAGGTTGGCTTAAAGCTCAACATTCAGAAAACGAAGATCATGGCATCTGGTCCCATCACTACATGGGAAATAGATGGAAAAACAGTGGAAACAGTGTCAGACTTCCTTTTTCTGGGCTCCAAAATCACTGCAGATGGTGACTGCAGCCATGAAATTAAAAGACGCTTACTCCTTGGAAGGAAAGTTATGACCAACCTAGATAGCATATTCAAAAGCAGAGACATCACTTTGCCAACAAAGGTTCGCCTAGTCAAGGCTATGGTCTTTCCTGTGGTCATGTATGGATGTGAGAGCTGGACTGTGAAGAAGGCTGAGCGCCCAAGAATTGATGCTTTTGAACTGTGGTGTTGGAGAAGACTCTTGAGAGTCCCTTGGACTGCAAGGAGATCCAACCAGTCCATTCTGAAGGAGATCAGCCCTGGGATTTCTTTGGAAGGAATGATGCTAAAGCTGAAACTCCAGTATTTTGGCCACCTCATGCAAAGAGTTGACTCATTGGAGAAGACTCTGATGCTGGGAGGGATTGGGGGCATGAGGAAAAGGGGACAACAGAGGATGAGATGGCTGGATGGCATCACTGACTCGATGAATGTGAGTCTGAGTGACCTCCGAGAGCTGGTGATGTATATGGAGGCCTGGCGTGCTGCAGTTCATGGGGTCGCAGAGAGTCGGACACGACTGAGCAACTGATCTGATCTGATCAACTTTTAACTTTTTACATAAACCACAGTACTGTTTTCCACAGCAGCTGCATAAATGGTGCACAAGAGTTCCAATTTCATTCATACTCGCCAACACTTACTATTTTCTGGAGCTTTGTTTCATAGTAGCCATCCTAACTGCTATGAATTGGCCTCCAGTTATAGTTCTGATTTGTCATTCCTTGATGATTAGTGATGTTAAGCATCTTTTCACATGTTTATGGGTCATCTGTGTATCTTCTTTAAAGAAATGTCTATTCAAGTTCATTGCCCATTTTTATTTATTTCACTTTATTTTTGGTAATAATTTAGATTTTTATTGTAGTACTCTTAGCACTACTAACAACCAACATTTAATTTGTTCTGGACAACATTTCAAGCTCTTTAAATATATCATTTCACTTTATCCAATTAAAAGACATTATACTTTATCTCCATTTGACAGAGGAAGAAACTGAAATTTAGAGGAATTAATTTCCTAAGAGCAGACAGCTCTTAACACCAAATTACAACATAGTGTCTAAATCACTCCGTTATACTGCCTGCTAATTGTCTCTTTCTTAATAATTCTTTTATTTATCCACTAATGTAGATATTTTTAACTTTGTAATAAGTCCTTTGCCCATGTTTAAAACAGATTGCTTCTGTAAGTTAGTTTATATATTCTGAGTAATATGCAACTATATCCTGCATATGCAAATATTTTCTCTCCTTCTGTGCACTGCCTTTTCGCTCACTGATTTTGATGCACAAAAGTTATAAATATTGACTCACTCTAACTTACCTGTTTTTCTTTTGCTGCCTATGTTTCTGATGTCATAACCAAGAAATTATCAAGTCCAATGTAATGACTATTTTTTCCTAAGAGTTTTATAGCTCTAGTTTTTCATTTAGGTCTTTAATACATTTTGAACTCCTTTTGCATAAGGAGTAAGGTAAAAGGTCCAATTTCATTCTTTGGCATGTGGATATCCAATTTTTCTCAGTACTATTTGTTGAAAAGACTGTCCTTTCCTTATGGAATGATCTTAGCACTCCTGTCAAAAATCACTCGATTACTTATCCATGGGTTTATTTCTGGGCTCTCTATTCTCTTGGTCTGTGTGCTGTCTTACTGGTGTTCATGCTGTTTTGATTACTGTAGTTTTAAAATAAAATCTGATATCAGGAAGTGTGTGAGTTCTCCAACTTTGTTCTTCTTTTTCAATACTGTTTTAACTATTGGGAGATCCCTGAGATTCCATATGAATTTTTGGATTTTTTTTTCTATTTCTGCAAAAATTCTGTTGGGATTTTGATAGGGATGACACTGGATCTATATGCTTTGAGTATATTGACATTATAGCATACATTTAGTCTTCAAATCCATGAACGTGAGATGGCTTTCTATTTATCTGTGTCCTCTTTAATTTATTTCAGCAACATTTTATATTTTCCAGTGTGCAAGTCTTTGTCCTCTATGTTTAAGTTTATTCCTAAGTATCTTACTCTTTTGGATGCTATCGTAAATGGGATTGTTTTTGCTTTGTGTATTTTAAAATCTTACATAAACGATATCATTAAGTACTGATATATATTTTTTTCACATCTTTATTTTTCATCATTATTATGGTACATGAAATATTTCATTATTATTATGGCACAGTGAACCCATAACAACATGTACAAGAAAGACACATGGCACCTTCATGAGCGATGTCATCTTTAGAGAGGAAGAGAGCAGGATGGGATGAAATAAAGAAGAGATTTAGCTGTGTCTACTACTTTTTTCTTTTTTTTAATAGGAGACCTAGATAGAGATTTGTACATTTGCTATATTTTCCTCATTTGAATATCTTATCATTAAAAAATTTTTTTTAATTAAATAAAAGACTTTCAGAAAACATGAACACATTACTGTGAGGAAAACAAATATGTATTACCTCTTGTGTCATTAACCTAGACTGTCACCTCTTGGCTAATTTTCTACTGATGTGGCAGAGGGTGATCTAGAAAAACAAGTAAATGGACACAACTCTCCCTTCTGAGACTCTAAAAGCAGGAGTTCCCCTCTATTAAAATCTAATACCAATGAAGCCTTTACTTACTGCACACTATTCAACTTGTCTCCTTTCATAACACTGATGCTAAATGAAGCTCAATCCAAATATGGTCAGGAAAAAGGGATACTATCAGGAATACTCATTTTTATTATGCCTGATGCTTCTGATAGTAGCTAAGCCAATACATACAAGAAGTAGTTTTTGTACTATATATCAAGGTGGATATTTTCCAGGGAAATTTTTAATGTATTAATTTTGATGGGTTTTTTAAACACATCATGAGCTGAAAAGTAAAATGGGGTAATTCTACAATGAAAATTCATCAGATATCACTTGAACTGTGCCAATGATCTATAGCTTTCCAACATGGAATCTGAAACAAGCACAGAGAAATAACAACTCATAGACATAAGCTGGGCAGTTTTCTTATTAAGGCAAGGCACTGCTTAGAAAAACACTGTATCAGATTAACAGTAACACTTCAGTGGTGACTCAGTACAGAACTGAAAATTATGCTAAGGTCTACATTTTTGCAAAGCTAACCTTCCCCTAGGAAAATACTATACTACATTATCTTTTAATATTCAACACATGTAATTTGCTACTCAATTTGATGCATAGTTACGTGTCCACTTACAGAGCTATTTTTCAAATGATCATATAGATAGGAGAAATATAAAGAATCATATAAGTTCATCACAAAATATATCACAAGAACATGGTTTAATTCCATCACAGTTTTTAAGACAGTTGAGTAAAATATCTTTTAGTAACAAATGCTTTAGCAATTCTGGCATATAGATGAATCACAAAATTTAAAGACAAGCAAGAATACTAACCCAACACTGCAAAATAATTATATTCCAATAAAAAAAAAAAAAAAAAAGAAAGACAACCAAGGAGACCAGCCTTAACTCAGGAATTAATCTCATTTACTTGTGACTATCACATAAAAATGTCACCTTCTCCAGTGTAACAGCCTTACACTTATCTAGTACACAGTAGGCATGCAGTAAGTATTTGCTGATTAAATGAATTCTCATTAATTCTTACTTGAAGTATTTTTCCACCTGGGATAAGAATCTACCATATACCTCAAGCCTCTCCAAGGACTGTTTCAATGAAATTACATTATTTTGATTTTCATATCTGGTTTACATTTTTTGATGAAAAGTCATTTCCTCCCCCACCCAGTAAAATGACATCTCAGTGCAACTTAGCCATGAGAAGAGAAACATAGATTAATATTCATTATGTGCATGTGTGCTAAGTCATTTCAGTCATGTCCAACTCTCTGTGACCCTATGGACTGCCACCCGCCAGGCTCCTCTGTCCATGGAATTCTCCAGGCAAGAATACTTCAATGGGTTGCCATGCACTCCTCCAGGGGAACTTCCCAGACCAGGGATCGAACCTGCATCTCTCCAGTCGCCTGCATTGGCAGGCAGGTTCTTTACCACTAGCACCACCTGGGAAGCCCAACATTCACTATACTAACATATATAATATATATAATCAACATATAATATTCATTATACTAACTATGTAACTATGTAGCAGCTTCTGTGGTTCACGCTGAAAGTTAAAAAGGACCCAAGTTAAAATAGTTACTCCTGGGAATTCCCTGGCGGTCCAGGGATGAGGACTTAGCACTTTCACTGCCAGGGCCCAGATATAATCCAAGGTTAGGGAATTAATATCCTACAAGCCACGTAGCCTAAATAGATAAATAATAAAATAGTAACTCTTTATGGTATTTTTCTGGCAATTTTAAATCACAGGATCGAAACATGTCATTCATACCACGGTATAAATCTTACTGGAACACTGTTCAGTTCAGACCAGACTGAAACTAAAGCAGTTCTCTCATGGGTATGACTCAAGGCGTTTAAATCTTCTAAACAAAAAGAATGTCACTGTAAGGTAAATTCAGCATAAAGAATGTCCAACAACATGAAATCTCAAGAAAATGTTACATGAGGCTTCAAGTTACTTGTCTTAAAAGAAACAGATCAATCATATATTTGGAATTATGGTTAAAGACGCTCTTCTCTATAACAAAGGTGGAAGTATTCCTTCTTAATAACAACAGAAAAATAAATCAGGTAACAGGAAGTGGATTTAGAATGTGGCTAAGTCTGGGCATACATTTCCTAATTAACATAAGAGACAAAAATTTCATTTCCATTCAGCTTCCTAAAGAAGATGAAAACAGAAACACACCTATGTTGTAGATGCAAAAGATGAGGCTCGTGGAATGTACTAAAATTGTTGTAAATATTCATGGATAATTTCAAGATAGTCAAAAATTAAAAAACAAATAAAACTCACGGAGAATGTTGGTCCACTGCTGGATACTATGACAGTATAAACTTCGTCATGCAGTTTCACTGAGAGCTCCCAGCTAGCCACTTGTGGTTTTACAATAGGCACTCTGAAGTCAAAAGAAAAGATAAGAGTTATTTTATATTATTCTGAGTAAACTGATTCTCCTTTGACATTAAGTATGCAGAGTAAAACTGCCAAACACTGTTTTCCAGAACATTTCAAAAGGTTCTATTGTTGGAAAAAAGGTTTAAAATGCAAACTGCTGCTGCTGCTGCCAAGTCACCTCAGTCGTGTCCGACTCTGTGTGACCCCACAGACGGCAGCCCACCAGGCTCCCCCGTCCCTGGGATTCTCCAGGCAAGAACACTGGAGTGGGTTGCCATTTCCTTCTCCAATGCATGAAAATGAAAAGTGAAAGTGAAGTTGCTCAGTCGTGTCCGACCCTCAGCGACCCCATGGACTACAGCCTACCAGGCTCCTCCGTCCATGGGATTTTCCAGGCAAGAATACTGGAGTGGGGTGCCATCGCCTTCTCTGAAATGCAAACTAGAGACATGAAAAGCAAAAGCTAGCACACAAAAACACTCCAAAGACAACAACAGTCATTCTGTGGAAATTATGGTACCATCATCTATTCTATGAATCTGAGTGGCCTAATTTTTACATTCCTTCAAAATTTAACCTTCTTTAAGCATTATTTTGTTTTCAGTATTTGGTTACTTATCAAGACTATTTTTAAAACCTTATAATACTAATCTTTTCCTTTCTCCAGCTTGAGTGACATTTGTATGCAAAAAACTGCACATGTATTTGATGAGTTTGGACATATTCATTCACTCGTGTTATCTCACCACAATCAAGGTAATAAAACATAGCTATCATTTCCCAAAGCTGCCTTATGTCCATGTGTTTTGTTTCAGTTTTTCATTTGTTTGTTTGTCTGGGTGAGAAAACAACATCAATGATGCTAATTTTAGCACACAGGTCTTTTCTTATGATGATCAATGGTACACACTCCAGAAAAATTGGGACAAGCAGCCTAAGACAAACAAACATTTCAGAATACAAATGTTTCTCCCAATTTTTAAGCTAACAAAATTTTAATTATTTCTGAATTAACCTCACTTAAATAAGGCATATTTGCCTTATTTATACTGACTAAGCACTAAGCATGTAGTATCCAGACTCTGCCTTAAGTTTTAGTTCTAAAAATATGTTGCAGGCCAACACTTTAACATCCTCTGAATTTCAAAGGAGTCTCTGTGAGTCAATAAAAAAAAAAAAAAGCCACAAAAACTGTGACCAGAATCAAATCATCTCTAGTCACAATGTCTAACGGAGGATGATTAATAGTTTAGGTGAATATTTGTATTCAGCACACTCTTTACTGAATTATTTTTTTGGAGATGAAGGAAATGTTTTTAACACTACATAGATGAAAGTTAAAAAAAGTTTTTAAAAATGCATCAACCAATCAAGAATAATGCACACTGTAGGTCTGGAAAACTATTTTTTGGCCATTTGAAGAGGGCTGTTTGAGAGGATAGAGCTTCACGCATGAGAGCTTGAAAGAAAAACAGGGTCCCACAGGGGAGGAGGAAGAGAGAGAAGGCATATGGCGGCCAGGAGAAGCGGGAGGAACAGCAGGAGGAGGGGCACTCTGCGACCCATCTCGGCCTCTGGGCATCTTTTCCACTGGGCACTTGTTTATGCCTGTCTCACCCACTGGCCTGTGAGCTTCTAAAAGCCCAAGATCATGCCTTACTTTTCTATCCTCAAACCGCAGTGCAGGCTGGGGCAGGAGGTGAGCATGAATCAGAGGAGCACCCACTAAGTGCCAAGACCGTTTCCCCAGGGACACAGCACCAGCTGCCGAAGGAGAAACTCGAGCTCCCAGGCTCCACTTGGCTGCCTGAGACTACGGGGGTGACCCCATGATGCTCACCTGACTCACTTTCAAATGAAGTCAACACCCCCGTCCGTCCCCCCCACCAAGGAGTATCGCAATGACACATTACTATGTGACCTGGCTTTCTGGAATCAGCTATCTGCCATAACTGGATCACTCTGCTGCTCAGGACTGTTGTGTAGTTTTCTACTTTATATCAGGACAAACGTCAACGGAGCTAGTGGTAAAGAATCCACCTGCCAATGCAGGAGATGCAAGGCACACAGGTTCGACCTCTCGGTCAGGAAGATCCCCTGGAAGAAGGCATGGCAACCCACTTCAGCATTCTTGCCTGGAAAATCCCACGGACAGAGGAGTCTGGAGGGCTGTAGTCCACTGGGTCACAAAGAGTCGGACACGACTGAAACAACTTAGCACACACACTCAAACCTTAATCAACCAACTATCAGTCAAGTTCCTTAAAATAAAAGAAGGCCCCACTCTATTTATTTTTGACTATTCCCTGACTTGTATATCTGACTAGGGCAAGGCCTTAAATTGCTTCACAAAACAAACTGAGCTAAGCTGACATGAGCAGGAGAACTAACCACAGTGGTTACAAACTCTGGATCCAGTGACTCGAGAAGACAGAAGAAAACCCAGCTCTGTCATTAATCAGCTGTGACCTCGAGAAAAGTCTGTTTCCTTATGTATAAAATTAAGACAGTAATAGTGTCTGGGTCACAGTGTGTTGAGGATAAAATTAAATAATGCAGGCAAGTGTTCATTTTATTATTAGAAATATTTCATAATAAATATTTCATATTATCCCACCTCTAGGCCTATGGAGAAGGAAATGGCAACCCACTCCAGTCTTCTTGCCTGGAGAATCCCCATGGGCAGAGAAGCCTAGAGGGCTAGTCCATGGGGTCGCAAAGAGTCAGACACGAATCAGTCATGTCCGACTCTTTGCAACCCCATGGACTGCAGCCCGCCAGGCTTCCCTGTCCATCACCAGCTCCTGGAGCTTGCTCAAACTCATGTCCATCACATTGGCGATGCCATCCAACCACCTCATCCTTTGTCATCCCCTTCTCCTCCCGCCTTCAATCTTTCCCAGCATCAGGGTCTTTTCCAATGAGTCAGTTCTTGGCATCAGGTGGCCAAAGTGTTTTTTATGCTTAAAATTTTTCACAATGCAGAGGCCCAGTAACTCTTTCCAGTAAATGTGGTGCCTCTGTTTCCAGAGGCATCTTGGGAAGCTGCTCATCCTGGCATCCTGTTCAAAAGCAGGACACGTTTTCCCATGGAAAGCAACCTTACGGATGGTGGCGAGACGTCGTTGCTGCTCTTCAGAATCTAACTGCTATTTATTTTTCTGTTGTTTTCTTTGGATCCACATGTTTCATACATGTTGGAACCTGCCCCGAGAGGGACCTACACAGCATGCAGAGGCTCTTTCGAGTTAAAAGGCTGAGGGTCTCATCTCAGCACGTTCACCCTACTAGCATTGTTACAGGGAACTCATCCGATCCTTTGGAGCCAAACTTCCACGCTTTAAAATAAGGATCAGAGCAGGGATAGTGAGGTGACAGGGGAGGCTGCTGCTGCTGCTGAGCTCACATACGATGCCTGAAGCAGCAGTTCTCTAACAATGTAGCAAAGAGGCTCCTCTGTGAAAGCAAGACCTTGAGACACCAAGAACACAGGGTCAAACAGTGGAATCTCTTTACAGGAGTTCACTCTTCTACAAACAAAATTTGTTAAGATTCCTTCTGGCTCTGAGTAAGTTTTAAAATAGTTTTGTTTTGGTTTTAAATAAAATGGATGTGTTTGGGGGCATATAGGCCCAATATAAATATCAATAAGTTCTGCAATGGAAATAAGCTGTAACTATAAACTATAAAGATAGTAATACATACCAACCTGAAAGCATATGTGTTCTATTTCTGCAAAATTATTGAAACCACATTAACAATAATTACTTCAAAATAAAATACTGATATTAACTCCACCAGCACAAACATGTTCATAATGGTAATAATCACTGAAAGTTATATTTTAAATTTTAGAAAAAAAATTATATTTCTTCATGAAATTCAAAACAGTCTGAAAGAGGACTTTATGAACAATTCTCTGAAAAGGTGGAGCAGGGCAGAGTCTTGGAGCTTTACTCAAGTCATCACAATAATGATACGCAGAAAACAGTCTCCTTTCTTGATATATATGTCTGGCGAAAGAGACTGCCATTTGATGAAAAATTTCATCTGGGCGACTTATTAGGTAACTGGAAAGCTGATATCATTTAAGCTACTACTTCAAAAACAAACACACAAAACAGTAAAAAGGAATTCATATAAACAGCTACTCACAAAGCAAATCAAATAACAGCTCTTACTCAGACCTGTCCACTTTGATTCTCATCTGCTGGTAAGAATGCGTATGCTCAATAAAACTAAATTATCCTATATTTTATGCTAAAAGCTGTCAGCTGACTGTCACAAATGTTAATGGTACAACACTTAAATTTACTGGAATATTTTTTACTCAAAAAGCTGCAAGTAATACTAAGTCATGCATGTTAGTACTGCATGTCATTTGTTACAGCAGGTTTCGTGTAAACATAATGAGTAGCATCTTTTGTTATCAAGGATCATAAGCATCTCAAAACCATACTATCACACACTCAGAAACGCTGGTTTGCCATTGTGCCATTACCTATTTAGGACTGAAACACTGAGTTAAAACAATGTTAGTGCTCAAAGAATCATTACGCGACCCTTCATCATAACTTTCACAGTGGGTGGTCTGTAAAATGATCAAGAATAATATGCGGCATTCCGCGGCCTCGGAGGTCAGCTTCTGCATACAAGTCTTTGCAGGAAGAAAAAGGCCTTCAGAAAAGTGGGCCATTCATCTGCACCAAGTTCAGAGAATTTCCAGCACGGTGAAAAGATATGTTATGCAAGCACATAGATGTATTCAGTGGGGGTAGACAGAACCAGTTACATGGAGACTACAAAGGAGCCCTCCCATGGCTCATGAATAAGTCGAGGAAATGATCAGAAAAAAAAAGGAGAGAGATGTTTAGACAGATGGCCCACTTAAAATGCCTGAGACAGGGCATAAGCAATTTTAATGAAACTTTAGATCTAGCATATGAATTGTGTCTTATTTCCTCTGGGGGGGTTAAAAAAAAAAAAAAAAGAAAGCAAACTGAAGAAGACAAAAATTCAAAAAGCCCACTTTTAGCAAGTTGGGATGGAGGAAGAGTCACAAATAAAAGTTTTATTAGTGTGATAAATTCACATAAAATTCTTCACAGAGCCATCAGCCATCAGAATGAATATGAAAAAGCACGGAATGAACAGATTAAAAGAATTTTAAACAGAAGTCTACTGCCAAACCAAACAAAAATCTAAGCCTTATTATGTGAGAACTTACAACACTCCAACATTAAAGTTCATCACTGCAGAAGAAAGATAAAAGCAGCGTTTTCAGAGAACCCCTTCAAAGCTAGAACTTGTCATAGTGGAGGAACAGAACTCTGCCTGTATGCAATTTAAAATGTGTACGTGAGAATATAGGAGGAGAACGTGTGTCACAAAATCGTGCCTAGAAGGAGTTAGGGAATATCCCCAAGTCTAGTTGCATCAGCAATACAAATAATTGCACAAATGACACTTGAATCTAGAAATGAACCACTTTGCTTATAATCTTAAGTATATTTTAATATTATGCAAACTCTGTTTTTTTCTTTCACCAATAAGGCTTTATGGTTCAAGTCTGACTCTAGGTACAATTAGTGACGAAGACAATGCTGGTAGCGTATAGCCATCACCCCTGCAGCGTCTGACTGATCACTACGTGACCTGGGCCTCTACGGTGGCTCAGTGAAAAAGAATCCACTGCCAATGCAGGAGACATGGGGTCGATCTCCGATCTGGGAAGATCCCACATGCCATGAAGCAGCTAAGCCCGCGTGTCACAACTACTGAGCCCACGTGTCCTGGAGCTGTGCTCTGCGGCAAGAGAACCCACTGGGATGAGAAGCCTATGCACCGCAACTAGAGAGTAGCCCCACTCGCCACAACTAGAGAAAAAGCCCTCGCAGCAACAAAGACCCAGCACAGTCAAAAAAGAACCCATTTAATAAAATTTTTTTTTAAGTTACATGACCTTTACAAATTACTATACTTCTTGTGCATCAGTTTCCTTATCAGTAAGACAAAAATAGTAAGACTACTTAATTTGCATGTTGATTAAATGAGATAAAAGGTGTAAAACGATTAGACAGGTGCTTGGCACATTAAAGGCTAATTAAGAGACACTATCAACATTATCATGATTTGTTTGGTGCAGTAACATGTGAAATCCTCCTCTATTGTTGCAACAACCTGCTATTCAATACTATACAATTTAAATACAGTGAAATTAAAAAATCTTAAGTTCCATTATTTCTTTCCAATAAATCTGCCCCTTCCCAACAATTATAAAGCTCCCCATAAACTTCAAAAAATATGTACTCCTGTGTGTCCAAAATAATGTCTCTGAGGTTCGTTCACGTTGACGCATTCATTCTTTTCTGGCCGCTGAGTAGTGCTCTGTTGCACGTGAGCACACTAAATGAGTTCACCCTTTATTGACGGGCCTTTGTGTGGTTTCCACTTTGGGGCTCTCATGAACAAAGCTGCTATAAATAAATATTCTTTGAACAAATATTTTTTGAGAACTTATGTTTTTGTTTCTTAAGAGTAAATATATCTTAATCTTAAGAGTGGAAATTCTATGATGAATGTACATCCAATTTTATTTCTGGACTTCTTTTCCACTGATCAACGTGTTTATTCCTATGCCAGTACTACACTGTCTTAATTACTATAAGCTTGCACTATGTTTTGAAATCAGGAAGTATGAGTCCCCCAATTTTGTTCTTTTTTAAGACTGTTTAGGTTATGCTGAATCTCTTGCACTTTCACATAAATTTTGGAATGTGATTATTTCTGCAAAAAACATAGCTGGGATTTAATAGTGATAGCATCAAATCTGTATATCATCATTTCGTCTTCTGATCCATGAATGTGGGATGTTTATCCATTTATTTGTCTTTATTTCAACAATTGTTCTGTACAGTTTTCAGTATACAATCTTACACTTCTTTAAAAAAAATCTGTGCTTAAGTACTGCATTCCTTTTGCTGCTACTGTAAAACAAAATTGTTAATTTTTGGCTCATACCACTTCTATTGTATAAAATAAAATGGATATTTACATGCCACTCTTATATTCCACAACTTTGCAAAAGTTATTTATTATTTTAATAGCGGGTTTTGTGTGTGTGTGTGTGTGTGAATTCCTTAAGATTTTCTATATACAAGATCATGTCACCAAAATTAGAGATGGTTTATTTCTTCCCCATCTTGATACCTTTAATTTTTCATGCCAAACTGCCCAAGCCAGAAACTCCAGGAAAATGCTGAAAAACTAACAACAAACACCTGTGTCTTATTCCTGACCTTAGAGGAAAACATTCAATTGTGTGCCAATAGATATGATGCTAGCTGTGGATTTTTCATAGATGGCCTTCATTGGATTCAGGAAGTTCCCTTCTATGCCTAATTGGTTGAGTGCTTTATCATGAAAGGCTGCTTGATTTTTCCAAATGTTTTTTCTGCATTTCTTGCAATAAGTCTGTGGATTCTGCCCATCATTAATATGATTTATCACATTGAATGATTTTTGGATGTTAAGCCAACTGTGTGTACCTAAGGTAAAACTCACTTGGTTATGGTACATAATCATTTTATGTATTCATGAATTTAGTTTGCTAGATTTTGTTGAGGATTTTTGCATTAATGTATGAGGGAGGTTGGTCTTTAGTTTTCTTTTTTTCTAACATCTTTATCTAGTTTTGGTATTACAGTATAATAATACTGGCCTTGGAGAATGAGTTGCAAATTCTATCCTTCTTTTGTATTTTTTGGAAGAGTTTATAAAAGATGAGTATTAGTTGATTTCTTTCTAAATAGTTCACTGAATTCACCAGTGAAGCCATTATCCCTGGGCTCTTCTTTCTAGGAAATTTTGTGATGACTAATTCAATCTCTCGCATGTCTATTCAAATTTTCTATTTTCTCTTAACTTAATGTTGGTAGCTTGCATCTTTCTACAAATTTCTCCATTTTATCTAAGTTGGCATATAATTACTCACATTATTCCCTCATCATGCTTTTAATTTTTGTAAGGTCAGTATGTACAATACCTATTTTATCACTAATTTAATGATCTGAGTCTCTCTTTCTCTTGGTCAATCTCTCTAAAGGCTTGTCATTTCCACTGATCTGCCTAAGGACCAAATTCTGCTTTTATTGATCTCTACTGTTTCTCTATTTTCGACTTATTTCCTGTCCAATGTTTAGTACTTTCTTCTCTCTGCTTGTTTTGGGTTTAGTTTGTTCTCCTTTTCCATTCTTCCTGAAATGGAAGATGAGGTGACTGACATGAGATCTTCTTTTAATTCATTTTATTTATTTATTTTGTTGCACTGGATCTTAGCTGTGGCATGCGGGATCTAGTTCCTTGACCAGGGATGGAACCCAGGCCTCTGGCACTGGGAGCACTGAGGCTTAGCCACTGGACCACTAGGGGAGTTCTGAGATCTTTTTCAACATGTGTTTACAGTTCTAAGTGTCCCTCTAACCGCTATAGGCATTTCATAGTAAGTTTTTAAATGTTCTGATCTTGTTTTAATTTCAAAATATTTTTCTGATTTCTTTGTGATTTCTTCTTTATCCCATTTGTTATTTAGGAGTGAATTATTTAACTTCCACAAATTTGTAACTTTCACAAATTTCCTTTTTTGTTGACTTCTCATTTCATTCACCTGTGTTTGGAGAACATACTTGGCATATTTCAGTCCCTTTACACGTATCAGGGCGTGTTCTATGGCCTGGCATACGAGATGCTTTACCGTGGAAAGTGTCACACATGCGCTTGAGAAGCTGTGTGTTCTGCTGTTGAATGTATCCTTCTATATAGATATCTTCTATTCTTCCATATTAGATCTATTTGGTTTATAGTGTTATACAAGTCTTCTACTTTCTTGCTCATCAAGCCTAGTTCTATCCGCTATTGAAAGTGGAGTATTCAAATCTCCAACTATTACTGGTGAGTTGTTAATTTCTCATTTCAACTGTCACAGATTTGCTTCATATATTTGGGGACTGCATTATCAGAATTGATGCTTTTGAACTGTGGTGTTGGAGAAGACTCTTGAGAGTCCCTTGGACTGCGAGAAGATCCAACCAGTCCATTCTGAAGGAGATCAGCCCTGGGATTTCTTTGGAAGGAATGATGCTCAAGCTGAAACTCCAGTATTTTGGCCACCTCATGCGAAGAGTTGACTCATTGGAGAAGACTCTGATGCTGGGAGGGATTGAGGGCAGGAGGAGAAGGGGACGACAGAGGATGAGATGGCTGGATGGCATCACTGACTCGATGGATGCGAGTCTGAGTGACCTCTGGGAGCTGGTGATGGACAGGGAGGCCTGGCGTGCTGCGGTTCATGGGGTTGCAAAGAGTCGGACACGACTGAGCGACTGATCTGATCTGATATGTTCAGAATTGTTATAGCTTTCTCATGGATTGACTGTTCTATCATTATACAATATCCCTCTGTCTCTAGTAACAATTTCTGTCTTAAAATTATACTAGTATTACACATATAGTATGTCTGATAACTCTATCCTTTTACCTTCAGTCTATATTGTGTCTTTGTGTCAAAGAATATCTATTGTAGAAAGATTACATTTGATCTTATTTTTTTATCCACCATACTAATATCTGCCCTTGATTAGTGTGCTTACTCCATTTACATTAAATATACTTCTTCATTAAGCAAGATTTACATCTGCCATTTTACTTTTTGCTTTTCATATCTTTTTTGATCTTCTATTCCTCCATTATTGTCTTCTTTTAAGTAGATATTTTGCAGTGTACCATTTTAACTCCCTTGATGGTTCATACACTATTTTTTAAAGCTATTTTCTTAGTGGTTACCTCAATTTGCACCTTATATTTAAACACTATAGTATGGATTAATGCTAGTCATTCAGTCATGTCTGACTCTGAGATCCCATAAACTGCAGCCTACTAGGCTCCTCTGTCCACAGGACTCTCCAGGCAAGAATACTGGAGTGGGTAGCCATTCCCTTCTCCGGGGGATGTTCCTGACCCAGGGATGTGTCTCTTGCATTGTAAGCATGTCTCCTGCATTGCTGGCAGATTCTTTACCATCTGAGCCACCACGGAAGCCCGGGTTAATGCCAACTTAATTGCAAAAGCATATAGAAAATTTGCTGCAATTGATAGCTTTGTTTTCTCTACCATTTGCCTTCTTATCGTCATACAAATTATATTTGTATATATGATACACCTGTAAACTTAGAATTAAAATTACTGCATTATGTAACTCTTTTAAATAAGAAAAAAGGGGGAAAGATATTACTAAAACTAAAAATATATTTATACTGTCTTTTATATTTATGGATGTAGTGATCTTTAACCAGTGCTCTTTTTACTTCATACATATTTAAGTTTCTGTTAAATGTACTTTCATTTCACCTTGAAAAACTTCCCTTTATACTTTTTCTTGCATTGGTCTGCTAGCTTTGGTTTCTCTTATTTGTTTTGAATGTCTTAATGTCTCCTTCGTGTTTAAAAGTTAGTTTTGCTGGATACAGAATTCTTTGTTGACATTTATTTTTAATTCTTCAGCACTTTCTATATACCATCCCATTCTCTTCTGGATACCTTGGTATCTGATGAGGTGGGAGGCCTTAATCTTATTGAGGATCTCTTTTATTATGAGTCCCTTTTCTCATGCTGCATTTAACATTTTTTTTTTTTTTGGTTTTTGACAGTTTTGACTGTGATGTGTGCAGCTGCTGAGCTTTTTGAGTTTATTCTACCTTGGACTTTGTTAAGCTTACTGAATGTGCAGATTAATGTTTTGCATTTGGGTTTTCATTTGGGATGTTTTCAGCCATGATTTCTTTAAACAATCTTTCTGCTCCTTTATCTTTCTTCTCTTCTGCTTCTGGGACTTTCAGCATGTATGCTGGTACATCTCAGTGTCCCAAAGATCTCCAAGGCTCTGGTCATTCTTCTTCAGTTTTCTTTCTGTTCTTCATTTTGGATAATCTCAATTGATATATCTTCAAATCTGCTGATTGTTTCTTCTGCCACTCAAATCTATTATTGAATTCCTCAGTTCAATTTTCCACTTTGGCACTGTACTTTCATCTCTAGAATTTTTACTTGCTTAAAAAAATCATTTCTATCTTTTAAAAAATATATTTATTTATTTATTTGGCTGTGCCAGGCCTCAGTTGTGGTATGCAAACTCTTCATTGTGGCATGCAGGACTCAGTTTCCTGACCAGAGATCAAACCCAGGCCCCCTGGATTGGAAGGATGGAGTCTTAGCCACTAGTGAAGTACCAGTTTCTATCTTTTTATTAATATTTTCTATTATGTGAGATATGGTTACCATAATTTCCTTTAATTGTTCATACTGGACTGTCCTTCAGTCCTTCAAACGTATTTTTAATAGGGTATTTAAGGTCATTGCATAGTAAGTGCAGTGTCTGGGCCCCTCTTGGGCAGTTTCTACTGAGTTTTCATCCTGTGAATGGGCCATACTTATAAGTTTATTTGAATGTCTTATAACCTTTTATTGAAAATTGGCACACCTGCAAATGAGATTCTCTCCCCTCACCAGGCCAATAAATTCCCTAAAGTGCAGGAACCTATTTTGTTATTACTCTAAGCCCAAGCATCTTATTCCCAAGGAGTACCATTTGTTATTTTTGGAACAACCTAATAACTCTAATTCTTAAGGTAAAAAATTATCATCATTAAAATATATACTCAGGAATTTACTCTGATGAAAGTTAAGTGACCTCTGTAAAGTAGATGGTCAGGATACTGGTCATCTAAACCAATGTTATCTAGATTCAGGGTTATTGGTTACAAATGAACATTTGGAGTATGAAATCGGTCTGATACACTGTGAGAAACCAGAAATTCAAAAAAAGCACCAAATCATAAAAAGATTTTTTTTAAAGTGAGTCAAAAGAAAAAAAAATAGGCAGTTTAATTCAGAGTTTATCCTATTGATTAATATGAAAACCTCAATGAGTGTAATAATGGAAGATAAAGATACTTTAAACAGATACTATATTAATATGTTTATTTAACTTATATGCAGAGTACATCATGAGAAATGCTGGACTGGAAGAAACACAAGTTGGAATCAAGATTGCCGGGAGAAATATCAATAACCTCAGATATGCAGATGACACCACTCTTATGGCAGAAAGTGAAGAGGGGCTAAAAAGCCTCTTGATGAAAGTGAAAGTGGAGAGTGAAAAGGTTGGCTTAAAGCTCAACATTCAGAAAACGAAGATCATGGCATCTGGTCCCATCACTGCATGGGAAATAGATGGGGAAACAGTGGAAACAGTGTCAGACTTTGTTTTTCTGGGCTCCAAAATCACTGCAGATGGTGACTGCAGCCATGAAATTAAAAGACGCTTGCTCCTTGGAAGGAAAGTTATGACCAACCTAGATAGCATACTCAAAAGCAGAGACATTACTTTACCAACAAAGGTTCGCCTAGTCAAGGCTATGGTCTTTCCTGTGGTCATGTATGGATGTGAGAGCTGGACTGTGAGGAAGGCTGAATGCCAAAGAATTGATGCTTTTGAACTGTGGTGTTGGAGAAGACTCTTGAGAGTCCCTTGGACTGCAAGAAGATCCAACCAGTCCATTCTGAAGGAGATCAATCCTGGAATTTCTTTAGAAGGAATGATGCTAAAGCTGAAACTCCAGTATTTTGGCCACCTCATGCGGAGAGTTGACTCATTGGAGAAGACTCTGATGCTGGGAGGGATTGAAGGCAGGAGGAGAAGGGGACGACAGAGGATGAGATGGCTGGATGGCATCACTGACTCGATGGATGCGAGTCTGAGTGACCTCCGGGAGCTGGTGATGGACAGGGAGGCCTGGCGTGCTGCGGTTCATGGGGTCGCGAAGAGTCGGACACGACTTAGCAACTGATCTGATCTGATCTGATATTAATATCTTTGGGAAAACAATGCATTCAAACAATATGGGTTACTAGTTGCTGCCTTTCCTTTTCTTATACATTTCTTTATATTTCTTAGAATATATCAAATTTCACAAAACTTATTCACAGAATAAATTTTACTGAAGGAAAAAGCAAGAGAGTTCCAGAAAAACATCTATTTCTGCTTTATTGACTATGCCAAAGCCTTTGACTGTGTAGATCACAATAAACTGTGGAAAATTCTGAGAGAGATGGGAATACCAGACCACCTGATCTGCCTCTTGAGAAATCTGTATGCAGGTCAGGAAGCAACAGTTAGAACTGGTCATGGAACAACAGACTGGTTCCAAATAGGAAAAGGAGTACGTCAAGGCTGTATATTGTCACCATGTTTATTTAACTTATATGCAGAGTACATCATGAGAAATGCTGGACTGGAGGAAACACAAGCTGGAATCAAGATTGCCGGGAGAAATATCAATAACCTCAGATATGCAGATGATACCACCCTTATGGCAGAAAGTGAAGAGGAACTAGAAAGCCTCTTGATGAAAGTGAAAGTGGAGAGTGAAAAGGTTGGCTTAAAGCTCAACATTCAGAAAACGAAGATCATGGCATCTGGTCCCAAAACTGCATGGGAAATAGATGGAGAAACAGTGGAAACAGTGTCAGACTTTATTTTTCTGGGCTCCAAAATCACTGCAGATGGTGACTGCAACCATGAAATTAAAAGACGCTTACTCCTTGGAAGGAAAGTTATGACTAACCTAGATAGCATATTCAAAAGCAGAGACATCACTTTGCCAACAAAGGTTCGCCTAGTCAAGGCTATGGTCTTTCCTGTGGTCATGTATGGATGTGAGAGCTGGACTGTGAAGAAGGCTGAGCGCTGAAGAATTGATGCTTTTGAGCTGTGGTGTTGGAGAAGACTCTTGAGAGTCCCTTGGACTGCAAGGAGATCCAACCAGTCCATTCTGAAGGAGATCAGCCCTGGGATTTCTTTGGAAGGAATGATGCTCAAGCTGAAACTCCAGTATTTTGGCCACCTCATGCGAAGAGTTGACTCATTGGAGAAGACTCTGATGCTGGGAGGGATTGAGGGCAGGAGGAGAAGGGGACGACAGAGGATGAGATGCTGGATGGCATCACTGACTCGATCAATGTGAGTCTGAGTGACGTCCGAGAGCTGGTGATGGATAGGGAGGCCTGGCGTGCTGCAGTTCATGGGGTCGCAAAGAGTCGGACACGACTGAGCGACTGATCTGATCTGATCTGATTATTGGGATAAAGATGAAAAGCTATCTGTAAGTGGAAATTCAAACCTATTCAAACCAAAGAATCAAGATCTAAATAAACATAATGCATTTTCAATGTCCACTAACTATAATACACAGAATTTTTTTTTACTGAAAAATCATGAAATGTCTTCAAAAAGCTTATTTTTCCAATTTGCACCAATTTCATTACTTTTAAATTTTTACTTAACTAATAAACCTCTCTAAACCACTTTTAAATCTTTTTTTTGAAACAAGGCTGAACAAATACATATTCTTCCATCACCTACAAAAAATTGCCTTACACAGATTGGCTCACTTGGGTTTTTAATAATAACTTTTGAACTATGTAAATTAATCATTTTAAATTTTATTATCAGTGTAGTGGTAGTGTTGATTTAGTTTCAGTTCCAAAATCAAGGATTTTACTATCCTATAAAACATATCCCAAGTTCAAAGTATTTAAGGGGGTTAAACAAAATGCAAACATTTAATGCAACATTAAGCATATGAAATAAAAACTTGATTGCCAAAAGAAAGCATGCTACACTGTTACCCTGGTGACAGGTTAAAAAAGGGATTGTGAGCTGAATAGCTGTATGATATGAAATTAAAATGTTTCACATTGAACAATCCAAAATGAATTGGGAAAGGTTAGAGCAGAGGAGAGAGAAATCAATTCTCCAATGGCAATGGGTGAATGGGAGAGAAGAATGAATAGGATTTGCCAGTGGGGTGCAACAGCTGCCAAATATTCCTGCAGCCAAAGAATCACAATAATACTGATGAAGTGTGCAAGAGCTTTTGGAATCATTGCAGGGAACAGAGACATTCTCCTGCAATAATGAGGCTATTCTGTCTTCCATTCAGCTCTTGTAGTACAACGAAAAACAAAAAAAGAAAAATATTTTAAAATGTAATATTTAACAAAAAGCCTATAAATATGACATTTTTCCACTTAATATTTTGTGCCTTAATTCACACAAGTTTCTAAATCATCCAAGATACAGTCTTATTAAGAAACTGAAAATATAAGAGAGATATCAAAAAGGCAAGCTTAAAGGATGAAGACTGAATTAACATTTTCTTTCCTCTTGGTGCTTTCACTTAATTAAAGAGATATTTCCAAAGGCACAATATAGCTGGGTACGCTTGTCAGCGTATACCCAAAGTACTATTTTTAATTATATAGTTATCAGACTATCAACTCCCTTGTCATAATGAAATGGCCTATCTGAGAACATAAATGAAAGAAGTATGGTAAAGTTTTAATTTGTTGTCACACATGGTGTAAATTTTAATAATTCAATATATCCTTTTAAATTCAGAAATAATTCAAAGAGTCAATATGCAGTGGCCAACAATATTGCTCTTTCTTGGGAATTATTTACAAATGGCTACTTTGTTCTGTTTCCTTCCCCAGTTTTACTTCATTGACTATGGAATTTCAAAACCTTAAACTTTTATTATCTAATTGAAAACTTAATGAGTGAAATGAATTACAAATCTAAAATGAGGCAAGCACATTCTTATTTAATAGCAAGAAAAAAGCAGGTAATTGCATCTGTCAGGTTAAAAAAAAAGAATCACTAAAAAATTGATTCTCCATTTTATCAGGAAACCAGATGAGGAAAGAAAATACTGTACAAATGTAGACACAATGACTGCAAGTCAAGTGAAAGTACTTTCCTATTATGCTCCTGTGACTAAAAGAGTTAAACCGATGACAGGCTGTACGGCCAGTCAAGATACCTGATACATACATTCTGCTAAGTAGAAACTCAAGGTGGTGGTTATACACTGACTCCATATATCCAAAGTAGTCCTCTACAAAAGTGAATACTACATCTTTAAAAACCTCTCTGATAGCAGTCTTTTCATCAGTATTATCACAGGCCAAAGTGAAAGTGTTCCTTTTCCCACATCTTTAACTTCTGCTCAAATATCAAGAGAGAAAATAGAGAATTTACGTAGAAACCATAAAGAAGAGTCTGCCCCAGATTCGGTTAGGCTCAGAACTGAAAAAGACTTCAGGAGGACTCAGCCAATCCACCACCACCATCTCTCAGAGGAGGAAACTGAAGTCAAAAGTTGAAACATTTTACACAAAGAGTTGCACCACCTTGATACTCAATAGTGGTGCTGAGACCACACTTCTGACTCCCAACAACTTCTGACTCCCAACATCTGCCCCAGGGCTGGTCCCACCATACCAAGAGCTGTGACACTTCAGTGCCAGATGAAGGAGCCAAAAGAACCAAAGATGGTACAATTTTCCTAGCCTGAATGACTGAATAGAATAAGCAAGTTACACGCAGCTATGTGTACATGTCTACAGGGTTGAACAGATGTAGGCTGCACCACCATACTCTGTACTGCCAGGGACCCCCAATACCACACAACCTAATTAATTCCCAGACTTACCAATCCTATCTGAGCAAGATTTTCTATCAAATGTTAACTTTTTTAAAGTAGTAATTTTGTACAGTCCTTAAAAACCACTTTTTCAAAAACTACTACAGAGATATGTAGACAACATAATGGTATACAAAAATAAAAAATAAAGACTCTTTAAAAGCAGATGGACAGGGAGGCCTGGCGTGCTGTGATTCATGGGGTCACAAAGGGTCAGACACAACTGAGCAACTGATTTGATCTGATCTGATGTAAATATAGAAACCCTGAGAGTTGCTGGTATTTCCAGGCTCCAGTTTCTCGTTTTCCGTTTTTTCTTGTTGTTGTTGTTAGTTGCTAAGTCGTGCCCAGCTCTTTGCGACCCCAGCACACCAAGCTCCCCTGTCCTTCACACTCCCCCTCAGTTTGCTCAAACCCATGTTGATTCGGTCAGTGATGCCATCCTACCATCTCATTCTCTGCTGCCCCTGTCTCCTCAGGGTCTTTTCCAATGAATCAGTTCTTCCCATCAAGTGGCCAAAGTATCAGAGATTCAGCTTCTGCATCAGTCCTTCCAATGAATACCCAGGACTGATCTCCTTTAGGATGGACTGGTTTGATCTCCTTGCAGTCCAAGGGACTCTCAAGAGTCTTCTCCAACACCAGTTCGAAAGAATCAGTTCTTCAAAGCTCAGCTCTCTTTATGGTCCCACTCTCACAACCATACATGACTACTGGAAAAACCACAGCTTTGACTATGTGGACCTTGGTCGGCAAAGTGATGTCTCTGTTTTCTTGAACCCTCATCAGTTTAACTTTAACTACTACTTCTCACTCAACATTCCTGAAAACTACCTGTCAAGGTCTCCTATGACCTCCCCATTGTGAAACTCAACAGTCACAGTCATTCTCATAAGTGATGTAATTCAGTTGAACACTCCGACCTTCCGTTGGTTCTCTGAATGCCACGCCTGCCTACTTTCCCACCCTTGTCCTCTGCTCCTCCTTCTCAAGTCTCCTTCGATGGATCCATCTGATCTTCCTGACTCATCAATGTGGAGTGTTCCAGGGTAGGCCCGGGACCTCTGCTCCCAGCTGGTCTCTCAGCTTCCACTCTTATCCCTCTTGAGGCGTTTACGATACTGTGGGCCCAATGATCTCGTGGCATATGTCACACCAAGCTCTGCTTTGTCAAAACCCTGCAAGGTCTCCCCATTGCTCAAAGGTTAAACGTCTACGTCCTGAGACTACCTAAGAAGACTCCATCTCTACTACTCTATGGTTTGCTTCCTCCTCTCAAACAAGAGCATTTGCCTTCTTGCTGTTTCTCAAACAGGCCAGGCATACTTGACTTTGGGTGCTTTACATTTGCTGTCTCCTCTCATCAGAGGATCTTTCCTCCGGATAATCACATGACTCATTCCTTTCTGCCTTCAGGTCTTTACTCTAATGTTAATCTTCCCATCCTGCTAATCCATCCTGCCATCTACTTCCCTGCAACCAAATTAAAACTGCAACTACCCCACCATCCACTCCCAGGATGCACTACAGCCCCTCCACCCTGTTTTGCTTTTCACCAAAATATTTATCATCACTTGATGTCCTACATCTGTTTTGTCTGCCTAACTTCTACTTAAATGTAAGCTCATTGGAGGCAGGATTTTTTTTTTTAATCATTTTGTTCGCTGCTAAATTCTGTAAATTTTCAAACTCAAATCTCATAATGATCAATAGGTAATTTTCAAAGACATATGGTTGTATTTAATATCCATATCTGATTTTATTATTCAATAAGGAATGGAAGGGTACATCTTTAACAAAAAAAATTTCAAACCAATAGCTAACATACCTGTTGATGTTGAAAAACTCAAGGTAGTTGAGTTATTCGGGAATAAAACAAGTATGTATCATTTCTACTACCCTTGAAATAGAATTTGTGTCATTAGAGATTAAAAAGAAAGAAAATCGGGAGGGACAGCTAAAAGTTAATGGCCATCATGTTAAGTAGTTTATATCTCACTTGACATTGACAAACACTTTAAGCACCACTATTACCCTCACGTTATAGGTGAGGAAACAAAGTCCAGGGGAGGCAAAATAATTTATCCTAGAATAGCAGCTGGAGATAGCAAAACCAGGGAGAAATCCAATTCTCTGGCACAAAAGCCTGTGCTCTTAAACTTGAAACTATACTGGCAGAGCTAGCCAGGAGAACACGACAAGAAAAACAAATCATATAACCCATACAAAGGCAGGCAGGGAGTTATTACTAGAAAATGTAAAGTGGCTACTTTAGCTGATTCAGTTCAGTTCAGTCGCTCAGTCGTGTCCAACTCTTTTCGACCCCATGAACTGCAGCACGCCAGGCCTCCCTGTCCATCACCGACTCCAGGAGTTTACTCAGACTCATATCCATCGAGTCAGTGATGCCATCTCATCCTCTGTCATACCCTTCTCCTCCTGCCCCCAATTCCTCCCCGCATCAGAGTCTTTTCCAATGAGTCAACTCTTCACATGAGGTGGCCAAAGTACTGGAGTTTCAGCTTGAGCATCATTCCTTCCAAAGAAATCCCAGGGCTGATCTCCTTCAGAATGGACTGGTTGGATCTCCTTGGAGTCCAAGGGACTCTCAAGAGTCTTCTCCAACACCACAGTTCAAAAGCATCAATTCTTCGGCGCTCAGCCTTCTTCACAGTCCAACTCTCACATCCATACATGACCACAGGAAAAACCAGAGCCTTGACTAGACGGACCTTTGTTAGCAAAGTAATGTCTCTGCTTTTGAATATGCTGTCTAGGTTGGTCATAACTTTCCTTCCAAGGAGCAAGCGTCTTTTAATTTCACGGCTGCAGTCACCATCTGCAGTGATTTTGGAGCCCCCCCCAAAAAAAGTCTGACAATGTTTCCACTGTTTCTCCATCTATTTCCCATGAAGTGATGGGACCAGATTTCTGCCATAAGGGTGGTGTCATCTGCATATCTGAGGTTATTGATATTTCTCCCGGAAATTTTGATTCCAGCTTGTGTTTCTTCCAGTCCAGCATTTCTCATGATGTACTCTGCATAGAAGTTAAATAAACAGGGTGACAATATACAGCCTTGATGTACTCCTTTTCCTATTTGGAACCAGTCTGTTGTTCCATGTCCAGTTTTAACTGTTGCTTCCTGACCTGCATACAGATTTCTCAAGAGCCAGGTCTATTTCACACCAAGCCCCAGGCAATCATGATAATCCGTTTCCCTTTGCAGTGATAGGTTTAGGAACAGGATGAGTTCTCCCTGGTCAATGAGAACTGAGAAGCAGCTGCTTGGGTAACATCCAGGAGAGGTTTCCTTCCATCCTAGAGACAGACATGATCTGGATTTGACTCCTGGAACTTCTACAGCTGCCCTGCCTTCACAGCCTCCTGACCAAGCCCAGGCACAGATGAGAGCAGGGCTGAGGAACTACAAAGCAGCAGCACCAGCAGATGTGCGTGCTGAGCCTTGTCCTTTCCATTCTCAGAGCCTTTGCTCAACGTGACATGTGTCTGTTTGAATCAGGCTTTGTTACTTAAATCCAAAAGCATCCCAGTGATTCAGGAGGTTCTATGACTGCTCCTTTTGAAATCACGTAAACAGTGACTGCAGCGGTGGAGCTGGACCTGAGCCAGTGCAAAGCGAGAGGAGCATCAAAGTGCGGGAAGGGGATTCTGCCCTGTGAGCAACATCTGAATCTCACGGACCCAATGGACCTGAGTTTGAGCAAACTCTGGGAGACCGTGAAGGACAGGGAAGCCTGGCGTGCTGCCGTGCACTGGGGTCACAAAGAGTCGGACACAACTGAGCGACTGAACAACAAGGAAAACAGGCATTCTGATCAAAACTAAATGAAAGATTCCTGAAAGAAACTATTTTCTTTACTAGTTTCTCCTCCAATCATTAGCAGATAGTGAAACCAATTACTGTACTAAACCACAGTGCCAACAAAATCATTTCATCTTCGAATAACATGAAATGATTGTTCAACCCAACTTTTAATGATTCACTTCTGTCAAGAAAAATGTTTAGGAAAAGAAGGATTACAAAGCAAAATAATTCCATATTAAGACAGTAAGTATTTATGCAAAAGCTTAATTTGCTTTATTAGACAAAGCAAAACTGTTATATGTCTCTGACATTAACTTTACTCTCTTGCTAAAATGCAATATCTTTTTACTATCCAAATAATAGGGGCACATATTATTAAATTTTTTTCCAGGTCATAAATGATGAAAGAATACCATCCATGGAGAAACTAGGAAAATAAGATCAGCAGCCAAAACAAGCAGCACAAAGGAAGTGCTGCAGGCTACTGGGTTTGGAGGCAAACAGCTCCATGACGGAGCCACACGCAGCCACACCTGGAGGCCAACTCCGGTCTCCATCCCCCAGGCCATAGTGAAAACACGGCTGTGAAGCCAGAACGGGAAGAGGCAACCAGCTTACATCAACTCTGGTGTGGGGGACCTCTTCAGCAAATAAGCCAACACAGTTTCAATTCACTTTGCCTGAACAAGATTATGCTTTGTCTAAAAGACTGCTATAAATGTTACAGGTCTTTGCTGCTAGGGTGGTAGCAACGGGTCTATTTAATAAATGGTAAGTTCAATAGAAGCTCAGCAAAAATAATGTTATTTCGGTAGTACAATTATCTACATAATCAAAATTTTGGCTTACATATTTCATAAACATAATTTTTTTCCAACTTCTAAAGGGTAATGAGAGAGTTACTCACTCAGTCATGTCTAACTCTGAGACCCTATGGACTGTAGTGCACCAGGCTCTTCTGTCCATGGGATTCTCCAGCCAAGAACACTAGAGTGGTTTGCCATGCCCTCCTCCCGGGGATCTTCCTGACCCAGGGATCAAACCTGGGATCTCCTGCATTCCAGGCAGATTCTTTACCATGTGAGCCACCAGAGAAGTCCAAAGGGTAGTGAATTCAATAGCACTGTAACAGGAGGAGGAGTCTAGGAAGATGACAGAACAGGTAGAAAGCACCAAGAGTCTGTCTCCCCACCTAGACAACAGTCACACTGGCAGAATCTGTCTAATAGAACTGAGAGTTCCCCACTTTGTAACTTTCAGAAGGCGGCTCAGGTGGTGTATTGTGATAACTTCTGATCAACTTCAGCTTTAGTACAGTAGCAGCTCCCCATCCTCCTACCCTCAAGCTGCCTGGCATGCAACTGTGGATGTGTTCACTGGAGTAGCTTGCACACAGCTTATGGAAGCCGGGGTGGGCAAAAATGGACCCTATCCTTGAAATATTGAGGATCTGAGCTCTGAACTGATAACTGCTGCTTCTGACCACAGAGGAGCAGACAGAGAAGTGGGTAGCCATTGTTACTGTACCTGCAGCGTTGCTGCAAGCTCCTTCTCCTCTGGCTGGAATGACTTCCAGGAGATTTAAAGGTATAGTGCATCCCTAACTGCCACCCCCCTTCATTTTTTTTCTTTTTTCCCCTTTTCAAGAGCTAGGCCTTAAAGGCTAAGATATTCTAAAACAACTGCATATACAAGGAAAACTGGCAAGTGACTACACATGCCCAGGGAAAGTCTAAGAAAGGACCTCAGAAGAACTTAAGTGTACATCTCGGCCTTATCCTTGGCACAGAGACAGTCTGCAACAATCAAAACAGCAAAATGACAAAGACAATAATGCAAATCACTAAACCTTGGGGAAGAAGGAAAATCTGATTTTCAAAGTCATCACATTATTAGATTAAAATGTTCAATGCTCAACCCAAAAATCATAAGTCATACAAATAAACAGGCAAGTATGGCCAACTCAAAGGGTAAAAAAAGATCAACAGATTTATCCCTGAAAAAGACCTAATGGCAGATATAATAGAAAAAGACTTTAAAACAACTGTCTTAAAGATGCTAAATGAACTAGAGGAGGAAAAAGTCAAGAAAACAATGTGTAAGCAAAATAAAAATATCAATAAAAAGACAGAAAACCTAAAAAGAAATGAAAAAGGAATTCTGGAGCTGAAAAGTACAATAATTGAAATGAAAAACTCACTCGGGTAATTCAAAGGTGGATCTGAGCAGTCAGAAGGAAAAAAATCAGTCAATATGAAGATAGGACAATAGAATATCAAGTCTGAAGAATAGAAAGAAAAAAGATGGTTTAAGAAAAGTGAACAGAACCTACGGGTCCTGTGCAGACACCACCAAGTACTCCAACATACACACCGTGAGAGTCCCAGAAGGAGAGAAAGGGGCAAAGAGAATGTCTGAAGAACAGTGACTGAAAACACCCCAACCTTGATGACAGACATGAATGTACACATTCAAAATGCTCAACGAACCCCAAAGATGAACTCAAAGACCCAAGTCAAACTTTCAAGTGCTGACAACAAAATCTTGAAAGAGAGGGACGAATCTTCAAGTGAAAATAAGATTACCAGCAGATTTCTCATCAGAAACTCTGGAGGCCAAAGAGATTGGGCTGATATATTCAAAGTGCTAAAAGAAAAAAAAAAATTTGTCAACCAGAATCCTACATCCAGGAAAAATATCCTTCAAAGGTGAGGGAGCAGTTCATATCTTTCCAGATAAAACAAAAGCTGAGGGAGTCTATGACAACTAGACCTGCCCTGCAAAAAAAATGCTAAAAGAAGTCCAGCAGAATGGAATGAAGACACTAGACAGTACCAAGAAGCCACGTGAAGAAATAAATATCTCAGTAAAGGGAAATATATGGACAATCATAAAAGCTAGTATTATTCCAACAATGCTTGTAACTTCGCTTTCTTGTTCTCTACATGATTTAAGGGCCTAATACATTTAAAAATTACTAGAGTGAAAGCTAATATCATTTTAACTTTTCCAATGAGCCAACTCAGAAAAGACCCTGATGCTGGGAAAGATAGAAGGCAGAAGGAGAAGGGGACGACAGAGGACAAGATGGTTGGATGTCATCACCAACTCAGTACATAGATGAGTTTGAGCAAGCTCTGTGAGATGTGAAAGATAGGGAAGCCTGGCATGCTGCAGTCCAATGGGTCACAGAGAGTCGAACACGAAGAAGCGACTAAACAACATCATTTAAAAATTACTAGAGTGGAAAAAAAATTACTAGAGTGAAAGTTAGTATCATTTTATCTTTTGTTTTGCAATTCCATGCTTTGTTTTCTATATAATTTAATAGACTTTTTATAGTCTTTATAAATATATAAAGTCTTATAAATAAAAGACTATTTTATAGTCTTTTAAATATAATTTAAAAGACTAACGCATTTAAAATAATTATTGGTTTATAGTTTCGGACCTAGACTGTATAAGGGTGTAATTCTGTGATGTTAACACCTGAGCCCAGGCAATCACCTGACCTTTATTCTTTTATACTTCTGTTCTTTCTATAAATTTCCAAAAAAGGAAATTATACATTGTATAGTCTTCTATAACTGATTTCTTTCTCTTAGCATGATTTTCTTTTTAGGGTTATGCACGTAGATTCTTGTATCAATACCGCATTTCTTTTTATTGCTAAGTAGTATTTCATCATAAAGATGTAGCACATTTATTTACCCACTCTCCACTTGATATTAGAAAAATGCAAATCAATGGAAATCAACTACAATCAGGTACCACACCTCACTCCAGTCAGAATGGCCATCATTAAAAAAATCTATAAATGACAAATACTGAAAAGGAAGTGATGAAAACATAACCCTTCCACATTCTTGTTGGGAATGTGTAAGTTGGTACAGCTACATGGAAAACAGTATGGAAGTTCCAGAAAGAGCTAAAAATAGAACTACCATGTGATCCAGCAATCCCACTCCTGGCATATATCCAGACAAAACTATAATTCAAAAAGATACATGCACCCCTGAGTTCACAGTAACACTGTTCACAATCAATAGCATGTGGAAGCAACCTAAATGTCCATGGACAGATGAATGGATCAAAGTGTGGTGCATACACACACAGACACACACACACATAGATACACACTGGACTATCACTCAACCATAAAAAAGAATGAAATAATGCCATCTGCAGCAACATAAATGCAACTAGAGATTATTATACTAAGTAAATCAGAATGAGAAACACAAATACCATATAACATCACTTATACACGAGCCTATCTGAGGAGACAGAAGCAGACACAAATACAGAGCACAGACCTGCGGCTGCCAAGAGCGGGGACTGAGGGCGGGAAGGAGTGGGAGGCTGGGGTGAGGTTGGCAGGTGTCAGCTTTTATACACAGGATGGATAAACAACAAGGTCCTACTATAAAGCACATGGAAATAGATTCAATATTCTATAATGGAAAAGAACAGTTAAAAAGAATGTTATATACGTATATGTGTGTAATATGTATAACCAGATCACTCTGTTGTACCACAGAAATTATCACAACATTGTAAATCGACTAAACTTCAATTAAAAAATAACAAAAGAAAAAAGATTTTCTCAGTAAAACAACATTAGCCATAAATATACACCCTAAGCCCAATTTTGTTTTCCTTCTACCTAATTCTTCAGGGGTAACCTGAATTTCTGATCTGTGTCCTTCTGACCTTCCTGGTCACCTGTCATCTTTTCTTCTTTTATTTTAATCATTATTCTTCTTCTTGAAAGTGAAAGTGAAGCTGCTCAGTCATGTCCGACTCTTTGCGGTCTCATGGACTATATACATTTCATGGAATTCTCCAGGCCAGACTACTGGCGTGGGCAGCCTTTCCCTTCTCCAGGGGATCTTCCCAACCCAGGGATCAAACCCAGGTCTTCCGCATTACAGGTGGATTCTTTACCAGCCGATCCACAAGGGAAGCCCAAGGGTACTGGAGTGGGTATCCTATCCCTTCTCCAGCACATCTTCCCAACCCAAGAATCGAACCAGGGTCTCCTGCATTGCAGGCAGCTTCTTTACCAACTGAGCTATCAGGGAAGCCCCTTCCTCTTGAGGAAAAGCAAAAAGAAAAGGAGCTGATATAACACAATTTTATTACACATCTCACTCCAACAAGTAACGGATAGTACTTGCTAATGCAGGATTACTCTAGTAGGTACACAGACATTCATAATAAATAATCCTGTCACTCAGAAGCATGAACGGCACAACGATTTTGTTTTATCTGCCCCGGTATAAAGCAGGTTTTCCCTTTTGCTTATTAGATTATTAGGAAGCAAAAAGGTACACTTAGGTTCACAAATGACTAACTCAATCTGCTGTTAATTCTTTCTTGTTTCTTATACACATACTTTTAATTGTTCACATTATTTCCTATGTTTTAGTACTATCCCCCTTCTCAATACATTTTTCAAGATTAACAGAGTAAGAAAACAGAAGTAATAAATACAAACTATTTGAACAGATTTGCTGTAACATTTCAGAGTGCCTTCCTTAATGTTGCCCAAGTTTCTCTGCTCATTTATTCTGTTTTAAATGGTTTCATATACCTTGAACTTTCATGGTCTTGAAAATGCTGTGCTCTTAATTGGGATGCCACAAACAAGGATGACGCCACTGCCAGGAACTGGTTTCTCTCAGTCTCTGTTAACTGGTGTCCTGAGGGAAATCAATCACGTACATAATGTAAACATCTTCCCTTCTATATTACAGAACTATTAGTCATTCAAACAAGCATTTTATCAAACGTCTAGTATGGAGATAGTATTGTACCAGGGACTAGGCTGTGCCAGGGGAAAGGAGGGAGCAAGATTATTTAAATAAAACAACAACCCCTGCTCACCTCAAGCTTATAGTCTAATTTGGGAAAGAAGATGTTAAACAGATACACAGAACAAAACAATTACCAAAAAAAAAAAACAAATCAAACTATCAACATAGATCTCTAGGAAACCTTAGGGCACCTCACAGCTGCTTCCCTTTGTCAATCCCTACCCCAATTTTGCTTCTAAGGAGAGAGAAGATAAAGTGAGGAAAAGGCATGTTGTCAGTCAAGGACAGTGACTGGGCCATGTTTTCTAATGTGAGGAATGAAAAGAAAATAAGTACGTGACTGTCTTGGCTCTAAAATCCCAGTCAGGGTTTGAATCCCAATTAACCAACCAACCAACCAACCAATTTTTCTCTGCCTCTTGAATTCACTCTTCTTACCATCATACAGCTGGACCTGGGGGCAGAGGCCTCACCTGACAACCGGGGGAAGATGCCCTGGTCTGGCTGAGTGTGGCTCATGGGGGAATCTGCTCTATGAGCAGAAATTCCTCAAGAAGTGTGAGAGTCAAGGCAGGACTGGCTGCTCCAGGGTCTGCCGGGGCTAACACACCCCCGTGAGTGCTCTGTAACCTCACCGCAGTGTCTGACACTATTTATTTACCACAGTGCTGGCTGCTGTCTATGGGGTTGCACAGAGTCGGACACGACTGAAGTGACTTAGCAATAGCAATATACAAAGATGGTAGACTTCATCAGATGCTGCGGCACAGGCAATCTGAGTACTGGGTCATTTGCACTAAGATGCTACTTGTACAATTCAAAACAGAAAAAAAAAAACAACAATCAGGTAGTTATTTAAATTTATCAGAAAGAAATGAAGCCATTTCAACATTAGGTCTTAAAAAAAGTATTCAAAATATAAATGAGACTAAAACTATTCACAATTAGAGTATAAAGACCCGATAACCCATTCCTCTTTGAGACAAACCTAGAAGCTCCACAATGTGAGATCTATCAGAACCCTCGATGGCTTAATAAACCACATTCCTACAAGCTTTGAAAAGTTGCTAATCATACCCAATCCTTCAGCAGTGATGGAAACATTCTACTTTGATTCTATCAAACTACCCTACATGAGGATTACAGAAATTTGGCTTGGTCTTCTCAAAAACATATCATCTACAAGAGCAGTTCTCAAAGTATGGCCTGTCTTTTGGGGGTCTGCAAGGTCAAACCTATTTTCATAATGATGCTAGGATTTCTGTTTGTTCCCCCCTCTTGTTTTCTCAGGAGTATATGGTGGAGGCTGCCTGACCTAGGACATACAACGTGTGATGGTATCATTCCTCTGATGTCAACATATAATGGATTTATTATTGTTACTTTGAAAACGAATTAATAATTATTTTTAAAGCTCCTAAGTTTTAATTTATAATATGGAATTCTCCAGCAAGAATACTGGAGTGGGTTGCCATTTCCTGCTCCAGGGGGATCTTCCCAGCCCAGGGATCAAACCCACATCTCTTGCATCTCCTGCACTGGCAGGTCGGTTCCGTACCACCAGCGCCACCGGGGAAGCCCAATTTACAATACAGCAAGTATCTTACCACAAAGGCTCTTTGGAGTATGACGAGAACCAGTGCTTCTCAGACCTCACTGTGCATCAGAATCACCTGGATTAAAGCTCAGACTCCCATGCTCTACCTGGGGAGCATGATTGGTAGCTGGCCTGAGGTGGGGCCCAGTAATCTTTATTTCTATTAATAACAAGCTCCAGAGTGATGCTGAAGTTACATGTCTCCTGATCTCATTTGAACAGAAGCTGTTTTTGACTCATCTTTGTCAAACTGTGTAACACAAACCACTTAGTAGTAGCTCATGAAACCAGTTTGTGGGTCAGACCAGCAATAAAACTTATGAGAGCACTTCGCTCACACTATTATCCAGAGTGTGTGTATCCTAAGTCATGATGTAAAATTTATTTACTACAGTGGTTCACAAAGTAGTCTCTTCTCCAGACACATCTGCACGTCATATATCACCAACAGAGGAGGGGAAAAGGCAAAACAAGGTATCCTTAAGCTTTTATTTATTTATTTTTTTTGCAGGGGAAAATGGACAAAGGAAGGGATCAATGAGGGTGGGAGGGAAATGGGAAGAAAGAAGGGGAGTGATGGTGGGGAGGAGTATATGTAATTTCTTAACCAATGGCTTTCTGTTTTTAATCACAAAGAACACTTAAAAAAAATCATGTTGAATTCATCCTATATTAGGAGGTTTGTTCTCGAAATGAAAAGTTCAGGAAACAAAAAGTCCAGTTTGGGTGTCCTCATCTTTAGGCACATCTTGGTAATTTGTGTTGGTAGGTCTATCTTTCGGAGAAGGCAATGGCATCCCACTCCAGTACTCTTGCTTGGAAAATCCCACGGATGAAGGAGCCTGGTAGGCTGCAGTCCGTGGGGTCGCTAGGAGTCAGACATGACTGAGCGACTTCACTTTCTCTTTTCACTTTCATGCATTGGAGAAGGAAATGGCAACCCACTCCAGTGTTCTTGCTTGGAGAATCCCAGGGATGAGGAAGTCTGGTGGGCTGCCGTCTATGGGGTCACACAGAGTCGGACATGACTGAAGTGACTTAGCATAGCATAGCATAGCATAGGTCTATCTTTACCACAATATATTATTTAGGACAGGATCACATCTGTCACCTCTTCCTCCCTACTACCCAAAGTGGTACCAGACCCATAAAATAGTCAATAAACCTTTACAGAGTGAACAAATAAGTCTTTTTTTTTTTTTAAACTCTCCTGAGTGAACTGAATTTTTTGAGGCTCAGAAGTAAATATGTTTTTCTCTTTACTTTGTCTATTACAGCCAGATTATATGAGTGGGGTATTAAAGTCTCCCACTATTATTGTATTGCTGCATATTTCTTCTATCATATTAATTAATGTTTGTCTTAGATATATCAATGCTCCAATGTTGGGTGCATATATATTTATAATTGTTGTAACTTCTTTTTGGATTGTTCCTTTAAGTCGTTGTGTGTAACCTTCATTGTCTCCTTTTCAAGATCTTTAAAGTCAATTTTATCTGATATAAGTATTGCTACTCCTGTTTTCTTATGGTCCATATTTGCATAGAAAGTCTTTTTCCAGGCCTTCATTTTCAGTCAGTATATATCCCGTATTTTAAGGTGGTTCTCTTGTAGACAACATATATAGGGGTCTAGTTTTTGTATCCATTTGACCCATTTTAGTCTTTTGGTTGTCTCTTGTAGACAAGGTATGTAGGGGTCTTGTTTTTGTATCGATTCGGCCAGTCTTTGTCTGTTGATTAGGGCATTCAGCCCATAAACGTTTAAAGCAATTATTGATAAATAAGATTTACTTTATTGTTTTGGGTTCGAATTTATACACCCTTTTAGTCATTCCTATCTAGAGAATGTCCTTTAGTTTTTGTTGGAGAAATGGTTTAGTGGTGCAAAATTCTCTCAACTTTTGCTTATCTGTGAAGCTTTTGATTTCTCCTTCATATTTGAATGAGATCCTTGCTGGATACAATAATCTAGGCTGTAAGTTATTTTCTTTCATCACTTTAATTACGTCTTGCCATTCCCTCCTGGCTTGGAGAGTTTCTATTGAAAGATCAGCTGTTATCCTTCTGGGAATTCCCTTGTGAGTTATTTGATGTTTTTCCCTTGCTGCTTTTAATATTTGTTCTTTATATTTAATCTTTGTTAATTTGATTAATATGTATCTTGGGGTGTTTCGCCTTGGGTATATCCTGTTAGGGACTCTCTGGATTTCTTGAACTTGAGTGATAATTTCCTTCTCCATTTTAGGGAAGTTTTCAACTATTATCTCCTCAAGTATTTCCTCATGGTCTTTCTTTTTATCTTCTTCTTCTGGAACTCCTATGATTCGAATGTTGTAGCATTTGATGTTATCCTGGAGGTTCCTGAAATTGTCCTCATTTCTTTTGATACGTTTTTCTTTTTTCTCGTTTGATTCATTTATTTCTAGGATTTTATCTTCTAATTCACTAATCCTATCTTCTGCCTCTGTTATTCTACTATTTGTTGCCTCCAGGGTGTTTTGGGTCTCATTTATTGCATTATTCATTATGTGTTGACTCTTTTTTATTTCTTCTAGGTCCTTGTTAAACCTTTCTTGCATCTTCTCAATCCTTGTCTCCAGACTCTTTAACTGTGATTCTATTTTGATTTCGAGATTTTGAATTAATTTCGCTATCATTATTCGGAATTCTTTATCAGGTAGAGTCCCTATCTCTTCCTCTTTGGTTTGGTTTGGTGGGCATCTATCCTGTTCCTTTAGCTGCTGGGTATTCTTTTGTCTCTTCATTTGGTTAAAATTGCCAAGTTTAGAGTGTCCTTACTATATTCTGGTAGTTTGTTGAATTCTCTTTATTGAGGCGGTTTACAGGTCTTTTCAATATCTGATCTCTGCCTTGTTACAGAGGGGGCGGAGATGAACACCCAAATCTAAACCGGCCAGGTTCAGGCACTCAGATAATCCTCAGAAGCACAGACTTGGTTGAGTCTGCGTTTTATGCCCTTCCCAGATCCGGGTAGCGCAGGTGATGAAATGTTCAGCGAGTGCAGCTGCTGCGACTTATCGCCTCTCCACCGCTCAGTTTTCTGGGTATACAAACAGCGCACTTTCTCAGGCAGATGTTGACCATCCAGAGCCCCAAGAAGCGTGAGTCAGCACAGAAACCTACTCACAGTTCCGTTAGACAGTGTCTCTCTAGGGCTGTAATTGCCCGCCTCCGGCCCTGGCTGCCTGTCACCGGAGTGGGACGGCCTGCAGCCGGCCAACTCTGTGCAACCCTTTGTTCCGTAGGTAGTCCTGGTGGTGTCTTAAGTTAGGGCTGGCTTTTGATGTAGTAGATAACCGACAGTCTGGTTATTTCGCTCAGATAGCGCCCGAGATAGCCAGGCCAAATCCTTTCTCAAAGCAATGCAGGCCTCGCCGCTCCTCCTAGCCCAGCCCCCACTTGCCAATAGCAAATGCTGGTGTCCGCGCCACTTCTCCACAAAAGGAGTTACCGCAGGGCTCGTTTTCTCGTTTTGAAGACAATGAGTTGTCCTTGTAAGTGCCTGATGTCCTCTGCCGGCATTCAGAAGTTGTTTTATCGAATTTATTCAGCATTCAAATGTTCTTTTAATGGATTTGTGGAGGAGAAAGTATTCTCCCCGTCTTACTCGTCCGCCATCTTAGCTCCTCCTCCCTGTTAATATCTTTCTATAATGTAACCCCCTATCCTTAAGCTTTTAAATCACTTGTGTAGTAAGCCTCGTGAATCTAACTGGAATTATATAAAATCTGTGTACTAATATGAGAAAGACCAGCACTCATAAATGCCAAATCTCCCAAACAATAACTGACTTTTCGTCATGTGTTCAGACTGTGTTTTTTGTTTGACAAGATTTTACAGTTGTCTTCATAAAGGTTCCGTCTTCACTATTACATTTTCTCTGTAGTCTTACAAGATACTACAATTTATATGAAAAGATCTGGGTTTTTTTTTCCATTTTCCTTTCAAGCTAGCTTCCTGCAGTAACCTGCACGATACTGAATCAGTGTTTCACTTGGTCTAATAAATTACCAGCTGCACTGACTCAGGCAATATTGAGAAAGGAGGTTCCCAAGTAAAAATCAAATTCCATCACATCTCATAGGCAAACTGATATAATGCATAACAACTTTAACCCTTTTATTGACAGCAGAAGAGATTTTCAAATTTTGCCAGTGATAAATATGCAATAAATTTGGTATAAGAGTGCTAAAAACTTGACTTCTGCTACTCAACTGAATTTGTTTCTAGTTTTTTAAAGAATCTCAAGTAATTTTAATAGAGAAGGTCTACAAAGATTGTCAACTCCATCCTCAGTGCAGTGTGACGTCTCTTCTCCTGCAGTGTGGGACAGATGGTTGTATATGACCCACAGAACTCCTCCCATAAAGAAAATGAAAACTTCTTACAAGGATTTCTGAATCACTAGCCAGTTACTTCTTATACTGAGTGAGACTGCTTCTTTGTGACTTCCACCCATAGATCTGGACTTTTCCAATCTAAAGTAACATTGAATAATTCTATTCCCTCCTCCACTTGTACATCACCAATCTAGACTGCAGTTAGACATCCTGTACCACGCTTAGTCGCTCAGTCATGTCCAACTCTGCAACCCCACAAACAGCAGCCCACCAGGGTCCTCTGTCCATGGGGATTCTCCAGGCAAAAGTACTGGAGGGGGTTGCCATGCCCTCCTCCATGGGATCTTCCCAACTCAGGGACTGAACCCAGGTCTCCAGCACTGCAGGCAGATTCTTTACTATGTGAGCCACCAGGGAAGCCCTTAGACATCCTAAAACTTATTAAATAAAATAAATGTCCTGACCACTCTTGAGGTACTCTGGCCATGTCAAAAGAGGGGTATTCAGGTCCAGAAAGACAATGTATCAGAGATACTACCATAAACAAGAATACTTTATCCTTTACATTATACTTCTTAGACATAGAGGCATTGCAATATGTTTTAATATATGGAAGCCAATTTTGCTCTTTACTTTTCACATAATCTTCTTGGCTAGTCTCAGAAATCTACGATTACATATAAGCTTTAAACATGATTTGTGTAGTAAGCCTTGTGAATCTGACTGGAGCTACATAAAATCTGTGTATTAATCTGAGAAAGACCAGTTCCCAAAAATGCCGAGTCTCCCAAACAATAACTGATTTTTTAACCCATCTGTTCGGATTCTGTTTCTTGTTCCTTGACAAGATTTTACAGTTACAACTGTCTTCACAAAGGTTCTATGTCTTCCCCATTTCATTTTCTCTACAGTCTTACAAGATACTACAGTTAATATGAAAAGGTTTGTTTTTTTCCTATTTTTGTTTCAAGCTAGCTTCCACACAAGAGAGTCACTGACTTGGCATACTTTCCTTGTTGTACTCAGCCACCTTGCCAAATTCACTTATTAAGTCTACAAGTTTTTATTAATAAAACTAGGATCTCCTGGGTTTTCTAGGAATATAATAATACCTAGGGGAAAAAGTCTCTTTCAAAAAATATTTATACCAACTACTTCCTTTTTTTCCTTTTTTATCCTTTATAACAGTGTTTAATAATAATAGTAACTTTATAGTCGACCTCATTTCATTCCTGATTTTAAGGGAAATGATTTCAGCATTTCATCATGTAAAATCATGCTTTTTATTAGTTTTCAGTAAGCAGCCTTTTAATCAAATTTAATTGGCTTACTTTTACTTTTATTAGAAATGCGTTATTAGAAAAGAGTCTTTACCAACTGGCTACTGAATATATCAAATATCTTTCTAACATCTATTTTTTGGTAAGCAATCAGGAGTTTGAAAAGAGTCAGACACAACTGAGCAACGAACTTTCTTAACCTTCTGGGGGGATAATTTCAAAGCCGTGAGCCCTCAACAATGTCAGTGCTCTCCACTGCAGTGGTTACTGCAGGTCAAGCCCCTGTTGCAGCACCTCTTTGAGGGCCTCTGTGAAGCCCCTGCTATTACCCACCCACCTAGCTTTAAGAAGCCTCATCTGTGTTCTCCTAAGTGGTTTTCTTCCAACCGTCTGTGGCTGACACTTTCCTGGGGGTTCCATTTTAAGGCAGTGTGTATGAGACAGTGCTGACAGGTGTCCTGACCCTGAGCCACGCGTGCTCTATGTGTGGGCTGCGGCTTGGCCGACCCCTGGCCTCATGGGTGGGGTAGTCTGGGGGTCATTTTGTTCGGGGGGAATCTTTGGGTAATCCCTTTAAGGGTTGGTTAGATTTGTCAGGGGTTTCCCTGACTCCCTCCCTGGCTCAGCAGTAAAGAATCCTCCTGCCAAGAGGGACACTTGGGTCTCCTGGGTTCCATCTCTGGGTGGAGAAGATCCCCTGGAGGAGGCACGACAACCCACTCCAGTATTCTTGCCTCGAGAATCCCATGGACAGAGGGGCCTGGTGGGCTGCGGTCCATGAGATCACAAAGAATCGGACATGATTTAGCAACTAAACACCAGTAAGATTTCTCTGGGATAGATATTCTACTATTGTGCCTGTAGCTATTTGCCTGCCAGCACTCTGGGAACCAAGTGGAGAACAGGGCTGGGGAGAAGGAATCACCACATTATGTCCACTTTCACTTGATCCTCTACCTTCTCTGCCTGACGTCCCTCAGGGCATGTCTCTCAGAGGCATGTCCAACTCTTTGCAACACTATGGACTGTAGCCCACAAGGATCCTCTGTCTATGGGATGCTCCAGGCAAGAATACTGGAGTGGGCTGCCATCTCCTTCTCCAGGGGATCTTCCTGACCCAGGGATCAAACCCATGTCTTTATGTCTCCTGCACTGGGAGACGGGTTCTTTATCACTAGCGCCACCTAGGAAGCCCTCATTGTTCTCCACCGGGAAGAACCTTAAAGCCTTTGCTAGGGCAGAGAAACCAGTCACCCTGTAAGAGTGAGAGAGGCGATGCCTGCAGGTCTAAAACTGAGGACTGCCTGTCCTCAGGGATTCTTCTAGGTTCTTCTTGCCCAGCTGCGAAATCCTCTTCCTTTGTATGCAGATTGCTCTGTTTGCTTGAGATCACCAGGTCAAAGTGTAGGCAGTGGTTTGCCCCTGAAAGTTTAATAACCAGTTGGGATGTAGGAAGGAAAAGAGCCCCAGAGAAAAGCACGTGCTAATTCCCTAACTGTAAACACCTTCTCCAAGGCTTATTTCAAACCACCAACATCACATCAAAGAAGGAGGATCAGGAAGAGATACATGCAAGGTCTCTCCTGAGGCAGTACTGTGGCCCTAGCACCTGCAGAATAGAGTCCTCAGAGACAGCATTTAATGTTCTACACTCCCTCACCCTTGAGGCCATCCTGGACTCCCCAGATCACAACTGGTTTCTTTCTTCCCTGCTCTAAGACACTCAGTTTACATCTTCACCTTAATGCTCCTTTTGTTCTGTCCTGTAGTGGAGTTAGTTCTTTACAGGTCTATTTCCCTAATGATATAACCACACTAAGGATGAGGAAAATATACTATTTCTCTTTGATTTTCTTCTACTGCATATACCAATTATTTGTTGAATGATTTTAATGACTGAATTTTTAAAGGCGACACTTCAGTCGTGTATTTAACACTTTTAACATCATGTATTTCTGTATTTAACATCATGTATTTCTGTATTTAACAACATGTATTTAACATCAGGTATTTCTGTACCATTAGAAGTGTTAAATACATGATTAAATTCAGAGGGAAAAAAAGAGAAGTATAATGGTAGACTTCTTGTGGTGAATCAAAGTTTTCTAAACATTCTGCAACTTTTCAGAAGAGAAAGATAATTCTAATAATTTCTAATAGAAATTAGATATCTAATAATTTGATAGGGCTAATAAGTCTAATAATTAGATATCTAAAAGTATCTAATAATTTGATAGGGCTAGTGGTTCAAGTGCAGCAAGGCAGCAGAGAAATAAGTCCAAAATTTCCATTTTAGGCTAAATGAAATGATATTTCTTAAAGTATCTTCTTATTCATTTTCCCTTTACTTCAAAGTCAAAATATCTACTCCTCCATTTTCCATTTACTTTTCAGAATCAAAGGAAAATACTTTTTCAACATCAGCATCTAATAAGTTGACGTGACGAACAAATTCTGTGTATTTTATTTTTAAATTTTAGATGCAATCTTTTCAAAGTTCAGCCTAAGAGTCTTTAGTAAGTAACACTGTCCTAGTCTACAAATAAACTTGGGATAATAAACATATATAATAGAAACTTTTAATGCAGTCATAAAGCAGGCAATAGCCTATGAAGAGTGTCTGGGGTAGCTGGACAGATGGGAAGCAGATGGGTAATCCCAAAGGGGCAAAATGACCCAGCCGCAAACATATGGATAAGATCCCGGATTAACTTCAGTTGCCACTTCCTGCTGTCTCTTTCAGGCACATATATCAAACAATCAAAGATGATACAGTTTAATATATTTAAGACCTCCTATGGAGAAAAATTGGGAAGAAGAGGTAGAATAATCTGAAGGAGGAGGAGGAGATATAGTAGCCACTCAGAGAATAAAGAACTGACATGAAAACAATATGAAGAAACACAATCAGCGGCAGACGTTCAGAATGGCAAACACAGGTGTGCACTTCTAAAGTCCCTACGTGACAACACACAGCATACTCTGCAAACGTCTGTGACTTATGAATTTGAATTCTAGCACAAGAGAATGACTATTAAAACAGAGGTTGAAAACTCTAATTTCCAGCTTTATTATGTCACTGATCATTTAGCTTTATCAGGCTTTCTGTGCTTTGGTTTCCTTATACGTAAAATGAAGGTTGAATTAAAAATTGCTAAGGCCCTCTAACAACGTACAACAATTTAAAAACTATTATGCATAAGAAATAGAATTATAGTGTCTGTGCTAAAAATCCCATCCCAAAAAAGAAGTGTAATATATTAAGCTTATTACAACAAACTGCAATGTTTGATTTTAAGAAAACTTCTGAGTTATCTTGAGAATTTGGAACATTTTCAATTGCTGCTAAATATATATATCACAGAGTAACCAACTCCGATTAGAAATTTTAAGTGCTCCATGGTAATGGGATATAACACCAAATACGCATAAACACACATATAAATGTGTAAATGTATACATAAATATCCATGTACACACACAATATTTTGATCTGTCATCTCCTCCTGCCTACTGTTTCATGTAAGCCAGGCGGACACAAAAGCACATGGGAATCCAAGTCCACTTCACAACTGACAACAACTTTTAATTAAAACTTTAGACAGGACAAGAAGCCAAAACTTTAGGATCAAAACAAATTTGTAATCTGAATACATGTACAGTTAATTCAAAATAGTCAAGGTGACACCTCTCATCTACATTATGAGCACCATTCCTTTCATTAATTTGACAAATATTTATTTAGGGTCTGCTTTAGTTGTAGGGATACAATAAAAAGCAAAAACATAAGTGGCATTTGACTTCATGAAACCAAGAGATATTAATGAAATAATCACATAAGTAGAAAAGTGCAATCATGTTAAGGTTGTAATTTATGCTTCTAAAAATTCAAAAGCTTGGGAAAAAACATGATGACTCACTGGTCTTTGTTTCAAGTTCTGAAATAAAACACTTTATTTTTCTTGGTACTAATAATAATGGCCTATAACACTAGAGTTTTGAAAGAACAATCAAATCAGTAATCCCCAATTAGTCTTACAAACACTCTATAATAAAGTCCTTGGTAATAAATTGCTATGTAAATGTATTTAATATCTCTACATGAAGCTGACCTGAATCTATATACAGCTCCTAAAATGAATGAGTCATTTTATATATTAAAATACTTTAAATGGATATGAAGAACACTTAAAAATTGTAGGAGAAGATCTAAGCTTCATATGTACCCAAGTTCATTAGAAACATATGGAGAGCTTTCTGGCCTTCACTTGAACAGTTCTAGTAAGTCACAAGTAAGCGCTGTCAGCGTCTTAATACTGTGTTAACCATGTTTTTGATGCTCACTCAAGGGTTTTCTCTGCCTCTCCCCTGATGAGTAACTGCTGCTCCCCGGAAACACTCACAGGTAACCCTGCAGTGCTAAGTTTCACAGTCCATTCATTACTTTACTCAAAACTCAGTTTTCAGGATAAAACCTTCATCTTCTTGGACATCTCCATTTCCATTAATAGGAATAGCATCTGGTAGTCTGAAATGTTCAGTGCTCATTTTCATAAAGATATAGTGTTAACACTAAAGAAGAGATCCTATATGTATTCTTATCAGCAGGGAATACAAATCTGTATTGGCTTTCAGAAACACAACATTCCACAAACTAGCTGAATTTCTCACTCAACAAAATTACAGACTATTACACATTCATGAGTCACTCATGAATGCTCGAAATCATGAATGTCAATAGCCTAGGATACTCTAAGTATTAACATATTAGTATCAAGCACAACATAGGCAAAAAGCCCTAATTTCAGAAGAGAAGAAAGCATCCATTGTAATAAAGTATAAAAAATAATAACTTTAATACAATAACATATTTCAATATATACAAACCTTTAAAGCCATCAGGATATACATCAGAAAGAAATTTAGTGCTGATGTCTCCTTCTATAAAGCGTGAGTTGATTATCACCTCTCGAAGCAATGCGATATTATGTGTAACACCTAAAAATAAAATAACAGATTGAACTGAAAATCAATGAGTCAGTTAAAAATATAATTTCTATGATATGCATAATTGTATTATTAATGTCCTATGACCCAGCAAAAACCAGGCAAAATTACTTATCTCCTTGATTTCAAGTGATAACAAAAAATCTGAACGTGAGGCAGCAATAAAACACTAAATGTAAACTCAAGAACCCTATGATGGCCATGTCAATTTAATGGGGACATCAATGTCTTTTCAATAAATGGTAGAACCACTAGATATGCATTTGGGAAAAACAGAAGACGAACTTCAACCCTAACTCACAGGATATTTAAAAATTAACTCAAATTGGGTGACAAACCTAAAACTATAAGACTTACAAAAGGAAATAAAGGAGAAAAATCTTGAGGTAGGGAGCAGATTCTTAGATAGTACACAAAACCCATGAACCATAAAAATAAGTATACCAACAAATCATACTCCATCAAAATTTAAAAGTCTGCTCTTCAAAGGATTTAGTTAAGAAAATGAAATGGCAAACTACAGACAGAAAAAATATTCACAACACATATTCAAATAAAGAACATGTAACTGGACTATATAAAGAACAATTACAACAGTAAGATGATAAACAAACCAGGCTTTAAAAAAAGAGGCGAGGTCGCATACACCAGCTAAACTGAAAATGGATAACCAACAAAAACCTATCCTATAGTACAGGGAATTCTGCTCAGTGTTATGTGCCAGTCTGGATAGGAGTGGGGAGAATGGATACAATGTATATATATGGCTGAGTCCCTTCACTATACACATGAAACTATCAGGATTGTTAATTGGTTATATCTCAATACAAAGTGTTTTTGGTATTTAAAAAACAATTTTTTGTTTAAATAAGCAAAAGATATAAGCAGGCATTTCACAAAATATACACAAATGGCCAGCAAGCACAAGAAGATGTTCAACACTGTAAAAAAAAAATATGGAAATATACCCAAATACCAATTTAAGTGGTTGAAAGTTAAAATATACTATTAAGTGTCAATAGATATGTGATACAAGTGGAACTGTCACAACCTGTGATGGGGGATGGGGGGAAATAAACTGGTACATTTTGGTTTACTTCCACTTTGGACTGTATGAAGGTTTCTTTAAAAGTTAAACATACACTCATCATATGATTAGATAATTCACTCCTAACTATTTATACAAGTTAAAATAAAAACATGCCTATACAAACACTTACACACAGATGTTAACAGCTTTATTTACAAAGTGAAAAACTGGAAACAGTCTAAATACCCGTCAATAATGAATGAATTAACAAAATGTGGTTTGTCCATACAAGGAAATTCCCCTTGGCTATAAGAAGAATCCAAAATCACTGCAGATGATGACTGCAGCCATGAAATTAAAAGACATTTGCTCCTTGGAAGAAAAGCTCTGACCAACCTAGACAGCACATTAAAATGCAGAGACATTACTTAGCCAACAAAGGTCAGTCTAGTCAAAGCTATGGTTTTTCCAGTAGTCATGCATGCATGTGAGAGTTGGACTATAAAGAAAGCTGAGCACCAAAGAATTGATGCTTTTGAACTATGTTGTTGGAGAAGCTCCTGAGAGTCCCTTGGACTGCAGGGAGATCCATCCTAAAGGAAATCAGTTTTGAATATTAATTAGAAGGACTGATGGTACAGCTGAAACTCGAATAGTGTGGCCACCTGATGTGAAGAGCTGGCTCATTTGAAAAGACCCTGATGCTGGGAAAGATGCAAGGCAGGAGAAGAATGGGACAACAGAGGATGAGATGGTTGGATGATATCACTGACTCGATGGACATATGAGTTTGAGCAAGGTCTGGGAGTTGGTGATGGACAGGAAGGCCTGTTGTGCTGCAGTCCATGGGGTCACAAAGGGTCGGACAAAACTGAACTGATAAAAAGAAGTGAATGCCCTCATATACACAACAAGGATGAATCTCAAATTATTATGCTGAATTAAAGAAAGAAGCAAGACCAAAAATAATGCATACTAAATGCAACCTACAGGAAGCATTAGGACAGGGTCAGAGACAGGGTGGACTGCAAAGGCCACGAGGAAACTTTGGGAGGTGATAGAAATGTTCAGTCTTTTGATTATGGGCAGTCAATTATATGTCAAGTATCCTTCAAAATTAGTAGAGAAGAAAGAGGAGAGTTGGGGGGATGGGAGAGACGGAGGACAGAGAGGACAAGGAGAAGAAAAAAGCTGATGATCAAGAAGGAAAAACTGAGCCCAGGACACATTGACTCCTTCAAAGTGAAGGAAATGGCAACTCACTCCAGCGTTCTTGCCTGGGAACTCCCATCAACAGAGGAGCCTGGCAGGCTGCAATCCATGGGTCTTCAAAAGAGCTGGACACAACTTGGCAACTAAACAACAAAACAAAACAATGACTACTCCAAAGCGAAGCTGAAATAGGTAGTTACAGAGGGGTGTGAATGGTACAAGGAGGAACATACAATACAGAGAAGTTTATGAAGGAGGTATACTACAAAAATATTAAGTAGGAATAAAAGGTAGAGCGAAGAGGCGTCTTAAAACCAGCTATTAGGGAAAGCAGGTATTAGATCAGGCATCTACTAGACGGGCAATTGGAGTATATTACAGAGTTAAAGTAAACAGAGAGATTTGTTAATTCCTTTCAATTCTTTAATAATTCAGTCATTAGCACACCCTCCAGGTAGAATTAGATGTATAGTTCCAATTTGTACAACTATGCTTCATAACAAACATAGAAACCTGATTCTGTTCTGGCTGTTCAAGCCTTAGAGAATTCCTCCCTATGCAATAATTACAAAGTAGGCAAAGAATTGCTCAGGTTCAAGTACCTGATTGACCTCTCACTCTGATAAGCTATTTAAACTCTCAAAGTTTTAATGTCCTCATTTGTGAAATGGTGATAAATAATAAATCTATTTAGTATCACTGTCATGAGGTACAAATGAAATAATGTTTACCACAATATAGAGCACTCAAGACTATTATTGTGCTCATTATTATCCTTCTATATGAGAATAAATATAGAGCAGAAGACAACATGTAATTAATAAACAACAGACCGAAGCTGAACAGCACTGACCTACCTACCTTCTAGTTCATTTTCTGTAAGAATGTAAGCTCCACAAACTTAAGCTTACATCTAATTCTACCCAGAGGGTATGCTCATCTTATAAGAAAGATCAGGAAACTATGGCCTGCGGTTCAGATGGTAAATAAGGTTTTACTGAAACACAGCAGTGTTTAAACAGGGTCGTCTTCATTCCTCAACAGTATAGCCTAGTGGCTGCAACGGAGACCACGTGATCCACAAAGTCTAAGATATTTCTTCTCTGGCCCTTTACCAAAAATTTGACCATATCTGCTACCAAGTGTTAACAATGTTGTTCCAAGCAAATTAATCCATATCTATTAGCAATTTCTCCACACCTAATACTCATGCAGGAGTCAGATATCACAGGAAGGAAAATGAAAGTAAACGCTATGCTATATGTTTTGGGGGAACTTTTAGCAATCAGTGATAGAATAAGAAACTGAGCACGAAAAAGAAGACACAAATAAAAAAACTGTGATCCAAAGAGACTAAAACATTCATCAAATGTTTAGTACACTATAAATTATAATGGTTCACTTCAGTTGTTCAGTTGTCTTCGACTATTTGTGAACCCCATGAATTGCAGCACGCCGGGCCTCCCTGTCCATCACCATCTCCTGGAGTTCACCCAAACTCATGTCTATCAAGTCAGTGATGCCATCCAGACATCTCATCCTTTGTCGTCCCCTTCTCCTCCAACCCCTAATCTCTTTCAGCATCAGGGTCTTTTCCAATGAGTCAACTCTTCCCATGAGGTGGCCAAAGTATTGGAGTTTCAGCCTCAGCATCAGTCCTTCCAATGAACACCCAGGACTGATCTCCTTTAGGATGAACTGGTTGGATCTCCTTGCAGTCCAAGGGACTCTCAAGAGTCTTCTCCAACAACACAGTTCAAAAGCATCAATTCTTAAGGGCTCCGTTTTTTCACAGTCCAACTCTCACATCTATACATGACCACTGGAAAAACGACAGCCTTGACTAGATGGACCTTTGTTGGCAAAGTAATGTCTCTGCTTTTCAATATGCTATCTAGATTGGTCATTACTTTTCTTCCAAGGAGTAAGCGTCTTTTAATTTCATAGCTGCAATCACCATCTGCAGTGACTTTGGAGCCCAGAAAAATAAAGTCTGACACTTTTTCCACTGTTTCCCCATCTATTTCCTATGATGGGGAAATAGATACCCATCGGGATCCCACGGGGTCCCGTGATGGGACCAGAAGCCATGATCTTCGTTTTCTGAATGTTGAGCTTTAAGCCAACTTTTTCACTCTCCTCTTTCACTTTCATCAAGAGGCTTTTTAGTTCCTCTTCACTTTCTGCCATAAGGGTGGTGGCATCTGCATATCAGGTTACTGATATTTCTCCCAGCAATCTTGATTCCAGCTTGTGCTTCTTCCAGCCCAGCATTTCTCATGATGTACTCTGCATATAAGCTAAATAAGCAGGGAAACAGTATACAGCCTTGACATACTGCTTTTCCTATTTGGAACCAGTCTGTTGTTCCATGTCCAGTTCTAACTGTTGGTTCCTGACCTACACATAGGTTTCTTAAGAGGCAGGTCAGATTGGTCAGGTATTTGCATTTCTTTCAGAATTTTCCACAGTTCAATTGTGGATGTGACTGGTGATAGAAGCAAGGTCCGATGCTGTAAAGAGCAATATTGCATAGAAACCTCGAATGTTAGGTCCATGAATCAAGGCAAATTGGAAGTGGTCAAACAGGAGATAGCAAGAGTGAACGTCGACATTCTAGGAATTAGCAAACTCAAATGGACTGGAATGGGTGAATTTAACTCAGATGACCATTATATCTACTACTGTGGGCAGGAATCCCTCAGAAGAAATGGACTAGCCATCATGGTCAACAAAAGAGTCCAAAATGCAGTACTTGCACGCAATCTCAAAAACGACAAAATGATCTCTGTTCGTTTCCAAGGCAAACCATTCAATATCACAGTAATCCAAGTCTATGCCCCAACCAGTAATGCTGAAGAAGCTGAAGCTGAACGGTTCTATGAAGACCTACAAGACCTTTTATATCTAACACCCCAAAAAGATGTCCTTTTCATTATAGGGGACTGGAATGCAAAAGTAGGAAGTCAAGAAACACCTGGAGTAACAGGCAAATTTGGCCTTGGGATATGGAATGAAGCAGGGCAAAGACTAATAAGAGTTTTGCCAAGAGAACACGCTGGTCATAAAACACCCTCTTCCAACAACACAAGAGAAGACTCTACACATGGACATCACCAGATGGTCACACCGAAACCAGATTGATTATATTCTTTGCAGCCAAAGATGGAGAAGCTCTATACAGTCAGCAAAAACAAGACCGGGAGCTGACTGTGGCTCAGATCATGAACTCCTTATTGCTAAATTCACACTTAAATTGAAGAAAGTGGGGAAAACCACCAGACCATTCAGGTATGACCTAAATCAAATTCCTTATGATTATACAGAGGAAGTGAGAAATAGATGTAAGGGCCTAGATCTGATAGACAGAGTGCCTGATGAACTATGAATGGAGGTTCGTGACACTGTACAGGAGACAAGGATCAAGACCATCCCCATGGAAAAGAAATGCAAAAAAGCAAAATGGCTGCCTGGGGAGGCCTTACAAATAGCTGTCAAAAGAAGATAAGTGAAAAGCAAAGGAGAAAAGGAAAGATATAAACATCTGAATGCAGAGTTCCAAGGAATAGCAAGGAGAGATAAGAAAGCCTTCCTCAGCAATCAATGCAAAGAAATGGAGGAAAACAACAGAATGGGAAAGACTAGAGATTTCCTCAAGAAAATCAGAGATACCAAAGGAATATTTCATGCAAAGATGGGCTCGATAAAGGACAGAAATGGTATGGACCTAACAGAAGCAGAAGATAGTAAGAAGAGGTGGCAAGAATATACAGAAGAACTGTACAAAAAAGATCTTCACGACCCAGATAATCACAATGGTGTGATCGCTGACCTAGAGCCAGACATCCTGGAATGTGAAGTCAAGTGGGCCTTAGAAAGCATCACTACGAACAAAGCTAGTGGAGGTGATGGAATTCCAGTTGAGCTATTCCAAATCCTGAAAGATGATGCTGTGAAAGTGCTGCACTCAATATGCCAGCAAATTTGGAAAACTCAGCAGTGGCCACAAGATTGGAAAAGGTCAGTTTTCATCCCAATCCCAAAGAAAGGCAATGCCAAAGAATGCTCAAACTACCGCACAATTGCACTCATCTCACACGCTAGTAAAGTAATGCTCAAAATTCTCCAAGCCAGGCTTCAGCAATATGTGAACCGTGAACTTCCAGATATTCAAGCTGGTTTCAGAAAAGGCAGAGGAACCACAGATCAAATTGCCAACATCCGCTGGATCATGGAAAAAGCAAGAGAGTTCCAGAAAAACATCTACTTCTGCTTTACTGACTATGCCAAAGTCTTTGACCTTGTGCATCACAATAAACTGTGGGAAATTCTGAAAGAGATGGGAATACCAGACCACCTGATCTGCCTCTTGAGAAACCTGTATGCAGGTCAGGAAGCAACAATTAGAACTGGACATGGAACAACAGATTGATTCCAAATAGGAAAAGCAGTACGTCAAGGCTGTATATTGTCACCCTGTTTATTTAACTTCTATGCAGAGTACATCATGAGAAACGCTGGGCTGGAAGAAGCACAAGCTAGAACTAAGATTGCCGGGAGAAACACCAATAACTTCAGATATGCAGATGACACCACCCTTATGGCAGAAAGTGAAGAGGAACTAGAAAGCCTCTTGATGAAAGTGAAAGAGGAGAGTGAAAAAGTTGGCTTAAAGCTCAACATTCAGAAAACGAAGATCATGGCATCTGGTCCCATCACTTCATGGGAAATAGATGGGGAAACAGTGGAAAAAGTGTCAGACTTTATTTTGGGGGGCTCCAAAGTCACTGCAGATGGTGACTGCAGCCATGAAATTAAAAGACGCTTACTCCTTGGAAGAAAAGTTATGTTCTACCTAGATAGCATATTCAAAAGCAGAGACGCCAACAAAGGTCCGTCTAGCAAGGCTGTGGTTTTTCCAGTAGTCATGTATGGATGTGACAGTTGTCCTGTAAAGAAAGCTGAGCCCTTAAGAACTGATCCTTTTGAACTGTGGTGTTGGAGAAGACTCTTGAGAGTCCCTTGGACTGCAAGGAGATCCAACCAGTCCATTCTGAAGGAGATCAGCCCTGGGATTTCTTTGGGAGGAATGATGCTAAAGCTGAAACTCCAGTACTTTGGCCACCTCATGTGAAGGGTTGACTCACTGGAAAAGACCCTGATGCTGGGAAGGACTGGAAGCAGGAGGAGAAGGGGATGACAGAGGATGAAATGGCTGGATGGCATCACCAACTCTATGAACGTGAGTTTGGGTGAAGTCCGGGAGTTGGTGATGGACAGTGAGGCCTGGCGTGCTGCAGTTCATGGGGTTGCAAAGAGGACTGGACATGGACTGGACATGGGGTTGGACAGGACTGAGGGACTCAACTGAACTGAACTGAATACATATCAAATAAAATTTTAAATACAGAAGTATCTTGTGACAGACTGCAGGATTCCTGTAAATTTTACATTTTATCTTTCCACAGTAGAATGCTAACTAAACAAAAGACCACCTAGACAGACTCCATTTTCTCATCTATGTTACAGCTAGATGGACTAATTCCAAGGAAAAAAGAGTCTAAGTTAAAGAAATGTATCCAACTGCAGTCTCACTTACATGAAAAAAAGAGAACTGCTTGATCTTCCTTTCCTTCCTTTTCCCATGGGCTCCCTGACACCTCAGGAACTCGGCCTTGGCAGTGTGGATGAAGGGGAGAATCAAGGCAGGTGTAGGGGGTGGGTGGAGATGGAAAGAGACAGGTCTGTGTATCTCCTGGAATAATGGCCACAGGATATTAACTTGTCCCATCAGTGCAGACCAGCCAGACCATTAAATGAGAAGTAAATGAATTTCTATCTTATTTATACCACTGGATTTAAGACACTTTGTTCCAGCAGGTTACCTGTACCCTAATGGGTACATATGGGGGAGAAAAAGTCATTTTTTCAATATGACTTGCTATCTCTGAGCCAACAAACATGAACAATTTAATACATCTTTCCAGGCATTCTTCTATCCACCTCTTTATATTAGACTAGCAACCGTATGAAAAATTCTTAGCATCTCTCTTCCTGAGTCAGAAGATATCACGTGTATAATTTTATAAAATCCAATTTTCAACCTATTCAAACTATTTCAAAACATTTAGAGAAAGTTCCAAAATTCAAATTTTAATGCTACTCCTTTATTTATTCCACGGGAGAAGTTTTCACATATAGACAGTAATCTAATAAATATCTTTCACAGTACATGCCCAGGAGAAATGCATAGTTATCTCAACCTTGCTTTGTGGATAATGACTTGGTCCATACTGAATAACTAATGTTTTGAAGGGCTTTTGCAATTATGTATAATTCTACAAAGAATTATCAAAAAGTACAACAACTTCTGATTACACCAATACAGCTAACAAATCATTGCAAAAGTTGACATTTGCCTATAGTATAGGTGAATTTTTTTTTTTTTTTACTTCCATGGGGGGTCTTAGTTCCCTGACCAGGGATCAAACCCGTGGCCCCTGCAATGGAAGCACAGAGTCTTAATCAGGGGACCACCATCGAAGTCCCTGAGATGGTTTGCTACACAAAAACAAAGAACAATTTATTAAAAAGCAAAGCGTTAGGATGCTTAGAAAGACAAACTAGGTAGGCAAGAATTTAAAACAGAAGACGCCGTGGAAGAGTTCAGGCCACACAGAGGGAAGGAATCCCTCTGTCATATGTTTTACAAACAGACCAAACTAAATCACTTTGGAAGAAGAAAAGAGTTACAACTTGCAGGCGAGATTTATATGTACAGGAATGACAGATGCAGTGTTCTAGGAAGAGTAAAGAGACCTGGCTGGGAAAAAAAAAAAAAACAGAAAAAGACGCAGAAGGACACAAAAATGGGTAATATTAGAGAGGAACCTAACAGCATTTAAGAATTTTCATTTTGGTAGAAAGTGAATACCACCAGGCATTTCTACAAAGAAGAGTATAAGAAGGATGACTCTGTGCAATCCTATGTTCTGTAGCCCACCAGGCTCCTCTGTCCATGGGATTCTCCAGGCAAGAATACTGGAGTGGGTTGCCATGCCCGTCTCCAGGGGATCTTCCTGACTCGGGGATAGAACCCATGTCTTTCACATCTCCTGCACTGGCAGGTTGGTTATTTACCACTAGCGCATCTGGGAAACCCAAAAGAAGGACACCAAGGCCAAAGGGTATGAGCAAAGAGGACTGGCGCACCAGAGAAGTCAAACAGGAACATTCAGGGTCTCACAGCCTAGCAAAGACCTCACTTTACCTTGAGAGCAACCAGAAAGGCTGAAACAGGCAGACATGAGTAGATTTGTGTATTCCGGGAATCACTCTGGTGCTGCTACAAAAGGGATTGGGAAGGTTCAAGAGTGAAGATGGGAAAAAGCAAGCTGACAACTGCAGGAGATGTGCTGGAAAACTGTAAGGCCTCAGTCCACAGTTAGGGAGTAGATGAGACAGGAGGCAGGAGAAAGAAATCTCTCAGCCACACTTGAGAGATGTCTGGGAGGCAGATGGGGCTTGGTGGTCTAGGGGATGGAAGGATGGGGAAGGTGAATCAAGCACCAACACCCGAACTTCTGAGTCTGCAACATCACAGATAATAACATTTACAGGAAAGGAATAGGTTGAAAGGAAAAAACTAGATGCATATTTTGCAAGTTAAATGAGAGACGCCTATGAGACAGATAGATAATGTCTAAATCATTAGAATTCAGACTGGCAGACAGATTAAACGCACACACATCAGAATACAGAGATTGTGCAGATGGACATTCACATGAAGGAATACAGAAGAGAAATTGAAGCACAGACAGGCAAGACCAATCCAGCAAGTTTTGGAAAAAACAAGATCTTAAAGGAGGGACTGGAAAGGATGAATGTGAGAAGATCAAGGTGTAGTCGTAACTTCATTTCTAAAATACAGTGTTCTTATATATACAGTGGGCTTCCCAGGTGGCGCTAGTGGTAAAGAAGCCATCTGCCAGTGCAGGAGATGGATCCTGCCAGACAGGGGATCGATCCCTGGAAAGATCCCCTGAAGAAGGAAATGGCAACCCACTCCAGTATTCTTGCCTGGACATGAATCTCATGGACAGAGAAGCCTGGAGAGCTACCGTCCTTGGGGTCACAAAGAGTCCAACAGACTGAAGCGACTTAGTACAGGCACATAAATACTTTAACAATTCAGAATGTTTTGATTTATAAGTTATTTTATGTAAATAGCAAATAACTTAGAAAGGCAGTCTCTCAGCAATTTTGTCCTTTCTTCCACCAGTTAAATAAAAATAATACTGTCTACTTTATATGCACAATGTTCTGTATTTAAGCTTTACTGGCTTTTCTGTGATAGTCTCATGCTAGTATAAATTTTCTTGCCCTCTGTGAGGCCAATGCCAGAATCGTTGGCACTGGGCTCTGTCTTCAGTAAAATACAACTTTCAGAAACAGTTAATGATAATCTGAAAAAAAATAAGATGATTTACTGATGCCAGTGATCAATTCAAGACCATGACACCTCCAAATTTAAAATGCATGCAGTTTTGCAGAATAAATGATGTTGTACTTCAATCCCATATTCAAAGTTGAAAAAGAGGTGATTTTTTAAAATGTAACTCAACGGAAACATCAGCAAATATTAATTTATGTTTTGGACATCAAAGAACAGAGCCACTCAACCACACAAATGAAGCATGGACTTTCAAAACTTTTTCTACTTGATTAGTAAATAGAGCATGAAAACATAGACTTTTACCCTGCTTATAGTGTTTTAGGGATAAAATTAATATATAAGAGCACTTTCCCTTTAATGTTCTCTGAATAAAATATCACACATTACTATGTAATATTAAATATTACTAGTAATTATCTATTATCTTTTCCTAAGGACCAAAGCAAGACAAGAGTTAATGGCAGGCAACCAAAATCCAGATCCCACAACTGATTGCTCCAAAAACTACTCTATAATAATTAATTCTAAAGTCAATTAAAGGACTAATAAGCTATTAAATCTAAAAGCTCAAAAGACCAGATAAAGGATAAAAAGCACTCAACCACTAAAGGATACCCTACATATTTGAAAGTTAGCATTTTGTTCTTACTTTCCACGTTCCAGTTACTACAATGCCGTTATATAAGCTGGTCCTGTTCAAACAATAAGCGGATAGCTGAGGTGCCCTCAGGCTTAGTTTTATAACTTTAACGATATTATTAATCACATACTCATAAAAATTATGACTGTGAGATGTGGACTGGGAATTGAGGATGACCTCTGCCAAAGTTCACGGGGTCCCATCTGTATGGGAAATCATGACCAGGCCACAGAAGAGAGGACCCCCAGGAGCAGCCTTCTCCTGACTACCTGCTGCTTCCAAAACACGGGCCAGACATGAGCTACACACACTGTCAGGATCAAACAGAGGCCAAAAGCCATCGCTTATTTCATGGGGACTCAAAAATTAACTTTAACCAAATTACATCTTTTTCTAAAGAAGCTTTATCTTAACAAAAGCTCACAATCGCTCCAGGAAAAAAAAAAAAAATTATCTGAACAACTCAATAGTTATCAAATTAAACAGAAAACTACCTACTGTTCTTCATAAAACAATTTTCTAAGCCCGCAATCCTTTAGAATTAGTCAGATGAATGAGACAGAGTACGTATCGCAAATGAGTCTCCATTTTTATCCCTTAAAAGTAAGCTTTGGGAGAAGGGCAGCAAATGCTCCCCTTTACTTATTTTTTTTTAAATCTTTCATTTTGGAATATTTTCAGAATTACAGAAAATTCACAAAAATAGTACAAAGAGCATATACATCCTTTACCCAGATTCTCCAATGCTAACATCTGACCACCTTTATTTGCTTAATCATTCATTGTTTTTCTCTTTATGTATACACACACAACTTCTTTTTTTCTTAAACATTCAAGGCTAAGCTGCAGGTAAACATCTCTAAGTATCTCAGGGCACATCTCCTAAAACCAAGCCGTAATCACAGTACAATGACCAAATCTAAAAATTAGCACTGACCACGTATTATCATTTCATCTACAGACTTGATTCACATTCCACCAGTTGTCCTATTTATGACCTTTTCTACAAAAGGAAAACATTTTTTTCCTGGTTCAGGAACTAATCCAGGATCACATGCTGCATTTAATTGTCATGTGTCCTTGGTTTGCTTTGATGTAGATACATTGATCCGTTTTTGTGTTTCTTGACCTTGACACTTTGGAAGAGTACAAGCCACTTATACTGTACACTTTCTTTCAGTTTGGTTTGCCTGATGTTTCCTCATGATTATATTCATGTTACACATTTTTGGCCAGAACAGCACAGAAAGAATGTGGACTTTTCAGTGTATCAAACCAAGAGGCACAGGCTCCTGATTTGTTCCATTACCAGTGATATTAATTTTAACCATTTGGGCAAGTTTCAAGGTTTATCCATTTTAAAAGTACTATTTTCCCCATTTTGATTACTTAGTTATCATCTGAAGAGATATTATAAATTAAGCGAATACCTGTCTCTCATCATATTTTCATCCACTGATTTTAACATCAGTCACTGATGATTCATCCAAACAATCTGGTATTTGCCGAGTACTGATTTTTCTACACTTATTAGTTAAAAATCTACCATAAGAAGAGCTGTGAGCCCCACTCTCATTCACCTTTTCTATTTGTATCATATAAACTCATGGACTCTTCATTTCATGGATTTTAATCTATGCCTAGCATTATTCATTTTCTTGCTGAGGTTTTCCCAGAATTGCCAACAGAAGCTCCTGAAAGCTGGTTCCTGGGTCTTTTTTTTTTTTTTGGCATATCCTTATTTCTTGAGCCACTTGATTACATTCTTATATAAGATCTCTCAGGCTCATCTTCTACTCTTTCTGAAAGAAGCCATTTTTTAAGGAGTGCAGGTTCCATTTATGGGAGGACGGTCTTCACAGAACAAGATCTGGGTGCCTGGTGTGCTCCTTGCTATGGGTGTCAGTGCTTCTATGACCTCTCAGCAGGACAGTAGTTCTCAATCATTGGGCAAGATTTTCCCCTCAGGGGACATACGGCAATGTCTGGAAGTCCATGATTGTCACAACTGAGGAGATGGTGCTGAAATTTAGTGGGGAGAGGCCGAGGATGTTGATAAACATCCTACAATGCACAGATGGGACAACCCCGCTCCACAACAAATATGTGTCTACTCCAGACATCAGTGATGCTACAGTTGAGAAATCCTGAGCTACAGAGTGTGTGTATATATATGTGTGTGTTGTGTGTACACACACACACAATTACAAATGTAGTAACATGTATTTATTTATTTTTCAATCTATGTTAAAAACTATGAAGTCACACTGAACTTCCAACTCAGCACGGCAGGGTTCATCCCATGCTTTTCCATTCCCACATCTGTAACTCTTTTCTCTGACAATGACAAACTTGGCTCCTCTTATCCACAATACATATATTTATTTCCTCAATCCCAGAATATACATCAACTGGTTTCAGAGCTGCTAACCCACGAACTAAGAAAAATAAACCTACTAACTAGAGCTTAGTGTTTGTTTAGACGTATTTTATCTCTACCTTGAGGGTATCCAGTAAAAATACTATTAAAAGTTATTTAGATTCACTTCCCCCCACCTTCAGCATGATTGTATTATTCATACCATCCTGTCCATCTGTTTGCTTGGATTTCTCTTTGAGTTTTTCCCCCAGAACATTAATGATTTTGTGTATTCATTTTTAAATATTAAGATGGATCTACAGGTCAGAATTATACAAAAATGTATAATCTAAGAAGTCGTTCCCTTTCATCCCATGTACTATTTCCTGTCCCCTAATCATTTCCACCGGGGAAGGCAATGGCACCTCACCCCAGTACTTTTGCCTGGAAAATCCCGTAGACAGAGGAGCCTGGTAGGCTCCAGTCCATGGGGTCGCTAAGAGTCGGACACGACTGAGCGACTTCACTTTGACTTTTCACTTTCATGCATTGGAGAAGGAAATGGCAACCCACTCCAGTGTTCTTGCCTGGAGAATCCCAGGGACAGGGGAGCCTGGTGAGCTTCCGTCTGTGGGGTCGCACAGAGTCGGACACGACTGAAGCGACTTAGCAGCAGCAGCAGTAGCAGCAGCAATCATTTCCACCAGACCGTCCCGCCACCTCCAACAAAAATGTCATCTTACTAGTCCTGGCCTTGCTTGTGTGTGTGTTTTCAAAACAGAGCAGATACATTTATATATTCTTATTTCTTCTAGCTGTCTGCCAATATCTATTTTCCCGTCCTTCCTTTAATAAGAGAAGTGTTATGCTTCAGCTGAGGATATGGCCACCTTGCTATCCACTACATCTCCCATCTTCCTAGCACCTAGGTATGACCACCTAGACTCAACCCAATAGGAGAGGAGCAGAAACAGAGGGTACTCTCTGGGTTAGGCCCTGAAAATCAGTGAGCAGGAACTCCCCTGCTCCTGCTATCTTCCTGCTGAGCCTGGATGAGAGGCATGAAAAGCAGCTGCTCTGGGCCCTAAAATGAGAACCATCTGCTGTGATCCTGGAGTCACCCTACTGACCCTTGACACCTCCCTTCTCAACTGTTATGTGGGAGAGAAATTGAACTGTATCTTTCTCTGTATTTTCGATTCTGTTACAACTGCTTAGACTGGCTTAACTATGAAAAGCCATCAAGTGGGGAGAAGATGGTGCAAACCAGGAGACGGAGACAAGAGTGAAGCATGAGAAAAGGGGGCCTGAGAGACAGTGGCGCAAATGAGGCGGCGGAGTCCATGAAGAGGCAACGGGAAGACATAAAGCAGGGAAGTACTCTCTGGGTTTGTACTTTGTACACCAACCCACTGAAGAATTGACTGCTGCGGTAAGGAGGACGTATGGAAAACCCACTCAGGAAGCAAGAGCTCTCATCCAGGACATCAAGTGTTGGCTTGGGGCTCCAGGGCCAGGGGATAGAAAGTGGAATCAAAATGTAATCAGACAAAGTGTACAGACCCTCAGAATGCATTTGAGACCACTTTTCTGAGCCCAAGTGCTCACCGCCGTTACTCTCGGAACTCTGCATCCACCACCCAGAGGGCAAACTTCTCTGTACATCCCTCATCCTCGGAACCTCAGAGGACTCAACCCCACCCTCCCTAGATACCCACTCCCTCTTTTCCAGGCTGGCCCACACCCGGTGAGACCACTGACTGGTTCATCTACCACAGATCCAACATCTTCACGGGACGTTCCACTCACTTCCTTAGTGGCCAGTTGCTTAGTTGTGTCAACTCTGCGACCCCATGGACTGTAGCCTGCGAGGCTCTTCTGTCCATAGAATTTTCCAGGCAAGAACACTGGAGTGGATTGCCATTTCCTTCTCCAACTCACTTTCTTGCATTACCTGAAATCCTCAATGCCCTCAGGGACCTCACTTCTCCAGAGACCCTCACTGCCGCTTCCAAAACATCACCTCTTCTAATCCTTGGAGAAACTTCCATTTCCTTGAGGTTCATTTTATCTGGTCAGAGAAGCTTCTCAATTATCTATCATCTCTCAGCATCCCTGACACAATGCAATATTCACTGAAGAATTTACATTACCCAACTCTTGACCTTTCCTCTGATCCTAAGTCATACCACCCATGCAGGTGATCCATTCAACGTTATCTCAGCTCAGTTCTTAGGATCACCTCTCAAATAATCTGTTCTCCCACTTTAGCCACCTAGTTCCATAATCACACTCTGACGTCACCTAATGTTCAGTAACTGAGCCACTTTCAAAGTCACCAATTCAAAACACGTAGACATCACTGGCCAACTGTAACCCCCAACTTTCCAGCTTATTTCCCAAGTACGTTCCCTGGGCCAGTACTGAAACCTCCAATCTAGAATGTGAGATGTTCTATGCCAAGTGCCCCTGGCTCTTCTGAGAAGTTAATGTTATGACATAGAAAGAGAGCGAGAAAATAGAGATATAACCATAAAAACTTTGAATGGACCATATTAGGGCTAAAAAAAAAAAACAGGTAAAAAACACAATGTGGGGAACAACGGGGGAAATTGCCATATGGACAGTACATTAGATGATATTATGAACCGATGCCAGTTTTCTTTGATGAGATAATGGTATTCTGCAGTTTTGCAGAAATATAATCTTACCCTTAAGGTGCATTCTGAAGTATTTAGGAGTGATGTGTGAGGATGCCTGCAACTTTCTGTCAAATAGTTCAGGAAACAAACAGGAGAGAAGGTGGGGGGAGGAGGGAGAAGATGAATAAAGGGAGAGATGAAGAAAAAAGCAAACACAGAAAGGCTTAACAATTAATCTAGATGAAGAGTGTACCAATGTGCAAAGTACTATCCATTCACCTTTCCTCTGGGTTTGAAAAATACCTAGAATTAAAACATCTGGGGCAATACCTAAAATTAAAAGAAAACCCCTCTTTTGAGCTAAAAGAAGTTTTATATATATATATATATATAATATATATATATATTTCAATATGATATAAAATTATTCTCTATGCTAGTTCAAACATAAGTGAAGGGCGGGAAGATTTTAACTAAATGTTTGCACTACGCATTACTCTCCAAACTGCTTGTCTATTTTAGTAGTACACACAGCCATCACCATTGCCCCGTATTTTATTGTGAAGATTTGTCCATTGAGTAGACACTGAAGCTGGTCAGAATTCTGGCTACTACAAACAAGGCTGCTGTTAAGTGTCTTTGTAAACAGCATCTCACAATTCAGTCTTTTCACAGTGCAGGACAGACTCTCCAAAACCTTCCCAAAAGACAAGAGCAAGTTACACACTTCAGGGATGCATGCCTGAGTGTGCCCAGAGCCTGTCTTCTTCAGCATGGTGAGTTCCCAGTCTTTTTTAAAATGTTGCTATTCTGAGGAGTCGTTTTAAGGAAGCACAAGTAAAATATTCTCAAGAGAGGCCCCTAGGAGTCCTAAAGTACTCACATTACTTTCAAAGGACAAAAAGGGAGAGGTGTGAAAAGACAGATACCCTCTTCTCTTAATTTCCCATTGTTTCGGCACCTATGAATTTACATTTCACTTATGTATCTTCCATCAAAGTATACTAGAAACTCGCTGAAATACGGACAGTATCTCTCTCTCTCTCATTCCTTCACTCAGTAAACAAATATTTATTAATCACCTACCATGTGTCAGGAACTGCTTAGCACTAGTAATACACAAGTAAACAAGATGAAAACACGACCAGTGCCCTCATGTACCTAATATTCTTATGGGAAAATCCAAGAGCAATTAACTACAGAACCAGGACTTTAATTACGATAAATGCTTTGAAAAAGAAGTTACACGATGCGTGTGACTCAGCACACAGTACCAGGAAGGGCCTGCTGCTGCTGAGTCACTTCAGTCAGGCTCCCCGTCCCTGGGATTCTCCAGGCAAGAACAATGGAGTGGGTTGCCATTTCCTTCTCCAATGCACGAAAGTGAAAAGTGAAAGTGAAGTAGCTCAGTCGTGTCCGACCCTCAGCGACCCCACGGACTGCAGCCTACCAGGCCCCTCTGTCCATGGGATTTTCCAGGCAAGAGTACGGGAGTGGGGTGCCATTGCCTTCTCCACAGGAAGGGCCTACATGGGCTTTCAATATGCCTTCCTAATGGTTTAACACAGTTCACACAACACCAACGGACTGATAATGACTGATGGCATACAGTTTCTAAACCTGTGGTTTTACAACTGTAATGAGAAGAGGAAGAAAAGAAGATGGGAACTAAAGTTCCCGAACTCCGCAAGTCAGCACCGTGCCAATACTGTCCACGTACCTAACGCCACTGAGTCCTCCTCATCAGTTCATAAGGCAGAGACTCACACCCCATTTCTTAAATGTAGACTGTGAGATTCAGAGACACAAAACTCCCACGGTTACTAAACGGTATCGAGGAAACAGCAGGAATCCAGGCCAGTCTGACTTCTTTCTATCCTATCGCAGTGAATCAAAGGTAGAAATTTCAGACGAAGCCTGGAAAAATGTATCTGCATAATAAAATATATTTTGCTTTACACATGGTACATTTATAAACTTCCAAGAATAGCAGTAGGCCTACTTTGTGTTTAAGTCTCTTAGTTTAAAAATATAGTAACTTGCATGCCTGCATATAAAGTACAGGAAGCAAATTAGTGGAAAATACATTCATTTAAAAATAAAACATGAAGGACTTCCCTGGTGGTTCAGTGGTCAAGAATCTGACTGCCAATGCAGTGGACAGGGGTTCAGTCTCTGGTCGGGAAAGATTCCACATGCCATGGGGCAACTAAGCCCGTGCACCACAACTACGGAAGCCCGCATGGTCTAGAGCGTGTGCTCTGAAACAAGGAAAAACCACCAAAATGAGAAGCCCCTGCGCCACAACCAGAGTAGGCCCTGCTCACTGGCAACTAGAAAAAGCCCATGCACAGCAATGAAAACTCAGCTCAGTCAAAAAATAAACTGAAAAATTAAACATGAAAATGTATTCTGTAAATATAAAAGAATATTTCTTACAGAAGCTAGCCATAGTGGAAAAAAAAACTTGCGTGCGACCAATGCTAATTTAATATTTTGGCAAACTGCCCATGTGCCATGCCACTGTTTCACAGTATCAAAGTTCAAGAGAGATGTGATATGACAAAATATTCTTACTCAGACTATTTCGACTTCATGAATTTACCATTCAAGTTCATTATAATGAAACCTAAACTACTTTGCCAACAAAGGTCCATCTAGTCAAGGCCATGGTTTTTCCAGTAGTCATGAATGGATGTGAGAGCTAGCTGAGCACCAAAGAATTGAGGCTTTTGAACTGTGGTGTTGGAGAAGACTCTTGAGAGTCCCTTGGACTGCAAGGAGATCCAACCAGTCCATCCTAAAGGAGATGAGTCCTAGGTGTACATTAGAAGGACTGATGTTGAAGCTGAAACTCCCATACTTTGGCCACCTGATGCAAAGAGCTGACTCACTGGAAAAGACCCTGATGCTGGGAAAGATTGATGGCAGGAAGAGAAGGGGACGACAGAGGGTGAGATGGTTGGAAGGCATCACTGACTCAATGGACATGAGTTTGGGTAAACTCCGGGAGTTGGTGATGGACAGGGAGGCCTGGAATGCTGCAGTCCATGGGGTCACAAAGAGCCGGACACGACCCCATGAGCAACTGAACTGAACTGAATTGAAATTAACCACTATCTTAAAGAATCCACCAGCCAATGCAGGAGACACAGGTTCAATCCCTGGGTCAGGAAGATCCCTTGGAGAAGGAAATGGCAACCCACTCCAGTGTTCTTGCTTGGGAAATTCCATGGACAGAGGAGCCTGGCAGGCAACAGTCCATGGGATTGCAAAGTCCCCATGGAGTCTCATGACTTAGCAACTAAAACAACAACAATAATTTAACAACCACAATAAAAATGCATTGATGGAGCAGGAATGTGGGTGTCAGGGGGAATATATAGAAAACTCATACAAATACTTTAAAGTCCTCTGGGAATAATCTTGCCAAGTACCTTGATTATGTCTGTGTATCATTTCCCTTGTGGCTCAGCTGGTAAAGAATCCACCTGCAATGTGGGAGACCTGGGTTTGATCCCTGGGTTGGGAAGATCCCCTGGAGAAGGGAATGGCTACCCACTCCAGTATTGTGGCCTAGAAAATGCCATGAACTATATAGTCCATGGGGTCGCAAAGAGTTGGGACATGGCTGAGGACTTTCACTTACTTATGTATAGTTAAACACATACAAACACATGCACACACCCAAACTGGATATGCATCTCAAACACGCACTAGAATAATTTTGCAGTAATATTATTTCTGTAGCACAATAGACCTCTCAAGGCTGACCTAACCAATGTACAGAGAAAATATGCATCTGCTGCTTATATAAAACCAGCAAACACATCACCATTAGGGCTAAAAAGGAGCTAGGGAAACAGCTAGAAAGAATGTGAAGGGAATTTTTCAAATTCTTAGAAGGTCTGAATATTGATGGCACTGTTAACAATCACATCTAGGTTCACTGGAGAGGTTTCCTTCTACAGATGGAGGTGAATCACCAGTACATGAGATTAGATACAAGCACTGTCACTTACTAGCTAACAAATGGGAAGAAAAGAGGGTGACAGTAAAAGGGAAGGGAGGAAAGACAGTCCTCCTGCTTTAACAAGAGAAAAGCTGGAAGAGAAAACATGAGCATGAGTGATGGCTGCAGGACTTATCTGCCAACAGACGAAAATTAGCAGGGCAAAGTAGATGTGTAAAAACAGAGTCACTAAATTGTCCTGAGCTGCTACTGGACAGCTGTCCAGACTCTTCACTGCACAAAGGCACTTGGTCAAGGGGCAAAGTAAGGGTTTGACCTGCTCCACTGCTAAGTCTGGGCTCTGTGTCTCAGGGCTAGAGACACCCAGAGAACAGAGCACTTTCTCTAATTCACAACAAGTTGCAGTCACTTGTCAAGACTTATGACCAACAGGCTGTGTCCACTCTGATGGAGGTTTTTTGAAATTGTATGAAAGCTACACATGGGCTTGAGGGAGACTGTGTACTCCACCACCGTCACACTCCATCACCATCCCACCACTTCAGTCTCCAAAATTCAGCCTCCCAGCCTCACTGCTATATATAGTGAATCACCAGAACAGAGCCAAACTGTACAGCCAGCCCTTCTCATGGATGTTCTTGTGGCTGTGAAATACACTCAATCGTGTCCAATTCTTTGTGGCCCCATGGACAGCAGCCCACCAGGCCCCTGTGTCCATGGAATTCTCCAGGTAAGAATACTGGAGTGGGTTGCCATTTCCTTCTGCAGGGGATCTTCCCAACCCAGGGACTGAATCTGGGTCACCCGCATTGCAGATAGATTCTTTACTGACTGAGCCACTAGGGAAGACCAGTGTTACTATAGCAGAATGCTAGATAAGATGAAGCAGAATGCTAGAGAAGACGAAGGATGTTCTTAGATCCACACAATTTATTCATAATTCAAAATGAACTCATATTTCACACTTTAAATTTGATATGAAAGTCCATTATTCTGAAGTCGATAATTTATGTTAGGCTAAACTAAAATGATCTTTTTATTACTAATGAAAGTTGCTAAAAAAATTTATACTGTAATTTACTCCTTAAGGGGAATAAGTATAATTTTAATTATTTAAATTTAATGGCTGCCCCTAATACCATTATCACCACACACCCTGAAGGCGTGCAGGATCACACTTGGTTACGCATTCTGAGTGGCATTTGCTAGAAAATATTTTACAATTTGCTCTAATTCAGAGAAACAAAGAGCTATTCCCTCTACTCTTATAGTAGTCAAACGCGGGTCACACTGTTTTAATCTGCATGTTTTTAAGTTTCACACTTCAAAACAATGCAAACAAAAAAACAAGAACAGAAAGATGAAAACTGGCTGTTGAACCGCACTTGCCAACACGCGACCCCAGAATGATGAGCGCTGAATGTTCGTCCAGGAGAGGCCATGAATGCTAAGTTCAATTACATAAGTTCATTTCAGATATAAAAGACAGGACTGCCACAGAAAATGAAACACCTATTCTTAATCAGTATGTCAGCTTAATTCAGGCTTTTCTTATTTCTACTTAAACACGCAGTAAGCAAATGTTCTGTTGAATTCTCTACTTAATAAACCTTCGTGCTATTTTCCAGTACGAGACTCCAGGTATAATAACATAACCTCGAGTGTTTGTTTTTACCTCGAATAACATAATTATCCAGGGCATCTTCCATTCTCTTTAGTGCTTCTGTTCTATCAGAACCATACGTGATGAGCTAAAAGCAAGCAAACAAACATTTATATAGACAGGTAGAGATCAATCTACCCATAAGTCAAACATCTCATCCTAGTAAAAGTTAAAATATTTCATAACACATTTCCAGAATGTATTTTGAAATTTCATTCATTCAGTTGTTAGTACAAAGTATGTCAATTAAGATTTTTTCAACTAAACAAATATCAGAAACCAGCTATTTCAGACTTCTCTCCTAGATTTCACTATCACAGAAAAGAGTTACTTGAGGTAAACCAAAATGTAACAAAAAAAAGCATAAAAAAATCTGAAAGGAAAGCTATCAAAATTGTCAGCATTTAGGATGGGATGAATATAAACATCTGGAATAGCGGAGGATTAGCCAAGATTTGTTTCCTCTCTCCCTTCAAGTTTGACACCCTGAATAGCTAATTTAATGCATAATAGAGCACAGAGGCAAAGGGTTCCTGTGTTAGAAAAACAGAAAATCTTGCTGTTCTGTATGATTCGGAGCCTGTTTATGTGCTCTAGACCTTATACAAATTGGCAACAGGAACTTAAATATTCATAAAATAATTTTCTGGTTATTATATGAGACAATCTGTAGTTTGCAAGTTTTGGGTACATTTAATTAGCTTCAATATCAAGCCAGGTTGAAAATTAATTTTCAGGTCATTTTTCTGAATAGCAATGTAATTTATCTAAAAATGAAACAATGTATCTATAATATTTTATGTATTTTTCATTTTCATTAAAGTGTTTCTCTAACAAAATACCTAAAGTTCATTTTAACAATATCAGTGTAAAAACTTAAGTGAAAAGAGCAAAATGAAAAAATGGGTTGTTTACTACAACTACATGAAAAAGCACACTTGGAAGGAAAAAAAAAAAACATCTTAAGAAACAGAGTTGGGAATTCTCTCACGGTCCCGTGGCTGGAACTCAGTGCGCTCACTGCCAGGGCTTGGGTTCAATCCCTGGTTGGAGAACTAAGATCCCACAAACTGAGCAGCAAGGTCAGAAAAAAAAAAAAAAAAGAAACAGGGGTTTCAACACAGGTCTATCACTTTAGAAAAAAATATATATATATGTACTCTAAATAAAATCCAGTTTCAACCACTAGCATTAGAATTTTACATTCTGTAAGATTCAAAAATGTTAAAAGATCTAAAATTTTAAGTGGATTGCTTAATTTATTCTGGAAAGTCAAATTTCAAAAAGACATCTCATAGTCTCACATAAAATTTAATTATGCTAAATCTACGTAAGTAATTACTGATTCATAAAAACCAAAGCGACAAGGTGAAAAGTCCTCTTAACAAACACAGCCTATTACCTCAACTCCTTGATATCACCCCGTCATTCATACTTTCATCTCGGCAATGCTCACGACTGGTCAAGAAACAACGTACTTCCTTCTCTCTGTACTGAACTAGCTTGGGGCCCCTGGTTAGAGAAGTTTGTTACTGTGGGGCTTGGGGTGACGGTGTGATTAGGCTAGGGAGCAGGGAGTGCTGGCAACTAACAAGATGCTGAAATTTCTCTTAAGAGAAAGAAAAGCTGCCCAGCTTTCACTTTTCCATCAGTGGCCCTAACTACGTGTTTAATTACGGCACATGATTCAGGTAAAAGCCCCGTTCCAGACTTTTTAATTATATATGTCCATTGTCATTTCAGAAGAAACTGAAAGGAACCGTTAAGAGTCGAACTAACTTTCGAGATCATCGGATCATAATAAATGCTAATATCACTTCCTGGTTGAATGCCGCTGTCAACTCGGACCTGGGAGAAAGAAGAGAAGAGAAAAGAGAGTTCACAGTGTGAAGCTATTTTTCTAACAACAAATTTAATTTCCATGAGGCAGGTGGATAATTTTAATCTCAAATAATATTTCTGCTTCCAGGAAGTAGAAAAACAATCTAAAAATAAAGAGAGATCAAATTATCTTTATCTGTTATTACACAGTTCAATGTATATATTTTTGTTAACCCACTAAAGGAAGAAACTAAGGACGAGCAAAAACAAAAAAGCCTTTCTACAGCACTATAGTGGGATGTGTTTGGAGCAATTTGAGGGTGTCTTCCAGCTGAAACAGAGCATGAGTCTGCCGGGCATTCCAGTGCAGTCCCCAGCCAGGCCACGCATCAGGACTCGGAGCTCTGCTCATCAGCTCCATAGGAACGCTGGTCCTGTGGCTTTCATCTCGGTAACACTTTCCTTTTCTGCCTCACCCTCTCAACTGTAAAACGCTTTTTTTTTTTTTTTTTCTGTTACTGTCAGTCCCCTGAGAATTTAATGTTTACACAGCTTTTCTCACGGCTTTGCTTTGTAAGGACACAGCCCCAATTAGAGTTCTGATTTTGCCATTTTCATGGGAGGGGGAAAAAAAAGCACAAGTTCAAAATATTCTTTTGAAGAAGCTGATTGCTGTTAACCAGCCAACAAGTTAGTTAGTACATCGCTGAGTCTTGTTTTCATCTCCCTGTTTGATAACAGCAATAAGGCACAAAGGTTAGCCATGTAAAACTTTCAAATGAGCAGTTGCTGAGGATGAAATATTTATTAAATTATTGTGCTGAAGTTTTGGAATCTGAAGTATTTAAAAGCTAATCAAAACAGTCCAGACAGTCAAACATGTCCTAGGGGTCTTGAGGATAGAAGGATTTAATGGAAGCTCCTAGAACAGCAGGACTTTGATGCCCAACATGGTTAAGGGGTGGGAAGAGAAGAGGCAAATTCACGGAGCTCTTCACCTGTGGGAAGAAGCCTGCCTAATAAACAGCCGCTCATCTGTCTGCAGCAAGGCAGAAAAAGGTCAACACAGCGGCTGTTAGGCCTTTAATATTTTAATTTAGGCAATTATCAAGGGACCACATGTAGACCCTCTTGTCTAGGATAGCCACATGAGAATTCGATGATGGCTTTATTAAACAGTGACATCAAAAGATAAGCCATGGTTTCATTCTCTTAAAAAAAAAAAGTCATACTACTGTTATCTTCTTTGTAAGGTTTAGGAAGATAACATTAGCACGTACCCAGAGTGCTTTTATGTATATACTTGTAAAAATGTCATGCAAAAATATAGATATTTATATTTGCATTCACATTCATATAGAAAAACCTTCATTCTAACGGAAAGTCATTCAGCACACATAAAACATATATTTGGCTTTCCTATTTTCTGAAAACACACTTCAGGGCATAAGTTGAAGCTCTATGAAATTCATAGTGTTTATAAAAACTAGGAAAGAATTAATAGAGCAGCTGTAAAAGCAATAATATCATAATCTGCCTACTGGCCACATTTAAATGGCTCCAAAGTGACAACTGGTGGATCAAGTTACATAACAGAAAAGACATCTCGGAACCTGCATTTTTTTAATTTTAGTACCAAAATGTTAAGGAGATGATTTTACCAGTATGCATTATTTAAAATCATAGCATGCTTGCTAAAGCTGTGTTTAAAATGGAGACTGGTACAAGTATTAAAACTTTTGACTTTAAACATATGCTACCATTTACTACATAAACTGCTACAAAACTACTGTGGAACTTTGATGTTCAATCCACTGGTAAAATAATAGACAATAAAGAGCATTTATTACATTCTCCTATAGTTCATAACCTAAATTTTTAGTTACCTTGAATAACACCATCCTAAAAGGTAAGTTACCTGGGGCTCTTAGATACAACTGTGTCTTTGTTATTTACTAAAATTATTATCACAGAAGTTACATTATTTCCATTTAAAAATATATATGGTAAAATAAAGATGTATTACATATAATCAACAAATATCTTTGTAAAGCAAATTGGCATTTCCAATTTAAAACTGTAACAAAACATGAAAACTCTGATTTATAATTTACTGTTTATGCAGCCTTTTTCCAAGTGATAGCTTTTTAAAAAAGTGTTCTAATAATGAATTAAAATTCAAATTAAGTCTCCATTAAACAAAGCTTATACCAAAAATACATTTTAGCTTTTGCACTAAAACCTTTAGGAACAGAGTCAAGTGGAACTGACACCAAATTTCTGAGCAGAACAAAACTGTGGTCTGAAAATAACACATTTACAAAATATAGTGATCAAAGATAAGAAGAAACTCTTTACCTTTGCCACATAAGCAAACAGGAGACTTACAGAATGTGAAAAGTACAAACCATAAGTTAACCCTGAAGTAGGTATTCTTGTGACCAAAAAAGGTAAGTGCTGCAAAGGATCTCCTGACTTAAAACTGATGGGGTTTAAGACAGAAAGGAAGAAAACCCACCATCACCACCAATGCCCAAGCACCTGTGTGTGAGTCTCAAACCCTTGCTCAGAAACCTCAGGCATAATTTAAACATCTTTCTTCACACAGTGGACCCTGTGAAGCTGCCAGCCGAGTCCCACCCTTCATTCTCAATTCACCTCTCCCCCTCAGCACAACTCCCAGCCCGCCATGTCTACCTGACAAGTGACAGCCCAATCTGATTAAATGCTTCCAAGGGAGGGGACTCGTGGGCCGCCATGACAGGCCAAAAGTGATCACCATGGAGATACATAATTACAGCTGTCAACGCATCTACTGTCCTGCTGGCATCAAGTTGATTGCTCCCAGCAATAATGATAGACAAAGCTAATGTGCACGCTCCCGCACCCAGTCACTTTATCTATTCCTTGGTCCATTTAGCTGACATGCAACATTCACACAAGCAAATAACAGCAGTAAGCAGAACATTTAAGGCATTTTAATTGTTTTTTCTTTCTATGGATGGCTCACAACTGCAAATGTTATTACATAAAACTCCTGCTGCAGCATTAATTGAAGAAAGATTTGGTGGGACAAAGACCGTAGGGGGTAGAGTTTGTCCATTATCACTTGTACTTTCAACAGGTCTCACGTTTGAAAATTGCAAATTGCAAAAACGCGAGGGCAAAATGTTTGACATCCTGTTAGCTGTTACAACATGGTGAAAACTTCTAACAACTCGAGTAATCATTATGAATTCTTATTTAATACTTTTTTCTTTGATTAAAAAAATGCTTAGATATGTCCCTATGATACTTGTTTTCTCATCTGCTATTTAACGTCACACAATGCCTGTTAAATCTTTACAATTTTTTTTTCTGCCTTCAGGCTTTGAACACAGCATGGAGTCTCCAAGCCTGGAAAGGGTCAAGTCCCTTTAGAAAGCACATGGGCAAAAACAATTTAAAAAGTGAAATAAATCATATATCCAATAACATCTTCAAATTCAGAATTCTTCCTGTAATCTTTCACCATCTTCATACCAGTAATCAAATGGAATAATCATATTCACAGATGGTACAGCCTTGTCAGCCACTAGCTAACATAATGTCACAAATATACACACTTATTACCTTGATTAACAGAAAAGGTACCTCCTTGTTCTTTTTATGCAAGAAAAATGATTTAAATAACAGCCATTAAATACAGAAGTATAAATAAAGTGAACACTGATCACTTTTAAGTGGTATACATACTGTGTACTTCTAAAAGTCCTTGCCACGTAATACAATGAGGCACTTTTTGTTTTCCTTAATCCATTTCAATTAACAAGCAGATTTTGTGCTGGAATTTCTTGACATCTGACTATATGGGGGAAGCTGAATTAGATTTATTGAAAAGATTAAATTGTAATACAGGAAAGTCATTCCCCATTCTTAGGATGCCACAAACTTCTTCATTACAATTTTCAGAAGAACTGGGAACATTGGCAACTATCATTTATTTAGAAGCCAGTTGCCTCCAGACTTCCCTATTAGGTGAATTCTGACTTTCCTGCACATCATAAAGTACAAAATATTAAAAAAAAACAAAACTGTGATTCTCCATGAATTTCACTTGTCATTCAATTTACACCCTTTGGTGTTGACAAGCTTTAACATAAAAGTGTGACATAAATCAAGATTTTAACCTCTCACTTGGTATTCCAGCTTAATGACTTACACCAGGTAGACGTATTGGTTCTTCATACTGAGACAATCTCCCAATAGACGGCAAACCAAAAGACTTGTAGGGGTCCTGAAAGTTCAAAGAACAGGAAGCACAGCCTTTGAAATATAAATCAGCACAAGTAAGGTTAAATATTTATACAATGAAGAAGCATTTTGGGAGTATTTACCAAATCACAGATTTCAGAATATTATTGTCTTCTCCTCACTCTAGACAACTTAGAAGTATATTTAAAAAATCAAACAGAACTAAAAGCAGAATTTAGCCTGACCTTGATCATACTTTATTGAAACTGGTAAAATTCCAACTTTTTATAAATCTTCTTAGAATGCCTTGGGCAAAAATAAAATAACCTAGGCGCTACATCAAAACATACTCAAGTTCAGAACAACAAATGTAGTGCACTGAAGATATTTGTTTTTCTTACTCTCAAAACAGCTCACATATGGTAAGATTTGCACGTTCTGATTCTCCAAATAAAGACCTGAAAAGTAACTCTGCATGTGCTTCTGGATAAACGTTCCATTTGTAAATATCTTAGATCATCAGAATAAATATTAAAAAAGTTCAGTGTGGTAACAATAGGGAAGAAAAAGAATACCACTCAAAATATAATGCAAAGAAAAATAACTAAGCCAAGACCTATTTCTCAAGATCCTTGAAAAGCATTCCCAAACAAGGTCCAGGATTCTTAAAACACAGATACTACTAATTTGCTTTTTATTTTACAGACAGGCTTCAATGTCTAAAAGTAAAAGATGGCATTAATGTTTCCTTGCATTTTTGTTTTAGTCATTTGAGAGAAGCATTTTCAGATGCTGACTGCTTAATTATGTGGTTAATATAGTTATAATATAATATTAAAGCACTGAACTGAGAGTTTATGAATAAAATCCATAATTAAAATTATGAATTAAGAGCTTTGCAGTTTAAATTTTAGTTGTGATTATTCATGTAAGAAATAAAATTATTAGGGGGGAAAACTGTTAAAAAAATTAAACACTTAATTAATAACTGATGCATAATTAGGGTAGCTCTTTAACATACACACAGAAATAAATGCTCCTGTTTATTTTCAATGTGGTTTGAAAATAAGCAAACAAAACAAAACCCACGGTCCATTCAAGCACAAGAATATTGAACTAATGCTTTCTCGCTCCTTAAACTGATTAGAAGCTATTCTTCCATCCAGAAACAACACATGAAAATTAATTAAACTCAATCCTTTAAAACTATTTTGAGTTATGTCAAAATGATCTAACCTTTCTTTTTCTGGTTCAGCTCTGAATTACATAATTAAACACTTGACCTCAAGTTACAGGACGCTAACTTTACCTTGTTGTTTAGTTATACGTGGTCCCGTGACTTGGGACACAAACACCACCCTTCCTCCCGATGTGCGCTTTACCTCGGCATAAACTCGACATTCGACCGCCCAGCCGTTGATGGGAATATCGGCTTGTTTGTGCCTGAGAGGGTAACCCTTGGCAACACGTATCATTTCTTGGACCAGGTCCAGGCCAGTGATGCATTCTGTGACGGGATGCTCAACCTGCAAGGCCAAGATCTGCCCGTCAGTAGGTGTGGTGGTGGTGGTCTAGTCACTAAGTCGTGTCCGACTCTTTTGCGACCCCATGGACTGCAGCCCACCAGGCTCCTCTGTACATGGGACTTCCCAGGCAAGAATACTAGAGTGAGCTGCCATTTCCTTCTCCAGTGGATTTTCCAGACTCGGGGATCAAACCCATGTCTCCTGCATTGAAGGCAGATGCTTTACCGCTGAGCCACCAGGGAAGCTCTAACAGATGTAGGGAAAAGTAAATAAACAGAAATAAGCAGGGACAATGTCAATTAATTTCTGGGTAAAATGAGGTTAATTATAATCATAGTTGACTTGAAAACTATCTAAGAGAATAAAATTAAAGCATTGATACCATATAGTTCAAAGCTGGGTGCGAAAAAAAGACACCCCAGAAGTGTTTGTAAACTGTCTCTACTACTTTTCCCAGTGTTTATTTTGATGGGGTCCAACCAGGTTCAACACTTTTAATTTTATACTAATTCTTCGCTGACAATTACATATTTATAGCTAGCATCCTCAGTGTGGTGATCATCAGCCTGTTCTGCTACACTTAGCACGGCATCCACAGAGGCAGCTTACGATTTTCCACAGCACTAGTCCAGCCTGAGTCTCACCCACTTGCATGCTTTCACTAACCTGTCCTGACAAGCAACCAGATTAGCGTACTCTTGCATCAATGCAGTGTAGCAGAAAGGAGCAGATGGATCCTGCAGGTTGTTCTCCCTCCAGACCGGCGTGGGGAGTGCTTAGCATGCACAATGGCAACACTCAGCCAGTGAAATCACTGCTCTCTCAGCAAATTGCTGATAACTATTTTGGACGATGCTGTCGTGGGGATCCCTGGCCTTCCACCCTAGCTCATGGGATGCACATGTACATAAACATGCATAAACATACACGGATACCAACAGACACACTGTTATCAATCTGATTGATTGCTGACGAGATCCTAACCTTAACTGAGCTAAAATAAAGCCACTGAGGGCATTGGTAAAGGGCAGGTCATCTGCCTTCCATCTAAAGCTCTGAATAAGTTTTGAAAATTTCAACTTTGGCCACAACAGCCACTTTAATACCAGTTTCCTTTCTCATAAAAATTAAGCATGTTTTACAAGCACTTCACTATAGTTTCTTCATCGTGACATGTTATACTTCATACACTCTGACATGGGAAAAGGTCAATGAACAGACCAACTGTCTTTCCATCTTCAACTCCACTAACGGAAGGACAGGACTTAGTCATTATAATAATCTTGAAGCTTATCATACGCAGACAATGCCATGGTCTTCAAAAAAAAAAAAGCTTTGTAAAAATAAACAGATGGCATCCATAATTAGCTCTGTGTGTGTTATGAGTGTGTTTACAGTTTCAACAACATTTTAAGACATTTTGACATAATTTTAATGACAAATCATCACTAAAATAAGCATCTACCCTTTGTAAAATACATGCGACACTTAAGTAAAGATTTTATTAGATAGTTTAGAATCTATATTCGTTCTTGAAAGCAAAACATGGTTTTGAGAGAAACAAGGTTCTGTATGATAAATATAATAAGAAAGGAACAAATGTAAAGCCATTCTATTATTGCTGGAAATAAATTTCAGGTGAGAATGCATCTTACCACCCTAACTGTTCAACCTACGATGTGACCAAGGGCTTTTTGTATGAATACTATCCACCACCTTTGTTACGTAAGAAAGCATTTTTAAAAGCTCACAAAATGATTTAATTTCATCCTTCTTTATCTATCGCTCAGAAAAGCACATACTATATACTAGACAAGGAAATATACATTGAATGAATGAAGGAAAGACTAGCAAATTCAGAGTCATGTCTCTAGTAAGCGGTAGAGGCAGGGTTGGAATCTACATCCCTCCAGAGGTGATATTAGCTGCCTGTTCTTCCTCATGGAAAAACGGATATGAAAGCATGTAGTAAAGATAAACAGCTAAACAATTATGTGCTGTTATCTCTTATAAAATACATAATTATGAAAGTCTAAAGACCCTAACTCATTGTAAGGCTCTGTTACACCTTAGAAGACCTCCTTATAACTGTATAGGAAAAAAGTTTATTAAACTTCTATTGAAGAGAATCTAAAATTGGACCCACTTTAACCCAATTTAGACTTAACAGTAACACAACATTTTATAATCTTAGTGAGCCGCAATTATTACAAAATAAAATCAGCAGTTAACTAAAATAACAACTACCTACTAAAGACAAAATCATTAAAGTATTTTTTTAAAATATCCACTGAGGTTCAAGTGGTGTTAAAGTACTTGAACAAAATAGTCTGATGTACCTAAATTTTTCAGGTAACAAAAATATGTCTTTTTAAAGGAAAACATAAATTTAAACATTTTTAAGAGAAATCCTTCTAAATACATTTTAACAGAATTTCAAAGTTATTCAACAGGATATGTGAAGCATCTCCTTTAGACCCTATATTATCATCATCATCAGGCATCTTACAACACTGACTAAATAACCACGTCTACCCTCCATTCCTGAAACTTAAAAATAGTTTCCCTGTGCAAGTTAAACTCAATGCTTAAGAAGAACAGAGGTTACAAAGAGGAAAAATCATTCTCACACCAAAACATAATTCATTAAATGTTTTAAAAATATCATTAAATAAAACATAAAAAGAAAGAAAAGGAAGGGAAGGGGGTAAAATCAATGGAAAGTAAAGGTTAACTGAAACAAAAGGTTATAAGAAGAAAAAAAGACTCAAACACTGGCTTTTGGAAAACCAACAAATTCATCATGTCCAACCTAGAACACCATGTCCAACCTAGAATAAAAAACAACCTCTGAAAGTATGATGTTAATAAACATCTATTCTGAGGACTACTGTGTCGGGGGAGGACAAGGTTTCTGAGTAACTTCTATTTGGGAAACACTGAGTTAATCTAAGTTAAACAGGTTTTTGCTTTTTTTTGAAAGACTCCTCAAACACATTAATCTGTAAATACACCACAAGACTCTCTGAAAGGAGACTGTACAGCATTTATTTAACCGCACACCTCCTCCTTTTGCAGACAATCTTTATGGATTGAGAATTCCAAAGAACACACATTTAGAAACAATGCCTTAAAGATTCAAAATATTGGCCAAAATGGTTGTTCGGGTTTTTCTGGAACATTGTACAGAAAAACCTGAATAAAATTTCTGGCTAACACATTACAAAACCCAATTCCCTTATGGGACTCTACCCTAACCAAACAAATTGTTGGTCTTCACACATCAATTTCCTGCCCCAAAGAAAGAAGTGCTAGTTCCAAGAAAAGTATGAATGAAGGATCTTCCAGATAGTACGACTGTGCATTAGAGATTAATATACTGACATCCTAGTACATGAACCTTGGGGTTTGGGCAGCAAAATTAATACCTAGCCAAAAAAGTGAGCAAGATGCAGAGAGAGAAAACATACACATACATACATACATACACACACACACACACACACACACACAACCCCCAAAAAAGAGTGAAAATCACTCAGTCATGTCCAACTCTTTGCGACCCCATGGACTATACAGTCCATGGAATTCTCCAGGCCAGAATACTGGAGTGGGCAGCCGTTCCCTTCTCCAGGGGATCTTCCCAACCCAGGGATCAAAGCCACGTCTCCTGCACTGTGGGCAGATTTTTTACCAGCTGAGCCATAAGGGAAGCCCAAGAATACTGGAGTGGGTAGCCTATCCCGTCTCCAGCAGATCTTCCTGACCCAGGAATTAAACCAGGATCTCATGCATTGCAGGCGGATTCTTTACCAACTGAGCTACGAGGGAAGCCCATCCAAATCAGAATTTATTAATTCTCCAAGGCAAATTCTTGACTGGGATGTATTTATCAGGTCAATGCCACCTTGCAGGTTCTGCTGCTGCTGTTGTTAGCTGCTAAATCGTGTATGACTCTTTGCAACTCGATGAACTGTAGCCTCCAGACTCCTCTGTCCATGGAATTTTACAGGCAAGAATACTGAAGTGGGTTGTTTTCTTCTCCAGGGGATCTTCCTGACTCAGGTATCAAATGTGCAGCTCCTACACTGGCAGGTGGATTCTTTATTACCACTGAGCCACCTAGGAAGTCTCGCAGGTTCTATCAAGAGCTTATAGATCAGCACTGGCAATGCCAATTATGAACCTCGTAATGAATCTCTTATTCAAACAGGTACAAATGATGATCATCAAATGCCATGTTAAGATTCATAATCACACTCAAAATCTATGAGTATGTATAGTTATATATGCCTACATTAGATGGTCACGGACAGCCAGTTTTTTATAGATCTATTTGCAAATTTACTTTAGTTGTCTTCTCGGTCACCATCAAACTATCACTATTGTCAGTATTTGAGTCTAGATTTCTTTCCACTCCAATTTTTTGTTTCAAATGTATTCCCCCCCCCCAAAAAAAATGAATAACTGAGCTTATCAAATGCAATGGCAAAGTAAACCAGGTTTCACTTCACATGAGTACTTGATGTATCAAATATCAATAGTAATAAACTTAGAAAAGCTAAATGCTTCTGGAATTATGCTGTCATTATCTGCCTTTGTAAAAGTTATAATCATAAATTCTGCCACTGCCACTGTGATCTTTAGCTTTATTCCTCCTCAAATACAACTGCATGCGTGCGTGCTAAGTCACTTCAGTCATGTACAACTCTTTGCGACCCTATGGACCAGAGCCCACCAGGCTCCTCTCTCCATGGGATTCTCCTGGCAAGAACATTAGAGTGGGTTGCCATGCCCTCCTCCAGGGGATCTTCCTGGTGATCTTCCAGTGATCGAACCTGCATCTCTCAAGTCGCCTGCATTCGCAGGCAGGCTCTCTACCACTAGGACCACCTGGGAAGTCCTAAATACCAAACAGGAAGTATCCAAAACTAGTGAAGGGAAGACAGATATTTCCCGAGTCCTAGAGTCCTAAAGTATCCACCTATAAAATCCCTTCATTAATGACAAGGGGAGAAACACTAACATCACAGTGGGGAAATCCAAGACATGCCACCTTAACCAAGGCAACATCGCCAGTAATGGGATAAACAGACACTGCGTGTCTCCTATACTGGTCCTCATGGAAGAACGGCATTTCTGTAATATTCTTGCTGAATATGCAATGTCTGGATTTACTCAAGAGAAAAAAGACAAACACAAAATGAGGGACACTCTATAAAACAAATGGCCTATACTCATTTTAAAAAATGTCAAGGTCACAGGTGACCAAAAAAGACTAAGGAACTGCTCCAGATAAAGACTAAAGAGTCGTGGCAGGCAGATACAACATAGAATCCAGAACCAATATTAAAATGTTGTATTTTTACTATAAGACATTAATGGACAACTAGTGACATGACGGCACCCCACTCCAGCACTCCTGCCTGGAAAATCCCATGGACCGAGGAGCCTGGTGGGCTGCAGTCCATGGGGTCACTAAGAGTCAGACACGACTGGGAGACTTCACTTTCTCTTTTCACTTTCATGCATTGGAGGAGGAAATGGCAACCCACTCCAGTGTTCTTGCCTGGAGAATCCCAGGGACGGTGGGGCCTGGTAGGCTGCCATCTATGGGGTCACACAGAGTCGGACACAACTGAAGCGACTTAGCAGCAGCAGCAGCAGTGACATGTGAAGATGGTCTGTGGACTGGGAGAGAGCAATATGTCAGTGTTAGTATTCTGATGTTGATAATGGTACTGTGGCAACATAAAAGAGCTTTCTTGTTTGTAGGGGATACATGTTAAGAGGTAAAAGAGCACCAGACCTACAACTTACTCTGAAATGTTTCAGGTTAAGAGGACACAGAGAAATTAAGATATGGGTATAGGATAAAAATAAAACAAATGTAAATGTTAGTAAAGGGTGTTCAGATATTTTTAGTAATGTTTAGAAATTTTATGGACATCAGAAATAATTGTAAAATAAAACTTAATAAAAGTTAAAGCAACATCACCAGTTTTTGTTTTTATATTATGAAACATTAAGGTAAAGATATCTGACTTGACTGACATTATCGTCTCTTCAGTCAGAACACTTCCACTGGGCTAAATAACCAAAAGCAGATAATTCGCTCAATGTGTTTTCTCTGACTTAAACTTTTAAATATACTTTATTATGTTAATTATCTAATAATTCTAAAGATTTTAAGAATGGGTAACTACATAAAAGGCAAGCATTCCTCAAGGGGAACAAGATTCAGGCAAATTTTAATTACACAATGAAGTTAACTTCAAATGAATATTAACACTGAGGCATGTTTAAAAGTTTAAATGGGTGTTTCATTTAGATGTTTGTAACAAAACCCCCCTACTAAAGAATTACATAATTACTCAAGTTTACAGATGCTTGCTCCTTGGAAGAAAAGCTATGACAAACCTAGACAGCATATTAAAAAGCAGAGACATCATTTTGCTGACAAAGGTCCAACCCACTCCAGTACTCCTGCCAGGAAAATCCCATGGATGGAGGAACCTGGTGGGCCGCAGTCTATGGGGTCACGAAGAGTCGGACACGACTAGGCGACTCCACTTTCACTTTTCACTTTCATGCATTGGAGAAGGAAATGGCAACCCACTCCAGTTTTCTTGCCTGGAAAATCCCAGGGACGGCGGAGCCTGGTGGGCTGCTGTCTATGGGGTCGTGCAGAGTTGGACATGACTAAAGTGACTTAGCAGCAGCAGCAGCATGGTTTTTCCAGTAGTTATGTACAGATATGAGAGTTGGACCATAAAGAAGGCTGAGCACCAAAGAATTGATGCTTTCAAATTGAAGAGTCCCTTGGACTGCAAGGAGATCAAACTAGTCAATCCTAAAGGAAATCAACCCTGAATGTTCACTGGAAGGACTCATGCTGAAGTTGAACCTCCACTACTTTGGCCACTTGCTGTGAAGAGCTGACTCATTGGAAAGGACCCTGATGCTGGGAAAAACTGAGGGCAGGAAGAGAAGGGGAGGACAGAGAATGAGATGGTTGGATGGCATCACCAACTCAATGGACATGAGTTTGAGCAAATTCAGCAAGACAGTGAAAGACAGGGAAGCCTGGCGTGCTGCAGTCCATGAGGTCGCAAAGAGTTGGACACAACTTAGTAACTGAACAACAACCACAAGTTTAAAAGAGGAGAAAGTCCTAAAGAGTGAGGAGAGGCATCAGATCAATGAACTATGTGTTAACTTGGCCATTTTACAGAAAGAGGGTGATGTAAAGTGTTCACAGTTCCTTAAACAAAGGGTAGGTTTTTTGAGGTGGTAAGCGGAGGCCCAGATGCTTAGTCAAGGCAGAAGCTGTCCCTAAAAACAGAAGACCCATGTACACATCATAACTAACATCTGCATGGCACTAAAATTTATCAAACCCCTCCATGTTCATGAACTTGCTCCCTGTTTCACTGTCATTTTACAGACAAGACATGTGAGATACTCACAAGAAGTACGTGGTAAGAGAATGTTCTAACACCCAAATAATATTATGTTAAATTAACATAACTTAAAGTGACTTCTTTATTAAATACAAGTCTAACTGACAGATACTAGAAAGACCCAGTTTGTAAAAGCCATCTTTTGAAAGAAGAACTTGTTCGATTCAACTGAGCAAAGCAGTATAGGTATGATTACCTGCTGAAATATGAGGAAATTGTCCTGTTATATAAAATTGGGTTTCATAATGGTATTTGGCATAATAGGTCTCTATCTTTTTTCGTTTGTTGTTATTCTGGCCTGAAAGGACAACTGATGTCATTATTTTTGGTTTTGCTTTTTCAGGTCAGAGAGAGTCTTTGTCCAAAATGGAATCTAACATATACCTATTAAAATACTGAAACTCTACCTCCTGGGAATACAGGATTTCAAAATAAAGATCTAAAGTTATTAAATTTTGATCCACAGGCCTCAAAGGAAAAAAGCATGTTGGGAAACAGGCCCCAATACACCATTCCTGTAAACTCACCTTGAAAATAATGGCTACATTCAAGGGTGGTGCTGAAAACTGAACAAATTCTATTATAGACCTTTCCTGTTGACCCCCACACAAACAGTCAGATGAAGAAAGGATAAGAGAACTATTAGGGGTTGAACTGTACTCCCCTCACTTCCACCCAATTCATATATTTAAGTCCTAACACTGAGTACTCAAAATATGATTGTGTTTGGAGATGGGGTCTTTAAAGAGGCAATTAAGCTAAAATGAGGTCATTAAGGACGGCTCTAATAAAATGACTGATATCCTTGCAAGAAGGGATGAGTACACAGATGACACGCAGCAAGAAAGGAAGACCACAAGAGGACAGAAGACGACAAACTCTAATCTGCAGGCCACAGAGAAAGGCCTCCAGGCGAAGTCACTCTGCCACACCTTGATTTACACTCCTGTCTCCACAAGTGTAACAAAACGGTGCTTAAGCCACCTCGTCTGTGATAAGCTGATGTGGTAATCCTAGGAAACAAATACAGGAACAAATTTGGAAAGTTCTAGATAAGAATCTAGAACTCGAAGACACCAACATAGTTTATAAAATGCTTCCAAACAAAAACTAATGAAAAATGTCTGACAAATTTAACTACTCACGTCTGTTTAACAAAAGCTTCATTCCTTCAATTTTCCAGTAAGACTCAAAGAAAAACATCAAGTGACAGCATAACATACCCTACTTTATGTTCTCAGTTTCCCAGGAAAGCAACTTCAAATATTCCAGAATATGCCAGTTTTTGCTAGCTCCAGCCAGTCTGAGAATCCTGGCCCCTGTGACTTCAAATACAATCAAAATGTCAATTTCTGTCCAGATCTAAAATATTCCTCCTGGCAAGAAGGGAATTTTACAAATTAATTACAAATCCAATTCCCTGTAATTTCTCCTATTTCCACCAATTATTCTTTCAGTCAAACACCTTAACTCCATAAAAGGCTAAACTCTTTAAGTACTTTTTTAAATTTAAAATTGCTCTGAAATAAGAAAAAGATATTTGTTCAGTTATAGTCAATTCTCAGAAATCAGATTTAGGCTGCAATCATTCTTAATTTTTTAATGTGTGAAACTGTGAAGGGTAAGAATCAAGATGCTAAAAAGGTTTTCCTAAAATGCTCCTGGAAAATAAGGTTCCATACGATACAAATATCTCTGATGGGATCTCTGATGGGATGCGGGGTATCTGGCCTCCAGAGAATTTCAACAGCACTATTACACTTTTTCTTTCACAGCAAAAGTAGATTCCTCCTTCACTGTTGCAATCAGTATAAGCCACTGACTGAGGTCTAACAAAGGGGATACAATTTAGATCTCTGTTCTCCAAGATGTGCAATAGCCAGGTGACCATATTTGGGCATTAAGTTTAACATGTTACTCCTTTCTATTTGAGAGTTTTCTAGCCTTCTTCTTCTTTTTTTTTTTTTTTTTTTTTGTGCCTTTGTAGAGAATGGCACCCCACCCCAGTACTTTTGCCTGGAAAATCCCATGGACGGAGGAGCCTGGTAGGCTCCAGTCCGTGGGGTCGCTAAGAGTCAGACACGACTGAGCGACTTCACTTTGACTTTTCACTTTCATGCATTGGAGAAGGAAATGGCAACCCACTCCAGTGTTCTTGCCTGGAGAATCCCAGGGACAGGGGAGCCTGGTGAGCTTCCGTCTATGGGGTCGCACAGAGTCGGACACGACTGAAGTGACTTCAGATCAGATCAGATCAGATCAGTCGCTCAGTCGTGTCCGACTCTTTGCAACCCCATGAACCGCAGCACGCCAGGCCTCCCTGTCCATCACCAGCTTCCGGAGGTTACTCAGACTTGCATCCATCGAGTCAGTGATGCCATCCAGCCATCTCATCCTCTGTCGTCCCCTTCTCCTCCTGCCCTCAATCCCTCCCAGCATCAGAGTCTTCTCCAATGAGTCAACTCTTCGCATGAGGTGGCCAAAATACTGGAGTTTCAGCTTTAGCATCATTCCTTCCAAAGAAATTCCAGGATTGATTTCCTTCAGAATGGACTGGTTGGATCTTCTTGCAGTCCAAGGGACTCTCAAGAGTCTTCTCCAACACCACAGTTCAAAAGCATCAATTCTTCGGCGCTCAGCCTTCTTCACAGTCCAGCTCTCACATCCATACATGACCACAGGAAAGACCATAGACTTAGCAGCAGACAATATTAAGACTGCTTTTCAAAAAAAATAAAATCTAAAAATTACTTGGATTTGGAAATTAACAATTATATACACACATATACACACAATTTGGAAAGGTATAGTTAGGATCCAAAATACTAATTTTAGCACCAAGATCTAAGCAGAAATAGCTTATCAATGTAACCCTTTAGTGAGTTTCATGTTCAGAAGATTTCCATCTCTGTTTTCTCTTACACAAAACCCTTACAATGAAACAGACTTCTTCCAAAGCAATTGTATTTCAACTATTTTTCTTCATTTGCAACAATAATTTTTCAATCAACTGACAGAAGAATAAGAGGAAATTATTATTAATTAATTTGTGGCCCAGTTTGCCACCTGAAAAAAAAAAAAAAAAAAAGACTGCTGACACGCTTTTTAAATTATAATGACAACAGTAATAGTGAACATATGAACCATTGTTTAACCAACAGAGCACGCAGAATATTACTGGTAAGATTCCTACAGTTAGGAAGAAGGGTGAGTGCTTACTATAAACCAGATGCTATTTTGAGCAGTTAAATATTCATTCATTAATGCTCACAATCCTATAAAGCAAGTGCTACATTACTGTCACTTCACAGATGAGGGCAATGAAGCATAGGGAAGTTAAGGAACTTGCTTACAGACACACAGCTAGGAAGGAGCAGGGCTAGGATTTACTGGTGCTGAGTGAAAACGGTGGATGCTCATAATTTACGAAAATAATGATTAAATGAGCTCCCACTGGTCAGTTATGACTGTTCTGAACCGTTTTAGAGTCTAGAACCTCACCAAGTTTCTCCCTGGTAAAGTGTGTGTCCAATTTCAGGGGTCCACAGACTCCCCTCCAGCTCATTAAAGAGCCCAGATAACCCAGCTTAGATGTTTCTGGTTTGGGAAGAGGGAAACAGCAACACGGTTCACTCCCCTCCAGGGTCTCTATCTCCCTCGACTTAGTGAGACACAGGGGACATGTGAAGCACTGCTATCTGGGGGCAGTGACAGCTGACAACAGGTAACAGGCTCTTCCCTCTCATGGGAACTGAGAGACCAACTTCAGAGAACTCCAGGGAAGAATGTGAAAGGCACAGGTCATGGAGACGGCTTGGACCCTGCAGAGATTCATGCACTCTGGAGAGAAAGTCAACCAAGGCTTCAGAAGAGTCCCTGTTCTCTTTGCCAATGAATCCAAGTGGTCCAGGTATGTTAGTTGGATTCTGATCTCTGGATCCTTGAGACAAAGAGAATGGTGGGGACATAGGATCTTTCTATCCTTGGGAGTAGATACAATCCTATCACCAACTACTTGGATATCACAACAAACTGACCACTCCGAAAAACCACAGCTAAACCACAGGAGAGGATGTACCCACTGAGAAAGGATAGGAATTCAGAATAATGATCATATAGGCCAAGTGAATCTAAGCAAACTCCAGGAGACAGTGGAGGACAGAGAAGCCTGCTGTGCTGCAATCCATGGGGTCACAAAGAGTCAACTTAGCAACTGAATACAACTTAGCGACTGAACAACAATACTAAGTGAAATAGAGCAGCTAAGGGACAGAAAAAAAAAAGCAACTCTATCCAAAAAACCAGTAAAGGCACCTAGAAACTCCAAGAGTAGTGATATAAAAACACACACACACACCCCACTCCACCCGCAATTAGACTTTCTGGAATAAAATAACATAAGGATCTTTATGGGGTGATGATATGTCCTACAACTGGACCCTGCTCTTTATAGCACACCTTTGTGAATGCTCAGCCACTCACTGACTTGTCTCAGTCCGTTTGCACTGCTGTAACAGAGTAACACAGATTGAGTGGCGTATGAACAACAGAAATGTATTTTACACAGGTCGAGGGGCTGGGAGGGAAGCTGAAAATCAAGGGACAGCTGACTCACTGTCTGGTGAATGCCGCATCTCAGTCCACAGACGGCCACCTTCTCACTGAGTCCCTACATGCAGGAGGGGGAAGGTTCTCTCTGGGGCACAAACCCCACCCATGAGGGTACCCCCTCATAATCTAATCACTTCCCAAAGGCCTTACCTCCCAAAACCATCACACTGGAGGGTAATGTATGAATTTTGGAGAGACACAAACATTTAGTCTACTGTATTTGTATACTTAAAATGGGCTACTGTTATGATATGCAAAGTATACCACAATAAAGACTATTAATTTCTTTTTCAATAGTTAAGTTAACATAGGGAGTTCCCTGGTAGTCTAGTGGTTAGGACTTGGTGCTTTCACTGCTATGGCTGGGGTCCAATCCCTGGATTGACTGAATTGATTGAACTGGACTGATCTCAGTTCCCTGAGATCCCACAAGCTGCGAGGCACGGGACAAAATTAATTAATTAAAAAAAAAAGTATAGAGTCATTTTCACTCATGCAAATTCTCATATAATTTAGCTCCTATGCACCAGTCCTCAGGAAGCTACTTAAAGACATGCTGTAGGGGAAAAAAAGGAATAAACCAATAGTGCTTAAGACAAAAGTCCAGGAGAAAAGAAATTTTTACAAAGAGAGGTAGAAGAAATTCTCAGGACAGGCAGGAAATGTAGTGAGTGAAAGGAAACCAGAGACTACTACACAATGGCAAAAGTGACAAAAAAAAAAAAAAAAACTCAATGGGTTTGAATATAATGAAACACAGATCAAGTATGTGGATACATGAGTGATAAGTACACAGAAACCTAAGCCAGCACACAGACAAACCAGAAGACAGTTTTTTTAGCTACAGAGAAAGCAAAATGGTGCAGGAGAGTGAAAGTAATCTTAAGAGACAACATGACTGCTATGAACAGCATTCACACTGTGATCATAATAAAATCCCCAATACTGGACTAACCCAAATCATGACACAGTGATAGCAGAATCGTGAATCGCAGGCTCCCTTCTGAGATGGAGGTGATGATTAATTGTTCCTAATCAGCAGGAGAGAAGCTGGAGCCTTCCTCCTGCCTTTTCCTCCCTCAGCAGCCATGGCTGTTCCTGGCCAAGAGCAGCAGGTCCCCACACTCATCGCTTCAAAGAGGCTCCCCTCTTCCACGTGGTTTCTCATTTCTCCTTTATTTCTTTTTCTTTCCTTTCTTTCTTTTGAGGGGGGGCAGCGGTGGTGGTGGTGGTGGGTGGGTATTGGTAATTACTCAGGGGTTGATACTGGGTCGAAAAGCCAGTAACATGTTAATCCAGCTGTTTCAAGCCCCATAATTTTAAAGCCCCATAATCTTTCACCTTTATGAGATGAAAGTTCTTCAACTGTAAGGATAAGCTGGTGTGTATGTGTGTTAGTTGATCAGTCATGTCCAACTCTTTGCAACCCCATGGACTGCACAGCTTACCATGCTCCATGAGATTCTCCAGGCAAGACTACTGGAGTGGGTTGCCATTCCCTTCTCCAGGGGATCTTCCCAACCCAGGGATCAAACCTGAGTCTCCTGCACTGCAGGTGGATTCTTTACCACTGAGCTACCAGAGAACATTATCACCCATCTAAGAAGTCAGAATAGAGTACCACGGATACCTCTCAAAATAAATTCTTGATTTAAAAAAAAAAAAAGATACAAGAACCACCTAACCACAAGTGAATCAAAATGCAGACTGATTAATCGTAAAGCTATGGTAAGATGCTGATCATGACTATGAACGCAAGTTAAAACACAAAGATATGATGAAAACACCTGAAGATTCAGAACTATAGAAAAGAAAGTACAGTAACGTTACAATAATGAAAAGCTAACAATGAAAAGAGCAAAAATGAAGGGTTATGGAAGAAATCAGGATTAAATGTAAGTATACCAATTTCCACTCATTTTTATAAAAAAAGAAACAATATATGTTCAAATTGGAATATGAAGAAATACAATGACAAAAATATAAATAGTTCCAATAATCATTTGTCACATTAAGAACATCTTTTAGGAATTAATATTTCAGTGGAAAATAAGAAACATTTATCTAATAGTTTATCAATTTCATCATTTCAATTTCTTTTCCTTCTGTTAAATATAAATAAAATGAGCTAATTCAAAAAACAATATGGAAAAATAAGAGTAATGAGAAAGAAGAGTCCTACTGGATACTGTATTATAATAAAAAATATAACATCTAAAATAGTGTGGTATCAGCACATAAATAACAGAAAGGCTAAAAAAAGAAAAAAGAAAACAGTAAAGTAAAAACCTGCATATATATGAGAATTCAGTACATAATGAAGAAGACTCGATCAACACCGAAAAGAATAATTATTCAGTAATGGTTGTGACAAACAGGTAGACATTTGGGAAAGAAAAAAAAAAAATCTGGTGAAATGAAAATTTCACCAAGGAAGATGACCTAAGTACTAAAAGAAAACATGGAAGAAAAATTGAGTAGGAAAAGCCTAAGTATGTGATAACATCAGAAATAAGAGATTTAGCAATTCAACTGCAAAATTTTAAAACAAAAATTTTCTCCCTAGAAAGACAAACTACATCAAAGTAAAAGAGACAGGTAAAAGGTAAGAGAAAAGTAGCTAGGAATCACATCTGTATATTTTATATCTGCATTCATTTGCTTATCTTGCCAGGAAACAGTTTCCTGGACTGGAGAAGGAGGCAACTGTTAACTCACAGAGCATCTTCACACCATTTCTCACATCCTGGTTCCCCACCGTCTGATGTCCCTGTGTGGGCAGAGGGGGGTACACCTATCACTGGAGAGCAACCCCACAATGATTCATCTGAATGGACACAAGCGATGCTGCCGTGGAGAGAGAGCAAACTTGACCCTGGAAAGGAAGTCCTTCCAGAAAGAGAAGGGGAAAGGCCTGGAATGTCAACAAATGGCTCTGGGGAAAGATAAGACTTTCTCTCTAGCAAGCTCCATCTTTAGAGTTGTTATCATTTAATCAGGTGCCAGAGGTCTTTGCTTAGAAAGCCCTCACTCTGTAAAAATGTGAAAATATTCATGGAGCATTGCTTCCTGATGATATCACAAATGGAAAATTTCCTGAAAAAATATAAAACATCTACAACTCAATAAGAAAACCCAAAGGGCAAAAGAAATGTAAATGACTCTATGGAAAAAATTCATCCTCACTCAGAAGAAAAACAAAATGAAAATGTGGTACCATTTTTCACTATCAGACACAGAGCCAAAGGCAAAGATCCTTTTAGCCAGGCAAGTTCTATAAAAGGCACCTTGATACTATTTCACTAAATTATACAAGAACCTATCACTTTCCAGGCAGTTCTACTTTCACATGTGGAAAATCATAATATAAAAGGTATTTCATAACTGCACTATTTATGATAGCAAAAATCTGGAAAAAATTAAAAATAGGAAACTGGTGAAATGCATACTCATACAAATGAACATTCAAAATCATAATGAAGGTAACACTTTAAGTATGAAACACTACAAAAGACAATTTTTAAGTAAAACAAAGGTTGCCTCTATAAGACAAATACACAGCTGTGATAAAAAATGGGGTATGGGAAGTTATTTTTCCAATATTTACTCTTCTGGATATATTAGGTTTTCTTTCAACCAATGATTACTACTTCTTAGTATTTCAATTCAATAAAGTAAGAAAATTATTCAAGTAAAATTACATATTTCATTAAAATAAGATTTTAATAAAGTTGCATTTTTGGTATTTATCCATTTCTCTATCCATCTTTCAGATGCAGAGAAGGAAACATATAAGCATGGGTGGGTACATATGCACACTTCTACTAGGACAAGAGGTGGGGGACCATTCCAAGCAAAGGGAGTAAAACTTGATAAAGGCACACAGAGGTCAGACAGAACCCAGGAAAAAGAAAGGAGAGGTTAAGGCAACAGAGCAAAGGGACTTGTAATGTAAAAGCATCTGAATTATATCTTTAGGAAAAAGAAAACAACCTCAGATATACAGATGATACCACTCTAATGGCAGAAACTGAAGAGGCACTAAGAGTCTCTTGAAGAAGGTGAGAGGAGAGTGAAAAAGTTGGCTTAAAGCTCAACATTCAAAAAACTGAGATCATGGCATCTGGTCCCATCACTTCTTGGCAAATAGATGGGGAAACAATGGAAACTGTGACAGATTTTATTTTCTTGGGGTCCAAAACCACTGAGAACGGTGACTGCAGCCATGAAATTAAGACACTTGCTCCTTGAAAGAAAAGCTATGACCAACCTAGATAGCGTATTAAAAAGCAGAGACATTACTTTGCCAACAAAGGTCCATCTAGTCAAAGCTATGGTTTTTACAGTAGTCAAGTATGGATGTGAGACTTGGACCATAAACAAGGTTGAATATCAAAGAACTGATGCTCTCTCTCTAACTGTGGTCCTGAAGAAGACTCTTCAGAGTCCCTTGGACAGCAAGGAGATCCAACCAGTCAATCCTAAAGGAAATCAGTCCTGAATATTCATTGGAAGGACTGATGCTGAAGCTGAAGCTCCAATACTTTGGCCAATCTGAAAAGACCCTGATTCTGGGAAAGACTGAAGGCAAGAGGAGAAGCGGCAACAGAAGATGACCTGGTTGGATGGCATCACTGACTCAATGGACATGAGTTTGGGCAAACTCAGGGAGATGGTGAAGGTCAGGGAAGCCTGGCGTGCTGTAGTTCACGAGATTACAGAGAGACAGGACTTAGCCACTGAACAACACCAACATAAAAGCATTTAAATTTTATCTTTAAGAAAAAGAAAACAGTGACTTTAAAAACAAACATGAGGACTGCATAGATAAATCTGATACATAAATTCTCACCAAAGAGAGATAAAAACCAGTATTTATGCACCAAACCCAGTGACTTTCTCAGTGTTTCTCTTTAAGGAGAAATGGTATTTATTTCAAATATCACTCTTAAGGAAATCTAGCAAAGTGAAGATACTACTCACACTGTGTTACCAGGAAAAAAGTGTACAAGTTCTAAAGCTGGAAAAAAGTGACAATTCAATCAGGAAATTTCAAGGAAAAAGAAGAAAAGAAAATTATAGCTCTCTAGCCTCAAACTGAAACACTAATTAGAGATAACATATATCTTAGAAGATAAAGAATTTGGTGAATGTGCCTTAAGTATTATAATTTAAGGTTAGTAAAGAAATTTGAAACAGAAAATCTACCATTAAAAGGACATGTGAATTGTTTAAACAATATCAGAAAGACATCTTTGAAATGTCTAAGCATGGCTTTCGGGATATTATAAAACACAAGATTCTTTTTTTCATGCTCCCATTCAGTCACAGCCTCCACCACCAAACATCCCTCCACTACACAGATGTTTCCTTAAAAAAATAAATAAATAATAATTTGTTTGGTAACTGACAAGACTACTGTCCCTGGAAGCAAGTGAAAGAGAGAAATGAGATATTATTAAACATTAAACAGGAGACACAAATTAATAATTATGCTATTATATAGCACAGATTTAGGCACTATCAGATTTTTTCCTGAAATTCATTTATGTATAATCTTTTTTTGAGGGTACTGAACATAATTTCCTGGCAAGCCACTCATGATACAAATTGTAAACACAGGTACCTAAATGATTTAGACTGACAACACAGAATTATTTGATAATAAATATCAATTTTTGGAGGTCTTATACCAAAATTGACCATGGGACAAACTTGAAAAACTTATGTGCTGAGATACATGAGCCAGAAACAAATAAAGAGTAAAGGATTCTTAAAAAAAAAAAAAAAAAATTGAACATAATAACAAAGTGCCCTAAAGAAAAAAAAAAAAAACAACACTGATTATTAATTCTGCAAAATCTGCTTAGTATTCCAACTAAAGTCTAGTATTTATTGAGTCTTGAATACAATAAATATACATTGTAGTCACTTAAAATTGCCTTCAGGATCATATTAAAAAGCTATTATTCTCGTCATGATATAATCAAGTCTCCATTTTAATAAAAAACATGATTTCCCAGCTAATTATATAATTAGACATACTTCATTATAAAGATATATATTTAATCAAAATCAAATTAATCTCTACAAGTCTGTCAATTCTGAGGATATCCACAACAATAGGATAGAGGCTAAAAAAGTGGTTTCAAACAGAAGTATTGTAAGTTTTTAGCAAAAACTACTAAGGTTAATACTGTACAAATTATAAATATGAATTATCCTTGGTCTCAAAATGCATCTAGATACACAAATTCTGCCACAGTATATGAAAATCTGTCCCATGGTATAATCTCATAAGCATAATACTTAGAAAAGAAGCCATGTACAAAAAATTCATATATAATACAATCCCATGGATTGAAAGTTTAAAAAAGAAACAGGCAAAATTATTTCTATTGTCAAGTCGTGCATAAAGGAAAGGAAGAACTATCCGGAAATATAAGGAGATGTTGTTTAGAATTCAGTCAGAATAATAAACAGGAAGATGGAGGCAGTAACTCTAAGAATGGGAAGAAGTTGAGGGGCAGGGGTAAGAAGTACTGGCATTTTGGTACTTCTCTATCCAATTGAGCTCACATAAACTTTTGCTTTTAATAATTTTTTTCAACTACACATTTGTATTCTACATATTTTTCTGAATTTGTCAGTTTACAATTTAAACCAAAGGAAAGAGAGAAGAAGAAAGGAAATAAAGCCATCAGTGAGTTAACAGTATACCAGTGGCTTCCTGAAACCTTGTTTGGAATTGACCAAGTATGTCCCTGAAGTTAACAGTTCCAAGCGGCCACTTAATTTCTCAATCTCACAACTGTGGCAGAGGTGTCCATTCCTCTAGAAGCCAGGTTGGATGGTTCAGTTCTGAGATTCATTCCTGAAAGCTCACTCTCAATACCTTTCCTTTCCCCGTCTCTTCCAAAGATTTGTAAGCACTTAATCCCTTTCTATGCTTCATATCTTGACTAGTTTCCCTTTTCAGCATATGAACCCTAACTAATGCACTTCATCAAGAAATGTTCAAGAAAAAAAAAAAAAAAAAAGAACTGGAATTTCCAATATAAAGTATTAGCAGTAACGAAGCAGAGGGGCTAGTCACTGACCATCAAATTACCTGATACTCATCTGTCATTTCCAACAGCTTTCTTAGCACCAACATAAAAACTAAATCTTTATTTCCCACTTTAAGGAATTGGTTTTTAACTTTTTTAAAACCAAAAGGGATGGTGAGGAAGGGAAAAGTTTAGAGGCATGGAGAGGAATGAAGAACAGAGGTTTTGTTACCTGGAGTCTCGTGTTCATTTCCAAGAAATAAAAATTCTTCTTTGAGTCCACAAGGAATTCTACGGTTCCAGCAGAAGAATAATTCACTGCTTTGGCAAGGGCTACGGCTTGTTCTCCCATTGCTCTTCGTGTTTCAGAATCTATAAAAATGCTGCAAATATACACAGAGTGACCACTTACATTTTGAACAAAAATTAAGTAATCTTTTGTGTGCATTAATTTTCTTTAAGTTTACTCAGATATGATCATCTATGTCGACTTAAGATTTCAAGGTATATGCTTTATATAAGCTTAGAAGATATGCTTACTGTTAATTAAGCATAACAGGTTGAAATAAACCAACTTCAAATTTTTATATAAAACTAACATCTGAACCAGTCAATCCTAAAGGAAATCAGTCCTGAATATTCATTGGAAGGACTGATGCTGAAGCTGAAACTCCAATACTTTGGCCACCTGATGCAAAGAACTGACTCACTGGAAAAGATCCTGATGCTGGGCAAGATTGAAGGCAGGAGGAGAAGGGACGACAGAGGATGACATGGTTGGATGGCATCACCTACTCAATGGACATGAGTTTGAGCAAACTCCAGGAGTTGGTGATGGACAGGGAAGCCTGGCGTGCTGCAGTCCACGGGGTCACAAAGAGTCGGACATGACTGAGAGACTGAATTGAACATCTGAACTTTCTACATTATACTGCAACTTTAATCAGTCTATAAAATATACAGCTGCTTTAGCAAAACTAGTTGTTTACAACTAGTAAAATTTTACACATATATTCAGAATTTCTCCAAGTAAGATTGGAAGATGTGCTTTATGGAGAAAAGGTGTGTTAGGTGAGATTGCTTCAAGCAAGTATTACAGTGCTGCTCACCAAGACAGTGAGTGCAACATTAATGAATCAGCAATATGCATAAAATAAGGTGTCTTTCAACAGAAACACATACAAAACAAGATTATGCATTAATCGGTTGATGAAAATGTTCTGACTCGAGGGTCACAGAAACTTAACTCTATTTCCTGTGAGAGTAACACTTTAGTATTATGACTTTATAAAACATAACTACCACAAATAATAAGAATCAACAGTACATCTAACAAATCCTCACAACTTTAACTTCACAATAAAGAAGCACCTTCCAAAGGACAAATAAAAGGTTTCAACAAACCCTGAAAAGAATATTATCAGATTATTTCCACATTTTCATATATTTTCTTTCTATGAAAGAAAGGCTCTGAGAAACAAAACATTGACTATTTTTCTATCTGTGGATTAAAATTAGTCTCAAATGTATAAGATTTAGATGACATCTTATAAACATTTTATCATGGAAGAGCATAATGAACTTGGGCTTCCCTGGTGGCTCACCTGGGCTGGGAAGATTCCCTGGAGGAGGACATGGCAACCCACTCCAGTGCTCTTGTTTGCAGAATCCCCATGGACAGAGGAATCTGGCAGCTATGGTCCATGGGGTCGCAAAGAGTCAGGAGATGACTGAGCGACTAAGCACATAATGAACTTGCATGTATCTGTTTGCAATATGTAACAATTATTACTTTACAACCACTCCTGTCCTGTCTAATGGCATGCCTACTTTTCTACCAGTCTCACCCTTTTTTTTTTTATTTTAAAGCAAATACCAAATTAGGTATCACTTCTTCCATAAAAACTTCCCTATTTCTATAAGTACTTTCGTAACAATCACACTTTAAACATTAACAAGAACTCTTTAAAAGCTTTAACATCTATATTAGTATTCAGATTTTTAAAATTATCTCATTAAATTTTTTATAGCTGATCTCTTTGAATCAGGATCCAAATAAGTTCCGCTAAGTTGCTTCAGTCGTGTCCGACTCTGTGTGACCCCATAGACGGCAGCCCACCAGGCTCCCCATCCCTGGGATTCTCCAGGCAAGAACACTGGAGTGGGTTGCCATTTCCTTCTCCAATGCATAAAAGTGAAAAGTGAAAGTGAACTCGCCCAGTGGTGTCCGACTCTTTGCGACCCCATGGACTGCAGCCCATCAGGCTCCTCCATCCATGGGATTTTCCAGGCAAGAGTACTAGAGTGGGGTGCCATTGCCTTCTCCGAAATAAGTTCTAGCCACTGCATTTTAAATCTTTGTGATAGTTTTAATTTGTAATGTCCTCTTCGCTTTCTTTAAGCCAAAAATCTGATCATTTTCCTGTCCTGTTCAAGCACGGATGACATTTCAACAATAACTGGATGACAGAATTAATGCAACCAAAAAAAAAAAAAAAGGCAAGTGCAGCTAAAGATTAACATCATAACATCTGGATAATTGCAAGCACAGCTGAGTCAAACTACTCTCACCTGTCATGGTGAGAATGGTCCTGCTCATTCCCTTGTCATAAACTCTCCTAGTGATCCTCAGAGCTGCAGACAAGCTCATCACTGTGCTCAAAGCCCAGAGGTAGAGACTTCCCTGGTGATCCAGTGATAAAGAACCTGCCTTGCAATGCAGAGGACATGAGTCCGATCCCTGGTCAGGGAACTAAGATCCCACATGCCGTGGGAAAACTAATAGATGCTACTATTACTGTTAAAGTAATTTCAGCTCTATTAAATAGTTTTTATTACAATGGGAAAAAATCATAAGAAATACAGAAAATCAGACTACTCTATAGTTTCCTCAGGAGAAGTGCTTACCTTGGTGCTTCCTCCACCACTTTCTGATTTCTTCTCTGAACTGAGCACTCTCTTTCATTGAGCCACAAGGCATTCCCATGTTTATCACCTAAAACCTGAAAGAGCAATAATACCACTTGAAAAATTATACAGTCGTATCCACAGCACACATGCCCAGTTAACATTTCTCCATGTAACACCCCCTGGTTTTTAATACTCCTAAAACCTCCTAAAACACAAGACACTGCTCAAATACAGTTTCCTTTTGGTTGACATCAGTGAAAGAAAATTTTTTTATCTACCACTCCAAAACTCAATGGAACATTTTTATTAAAAAGACTTGAGGAAAAAATTTTTCGTGTTACATTTCCGATATACTGGGTAAAATATCAGAATCAATTGTACAAATTTGTGAAGGATACTGAATATCAGTAAAGGGAATACATCTTAGATTTCAATGGCACTTGGGAGAGCCATGGTGCTATGACAAACATCTACTTGTTAATATTGCAATGTCTGTTGATCGGAAAATGCTATTTCATTTACAACCGATATGCTGTCTGTTATTTTATACACTGATATTTTTACTGTGCTTTATTTTTGTTATAAGAAACTAGTAGAAAGTTTTGGGTTAGTATATACCATTATGATTTTTCCCATTTGTGATAGTGAGAAATAAACTGGAGCTTTTCATTTTAATATTTATTTATATATTTATTATTTGACTGTGTTGGGTCTTAGTTGCAGCATGTGGGATCTAGTTCCCTGGGCAGGGATCGAACCCAGGCCCCCTGCATTGGGAGCTTGGAGTTTTGGCCACTGGACCACCAGGGAAGTCCCTAGAGTTTTTAATTGTAATAAAAATATTAAAATATTGAATGAGATATGCTTTTACTTCAAAAAAAAACAAATACCATTTATCTGAAATTCAAATTTAACATGTTATTTCCTTACCTAAACCTGGAAACCCTAAAACATGCTTTTTGTTCATGTTTTTCCCATGAAAAAAAAAAAAAAAACCCAGTCCTGGGTGTTCATTGGAAGGACTGATGCTGAAGCTGAAACTCCAATACTTTGGCCACCTCATGCGAAGAGCTGACTCACTGGAAAAGACTCTGATGCTGGGAGGAGTTGGGGGCAGGAGGAGAATGGAATGACAGAGGATGAGATGGCTGGACAGCATCACTGACTTGATGGACATGAGTTTGGGTGGACTCCGGTAGTTGGTGGTGGACAGGGAGGCTTGGCGTGCTGCGATTCATGAGGTTGCAAAGAGTCGGACATGACTGAGCGACTGAACTGAACTGAATCAATTTTCATGATTAAGGAGTAGGTGTATATTACTGAATGCATATATTTAAGCTAATGGAGATAAAAGCTATTCTAGAAGCAAAAAGAGTAGGCACTAATTTAAATTCCAAACAGCTATGTAATCTTTCTAGGCAAGTCACTCTGTTTCTTCATGCATCATTAATAGTAGATATCATCTTAATATTTTATATGGCTCCTGGAAACATTGAAAAGATCCTGATTTAACAATATATTAAACAATAAAATGAACAGTTAATACATGACTGCATGATTAATTTTTAGGAATTTAAACCTATCCAAACCTCAAGAATGCTTCCAAAGGGAAACATTACAGCAATGAAATCCAATAAGTTGGAATTTTATTTCTAAGACTCAAAAGTGACCATCCAGAATTATTTTTAAATGTTAATTTTATTCTACCTTTTCTTAGTCTAACTGATGTAGCAATGAAAGTAGACTTAGCCTCCAAGAAATAAAGTGTCAACAATCAAAAATTCTCAGAAACATTTTCCACTGTAAAATATTAGATTCAAATATACATAAATGATCTACTTTTTTTTTTTTTTCATTTTGGCAACAGAGTCAAGTTTGTTCTTCTCTGAAGTCTGAACGTAGTTTTTCTTCTGGCCACACCACGTGGCTTTTGGGATCTGAGTTCCCTGCCCAGGAACTTAACCTGGGCCACCGCAGTTAAAGCCCAGGGTCCTAACCACTGGCCCACCAGGGAATTCCACTAGACAAATTAAGAGACGAAGTAACCGGACAACATTATTTAAAAAAAAAAAAAGTGCTTGGAAAGGAAGTTAATCCTCAATGCATCATGAGGTTTTTAAACTATCCATATCACCCTTTACAGACATGCATGATAATGATTATGATTATAAAATGATCTCTCAGGTATCTAGCTTATTAGGAAAAGCTTCCTTGTTAACAGACCGCTTCACATAATCCAAGTCTTTCAGCATCCATGGACCCAGCCCATAAAATGCCAGCAGCGCCCTGGTTTCAACAGAGCAGTGCCATTCCCACTGCACGAGAAAGAACACAGTATGTGATAGCTCATTTAGAAAATAACACTGCTGCTGCTGCTGCTCCTAAGTCGCTTTCAGTCGTGTCCAACTCTGTGCGACCCCATAGATGGAAGCTCACCAGGCTTCCCCGTCCCTGGGATTCTCCAGGCAAGAATACTGGAGTGGGTTGCCATTTCCTTCTCCAATGCATGAAAGTGAAAAGTCAAAGTGAAGTCGCTCAGTCGTGTCCGACTCTTAGCGACCCCATGGACTGGAGCCTACCAGGGTCCTCTGTCCATGGGATTTTCCAGGCAAAAGTACTGGGGTGGGGTGCCACTGCCTTCCCCGGAAAATAACACTACATATATATATATTGATCGACTATGGCAGGATATTCAAAAAACAGTAACAGTGTCGGCTTCCAGGGATGGAAACCAGGGGGCTTGGAGACAAGAGTGGAAGAAGGCTTGCTTTCTGTTGAATACCCTTTATCATGTGCACATACTAATAGTAATTAATTAAAATGAAGAAGGTAAATTAAAAAAAAAGAAAGCAACTCCCAAGTGCAGATCAGATCTGAGAAACACCTGTGCTGCCTATTTAAGTTACTCTAACCTATGTTAAAAAAATATCAGCATAAATATATGCCATGGTTAAAATAAGCTAAAAGTTGATGTAGAAATATAATTATTTAACACAACACAACAAATATTTATTGAGTATCAGTTTTTTAAAAAGTGATACTTTTTAGTGTGGAAAAAGTGACATGGCTAAAGGTAATATGGCTTAAGTGGTCTTCTGATAGCACAAACAAGTGCTGGATACGGAATACAGAGAAGGGGAAAATCTATTTTGCCTCTAGGATCTTACGGGAAGGACAGCTCAAATATTAATATCTCCCCTAAATTACAGACTCTAATATCCAATAGTCTACTCAAACCCACATTTTGGTATCTGATGGGCATCTCAGCCTTCATCTGTTAATCTTCATACCCTGATTTCTTCCCCCACATATGTACCTCTCACAGTCTTTCTGATCTCAGTAAAAGACAGTCCCATTCTTATTATTTCTTGGGCCAAAAGCCTGAAACTATCTCTGATGTCTAATTTTTCTTATATAGCACATCAATCTTTTAGAAATTCTAGTCTGCATTCACAAAACACCCTGAATTCGATCACCTCTCATCACCTCCACCACATGCTGGCCCAAAGGACTACCCTCTCAAACTATAATCAGTATAAAAACCTCAAGGACTCATAAACAAAATAGATACAGAAACCTCAACATTCAATAATTTTTAAAAAGTCAGAAAGTAGGAGGGGGAGGGCCAAGGATGAGACTTGAGTAGTCACTTCAGAAAATATGATATCCAGTTTTGGTTAATCAACTTAAAAAAAAAAAAAAAAAAAAAAAACACATGCTCAATATCAATATTCATTAGGGAGATGCAAATTAAAAGAGATACTATTACATGTCCACCAGATGGCTACACATTAAAAAACTGAGAACATCAAATGTTGGGAAAGATGGCTGAACTGGGAACTTTCTATGAACAGTTCTATGAAGACCTACAAGACCTTCTAGAACTAACACCCAAATAAACATGTCCTTTTCATTATAAGGGACTGGAATGCAAAAGTAGGAAGTCAAGAAATACCTGGAGTAACAGGAAAATTTGGTCTTGGAGCACACAATGAAGCAGGGCAAAAGCTAATAGAGTTTTGCCAAGAGAACGCACTGGTCATAGCAAACACCCTCTTCAAACAACACAAGAGAAGATTCCACACAGCGATATCACCAGATGGTCAACACCGAAATCAGATTGATTATATTCTTTGCAGCCAGAGATGGAGAAGCTCTATACAGTCAGCAAAAACAAGACCAGGAGCTGACTGTGGCTCAAATCATGAACTCCTTATTGCCAAATTCAGACTTAAATTGAAGAAAGTAGGGAAAACCACTAGGCCATTCAGTGGCCTAAATCGAATTCCTTATGATTATACAGTGGAAGTGAGAAATAGATTTAAATCAAATTCCTTATGATTATACAGTGGAAGTGAGAAATACATTTAAGGGATAAGATCTGATACACAGAGTGCCTGATGAACTATTATGGACAAAGGTTCGTGACACTGTACAGCAGAGATCAAGACCATCCCCAAGAAAAAGAAATGCAAAAAAGCAAAATGGCTGTCTGAGGAAGCCTTACAAATAGCTGTGAAAAGAAGAGAAGAAAAAAGCAAAGGAGAAAAGGAAAGATATACCCATTTGAATGTAGAGTTCCAAAGAATAATAGCAAGGAGAGATAAGAAAGCCTTCCTCCGTGATCAGTGCAAAGGAACAGAGGAAGACAATAGAATGGGAAAGACTAGAGATCTCTTCAAGAAAACGCCAGTCCAGGTACGATGCCTGATAATGGATGCCTGGGGCTGGCGCACTGGGACGACCCAGAGGGATGGTATGGGGAGGGAGGAGGGAGGAGGGTTCAGGATGGGGAACACACTTGTGGCGGATCCATTTTGATGTATGGCAAAAGCAATACAATATTGTAAAGTTAAGCCAAATAAAATTTAATTTAAAAAAAATAAAATAAATTAAAAAAAGAAAAAGAAAGAAAATTAGAGTCACCAAGGGAACATTTCATGCAAAGATGGGCTCAATAAAAGACAGACTATTCACAATCACCCAAAAATTTAAGAGAGTATGTATTTCTAATAAGACTGCTGCTGCTGCTGCTAAGTCGCTTCAGTCGTGTCCGACTCTGTGCGAACCCAGAGACGGCAGCCCACCAGGCTCCCCCGTCCCTGGGATTCTCCAGGCAAGAACACTGGAGTGGGTTGCCATTTCCTTCTCCAATGTATGAAAGTGAAAAGTGAAAGTGAAGTCGCTCAGTTGTGGCTCCTCCGTCCATGGGATTTTCTGGGCAAGAGTACTGGAGTGGGGTGCCATTGCCTTCTCTGTCTAATAGGACTAAGAAATATTAAAGTCATAATGATTTGAAAGTATCTTAAAATGTACCAACCTGGATTTCTATATGACGGGGATTATCAATAAATTTTTCTATTAGTAGCCTATCATCACCAAAACTAGAAGCAGCTTCTTGAGATGAAAATCGAAAACCATCCCTATGAAGAAAAACAGAAGAGTCACATGAACACAAAACAAATACAGCCCCTGAAATAAAGAAAACTAAATAAAGGTTTATTTTTGCATACCTCTGAGCAAAGCAGAGAAAAATACACTTAACATACAAATAACTCAATTAATTTTGACTGAACAACAAGCCTTCCACTTACTATGACTCTGGGTAAATGCTTTAATTTCCCTGTTGTTAGATTTTTATAAAAAGAGGAATACCAAATACTTATTTCACCAACTGCTTTTTAAAAAGAGACATTTTAATAAGCCATCAAAGCATGTAAAATTTCATTTCTTTGACCTTAATATACCTTAATTCCACTAATAAAAATACATAAAAATGCATACCCATTTGACTCAAAAGTGAGAAAATGCACACAAAAATGTAAAGAACATAGGCAACTGCACAACTGGGGCAAACCATAGCAAATAAACTCAGTAAGAACAGGAGAGGAAAGTCCTCAAGAACATTTCCAAATATTTTAAGTACACAATTTTGAATGGTCCCTCATACGTCCATACTGCTGCTGCTGCTGCTGCTAAGTCACTTCAGTCGTGTCCGACTCTGTGCGACCCCATAGATGGAAGCTCACCAGGCTCCCCCGTCCCTGGGATTCTCCAGGCAAGAATACTGGAGTGGGTTGCCATTTCCTTCTCCAATGCATGAAAGTGAAAAGGGAAAGTGAAGTCGCTCAGTCGTGTCCGACTCTCAGCGACCCCATGGACTGGAGCCTACCAGGGTCCTCTGTCCATGGGATTTTCCAGGCAAAAGCACTGGGGTGGGGTGCCATTGCCCTCCCCGATACGTCCATACAGATCATTATAATTTTTATCTTCTTTAAAATTGCTAAAAATAGTGAAGAAAACAGCTTGATTTTTTAAATAAAAACATGAATTTAAATATTGTTATACATTTATTTCCCAACTACAATAACTTAAACATTATTATTAAAATATACTTACTAAAGTCACACATTTTGACATGAGTTCATTCAGTCTATTAAAAACTCAGACTTGCTTACTTAAAACTAATTGAGGATCTTATGTTCAGAACATAAGATACATACATAAGATTATATACAGAATATAAACTTTAATTCCTTTTACATGTAATTAATAGTTTCTTACACTTCAAATACCTGTATTTAATGTTCAACATTAAAATTCTTTTAATCCTTTCATTTGCAAACACTTCATCTGGCAATATTAGAAATAACTATCTCATTTGTTTGTATGCTTGAAAAATACAACATTGCAAATAAACACTGACTAGAAGATAAATATCAAAACATACTGCAAATATTTCTATCTCTCAGTGGTCTCGGAGAAAAACTGTCATGTTTTCTTAGGCTTCCATTACTTTTACAATTTAAGGGAATGGAGTTTAGATCTCAGGAGACTGAAAACCTCAAAGAAACTAAAGCACAATGAATCATTGCTTTCAGTATCATATAACCCACTTATTAGGTGGGACACAATGATTCACCAAGGAAAAACATAATACTTTACAGTTTGTCTCTGCTCTAATGATTTTAGTTTTTATTTTGCTTTAAAATCACAAATACCAAAAGTAAAAAATCAAAGTCTCCCAAATAAAGTATCAAGTTTGAGAACACTACCAAAATGTTTTAGAATTCATGGAAAACTGCATGTAGATCATTTGTACCACTCAGTAATACATTCATTCCATAAATACTAACAGTGAAACTGAGTCTGGTGCATCTATTATATATATGATAGAAAAATAAAACAGAAACTGCCCTCACAACACCTGAAATCATATAGGGGTACTCCAAAATGTAGAGAGGATTAATTTTCCATTCATGTGACAACATTTCATTTAAATTGGCGTAAAGAAAAGGAAGCCAGAGATTGTGAAAATGTATGAATTTATTTTCAATAACCTCCATGACTCTCACTCGAATTTAATATGTTGTGGTTGTTCAGTCGCCAAGTTGTGTCCAATTCTCTGCGACCCCATGGACTGCAGCACACCATAACCAACTTTAAAAGTAAACTTTTAAAAAAAATCTTTCAGATGTTCTACAACTTCTAAATACAGATGACACTTCCCTGAAGATGGTACAAAAGGGACACACTTCTTAGGATAATACACAGCTACTAAATTTTCTGAGGAATGTTAAAATTTTTGTGGAATATGTGAAAAATTTCTTCCTCAAGTTAGGAGAAAGGAAGGAATAAATGCAATTCAGCATTATGTCAACAGCTGGTGACTCCAAAAGACAATATATGGCTGTTTTCTGGCCATATATTGTTCCCTCAATTTTTCCAAAGTTTTTATTTTTCCAAATTAACAGAGGTTACGGAGCAAATTTTTTAAATGAGGATCCTATATCATTATATCAAATAATGTCATACTTTTGTTAATCTCAATAGAGTTTTAGAGATGGCTTATTTATCAAGTTGAAGGGAATAATTTTAGGTAGAAAAGTGTTTATGTACATACTTTTACTAGTTATATGAAAATATTTTGAAACAATGTGCCATTTACTAGCCAAGAAAGGGTTAACTTATTTACCAAAGAGGCCCAATATAAGAATAGATATGGGGATTTCTGAAGGCACTGAATTCTAAATTAAAATCCACTGGTTAAAAACCAAATCCACTGGTGAAAATCCACTGGTTAAAATCACTGACTGCCAGGAAACTGATGAGTAATCTCACTATAAAAGAATATGTTACTAAGAGTAGCCTTGGAGAAATGACTGATAAAAAAAACCTGACATCCTAAGAAGCATAATGAAAACTGCATGTGGGAGCTCCCTAGTGGTCCAGTGGCCAAGACTCCACACTCCCAATGCGGGGGTGACCTGGGTTCCATGTCTGGTCAGGAAACTAGATCCCACATGCCACAACTAAAGATTTTATGTGGCACAGCTAAGAGCTGGTACACCCAAAAAATAAATATTTTTTTTTAAAAAAAGACTAAATGCTAAGTTAGACTTTTAGTGAAATTGCTCTAAAAATTGCTATACCAAAGGAGAAAACATGGAGGAAAAGAGAGTTCACAAAATATACATCTCTTATAAAACCACTGAGTTGTGTTTAATATATTTATTTCCTTTACTACAGAGACTATAGCAGATTGTGTTTTCCAAACATGGCCACAGTGGCATCTCCCACTCAATGTGCTCTTCTAAGAAACTTGCTACTCCTGCATGAGGAAGTGAAGTCTAACGTTCCTCCCCTTGAATTCAGGGGGAATTTGTGCTCACTGGTAATCAAACAGTATGGTAGAAGGGAAGCTGTGTATGAATTTTGAGACTGGATCATAAAAAGTGATATGGCTTTCACTTGGATTTGAAACAAATGCTCTTGGACCTTTGGGTCACTAAATAAGAAATCAAAGCCACCATACTGTGAGGAAGCCCAAGCAACCCATGGAGACATCCACTAAATCACTGGGGTTACAAACAAAGCATAAGAGATAACTTCAAAACCTGAACTTCAAAAGATAAAAGTCAAATAAGACAAATTATGTGGTAAAAATGGGACTAAGCATGCCTCTTATTCTTAAGCCTGCTTCCGCCCACACACAGCAACCAGCCAGCCCAACTGCCAAAGTTTCAGAGACGTAACCAATGCTCTGTAAGTCTCCACCATCAAAAGGAACACAGGGAGAATTCCAGAGAGAGGCTAAGAAGCAGGCCATTCTTCAATTAAGCATTCTTCAACTGTGAAGATAAATGCCTTCATTCTGACCTTAACCTCTCAGCACTTCCCAAGAAATGTTCAAGTAAAGCAGTGTTGCAGCATAGCCATTTAATTCATATATATGAACTCCCCAATGGTTCAGTTGGTAAAGAATATGCCTGCAGTGCAGGAGACCTGGGTTCAATCCCTGAGTCAGGAAGATCCCTGGAGGAGGAAATGACTATCCACTCCAGTATTCTTGCCTGGGAAATCCCAAGGACTAAGGAGTCTGGCAGGCTACAGTCCATGGGGTTGCAAGAGTCAGACATGGCTTAGCAACTAAACCACCAAGGTGAGAGCCAAACAGGGCCCATAAGTCATCCTCAAGTAACTTAAACTCTATATTCAATCATTCAGCAAATTCTGTTGCCTCTCCTTGCCTCAGGATTAAACTCTTTCTTATCACTTCCACCATTACACTGGGGAAAGCCACCATCATTATTTTTCTTGCTTGGGTTATTTCAACAGCCCCCTGTCTGGTTTCCTTGATTCTGGGGTTCATGATTCTGTCCCCATTAAGTCTATTACCAAGATAGCTGCCAGAGTCATCCTTTTTAAAACTTAAGTCACAAAATCTTGACAACTGGTTAATCTGGATGATACACAGTACAAAAGTTCATTACATTCTTCTACACTGTTGTATGCCTGAAAATTTCTACAATTTGAAAAATGCAAATAAGGTGAGGAATTTGTTGTGAAGTTCCATGATTGTGACTTCTCTACTGAAAACCCTCCAACAGCCTACGTCTCATGTAAGCATGGCCTACAAGGTCCCAGATAGTCTGTTCCCCATGTCCTTCTACCCCTCCTCAGCCCCCACCACCTGGCCGCCTGCTTCTCTCCAGACCTGCTCCTGCATCACCACCTCCACACCTGCTCTTCCCCAGCCTGGTCCTTATCTCCATGTACTCTAACCTCACCACTCAAATATGCCTACTCAGCAATGACAATCCTGCCAGTCCTGTTTACAATGGGAATTCTTTCCAACACTCCCCATGCCTCTTCCTTTCCTCCTTTATTTGTTTTTATATTGCTTATCATCCTCCACAATAGTATATGAGATTTTCATCTTGTTCACCGTCTCTTCATACCAGAATGGGTTTCTAAACCTTGTTTATGTCACGGATGCCTTTGGCAGGATCACAAAGCATTTGTCAAAATATGGCTCGAAGTGATTTAAAACAAAGAAAAGAGTATGCATGGGGTTTCATAAGAAATTATATTGAAATAAAGGTATCAAGATATTCTTTAAAAACAAAATTGGGATATCCTGTAAGTGGCTCTTTATTCGTTAATAAGCTCCAACAATAAGTCTAATTGTTACTTGTTGCTAATTGTTACACTGTTACTTAGAGGAACCTGCAATAACTGTGATGTGAAAATATAAGGGATTTCCTGAAGGCTGCAAAGTTCCACAGATACTACTACTGTTGTAGTTTGTTGTCTATATTGGAGCAAACACTAAATTCCAGGTAGAGGCTAGTAAAAGAAACACGTATTTTTTCCCCCTTATCCAGATGCATGAACATCCCTGAACTTTATGTGTCTGTAAATTCAAAGGTTAAGAACTCCGGATCCAGTCATACACTGGCTATGGAGGAATAGAGGGTTCCCTCTATTGCCTATTTCTGTTGATGGCTCTCGTCCTGGAAACTTACTAAAACGCTGCTTGTCATATAGGAGGCTGCCAATATCAAACACCTCAATAACAGCACCAATGCATCCAATGAGTTTCTTCATGCTGGGTGAGTGTAGGATGGGAGAAGAGACTCTGATGGGACCTTGGTCACCATGTGGTAGCAGTAACACTGAGCCTGCGGCTGGGGTTGAAAGACTTGTCTTAGGCAAATACCATCACCCCACCTCTGAGCCACAAGCCAAGAAACAACGGTGCTCTTGAGACCATTGTCTTTTAGAGTTAAAACTGTCTGTGCAAGTCTGCAATGTGGTGTCTGTCCCCTCACATTTTAGGGTAATATATTGCCCCTGAGAGATTTTTACCTTGTAAATTAAGTTCACTTTAGAACCTAACTTCTGAATTAGCTTTGCACTGGATGGCTTTCATACCGACTACTCCTGATTTCTCTCTCTCAGAGATTTCAGGGAATGAGAAGGAAAGGAAAAGAAAAGGAGAAAAAAGAACTAACCATTTGGAAGACCAAAGTACTTCTGGGTAGAGAAAGGGCAGGAAAGGTAACATTAATGATACTAATTCAGTGATTTTTTTCATCCCTTTCCTTCAAAAAATGACATAAATCTCTCTTACTGTCAAGCTTTGAAGGATGTAATAAAATCTGAATAGAGTCCTATAAAACTTGCATGGACAAGGCAGTTGTTGAAAAATTTATTTTTCAACTCACCATGCTGTTATCAATACATTAAGTTTATAAAATTTTGTTTTCAAAGTCTCTTTTGATTTCTGAAACTACTAAGAAACTGTTCAAATACATAACAGACTACACTGCATATGAACAACATACTATACTTTCAAATTCAAAAGGAAATATATTTCACACTATAAATTATATTGAAATACAGTAACACTAGAAAGATAACACTAAAGTTATCAAAGTAGTTCACTATTTTTACAGACAATCACGGGGAAGCAAATGAGTACTGAGTAATACATAAACAAATGAAATTACTACTGCTTTCAAATATATTAGATTCAAATCTTTGAACATATTCAGAATTAAACAGCCAAACATCAGCAATTTTTACCTAGAAGACAGAATCATGACTGTAATCTTTAAAAATACACTGTAAAAGATAATCCTTTATTAATGTTTGAGATAGTAACAAAAGAAAACTTTCTATAATAGGATAAACACCAAAATATAAATAAGAAACTTTTCTGCCTAATATTAAATTTGCCCATCTAGAGGAGTAAAAATTAGATGATTGTTTTAATTATTCCATTATGCTTTTGGTATCTGTTTACTTGTCAGTTTAATAAAACTCCAGTGACTGCTATTTTCATCAAAAGTATATTTTAGACAGAATCTCACCTGGTCTCTTCATCATCCCAAGCGATCCGCATGCCCTTCCCACCACCGCCTGCTGAGGCCTTGATCATGACAGGGTAGCCTAACAGCAGGGAAGAATGAGACAGCAGTTCAGGCTTCGATCATCTGGATGCACGAACATGACAACCGACCACATGTTCAGGAACACAGAAGACAATAACTAATTTATTTTAAAGTTTCTTTCTTTAGCATCAGGACAATAATGCCGGTTAAGGATCTTACATATGTTTCATATATATTTTTAAATGAGTGTGATCATTTTTAAAAGAAAAAGATTGTGTGTACCAATAAATGCAACATTTTCCCCAAAAAGAAAACATAATTTGACAGTGGATTCCAAAAATGGAAGTAGATACAGTATTAATTAACCAAAGATATAAGAAACAAATTACATAGCATTAAGGAAACACACACAAACACATGCACACCTTTTCATTCCCCCAAACTGCTGTTTGCAGGCATAACAAATTAAATTCCTTGTTTTCAAAAGTAATGATTTACAGGTACTTGAGGTATTTTCATCTGCAAAACTATAGGGAATGCCTGCAGTTTTTATCTGCAGGAAAGACATGATGGCTCTGGGGAAAATGAAGCCGTGGCTGTTCTATTACGACTGGGGCTGAAGAGGCAGGGCTTGCTGCCATCATGGAGAAGCTACCAACATAAACCATTCAGTCACCAGGGGATGAAATGGCTAGATGTGGAAATATTACAAAAATACAACATCAGGCCCAAAACGGAGGACGCTTCCAGCAAAAGTCTTGTAAGAGAAGAGAATAAAACCGCTGTGATTAAACAGGACTGAGTATTTAGAGTAGTTATAAAGTAAAAATTCTGACAGCATGAGTCATCTGTGATGACTTACCAAGAAAAGCTGTGAAGTCTATGTGTTTAGAGGGTTTCAGACAACATGGTTCAGACACTCATATCTGAGACCACTTGTTTGTGATCGTTCGTGAAGAAAGAGGTCAGGGAGGAGCCCTTCAAGGACTCCGCCCACCCAATGATGCTGTATCAGCCCTGCACTCTAGCTGTGGGATCTCTGAAGAAAAGGGCAGACAGAGCCAAAGGCCACAGACATCTGACCCCTGATCCACAGAACATCACTCTTAACTTCGACTTAGTTAAAAGTGTTTCATAAAAAATTCAGCTTTAAAAGTTCAGAAACTGGTTACACTTATGTGAGATACACTTACGTGGGACAGCACTAAAAAAGCAACACAGATGCAATACGAACAAGAAAGATGAATATGCTATTTTGACACAGGGAGCCATATAATCTAGGAAGAAAGAGGCATAGGACCCCATATAATTCTCTCAGTGGGAATTCAGAAACGAATCATAGGAAAGAGAAAAAGGGATTAAGACAAGCATATTATATTGCTTTGGCCAAAAAGTTCATTCAAGTTTTTCCATAAGATATGACGGAGAAAGCCGAATAAACTTTCTGGCCAACCCAACAGACAGGAGGCTTCCCAGGTGGCACTAGCGGTAAAGAACCTGCCTGCCAACACAGGAGACAGAAGGGACACAGGTTCGATCCCTGGGTCGGGAAGATTTCCTGGAGGAGGACATGGCAACCCAGTTCAGTATTCTTGCCTGGGAAATCTCATGGACAGAGGAGCCTGGCGGGCTAGAGTCCACGAGGTTGCACAGAGTCAGACACGACAGAAGTGACTTAGCACACCGCACACAACAGAGAAGGCTATTTATATAAGATTATGCAGGATGAGCAGGATATGAACACATGAGGCAGGAACAACAGAAACAAAACAGAGGTGGGGAAACACAGGACAGGTTTAAGGAAGGATTGAAACCATCTGAAGTACAGAGTTTATCTGTCGGATGGCAGAGGAAAAGAGAACTGGACACATAAATTAGGTGCAAATTATCCTACACACTTCTGCATTCTACAGATTCTGCTTGAGAGTAACAAGAACATTATGTGTCTCTTAGCACTGCAGCCCCACGATGAATATCACATAAAGGAACTAGATTGAAATCAGTAAAGAAGAATTAGCTTGTTTTTGAGCAGGGAAGAAACAATATCTAAAAATTAGAAATCAGCAGGCCTGAGATATCTTTTTGAAAAGAACTTAAGGTCTTATTAAAGTGATATTCCCCCATAAAACATGTTGTCAATTTGCCATCAAAAACTATTTATCCATGTGAACAGGAAACCTCAAGAGGAATGATATCCACACCCCATGTCTCTACCATTTCCAGTTCCCACTGAGGATTAGGTAATGTGCAGATATTCTGATTCCAGTATTAATCTGATCTTAGTCATTTACTATGGATCCTGAACTATTTAGGGATTTTCAGAGTGAATGTCGACATTCTAGAAATCAGTGAACTCAAATGGACTGGAATGGGTGAATTTAACTCAGATGACCATTATATCTACTACTGTGGGCAGGAATCCCTCAGAAGAAATGGGAGTGGCCATCATGGTCAACAAAAGAGTCCGGAATGCAGTACTTGGATGCAATTTCATAAACGACAGAATGATCTCTGTTCGTTTCCAAGGCAAACCATTCAATATCACAGTAATCCAAGTCTATGCCCCAACCAGTAATGCTGAAGAAGCTGAAGTTGAATGGTTCTATGAAGACCTACAAGACCTTTTAGAACTAACACCCAAAAAAGATGTCCTTTTCATTATAGGGGACTGGAATGAAAAAGTAGGAAGTCAAGAAACACCTGGAGTAACAGGCAAATTTGGCCTTGGAATATGGAATGAAGCAGGGCAAAGATTAATACAGTTTTGCCAAGAAAATGCACTAGTCATAAAAAACACTCTATTCCAACAACACAAGAGAAGACTCTATACATGGACATCACGAGATGGTCAACACCGAAATCAGATTGATTATATTCTTTGCAGCCAAAGATGGAGAAGCACTATAGAGTCAGCAAAAACAAGACCAGGAGCTGACTGTGGCTCAGACCATGACCTCCTTATTGCCAAATGCAGACTAAAATTGAAGAAAGTAGGGAAAACCACTAGACCATTCAGGTATGACCTAAATCAAATCCCTTATAAGTATCCAGTGGAAGTGAGAAATAGATTTAAGGGCCTAGATCTGACAGATAGAGTGCCTGATGAACTATGGAATGAGCTTCATGACACTGTACAGGAGACAGGGATCAAGACCATCCCCATGGAAAAGAAATGCAAAAAAGCAAAATGGCTGTCTGGGGAGGCATTACAAATAGCTGTGAAAAGAAGAGTAGCGAAAAGGAAAGATATAAGCGTCTGAATGCAGAGTTCCAAAGAATAGGAAGAAGAGATAAGAAAGCCTTCTTCAGCGATCAATGCAAAGAAATACAGGAAAACAACATAATGGGAAAGACTAGAGATCTCTTCAAGAAAATCAGAGATACCAAAGGAACATTTCATGCAAATATGGGCTCAATAAAGGACAGAAATTATATGGACCTAACAGAAGCAGAAGATAGTAAGAAGAGATGGCAAGAATACACAGAAGAACTGTACAAAAAAGATCTTCACGACCCAGATAATCACAATGGTGTGATCACTGACCTAGAGCCAGACACCCTGGAATGTGAAGTCAAGTGGGCCTTAGAAAGCATCACTATGAACAAAGCTAGTGGAGGTGATGGAATTCCAGTGGAGCTATTCCAAATCCTGAAAGATGATGCTGTGAAAGTGCTGCACTCAATATGCCAGCAAATTTGGAAAACTCAGCAGTGGCCACAGGACTGGAAAAGGTCAGTTTTCATTCTAATCCCAAAGAAAGGCAATGCCAAAGAATGCTCAAACTACCACACAATTGCACTCATCTCACACGCTAATAAAGTAATGCTTAAAATTCTCCAAGCCAGGCTTTAGCAATATGTGAACCGTGAACTTCCTAATGTTCAGCTGGTTTTAGAAAAGGCAGAGGAACCAGAGATCAAATTGCCAACATCCGCTGGATCATGGAAAAAGCAAGAGAGTTCCAGAAAAACATCTATTTCTGCTTTATTGACTATGCCAAAGCCTTTGACATATTGTGTGGATCACAATAAACTGTGGGAAATTCTAAAAGAGATGGGAATACCAGACCACCTTATCTGCCTCTTGAGAAATTTGTATGCAGGTCAGGAAGCAACAGTTAGAACTGGACATGGAACAACAGACTGGTTCCAAATAGGAAAAGGAGTACATCAAGGCTGTATATTGTCACCCTGCTTATTTAACTTACATGTAGAGTACATCATGAGAAACACTGGATTGGAAGAAACACAAGTTGGAGTCAAGATTGCTGGGAGAAATATCAATAACTTCACCTATGCAGTTGACACCACCCTTATGGCAGAAAGTGAAAAGGAACTAAAAAGCCTCTTGATGAAGGTGAAAGTGGAGAGTGAAAAAGTTGGCTTAAAACTCAACATTGAGAAAACGAAGATCATGGCATCTGGTCCCATCACTTCATGGGAAATAGATGGGGAAACAGTGGAAACAGTGTCAGACTTTATTTTTCTGGGCCCCCAAATCACTACAGATGGTGACTGCAGACATGAAATTAAAAGACGCTTACTCTTGGAAGGAAAGTTATGACCAACCTAGATAGCATATTCAAGAGCAGAGACATTACTTTGCCAACAAAGGTTCGTCTAGTCCAGGCTATGGTTTTTCCTGTGGTCATGTATGGATGGTGAGAGCTGGACTGTGAAGAAGGCTGAGCACCGAAGAATTGATGCTTTTGAACTGTGGTGTTGGAGAAGACTCTTGAGAGTCCCTTGGACTGCAAGGAGATCCAACCAGTCCATTCTGAAGGAGGTCAGCCCTGGGATTTCTTTGGAAGGAATGATGCTAAAGCTGAAACTCCAGTACTTTGGCCACCTCATGCGAAGAGTTGACTCATTGGAGAAGACTCTGATGCTGGGAGGTACTGGGGCAAGAGGAGAAGGGGACGACAGAGGATGAGATGGCTGGATGGCATCACTGACTCGATGGATGTGAGTCTCAGTGAGCTCGGGGAGTTGGTGATGGACAGGGAGGCTTGGCGTGCTGTGATTCATGGGGTCGCAAAGAGTTGGACACGACTGAGCGACTGATCTGATCTGATCTCTGATCTGAGGTTCAAAATAAGATTTGGAAATTTTCCTTGGTAACAAAGAACTAGATGCAAAATAAGACAAGTAAAATCATTTGTCAACAACAAATTATTTTATGTTCAGTGCTGTAAATTCAGTCGTGTCTCACTCTTTGCAACCTCATAGACTGTAGCTCCCCAGGCTCCTCTGTCCATGGGATTATCCAGGCAAGAATACTGGAGTGGGTTGCCATGCCCTCATCCAGGGGATCTTCCCAACCCAGAGAATGAACCCACATCTCTTATGCCTCCTGCATTGACAGATAAGTTCTTTACCACTGACCCACCAGGGAAGCTTCCCTATTTTATGTTCAGAAGAGATGAGACACTGTTAGGCAACAGGGTAATATATAATAAGACAATTGTAGCATAGTGCCCCCAAAGGAGGCGATGCAGCAATAGACCTGTGAATACACACAACCCAGAAGAGAAGACTCCTTGACAAGAATTTAAGAAGCCAAATATTAAACAACAGAGAGATAGGAAGAAACTGGTAGAAGTTGGTGACATTACAGTCATGAACTCAATGTAATTTTTGAGGTATAACTGAAAATAATGTAATAGTAAAGTATTCTACTCAAAGTCTTATGCCAAGTAAGTCATTAAATTTCGGACAGAACATATTTTTATGCTGTCATCATGCCATGGAGAAATGAGAACTAGTCATTTGAAAAGGAGGGAAAAAAATATTCCACATAGATGATATTAAATAATATCAAAAAGCCCAGTCTGTCATCCCCACTTTCTTATTGTGTCTGTGACTCTAATTAGGGTAAGTTATAGGGTGCCAGGAATTGGAAGAAAAAGGAAAAAAAAAACATTGAGTCAAAAGTTGGCATTCCCAGAAAAATCAGAAGTGATCAAGTTGATGGCTTGCAACCCCTCACTTTTTCCAGCCTGGGTATGAAATATCTACTAACATTCTCTCACATTGTTTAACCCATTAGAGTACTTATTCCTCTGTTCAACTTTGGTCTAGAATACATTTCTTTAAATTTATTATCTTTAGTTGACGTACGTTTGAAACAGAACAACTTTCCTTATCATAAGAAAATAAGATTCTCCAAGGTTTTTAAAACGAGATGAATCTCCTGGTATGATAAGACTGCTTTAAAAAAAAAAAAAAAAAAAAACTCTGTGCTGTTGGCACGTTTTCCCTCACCTTTACCATCCTCTCAATGGACGTCTGCCTGTGGCTTTAAGTCAGGCTGACTGACTGGGCTTCCCTGGTGGCTCAGAGGTAAAGAATCCACCTGCCAACTCAAGAGACGTAAGAGCTGCAGGTCTGATCTTGGAAAAATCCCCTGGAGAAGGAAATGGCAACCTACTCCAGTATTGTTGCCTGGAGAGGTCCATGGACAGGGGAGCCTGAAGGGCTACAGTCCACAGAGTTGCAAAGGAGTCAGACATGACTAGGCGACTAAACCATCAGTAGAGAGAGAGCTGTAAGCCGGACTCAACTGTCGACACAGAGAAAGAGAAAGGTCTAGCCTTGTATTAGAGGTAGAGTCAGTACAATGTGTAGACAGGATGTGGATGAAGGAAGCCTCTATGCTTGGTGCTTTCCCACTCAGTTATGAATCCCAAGTATAACTGTATTTCTTGACCAACACACTATGTTGAGCTACACAAGACACCCAGTACATAATCTACACCCCTTTAAGCAAAACCTGCCCCTATGCACAGGGGCATAATCTGATACTGTAAAGGTTGCTGAAATGACATCTTCATGATGTAAATATCATGAGTCATATAATGAAGAATTTTATATAGTTTTTCACCTATAGCTTCTTCAATAAAAAATTCATAGACTGTAATGACTGATAGAGAAGGAAATATAAAAAGAAAGGAAAAGTGAAACATTTCTTGAGAAATGTCTGATTCCTAATTTGGTGGTGCTAACCAGAAATCTCCTAACAGAGCTCCCAAACTAATACAGTCGGTCCCACCAAACTATAAAGAGGTCAGCAAAATTCTTTAATATATACATATGATCACTTCTCTCTCCAACCTAAAATGGTAAGGGTTTACATTGATGAGTAAGCCATACATGTAACAACCGTGCATGCTAAGTCACTTCAGTCGTGTCCAACTCTTCCTAAGATCAGGAACAAGGCAAGGATGTCCTTTCTCACCCCTGCTATTCAACATCTTACTATAGGTCCCAGCTTATGCAATAAGACAAGAAAAAGGTAAACAAATTGAGAAGGAAGAAATGTCATTAGCACGAAATAAGATCACCTATAAAGATAATCTCAAAGAATCAAGAACCAGTTCAGTTCAGTCGTTCAGTCTTTTCCGACTCTTTGCAACCCCATGAATCACAGCACGCCAAGCCTCCCTGTCCATCACCAACTCCCAGAGTTCACTCAGACTCACGTACATCGAGTCAGTGATGCCATCCAGCCATCTCATCCTCTGTCGTCCCCTTCTCCTCCTGCCCCAATACCTCCCAGCATCAGTCTTTTCCAATGAGTCAACTCTTCACATGAGGTGGCCAAAGTACTGGAGTTTCAGCTTTAGCATCATTCCTTCCAAAGAAATCCCAGGGCTGACCTCCTTCAGAATGGACTGGTTGGATCTCCTTGCAGTCCAAGGGACTCTCAAGAGTCTTCTCCAACACCACAGTTCAAAAGCATCAAGTCTTCAACGCTCAGCCTTCTTCACAGTCCAACTCTCACATCCATACATGACCACAGGAAAAACCATAGCCTGGACTAGACGAACCTTTGTTGGCAAAGTAATGTCTCTGCTTTTGAATATGCTATCTAGGTTGGTCATAACTTTCCTTCCAAGGAGTAAGCGTCTTTTAATTTCATGGCTGCAGTCACCATCTGCAGTGATTTTGGAGCCCAGAAAAATAAAGTCTGACACTGTTTCCACTGTTTCCCCATCTATTTCCCATGAAGTGATGGGACCAGATGCCATGATCTTTGTTTTCTGAATGTTGAGCTTTAAGCCAACTTTTTCACTCTCCACTTTCACTTTCATCAAGAGGCTTTTGAGTTCCTGTTCACTTTCTGCCATAAGGGTGGTATCATCTGCATATCTGAGGTTATTGATATTTCTCCCAGCAATCTTGATTCCAACTTGTGTTTCTTCCAGCCCAGCGTTTCTCATGATGTACTCTGCATATAAGTTAAATAAGCAGGGTGACAATATACAGCCTTCACGGACTCCTTTTCCTATTTGGAACCAGTCTGTTGTTCCATGTCCAGTTCTAACTGTTGCTTCCTGACCTGCATACAAGTTTCTCAAGAGGCAGATAAGGTGGTCTGGTATTCCCATCTCTTTTAGAATTTCCCACAGTTTATTGTGATCCACACAGTCAAAGGCTTTGGCATAGTCAATAAAGCAGAAATAGATGTTTTTCTGGAACTCTCTTGCTTTTTCCATGATCCAGCGGATGTTGGCAATTTGATCTCTGGTTCCTCTGCCTTTTCTAAAACCAGCTTGCACATCAGGAAGTTCACGGTTCACATATTGGGGAAGGCTGGCTTGGAGAATTTTGAGTATTGCTTTACTAGCATGTGAGATGAGCGCAGTTGTGCGGTAGTTTGAGCACTCTTTGGCATTGCCTTTCTTTGGGATTGGAATGAAAACTGACCTTTTCCAGTCCTGTGGCCACTGCTGAGTTTTCCAAATTTGCTGGCATATTGAGTGCAGCACTTTCACAGCATCATCTTTCAGGATTTGAAAGAGCTCCACTGGAATTCCATCACCTCCACTAGCTTTGTTCATAGTGATGCTTTCTAAGGCCCACTTGACTTCACATTCCAGGATGTCTGGCTCTAGGTCAGTGATCACACCATCATGATTGTCTGGGTCATGAAGATCTTTTTTGTACAGTTCTTCTGTGTATTCTTGCCACCTCTTCTTAATATCTTCTGCTTCTGTTAGGTCCATACCATTTCTGTCCACAACAACCAAAAAAAAAAAAAAACCCAAACAAACAAACAAAAAAACTTTCTATGACTAATGTAATTACAAGTTGAACTGCATTCCCACATACCAGCAATGGAAACACTTAAAGTTAAAAACAATACCATTTACATTAGTACCCCAAAGAATAAAACACTTAGGCATAAATCTACAAAATATGTACATATCTATATGCAGACAACTACAAAGTTCTGATGAAGGAAATTAAGGAAGATCTAACAAAATAAATGGAGAAAAATTCCACATGCATGAACTCGATATTGCTGAGATACCAATTCTCCCTAAATTGATCTATAGATTCAAAGCAATTCCAACCAAAACCCCATTAAGCTATTTTGTATATATCAACAAACTGATTTTAACATTTATATACAAAATTAAGAGATCTATAATGGCCAATACAGTATTAAAAGAGGACAAAAAATTCAAAAGACTGACATTACCCAACTTTAAGGCTTACTATAAAGCTACAGTAATCAAATCACCAAGATATTGGTAAAAGAATAGTCAAATCAATCAATGGAATAGCATGGAAAGCACGGAAATAAACTCACACAGAGAATGATCTTTGACGAGAAAGTGAAAGTAACTCAATAAAGAAAGACAATCACTTCAACAATTGTTCCTAGAACAACTGGAAATCCATGGGCAAAAAGTGAATCTAGACAGTCCTTCACATTTCACAAAAGTTAACCCAGAGTGGATCATAGACCTAACTATATAATACTAAACAATAAAATGTCTAGAAGATAAATAAGAGAAAATTTAAGTGACCTTTGGTTTGGCAAAGATTAATGAATAGTCATTAAGCATGTGAAAATATGCTCCATAGTATTAAGGAAACAGAAATCAAAATCACAATGAAATATAACTATATATCCGTTAGAATGACTAAAACTAGAAAGACAGGTATTCGCAAGGATGGAATAAGTAGGTAACTAGAACTTTTGAAACACTGCTGGTAGAAGTGTAAAATGAAGAAGCAATGTTTTTTAAAAGAACAGAAATTATCTATACCTTAGTTGTAGTGACATGTACTAAAATACTCTAACCTACACACTTAAAACAGTTAAGATTTTATTCTTCATAAAGCATTCCTCCATAAAAATGATTTTTATGAAGGAGCCGGAGAAAAAGAACAGACCGCCTTCAAAGGAGTAACATAAGTGAGACTGACAACTCTCTCTTCCACAGCTGCAGAGCACAGTACAGCACAGATATTCCAGCTCTTCGCTAACAGAAAACTATGATCAACCTGGACTTGCATACACACAAAAGTCATCTTTTAACAAAGAATGTGAATAGTCTCATCTAAAAAAAACTGAGTTAACTACCTGTAGAAACTTCTAAGGGGTAAATTCCAAGAAAAACAGAAATAATCCCATTTGTAAAGTCAAGGATGGAAGAAGGAACAATGAACAAAGAAAATAAATATTTGAGTAAAGGTACATAAATATTAGCTATTTATATAGCCCAATAATAATGTCTAATTAGTGGGGTAAAGAATTAAGGAAATAAAATACAAGAAAGCATATAAGGAGGAAATCTTTGGTAGGAGAAAAAACTGTAGATTGAATTTTAAAGTAAGTAAACATTTTTAAAAGTTTAGGATACTGAGGAACATCTGAAGAACTGTCTCCAAATTCAAATTTCTACAGTAAACCCTGAAACAGAAATAAGCATAAAATTTCTATCACAGTGGAAAGGAGTGGGGGGGATGGGAATGGAATAAAGAAGAGAAATTTTAAAGGCAATCATTATCAAAAAGAAGTCATGAGGAGAAGGCAATGGCAACCCACTCCAGTGTTGTTGCCTGGAGAATCCCAGGGTCAAGTGAGCCTGGTGGGCTGCCGTCTATGGGGTCGCACAGAGTTGGACATGACTGAAGCGACTTAGCAGCAGCAGCAGCAGCAGCAACTCTATTTCCAGGTACTTACTCAAGAAAAAAAAATGAAAGCATCTGTCTGAAAAATGACTTGTGCAAGGTCATTTGTGGCAGCTTATTTATAGTCACCAAGTCAGGAAGAACCCAAATTACTATAAACAGGTGAACAAGGAATGTATAAAACATATTCATGGACAGCACACTATTGAACAATATAATAAAGAACTACTGACATATGCAAATCATAGGTAAGCCTCAAATCATTATTCTGAGCAAAAAGATATCCAGATACCTAAAATAAGGAACATATACTCTATATCTTCATTTAAATTATACTCTGCAATATGTAAAACTAATCTATGGTGAAAGAATATATACATCCATTTATATATATACACACACATATATGTATGTATTACTTTTAGGCCATAAGAGTTCATAATTTTATTTACGACTTTGTAGATTGTTTCTGTATGAAAAAGGCAGGAAAATACTAGGAAGAAGTTTTATTTACAGAGAACTTCTTCGATGTGTCACATTTCTTTTTTTAATTTTTATTTTTATTGGAGTATAGTTGATTAACAATGTTGGGCTAGTTTCAATTGTACAGTAAAATGATTCAGTTATACATAAAAAAAAAAAAGAAGTCATGAAAGGAGAGAAAATAGAATCCAAGAAGTGGAACAAAAATAAAAAGAAGATAATATAAATAAATCAGAAAAGTAGTAAATGCAATAAATGTACATCGACTGCAATCTATGGTTAAAAGACAGTGCCAGTCTTGAACAGAAAAAGAAAAACATCAGTATATACACTTACAAGAGAGAGACCACAATCAATAGACTACTGGCTGACCGAAAAAAAAAAAAAAAAGAACATAGGAAAACACCAAAATAACCTGGTTTAGGCATAACAATACTAATAAAATGAAATTAGAAAGCAAACTCAAAAAAAGCCATACATTTTGATAAAAAGTAAAATTAGCCAAGAAGACACACTACACTGCTATATCACCCATTAACTTCCTGACAAGCAAGAAAATGTCGCTAATCCACTCTCTCAAAAACCGATCAAATAGCCAAAAACATCACTAGAAGATTAGAACATCCCAATAGGCAGACTTGACCTATAAAACATGGCCTACAATAATATGAAAATACACACTGTGTTCAGGTACACATGGAAGATGTATTTAAAGTGATTTACTCCTTGGCCATAAAGCAATTCTCATCAAATTAGAAAGTTTCTAAATAAGAAAGATGATATTCACTAATCAGAAAGCAATTAACTTACAAATATAACAAAAAGTTGAAACTGTTTATTAATGTATTCCTAAATAACCAGATTCAAAAATCATAACAGAACTCTGAAAATACTCAGAAATGAACAACTGTGGAAAATACATATTAAAATTATGAAACAGAGCTCTGTCCATCTCACCACTTTAGGACATTCCTCCAACTGCTGGAAGTATCGTCAACCAAAAGCTGACTTGTCCTCAGCTTCTATTACTCCTTCCAAGGGGCAGCCTGCACCCAAGGCTTAGTCAACATAGGTGTATAACAGTTCAAGCTTATTGCCCCAATTTGAGACAGCTATTTAATATAAAAGATCAGCCAATACTGGGCTTTCCTGACAGCTCAGTTGGCAAAGAATTAGCTTACAATGCAGGAGACCTGGGTTTGATCCCTGGGTTGGGAAAATTCCCTGAAGAAGGGAAAGGCTACCCACTCCAGTATTTTGGCCTGGAGAATTCCACGGACTGTATAGTCCATAGGGTTGCAGAGAGTCACGACTGAGTGACTTTCACTTTTCAATACACAGAACTCTCTGCAGGAAGAGCTAAGGCCGTTGCTGAGTCTGAGTCTCAACTCAATTCAAATCCCCCTTCAGTCCACACTTTCTTTCACTCCCTCATGTGCAATGGTCCCAAGAATATTCCCCAATAAAATTCCAGGGTCTGCTTTAAGACAGGTATCCAGTCTATGACAGGAGCCATCTGGAAGGCTATTACAGTGATCTAGGCAAAAGATGACACTAGCCTGAACAAATGGAACCACAGGATAAATGCAGAAAAGGGGATGAATTCAAGATTTAGGACATGATGACGATGATATACAAATTGCAAAACCACATAATGCAATATAGTAGTGAATGCTGAATTACAGAGAACTGCTGATCAAAATCGAGACCCCTCTACTTCCTGCCTCCATGATCCGTGCCACTGTGGATGGCTGAACCTCCATCAGCCTCATACCTGGACAAGGCTGGCACAGAACAGAAGCCCAATGCACCCACAGTCCTACCAACGGGAAGTGAACATGCAGGATGAGGAAAACCTTTGCTGTTTAAGGTTACAGGGCAGGGGCAATAAAAAGGTGTAACACTACAGCTCTGATAAACGAATGACAGTTGCACAAACTCAAATAAGAATTACCACATTACTAAGGTTTCCAAGGAAATGTAATTCAATATCTACTAGGCAGTTTGGCTGCCATGCAACACTTGGCTACACTGAAAAGTTCCTACTGTGAAGACAAACAAGGAGATAGTTCAAATTCAAACAATTTGGAAAAATAAATTCCATCATCAATGTATTTCCCATATTGTTATTTGGTCGTAATTTTCCACTTTTTTGTTGTTGCCTTTTAATTACAAGTTAGTTATAGTTACTTCAGTCATTATCAATTTAGTATTGGTATAACCTCAGAATAGCACACTTCAGACTGAAGTGATACATATTTACATTTCTCTAGGGCCTATAATTATCCAGTAACTACAACATAAATATATATGTGTTGCAGTCCAACTATGAATTATTCATATATCTACTACTACTGCAGATGAATATAATCTCAACAAAAGGTACCTAGAGGTGATCCTTATTATCACTGAGATTTTACCACTGGAAAATGAAAAAGTGGAAAGCGGGCACAGGACATTTTGCCTAAGATGGCTATGCACACATGAACACACGGATATCTATACAAATACACTGAGTTTAAATAGTATACACATAAAGATCTAATCAAGCTGTACTATAAGAAAGTAAACCAGTACATAAGAGTACTTGTTTAAATATGGCAAAGAGAGGCAATTAGTTTTTTTGTTTGTTTGTTTTCTTGGGAAAACTGATCTGGGCTACCTTTCCTCTACTCAGGCAAATAAAAAATACTAGATCCCTAACTCTGATTCAGGGATCAGAAGTAAAGCATGGTTCAGCGTCTAGACTGGAGCAGAATGAGCTGTCAGAAAGTTTCCAAACATTATGTAGAGCCTTTTGCAATGGGGTGATAGAAAAGGTATGCAAGAAGGAACAGCAATAAAACAACAAGAGAGACACTGAGAACACATATAACATGGGAAAATGCAGAGAGAGAATTTGTGAAATAATGCTGAAACCCAAAGTGTGTATATTGGAGCAACAAAAGAAAACGGAAGGACCCAAATGACGAAGAAAAGAGAGAAGGGATACAGAACACGGACTACCACTGTAACCTCAAATGACCACAAGACTTCAATAATATGAAAACTGCAAAATAAAAACCTCATTCTTTCATACTTTATGAGAATACTTTAACACTGTTTTCTTCAACATAACTTTTCCTTAGGCATTTCTTAGTAAATCTCTTAATTAAATAAATGAATATTAAATATCTCTTCTGAGGACCAAATTGGAAAATGAATAACAGGATGTTAAGACTGGGGAAAAGATACAAATTGCAATATTTTTTCAAATGCTTCCTTGACATATCTTTAACCACAAAGGCATATACAACATGTGAAAAGTTTTCTAAGCAGCATGAAAGAAAGAAAAGATTTGAGGGCTCAGCTAAGTATTTCTATCCCTCGTAGCATGAACAATTTGTTCTTCTATATTAAAAAAATAAGAGCAACTTTTTTAAACATTATACAATGCCAAAAGGAAAACTAGCCAAAGGAAAGGAAAAAATAGCCAGGGCAGAGAAGAAAAGATAATATAGTTCCTGTATACTTAAGAGACAGGGGCCAAGGTAGTAAGAAGACTAATAACAAGAAGAAATTTATGGGAGAGCCTAACCTGCAGAGAATGTAAGATATAACATCATAGGTTACTGTGAACCCAAGAAGGTTCATTAAAAGACTCTCTTATGTTTGAATCTTAAAACTTCTATTAGTCCTGCCTAATGAATCCAAGGACAGCCGAAATGGATTGACTTGCTATAGTAATTAACAATCACATACTAAGTTTACTTAAATAATCCTAGCTTTTTTTTTCTTTTTAGTTATCTGTTAACTAAGAGTTTATCCTGGCTTACTTAATATTGCTACTCTTCCCAGATATCTCCATTACAAACTTGGAGATGAGCGGGGAGAGGGATGAGAAAAAATATTGTCAAATCATGATCTATAAATACTGTGAAAAAATAAAAAAATTTAAAATGTGAGTCTACTTATTTCATTTCCATACTTATATAGACATCTCTATTTGGATTCATTCACTGAATAACCATTCATTGAATACATACTTATGTGATCATCACTGTCTTAAATACTAGAAATCTCCCACATTGCAGGTGGATTCTTTACCCTCTGAGCCACCAGGGAAGCCCAAGAATATAGGAGTGGGCAGCTTATCCCTTCTCCAGCAGATCTTGCTGACCCAGGAATCGAACTGGGGACTCCTGCATTGCAGGCTGATTCTTTACCAGCTGGGCTACCAAATAAGCCACTAGAAACTAGAAATACAAACTAACCCATGGTAAATTTTACTATAAAATGCTAAGCAAATGAAAATAAAACAATCATTTTCAAAGAAAGAATTTACTTAATGCAGAGAAAACCCCACACTATTTTAAGAGAAGAGCAACCCATCAAGGTAACTGAGTACAAGAGATAAGAGAGTATTTCCATATCAAACTAAATCCTGGGATTCTGCAGGGAAAGGAACAAACTTTATGAGATACTGTTCCAGCTTGATATTATTTTCTCTTTTCCATCAAAAATTCTTTACAACTCAATTCTTTATATCTCAGTCATTCACTCTTTCATTTAACAGAGAATTACTTGAGACAATGTGTATTCTTTTACTATTGGGTAGAGTGTCCTATATATACCTATAAAGTTTCATTGGTTTAAACTATTACGATCTTTACTTCTTTACTGATCCTCTCTACGGACCTTCTACTCATTATTTAAATTGTACTACTGAAGTCCCCAACTATTATTGTATAACTATCGATTTCTCTTTTCAAGTCAATACTTACTTCATATATTTTTGGTATTGGCTGTTTGGTGCATATATGTATATAAGAGTCAATACATAGTGTCTTTTATCTCTTTCAACAGTTTTAGACTTAAAGTCCATTTTGTCTGATACACAAAATATATTTTAGTATAGCCACCAGCGTTCTCTTGATTACTACCTGCAGATCAGATCAGTCACTCAGTCATGTCCAACCCTTTGCGACCCCATGAATAACAGCACTCCAGGCCTCCCTGTCCATCACCAACTCCAGGAGTTCACTCAGACTCATGTCCATAGAGTCAGTGATGCCATCCAGCTATCTCATTCTCTGTTGTCCCCTTCTCCTCCTGCCCCCAATCCCTCCCAGCATCAGAGTCTTTTCCAATGAGTCAACTCTTCGCATGAGGTGGCCAAAGTACTGGAGTTTCAGCTTGAGCATCATTCCTTCTAAAGAAATCCCAGGGCTGATCTCCTTCAGAATGGACTGGTTGGATCTCCTTGCAGTCCAAGGGACTCTCAAGAGTCTTCTCCAACACCACAGTTCAAAAGCATCAATTCTTCGACGCTCAGCCTTCTTCACAGTCCAACTCTCACATCCATACATGACCACAGGAAAAACCATAGCCTGGACTAGACGAACCTTTGTTGGCAAAGTAATGTCTCTGCTTTTGAATATGCTATCCAGGTTGGTCATAACTTTCCTTCCAAGGAGTAAGCGTCTTTTAATTTCATGGCTGCAGTCACCATCTGCAGTGATTTTGGAGCCCAGAAAAAGAAAGTCTGACACTGTTTCCACTGTTTCTCCATCTATTTCCCATTTGTGATGGGACCAGATGCCATGATCTTCGTTTTCTCAATGTTGAGCTTTAAGCCAACTTTTTCACTCTCCACTTTCACTTTCATCAAGAGGCTTTTGAGTTCCTCTTCACTTTCTGCCATAAGGGTGGTGTCATCTGCATATCTGAGGTTATTGATATTTCTCCCAGCAATCTTGATTCCAACTTGTGTTTCTTCCAGTCCAGCGTTTCTCATGATGTACTCTGCATAGAAGTTAAATAAGCAGGGTGACAATATACAGCCTTGACGTACTCCTTTTCCTATTTGGAACCAGTCTGTTGTTCGATGTCCAGTTCTAACTGTTGCTTCCTGACCTGCATACAAGTTTCTCAAGAGGCAGATCAGGTGGTCTGGTATTCCCATCTCTTTTAGAATTTCCCACAGTTTATTGTGATCCACACAGTCAAAGGCTTTGGCATAGTCAATAAAGCAGAAATGGATGTTTTTCTGGAACTCTCTTGCTTTTGCCACGATCCAGCGGATGTTGGCAATTTGATCTCTGGTTCCTCTGCCTTTTCTAAAACCAGCTTGAACATCAGGAAGTTCACGGTTCACATATTGCTGAAGCCTGGCTTGGAGAATTTTGAGCATTACTTTACTAGCGTGTGAGATGAGTGCAATTGTGTGGTAGTTTGGGCATTCTTTGGCATTGCCTTTCTTTGGGATTGGAATGAAAACTGACCTTTTCCAGTCCTGTGGCCACTGCTGAGTTTTCCAAATTTGCTGGCATATTGAGTGCAGCACTTTCACAGCATCATCTTTCAGGATTTGGAATAGCTCCACTGGAATTCCATCACCTCCACTAGCTTTGTTCGTAGTGATGCTTTCTAAGGCCCACTTGACTTCATATTCCAGGATGTGTGGCTCTAGGTCAGTGATCACACCATCATGATTATCTGGGTTGTGAAGATCTTTTTTGTACAGTTCTTCTGTGTATTCTTGCCACCTCTTCTTAATAGCTTCTGCTTCTGTTAGGTCCATACCATTTCTGTCCTTTATCAAGCCCATCTTCGCATGAAATGTTCCTTTGGTATCTTTGATTTTCTTGAAGAGATCTCTAGTCTTTCCCATTCTGCTGTTTTCCTCTATTTCTTTGGGATATCTATTTCTAATCTTTTGTTTTCAATTTATCTCTGTGTCTAGATCTAAAGTGAGTTTCTTAGAGATAGCATATAGTTGGATATTTTTTTATCCATTCTGCCAATATCTGCCACAGTGAGATATCATTTCACACATACTAGGATGGCAATAATATTAAAAAAAAAAAAAAAACAGAAAATAACAAGTATTGGCAAGGATGGGAAGAAACTAGAAACCTTATACACTGCTAGTAGGAATGTAAGATGATTCAGCCACTGGGGAAAACAGATTGGCAGTTCCTCAAAAAGTTAACCATAGAATTACCATGTAAACCAGCATTTCCACAACTAGGTATATACCAAGATAGTTGAAAACAGATACACAAACATGCATAGATATGCATATTCACAGCAGCACTATCTACAACAGTCAGTATATGGAAACAAATCAAATGTCCATCCACAGCTAAATGAATAAATAAAATGTACTATAAACACACAATGGAATACTCTTTGGGCTTCCCAGGTAGCTTAGCTGGTAACCTGCAATACAGGAAACCCCTGTTTGATTCCTGGGTTGACCAGATCCCCTGAAGAAGGGAATGGCTACCCACTCCAGTATTCTGGAACAGGATGGAATATTATTTGCTCATAAAATGAATGAAGTACCAATATACATATACAGGAACTTCGAAAATATAACTCTAAGTGAACACAGAAGGTCATATGTTTTATGATTCCATTTATATGAAATATCCAGAATAGATAAATCCACTGCAACAGCAAGCAAATTGGTGATTGCCAGGGGCTGGAATATAAGGAGTGACTGTTACTGGATAGCTGGGGGTGAATACCAACACACCCCAGCATTCTTCCCTAGAGAATCCCATGGACAGAGGAGCCTGGTGGGCTATAGTCCATGGGGTTAAAAAGAGTCGGACATGACTGAGCACATGCCCTCTTGCACACACACATACATTAATGAATACACAGTTTCTTTTGGGGGTACTGAAAGTGTTCCTGCATTAGAGTGGTAGGTGGTGGTGTTGCTCACTCGCTTAGTCGCGTCTGACTCTTTGAGACCCCATGATCAGAAGCACATCAGGCCTGCCTGTCTTTCATTATCTCTCGGTCCTTGCTCAAACTCATATCCATCAAGTCGGTGATGCCATCCAACCATCTTGTCCTTGGTCATCGCCTTCTCTTCCTGCGTTCAATCTTCCCCAGCCTCAGGGTCTTCTCTGATGAGTCAGCTCTTCGTATCAGGTGGCCAAAGTACTGGAGCTTCAGCTTCAGCATCAGTCCTTCCAATGAATACTCAGGACTGATTTCCTTGATGATGGACTGGTTAGATCTTCTTGCAGTCCAAGGGACTCTCAAGAGTCTTCTCCAGCACCATAATTCAAAAGCATCAATTCTTCAATGCTCAGCCTTCTTTATGGTCCAGAGCTCACATACATACATGACTACAGGAAAAACCACAGCTTTGACTAGACGGACCTTTGTGGGCAAAGCAATGTCTCTGCTATTTAATAGGCTAAGTTTGTCACAGCTTTTATTCCAAGGAGCAAGCGTCTTTTAATTTCATGGCTGCAGTCACCATCTGCAGTGACTTTGGAGCCCAGGAAAATAAAGTCTCTTACTGTTTCCCTATCTATTTGCCATGAAATGATGGGACCAGATGCCTGATATTAGTTTTTTGAACGTTGACTTTTAAACCAGCTTTTCACTCTCCTCTTTTACCTTTATCAAGAGGCTCTTTAGTTCCTCTTCAGTGGTGAAGATTCACTAATTCTGTGAATATACTAAAAACCACTGGACTGTACACTTTGAAAGGCTGGATTTTATACTATCTTTTATCCCAACTTTTACAAATCTAATACTTACTACTTTAGGAATCAGCAAATTAAAATGGACTGGAATGGGTGAATTTAACTCAGATGACCATTATATCTACTACTGTGGGCAAGAATCCCTTCAAATAAATGGAGTAGCCATCACAGTCAACAAAAGAGTCCAAAATGCAGCACTTGGATGCAATCTCAAAAACAACAGAATGATCTCTTCATTTCCAAGGCAAACCATTCAATATCACGGTAATCCAAGTCTATGCCCCAACCAGTAATGCTGAAGAAGTTGAAGCTGAACAGTTCTATGAAGACCTACAAAACCTTCTAGAACTAACACCCAAAAAAGATGTCCTCTTCATTACAGGGGACTGGAATGCAAAAGTAGAAAATCAAGAAATACCTGGAATAACAGGCAAATTTGGTCTTGGATTATAGAATGAAGCAGGGCAAATGCTAATAGAGTTTTGTCAAGAGAATGCACTGGTCATAGCAGACACCCTCTTTCAACAACACAAGAGAAGACTCTACACATGGACATCACCAGATGGTCAATATGGAAATTAGACTGATTATATTCTTTGCAGCCAGAGATGGAGAAGCTCTATATAGGTAGCAAAAAGAAGACAGGGAGCTGACTGTGTCTCAGATCATGAACTCCTCATTGACAAATTCAGACTTAAATTGAAGAAAGTAGGGAAAACCACTAGACCATTCAGGTATGACTTTAATCAAATCCCTTACGATTATACAGGGGAAGTGACAAATAGGTTCAAGGGATTAGATATGATAGAGTGCCTGATGAACTATGGACAGAGGTTCATGACACTATACAGGAGATAGGGATCAAGCTCATCCTCAAGAAAAGCAAATGCAAAAAGAGCAAAATGGCTGTCTTAGGAGGCCTTACAAATAGCTGTGAAAAGAAGAGAAGTGAAAAGCAAAGGAGAAAAAGAAAGATATACCCATTTGAATGCAGAGTGCCAAAGAATAGCAAGGAGAGATAAGAAAGACTTCCTCAGTGATCAGTGCAAAGAAATAGAGGAAAACAAGAGAATGGGAGAGACTAGAGATCTCTTAAAGAAAATAAGAGATACCAAGGGAATATTTCATGCAAAGATGGGCACAATAAAGGACAGAAATGGTACAGACCTAACAGAAGCAGAAGATATTAAGAGGTGGCAAGAATACACATAAAGAAAGAAAGTGAAGTCGTTCAGTCATGTCTGACTCTTTGCGACCCCATGGACTGTAGCCTACCAGGCTTCTCTGTCTGTGGGATTCTCCAGGCAAGAATATTGGAGTGGGTTACCATTTCCTTCTCTAGGGGATACACAGAAGAACTATACAAAAAAGATCTTCATGACCCAGATAATCATGATGGTGTGATCACTGACCTAGAGCCAGACATCCTAGAATGTGAAGTCAAGTGTGCCTTAAGAAGCATTACTACAAACAAAGCTAGTGGACGTGATGGAATTCCAGTTGAGCTCTTTCAAATCCTAAAAGATGATGCTGTGAAAGTGCTGCACTCAATACGTCAGCAAATTTGGAAAACTCAGCAGTAGCCACAGGACCGGAAAAGGTCAGTTTTCATTCCAATCCCAAAGAAAGGCAATGCCAAAGAATGCTCAAACTACCACACAACTGCACTCATCTCACATGCTAATAAAGTAATGCTCAAAATTCTCCAAGCCAGGCTTCAACAGTATGTGAACCATGAACTTCCAGATGTTCAAGCTGGAAAGGCAGAGGAACCAGAGATCAAATTGCCAACATCCACTGGATCATATAAAAAGCAAAGAGAATTCCAGAAAAAACATCTACTCCTGCTTTATTCACTATGCCAAAGCCTTTGACAGTGTGGATCATCACACTATGGAAAATTCTTAAAGAGATGGGAATACCAGACCACCTGACCTGCCTCTTGAGAAATCTGTATGCGATCAGGAAGCAACAGTTAGAAATGGACATGGAACAACAGACTGATTCCAAATCAGGAAAGGAGTACGTCAAGGCTGTATAGTGTCACCCTGCTTATTTAACTTATAAGCAGAGTACATCATGAGAAATGCTGGGCTGGAGGAAGCACAAGCTGGAATCAGGATTGCCTGGAGAAATATCAATAACCTCAGACATGCAGATGATACCACCCTTATGGCAGAAAGCGAAGAAGAACTAAAGAACCTCTTGATGAAAGTGAAAGAGGAGAGTGATAAGTTGGCTTAAAGCTCAACATTCAGAAAACGAAGATCATGGCATCTGGTCCCATCACTTCATGGCTAATAGATGGGGAAACAGTGGAAACAGTGACAGACTTTATTTGGGGGGCTCCAAAATCACTGCAGATGGTGACCACAGCCATGAAATTAAAAGACACTTGCTCCGTGGAAGAGAAGTTATGATCAACCTAGACAGCATATTAAAAAACAGAGATATTACTTTGCCAACAAAGGTCTGTCTAGTCAAGGCTATGGTTTTGCCAGTAGTCACATGTGGATGTGAGAGTTGGACTTTAAAGAAAACTGAGCACTGAAGAATTGATGTTTTTGAACTGTGGTGTTGGAGAAGACTCTTTTGAGTCCCTTGGACTGCAAGGAGATCCAACCAGTCCATCTTAAAGGAAATTAGTCCTGAATATTCATTGGAAGGACTGATGCTGAAGTTGAAACTCCAATACTCTGGCCACCTGATGCAAAGAACTGACTCATTTGAAAAGACTTGATGCTGGGAAAGATTGAAGGCAGGAGGAGAAGGGGATGACATTGCATGAGATGGTTGGATGGCATCACCGACTCAATGGACATGGGTTTGAGTAAATTCCGGGAGTTGGTGATAGACAGGGAGGCCTGGCATGCTGTAGTCCATGGGATCACAAAGAGTTGGACACGACTGAGCAACTGAACAGAATATTTGGTATAAAAATTGAGAACAGGTTGTCTCTAAATCCGGTTGTGGGGGGAGTGAGGACTGACAAGCACTGAGTATGAGGGAATGTTCAACGTCAACTGAGTATGATGGTAATGTTCAACATCTTGGTGGTGTTTGGGGTATGCATATATGAAAATCAACAAACACACACTTCAGATGTGTTCACGTTAACTGTATACAAAGTTTGCCTTAAAATAACCGAATTGTATACAAATACTCAATTAAGTTAAAGACATGTATATTCAAGTATTTAGCAGGATGCATACTGGTATTTCGGAGAAGGCAGTGGCACCCCACTCCAGTACTTCTGCCTGGAAAATCCCATGGGTGGAGGAGCCTGGAAGGCTGCAGTCCATGGGGTCGCTGAGGGTCGGACACGACTGAGCGACTTCACTTTCACTTTTCACTTTCATGCATTGGAGAAGGAAATGGCAACCCACTCCAGTGTTCTTGCCTGGAGAATCCCAGGGACGGGGGAGCCTGGTGGGCTGCCGTCTATGGGGTCACACAGAGTCGGACACGACTGAAGTGACTTAGCAGCAGCATACTGGTATTTAGCAGGATGCATACTGGTATTTGCAATGTACTATGAAATACACCAAAATTTAAATAGTTTAACAAACAAATAAGCAATAAAACAAATTTAGCAAAAGATTAATAATGGAGTTTTGGTGTTGGGAATATAAGTACACGCGGCTTCCCTGGTAGCTCAGTTGGTAAAGAATCTGCCTGCAATGCAGCAGACCCTGTTTCAATTCCTAGGTCAGAAAGTTCCCCTGGAGAAGGGATAGGCTACCCTCTCCAGTATTCTTGGGCTTCCCTGCTGTGGCTCACACAATAAAGAATGTGCCTGCAATGTGGGAGACCCAGGTTTGATCCCTGGGTTGGGAAGATCTGGAGAAGGGCATTGCAACCCACTCCAGCATTCTTGCCTGGAGAATCCCCATGGACAGAGGAGCCTGGCAGGCTACAGTCCATGGGGTCGCAAAGAGTCAGACACAGGTGGGCACAGCATAGCACCTATGGGAATACACTGTAAAATTCTTTTCATATATTGTCTCATTGAAAATTTTCAAAGTAATACACCAGGAAAAAGTTAATAAGCAAGAAAAATATCCAAAAGTCATGAGTACTTTGCAGAGACTTAGAATATGGTTATAAAACAGAATGACTGACTGGAAATGTCAGAGTGTCTTCTCTTGAATACATGACACTTAAGCCAAGATATGAAAGATATCAGCAAGAGTGTTCTAGACTTCCCACCCTATCCCCAAAAACTTATTCTAAGTTTGCTGTGTTTAAGAAAGCTAGTGACTGAAGTATGGTAGGCAAGGAAGGGAGTAGTATAAAATGGGATTGGAGAGAAAGGCAGATGTCAAATCATTCCGGGTTTGTAGTCCCAACAAGGAATTTTCATTTTATCTAAGTGTAATGGAAAGACATTAATGGGTTTAAAGCAGGAATTGATTGGGTGGGATGAGATGGGGTGAGTCCTTATTATTTCCTAATTATTTAGAGTTTTAAAATATCACACCGACTGCTATGTGAAGAATGGCTTCAAGGGGCTTAAGAAGTAGAGAAACTATTATCATAGTCCCCTCCAGAACAATGGTAATCTGGAGGAGAGTGTTGGTAGTCAAGACAGTGAGCAGTGAATATGGGAGATATTTTGAATGAAGAAGTGACCATATCTATCGGTAGCCTGACAAGAGGATGACAGGGAAAGGACACCACGATAGAGTGATAGAGCCCGGGTTTTAGCGTTAGCCACTGAGTATGTGGAGTGAAATCTCAGATGTAGAAACCCTGGGAGATGCAAGTCTGGAGTTTGATGACTTGAGGACCAAAAAATTTTCTCTTAAATTAGGTATGATTTGTAACTGTGAGAAAGACAGGCCAAAGAAAGGAATTAGAATAATCTGGAAGTCGTTAAAGACAGAGTTGAAATTTACAATTTCTTTTTCTTTCAAGAATCAATTTTGGCCTGATTGTATTAAGGACCTTTGATCCAGATCAAACTGTAATGCAAATCAAGCTCACTGATTGCTGTTGTCTATCTTTGGGGTTAAAGATAAACTCGGGATCAATAGGTCTTGTATCTTCAAACTTAGAGAGGTCAAAGGGAAAATATCAGGAGTGAGGATGAGGGAGACAAGGAAGACCAAAAAAAAAAACTACACAAAAGTAACATCTTAAGTCTTAACTGTCTCTCACCCTGACAATGATAGGAGCCTATCTGACCCTTACATTCCACATATAACATGCCTTGTACAGTTTGACACAAAGTGGAAACTCAAATTTTAGCCCGCATCCTCTACTCCTATTAGTTTTACCAAAGTATCTTGAAAAATACATCGTCCCCAGAGCTAAATGAACCTAAATTTGAAGCAGCCCACAGTAGCACTGTGACCTTGATCAAATTACTTACCATTTCTAATCCTTTGTTTCTTAAATGTAAATGAAAATAATTAAGAGGAGAATTAGCATTAGAAATAACATTCACAAAACTGTCTGCTACTGGGGGAAAAATGTTCCATAAACAAGAGCTACTATTATGCAAAAGACACCTAATTCATCAATGCTCCAGGCAGTAGTTTCCTCCTTGGGCAGCACAGAAGAAAAGAAGCACAGATGTGAGAGAGAAGGAAACCACAGAAAAGATCAATTTCATTTTCACTACATAACCCAGAAAGATAGTAAAACAGAGAAATCTATGAATAATTATGACCATCCACAACCTACAAACGGGTAGGTGTGAGAGGCGTTATTACATTTCAGTTGTTTAGAAAAGGGTACATATTTTACCAGGGAATCAATGTTCAGTTCAACTCTTAGACAAACCCACGAGAAGTCACTGAACTCAAAATGTAGTTAAAATGTGATATATCTCAATAAAATTAGTATAAAAGTGATGAATCGCCAAACAATACAGAAAACCCAGAAACTTTAATAGCATGTAATTTCACTTATTTTAGAAGCTGGCACTTGAGGGAAAAGGTTTTAGGGGAGGTTTCGGGAGTGATTCAGAAGGGGTTTTCAAGGGAATTCCAAAAGCTTTATAAAGTTGATGACCCTGCCCTGTTCTTTATTATGTTTTATTTCACCTCAAATTTTATGGCTTCCCTTTCTTTCAGCATAAGCAAAACACTAGCACCCTTATATTTAATAGCCATGATGGCAATCATTCATTTCACAAATGAGAAGAAGCAAGTGAGGAAGAATTAGAGGAAAGATAGGAAAGAGGAAGGCCCAAAAAGGATGTGCCCAGATATTAAGAAAAGAGCCTCAAATTGAAAATAACCTCAGTAAGTATAAAACTGAAAGGGGGGCGGGGAACGGTGCGGTTAAGCACAGCATTAAAATATTAAAGGAAGAAAGCCAAGTGATGAGAACTGGTCAGAGTCCCATTGTGATTAACTGGTTATTTTAAAGGCTACAGGTTGTTTTTTTTTTAAATCAAGTGGAAGACAAAACTTGAAAGAGCAAGCTAAGCAATCTGTCATTTACACAAAGGACATTTTCAAGAGCTGAAGATTCACAATTTAAATTGTGACAAACCAGTGTAATTCAAGATTTTATCCTAATCTCTTTGTATTTCTCAAAAATTCCTCCAAATACTCTGCTCTTTTTGTGTACATACTACTGTGATATTACTATTATGTCCTATTACATCAGATCAGATCAGTCGCTCAGTCGTGTCCGACTCTTCGCGACCCCATGAACCGCAGCACGCCAGGCCTCCCTGTCCATCACCAGCTCCCGGAGGTCACCCAGACTCGCATCCATCGAGTCAGTGATGCCATCCAGCCATCTCATCCTCTGTCGTCCCCTTCTCCTCCTGCCCTCAATCCCTCCCAGCATCAGAGTCTTCTCCAATGAGTCAACTCTTCGCATGAGGTGGCCAAAATACTGGAGTTTCAGCTTTAGCATCATTCCTTCTAAAGAAATTCCAGGATTGATCTTCTTCAGAATGGACTGGTTGGATCTCCTTGCAGTCCAAGGGACTCTCAAGAGTCTTCTCCAACACCACAGTTCAAAAGCATCAATTCTTCGGCGCTCAGCCTTCTTCACAGTCCAGCTCTCACATCCATACATGACCACAGGAAAGACCATAGCCTTGACTAGGCGAACCTTTGTTGGCAAAGTGATGTCTCTGCTTTTGAATATGCTATCTAGGTTGGTCATAACTTTCCTTCCAAGGAGTAAGCGTCTTTTAATTTCATGGCTGCAGTCACCATCTGCAGTGATCTTGGAGCCCAGAAAAATAAAGTCTGACACTGTTTCCACTGTTTCCCCATCTATTTCCCATGCAGTGATGGGACCAGATGCCATGATCTTCGTTTTCTGAATGTTGAGCTTTAAGCCAACCTTTTCACTCTCCACTTTCACTTTCATCAAGAGGCTTTTTAGCCCCTCTTCACTTTCTGCCATAAGAGTGGTGTCATCTGCATATCTGAGGTTATTGATATTTCTCCCGGCAATCTTGATTCCAACTTGTGTTTCTTCCAGTCCAGCATTTCTCATGATGTACTCTGCATATAAGTTAAATAAACATGGTGACAATATGCAGCCTTGACGTACTCCTTTTCCTATTTGGAACCAGTCTGTTGTTCCATGACCAGTTCTAACTGTTGCTTCCTGACCTGCATACAGATTTTTTAAGAGGCAGATCAGGTGGTCTGGTATTCCCATCTCTTTCAGAATTTTCCACAGTTTATTGTGATCCACACAGTCAAAGGCTTTGGCATAGTCAATAAAGCAGAAATAGATGTTTTTCTGGAACTCTCTTGCTTTCTCCATGATCCAGCGGATGTTGGCAATTTGATCTCTGGTTCCTCTGCCTTTTCTAAAACCAGCTTGAACATCAGGAAGTTCACGGTTCACATATTGCTGAAGCCTGGCTTGGAGAATTTTGAGCATTACTTTACTAGCGTGTGAGATGAGTGCAATTGTTCGGTAGTTTGAGCACTCCTTGGCATTGCCTTTCTTTGGGATTGGGATGAAAACTGACCTTTTCCAATCTTGTGGCCACTGCTGAGTTTTCCAAATTTGCTGGCATATTGAGTGTAGCACTTTCACAGCATCATCTTTCAGGACTTGGAATAGGTCAACTGGAATTCCATCACCTCCACTAGCTTTGTTCGTAGTGATGCTTTCTAAGGCCCATTTGACTTCACATTCCAAGATGTCTGGCTCTAGGTCAGTGATCACATCATCATGATTATCTGGGTCGTGAAGCTCTTTTTTGTACAGTTCTTCTGTGTATTCTTGCCACCTCTTCTTAATATCTTCTGCTTCTGTTAGGTCCACACCATCTCTGTCCTTTATTGTGCCCATCTTAGCATGAAATGTTCCTTTGGTATCTCTGATTTTCTTGAAGAGATCCCTAGTCTTTCCCATTCTGTTGTTTTCCTCTATTTCTTTGCATTGATCACTGAAGAAGGCTTTCTTATCTCTTCTTGCTATTCTTTGGAGCTCCTTATTGCCAAATTCAGACTGAAATTGAAGAAAGTAGAGAAAACTACTAGACCATTCAGGTATGACCTAAATCAAATCCCTTATGATTATACAGTGGAAGTGAGAAATAGATTTAAGGGCCTAGATCTGATAGATAGAGTGCCTGATGAACTATGGAATGAGGTTCGTGACATTGTACAGGAGACAGGGATCAAGACCATCCCCATGGAAAAGAAATGCAAAAAAGCAAAATGGCTGTCTGGGGAGGCCTTACAAATAGCTGTGAAAAGAAGAGAAGCGAAAAGCAAAGGAGAAAAGGAAAGATATAAACATTATGTCCTATTACATAGATAATAATAATACCTAAACGAGAACTAGAAAGATGATTTTTGACATTTAAAAGTACACAACGGAATAACATTATTTTAGGAGAGTGTCTGCAAAAGCCAGCAGATAGGTTATAGCCTCTTAGGCTATGAGGAATGCCAATGATTTCAAACCACAGAGAGAAACTGTTGATTTTCTTAAAGACATAAACCCCAAAATAGGCACATGTAGTTCAACTTATTCAGAATCTAGCAAATCTTTCTGTGAAGTACTGAAATGCTTTTTGATGAGCCTGGAGAAATGATTAAATGAAGAGCTGTTACAGTCAGATAAAATAAGATTTTCTGGGGTCTGGCCTCAACTCCAGGACCTGTATCAGTCAAATCAGCCAAATCAATGAATAAAATAACTCTAAACAATCAATCTAATGAGAAAACAGGACTAAAGAAATGTTAATGGAGGGTGCTGAAAGTTTGGCTCTATCAGTCCAGGAATGCTAAGATGCTGGGAATGCCTAGCTAGCAAACATTATCTAATCTCTCTCATATTCCTACAAATTTCTATCAAATGTAAACAAATATGAACTGATTAATACAACACTGCAGTTATTCAACTGTAGTACTAATCCATGATAACAGTAGGCCCTTGCATTTTTTTAATTACCAGGTACTAAAAATAAACTAGTTGTCAAGAGTGCCAGGGATATTTTTGAAAATAAAAAGTCAGGAAGCACTGGCCCAGTGCAATTATACATAAAACAGGCAAGTAAAACAGTCATTAAAATGTTCTTCAGCTTACTTTTTACTCCAATATAGAATATTCTGTTCTAATCTCTCACATTCTATTTTCTCTTTCCTAGCAAGATTATAAAGTTGATATTTAACATCTTAAGAAAAGGTAAAACCTTGAAGAGCCTTGTCAAAGAGGAAATCCTCATTTTAATCATGAGTGCGCTTAAGTAACTTGCGGTCGACTACATATACATAAACTTACATTCCATCCAATCTCAAGAACGATTGAGACAATTTCTTCTTTTAATTAGCCAGTGACTTCATCTTACAAAAGAACTATCATGAAGGTCAAACTAACTCTTTAAAGTTCACATTAATAATAGAATATGGTGATGCTGCGGATAAATTCTTCAAGAGGAACAACTCATCAGATCCTGAAACTATTAAAGTACTATTTGCTCTCTGGGTATTAGGTATTACGTGTTCACCCAACCATATCTGCTGAAAGACACAGAAACTCAACCAAAGTTAATTTAAGAACTTACCAATTTCCCTTGCAATTCTGACCGCTTCATCTGCATCCTGAAAAAGCAGGAAATGAGACTCAACATTAATCCCATCAGCCATTGCACAATGTCTTTAGGGCGGTCATATATTGCACTACTGTCTCCTCTGATTCATTTAATGTTCAATTTTACAACCTTCTAACTCTTTTCAGTCAGAGAAATGTAAAATTAATACCATAAGTGGAATGTAAATTCTACCTCATCATTATTATATTAAGAAACTCAAAGCAGTTGGAAATGAGCTGGCAGGAAGCACTACCAGAAATGCCAAATGATTTGGTGCAGTGGCTGGAATTTAAGAGCAGAATTTAGATGTTTACAATCAATACTGAATCATAAATCAGATCATTAAAGCTTGTCCACAGCTAGCTTGTTTGTCTCTGATATTTACACGTCATGTTTTCCTTGATTCTGTCAGCAGGGGGAGTTGATTCTCTATTGTTTGGGAGGAGCTCGACAGATTTTCCAGAAATAAAGTAACTAAACTTCCAGTATCTATAGGAATTGCCAATTGTTCCCCTCAAAAAAATTCCTTTAGTAATCTCCATTACTTTTTTTTTGTCCTTTTTTTGGGTACATAATTTTATCTTTACCAGTTGCACTTTGTTAACATAAATTAAAAATCTTAAATTCCATGAACTATCTAGTCGGGGGCGGAACTTCCTAAAAGCCAAGGAAAGGAAATGCATTCTAAAACAGCACACAGTAACACTGTGAGTCAACTTTATTTCAATAACAAATAGAACAGTACAAGGTAAGCATTTATGAAAGCAAGGATTATTCATTGCTAAATAGCGACCAATGCTATTGAATGCACAGAAACTTGCCTTTAGAATCTAAACTATTTCATTGATCATTAACTCTCACCTAACACGCCCAACATAGGACATTCCCGATACATTTCCCTCATAAACAGCAAAGAAAAGCTGAAAAGATGTTAAATTCAAGTAAATCCTAGTAAATTTAACTTTTTAAATAACTTGGTGACATAAACTATCACAAGGAATGACAATAATGTTTTGAAGCCACTGGCTGGTAAGAAAGCCTGAATTTTTGGAAAATAACTTTAAACTATCAAAGTAAACTCTGGTATTTTTTTTAAGCTTTTACATTAGTACTTTAAAAATGTAGAGTAACCGTGTCAGAATCCTCCACCAAAATGGGGGGCGGGGGATGTTTATAACGGGTTCATTCATGTCTAATAAAAAAAAAAAAATCTTCCTTAAAAGTCTTCAGTACCTAATAACATACCCTGAATAAGGAGGCTGGCAGGGGAAGTTGTCAGAAAAATTTAATTTCCTTTCATTAGCCAGTCTGCTCCCCAAATAGGTGCTTGTTAAGTTCAAAGCGGTCCTGAAAGCGACATCAGTTTTAAGTCTTTTTTTTTTTTTAAACTCCAAGCAGTCACATCTGCTAATGAGATTTTCCAAATAACAATTGTTTTCAAGTCAGAGATAAATCTATACTTCCCATTCTATCCCCTCCCCGCAAAAAAAAAAAAAAAAATCAAGGTTTACTGCTTTATTACACCTTGCTGTTTTCACTGACCCTACATTCTCCAAATTTTAGCTTAAAGGGATAAAATTCCATGAAAAGGGTCATTTAAGAATGTTAGTGGTTTCCACACATTGAGTTTGAAGGTTCTTTGTTCAAGCCACTGACAGTTATTGGAGAATACTTCCCCTTAATAGCCTCTCTGTCAGGAAGTGTTAAACCTGCCAAATGCAGACAATTAGTGCCTCATGAACAAAATACAGGAAGAGTACTGGCTGATGGAGACTGGATTATAAGAAGTCTAGAAGGAAACTTTTAACATGTCTTTATTTTCAAACATGTAATGGTATATTTGCAAAAGATATTCAAAGAAAAAAATAAACCCTGCTATCTAAAAGGTTCATTACCTTGAGAGAACTAACAGGCAAATATTAGCTCATTAGTATAATATTTTAACATGCATTTATATATAAATATTAGGGATGGACTGTGTACAGAGAGAGGTATCATTTACACAAAGCAAAACTTCCAAAAATTCTTCAGCTGTTACAAATCCAACTCTTGTATAAACCACCACAAAATAATCTTGAGTCTTAACTAATCGGTAATGCTTAAGTCTTCCTACTACGAAAAGCAAATTAACTAAAGACCTTCCAAGTAAAATCAAATAGCCTTTAAAATTAGCTTTTCACATGTCAATAATTCATTGCAGAATTACTTTGTTAAGAACATATTATGTACTAGACACTAAAAACCTCTATTACCAGTTTCAATAATAAACTATCAAGTATACCTGGCTCCAATATGTTCTTTCAGCACATATATTTATAAAACTACTTTTAAAGGGATAAAAAACCCGATATAGCTCAAAATTCAATGGCACTGACACATCCCACAGTGTAACTTCCTTGTAGGGCTGAAAGTGAGGGGAGTTGATAAGTCACTCAGTGTCTGAGGGACCCAGATGGACTGTAGTCCGCCAGGCTCCTCTGTCCATGGGATTCTCCCAGCAAGAATACTGGAGTGGGTTGCCATTTCCTTCTCCAGGGGATCTTCCCAACCCAGGAATCGAACCAAGGTCTCCTGCATTACAGGCAGATTCTTTATCATCTGAGCCACCAGGGAAGCCACCAGGGAAGCCCCTACAGGGCTAGAGGTAGAAAAACAATTCTTAGTAAAAAGAATTAAACCAACAAGAAAAAGACCCCAATAGTCATCAGGAAAAAATGAGCAAAGGATTAAATAAGAAGTTTACATTAAATGAAATTTAAAAGGGTAATATATTAAATATGTTCAACTTTAATCATAATTACAAGACAGCACTTTTCATCCACCAGCATCTGAGCAGAGCCAAGAGCAGTGACCTGAAGGAGAACCAGCACTACTCTCCCTACTGGGTATAATCTTCTTAAAAAGAAACAGTCAGTATCTATCAAAAGTTTGAGGGCATACATCTTTCGACCCAGAAATTTCATTTTGGAGAAGTTATTCTACAGATATAGTCACATGCACACACAAAGAGACATATATAAAGACATTTATTATTTTCACTTGATTGGTGGTGGTTTGGTAAGGAAAGAAAATCAGAAGAAAAAAAAAACTTAAAAGGCCTTAGCTAAGGAAACTGGTAAACTGGTACCATAAATGGTACACATATCAACATGGAATACTACACAGCCTTTTTAAAAAAATGAGATTGCTCCATATGTTCTTATTCATCCATTTGTGCATTAATTAGGAAAATATTTACAGGGAAATACCACATGAAATAGATTTTGCCCTCACGGAACATACAGGCAAATAAGAGAAACAGAAAAGAGAGTAAACAAATCCAATGAGACTTGAAATGTTCCATGGAAACCAATGGTACAGAGGGAGCCAGTAAGAGGGAGAACCCATTTTAGAAAGATCGTTCAGACAGGGGACTTCCAAAGTAAAATTTAAACTGAAACCCAAAGGGAATGGCAGTTAACCACCATGGGAAGCTTCAAAAGAAAGAATTCTAGACAAAAGGAACAACATGCGTGAAAACCCTATTCTAGAAAGCTCGGTGCCACAGTAAGGACGTGGCAGGAAAGGGCAGGAGGAAGCATCAATACAGGTAGAAGCTGAGCTCTGCTCTGACAGGACCTTATGGGATTTGGTCCTGGTTCAAATGCCTTGGCACCAAGCAGGAGAAAGACGGTTCGGATTTAAGTTTCAAGAAGATAACCCTCACACACTAAAGAGATGCAAACTACGATATACGCTGTGGGAGGAAAGTTAGAGGACTGTACACAGACCTCATCTACATTAAGACAGAAAAACATACATCAGTGCTTATAAAAACTTACATACGGACATATTCAAAAACTCAACTTGAGTTACTGCTCAAAAATAGGATGGAGAGCTGGGGGAAAGGGGGAAATTTTACTTCTCATTGCATACCCTTAGTTTCACATTGAACTTTAAAAAAAAAAAAACATAAAGATAAAAATTTCACACCACGTTCATAATTCAAAAATTAAATCAGGGCTTCCCTGATGGCTCAATGGTAAAGAATCTACCTGCTAATAATACAGGGGACAGGGTTAAGAGCTCACACGCCAGGGGACACCTAAGTCTGTGCGCCACAGCTACAGAGCCAGAGCCCTAGAGCCTGGGAGCCGCACCGAGAAAAGCCACTGCGGTGAGAAGCCCAAGCACCAGGACGAAGAGCAGCCCCCGCTCGCCGGAACCAGAGAAAGCCCCACGCACAGTAACAAAGATCCAGCGGGGCCACAAATAAATCCTTTTAGAAAGCCAATCTGCCACACTTGAAGGTGTTATTCCAATTATCTAACTAGTGATTTCCAGAGCACTAACTGTTAACAAAATGCAGTAATGGTGATGATTTAGTTGTTCAGTCATGTCAAACTCTTTCGACCCCACAGACAGTCTACCAGGCTCCTCTGTCCAAGGGATTTCTCCCCGGTAAGGATACTGGAGTGGGTTGCCATTTCCTTCTCCAGGGGATCTTCTCAACCCAGCAACTGAATCTGGCTCTCCTGCACGGGCAGGTTATTTACTGCTGAGCCTCCAGGCAAGCCCACAAAATATAATATATTCCCAATATCTGCTTCACAGTTTCATGACTTCTCACTGCCTAAGAACCAGCACCGAGAGGCATGCTGCAGAAGCGAAGAGGGCATGTGACAACAGGGGATCACAAACTCAAAAACGGTCTCAGGAGGCTTCTCAGATGCAGTGACTTTGAAAAGAGACCTAGGAAATGAAACCACGGTGGAACACAGTCAGGGAGACTGGGGCCTGAGCATCAGCCCACTGCAGAGTGAGGCAAGGCCTCATGAAAAAGCATCAACTCCAGCTTAAGAGCAAGGAAATGAGGGGCTCGCTTTGGCAGCCTTTGGCAGAGTTTTAGCATAGAATTTACTTATTAATATTATTTCTGTATTGTCTTACCCTGTGTAGCCCCTGATCCCATTAAATGTAAGCTCCAGAAGAGCAGAATCTCTGTCCCTTTGGCTCAGCGATATATTTTCAGTGCCTAGAACAATGCCTGGCACATGCAAGAAACAGCTGTTGAGTAAAAGAAAGAATGAAGGAACGAACAGACGAATTCTTTAGAGAGAGGTGAACGGGATCTGTGGAGTCCAGCCGGGAAGCGGCAGTCTAGGTGAGAGACAAATGACCATTTTCTCTTAAAGTGAGGGGTGCTTGCTTCGAGCTTCACCCAGATGTCACTCTCTTTAGAAAGCCTTTCCAGTCCTATGCCAGGTTAGGCATCATTGCTCTGTGATAACATTACACCCTGCCCCTCCATTAGGACGGCCCCTGCCACATTTCATCTTCAGGAGTGACTGACTAGCTCGCTCGCTCTCTCTGCTGAATCCCCAGAGCTTAGCAAATCAACACATTACTTGTTGAATGAATAAACAACCATCCATCAGCCTCCAAAGAAATCAGTCTGTTGTGACAAGACGATCTCCTGAATGACTGACTCCAGTGCCAACAGCACTTCCCATCTCAGGAGCATCGATGTTAGAAGGGAGTGAACCTGTATCCAAGGAGACGGAGAGGCTTGTCCAAATCCCCATATCTAAGTGACATACAAAAGGGGGTGCTCTGCATTAATCTGGAGCAGAGGCTCAAGAGCCAGACAGGCTCCGGTTCTGCCCTAACATTTTGATGAAATATTGTCAACACTGGGCAAAACCAACTCCGGGTATTTACCCTCACGTCTTAATTCTCTCTCAGTCAAGCACTTTTCTCACTGAATCAGACAATTTCAAGTTTTGAAACTTATGTTTTCAAAAAAAAAAAAAAAAATTGCTGTTAAAAAGAAATATATAATGCTACCCATATAAGGATTTTTAAATAAACATTTCATTAATTTTTTTAAAAAGTCAAACTTTACGTGATAGTTAGCTTTCAAAATGAAGGGTCACAGTTTGCCAACAAAGGTCCATATAGTCAAGGCTATAGTTTTTCCAGTGGTCATGTATGGATGTGAGAGTTGGACTGTGAAGAAGGCTGAGCGCTGAAGACTTGATGCTTTTGAACTGTGGTGTTGGAGAAGACTCTTCAGAGTCCCTTGGACTGCAAGGAGATCCAACCAGTCCATTCTGAAGGAGATGAGCCCTGGGATTTCTTTGGAAGGAATGATGCTAAAGCTGAAACTCCAGTACTTTGGCCACCTCATGCGAAGAGTTGACTCATTGGCAAAGACCTTGATGCTGGGAGGGATTGGGGGCAGGAGGAGAAGGGGACGACAGAGGATGAGATGGCTGGATGGCATCACCAACTCGATGGACTTGAGTTTGAGTGAACTCTGGGAGTTGGTGATGGACAGGGAGGCCTGGTGTGCTGCAATTCATGGGGTCACAGAGAGTCAGACACAAGTGAGTGACTGAACTGAACTGAGTGAATAATCCTGATGACTTCAACTCAAGAAGTAGGAGAAATAATCCAATGACATCATTTGATTCTCTTCCTCAAGCAATAAAAATTCCTGTCATTCATTCTGTAATGCCAATCTGCCTTGAACTAAACTCAGTTTCTAAAGTTATTTAACGCATGGAAATACTGATGAGGGAAGCAGTGGAGGAAAGCATTAAGCTACAAATTCTAAAGCAGCAGTTCAAGAAATGGAGATAGAGGAAAGAAGCCAACAGAACCAGTAACCATTTCTTTTACTCCTCTATTTCAGTAACAACTTGCATTAAGGAGCTTTATCATCCAACCCAAGAATAAAACAGTGAAAATTCTGTTTTACAGAGAATATGGTGGGAAGGGTAGGTGATGTTGCTATAACCAAGTAAGTGAAAGTGAAATTGCTCAGTTGTGTCTGACTCTTTATGACTCCATGGACTATACCTACCAAACTCTTTCACCCATGGAATTTTCCAAGCAAGACTACTGGAATGGGTTGCCATTTCCTTCTCCAGGGGATCTTCCTGACCCAGAGATCAAATCCACGTCTCCTGCACTGCAAGCAGACACTTCACCGACTGAGCCACCAGGGAAGCCCCAAGTAAGCAGATCACAAACATGTAAAAAGAAGCTAAAAAAAAAAAAAACAAACTGGCTGCCTTTTCTGCAAGCCTAATATACCTGCTGGGTTTCCCTGGTAACTCAGCTGGTAAAGAATCTGCCTGCAATGCAGGAGACCCCAGTTTAATTACTGGGTAGGAAAAATTCCCTAGAGAGGGGATAGGCTACCCACTGCAGCATTCTTGGGCTTCCCTGGTGGCTCACACAGTAAAGAATCCTCCTGCAATGCAGGAGACCTGGGTTCAAACCCTGGATTGGGAAGATTCCCTGGATGAGGGCATTGCAACCCACTCCAGGGGAGAATCCCATAGACAAAGAAGCCTGGCAGGCCACAGTCCAGACGCAACTGAGCAGCTAACCACAGTGCACCTGTTAACGGTCTACAGCACCCACCTGTGAGGCAGTGCGGCCCAGGAGCTAGGAGCAAAGGTGCTGGAGCCAAAAGGCATGGGCTCCGATGAGGACTCACTGACAGTGTATGTGTTACCTACCAGTATGCCTCTCTGGAATCAGGTTTTCTCATCTGTAAGATGGACACAGTATGTCATAGGGGTTATTAAGAAGATGAAATGAGTAACAGATGAAACATACTAGAAGAGAGTCTGGCAAGAAGTAAGCACTCAGGGTTGGCAATCTGATAAAATGGGCTGCCTGCACCCCAACTATCAAGTGTGTTTCTCTCCTGCTTGGCCCTGGGTATTCTATCCTGGTATCATCACTCACTCTGAAACTGCATGATAATTCATGAAACTGCATGATAATTTCATGAAACTGCATGAATTAATACTGGTGCTGCTGCTGCTGCTGCTGCTAAGTCGCTTCAGTTGTGTCCGACTCTGTGCAACCCCATAGTGGGCAGCCCACTAGGCTCCCCCGTCCCTGGGATTCTGGTGCTACAGCACCACAAAAAATGTGTCTAGGGGAACCTCCAGCACACTTGACTGGATCAGCTGATCTGTGTACTCTTCTTAGTGGGTGAGTGGGGCTTGTCTTGGGTGGGGAAGGGAAGGAAAATCTGTAGCAAAGACGCAGATTCAAATAGTCCTCCCCGACACCGAACACCCCATTTTTTCCTAGTGATGTTGGTGTCAAATACCACCTCCACCATCTGCAATTCAGACCGCACCTCTCCTGCCTCTCTCACCACAGAGAGTCTACTTACCAACCCCAAATTCTGGGCTCATTGGACCCAAGTCCTGCTACTTGTCCGTACGGGGAGCTATTTGGGAGTTTACTTACATCAGCTGGTTTTTGAACAAAACCTTGACTGCTTGAAAAAAAAAAAAATGACTGCTTCAAGACATTATGGGGAAATGTTCTGTGTACAAAAAGCTATACACCCTCAGTTCAGTTCAGTCGCTCAGTCATGTCCAACTCTTTGCGACCCGATGGACTGCAGCACATCAGACTTCCCTGTCCATCACCAACTCCTGGAGCTTAACAGACCCTCAAGTCATATATAAAAATAAAGCAGAACTTCCAACAATCCTGGGTTCAAGAAACAGGCTCCCGCTGACGATGTGTTTTCCAGATAACTCCGAGTCAAACAGAAGACTCTTTCTGCTTAATTTATTTGCAAATCTAAATTTTAGCACACATTACTCTAATTATAAAGCTGTGTAATGAACATGATTGAATAAATTTTTTTTTCCGAAAATATAAAGACTGTAGCATCGTCAGGAAAGTTACTCTTGGTTTAGCAGGGAAAAAGGATACTGATGTCTAACAGTATACTTTTTGATTACTAGGAAAGAGCTTTTCTTTTTCGTTTTTTTTTTTTTTTTTTTAATGATTCCCTTCACACCAGTTTTTTGTACTTATTATGTGGCTCTTTCTACTAAAGCAAAAGTGCAGTGTAGAAAATCTGGCTGCTGCTGCTAAGTCGCTTCAGTCGTGTCTGACTCTGTGCGATCCCATAGACGGCAGCCCACCAGGCTCCCCCGTCCCTGGGATTCTCCAGGCAAGAACACTGGAGTGGGTTGCCATTTCCTTCTCCAGTGCATGAAAGTGAAAAGTGAAAGTGAAGTCGCTCAGTCGTCTCTCTTTGCGACCCCATGGACTGCAGCCAACCAGGCTCCTCCATCCGTGGGATTTTCCAGGCAAGAGTACTGGAGTGGGTTGCCATTGCCTTCTCCAGAAAATCTGGCTATTGAGGTGATAAAAATAATCACTACTGTGAACCTACAGTATAAACCTCATTCAACTACGTTACCATAACTTTGAGATGCAAATATTACTGTTCTCTCTTACAGAGCAACAGAAACTCAAATAAGTTTAATAAATATCCCAGGAAAAAGGTAGGTATTAGAACCAAACAAAGCAATTTAACCACTGGTGACTCCTCCCTCTGCTTCACCCCTGACATCTAAGGAATCATGAAATCTTCAACCTCCAGTGTTTCCCCACACTGCCAACGTGGCTCCATTCTAACACCTTATTTTAGGCCCCCATCATTTCTTGTCTAGATTAAAGGAAATGCATTCTAATTGGCCCACCAACCTCAAGCTTTGCACTGCTCTAATCCATTTTCCACATCACAAATCAAAATCAGTTCAGTTCAGTCACTCAGTCGTGTCTGACTCTTTGAGACCCCATGAATTGCAGCATGCCAGGCCTCCCTGTCCATCACCAACTCCTGGAGTTCACCGAGACTCACGTCCATCGAGTCGGTGATGCCATCCAGCCATCTCATCCTCTGTCATCCCCTTCTCCTCCTGCCCCCAATCCCTCCCAGCATCAGAGTCTTTTCCAATTAGTCAACTCTTCGCATGAGGTGGCCAAAGTACTGGAGTCTCAGCTTTAGCATCAGTCCTTCCAAAGAAATCCCAGGGCTGGTCTCCTTCAGAATGGACTGGTTGGATCTCCTTGCAGTCCAAGGGACTCTCAAGAGTCTTCTCCAACACCACAGTTCAAAAGCATCAAGTCTTCGGCGCTCAGCTTTGTTCACCGTCCAACTCTCACATCCATCCATACATGACCACTGGAAAAACCATAGCCTTGACAAGAACCATAGCCTTGACTAGATGAACCTTTGTTGGCAAAGTAATGTCTCTGCTTTTGAATATGCTATCTAGGTTGGTCATAACTTTCCTTCCAAGGAGTAAGCGTCTTTTAATTTCATGGCTGCAGTCACCATCTGCAGTGATTCTGGAGCCCAGAAAAATAAAGTCTGACGCTGTTTCCACTGTTTCCCCATCTATTTCCCATGAAGTGATGGGACCAGATGCCATGATCTTCGTTTTCTGAATGTTGAGCTTTAAGCCAACTTTTTCACTCTCCTCTTTCACTTTCAGCAAGAGACTCTTTAGCTCCTCTTCACTTTCTGCCATAAGGGTGGTGTCATCTGCATATCTGAGGTTATTGATGTATCTTCCAGCAATCTTGATTCCAGCTGGTGCTTCTTCCAGTCTCATGAACAAGACAAAAGGAAATCATTCCATAAGACTCCTTAAGTACAACACACAATGATTTAAAAGAATGTGGTAAACCATCTCCATGGAACCTCCAAATAACATTCAATTATTCGACTAGAAAAGGAACAAATGTTTTAGAGAGATATAACAAACTGAAACCACATGAATCTACTCAAGCACTTGGAAGGGAAAAAGGTAGAATATAGTTGCCAAGAAAAAGAACTGTCTTAAAAATACCACAGATCAATGGGGAGAAGAAAGAATGGATTTTAAAAAGATGGAATAATCTGTAATTAGCACATACAGTCTTCCAATGCAAGAGTACTGCTCAATGTAGTTGCTAAAACTACAAGGTATTGCAAAAATTTACATTATTTATCTGCATCAGCAAACCTCTATCTGCATAGACACCATCAAAAACAATCTCTTACCTAACAAATCTAAACTACACAATGTGAAAAGTAGTGCAGTTTCAAATTAAAGTGGAGTTACTACAGGATTCTAAAATAATCAAATTTAAAAGAAAAAATGTATTGCTTCTTATATCAGAAATAATTAAAAGAAACTAGAAATAAAACTAGTATTCAAATTTATCTGAAAAACAAAAGGGCATTCCATAAAATTATTATTATTATTATTTTATTTTAGGCAAGGGAAAGTGGGCAAAGGAAGGGATCCATGAGGATGGGAGGGAAATGGGAAGGATGAGGGGGGAGATGGTGGGGAGGAGTATATGTAAATTCTTAACTGATGGATTTCTATTTTTAATCATAAAGAACATTTAAAAAATCATGTTTAATTTATCTTATATTTGGAAAATTTGCAGATTTGGAGATGGTGCTGGTTGCAATAATAACCAGTTAGTGTATGATAATAAGACTAGAAAAGCATCTGGAGATAAGAAGTTCAGGGAACTAAAAGTACAGTTTGGGTGTCCTCTCATCTTATACACATCTTGTCATTTTGTAATTGTAGGTCTATCTTTACAACAATGTGTTATATAGGACAGGATCACATTTATCACTGCTTCCTCCCTAATGCCCAGAATGGTACCTGACCCGTAAAATACTCAATAAACATTTACAAAATGAACAAATAAGTCTATTTTTAAAAAAAAATTCTGAAAATCATTCCTGACTTGAGAGCTGCATCCTGGGACACCACTGTCTTCACTCCACGTGGACCACTTCTTGTGGGCGGCCTTGTGGATAATAACATTTACTGCTGCTATGGATGCTGTGAGAAGGACTCTTTGTAATTCTCTATGGTATTTAGTGTAGGGGATTGCTGAGGAAGTAATTCACTCCCTTACACAATATTCCATCCATTAGGACCCACAAGTGAAACTTCTCTAGGATTTCATTGCTAGGAAGATTTGTGACTCTTCTGAGTGAACTGACAATTTGTGAGGCTCATAAGTGAATATGTTTTCCTCTTTGCTTTGTCTATTACAGCCAGATTTGTATAGGTGTGAGTGGGGTATTAAAGTCTCCCACTATTATTGTGTTAATTTCTCCTTTCATACTTGTTAGTATTTGTCTTACATATTTCGGTGCTTCTATGTTGGGTGCATATATATTTATAATTGTTATATCTTCTTCTTGGATTGTTCCTTTGATCATTATGTAGTGACCTTCTTAGTCTCATTTTCAGAGCCTTTGTTTTAAAGTCTATTTTATCTGAGTATTGCTACTCCTACTTTCTTTTGGTCCCTGTTTACATGGAAAATCTTTTTCCAACCCTACACTTTCAGTCTGTATGTGTCCCCTGTTTGGAGGTGGGACTCTTGTAGACAACATATGTAGGGGTCTTGTTTTTGTATCCATTTGGCCAGTCTTTGTCTTTTGGTTGGGGCATTCAGCCCATTAACGTTTAAGGTAATTATTGATAAGTATGATCCCGTTGCCATTTACTTTATTGTTTTGGATTCTAATTTATACATCCGTTTTGTATTTCCTGTCTAGAGAATGTCCTTTAGTTTTTGTTGGAAAGCTGGTTTGGTGGTGCTGAATTCTCTCAGCTTTTGCTTGTCTGTAAAGCTTTTGATTTCTCCTTCATATTTGAATGAGATCCTTGCTGGGTACAATAATCTGGGCTGTAGGTTATTTTCTTTCATCACCTTAAGTATGTCTTACCAATCCCTCCTGGCTTGGAGAGTTTCTATTGAAAGATCAGCTGTTATCCTTATGGGAATTCCCTTGTGTGTTATTTGTTGCTTTTCCCTTGCTGCTTTTAATATTTGTTCTTTGTGTTTGATCTTTATTAATTTGATTAATATGTGTCTTGGGGTGTTTCGCTTTGGGTTTATCCTGTTTGAACTCTCTGGGTTTCTTGGACTTGAGTGATTATTTCCTTCCCCATTTTAGGGAAGTTTTCAACTTTTATCTCCTCAAGTAATTTCTCATGGTCTTTCTTTTTATCTTCTTCCTCTGGGACCCTATGATTCAAATGTTGTAACGTTTAATATTGTTCTGGAGGTCTCTGAGATTGTCCTCATTGCTTTTAATTTGTTTTTCTTTTTTTCTCCTCTGATTCATTTATTTCTATCATTCTATCTTCTAATTCACTAATCCTATCTTCTGCCTCTGTTATTCTACTGTTTGTTGCCTCCAGAGTGTTTTTGAACTCATTTATTGCATTATTCATTATATATTGACTCTTTTTTATTTCTTCTAGGTCCTTGTTAAACCTTTCTTGCATCTTCTCAATTCTTGTTTCCAGGCTATTTATCTGGGATTCCATTTTGATTTAAAGATTTTGGATTAATTTCACTATCATTATTCGGAATTCTTTATCAGATAGATTCCCTATCTCTTCCTCTTTTGTTTGGTTTGGTGGGCATATAAAATTATTTTTTAAATATTTATCTGAAAACTATATCCTACAGATTCAATTGCAGCTTAACAAATTCATTCAGACAAGCGGTGTTTGGAACTATACACCACAGTCAAAGTTACACAGGCAATGAAAATCCATCATTATTCAAGAGTATTAAGAGAATCTTAAAAATCACCTAAGGCATACAAGGAGACAATAGTGAAAAACAGTGGATTTCTTTTCCTCAACTTTCTACTATTCCCTATTTTTCAAATGAACAGAGGTTGGAAATTCATATACAGTTTGTTGAATGAAGCCTCCCTGAAAAGAAAACCAAGAACACCCGTTGATGAAGCAAAACCAAGCTTACGATTAACAGCACCTACTACAGTAAAGGGCACTAGCATTTTGAGGCAATTCTGAAGGTTTCACTGGGATCAGTTCAAGGCCTGCTAAAAGCCACAGTTTCAGATCCTAGCTTCAAAAACTGCAGTTTTGAAGTAGGGGGCCATAGAGCCCCCCACCCAAGGATCTCTCCAACCACAATATGGAGAAAAATTTCACATAGGGGAGAGCTCCAAAAGAATCAACAGGTTTTTTTGTTCAAAGTCTGTAAGACCAAGTTCACTGGGAGCAGATGAGCATGGGACCTACAAATTCACCTTCATGCAGGCTCCAGGAGCCAGTGAGTTCAGAAGGTTTCAAGGGTGTTCAAACAGGATAAAATCTGCATTGAAACCCATAACAAAACCTTCGTGCAGGCTCCAGGAGCCAGTGAGTTCAGAAGGTTTCAAGGGTGTTCAAACAGGATAAAATCTGCATTGAAACCCATAACAAAACCTTGAGGGCTTTCCTCTGTTTTTTGTCCCTGGGAGTCTAGGACTGGTAGATCTCCCTTCCAAACGCTCAACCACCAAGGCCCTGCACATAGCCAGGATTAGAGATGGCCAACCATGATTAACTGGTTCCAAATAGGAAAAGGAGTACGTCAAGGCTGTATATTGTCACCATGTTTATTTAACTTATATGCAGAGTACATCATGAGAAATGCTGGACTGGAAGAAACACAAGTTGGAATCAAGATTGCCGGGAGAAATATCAATAACCTCAGATATGCAGATGACACCACCCTTATGGCAGAAAGTGAAGAGGGGCTAAAAAGCCTCTTGATGAAAGTGAAAGTGGAGAGTGAAAAGGTTGGCTTAAAGCTCAACATTCAGAAAACGAAGATCATGGCATCTGGTCCCATCACTGCATGGGAAATAGATAGGGAAACAGTGGAAACAGTGTCAGACTTTGTTTTTCTGGGCTCCAAGATCACTGCAGATGGTGACTGCAGCCATGAAATTAAAAGACGCTTACTCCTTGGAAGGAAAGTTATGACCAACCTAGATAGCATATTCAAAAGCAGAGACATTACTTTACCAACAAAGGTTCGCCTAGTCAAGGCTATGGTCTTTCCTGTGGTCATGTATGGATGTGAGAGCTGGACTGTGAAGAAGGCTGAGCGCCGAAGAATTGATGCTTTTGAACTGTGGTGTTGGAGAAGACTCTTGAGAGTCCCTTGGACTGCAAGAAGATCCAACCAGTCCATTCTGAAGGAGATCAATCCTGGAATTTCTTTAGAAGGAATGATGCTAAAGCTGAAACTCCAGTATTTTGGCCACCTCATGCGAAGAGTTGACTCATTGGAGAAGACTCTGATGCTGGGAGGGATTGAGGGCAGGAGGAGAAGGGGACGACAGAGGATGAGATGGCTGGATGGCATCACTGACTCGATGGATGCGAGTCTGAGTGACCTCCGGGAGCTGGTGATGGACAGGGAGGCCTGGCGTGCTGCGGTTCATGGGGTCGCAAAGAGTCGGACACGACTGAGCGACTGATCTGATCTGATCTGATCTGAACCATGATTTGATAAGCCAGTATAAGATGTGCATAGGAGGTTTGCCTCAGGCTGCCTGTGCTGAGTCAGACTGCTGCTGCTGCTGCTAAGTCACTTCAGTCGTGTCCGACTCTGCGTGACCCCATAGACGTCAGCCCACCAGGCTCTCCTGCCCCTGGGATTCTCCAGGCAAGAAAACTGGAGTGGGTTGCCATTTCCTTCTCCAATGCATGAAAGTGAAAAAGTAAAAGTGAAGTCGCTCAGACTACTTCTCCTCAAACAAATTAAATCTGTAACTCAAACTCTGGCTCTTATCTTTCTACATGGCATGATTTCACCAAGCATAATTTAGAATTACAACAGATTCTTTCGAAAGCTTTTGGTATGAATGGTTCATTTGAGAGGCCCCTTAGGGAAAAACAGGGGGCAAACTCTCAAACATATAGAGTTTTTGCATTTTTAAATCAACATGAAGAAGCTTCCAGAAGAAATTCAAATGCCAAATCTGTTTCCTTATGAAATTCACAGGGAAGACAAAGTTCATAGAGAACAGCAAAGGCACAGAAAAAGCCAAATGAAAAATGCAAAAAAACTTACAACTCTCTCAAACCTACTGATCTTTATCCTGCTCTTCCTGTTTCTCTATTGTATGTCCCTCCGCTCTCCCCTGCCCTGTTCTTCCTTCCCCTGACTTGTTCCCTTTTCTCCTGGCTGATCAGAAACTTGTCAAATGAGGGCAAGTCCCTATGGCTGAAGTAAACCTCGATCTCATTCTGAACTGAGAGGCAGTATCAAAGATTTCCCAAAACCTCCACAAAATAGAAGTTTATAGAGAAACAGAGTATTCTAGGAGGTACCTAAGTTTATATCACCTGGTTCATACTGCTAGCAAGAGCCTCAGGCAGAAAATATTGAATTAATGGGTAGAAGAGGAAGATCCTCAGAGTGACTTGAGACCCCTATCCACATAGAAACAGAGGTTTAGAAAAACTGTACATGATGGGCAAGGTCTTTGGGAGACTACCACCAAAATCTGCCCTGTGAAGTTACATTGGACTCTAGCGCAGTTCTGCTGGCAAAGAGAGGAAAGTCCTCTGGAGACGTCAGAGATGGCCTCTTTAATGCCCTTAGACAGGAATCAAGGGCAGATCCTGAAGCACTCGCAATCCCAGCTCTCTCTTCATGTTTTATGAGCAGCCTTAAACCAGAAATGGGAAGTTATGAAAAACAGCCACATTTTCAGGTCTTCAATTTCATACTGTACATTTTAAAGGAGCCTCAAAACAAAAGCAGAATAAGGCCCAGAATAAACTAATGCCCTTACAGATAAAATCAGATGCTCCCATTCCAGATATTAATATAGTCTTCTGATAAAGACATCAGCAGATTTTGTAACCAGAAGTGACAATCAGTAAACAATTGCTCCGTATTAGCCAAGAAAATGAAGGAAAAAACTGTGACAGTGTTTCTAAAGTGAATCAAGTATCCATTTCACCCATCAACTCAAAAGGAGAAATTTCACTAATTACTGATACTGCTGGTACATTATCAACCTTAAACCCACCATTGTTATACAAGCCCTCTCTGAGTGTCAACAAAGTACTCAGATAACGGGTATCTCCAATACTTGTCACATTTTCCATGTGCCAGTACCCAGCTTTGAATCTTTATTCAAGGAACATTCTGGAGAAGGAAATGGCAACCCACTCCAATATTCTAGACTGGAAAATCCCATGGACAGAGGAGCTTGACAGGCTACTGTCCATGGGGTCACAAAGAGTTGGACACACCTGAGCAACTTCACTTCTTTCTCCTATGAGACACTAGACTCAGTGACTCATAAGAAAGAATGCAAACAGAATTTTTAGATCAAATGCTCTCCTAATGACTTCTTCCTTGAACTCCTGAGGACTCTGTTATTCATCAAAGCAAAATTAATTTGGACTCCGAGCCCAAACTGAATATCTCAAGAAGGCCAGATTTCTTGTTCTATATATATTTATTTATGTATATAAACATACAATTATACTGGCAGAAGTATTAGGGCTGAATAGATCAAGGTTCAGAAAACCACTACCCAAATGCTGGGCTTTGCTGGTGGCTCAGATGGTAAAGAATTTGCCTCCAATGAAGGAGACCCAGATTCAATTCCTGGGTCAAGAAGACCTCCTAGAGAAGCTTACCCAGTTGAGTATTCTTGCCTAAAGAATTCCATGGACAGAAGAGCCTGGGGGACTACAATTCACAGAGTCACAGAGAGTAGGACACGAAGAGTAACTAATACATTCAGACTCTCTGAGATGAGAATGTAAGGAAGGACTAAAACACAATAGCTGACAGCCTAATCAAGAAAACACTTATCACGCTCTTCTTGGGGTCTTTCAAGGCTGCAATCAAGGTATGGGCCAGACGGCACATTCATTTAGAGGCTCAAATGGGGACAAATTCAACATCATTCAAGGGACTGGCAGAATTTATTTCCTTGTGGTTGGAGAACTGATAGCCCAGCCTTTCAGCTGGCTAGGACTAGAGATCACCTTCCCTTTGATCCTCGGAAGGTGTCTGCCGTTCATTGCCATGTGGGTTTCCTCAATATGGCTGCCTTCATCATCAAGCCAACACCTAGAATCTGTTCTCTCGTCTCTCAGAAAGGAGTCTTTTGGGATAAAACACAGTCACACAATTCTATTTTATCACCTTTGCCATATAATGTAATTAATTACAAGAGTGACACACCATCACCCTTTGCCATAGTCTCTGAGTGACGGAGGTGAGGCAAACTGAAGAAGAGGGGATTACACAAAGGCGCGAATGCCCGGAAGGTCCTCAAAAACTTAAACACGGAATTATCATTATGACTCAGCAATTCTACTCCTGAGTATGTATCCAAAAGAACTTCAAACAGATACTCAACAATATACCTGCACACAAATGTTCACAGCAACAATATCCACAATCACCGAAAACTAAAAATAATTCAAATGTCCACTAACCAATTACAAACACATTTCCTACAGAAACAATAACCAAATAAATTTCTTACAGCAACAAAAACAAGCCAAAAAAAAAAAAAACACACACAAAAAAACCCCAGTGGTATTGTCATGCAAGGGAATATTATTCATCCATAAAATCAGGGATGAAATACTGATGCATGCTACAACACGAATCCTGTATTCTGCTTCACTTACTATTAAGCATATCTAAAGTTCTTATTTTCATATACAGTATTTACAGTTATAGAAGATTTATTTAATTTCCTTGTAGGTTCAAATTCTCTGGTGAAATTCTTTATATGTTTAGCTATTTTCTCCACATTTCCCCCAAATTTCTTTAACACAGTACTTATACTTATTTTATAGTCTTTTCAGCCAATTTTAGTATCTAGAGAGACACCACATGTGGGTCGATTCTAATGTCTGTTTTATTGTTTCTCTTGGTTTTGAGTCGTTAGGTGTTCCCCTCTTTTGGTGTATCTAATAAACAGGCACTAAATGACAGATAATTTATACACAACGGTATGTGTATACAATGTGTCTTCTAGAAAACCATTCATCCAACAAATATTTAGTCAGCACTCACTATGTGCCAGGTACCATGTGCAAGTGATACAGTAAAAAACAGAGCACAACCTTTGTTAGCAAGCAGCAGCTTACTATCCAGAAGTAGATACTTAACCGACCTCTACAATGGGCAAAAGGGGCTATAAAATGAGATTGCTGCTATACACCTTACCCATTACCTCTTCTCTCTCCCTTGATCACTCCAGTCACATAATTCCATACTCTTTGTTCAACATCAAGTACTCTTTAACCTCATTACTTTGGCACTTGTGAACAGTTTCTACTCAGTAAACCTTGTTTTTCTCCCTGATTATCCCATGACATGTCCTGTGACGGCCTTAAACAGCATGCAAAACCTCATTAAAATTGTGAATAAACTCTACCCTAGAGCATGCCCTTTCCCCATTCCCTGTCCTGTGTTTCTTATTTTTTGTGTATTGTTTGCCTCTTGAGAAATTTGTATGCAGGTCAGGAAGCAACAGTTAGAACTGGACATGGAACAAGAGACTGGTTCCAAATAGGAAAAAGAGTACGTCAAGGCTGTATATTGTCACCCTGTTTATTTAACTTCTATGCAGAGTACATCATGAGAAATGCTGGACTGGAAGAAGCATCAGCTGGAATCAAGATTGCTGAGAGAAATATCAATAACCTCAGATATGCAGATGATACCACCCTTATAGCAGAAAGTGAAGAGGAACTAAAAGCCTCTTGATGAAGGTGAAAGACGAGAATGAAAAAGTTGGCTTAAAGCTCAACATTCAGAAAACGAAGATCATGGCATCTGGTCCCATCACTACATGGGAAATAGATGGGGAAACAGTGGAAACAGTGTCAGACTTTATTTTTCTGGGCTCCAAAATCACTGCAGATGGTGACTGCAGCCATGAAATTAAAAGACGCTTACTCCTTGGAAGGAAAGTTATGACCAACCTAGATAGCATATTCAAAAGCAGAGACTTTACTTTGCCAACAAAGATCTGTCTAGTCAAGGCTATGGTTTTTCCAGTGGTCATGTATGGATGTGAAAGCTGGACTGTGAAGAAGGCTGAGCGCTGAAGACTTGATGTTTTTGAACTGTGGTGTTGGAGAAGACTCTTGAGAGTCCCTTGGACTGCAAGGAGATCCAACCAGTCCATTCTGAAGGAGATCAGCCCTGGGATTTCTTTGGAAGGAATGATGCTAAAGCTGAAACTCCAGTATTTTGGCCACCTCATGTGAAGAGTTGACTCACTGGAAAAGACTCTGATGCTGGGAGGGATTGGGGGCAGGAGGAGAAGGGGACGACAGAGGATGAGATGGCTGGATGGCATCACTGACTCAATGAATATGAGTCTGAGTGACCTCCGGGAGTTGGTGATGGACAGGGAGGCCTGGCGTGCTACGATTCATGGGGTCGCAAAGAGTCAGACACGACTGAGCGACTGATCTGGTCTGATCTGATAGCATATGTTCTATGAGGGCAGGAATAGTTTGGTGGTTTTGGTGTAGTTTGATCCCTACTATATCCAGGCACTTCAAACAATGTTAGACCAGCAGCATGCACTATGTTAAATATCTAAGGAATAGATGAGTAAACACTTTTAAACGTGAAAAATGAAGTATAGGGTTGTTGTTGTTTAGTCACTAAGCTGTGTCCAACTCTGAGCAACACCACTGTCTGAAGCTGTCTTTCACCCCAGGCTGCCCTATCCACTATCTCCTGGAGTTCACTCAAACTCATGTCCATTGAGTCACTGATGCCATTCAACCAGCTGATCCTCTATTGCCCCCTTCTCCTCCTACCTTCGCTCTTTTCTACTGAGTCGGCTCTTAGCATCAGACAGCCAAAGTACTGGCATTTCAGCTTCAGCATCAGTCCTTCCAATGAATATTCAAGGACTGATGTCCTTTAGGATGGACTGGTTTCATCTCCATGCTGTCCACGAGACTCTTAAGGGTCTTCTCCAGCACCATTGTTAGAAAGCATCAATCCTTTGGCACTCAGCCTTCTTTATGGTCCAACTCTCACATCCATACATGACCACTGGAAAAACCATAGCTTTGACTAGACAGACCTTTGTCAGCAAAGTCATGTCTATGCTTTTTAACATGCTGTCTAGGTTGGTCACAGCTTTTCTTCCAAGGAGCAAATATCTTTTCATTTTGTGCTGTGCACAGTGATTTTAGAGCCCAAGAAAATAAAATTTGGCACTGTTTCCATCTTTCCCATCTATTTGCCATGAGGTGATGGGACTAGATGCCATGATTTCAGTTTTTCGAATATTGCATTTTAGGCCAGCTTTTACACTCTCCTCTTTCACCTTCGTCAAGAAGTTCTTTAGTTCCTCTTCACTTTCTGCCATAAGGGTGGTGTCATCTGCATATCTGAGGTTATTGATATTTCTCCCATCAATCTTGATTCCATCTTGTGCTTCATCCAGCCCGGCATTTCACATGATGTACTCTGCATATAAGTTGAATAAGCAGAGAGACAACATACAGCCTTGACGTACTCCTTTCCCAATTTTGAACCAGTCCATTGTTCCATGTTTGGTTCTAACTGTTGCTTCTTGTCCTGCATAAAGTTTCTCAGGAGACAGGTCAGGTGATCGGTTATTCCCATCTCTTGAAGAATTTTCCATAGTTTGCTGTGATCCACACAGTCAAAGGCTTTAGCACAGTCAACGAAGCAGAAGTAAATGATTCCCTAGAATTCCCATGATTTTTCTATGATCCAGCAGGTACTGGCAATATGATCTCTGGTTCCTCTGCCATTTTGAAATCCAGCTTGTACATCTGAAAATTCTGGTTCACATACTGCTGAAGTCTAGCTTGAAGAATTCTGACCATATCTTGCTAGCATTGGAAATGACTGCAATTGTACGGCAGTTTGAACATTCTTTGGCATTGCCTTTCTTTGGGGTTGGAATGAAAACTAACTTTTTCCAGTCTTGTGGCCACTGCTGAGTTTTCCAAATTTGCTGGTGGATAGAGTCCAGTATGAACAGCATCATCTTTTAGGATATGAGATAGCTCAACTGGAATTCCATCATCTCCACTAGGGTAATTCAGGGAAAATATATAGTAGAGGACCTAATCTAATACATACAGTGAAGCAATGTCTCTGTGAGAAATGTTATGTTTAAGCCAAGACCGAAACTATGTGGAGAAGACAATCAAGACCAAAGACAGAAGCAGAATCAATACACCCATGTCAGAACTAGGCACAAAAGTTTCAAAAATCTGAACGATGTCACAGGAGACTGGCTCATCCGATACAAAGAGCAAGGTGACACGGTTTCAGTTTGAAGAGACAAACATAGGAGAACTATTCAAAGGATTTAAATCAGTCATCACTGAAGAGTTTCTAAGCACAAGCATATGATCAAATCAGGATATGTGAAACATCACTCAAGTTTTAGTGTCAAAAAGTAACTGAACAGGACAAGACTGGCTACAAGGAGAGGACTTAGAAGGTTGGTGAAGTAATCCAGTCTATACGATGTTAGTTGGAACCTGGAGTTAGCGTGAGGACCAAAAAAAAAAAAAGGTAATAGATTAGAAAGATATTTAAGTAATTCTCTTCAGCAATATTTATCAAGAACTCCTGAGTTTCTATCTGGTGAAATGCTGGCATTTTCTCAGGCAGGAAAGAATGAAAAATGAGAAGTTGATAGTAAGAGTCAGCAAACTTTTTTCTGAATAGGCCAGCTAGTAAATATGCCAGGCTTTGTGGGTCTCTGACACAGTTATTCAACTTGGCCATTATCATGGCACGGCAGTCACAGACACTTGTAAAGGAAAAAGCATGGCTATGTTCCAATAAAATTTTATTTACAAAAACAGGTGTTCATGGAGCCACCAAAAGGCAGTCCCTGGCTAGAGAGAAGAGGATGAAGTGGGCTTCCAACTTGTTACTTTTTATGGTGTCTCAATGTCATCAGGTCAACTTGGCTAAGAAGCAAGTAGATATGCAGTTCCAAGGTGATATCTTTGGGGCCCAAAACCAGTGCAGACGGTGACTGCAGCCATGAAATTAAAAGACACTTGCTCCTTGGAAGAAAAGTTATGACCAACCTAGACAGCTTATTAAAAAGTCCATCTGTGGAGAAGGAAATGGCAACCCACTCCAGTATTCTTGCCTGGAGAATCCCATGGAGGGAGGGGCCTGGTAGGCTACAATCCACGGGTCACAAAGAGTCGGGCATGACTGAGCTACTTAACTTTCATGACCAATATGGAAGAAAAGGGGGGAAGAATAGGTAAAACTATAAAATTATAGTTTAGAAGTTTATTATACTATAAAAATACAGTTTTGAAGGGCACTGTCATATGTCATAGGCCAGGGGTAGATATTTTTGGCTTTATTGCCCATACTGTCTTTGTGGTACGAAAATTGCATCAGATTATACTAAACGGTGAGCATTTCTGAAGTTTGAATTTCATAGAAATTCTTCACTTGTTTTGGGGGAAAAAAAAAAGTCCATCTAGTCAAAGCTATGGTTTTTCCAGTAGTCATGTATGGATGTGAGAGTTGGACTATAAAGAAAGCTGAGCACCGAAGAATTGATGCTTTTGAACTGTGGTGTTGGAGAAGACTCTTGAGAGTCCCTTGGACTGCAAGGAGATCCAACCAGTCCATTCTGAAGGAGATCAGCCCTGGGTGTTCTCTGGAAGGACTGACGCTAAAACTGAAATTCCAGTACTTTGGCCACCTCATGCAAAGAGCTGACTCATTGGAAAAGACCCTGATGCTGGGAGGGATTGGGGGCAGGAAGAGAAGGGGATGACAGAGGATGAGATGGCTGGATGGCATCACTGACTCGATGGATGTGAGTCTGAGTGAACTCCAGGAGTTGGTGATGGACAGGGAGGCCTGGCGTTCTGCGATTCATGGGGTCGGGAAGAGTCGACACGACTAAGCGACTAAACTGAACTGAACACAGTTTAACATATGTATGATATGACATGTTAGCACATAAAGTTCTCCTAATCTTTAATCTCTGAAATTAAATTGTGTAAGTTGTTGTGTAAGTGCCCAGAAAAATAACTGGAGAAATCCGTGTCCTACTTACACTTTTTATAGACCAGGCACTGAGGATAGTTTTATATTGTAAAAGATCACTGATATTTAGTCAACTAAAAACTGTCTTAAAGTAATTCTTATTTTGTACTGTTTTTATTTTTACCTGTTATTTTCTGTGTACTTTAGGACCCACATACTTGGGAAAAATGAATACTCTAGATATTAACAGATATTAATAAGAATACTTCCTGGTTACTTAAAAAAAATACACATATCACACACTGGATTTTGTGAGAGGGAATGGTTGCCAGTAACCTTCGCAAAAAAAAATTTCAGTGGGAATGAGGAAAGGAGAAAGATGTAGACTACGGCTAAGGGGTAAAGTGTGAAAATGACAGCAAGTGAGGACAATTCTTCTAAGGCTGTGAAAGGACAGAGAACTAAAGCGGCAGCCCTGGTGCGACAAGAGGTTCCCGTGCTCTCAGAAGAGGAGGAGGACAATTTCCCCTCCCCACAAACTGGAAGCACCATGGTGTGAGGGACCACCGGCCTCTTTTATCACCACGAGCTACTCACTAAGCTCAGGGGTCAGTACCTTTTTGACTGAGTTCGTTTAACAGCAGTGATAATGGAAGGGTGCTAAAAGACAAGGATAATTTTAAGACATGGAAGAGAGAAAATATCATCAGTGAAGACTGCAGCCCATGAGGGCGATATAGCCGACATCTGGGACATAAGAGGAAGAACTGGCTTTACGGAGGATGGGAAATATCTTATTCATTGTAAGACAAAAGAAGAAAAACAATGGATGATTGAGTATTCAGGTAAATATGGACAAGAAGTTGAGGATACTTCCTAATCAGAGGTCCAGCTTGCCAAAAATCCTGTTATGCGTGAAATAACACAACACAATGATGAAGAATCGCCCAGTTCAGAAAGGGCAATAAGAAACACTGAGATGAAAAGGTCTTGCAGACTAATTCAAATCACAAGGTGAAAGTCTACAGAGATACTCTTTTCTCATGAGAAAAAAAATGAATTAATTTTTCCTTGATGGTGGGGAGAAGTGTAGAGACAGGGGGAAGACATACACTCTGACTTCTGCCGTTCTTCCTTAGAAGACTTCAGCTGCTGCAGAAGCTGTTGAGGAGATGTTCTTGGGATCTACAGCGACACAGAGCTATACCACTCTCCACCAGAAACATGTGTATGACTTATGTTTTATGCATATGGACAGGAGCTCAACGGAAAGACACAGCAACATCATGTTTCAAACATTAAAGAAAAACCACCAATAGACGAAATCCATATAGCTAACGGCACATTTCTTTATCACCACGTTTTCTCCTATGAAAGTCAAATACTCATTAAATACAATGCTTAAGTGGCTTCTTCCTCTTTTTAACTTGTGCCATTCAAAATAATCCAAGTGTAAACAACATGGATTTTTTGTTTAATCCAACATGAATATTTTAAAAAGCAAAAACTGCATTTTATATTACACTTCGGACAAAATGTTTGGTCTCAGGACACGTACTGGAAAGATTAGAGTAAAATAGTTTCTCACCTTGACCACTCCATCAAAGCCAGGGATTGTGTTAACCTTTGCTTTCTTAGCTAATAATTTGCTTTCAATCTTGTCACCCATGGCTTGAATAGCATGTGTATCAGGTCCAATGAAAATGACATCTTCTGCGGCCTGTGGAGAAATGCAAGTAGAAATTTGTAACAAAAACATTACAGTGCTTGATATGGAGTCACAGTTTCATAATAAAAACCCATATGTATACTTACTAGTTACTCACAGGCCATAAACAACTTAAAAGCAAGCATTTGAGCCAACATGTTACAATATATGATACAGTATTTCATATAATGTAAGTGTGCAAAGATACCTGAAACAAAGTCTGGTCAGAGAAAAATAATAAAAAGAAATTCGACATGATATTAACAGTATTCTTTGGAAAAGCAAATTTTATGGCGTTGGAGCTATATCTAGTACTCTGCCACCCAATCTAAACAGTAAATTCACCTTTCAAATGTCTTACAAATCTTTGTATTCTCAATGACCCACAGCATAGTGCATTTTCAATGAACACCAACTCTCTGTCAGACTTTGAGCTAAGTGGAGGGGATAACCTAGGCAAAAATCACAAGATATCAATTAATTCAAGGGGACATGAAACAGATCACCAGTACCTCAGAGAAAGAGACAAATTAAAGTATGGAATTTTAATATCCTTGTGACTACAAGAACTGAATAAAGAATACAGTAGCAATTTACCAGGTAGAGTTAACGGTTTCAATAAAAGCTACTAAAATCACATTTAGTTCCCCAGCAATAGGCCCATCTCTCTGTGTTGATGTTATTAAAGTAAACAGAAAGCTCATGGACACTAATAAGGAACAGAACAGAGTATTATAATGGAGGTAGTGCCAATGTAGAGCACAGTCTAGAGAAATAAAGAAGGGGTTTGCTGAGGTAAAGGATGTGGTCATTGGGTAGAGAATTGAGGTTAGATATGAAAAAGCAAAAGTCAGATTTACGCAGAGCATCACTGGAATAAGGTGCCTAACTGTTGATTCTCTCACCATCTCTGGCCACGGTCAGTATAAAGAATAAATCATATAATTAACATCTCATATTCTATCTACTGGCACTGCAGCCTGAAAAGGCTCTTGGCTTCAGAAAGCAGCTTCATTTTCCTGATGGGAATATCATACAGAGTAGCTTCTGCAGTGTGTTGCTTGGTTGCTCTCTGCCATCGTGGCAAAGAAGATTCACCCCAAAGACTTCTGCTCCTTGGAAGAAGAGCTATGACAAACCTAGACACCATATTAAAAAGCAGAGACATCACTTTGCCAGCAAAGATTTGTGTAGTCAAAGCTATGGTTTTCCCAATAGTCCTATGTGGATGTGAGAGCTGGACCATAAAGAAGGCTAAGCACCGAAAAATTGATGCTTTGCAATTGTGGTGGTGGAGAAGACTCTGGAGAGTCCCTTGGGCAGCAAGGAGATCAAACCAGTTAATTCTAAAGGAAATCAACCCTGACTATTCATTGGAAGGACTGATGCTGAAGCTGAAGCTCCAATACTTTGGCCACCTGATGCAAAGAACTGACTCATTGTAAAAGACCCTGATGCTGGGAAAGACTGAGGGCAAGAGGAAAAGGGGATAACAGAGGATGAGATGTTGGATGGCATCACTGACTCAATGGACATGAGTTTGAGTAAACTGTAGGAGATAGTAGCGAAGGACAGGCAAGCCTGGTGTGCTGCAGTTCATGGGGTCGCAGAGAGCTGGACATGACTAAGCAACTGAACATCAAAAGCAGGAGATGCAAAGATAACAGGAATCAACAAAGGGAATATATGAGGAGATAAATATTTGGGAGATGATATGACAATTTCAACTTTACAAAGGCTGAGCCAGTCAAGTGTGGGATAGTCAAGTGCCTGTGTTCAGGAGACAGAGACATCTGGAGGTTATAAGGCCTTATAAGATGTATAAGGTTATATGTCTAGGCTAAGATTTGGATGTTTAAAGGCATCTAACAGGAGGAAATTAAAGATCGTAGATAAAGTCACTCAGATAAAATGTACAGAAAAGCCAATGCCTTTCAACTCAGGCTCTCACTCTGACCCAAAAGCAAAACAGAAGAAAGAGGAATTTTTAAGATTCTGAGTTTAAAGCCTCTTTCGTGTGACAAGGGGGGTAAGAGGATAATAACCACCTTGCCAGTTGGATGGAAGGATTGAATAAAATAATGTTAAACAGGAAGCTGAGGGCCACAGCTATTAGTTCTTGTCTCTTACCCAGAAGTCCTGACAAAGAGAGAACACTAGAATAGGAAGACAGCTAGGTTCACAGGACCCCATGTGCATTATAGGAACGCAAACCCCAGCAGTCACTAGTGTCGCCACGAAACTGTTAGTCATTTAGTCGTGTCTGACTCTTTGCGATCCTGTAGACTGTAGTCCACCAGGCTCTTCTGTCCCTGGGATTTTCCAGGCAAGAGTGCTGGAGTGGGTTGCCATTTCCTTCTCCAGGGGATCTTCCCGAACCAGGGATCGTACCCAAGTCTCCTGCGTTGCAGGCAGATTCTTTACCGTCTAAACCACCAGAGAAGCCTGGTGTTACTACAGCAGAATGCTAGATGAGAAATCTCCTCGGCCATAACTGGTGCTCATTAAGTACATCTCCATCGAATGCTTTTATGCAGTTTTAACTGAAACTCATTTTCTTATGAAAGAAAATCATATGTGAAACCCCCAAAACGTAAAGCACATAGAAAACTGAATCGCTCTGTTCGTGGGGAAGTGACGGTAGGGCTGCACCCCACACACTCTGTGTCTCTGGAAGGATAAACTAGTCACTTTGCACTAGAGCAACAGTCATGCTCACTTCTCTTTATCCCACCCGCTAAATGCTAACTCAAGAGGAAACGATCATGTTTCAACTGTCAATTGTCTTTCCATATTCTCATTTTACTTGCTAAGATGGAGGAATTTTTATTATAAATTGTTTTAAATACCACTAAGCCAGGCAGATGTAATCAAGTACTCAGAATACCCACACAAAGAGCTGAAGAAATAACACAAAATGAGAACATCCAAAATACATGATGATTATACAGTAAAACTTCTGATGAACAAGAGCCCAATGGCCAGGAACCACTGATTAACCAGGCTTTCTAATTTGAGGAAAATTACTCACCCCAAAATGCAAAATTACCAAGAAAAAACACGCACATTAAGCATTTTAGTGACTATTCTTACTTCCGTCTAACACAAAGAAAAAAGCCAGTGGCACACTGAGTAACTACTCAAACAGATGTTTCAAGGAACTAACTTCCTTTTTATCTTCTTATGTTTTGGTAGTACTCCCTGGGTTAGCCTTTAAATGTAATTATGGCAAATTGAGACAGCAGTATCATAGCTCCTGACCCCCATCATTCTTTGACCAAAAAAGCAAGGCTAAGATGTATGGTAATTACAAAGTGACAAAGCATGTTTCAGAAGTCCTAAGTTTTTTACCAGAGTCCTTTGTGTGATTTAGAACTTAAGGCCAAAATTTATGCACTAATAAACTTTCAATACTCCACTGTTAACCCTGTATCTTTTCTTATTCGTTTTCCTTAATCACCAGTAAACCTGTTTGACATGACAAAGCAATAAAATTTACTTCTCATAACTAGGCTTTTCAAGGACCATTTAAATTTACCATGAATGACAAATATAATACCTAAATACAGGTAAATGTTTAATGGTCATGAAAAAGAGGAATTTTTTTTCATCATCATCACATCATTATAGTAATACATAAAAAAATTACAAAAAGCTGAAACCACTGTTCCTAATTGCAAAAAAAACAAAACAAAACATTGTTTTCATCTTCTAAATTCTGTGATTTCATGTTTCTGGTTGTATTTTGATAGAAAAATGGGAAAAAGGGTTCAGTTTGAGCCATATGTTAGGGAAACAGATTTAATTTACAATAGGCTTTATGTTACGAATGCAGGACAGAAATAATCATCTGTAAAAATTAGAATGTATGATATATAATTCATTCTTAGAAATACCATGACAGTAAATTGCTATACTATGAATTCAGATTCTTTTTTTCATGTATACATTTTAGACTCATCAGATCAGATCAGATCAGATCAGTCGCTCAGTCGTGTCCGACTCTTTGCGACCCCATGAACCGCAGCACGCCAGGCCTCCCTGTCCATCACCAGCTCCCGGAGGTCACTCAGACTCACACCCATCAAGTCAGTGATGCCATCCAGCCATCTCATCCTCTGTCGTCCCCTTCTCCTCCTGCCCTCAATTCCTCCCAGCATCAGAGTCTTCTCCAATGAGTCAACTCTTCGCATGAGGTGGCAAAAATACTGGAGTTTCAGCTTGAGCATCATTCCTTCCAAAGAAATTCCAGGATTGATCTCCTTCAGAATGGACTGGTTGGATCTTCTTGCAGTCCAAGGGACTCTCAAAAGTCTTCTCCAACACCACAATTCAAAAGCATCAATTCTTCAGCGCTCAGCCTTCTTCACAGTCCAGCTCTCACATCCATACATGACCACAGGAAAGACCATAGCCTTGACTAGGCGAACCTTTGTTGGTAAAGTAATGTCTCTGCTTTTGAATATGCTATCTAGGTTGGTCATAACTTTCCTTCCAAGGAGTAAGCGTCTTTTAATTTCATGGCTACAGTCACCATCTGCAGTGATTTTAGACTCATAAAGAATTACTACTTGGATAAACTATAAAAACAGGGTCAGACAGACAGGAGACATAGCTATGAAAAAACTGCCAAATTGCCTAAAGTACCTAGATTCTGGATTTTAATTTTTATTCCCTAGTAAAAGAAAAACGAATTTCTCGTAGAAAAGGCCAGTTTTGGGGCCTTCTCTGACTGGGCAGAGAAGTTAGCACATGAGATTAAGAAAAAAACTGAGTCAGTGAGAAAGCTTTCAAAAAATGATCATAGTTATCTCAAAAGCACATATTATATAAAAATGGCTACCCACTGACTGTGTTGATAACAATATGAGCATCAAAAAGAATAAAAGAAATTACAAGGTTAATTCATCTTTTCAAGACCTCAGAATAAGTCTTTTCCTGCTATCCCTGTCAAATATTTGAACTTCTTAGGCAGGTATCACCAATTTTAAAAATCATATAGCTCTCTTAAAAGCAATATATGGGAAAACTAGTTTCAGACATAAAACTAAGCAAAATAAAAGTGTCTAGGTAAAATCCCATACATAGTTTTTATGAAAAAAAAAAAAAACAAGAACTAGAATAACATCCATGGAGGAAAAAAAGCATGAGAAAGGCATGGTAACAGCAAATCAGTGTCACCTACCATTTCAAAACAAACTGAAAGACATTTTAAAATAAGAAAACATGAAATAACATAAATTAGAATTAGAAATGCTCAGAAATGAGGTGACAGACCTAAAGACAGAATTAGAAAGGCAAAAGAAAATAATTTTGGAAATCAAGACCAAACTAGAGGAAAATTAGAGTGAATAAAGAAAACAAATAATGCCTTACAAGAGATAGGAAGTCAAAGGAAGAAACTTTAAAAAAAAAATTTAAGATCCAAGAGAAAAAGACAAATACCAAAAATAAACAGAGACCATCCAACATATGAACAAGAAGAGTCTTTGGGGGGAAAAAAACTAAGAAAAAATACTAAAACCCAAAACTCAAGCAAATTTTCTTAAAATTGAAAGTTAACTTTTAAACATACCACAGCCTACTTGAAAAATTCGACCCAGAGCAAATTGTACCATGGTACATTCTAGCAAGAACACTTAAAAAGGAAAAAAAGTAACTTGTTCAAAAGACAAGTTTAAATTATCACCAGATTTGACATCAGTAAATCATGCCAAAATATAATAATGTACTCCACTGAATAAGACATTCAAGAAAAGAAAGGATGAGCCAAGGATTTTAAATTCAACACAACTGACTGCCAAGTATTAAGGGCAGAGAAAAATGTAACAACAAGCAAGAACTCACGATCTTCTTCTGAGGAATACAACAGAACAAGGGTTTGCACACTGTTCTGTGGGCCAAACCTGGCCTACGACCTGTTCCCAACCTGCCCACAATCTAAGGACGAATTTCACATTGTTTACATTTCTAATCGTTCGGGAAAAAAGTTTAGGAATGCTATATCATGACATGTGAAAATTACATGAAACTGAGAGACAGTTTTACTGGAGGAGAGTCATGCTCTAGCTTACACGTTGCATGGCCGTTCTCTCACTTCCATGATAAGACTAAGAACTTGCGACAGATCACACGGCATACAAAGCCCAAAATACTTGCTATCTGGCTCTTTACAGAAAAGGTTTGCCCATGCTAGACAATGAGCTTCAGGAAACCAAAACAGCTACAGACTAACTTGGAGAGTCTGCAGTTACTCACTGGACCAAACCTAAATGAAGGCTAAGTAGAGAACATGAATATAGCAAGTGTAATAGTTGGATTTTCTGGCATTATAAATACAGTAGAACTATTTTTGGAAGTGTAGGAGAATAGAGAGATGTGTAAAACTTTTTAAATTTTTCAGTAAATTTTTATATTGGTATTATAATTGTTATCCTTTGCTATGTGTGTACTACTGACAAATAATTAGGAGGTATTTTAATTATATCATTTCTTCTATCCATGAAAGTTAGAATTCTAACTATGGAAGGATAGAGATACAAGTTAACAAAGAAGAGGTTAAGTAAAAGTTCTACAATCATGTATTTTAGTTGAAAATATTGGTTCGGCCAAAAAGTTCATTCAGGTTTTCCCGTAACATCGTATGGAAAAGCCCAGATGAGCTTTTTGACCAACCTAGTATTACTACAATCACAGTTCGTATTCCTATCTCACATAAAATACAGGCTGTATTTAATTATAGTTTGATATCACCACATATTACAAAACTGTTCCATATTTCATTGATGTAGATATTTATTATATCATATCTATATTAGTTATTAAATTTGTGTTATATATACCTACTTCGGGTTGAGGTCAGCATTATATCTAAATACACACATATTAACTATATTGATGTAATATATTCTTTTAATGTAACACAGTTAACATAACATAAAGTATATGTAATAAACATGTGAACATGAAACATGTTAAAATTCTAGGAATACACATTTTATTTGCTTTGCCTATAAATTAAAAAAGCCTAGAAACAGCAATTATTAGCAGTGATGATCATGCCTGCCACACTATGTGAAAGTGAAAGTGAAGCAAAGTCACTCAGTCGTGTCCGACTCTTTGTGACTCCATGGACTGTTGGCTACCAGGCTCCTCAGGCAAGAGTACTGGCGTGGGTTGCCATTTCCTTCTCCAGGGGATCTCCCCGAGCCAGGGATCAAACCTGGGTCTCCCACACTGCAGGCAGACGCTTTACCCTCTGAACCACTCCAAATACCATTAAAAGAAACCAATGCATCTAAAAAAGTCACCTGATTAAAGGCCTGGAGCAAGAAATACAGTACTTGAGCCTAGAATATCTTATCAGGGCAGAGAAGCTAATAAAAGATTACGAGAGTCAGGTCAAGAAGATCAGGAGCCAATTCAGGCACCCTCCAGCCAAACAGTAGCAACTGGCACTTCACTAGTAATTTCAGCAGACTTAAACCTACAGAATATGTCTCAATCTATGACTTCATAGTGATACTTTTACAAAGACCTGGTTAACTATGAAGGAAGTTAACCGAGTAAGGGATCAACTTAATACCTCAAAAACTACAAAGAGGGGTAAAGAATTATACACTATCTTGCTCTTTCTATATGAATTCCACCACTAGGAAACCAAATAATGAGGGGAAGAGCTTCTTTATAAAGATATTACAATTAAATAATGCAAAAGATGTTAAAATTAAAATATCACCATCTTTGCAATCTAATGAAGGAATAGTAAGCATCAAAGGCTGCTTAGACCTTAAAAGCCACTAACAAGACTTGTGCCTCCTCCAGTATTGGTTAAACGAACTGAAACTTAAGTCTGGCAACCTGGATTCAAGGATGGGACCCGCCTGTAGGAAACGCTGAAGAGTGCCACGATTACATGCCATGATTATCCCATCAGCTAAGTCAAGACGGAGACACACTTTATGGGTCAAAAAGCCCAACGTTTATTCAACAGATAAAACTATAAAGGAAGAGAAATGTATGCGAGGAGAAGCTATGGCTTGAGAGAAACGTAGAACACATATCAAAATTGAAAATAAATGGGCAAGACAGATCACAAGGTCCAGGGAGGCACACTTGGACAATAAGATTATTTTATAATGCCAGAAAAGGATTACTGTAAATGTCAAAGTGAAGGTTCGATCCCTGGGCCAGGAAGACTTCTGGGAGGAGGACATGGCTACCCAGCTCAGTATTCTTGCCTGGGAAATCTCACGGACAGAGGACCCTGGGGGCTAGAGTCCACAGGGTTGCACAGAGTCAGACACGACAGAAGCGACTTACCACACCGCACACAACAGAGAGGGCTATTGATATAAGACTATGCAGGATGAGCAGGATATGAACACATGAGGCAGGAACAACAGAAACAAAACGGAGGTGGGGAAACACAGGACAGGTTTAGGGAAGGACTGAAACCATCTGAAATACAGACTTTATCTATCGGATGGCAGAGGAAAAGAGAACTGGACACATAAATTAGGTGCAAATTATCCTGCACACTTCTGCATTCTACAGATTCTGCTTGAGAGTAACAAGAACATTATTTGTCTCTTAGCACTGCAGCCCCACAATGAATATCACATAAAGGAACTAGATTGAAATCAGTAAAGAAGAATTAGCTTGTTTTTGAGCAGGGAAGAAACAATATCTAAAAATTAGAAATCAGCAGGCCTGAGATATCGTTTTAAAAACAACTTAAGGTCTTTATTAAAGTGATATTCCCCCATAAAACGTGCTATCAATTTGCCATCAAAAACTATTTATCCATGTGAACAGGAAACCTCAAGAGGAATGATATCCACACCGCATGTCTCTACCATTTCCAGTTCCCACTGAGGATTAGGAAATGTGCAGTTATTCTGAATCCAGTATTAATCTCATCTTAGTCATTTACTATGGATCCTGAACTATTTAAGGATTTCCAGAGTGAATGTCGACATTCTAGAAATCAGCGAACTCAAATGGACTGGAACGGGTGAATTTAACTCAGATGACCATTATATCTACTACTGCAGGCAGGAATCCCTCAGAAGAAATGGAGTGGCCATCATGGTCAACAAAAGAGTCCGAAATGCAGTACTTGGATGCAATCTCAAAAACGATAGAATGATCTCTGTTCGTTTCCAAGGCAAACCATTCAATATCACAGTAATCCAAGTCTATGCCCCAACCAGTAATGCTGAAGAAGCTGAAGTTGAACGGTTCTATGAAGACCTACAAGACCTTTTAGAATTAACACCCAAAAAAGATGTCCTTTTCATTATAGGGGACTGGAATGCAAAAGTAGAAGTCAAGAAACAGCTGGAGTAACAGGCAAATTTGGCCTAGGAGTACAGAATGAGGCAGGTCAAAAGCTAATAGAATTTTGCCAAGAAAATGTACTGGTCATAGCAAACACCCTCTTCCAACAACACAAGAGAAGACTCTACACATGGACATCACCAGATGGTCAACACCGAAATCAGATTGACTATATTCTTTGCAGCCAAAGATAGAGAAGCTCTATACAGTCAGCAAAAACAAGACCTGGAGCTGACTGTAGTTCAGATCATGAACTCCTTATTGCCAAATTCAGCCTGAAATTGAAGAAAGTAGGGAAAACCACTAGACCATTCAGGTATGACCTAAATCAAATCCCTTATGAGTATACAGTGGAAGTGAGAAATAGATGTAAGGGCCTAGATCTGATAGATAGAGTGCCTGATGAACTATGGAATGAGGTTCGTGACATTGTACAGGAGACAGGGATCAAGACCATCCCCATGGAAAAGAAATGCAAAAAAGCAAAATGGCTGTGAAAAGAAGAGAAGTGACAAGCAAAGGAGAAAAGGAAAGATATAAACATCTGAATGCAGAGTTCCAAAGAATAGCAAGAAGAGATAAGAAAGCCTTCTTCAGCAATCAATGCAAAGAAATAGAGGAAAACAACAGAATGGGAAAGACTAGGGATCTCTTCAAGAAAATCAGAGATACCAAAGGAACATTTCATGCAAAGATGGGCTCAATAAAGGACAGAAATGATATGGACCTAACAGAAGCAAAAGATATTAAGAGGAGGTGGCAAGAATACACAGAAGAACTATACAAAAAAGATCGTCACAACATAACCCAGATAATCAAGATGGTGTGATCAATGACCTAGAGCCAGACATCCTGGAATGTGAAGTCAAGTGGGCCTTAGAAAGCATTACTATGAACAAAGCTAGTGGAGGTGATGGAATTCCAGTGGAGCTATTTCAAATCCTGAAAGATGATGCTGTGAAAGTGCTGGACTCAATATGACAGCAAATTTGGAAAACTTAGCAGTGGCCACAGGACTGGAAAAGGTCAGTATTCATTCCAATCCCAAAGAAAGGCAATGCCAAAGAATGCTCAAACTACCGCACAATTGCACTCATCTCACACGCTAGTCAAGTAATGCTCAAAATTCTCCAAGCCAGGCTTCAGCAATATGTGAACTATGAACTTCCTGATGTTCAAGCTGGTCTTAAAAAAGGCAGAGGAACCAGAGATCAAATTGCCAACATCCGCTGGATTATCGAAAAAGCAGGAGAGTTCCAGAAAAACATCTATTTCTGCTTTATTGACTATGCCAAAGCCTTTGACTGTGTGGATCACAATAAACTGTGGGAAATTCTGAAAGAGATGGGAATACCAGACCACTTGATCTGCCTCTTGAGAAACCTGTATGCAGGTCAGGAAGCAACTTAGAACTGGTCATGGAACAACACACTGGTTCCAAATAGGAAAAGGAGTACATCAAGGCTGTATATTGTCACCCTGCTTATTTAACTTATATGCAGAGTACATCATGAGAAATGCTGGATTGGAAGAAACACAAGCTGGAATCAAGATTGCTGGGAGAAATATCAATAACCTCAGCTATGCAGATGACACCACCCTTATGGCAGAAAGTGAAGAGGAACTAAAAGCCTCTTGATGAAAGTGAAAGTAGAAAGTGAAAAAGTTGGCTTAAAGCTCAACATTCAGAAAACGAAGATCATGGCATCCGGTCCCATCACTTCATGGGAAATAGATGGGGAAACAGTGGAAACAGTGTCAGACTTTATTTTTCTGGGCTCCAAAATCACTACAGATGGTGACTGCAGCCATGAAATTAAAAGACACTTACTCGGGGAGGAGCTAAGATGGCAGACGAGTAGGACAGGGAGAATACTTTCATCTCCACAAATTCTGTAAAAGAATATTTGAACGCTGAGTAAATTCTACAAAACAACTTCTGAAAGCCGGCAGAGGACATTAGGCACTTAGAAAGACAATTCATTGTCTTCGAAAGGAGACTACGAGCCCTGCGGTAACTCCTTTGCGGAGAAGTGGCGCGGACACCAGCATTTGCTATTAGCAAGCAGGGTGCTGGGCTAGGAGGAGCAGTGCAGCCTGCATCACTTTGAGTAAGGATTTGGCCTGGCTATCCTGAGCGCTACCTGAGCAAAATAACCAGACTGTCGGATATCTACTACGTCAAAAGCCAGCCCTAACCTAAGACACCACTAGGACTACGTACGGAACAAAGGACTGCACAGAGAATGCCAGCTGCAGACCGTCCCACTCCTGTGACAGGCAGCCAGATCCGGAAGCGGGTAATCACAGCACTAGAGAGACAATATCTATAAAACTGTAAGCAGGTTTCTGTGCTGATTAACGCTTCTTGGGGCTCTGGACGGTCAACATCCGCCTGAGAAGGTGCGCTGGTTGTATACCCAGAAAACTGAGCAGCAGGGAGGCGATAAGTCACAGCAGCTGCGCTCGCTAAACACTTCATCACCTGCGCTACTCGGACCTGGCAAGGGCATAAAACGCAGACTCAATAGAGTCTGTGCTTCTGACAACTCTCTGAGTGCCTGAACCTGGCCAGCTTAGATTTGGGTGTTCATCTTCGCCCCCTCTGTAACAGGGCAGAGATCAGATATTGAAAAGACCAGTAAACCGCCTCAATAAAGAGAATTCAACAAACTACCAGAATATAGTAAGGACACTCTAAACCTGGCAATTTCAACAAGATGAGGAGACAGAGGAATACCCAGCAGCTAAACGAACAGGATAAATGCCCACCAAACCAAACCAAAGAGGAAGAGATAGGGAATCTACCTGATAAATAAATATCATTCCGAATAATGATAGTGAAATTAATCCAAAATCTTGAAATCAAAATGGAATTACAGTTAAAGAGTCTGGAGACAAGGATTGAGAAGATGCAAGAAAGGTTTAACAAGGACCTAGAAGAAATAAAAAAGAGTCAACACATAATGAATAATGCAATAAATGAGATCCAAAACACTCTGGAGGCAACAAATAGTAGAATAACAGAGGCAGAAGATAGGATTAGTGAATTAGAAGATAGAATCCTAGAAATAAATAAATCAGAGGAGAAAAAAGAAAAAACGAATCAAAAGAAATAAGGACAATCTCAGACACCTCCAAGATAACATTAAACGCTACAACATTCGAATCATAGGAGTTCCAGAAGAAGATAAAAAGACAGACCATGAAAAAATACTTGAGGAGATAATAGTTGAAAACTTCACTAAACTGGAGAAGGAAATAACCACTCAAGTTCAAGAAATCCAGAGAGTCCCTAATAGGATAAACCCAAGACGAAACACCCCAAGACACATATTAATCAAATTAACAAAGATTAAATATAAAGAACAAATATTAAAAGCAGCAAGGGAAAAACATCAAATAACTCACAAGGGAATTCCCATAAGGATAACAGCTGATCTTTCAATAGAAACTCTCCAAGCCAGGAGGGAATGGCAAGACATAATTAAAGGGATGAAAGAAAATAACTTACAGCCCAGATTATTATATCCAGCAAGGATCTCATTCAAATATGAAGGAGAAATCAAAAGCTTCACAGATAAGCAAAAGTTGAGAGAATTTAGCACCACTAAACCATTTCTTCAACAAAAACTAAAGGACGTTCTCTAGATAGGAATTGCTAAAAGGGTGTATAAATTCGAACACAAAACAATAAAGTAAATCTTACTTATCAATAATTACGTTAAACGTTAATGGGCTGAATGCCCTAACAAAGACTGGCCAAATCGATACAAAAATAAGACCCCTACATACCTTGTCTACAAGAGACAACCAAAAGACTAAAACGAGTCGAATGGATACAAAAACTAGACCCCTACATATGTTGTCTACAAGAGAACCATCTTAAAATAGGGGATATATACTGACTGAAAATGAAGGGCTGGAAAAAAATTTTCTATGCAAATACAGACCAAAAGAAAACAGGAGTAGCAATACTCATATCAGATAAAATTGACTTTAAAATAAAGGTCCTGAAAAGGTGACAATGAAGGTTACACATAACAACTTAAAGGAACAATCCAAAAAAGAAGTTATAACAATTATAAATATATATGCACCCAACATTGGAGCATTGATATATCTAAGTCAAACACTAATTAGTATGACAGAAGAAATATACAACAACACAATAATAGTGGGATACTTTAATACCCCACTCATACAATCTGGCTGTAATAGATAAAGTAAAGAGGAAAACATATTCACTTATAAGCCTCAAAAAATTCAGTTCACTTAGGAGAGTTTAAAAAAAATAGACTTATTTGTTCATTCTGTAAATGTCTATTGACTATTTTATGGGTCTGGTACCACTTTGGGTATTAGGGAGAAAGAAGTGACAAATGTGATCCTATCCTAAACAATATATTGTTGTAAAGATAGACGTACCAATACAAAATACCAAGATGTGCCTAAGATGAGGACACCCAAATGGACTTTTAGTTTCCTGCGCTTTTCATTTCCAGATCAAACCTCCTAATATAAGATGAATTCAATATAATTTTTATTAAATGTTCTTTGTGATTAAAAACAGAAAGCCATTAGTTAAGAAATTACATATACTCCTCCCCACCATCACTCCCCTTCTTCCTTCCCATTTCCCTCCCACCCTCATTGATCCTTTCCTTTGTCCATTTTCCCCTGCAAAAAAAAAAAAAAAAAAAACAAAATTAAACAGGATTGCCATATGATCCAGAAAGTCTATTTCTGAGTGTATATCTACAAAGACTGAAAGCAGAGATTCAAAAAGATAAAAAAAAAATAAAATAAAAGACGCTTACTCCTTGGAGGGAAAGTTATGACCGACCTAGATAGCATATTCAAAAGCAGAGACATTACTTTGCCAACAAAGGTTCGCCTAGTCAAGGCTATGGTTTTTCCTGTGGTCATGTATGGATGTGAGAGCTGGACTGTGAAGAAGGCTGAGCGCCGAAGAATTGATCCTTTTGAACTGTGGTGTTGGAGAAGACTCTTGAGAGTCCCTTGGACTGCAAGGAGATCCAACCAGTCCATTCTGAAGGAGATCAGCCCTGGGATTTCTTTGGAAGGAATGATGCTAAAGCTGAAGTACTTGGGCCACCGCCCACCTCATGCGAAGAGTTGACTCATTGGGGAAGACTCTGATGCTGGGAGGGATTGGGGGCAAGAGGAGAAGGGGACGACAGAGGATGAGATGGCTGGATGGCATCACTGACTCGATGGATGTGAGTCTCAGTGACCTCTGGGAGTTGGTGATGGACAGGGAAGCCTGGCGTGCTGCGATTCATGGGGTCGCAAAGAGTTGGACACGACTGAGCGACTGATCTGATCTGATCTGATCTGAAACGTCAAAGCAGTTTGTATGTACAGGGAGAGATTGGAGGTTGGGATTGAGATTGGTCATGTAGACAGGCACTCTAGTATTGGGGCTGATGTCTGACATTCGAACCTATACAATGGTTACATGATTATTTGCCTTAAGCAAGCCCACGTGTGTTCTGCGTAGTTTTCTTCTGTATCTGCCTTTTATTTCCAAAATAAAAATTCTGAGAATGTGTTCAGAGTAGCCACCAGCTTATAGGAGTAAAACCAACACTGGGACCAGGAAGTTAGGTGGTGCTCAGACAAGTTGGCTTCAGGGACCTGTTTTTGGCTTTTAAAAAAGGTAGGGGAAGGGAAGGAGGTAGAGAAAAAGGAAGGAAGAAAAAGAAAGAAAGAGATGGAGAGAGGAAGAAAAAGAGAGGGAGGGAGGGAGAAAAGGAGGGAAGTAAAGGAAGAAAAAGAAGAAAGAAAGGAGAGAGAGGCTCGGAAGGAAGGAAGGGGCATTCTCATGTCTGGCTGGAAGGCTTCAGTACATGGTTATTTTGTAGAAACTGAAGCCTGATGAACTGTCAACGACTGCTGCCACTATAGGTAAAAAGTAACAGTGATGAAGTAGAGAATCATCACCTTTGCGGGATGACACAGACAGCATCCAGCCTTGGCAGCATCACTGCTTCCAGAATACACAGATCATGCTGTATGGATGAGGTCCGGGAAGAGCTCACAAGACCAGAAGGAGTGTTGATTTGGGATTCCGTCTGACTAGTTCTTTGCAAAGAAAAAAAAGACCTTCCTGCGGCCGTGAGCACCGCTGAAGTCACAGATGAGCTTGGACTGCTTTCTCTGAGCAGTGGAACACTGGTCCATCAGTGGAGGAGGACCGGACGGACTGCTGTCTGATCTGGGATGAAACCAGAACCCCTCGGGGAGAACTCATCCTCCAGCCTTCCTCCCCTCCCTTTCACTGCCTCTGCTTCACTGCCCGTGGCAAACCCTGCTTGCTGTGGATCAGGTGCCAGAAGCTGTGTTCCATTACATTCTTGGTCACAGTGGGGCTTCCCTGGTGTCTCAGATGGTAAAGAATCTGCCTGCAATGCAGGAAACATGGGTTCTATCCCTGGGTTGGGAAGATCCCCTGGAGAAGGAAATGGCAACCCACTCCAGTATTCTTGCCTTGGAAATCCCACAGACAGAGGAGTCTGGCAGGCCATAGTCCACAGCGTCGAAAAAGGTCAGACATGACTGAGCAACTAACACTCGATCACAGTGTATTATACTACCTTGCAAATGTCACACATGCAACCTACAAACTGATTTGTTTAGTTTTTGCTTCCAGTGAGACCACTTCTGGTATTTGATGCAATGTCACTCAGCCTTTTTTTTTTTTTTTTTTAAGTTAAAACCAAAGACCTCAATTCAGTACCAAGAAGGAATTTCAGCCATGTTGGCACTTGGGCTCTAACAAGTTACTGTGTAGAAGATGGAAGGGTTCTCCTCTCATATCATGACATCAGTGTTGAAACCTGTCTGGGTAGTTGGCTTTGAACCTACACTCAGGGTACCTTTCAAAACAATAATTAGAAATAAAATGGAGAACATTTGAACACAGAGATGGGAAAAACATTCATAGCGTAGTGTTCACGGCCATGGGTAAACACCAGTCGGCCGGGTCTTCACCCCCAGTATTGGGTACAAGGTGTGCATGAGCATTTATTGGGAGTCCCAGGCTGTACAGTGCACACACTCGAGAAGATCAGGATACAAAGCCTAATTCGCTTTCTTCCACACTGACTGCAGGGCGTCCATGAGGTGCAGAACCACCTGGAAGAAGGTTCCATCAGCCCCCACTCACTACGTGTGTAGGAGTCGTTTTCTTCAAGTGCTAGTCTGTTCATTGCAAATTAAGAACCCAATTTACAGTGATTCATTAGGATAAGAAGGAACTTGACTGTTGCTGAGGGTGGAGAGTGGAAGGGGAAGCAAAGGCTCTTTAAAATTCTCAACATAAACGTATAAACCAGCAAAGTTCTTCAATTTGTTTGGGATGCTAACTGCAAGATCACCTGAAATCTAATGACGTGCTTACAAGCTGTATTTAACTGAGGGTACACTGTATATCCTGTGACTTGGTTTAACCAAAGGAAACTGTGTCCTTCTCTTGTATCAGTATCCAGTATCCGGATTTCATTCAGTCTAATGTATATTTTGTATTAAGTGTATACTTGGCCCAATGCACTGAAGTCATGTTATTACTTCCAGATGATAGCCATGTACAATATTTAGTTAGGGAAATAGTGGTAACTTTTCACACTGTAACAATTAGCAGAAGTCAGGCTTTCAGTTAAGGAATATAAAATCTTGTTTTTCATGCACAGGAAGTGGACAAAACAGCAATAGGACAATTTCTATTTCTAATATTTGACAGTGAGTGGGATGGTTTTCATTTCCGTTCTTCCACTATTGTCAACTCAAAAAACTGTTAAGTGCCTTTTACTAAATGATGTGGGTTTCTGACAAAGGTTCTTAGGGCAAAGAAGAGGTTTTTAGTACTAAATTAACAGAAATCATTTAAATAAACTAACTAAAAATATCTAAATATCTTTGTGTTTGGGGGGTAAACTTTTTAAGCTCAGGTGGAAGACATTCTACTTTTAGAAATTCGGGTTTCTATATTATGTACTGGGCTTCCCTGATAGCTCAGTTGGTAAAAGAATCCACCTGCAATGCAGGAGACCCTGGTTCGATTCCTGGGTCAGGAAGATCCCCTGCAGAAGGGATAGGCTACCCACTCCAGTATTCTTGGGCTTCCCTTGTGGATCAGCCGGTAAAGAATCCGCCTGCTATTAATTATGGAAATGTTCCTTTCATTTTAAAAGACTAAGAGTGAAGTCTGTTAGTGTCTGCCATGCTTTTGCGCACATTTGATTTCTTCTTTTTATTTCCCAGTAATCAGCACTGATAACTATTTCCAGAGGCTCCATGACTGTTAAGGAGAGGCTGTGTAGTAGCTTCCACATTCTACACACTCTGTGTGCAGATCAGGACACTAAGAAGAGATGAGTTAACAGAAACCTGAGTGGGCTGTTAACCTTTTTTTTTTTATCTTCCAGGAAATGTAGATGCAGTAACACTTCCAGATGAAAGAAGTATTTTAAATTCCCAATGTTTAAGAATGCAGATGAAGTATTCCATCTTTTTGGCGCCTGGAGGTGTTATGTGAGAAAACAGAAAAAAGGTTTCTAGGATTAGTTCCATAGACTTTCTTTATCATGTAAAATCTCAGACTGGTTGCTCTGGTCAGAATCAAAAGCAAAAGAGAAGACACCCTGAGAAAATGAGTTCAGTAACTTCTTTAGCAGTAAACACAGAAAATTAGAATTAACTAAAAAGTCGATCTTTGAGATAAATTTTAGCCTTCTTCCTTTAAAGAAACTCCAGTTTTAATATTAGAATATATATCTTTTTAATATTAGCAAAATGTTGATGATCAATTCATGACATTAAATTTGCTTGGATGAAACTGTTAGCATTTAGCTTCCTGGCATTTTCCTGAAGTTAAGCTTATTTTTGATTTGTAATACAACAACAGTAATAATGCCTTAATTAAAGATGCAGGCACAATTGTGAACTTCTTATTGAATTTTCATAGAGACTGATCTTCTTACATGATGTTTGAAATATGTAAATAAATAATTTAAACAAATAAAATAATATTTGACTATATAAAAATTTAAATTTGTTCATATAAAATTATTAATGTAAAACCTTGAACTCTTAATCATTAAGTACTGGATTGAACAAACTATGACATTCATGATAAGCCCCAGGTGTCTAAAACCCATAAGAAATTCTATTTTAAATACAATGATTACACAGGGTTTAATTACTATTTAACAGGACCACCTGTAGGAATATGTCTGTGTTCCAATATTTCTAATAAATATTATTGTAAAATAAATTTTTTTTAAAAAGATGCAGGCACAAATGTTAAAGTATTTCTTCTAGATGTATTTTTTAAGAGGATTCAGTTCAATTCAGTCGCTCAGTCATGTCCGACTCTTTGCGACCCCATGAATCACAGCATGGAAGCTTTATAATTAAATATGGTTGTGTATTGTCAAGGTTCTCCTGGTCAAAGGAATTATTTTGTTATGAAATGTAATTTCCTTCTTTTGCACGTCATGTGAAATACTTTTATAGCTCAACAATCTGAAAATTAAAAATGAGTTGCTTTCATTTTTCCCTGATCAAATTATTTTTTATTATTTCATGAATACTAAAATTGATTGGTACTTTGGATTGAAAACTAATTTTTCCAGTTCAATTCTGGAATATACCTCATAACAACTATGGAATTAGATGAGCAATTTTACAGTTTTAAGTCTTAAAAAAAAAAGTAAGATTTAATAATACTTCAATTAGCATAAGGGAATGTTAATGTAGATGTCTCCTGGCTCACCTTCCTGTTCATTCCTCACAAGCCATTACCATTTACTGTTAGTAGTAAGCTGGTAAAACTTGTGAAACGCTAGAGACTTTGTGTTTAATCCAAACATTAGATATTAACTTTAATTTTTAAACTCTTTCAATTAGTCTGGCACATTATCTGAATTATGTACTGTCTTTTGAAAACTCGAATTTCTTTTAAAATTTGCTACAACTAGAAGTCCTTCCACACACTGTACTAAATTTACTGCTTTCTGGAACACATCAAGTTTTCAATACCACCGCTGGATGGAAACAAGAGTCATATGGTTTGAATAAAGCATGCTCTACCTACAGTGAGGATAGTCTTTTTTGTTAGCAGATTTAATTGCTATGCTCTAGTACAGCCTACATTAGAAAGCTTATTTCAAATAATGAATGGAATGCAAAACAAAGAAAAAAGCAGAGATCATGATGTTCAGTTAATTGCCTAGAGTAACTAAGTAATTCTTCACCCTACTCAGCATTAGTCTGAGTGGCCAACCTGTTACTTCACCCTTTATTCTGGTTATTAACAAGGATACAATGAAGAGAAAGTGACAATAAGATGTAGCGGAATGACCCAAGAGAGATAAATTTAGGTAGGAAATAATTTTTTAAAGTTTGAAGAGAGTAAAAGAACGAGGAATGCACTAATATTAACAATAACAATGATAAGTATTTATTTACTTCCTTATTTTGCACTGTCTACGAAAGCACTGTAGTAAGGCTCACTTTACCCAAAAACCATTTTATAGATAAACATTTCAGTCATCAGGTTCCAGCTGGTTTACAAAGTTAGGAAGTCTTCAATTTATTCTAGAATTACACATATGAAATAAAATATCTTACTCTAACATTCCATAGTTTTTAATGTTTCAAAAAGTTTTTCACTGAGGTATAGTTGATTTACATTATATTAGTTTCAGGTGCACAAAAGAGTGACAACATGTTTATAGATTATAATCCATTTATAGTTATTATAAAATAATGGCCATACTTCCTACCCTGCACAATATACTGCTTATGTATTTTACACACAGTCGTCTGCACCCCTTAACCCCTACCCCCTCCTCTGTCCCTCTCCCATTTCCTCTCCCCACCAGTGTGTTCTCTACATATCTGTGAGTCTGTCTCCATTTTTTTATATTCACTAGTTTATGTTTTTACATTCCACATATAAGCGGTAATATCTAATTATAGTATTTGTCTCTCTCTGACTTATTTCACAAAGCATAAAGTCTACTGGGTCCACCCATGCTCTTGCAAACAACATAACTGCATTATGGCTGAGTGGTGTTCTACTGAACATATATACCACATCTTCCATATTTATTTGTTAATGGACACTTAGGATGCTTTCATATCATGGCTACTGTAAAAAGTGCTGCTATATATACTGGGGTGTGTTATCTTTTCCAAATTGTATTCTTTAATCATTTTCCTCAAAAAAAAAAAAAAACAGGGCTAAGAAACCAGCAGGACATAACTAGTCATCTCCACTTAATATGTCAGTAAAATTGGGACCTGAGGGATGCAACCAAATATCCACCATGCCTAAATAGGCGAAGTGGCAGAAACAAGATAAGACCCAAATGAGCGTTTTATTATCTCCAACTCTGCTGCTTCCTCATGCCCTGGGTTCAGGTGGCACATGCTTACTACTGGGGAGGGTCATACGCCTTCTGACATGGTTCCAGGACACATCTATCACCCCAGCACCCACAGGACTAGAACCTCCTTTCACTCTCCAAAGCATGCTGGTTTGGACTAGTCTGGTAGTCTAGTAGAACAAACTATACATCCCAAACATTAAATACAACAGATGGTAGAGACTATAGTAGAGGCACTAAACAGGTAAGGAGACATCAAGCGCAGTCAACAGTCTAGCCAGGGAATCAAGGAAGACTTCACAAAATGCGCACCATTTGAAGGAAAAAAAAGACAATTTGGATTTTTAGGATTTGAAAAAGCAGCATGGGAAAACAAATATTTACGTATTCAAGAGAACAACCCACTCACTGGTCTGTAAAAGGTTCTATGGTCTCTAGAGAATCACGATACATCTAGAGAATCACACAACCAAAGGTCTCCTCTCTTTCTCTTAAGCCTTACAACAATCAGATTCCAACTGCATACTTCAGTATACACGTAAGGCCACTCTACAAATACCCGCTAAGTACCCACTCTGTGTCAGGCACTGTGTTAATTCAAGGGAAACGATGATGGATAAGACAAAGACGTACCACTGCCCTCTTTTAGTTGACAAACCAACTGGGAAGACAGGATATCACAAGCAATTAAAGTCGCAAAACAGCCTGGCTGCCTTGACACAGAAGTACAGTAGTATACTCTGATAAAGGAATGGTAACCGGAATAAAGAATACACGCAGGGAAACTGTTAGCCAAAGCAACCTAAGTTTACTGCGATGACACTTCTATATTCAAAGTAGCAATGATGCAACTGTCAACAGCGTGGACAACAAAAGGCAAGGGAATTCTTTCCACATAAAAATTCCTCCCCTCAGCATCAGAGAATCTCCCCCTTCCGTTCAGATTTAAATACCGCTGCAATTTTAACATGCTCGTATCACCTGATATTTCTTTCTCAGCAAGTCCATCCAGGGCCTTTCTACCCTGCTAGACAAATGAAACTTGAGAATGCAATCTCTGCCCTTCAGCCTAAGTCTTGTGACTGAAGAGGGGGTAAACTGACATCACATATAATAGATGAAGAATCATTTTATGCCAACTACATAAATATTAACTTCAGCAAAATTATATTCTTACAATGTTTTGCCAGCCAGTGTGAGTCCCATCAAATATATACTCACACCTTCTTGCATGGCCTTTTGAAGTTTTCAAGTTATGACTGACACCACCTTTAAAAGCCCTCACCTCCCAAGGCTCTTGTGTCATACAGAACAATTGTCAGGCAGGAGTGTAAATTATATTCTTATACGAAAGAAAGGCAAGGGCTTCCCTGATGGCTCAGTGGAAAAGAATTCGCCTGTCAATGCGGGAGATATGGGTTTGATCCCTCATCCAACGAGATCCCACACGCCGAGCAGCAAGTAAGCCCGTGGGCCGCAACTGCTGAAACTAGGCTCAAGAGCCTGGGAGCCCCAGCTACCGAAGCCCCCATACCCGAGAGCCTGCGCTCCCCAGCAAGAGAAGCCACGACAAGGAGAGAAGTCCAAGCACAGCACTCGGGAGCAGCCCTCACACTCTGCAACTAGAGAAAGCTCGAGTGCAGCAACGAAGATCCAGCACAGCCGGAAATAAATACACAGTTTAAAAAAAAAAAAAAAGAATGGAAGGCAGGAATTAGAAACAGTAGAGTATAATGGTTAAGAGCAGGGACTGTGGAGGTGCCTCAACTCCAATTCTACCACCAACTATATGGTTGGCCTTGGACAAGGTACTTAACCACTCCGTGCCTCAGTTCCTGTATCTGGGAGGGTTAAATTAATTCATCATGGAAAGCACTGGGCTTCCCAGGTGGCGCTAGTGATAACCTGCCTGCCAGTGCAGGAGACGTAAGAGACCTGGGTTTGATCCCTGGTTCAGGAAGATTTTCTGGAGATGGAAATGGCAATCCACTCCCATCTCCTTGCCTGGAGAATCCCCATGGACAGAGGAGCCTGGTGGGCTACACAGGTCATAAAGAGTCGAACACTGCTTAAGCGACTCAGTATGCAAAGCACCTAGCACAGAGGGAACCCTAGGGAGCTGCTACTCTACTGTGAAGGAACCCAGAAGTCACAGTTCACAACTGTTGGCTGCTGAAGGAACCCTAGGGAGCTGCTACCCTATTGTGAAGGAATCCAGAAGTCACAGTCCACAACTGTTGGCTGCTGAGGTCTCCCCACCACCTTCCCATGTGCAGGTGTTTAAATTATTCCAAGAGTCTCGGTCCTGAGACGGTATAACCCTTCCTAAAGCAGCTAATCTTACCTCTTCCCCACACCTTCACCTCCTCCTCCCACCCTAAAACCCTGCTCTCTTGTAAATCTACTTGTTCTTCCATCGCATGGCCAAAGTTGAGGCAAGCAAGCAAGCCACTGTTCTCAAAGAAGCAAAGATGCTCTTCAGATGAAAGCTAAACACAATTACAGCAGCCAGCCAACTCTGGTAACAGAAATTACAGAGAAGCTAAGTAAGCACAGACAGTGTTGGAAGGCAGACAGAAATGAAACTATTGTGCATGCCACCTTGAGGAACACAGGCTCTACAGACAGGAGTAAGCCACAGAAGAATGCTGAAGTATACGAAGTCATCAGTGGTCCAGGTGAAAGAAATGAGGGAGGAAGTAATATGATCGCAGCAGAAATTCAGTGAAGAGCAAAGCACTGAGAAGAGCTGCTGCTGCTGCTACTGCTAAGTCACTTCAGTCGTGTCCGACTCTGTGCGACCCCATAGACGGCAGCCCACCAGGCTCCGCCATCCCTGGGATTCTCTAGGCAAGAACAGTGGAGTGGGTTGTCATTTCCTTCTACAATGCGTGAAAGTGAAGTCGCTCAGTCGTGTCCGACTCTTAGCGACCCCATGGACTGCAGCCTACCAGGCTCCTCCATCCATGGGATTTTCCAGGCAAGAGTACTGGAGTGGGGTGCCATTGCCTTCTCCAGAGAAGAGCTGCAATGATACTAATTAATAGTGGACCCAGCAAAGGATGTAGGGAGGATGACAGAATTCGGAAGTGCAAGGGAAGGGGAACAGTCAAAGTTGACTATAAGGTTTGCAGATCAGAAAACTTAATTCAGACAGGAAACGGAAGAGCAGGTTTGGTTACAAGAATAAGTTTTACATAAGTGACTTGTTGGCAGGACATCCAGGGGAGACTTCCATAGGACACACTCTTACATGGGATGGAAATGTCTTCAGTAAGGCAGGTACCAAACCAAATACAATTTCCTGTGATAAACTACCCAGAACTTGAAACCTTAAAAACTGTTATTGTTGTTCAATCGCTGTTGTGTTCAACTCATTTTGCAACCCCATGGACTGTAACCCGCCAGGCTCCTCTGTCCATGGAATTTCCCAGGCTAGAATGTTGGAGTGGGTTGTCATTTTCTTCTTCTGGAGATCTTCCTGACCCAGGGATCAAAACCACGTCTCCTGCACTGCAGGCGGATTCTTTACCACTGAGCCACCAGGGAACACATTTACTTGTATAATCACTGCTGCCAAGTGCTGCAGAGTTCTGGAGACTTCAGTAGTTTACTCATGTTACTACTACCTTAAAACTTCATTTCCAATACAAAAAGGGTGTGTTGGAGTACTACTCTTCATGCTATAAATCTCCGTGATGTAGAATGTTTTTCAGTTTTCAAAAATGAATTTTGAAACAGCTTGACCAAAGACTTCAACTCTGATTTAATAATGCTATTTAACAACAAACTTCAAAGTCTAAGTTTTTAGGTTCAGTATCCACAGTAGAAATTGCATAAAGAGAATTATTAGAAGTCAGAAGATATAAACAAGTCATCAGTGATGAACTCCATGATCTGGGAAGATGTGTCAAGGCATTTTCAGAGCATGCTAAGACCCACCCACCATACCAGCCAGAAAACAGTGCTCTCATGCTATAATACCAATCCATCATAAGCAATTTTCAACTATCCTAAGAAAAGCCTTGCTGCTGTTGTTTAGTCGCTAAGTTGTGTCCGACTCTTTGCGACCCCATGGACTGCAGCCCACCAGGCTCTTCTGTCCATGGGATTTCCCAGGCAAAAAAATTGGAGTAGGGTACCATTTCCTTCTCTAACAGATCTTCCTGATCCAGGGATCAAACCCACATCTCCCAAATTGGCAGGTGGATTCTTTACCACTGAGCCACCAGGGAAGCCCTAAGAGGAGGCTAGACTATAGTTTAAAGACCTATAAAGAAATAAAAAGCCAACACATCACAAAATGCAAGTAATTTGAAATTAAGTCTTCTATCTTCCTTGAAAAAGTGAAAGTGAAAGTCGCTCAGTTGTGTCCAACTCTTTGCGACTCCATGGACTATACAGCCCATGGAATTCTTCAAGCCAGAATACTGGAGTGGGTAGCCTTTCCCTTCTCCAGGGGATCTTCCCCAACCCAGGGATCGAACCCAGGTCTCCGACATTGCAGGCGGGTTCTTTTACCAGCTGAGCCACAAGGGAAGCCCCTATCTTCCTTAGATTACCTATGCTGCTACTGCTACTGCTAAGTCGCTTCAGTCGTGTCCGACTCTGTGCGACCCCATAGACGGAAGCTCACCAGGCTCCCCTGTCCCTGGGATTCTCCAGGCAAGAACACTGGAGTGGGTTGCCTTTTCCTTCTCCAATGCATGAAAGTGAAAAGTGAAAGTGAAGTCGCTCAGTCGTGTCCGATTACCTATAATAAAGCTCTAAAAAGATTCAGTCCATTTCTAAGATGGTTGCCCAGTCTAGCAAAGACTTTGCAAATTAACAACATATAAGTTGATTTCAGGTTTTCTGGATAAGAAGACAGCACAGAAATGAACTTTAGGCTGAAAAAAAGCATAATTTTATGGGTTTAAAATAAAAACCATACAGTTCTGAGAAACAAAAAGTTATAATCATTGTTGGTTCTAAACAGTCAAGACATAAGCAAAATAATCAACAACTTACTCAGGTATAAGTTTCTAAATAAAATAGAAAAAAGTTGTTTTAAATATTTTACCTCTCTATTAGCAACAACTCAAGATGATGTCACCCCACCCCAGTACTTTTGCCTGGAAAATCCCATGGACGGAGGATCCTGGTAGGCTCTAGTCCATGGGGTCGCTAAGAGTCGGACACGACTGAGCGACTTCACTTTGACTTTTCACTTTCATGCATTGGAGAAGGAAATGGCAACCCACTCCAGTGTTCTTGCCTGGAGAATCCCAGGGACAGGGGAGCCTGGTGAGCTTCCGTCTATGGGGTCGCAGAGAGTCGAACACGACTGAAGCTACTTAGCAGCAGCAGGATGATGTCATAGGTCCTCCAGAAACAGCACGATTTCAAAGAACGAAGCCTGAACACAGAGCAAAAGACCTGACAGCTGTTCAGTCTCTGTTTCCAATACTTTCCTCAAAGCTCCCAATCTTCTCACTCCAGGATTCCTCAAAATACCCATGGACAATGTGCACTGTGGGGCTAGCCGCCCAGCAACACCGTTAAAGCAACTCACAGATTTGACAGTGCTTCTCTGACTTATTAATCTAAGGGTTCATGCTTTAAGCTCTGGTTCTGAAAGTTTCAACTGAATAGTAATAACTGAATGTTCTCTCAATCTGCAAAACCAGTACGAGACAGCCACAGAAGGAATCAAAATCTAATGCCCATAAATAAGATTCCTGAAAAAGCAAGTCCTGTGCCCTACTTTATTTCTTAACTAAGCTTCTCAGTGTCCAGCACAGTGGGACAGGAAGACTTTTCAGTAAATATCTGATCAAATACAAAAGGGCTTTCCCCATGGCTCAGTGGGTAAAGAATCAACCTGCAATGTGGGAGATACAAAGACACGGGTTTGATCCCTGGGTTGGGAAGATCCCCTGGAGAAGGAAATGGCAACCCACTCCAGTAATCTTGGCTGGAGAAGTCAGTGAACAGAGGAGCCTGGTGGGCTACAGTCCATAGGGTCGCAAAGAGCTGGACATGACTGAGAGACTAAGAGAGAGAAAGTACAAAATGCTGTCAACCCATGAAGCACTCTGACTCTCCCCTCCGCCAACACACACTCCCTTCAATACCAGAAGATCAGATCAGATCAGTCGCTCAGTCGTGTCCGACTCTTTGCGACCCCATGAACCGCAGCACGCCAGGCCTCCCTGTCCATCACCAGCTCCCGGAGGTCACTCAGACTCGCATCCATCGAGTCAGTGATGCCATCCAGCCATCTCATCCTCTGTCGTCCCCTTCTCCTCCTGCCCTCAATCCCTCCCAGCATCAGAGTCTTCTCCAATGAGTCAACTCTTCGCATGAGGTGGCCAAAATACTGGAGTTTCAGCTTGAGCATCATTCCTTCTAAAGAAATTCCAGGATTGATCTCCTTCAGAATGGACTGGTTGGATCTTCTTGCAGTCCAAGGGACTCTCAAAAGTCTTCTCCAACACCACAGTTCAAAAGCATCAATTCTTCGGCGCTCAGCCTTCTTCACAGTCCAGCTCTCACATCCATACATGACCACAGGAAAGACCATAGCCTTGACTAGGCGAACCTTTGTTGGTAAAGTAATGTCTCTGCTTTTGGATATGCTATCTAGGTTGGTCATAACTTTCCTTCCAAGGAGCAAGCGTCTTTTGATTTCATGGCTGCAGTCACCATCTGCAGTGATTTTGGAGCCCAGAAAAACAAAGTCTGACACTGTTTCCACTGTTTCCCCATCTATTTCCCATGCAGTGATGGGACCAGATGCCATGATCTTCGTTTTCTGAATGTTGAGCTTTAAGCCAACCTTTTCACTCTCCACTTTCACTTTCATCAAGAGCGCCCCGCCGGCTGCGTCGCGCACTAAGAGCGCCCCGCCGGCTGCGTCGCGCACTAAGAGCGCCCCGCCGGCTGCGTCGCGCACTAAGAGCGCCCCGCCGGCTGCGTCGCGCACTAAGAGCGCCCCGCCGGCTGCGTCGCGCACTAAGAGCGCCCCGCCGGCTGCGTCGCGCACTAAGAGCGCCCCGCCGGCTGCGTCGCGCACTAAGAGCGCCCCGCCGGCTGCGTCGCGCACTAAGAGCGCCCCGCCGGCTGCGTCGCGCACTAAGAGCGCCCCGCCGGCTGCGTCGCGCACTAAGAGCGCCCCGCCGGCTGCGTCGCGCACTAAGAGCGCGGCCGAGAGGAGCTACCCCACGACCGAGGTCAGGAAGGGCGGTGGTGAGGAGAGACCCCTCGTCCAAGGTAAGGTGCGATGGCTGTGCTTCGCTGGCTGGGAGCAGCCAGGAACAGCCGGGATGAGATACCCCACGCCCAAGGTAAGAGAAACCCAAGTAAGACAGTAGGTCTTGAAAGAGGGCATCAGAGGGCAAATACACTAAAACCATTCTCACAGATAACTAGTCAATCTAATCACACAAGGACCATACCCTTGTCTAACTCAATGAGATTAAGCCATGCCCGAGGGGCAACCTGGGATGGGCGGGTCATGGTGGAGACATATGACAGGGTGTGGTCCGCTGGAGAAGGGAATGGCAAACCACTTCAGTATTCTTGCCTTGAGAACCCCATGAACAGTATGAAAAGACAAAATGATAGGATACTGAAAGAGAAACTCCCCAGGTCAGTAGGGGCCCAATATGCTACTGGAGATCAGTGGAGAAATAACTCCAGAAAGAATGAAAGGATGGAGCCAAAGCAAAAAGAATACCCAGCTGTGGATGTGTCTGGTGATAGAAGCAAAGTCCGATGCTGTAAAGAGCAGTATTGCATAGGAACCTGGAATGTCAGGTCCATGTATCAAGGCAAATTGGAAGTGGTCAAACAAGAGATGGCAAGAGTGAATGTTGACATTCTAGGAATTAGTGAACTAAAATGGACTGGAATGGGTGAATTTAACTCGGATGACCATTATATCTACTACTGTGGGCAGGAATCCCTCAGAAGAAATGGAGTGGCCATCATGGTCAACAAAAGAGTCCGAAATGCAGTACTTGGATGCAATCTCAAAAACGATAGAATGATCTCTGTTCGTTTCCAAGGCAAACCATTCAATGTCACAGTAATCCAAGTCTATGCCCCAACCAGTAACGCTGAAGAAGCTGAAGTTGAAAGGTTCTATGAAGACCTACAAGACCTTTTAGAACTAACACCCAAAAAAGATGTCCTTTTCATTATAGGGGACTGGAATGCAAAAGTAGGAAGTCAAGAAACACCTGGAGTAACAGGCAAATTTGGCCTTGGAATACGGAATGAAGCAGGGCAAAGACTAATAGAGTTTTGCCAAGAAAATGCACTGGTCATAGCAAATACCCTCTTCCAACAACACAAGAGAAGACTCTATACATGGACATCACCAGATGGTCAACACCGAAATCAGATCGATTATATTCTTTGCAGCCAAAGATGGAGAAGCTCTATACAATCAGCAAAAACAAGACCAGGAGCTGACTGTGGCTCGGACCATGAGCTCCTTATTGCCAAATTCAGACTGAAATTGAAGAAAGTAGAGAAAACTACTAGACCATTCAGGTATGACCTAAATCAAATCCCTTATGATTATACAGTGGAAGTGAGAAATAGATTTAAGGGCCTAGATCTGATAGATAGAGTGCCTGATGAACTATGGAATGAGGTTCGTGACATTGTACAGGAGACAGGGATCAAGACCATCCCCATGGAAAAGAAATGCAAAAAAGCAAAATGGCTGTCTGGGGAGGCCTTACAAATAGCTGTGAAAAGAAGAGAAGTGAAAAGCAAAGGAGAAAAGGAAAGATATAAACATTTAAATGCAGAGTTCCAAAGAATAGCAAGAAGAGATAAGAAAGCCTTCTTTAGTGATCAATGCAAAGAAATAAAGGAAAACAACAGAATGGGAAAGACTAGGGATCTCTTCAAGAAAATCAGAGATACCAAAGGAACATTTCATGCTAAGATGGGCACAATAAAAGACAGAGATGGTGTGGACCTAACAGAAGCAGAAGATATTAAGAAGAGGTGGCAAGAATACACAGAAGAACTGTACAAAAAAGAGCTTCAAGACCCAGATAATCATGATGATGTGATCACTGACCTAGAGCCAGACATCTTGGAATGTGAAGTCAAATGGGCCTTAGAAAGCATCACTACGAACAAAGCTAGTGGAGGTGATGGAATTCCAGTGGAGCTATTCCAAGTCCTGAATGATGATGCTGTGAAAGTGCTACACTCAATATGCCAGCAAATTTGGAAAACTCAGCAGTGGCCACAGGATTGGAAAAGGTCAGTTTTCATCCCAATCCCAAAGAAAGGCAATGCCAAGGAGTGCTCAAACTACCGAACAATACCAGAAGAAACTCTTCTAAAAGGTTATCTCCCGAGTCTGGGTTTCTCTGCCACTCTTTCAGACCCGTTCCATTGTGCAAGTCAGCTGTGTCCTTGGCTGGCTATTCTCACACTCACAAAATGGCTGCCAGATGCACCAAGCCCTCTCACTCACCGAAGGGTGGGGGTGGGGTGGAGCTTGAGCACCACGCCTCTCTGATGAATGAGAAAGCTTCTTTCCCAGGAATGCCAGAAAAGCCTTACATTCTGTTTCATTGATCCAAACTGGCTTGAGCCTTCACTGATTCATCCTTTAATCAATAATTGTCAGAAGAGATAACATGATTATAACCAGCTTAAACAAATCACCAGTGGTGGAAAGAATGTTAGAGAGGCAAACTGTCCACTGGAATGTAAGTGATTGTGTGCACATGTCCACGCCTACTGTATACAAGCATTCACCAAAGCATATTTGCTTGGTATAAACATCACCTGCTGGCCAGACAGAAAGGTAAAGAAGTTTATCAGTAATTAACGGGCTTCCCAGGTGACTCAGTGTTAAAGAATCGGCCTACCAATGCAGGCAATCCGGGAGACACGGGTTCAATCCCCAGGTTGGGAAGATCTCCTGGAGAAGGAAGTGGCAACCCACTCCAGTATTCTTGCCTGGAAATTCCATGGACAGATGAGCCTGTCAGGCTACAGTCCATGAGGTCGCAAAGAGTTGGACACAACTAAATAAATGAGCACACACATCAGTAATTAACACTGGCAGAAAGATATCAAAGGAGACAGAATTTCAAGTAGCCACCTTAAACTATGGTACCATCTACTCCCTTTGTATCCACACCCTTCCCTGACTGTCCTTAAGACTTGAAGGGTCAAGGGTTACTATGGACAGTCTTACTAGATGTTTTTCAAGACTGAATAATCAAGACTTAAGGAAATAAGTCAATGCAGGAAGAGGAATGTTTCTTGGTCTCAGACTAATTTCTAAGTAAGCGGGGGGGGGGGGGGCGCTTACTGAAAAGGGGATGATTTGCAAAGTACAAACTAGAAGACAGCACTGTTTTCACAGGGAGGTATGTCCTAGGAGCAGCAAGACAAAGTTAAGGAGGGAAGATTTCTACAGAAAGACCAGCAGGAGACTTCTAACTTCTAGGGCGCTATTTCTTGTTACATATAGTTTACATTTTTTCCTACTCCCCTTACCATAACTGCTTTTAATCACATAATTCTCCACTCTGATATGCATTTGTTACAGTTATATAGAAATACACCACATTACGTCACTACATGCTTAAAATTCTCCACTGTGTCTTCCCAGCGCTGCTCAGGTTAACATCCCAGCTTCTTACAATGACCCTCTCAGATCTGCCCTGAGCCCATCTTTCCAACCACATCCTGTAACACATGCCTCCTCATGCATTCTCCTGTCACACGGGCCTCTTTTCCTCTACCCAACATGCTAATCATCCAGCCTCAGAACATTTACACCTCCTCATTCCCTCTTCCTGGAAAGGCTCTACCCCCAGATCCTCACGCGCTGGCCGCTCCTTCTCATCTTTCAGAATGTCACAACCTTCTCTGCACCCCACTGCCACCCACAACCCCCACCACACACGACCCCATCCACACCCACACACCCTGGGCCGAGGGCCTTCCGCAGATTGACTGCCTTTGGGTCAGACGCTAATCCCTGATCCGATCAAATGTCAACAGAGTGACAGGCTCACATGATAAAGAGAGCCTGGCAATTTAAACAACAGCAACTGCAAGCAAGGAGGCAAAGAGAAGCAAGAATATGAGCAACAAGTTCAGTATTAGTGACCACCTGAGCCACAAACACAGAAATGATTAACAAATCAAGCCTACAGTGATCTCAAGTTTCCTAAAAGATCGAGAAAGTATTTAGGGGCAGAGAAGTAAATTATTACCCCAATTCAAATACCAGCCATAAATTTCAGTCTTCTTTCCAGTAAAATATAGCTATCAACTATTCTCATTTCTTAACAGCAGCGCAAGCATGAAAGGATGACAGGAAAGCCACACTGAGCACCTCTAAGAGAATGACAACCCGAGGTGGTATTACTCATCAGTATATAAACCACGTTTACTAATAATACCAGAGTTATTTACAGGAGCAGTAAGCACTGTTTTAGGGTACGTCATGGTACAAACCTTATATTTATCTTCACTATTGTTAGGTAAAATTTAAGATTAAAAAAGCTCATACAAACCGAAATTTAAGTTGACAGTGGAAAAAATACAGCTAAATGTTGCATCTAAATTATATTTTCAAAGAAATAGGCATTAACATGGGTTTCAAAGAAACATATTATAGAAAACAGGAATTCTGTGACTGAAAAGAAAAACACCTTAGCATTTGCCCAGAAGATGCTGCCTGAACCTCCCATCCATCCTTCTAAATTTGGGGAGTCTTAAAGAATCTCATGTTAGCAATCAAAGCCGTTGCTGCAACCCAACTGTAGCAATCCACCTTCAAAATTCTTAAAAACCCATTTGGGGTTTGTCGGTAGGAGGTAAATTAAAGCCTTATGTATTGAGAAGCAAATAATTTGAAAAATGTACTGGGGCAATGAACCTTGAAGTTATCAGGCATTGAAATGACTATAAAAGTGCTTTGTACAGTTTAAAGAAAAGAGCTAAATTTCGTATTTTTCACATATTTTTTAAAAATGTCTAAGAAACTGTTAAACTTGGCCTTTGGGTTCAAGATGCTACTTATCAACTGTTAATTTATATAAGCATCTTTTCTACTTATTAAGTTGAAATAAAATTGACACAGCATCCAAGTAACTGAACAGGACAGATTTTGAATCATATTAAACAATGCAATGATTTTCTGGCAGCAAAAACACATTACTACATAAACATTTATCAGATATTCTAAAGCGGACAATTAAAAAGAAACCTGAATTAAAGGTTTCTTAATATTAAAGTCTAGTGATATCAAGAGACTAATTTGAGAAATGCTGCTGTAAGTCCTAACCACTTTCTAAACACAATCCTACCTCTAATATACAGATCTATTCAAATAGGAAAAGGAGGAAATCTACTTTCATAGTAACAATTAGGAAAAAAAAAATCATCCTCATAGTTGAATTTTTAAGGACACTTTCTATAAAAAGACTACTCAGTACCATGCTGAAATTTTCAGTAACTAGAAAATGTAAATGTAGTCACTATGATGAAAATATTTTCTTCGGTCTCTTTTAGGTCTGAGAATGTCTGAAGTCTTGAGTTATTTTTATATGCTCTTCTTGAAGGAACTATTTCTCTACTCTTACGTTTTATATCTTAAAATGTTTGGGAAATGGTAAAAACAGAAATAATTTCCTTTTTCAACAGGGAGTCCATGCAAGGCTACCTTTGTCAAGAATCAAATACTCCCTTCTCAACAACACAAGTATATATAAGAGAATATCTTAAAGTTCAGTTTGAGATTTTTTTAAGCTCTTTTTTTCTTTTACTATGAAGAATTTAACAAAGAAGTTTACTAAATAAATAAGAGTTGAGAAACACAAGAATTCTATAATGCCTTTATCTGACCCCAAGTCCACTAAACCAAGAATCACTAAAACTAGTTAAGTGCTATTATACAAGAGGCAATTTGCCAGTAATTGAAAAAAGCCTACAAAATTAACAAATGAATACTATCTGACACAAGAAAGCTGGCAATGGTTATGGAAGCTTTGGCCTTCTAAAAGCATGATCAGAACCCAGAACGATTAATCCACGTTTTAACACTTTCCATCTGTATAAGTGCTCAAGGTAGTACTGTCACTTGACAAGTTGCTTAGCATTGCAAAATTTGATAATTCATGTCTTACTGAATTTTTACTGACTTGGAAGAAAATAAAACACCAATTAAAAGCAGATGTCACCTTTAATTCTAACTGGCTGGCAAACTTCTCATTTTTTTTAACTCAGTGCAGAGACAGAACGCAAGTAGATGACAGTTTGGACAGTTAAATATTTAAAGTCTCTGATATCCCCCACAAATTTGCAAGTGATTTTCCAGAACTTAACCCCATGGGGCTTTTATCTGGCAAGCATCCAAAAGGAATAGTTTCAAGTCGTCATCTAGAAGGTAAATTTATGGTTACATTTTTGCAAAGGCTACAAAAACTGATCAGAACATTTCTAAGCTAACATCCTCAAGATTCCCATCTTTACCTTCATACACATAAAAAAATTTCCCAAAACTACATTGCTCCATGTTGCTCCTCTATTAAAATCTAGCTTAAAAAATAAAAAGACTAATATAAAGATTTAATAAACCGTGCTTAACATACGTTCATGTTTAAAAGCTGAATCACATCCAACTTAATTTACCATAAAATAGTAACACATATTTTTCATCATCTTTCAATACTGTATTGTTGGTCATAAATTCACTCACCTTTGCTTCTAACCATGAATTCTGAACAAAACTTCTTAAATTCAATGTTTTGAAAAACATCAGAAAAATAAATAAGTAGACAGGTGACCATACTAACACCCAACAGGCAATATTAGTATCTACTTTCTCACAAGAAACCCGAATTTCCATGTATATGTAAATAAAATGTATAGAGAATTACATTATTAACCTTCTGAAGACAGTGAGGCTAGTGTTTCCTAATGCTACTGTTTCTATGCATAAAGTAACTTAGAATAAAATCCCAAGGTCTAAAAATGTTTCTTTCTAATATAGCAGGTTTTTCTACAAGAAGGAAACTTCTGGATTTTCTCTAACATCCCAGTTTCGAGGACAACATCATAACAAGACACCTGGCCTGATGTGTAGTAACACTGACCCACAGACTTCACAGATTACCCCTGAATGATCTAAGCCAGCTTTCAAAAGCCAGAACAAGCTGCTACCAATCAGGCAAAGAGGGAAAATGAATCCCAGAAGGAATCACCCCAGAGATCCTTCACAATAACGGGGTCCCTAGGAGCTCTAAAGGCCTAGCAAGGCTTTGCTCACATCGACTCACTGCATAACAATCAGACTTGGCTTAACAGTCAGAAGGGGTAAAGGAACCAGGTCGATCCTCTGTTGTTCACCTCTGAGCTCTAACAGAGTATTTGCACTTTGACAGCTAGTCTGTCTTGAAAGAAGAACCTCCTGAGGAAGATGAAATGGAAAGGTGGTCACAAAAAGAGGATTTAAGGGAGTGGCCTACCTGTGACAACTTCTGCAAGCCTCATCTTTGCATTTCCATCGTGCTTCATGCATTGCTAATCAGAGATCCACTGGAAGCTTCAGAACCAACTGAAAGGCCTGGCAGGGTATTTGGCTTTCAATTCTTCTACTCTGTTTATTCCCTATATATATTCATTGGGCTTAGAAACAACTCTGGAACAAGGGCAGCCACTCAGCAATGAAATGTAAATTACTGACGTGTGCTGAAACCTGGACTTGCCATCACTAATGAGCACATTAAAGGAAAAATGCTCGCTAGATGACTGCAACCTTTTTACTGAACCCTGTGTGCATGGAAAGCCACAATTCAACATCAATTAAACGAGCTAGCTGCAAAACAGTAACAGAGAAGCCCTATCAACACTTTTAATACCTCAGGGACCGAAAAGCTAAGACAAACATGAAATTTTTACACTTCATCGGCTAAAAATGTTGTCCAAAACATTACCGTAAATGTGGTCCACTTTGGTTAAGATTTGTGAATCATTAGTTTCTGAAGAGTGAAAATAAGATGTCTGGTGGTTTAAAAAAAAAAAAAACCAACAAGCTATTAATCTATTGCTTTATTCATTAATTCACTCAACAAATTCTAGACGTAGTGATCTGAGACTCAGCAAGACTGAAAATTATAATATATAAAGTTGGTCAGGAAAAGAAGTATAAACCATAAGCTAATGATTTAATCTCAAAATAAGCAAAACATTTGGTTTATATGAGTAGGGGGTCATATATAGAGAGACAAAGATTATTGTTAACCATTATCTAATTGGCGACTGACAATGGGAAATTCTGAAACAAAATGTGAACAGACATCCAGTATCTATTAACTTTTAAAATATAATTTTCATAACTAAAATAAACTATAAATTTTTAATGAAAATTTCAAAGTAAAAGTGGCATGAGAATGAGTAAAATAAGGCTATCATTAGTTAAATTTACCATTTTAAGTTATTATGAGTTAGTTTTCCAAAGAATACTCTAGTACAAGTAAGCACTCACAACATTAACACATTTGAATACAATTTCATCTTTCTTTGATAACCTAAAAGCACAGCAGACTCTTAAGGCCATAAACGATTAATAACAAATAATCATTTGTTACAACATTAAAAATCTGCTTATTTTCTCATTGTGGTTTCTGGTTAAATTTAAGTTTTCCGTATAATGGCATGCAGTTAAACTCCAGCTTCTGTGAACCCTCAGGGCTTGAAAACAATGAACTTTAGTCAAAAGAACTGACAACCTACTAGTGTAAGATGAGGAAAATCATTTTATTTCAGATTCAGTGTCTTCATCTAAACTTTAGATAGTGATACCACAGCCTATATCCGGCTTAGGGGTGGGGAGGAAGCTTGTGAAACCACTTTTTATACTATTTGATAATAACTCAACGGACACAAACCTGGGCAAACTCCAGAAATAGTGAGGATTCACTATTGTGAATAAAGGGTGCAGACAGGCTGGGCTTGCTGCAGTCCATGGGACTGAAGAAAGGCAGACACAACTAAGCGACTGAACAACACCAACAAGCCCCCAAACAAGAGATTCACTACTTTGCTAGGAACCCAAGTCTTCATTCCTCCCCTATCAGAGACCTATCTAACAGACCCATCCCTCACTCAGAGGTGCACTGCCTATCTATCAGGAATCCAGGAACTTTTGACTTTCCTTCTCTGTGAAAAAAATACACACTTGTCTGGGTGATTTCCTCAGAGGACACAAGCAATTGCCTACCTGCTATATGAATATATACTTCTGCATCATTGGTTATTTTTTGACAACTTGAAGGATTATTTTATTTTCTATCTCTTCTTATTTCTTGATTATCTTTCAGTATCTGTAGCTTCCTCACCCTCAGTGCTGTTTTTAAACTCTACCAAATTTTGTTACAGCTGCTAAGACCCACACACCCAATCACTAGAACGATACTGGCCAAGACATCTGAAAAGGGAGTCGGCCAACAAGGGTGTTCTCGGTGGCTGAGGTAGCGACCACACACTGGCTCAACCAGGACCTCCACACCACAGACTCCACTACAAACTACAACCACTGCTTTCCATTTCTTTTTTTCCTATATGCTTTTCTTATTTTAACTGCTTCTTTTCCTCACTTCCAGCTTTCAGGAGAAAAGCTTAACTTATGCAGACAACTCTTTAGATAAGCTTTAGATTAACAGGGCTAACAAAATCATAATTATTAAATGATATAGTTTCCCGGTGGCTCAATGGTCAAAAATCTGCCCACCAAGACAGGAGATGCGGGTTCCATCCCTGGGTCAGGACGATCCCCTGGGGGATGAAATGGCAACCCACTCTAGTAGTCTTGCCTGGGAAATCCCATGGACAGAGGAGCCTGGGCAGCTACAATCCATGGGGTCATAAGCTGGACACGACTGACCGACAGAGCACACATAGTCTGGCAAGGAAAACATAATGATGGGTGAGGAAAAAAAAAGTTGAAACTTGTAAAGGTTTTGCTTTGCTCTGTAACAAGTTGTACAAGCTATTTGTAAAGCCTCCCCAGACAGCCATTTTGCTTTCTTGCATTTCTTTTCCATGGGGATGGTCTTGATCCCTGTCTCCTATACAATGTCATGAACCTCATTCCATAGTTCATCAGGCACTCTATCTATCAGATCTAGTCCCTTAAATCTATTTCTCACTTCCACTGTATACTCATAAGGGATTTGACTTAGGTCATACCTGAATGGTCTAGTGGTTTTCCCTACTTTCTTCAATTTAAGTCTGAATTTGGCAATAAGGAGTTCATGATCTGAGCCACAGTCAGCTCCTAGTCTTGTTTTTGCTGACTGTATAGAGCTTCTCCATCTTTGGCTACAAAGAATATAATCAATCTGATTTCACTGTTGACCATCTGGTGATGTCCATGTGTAGAGTCTTCTCCTGTGTTGTTGGAAAAGAGTGTTTGCTACGATCAGTGTGTTCTCTTGGCAAAACTCTATTAGCCTTTGCCCTGTTTCATTCTGTACTCCTAGGCCAAATTTGCCTGTTACTCCAGCTGTTTCTTGACTTCCTACTTTTGCATTCCAGTCCCCTATAATGAAAAGGACATTTTTGGGGGGTGTTAGTTCTAAAAGGTCTTGTAGGTCTTCATAGAACCATTCAACTTCAGCTTCTTCAGCATTACTGGTTGGGGCATAGACTTGGATTACCGTGACATTGAATGGTTTGCCTTGGAAACGAACAGAGATCATTCTGTCGTTTTTGAGATTGCATCCAAGTACTGCATTTTGGACTCTTTTGTTGACCATGATGGCTACTCCATTTCTTCTGAGGGATTCCTGCCCGCAATAGTAGATATAACGGTCATCTGAGTTAAATTCACCCATTTTAGTCCATTTGAGTTCGCTGATTCCTAAATTGTCGACGTTCACTCTTGCCATCTCGTTTGACCACTTTCAATTTGCCTTGATTCATGGATCAGTGCAGAGAAATAGAGGAAAACAATAGATTGGGAAAGACTAGCGATCTCTTCAAGAAAATTAGAGATACCAAGGAAACATTTCATGCAAATATGGGCTCAATAAAGGACAGAAATGGTATGGACCTAACAGAAACAGAAGATATTAAGAAGAGGTGGCAAGAATACACAGAAGAACTGTACAAAAAAGAGCTTCACCAAGATAATCACGATGGTGTGATCATCACCTAGAGCCAGACATCCTGGAATGTGAAGTCAAGTGGGCCTTAGAAAGCATCACTACGAACAAAGCTAGTGGAGGTGATGGAATTCCAGTGGAGCTATTCCAAATCCTGAAAGATGATGCTGTGAAAGTGCTGCACCCAATATGCCAGCAAATTTGGAAAACTCAGCAGTGGCCACAGGACTGGAAAAGGTCAGTTTTCATTCCAATCCCAAAGAAAGGCAATGCCAAAGAGTGCTCAAACTACCGCACAATTGCACTCATCTGTCACATGCTAGTAAAGTAATGCTCAAAATTCTCCAAGCCAGGCTTCAGCAATATGTGAACCGTGAACTTCCAGATGTTCAAGCTGGTTTTAGAAAAGGCAGAGGAACCAGAGACCAAATTCCCAACATCCGCTGGATCATGGAAAAAGCAAGAAAGTTCCAGAAAAACATCTATTTCTGTTTTATTGACTATGCCAAAGCCTTTGACTGTGTGGATCACAATAAACTGTGGGAAATTCTAAAAGAGATGTGAATACCAGACCACCTGATCTGCCTCTTGAGAAACTTGTATGCAGGTCAGGAAGCAACAGTTAGAACTGGACATGGAACAACACACTGGTTTCAAATACGAAAAGGAGTACGTCAAGGCTGTATATTGTCACCCTGCTTATTTAACTTCTATGCAGAGTACATCATGAGAAATGCTGGACTGGAAGAAACACAAGTTGGAATCAAGATTGCTGGGAGAAATATCAGTAACCTCAGATATGCAGATGACACCACCCTTATGGCAGAAAATGAAGAGGAACTAAAAAGCCTCTTGATGAAGGTGAAAGAGGAGAATGAAAAAGTTGGCTTAAAACTCAACATTCAGAAAACGAAGATCATGGCATCCAGTCCCATCACTTCAAGGGAAATAGATGGGGAAACAGTGGAAACAGTGTCAGACTTTATTTTTCTGGGCTCCAAAATCACCGCAGATGGTGACTGCAGCCATGAAATTAAAAGACGCTTACTCCTTGGAAGGAAAGTTATGACCAACCTAGACAGCATACTGAAAAGCAGAGACATTACTTTACCAACAAAGGTCCATCTAGTTAAGGCTATGGTTTTTCCTGTGATCATGTATGGATGTGAGATTTGGACAGTGAAGAAGGCTGAGCGCCGAAGAATTGATGCTTTTGAACTGTGGTGTTGGAGAAGACTCTTGAGAGTCCCTTGGACTGCAAGGAGATCCAACCAGTCCATTCTGAAGGAGATCAGCCCTGGGTATTCTTTGGAAGGAATGATGCTAAAGCTGAAACTCCAGTACTTTGGCCACCTCATGGGAATAGTTGACTCATTGGAAAAGACTCTGATGCTGGGAGGGATTAGGGGCAGGAGGAGAAGGGGACAACAGAGGATGAGATAGCTGGATGGCATCACTGACTCAATGGACTTGAGTCTGAGTGAACTCCAGGAGTTGGTGATGGACAGGGAGAGGCCTGGCGTGCTGCGATTCATGGGGTTGCAGAGTCGGACGTGACTGAGCGACTGAACTGACTGACTCAACTGAATTTGTACAATCTTTTCTACAGCCCTGAAGATAGGAGGGTAGGTGATGCCTGAGCTTGAATCCTTGCCCAAGTACTAAGAGCCAGTTGAGCACTCTGCACAAATTCACCTTGCTTTTGCTTCCTACACCTATGAAAACAGTACTATCTGCCTGTAGGGCTGTTATGAAAGCAAAAGAATCAGTACACATAGAGTGATTGGAATAGTGCCTGGCACACAATACATATTCCAAAAAGTTAAACTGCTAAAGGTACAAATCTTATCAATTCACATCACGATCACAATTGTTTTGCTTGTACTCTTTTATTGTTGTAATCAACAACCGCATCTATATTTATTAATCAAAATATTTCCTTATAAGCACAGTGGCTGAGAAATGCAACACATAATTTTTTCTAATGATATGCTATTTCTCTGGTTGTGGTTCAGTTGCTAAGTCATGTCTGACTCCTTGAGATCCCACGGACTGCAGAATGCCAGGATCGTCTGTCCTCCACTATCTCCCAGAGTTTGCTCAAACTCATGTCCACTGAGTCAGTGATGCTATTTAACTATCCCATCCTCTATTCCCCTCTTCTCCTCATGTTCTCAATCTTTCCCAGCATTAGAGTCTTTTCCAACGAGTTAGCTCTTCGCATCAAGTGGCCAAAGTATTGGAGCTTCAGCATCAGTCCTTCCAATGAATATTCAGGGCTGATTTCCTTTAGGATTGACTGGTTTGATCTTGCTGTCCAAGGGACTCTCAAGAGTCTTTAGCACCACAGTTCAAAAGCATCAATTCTTCAGCACTCAGCCTTCTTAATGGTCCAATTTTCACATCCATACATGGCTACTGGAAAAACCAAAGCTTTGACTAGACAGACCTTTGTTGGCACAGTAATGTCTTTGCTTTTTAATATACTGTCTAGGTTTGTCATAGTTTTTCTTTTAAAAAGAAAACTGCGCTCTGCAGTTCATGGGATGTCAAGGAGTCAGACATGACTTAGCAACTGAACCACAACCAGAGAAATAGCATATCATTAGAAAAAATTATGTGTTACATTTCTCAGCCACTGTACTTATAAGGAAATATTTTGATTTAAAAGCAAGCATCTTTTAATTTTGTGGCTGCAGTCACCATCTGCAGTGATTTTGGAGCCCCGAAAATAAAATTTGTTGTCATTTCCACTTTTTTCCCATCTATTTGTCATGAAGTGATGGGACCAGATACCATAATCTCAGCTTTTTGAATGTTCATTTTTAAGCCAGCTTTTTCACTCTCCTCTTTCATCTTTATCAAGAGGCTCTTTAGTTCCTCTTCACTTTCCGCCATTAGAGTGGTATCATCTGCATATCTGAGGCTGTTGATAGTTCTCCCAGCAATCTTGATTCTACTGTGTGATTTATCTACTTGACATTTCTCATGATGTACTCTGCACAGACGTTAAATAAGCAAGATGACAATATACAGCCTTGGCACACTCCTTTCCCAATTTGGAATCAGTCCATTGTTCCATGTCTAGTTCTAACTGTTGCTTCTTAACCTGCATACAGGTTTCTCAGAAGACAGGTAAGGTGGTCTGGTATTACTATCTCTAAGAATTTTCCACAGTTTGTTGTGATCAATGAAGCAAATGTTTTTCTGGAATTCCCTTGCTTTTTCTACAATCCAATCCAATGGATGTTGGCAATTCAATCTCTGCTTCCTGTGTTTTCTAAATCCAGTTTGTATATCTGGAAGTTCTCAGTTCACGTACAGCTGAAACCTAACTTGAAGGATTTTGAGCATTACTTTGGCAGTATGTGAAATGAGTGCAACTGTATGGTAGTTTGAACATTCTTTGGCATTGCCTTTCTTTGGGATTGGAATGAAAACTGACCTTTTCCAGTCTTTTTTTCAGTCCAAACCTGAGTTTTTCGAATTTACTAACATATTGAGTGAAGCACTTTAACAGCATTATCTTTTAGAATTTGAAATAGCTCAGCTGGAATTCCATCATCTCCACTAACTTTGTTCTTAGTAGTGCTTCCTAAGGCCCACTTGACTAAACACTCCAGGATGTCTGGCTCTAGGTGAGTGACAAGATCGTGGTCATTATTTTGCATATGTATTCTTGCCCCCTCTTCTTAATCTCTTCTGCTTCTGTTAGATCCTTACCACTTTTGTCCTTTATTGAGCCCATCTTTGCATGAAATGTTTCCCTGGTATCTCTAATTTTCTTGAAGAGATCTATAGTCTTTCCCATTCTACTGTTTTCCTTTATTTCTTTGCATTGTTCACTTAAGCAGTCTTTGTTATCTCTCCTTGCTAGTCTCTGGAATTCTGCATTCAGTTGGGTATATCTTTTTCTTTTTCCCTTGTCTTTTGCTTCTCTTTTCTCAGCTATTTGTAAGGCTTCCTCAGACAAGCACTTTGCCTTCCTGCATTTCTCCTTCTTGGGGATGGTTTTGATCACCACCTCCTGGACAATGTTACAAGCTTCTGTCCATAGTTTTTCAGGCACACTCAGTCTACCAGATCTAATCCCTTGAATCTGTTTGTCACTTCCACTGAATAATCATAAGGGATTCGACTAGGGTCATTAAGGTTATTTCTCTTAAAAAACTGCATTCAATAACCAACTCCTATGTGAAGGGCTAAATAAAAAGCTAAGAAAGTGCACACATTTGCAGACATGCCCTAATCATGTTGGGAAGTACACACACACACAAGAAAGGAACACTCTCTGTTTAGGCAAATCAGCATGTCACACACTGTTTTCAGTACGCCACCTCAAAAACTTTGTAACAGTATCTTTAGATAAGGTCCAGTCAGAAAACAAAGCCCCAGAATTATCTCATTATTTCTGCCTCTTTGCCCCTTTTTAGAAAGCGTGCACTGAAAAGCCTAATTTTAGAATGTATTTGCGGCAGTAAAAATCATTAACTATATGTAACCATGATAATTAATGTTACTTCATTTAGTCCCACAAAATCCTCAATCTATTACCTTCATGAGAACAACAATCTTCTCCACTAAATTTTAAGTATCAGATCAGATCAGATCAGATCAGTCGCTCAGTCGTGTCCGACTCTTTGCGACCCCATGAACCGCAGCACGCCAGGCCTCCCTGTCCATAAGAGTTACAAATAAATGGATAAAAATAAAGAGATCACAAAGTTACTATGTTAAAAACTGCATTACAACAGTACACTACAGAAAGGCTTCACAAATACCCTTTCTATTTTCAAAATTCCAAATTTTAATTCAGCAACTTCTCTCATCTAAAGAATAGTTAACAAACATGTACTCAAAGATTCTTGAATGATACAAAAAAACTAAAAAGGGTAATTTCTACCTTCTACCCATGTACCAATTGGGTGATAATCAACAGATAATGGGTAAACAAAATGTGGTATATATCCATACAGCAGACTATTATTCAGCCTTCAAAAGGAAAGAAATCCTGACCCGTGCTACAACATGGATGGAGTAAAGACATTATGCTAAAGTGAAGTAAGTCAGTCAGAAAAGGACAAATATTATATGATTCCACTTAGAGTTAACCAGAGCAGTTAAATTCAGAGACAGAAAGTAGGAGGGGTAGGGTGATTTCAGAATGTTCAGGGGTAGGAGAAACAGAATGTTACTATTTAATGGGTTGAGAGTTTCAGTTCTGGATGATGAATGAATTCTGGAGATGAAGGCAGTGATAGACAGTGTACCAATAAGTATACTTAATACCACCAAACTGTACAGTTAAAAATGGATAAAAAGGTAAAGTTTATGTTACGTATATTTTACCACATTTAAACCTAATAAAAAGTGAACTTAATAATTCTTCTACATAACCAAAACAAAAAGAACAAAAATAAAAATCAGTGTTAATTTCAACTGAATGCTATTTGGGTTATTAATGAAGGAAATGTCTTAACTCACTTCAAAAAACATTTAAAGGAAAAATTATGACATTTTCCCATGGACTTTATAGCCTATGCAGATGAAACACATATGAAAACTCAACACAGAGAATGGAGATGGAAAGAAGGAAATAGAGGGCTATGAGACTGCAAAATTTCTCCATTGCACATGAAATGGCATAGTACTGTACTAGGTTTAAGTAGACCATATAAAGTAAGGATGTATACTGTAGTCCCTAGGAAAACCACTCAACAATTTTAAATGGAATTCCAGAAAATAAAATAATCCAAAGAAGACAAGAAAGATGGAGAAAGAGAGACAATCACAAAATTTTATAAAATGTTAGACATAAATCCAGTCATATTGGTAATTTATTAAATGGTAACAGACTCTACAGAAATTACATAGTGGCAGTAGTTACATAACTCGTTTTTACATTATAAAAGGGTGAGTGTTATGATATAAATTATATCTCCAAATAAGCTGTCTTTAAAGAAAATAAGACTGAGGCAAACCAAAAAGTTTAAAAGGCCCAAACACTACAATTAAAAAATACAGATGATCACAAGGATTAAAAAAGCGTGGCATGGCTACACACTGGCCACAAGAGACGTGAGTCAGATGGAGAAAACCAAGTCCTGCCAACAGTAAGCACAAAATACATCAATCTTTCAAATCAAACATTAAGCAACTTGTCCAAGATCACAGAGCTCCAAAGTGGCAGAGTTAAGAATTTTAACTCAAGAGTACAAATGGTGGTAATACCCGCAAGTAAGCAGACAGAAAGGAGAGGGCGGAGGAAAGTGTGAGTACAAAATTCAAACTGTTCAAACCTCAAGCCAAAGGGAGAAAGAAACCTTCCTACTGAAATCACCCCCAAGCCCCACAACTCTAAACAAAGTTTGCCTTAAAGACTCCCTAAAAACAGAAGATTTTTCTTTCTCAGGTATCCAATTTAGAGCATGTCTAGGCCATGTCATCTTTCCGAAGCTGAACTCTAAACCAGCGCGCTCTCAGCCATGTCCTCAAACGTCCCACACACAGTACGTTATGAAGGACACAGTCACCAGATCTCTCCTCTAAATTCAGGAAGACATTGTTAATTCAACAGAAGATCCCTGAGAGGACACGGACATCCGTGACTATTCTGTAGTTTCTCCCAACTCACTTTACCTGTAACAGCAAATCCAAGCCAAGACAGTTACTTTCACTGACATCCAAGCTCAGGAGACCAGAAAACCAAAAGGTATATTCTGATTTTAGACCTTAACAATGGTACACCAATTAGAGGGGGAAGGGGAGTAAAAAGAGAAACAGTTTCCACCAACAGTTAAAATAGGTGCCAAAGCAGTCAATTCAAAACAAAACACTTACAATCTGGTCTAGTTTCAGTTCATCTTAGAAGCAGTTCACAACATTTACTGAGCCTGGGATTAACAAAGACTTTTGTAAGATACTATGCTCTCATAGTATGATACATAGTATCAGATATGCAGATGACACCACCCTTATGGCAGAAAGTGAAGAGGAACTAAAAAGCCTCTTGATGAAAGTGAAAGTGGAGAGTGAAAAGGTTGGCTTAAAGCTCAACATTCAGAAAACGAAGATCATGACATCTGGTCCCATCACTACATGGGAACTAGATGGAGAAACAGTGGAAACAGTGTCAGACTTTATTTTTCTGGGCTCCAAAATCACTGCAGATGGTGACTACAGCCATGAAATTAAAAGACGCTTACTCCTTGGAAGGAAAGTTATGACCAACCTAGATAGCATATTCAAAAGCAGAGACATTACTTTGCCAACAAAGGTTCGCCTAATCAAGGCTATGGTCTTTCCTGTGTATGGAAAGACATGTATAGATGTGAGAGCTGGACTGTGAAGAAGGCTGAGCGCCGAAGAATTGATGCTTTTGAACTGTGGTGTTGGAGAAGACTCTTGAGAGTCCCTTGGACTGCAAGGAGATCCAACCAGTCCATTCTGAAGGAGATCAGCCCTGGGATTTCTTTGGAAGGAATGATGCTAAAGCTGAAACTCCAGTACTTTGGCCACTTCATGCGAAGAGTTGACTCATTGGAGAAGACTCTGATGCTGGGAGGGATTGGGGGCAGGAGGAGAAGGGGCCGACAGAGGATGAGATGGCTGGATGGCATCACTGACTCGATGGATGTGAGTCTGAGTGACCTCCGGGAGTTGGTGATGGACAGGGAGGCCTGGCGTGCTGCAGTTCATGGGGTCGCAAAGAGTCGGACACGACTGAGCGACTGATCTGATCTGATGCTCTCATTTTCGGGCTATGTGACATTGGGCAATTGTTCTCTTTGATATAAATCATAAGATACCACACATTGTCAGAAACAGTAAGTAGGAATGTTGCAAGAGTATGTGCATGTAGGTGTTCCACATCTATTCCTAAAAGTCTGGGTGAAGGGAAGAAAATTTCTGTGCCACTTCTTTTCTTGTTAGTTTAGGGCTCAGTCAAGTCTGACTCGGGAACCCCCATGGACAGTAGCCCACCAGGCTCCTCTGTCCATGGGATTCCCCAAGTAAGAACACTGGAGTAGCTAGCCATGCCCTCCTGCAGGGTATCTTCCCAACCCAAGGGTCACACCTGCATTGGCAGGTGGATTCTTAACCACTGAGCCACCTGGGGAGCCCCACTTCTCTTCTTAAAAACAAACAAAATCTGATATAACAAATTTATAAGCAAATTCTAGCAGGCTAACACAAATGCATGCATGCACTCTAGAAGAATACACATGTGGTAGCAGCAGTAGCCACTAGGGATTTAAACTAGGGGCTGGGGTCAGACATTCACAGATAGAAGAAACCTTCCTTTTCAATGTATACATGTGACTTAAGTTTCTTAAGACTTTACATTCTCAAAACTATTTTAGTATAATAAAATCATAGACCTGTGTCCAAAACAGAAATTTCTAATAATGTTAAGAGCAGTTGTGTAGTTAAAATTAGATGTCTATAAAATACAGTGTAGCATTCACCTTTTTAAGCCATGACATACATAATTAAGTCACACACAAAACATGCTTCCATGAGCTACCCAGATCACAACCTATACAGATAAAATAAGAGTTATAAAATAACTTTGGGCTTGCAAGGTCTTTGCTTTTTCAGATATGAGTGAACAGGGCAGAAAATGGATTATTTTAAATGCATTCTTAATATTTTAAGAACAAAAATATTGTTAAACAAAGTTATTGGCAAACTTGCTAACTTTATAATTTTAGTATCAGTTGCCAAGTACTTAATACACACTTCACAATTCCTACACACTGTGGATTACAATCTTGCAACTGAAGACCTATGACCTCGCGAAAGGGTTTCTTCAAATTTCTATCTACACAAGCTGATTGTGTGCTACCTCTGTTATTATAAACTGGGGGAACAGATTTCTGTGTATTCTGGCTAGATTCCCTACAGGTATTTGGTCTTCAGTGTTTGGCTTCTGACGCTTTTCAATTAAGCAGCCATGGTACAGGATTTTTTTAAGCTCTATGTGCTTATGCTCATCCCACTGAGGTCAAGTCCTGATTCTGTTCCTTACCAATAGCGTGTGATTGCTGGCCTATCACTGCATCTAAGTCTCAGATTTCTTTTTGTTAAATGGTTGCATGAATTAAATGAAATCATATAGGTCAAGGTGAAAGTATTTTGCAAACTACAGAATCATGCATGTGTGTACAGGAATATAATATTATCAGATTATTAACCTCAACAGGAAAAACACCTAAGCTCACAAAATACACATGAAAATAATATCAGATTTCCCCCAAAATGCTAATATTAGCTATCTCATTCTCAAAAAAAAAAAAACACAAAACTCTTCAATAGCTCTCTCTATTGACTAAAGTAATAATTACTAACACCTATAATGGATAAGGTGATCTGCCTGGTAATGCCGGACTTTGTGCTAAGTTTGTTATACACGTGGTTTCTAACCTTTACAACAACCCTACAGGGTAGATGTCATTCTCTTCAGTTTAAAGGAAAGAAATTTGATCTATTTCCAAAATCTGCTACTATGAACAACCTTACAATGAACATTTTTAAAGTATATCTTTGTAGGTGAAATTCTTAAGGGTGGAATTAGAGTCAAAGAATATATAAGCTTTAAATTTTGGTAATCCTAGCAAATTTCTGGAACAAAAAGAAAAAAAGGGGGCTGAAAGAATTTACACTCCCATGAACAAGAAGACGTTTCCTGTTCAATTGTCTACACTGGATATTATAGCTATTTTTTAAATGTTTGGTTAGTTCAATGGATTTAAAATATCCATCTCACTATTGTTTTTGAAAGTTATACTTTTTATCTTATTAAAAAGTCTCCAACAAAGAGAGACAAAAAATACAATCATCACACCTCAACTGCTTCCCAAAGTTCCTTTCTCCACCCTCAAGGCTGAGCATTGTGGATAGAATGCACTATCTGTATATATGCATATATACAATTATCTTTTAAATACATGGATAAGACCCATACATGAGACACAAATTATTAAATCTAACATGAATTTCTTATAAAGGTAACTACTGCAACTTATAATGCTATGCTGCATTAAAATATGATAACATGAAAATATACATATACAAAAAACAGAAAAATAACAGAATACCAGGAAATCTTTTCAATGTGTGCTCAGTTGCTCAATCTGACTTTTTGCAACCCCATGGTCGGCAGCCTGCCAGCCTCCTTTGTCCATGGGATTTCCAGGCAAAAATACTGGAGTGGGTTACCACTTTCTTCTCCAGGGGATCTTCCCTACCCAGGGATCAAACCTGCATTTCTTGCATTGGCAGGCAGATTCTTTACCAACTGTGCCACCTGGGAAGCCCCAGGAAATCTCTTTAAATCTCATTTAATCTTTAAGCCACTCTTTCCAGGTGCTGAAACAAGATTTTGTTTAAATTATATGCAGTAAGGATACTCTATAATCTGATCCCACTTCATATAAGTTAAGCATAAAGAATAATTAGCCTTGTTAAAAAAGATGTATAAAGTTTAGAATGCTTTTGACATTTGACTCATGGTACTTTCTAAACCAAAAAAAAAAATTGCATAAATCAGAAAAAAATTTAAGAAATCATTTATTCAAAGCTGTAAACGAAAAACAATGTATCAGATGATAAAGCACAAATATCTTTTCTAACAAAGTAAATATTATGCTGATTTTGAATAGCAATAAAAAATACAGAACCAGAAATTAATGGGCGGGGGCCCTCCACATTTGATTAAATTTCAAACATAAGTCACACTATTACAGTAAAAGGAACTCCACAGTAATTAATCTTAAAAATTTCTTTTCCGTGTTCTGCTCATCTCTCTTGCCAAAGGCTGTCACCAACATAGTGGTCTATCACCACCATCTTGGAAAACAGATTCTAATACACCCAGTTTGAGATAATAACTATTAGATTTCAATGGCTCATCACTAACCACACAATGCTGATATGCATAACAAAATCAGTAAGCAATTTTATGTCATTCTGCTATTTTTATGGAATTTGGCAACTATAGCCAGACATTTCAAAAGGAATAATTTAAATGGCACACTTCAATGGGAAAAGTTTTAATGCTAGGAAAATTATATCCCAAGTAAGAATCTTGTCATGATGTACAAAAAGAGAAGGTTAGTTATCATCAACTACATGTTTTCATGGTGAATAAAAACACACAACAATACCACTTTCCCATTACAAAACCATCCCTTCTGTCATAGGAGGAAAAGTTTTCTTGCAGGTTATTCTATGATTCTTCATCTAATAATATTTCCTGAATCTTTCCATAACATTCACTGAACTTACTACACAGAAATCATGAGGTGATAAAACAAAAGAGAATCAAAGAATAAGAAGACCAAGTTTCTTATTTTAAGAGACTAAAATACAGAAACAATTTTAACATAATAGGGAAGGTGGTATACCAAGTAAGAAATTAAAAAAAAAATGTTAATGCTCTAGAAGACAGAGGAAAGAGATTAGTTCTCACCAGAGGGACAAGGAAAACCTTTCTGGTAGAGGTAACATGAACTGTGCCTTCAAAGAGAGATGGCAGTTGGAAATGTGGAGCGAGGGGCCAGGCGGGACCACTGAGGACAGTGGTAAGAAGGATGGGACAGGGAGAACCAGCCACATTTGGGAACAGCGCTCAGTCTGGCTTGGCTGAGGCATAGCATGGATAAAAGAAAATGGAGGAGATAAAAATAGAAAAATAAATGAGAAAGGAGGGTAGTCACACATTCTATCCTTTTTTCTCTAACACGAAATGCCCATTGGCACAATCTTATCCTCATTAACAGAGAGTCTGAACTTCTTCATAACACTTTCTTCCCTGAAGTCATGTGGGTACCTGACGTATTTTTCACAACATGACTGTGAGCTGCTCATGAGCAGGATCTGATGCAATTTTATATCATTCTTAAATGCCTTGAACATAAGGTATCAACTAATCCTTTTTAATGACTGCATAAATGCATGAATGAACATATTAGCATTTCACTTATCCCAGACTCAGATACTCATCTGTTCTAGGAACTGGCAAACTTCTTCTATGAAGGGCTATATCGTAAATATTCATTTGCAGGCCATTCAGTCTTTACTACAGCTCTGTAACCCTGCTGTTCTAAAGCAGAAGCAGCCACAGACAACTCACCTGTTATCGCTGCGAGGCTGTGTGACAATAAAACTTAATTTATAATACAAAAACAGACCGCAGCTGCATTTGGCCTGTGGACCATAGTTTAGAGACTCCTCATTCATACAAACTTAACTATGTCATATTGTACAAATACATTTAAAATATATTCAAATCATTTTCTTACATAATGACAGAACCTCAGCCAAAATTTCAAACAAGATAATAAAAAATGATAAACAGGAAAATGTGGATACACTGTACAAAACTTGGGAGATCTGGACCCTCAGATACCTATACCTCATGTGCCCTCTCCAGACATTTCTTACTATTAGCCATCTTTGTGAGCTCAAGTCACAACTTCTTTAGGCCTTAGTTTTTAATCTGCAAAGTAAATTGGTTGAAATAGATCATTCTGAGCTAAAACTCTATGATCTATAGATTTGTCCAAATTAAATTTATGAATTTTAAGTGAAAATAGTCAATCCTATGGTTTTTCCAGTCACCATGAAGACATGTGAGAGCTGGACCATAAAGAAGGTTGACTAATGAAGAACGGATGCTTTTGGATTGTGGTGCTGGAGAAGACTCTTGAGAGGCCCTTGGACTGCAAGGCGATCAAATCAATCAATCCTAAAGGAAACTGACCCTGAATATTCATTGGAAGCACTGATGCTGAAGCTGACGCTCCAATATTTTGGCCACCTGATGGTGAAGAGCCAACTCACTGGAAAGACCCTGATGCTGGGAAAGACTGAAGGCAAAGGAGAAGGGAGTGGCAGAAGACAAGATGGCCAGATAGCATTACTGACTCATTGGACATGAATTTGAGCAAACTCCAGGAGACAGTGAAAGACAGGGGAGCCTTGCATGCTGTAGTTCATGGGGTCACAGAGTCAGATATGACTTAGTGACTGAACAACAATAATATCTTCAAAATGGTAACTGCATTCATAAGTAATTTTGAATCAAGAGAAGAACAAAATACAAGCATATTTTGCAGAAACGAAGTATAATGTACTAAAATATTAAGTTAACTTAATACCCTAACCCTAACCCTAATACCTAACTGATCTAAGGAGTTTCTTGAAACATTATTCAATATCATACTTTAGTACCCAAAAACTAAAGTTTCAGTACCATCTTGAATGTAGATGTAAATACACTTGGAAAATCAGTTTAATAGCAAATATAGGTTCACATACCCAATCAGGATGATGGTATCAACAGGATACTCAAATCATTAAAAAAAAAAAAAAAAAAAAACTTTTCCCACAATAAAGAAGCAGTGATAAGATTTAATATTAAATGCCATAATAGGCAATAAAAGGGACAAATACCAGAATCTTACCTCTGGCTTCACATTCCTGCTCATGGTACAATAATTAATAAATCACTGGACTCCCTGACGTATTTAGCTAAAAGTCTGAAATATTTAATTTTAAAAGTCAAAGTCCACACAATGTGTAATAAACTAGGTATCATTCATTATGTATAATGATGATTTTACAACTTTTCCACTTTTACTCTTCAAATCAAGACTTAAGATTACAGAATAAGTCTTCACTTTTCCCAAACTATTTTCAAAGAATCGTTTTTGGGTCAATTGAAAGTCTATAACTCACCACTACCCACATTTACAAAAGCAACACCATCACACTGCTTTCTGAATTATAAACTAACAGTTTCTCGTTCATTACAAACTTACCAAACGTTTGGCAAATTCTTTGTTTTCTGAGAGAAATCCATAACCTGGATGTACCTTAGAAATGAAAACAAAAAGCACTTTCAGTTTTATCAACTTGTAAAACCTTTATAATAAGCAAAACAAAGAGAACATTAATGCATTTATTGTTCAAGGGCTCTCGAGTAAGGTTACTGACCTCTCTAACATCCTGAATATCTCTAACTCGGTTTCCAAGTTCAAATCCAAATGCCAAGAAACCACTGGCAGCACGCTGCTTCTGATTAAGCACAGCCAGGGCCAGCTACATACACACCTTCCTGCCTGCTTGCACTTGGCTATGCTACTCCCCCACTTTTCCTGAGACCAACTTTGGTCATAAGCTTGGTGGGTCAAAGAACTATGTTAAAGGAAACCTTTCACAAGATGGACAAGAAACTCTTGACTCTCCTTCCTTTGCAGTACCAGAAAACTGCTACTTTCCAACACCCTGGCTTCTAAGCCAATGAATGTATTTTATTCCTGATAATATGAACATACTCAGCCACTACCCAATGATCAGTTTTCATCAAACCTAACTGAAATCAACATTTGGCTTTACTTTTTCACCATACTCTGGATTTTTCTTCTAATATTTGCCCCTCTTCCCCTCCTCATTCCACTCAGCCAGTGACAACCACTCCATGCTCTCCTCTCTCACAAGACACACTGCAACAACTTAAATTCTACCATCCTGTTCTAACCAAGTAAATTTGACCAAACATAAATTTAACCAAATGTAAATTTAGTCACCCTATTATTAGTATTAAACATATTTCTAGGAAAATAATTCTGCTACATGTCAAATTTCTAAGTGAGCCAATATCATAATCTAATCTAGAAGTATCTATGCATTTGAGATTTCTTTTTTTACCTGAATGTTTATTTTTTTCTCTGCAATTACATGATCAACTTAGTATAAAAAGATAGGATCTTTCTTCCCTCAATTTTAAAGTTTAATCTATTTTTTAAAGGTTTTTTTTTTATTTTGGACCATAGGCAATTAATAATGTTGTGATAGTTTTCAGGTGGAGAGCAAAGAGATTCAGCCATACATATACACATATCTACTGTTCCACAAACTCCCCTTCCAATCAGGCTGCCACATAAGTATATTCACATCTGAGATTTTTTAAATGTTAAACTAAGCTTTATGAACATGGTACAGAGTAATTTACACTACTACATCATATGAGAGGAGTTTCACTCCAACAATTTCATTTTATATAAACATTTAACTAAAGATTGTATTCTGGCAATCTATAGTTTTACTATAGAGTTAACAGAGTTTTATCTTTATAGGTTAACAGAGTTTTATCTTCACTAACTCTGCTAATAAATTATAGCATCTATAATAAGGGCTCATGAATTCACTTTTTTCTTCAAACAGGCATCTTAGTAAAAGTTGTGTTTGTTTTTTTTTTCCCAAAAGAAATGTGCCCACTAATTGGAGCACTCCAGGCTAATTGCTGGTATTGGCTGCTTCTATCCAATTTCAGATAACTCTGCAGAGGTTTTCAACATTATATGTAATTAGTTCTCTGATAAACACACACACACACACACACACACACACACACACCCAACAATATTAATAACACACTATGGCCAATCAGAAACTTTTTTTTCCTTGGATTCCACTCCATTCACACAGAATTGGGGTTGGGGAGAATTGCCAATTTCTCCATGTAAATCATGTACATTCCATTGACATCAAACCCAAATAATTACCAACAGCAATTTTATTTCTGGAAGTATAAGGAGGCACAGATAATTTCTGAATGATTAAAACAGAATTTAAGACAGGATCTTTTGGATCCTATTTATAAAACACATTTTTTTTAATACTATTATCACACTGAAAGGGTTAATACTCAAAACTAATTGGGATTTCTTTTTTTTTTCCTTCTCCTAGCAAATTTGGAAATGAACTGAAACTGCTCCCTAGTGTGAAAGCTGAACCCAACAGCCACCTGCGAGATCAGAGACCAACCCTGCCAGATGTCACGAAGCCTCTGACTCCCAGTAGCGGATTCGGCCACATTTCACTCATGTGACATGAACTGCAAAGCACTTTCAATCATTCCTTTTTTTTTTTTTTTTTTTTTTATACAAACTCTAGCGTTCTGCTCGCTACATATGAAACAGCTGCAGCAGATGGATTCATTCGGACTCACAGCTTGGGCCCTGGTGTTCCTGACGGCGTCCATAATGGCGTCCATGTTGAGGTAGCTCTTACTGGTGGGAGCTGGGCCGACGCAGACAGCCTCGTCCGCCATCTTCACGTGAACCTGAGAAGAAATCTCTGCGTTAACAGGGCCTCCCAGCAAAGAGAACTACCTGCATCTGCAAGCATACACAGATCGGCGAACCTGAGGGCATCCCTGTCCTCACATCTCTCTCTGAACATGCTCTAGGAAGCTACAGTGTGGCAAATAAGCTCAGGGGCTATATTAACCATGATTTCATTTATTACAAGCCCAACTCACTGTTTAACCCGATAATTTCCACACCAATTTGATTAGGTAAAATCACAGCAAACAATTTTAGCATCCTATTCATATTCAGTTCATCTCCACATAAATTTTGTATCAAAAACGACCCTGTTACATGTATCCAGGGTAGCCTAATATACTAATGACAAGCACTCCTGCCCAGTTCTAAGCAAGCTCCCCAGGAAGTGGAGATAATTAGAGGAACTGAGTGAAGGGATGGGGTGAGTGTTTCTGTACAGCATCAGGTCAGCACCAGGCACAAACTGAAGCTCAGGACTGAAGAGCTCAATGCCACCACACACACGCCAGAAACCCTTGAGAATCGTTTAAACAGTCTCACATTCAACCCTCATCCATTTTAACCTTTCTTCCTAAAAAAACCGATACATGCATTAAGTTCTACATCAACCCCAAATTTAAGAATATGTGCTCCATTTTTAAGACTATATTCCCTCCACAGTGTTTCAAACCTATTTTTGCTTAAGAAACGCAAGGCATTCAATACAGATCAGAGTAAGTTACTTACTTCTAAAAGCAATCTATTCTTCTAAAATGATGAAAGGGATCCATAATGCTTTTGAAATGGCTTCTCCTAACAGTTTTCTAGGTTAAGGAACTCTGTTTACATTTATTTTACAAGGCAGTCATTAAAAACTGGAACACATCCATATACCTGGGCATGTATTACCCTCTTCCAAAAAGTCTAAAGTGGAAAATAAATTTGAGTATTGCTAAGTTGTATTCCCCAGCTGTAAAGTAGTTTTTAAAGAAGCACTTGGTTTTAAATGAGATCAAAAAAAAAAAAACAAACACCAAAAACAACCCACCCAAGTCATTTTTAAGAAAAGTTCAGAGTTCTCTTTATCAATTCAATTAAATATTTTCAAACTATGCAAAAAACTGTATGGTGTATTGAAAGGTTAAAAATACTTACTACTCATGGGATTTATAGATCGGTATCTTAACATCAAATACTCAAATCTACACAGTTCAGTTTCTCTAATAATATCCGAGGAAAGGCAGCCGGGCTCACAAAAGAATCCTAAAGATTCCCAAAGTCAAAGCAAAGCTCTCCTGTACACCTTGCTTACTGCCAACTTCACCTTGCCCTTCCCCCTCAGACCAGAACGTCCACTCTTCTCCTGCCTTCTGCCCGGGTCAGTCCCTTCTCCCCTCAGACCAGAACGTCCACTCTTCTCCTGCCTTCTGCCCAGGTCAGTCCCTTCCCCCTCAGACCAGAACGTCCACTCTTCTCCTGCCTTCTGCCCAGGTCGGAACCTTCCCTCCTCAGACCAGAACGTCCACTCTTCTCCTGCCTTCTGCCCAGGTCAGAACCTTCCCTCCTCAGACCAGAACGTCCACTCTTCTCCTGCCTTCTGACCAGGTCAGTCCCTTCCCCCTCAGACCAGAATGTCCACTCTTCTCCTGCCTTCTGCCCAGGTCAGTCCCTTCCCCCTCAGACCAGAACGTCCACTCTTCTCCTGCCTTCTGCCCAGGTCAGTCCCTTCTCCCCTCAGACCAGAACGTCCACTCTTCTTCTGCCTTCTGCCCAGGTCAGTCCCTTCTCCCCTCAGACCAGAATGTCCACTCTTCTCCTGCCTTCTGCCCAGGTCAGTCCCTTCTCCCCTCAGACCAGAACGTCCACTCTTCTCCTGCCTTCTGCCCAGGTCAGTCCCTTCTCCCCTCAGACCAGAATGTCCACTCTTCTCCTGCCTTCTGCCCAGGTCAGTCCCTTCCCCCTCAGACCAGAACGTCCACTCTTCTCCTGCCTTCTGCCCAGGTCAGTCCCTTCTCCCCTCAGACCAGAACGTCCACTCTTCTTCTGCCTTCTGCCCAGGTCAGTCCCTTCTCCCCTCAGACCAGAATGTCCACTCTTCTCCTGCCTTCTGCCCAGGTCAGTCCCTTCTCCCCTCAGACCAGAACGTCCACTCTTCTACTGCCTTCTGCCCAGGTCAGTCCCTTCTCCCCTCAGACCAGAATGTCCACTCTTCTCCTGCCTTCTGCCCAGGTCAGTCCCTTCCCCCTCAGACCAGAACGTCCACTCTTCTCCTGCCTTCTGCCCAGGTCAGTCCCTTCTCCCCTCAGACCAGAACGTCCACTCTTCTTCTGCCTTCTGCCCAGGTCAGTCCCTTCTCCCCTCAGACCAGAATGTCCACTCTTCTCCTGCCTTCTGACCAGGTCAGTCCCTTCTCCCCGACCAGAACGTCCACTCTTCTCCTGCCTTCTGCCCAGGTCAGTCCCTTCTCCCCTCAGACCAGAACGTCCACTCTTCTCCTGCCTTCTGCCCAGGTCAGTCCCTTCTCCCCTCAGACCAGAACGTCCACTCTTCTTCTGCCTTCTGCCCAGGTCAGTCCCTTCTCCCCTCAGACCAGAATGTCCACTCTTCTCCTGCCTTCTGCCCAGGTCAGTCCCTTCTCCCCTCAGACCAGAACGTCCACTCTTCTCCTGCCTTCTGCCCAGGTCAGTCCCTTCTCCCCTCAGACCAGAATGTCCACTCTTCTCCTGCCTTCTGCCCAGGTCAGTCCCTTCCCCCTCAGACCAGAACGTCCACTCTTCTCCTGCCTTCTGCCCAGGTCAGTCCCTTCTCCCCTCAGACCAGAATGTCCACTCTTCTCCTGCCTTCTGCCCAGGTCAGTCCCTTCCCCCTCAGACCAGAACGTCCACTCTTCTCCTGCCTTCTGCCCAGGTCAGTCCCTTCTCCCCTCAGACCAGAACGTCCACTCTTCTTCTGCCTTCTGCCCAGGTCAGTCCCTTCTCCCCTCAGACCAGAATGTCCACTCTTCTCCTGCCTTCTGCCCAGGTCGGTCCCTATTAATAGCAATTTTGTTGCTGTAGTTGTGGTTGTGGGTTTTCTCTATAAGAAAGAAATTGAATACTGAACAATCCTTTAAAAAGAATGCCTAAATCAGGTGGGGATAGTTTTTAAAGTTAAATCCACACTTACTCTGTGCCTTTATCTCCCTCCAGGTGCTACTCAGTGTTTCAAGTTTTACTTCTACCAGAGTCTTCAGATGAATCTCCTGTGATCTGAGCTTGACAGTACCTGATACAAAATTTAAGATTTCATCGCCTCCTGCCCAGTAATGTCATTTTGACTGCTTTACAGATTACATCTGTTAAAATTTATATACTCTCCTTTGCCAGATCATAAGGTCCTGCAATGCAGAAGTTGTCTTAAATTCCTTTTTAAAAAAAATCTCTCCCAGCACAGTCTTACTGCTACAAGCTTTTAAATTTATAGATATACTTGAATGACTACTTAACTTTCACTGTTAAGCCATTATCTTTGAGGTCAAAGGCTAAGCTAAATTAAACCCTCTCCAATTTTAGTAATACATATGGCAACTAAAGATTATAAGGTGGGGAGCGGGGGGATGGGGATGGGATTGAAACATATACACATGCAACCATGTGTATTGGTATGGAGGTTCCCCTCCTCATTAAAAAGGAGGGGAACCCTAGTAACATTTTGACTTGTTTACTTTCAGGCTTTTCTCTAAATATACTTCTGTAACCAAACTGCATATATAATGTTGCATCCCTTGTTTTTCAACTATCATCAAAACAGACACTCTTCCTGCTAAGTCGTTTCAGTCGTGTCCGACTCTATGCGACCCCACAGACGGCAGCCCACCAGGCTCCGCCGTCCCTGGGATTCTCCAGGCAAGAACACTGGAGTGGGTTGCCATTTCCTTCTCCAATGCATGGAAGTGAAAAGTGAAAGTGAAGTCGCTCAGTTGTGTCCAACTCTTAGCGACCCCATGGATTGAGCCCACTAGGCTCCTCCGTCCATGGGATTTTCCAGGCAAGAGTACTGGAGTGGGGTGCCATCCTAGGTTAGCACAAACTCTTACATGTAAACGTACTGAGAATCTAGCTCAAAGCCTAACATGTTTTAGCAGATCATTAATATTTTTTGAATAAACATTCAAATAAATACGTCAAAAGCAGGTCAAAACTGCCTATGGACTTTACAAAGAAAAGCAAAACATGCTGTTTCTAAAGGGTTGGTCGGTTTCTTCTATTTCTCAGAGAAAAGTCTTGCGTTAAGGTAGAAGCATATACTAGCATCTCAAGTCCACAGTCTGGCACAGGCTCAGTACTAGCAAAAATACGTGGTGAAACCATTTGAGAGAGGAAAAAAAACTAGGAACATTCTGTTGCTTAGTGCCCAAGGAGATACTTCTGAGCCAACCAGGAAAGAACAGTTTAAAACACTTTCAAAACCCAATTTCAATTTGGTTGCTACTCTTCTAAACGACTAAAGTGATTTCTTTGGCTTAATAATATTAATACAAAGTGAGAGTCACTCAGTTGTATCCGACTCTTTGCGACCCTATGGACTATACAGTCTGTGGAACTCTCCAGGCCAGGATACTGGAGTGGGTAGCTGTTCCCTTCTCCAGCATATCTTCCCAACCCAGATATTGAACCCAGGTCTCCCAAATTGCAGGCGTTTTCTTTACCAGCTGAGCCACAAGGGAAACCCAAGAATATCAGAGTGGGTAGCCTATTCCTTCTCCAGCAGATCTTCCCAACCCAGGAATCGAACCGAGGTCTCCCGCATTGCAGGTGGATTCTTCACCAGCTGAGCTACTAGGGAAGCCCATGATATTAATACAAAACAAACTGCATTCAAGCAGTGCAGACTCTAAAGAATGACTTAGCAGCATCACCCACACTAACTAAATGTATTTATGTCTCAAAAATGTCAATACCCCCCAAAAAATATAAATTTCATTTTTATATTTCAATAGTAAAAGGAAAATATAACAACAATGGAAAACTTAAACTGAACTAGTGAATTAACCAGGATATTGCTGATAGCAAGTTTCAAATAGAAAATCAGATTTTAAGTACTAAGTCAAGGAGTTAGTCTTCACAAACTTTTCCAATAGAAAAGTTTCCAAATGGGGTTTTATTTATTTTAAAGATTATTAGTTTCCTCCTCAAGCATTAGTTTTTATATAAGTAAAGAATCTGCCTGCAAGACAGGCGATCCGGGTTCAATCCCTGGGTTGGGAAGATGCCCTGGAAAAGGGAATGTCTACCCACTCCAGTATTCTTGCCTGGAGAATTCCATTCAGAGCAGTCTGATGGGCTACAGTTCATGGGGTCGCAAAGGGTCAAGACACAATTTGACGACTAACATTTGGAAAATTTTTGATTCTTTAAATAGGGGAAAATTACTTGTATCAGCATTTTATTTTAGGCCAAATAACAATCTAGCAGAACAAGGATGTGTTTTTAAATGTATGGGACTGAAAAAATCATCTTCCTTATTGACTTTTTGTTTAAATAATTAAATGCTTGGCCATAGATAGGTTAAAAATTATGTCTGAATTTTAACACTTTGAGTTAATGGAAATTAGTCCATTAGATGCCTGAGGCATGATGAAAAGATAACTCTGCTTGGTCCCTAATCTTATCAAATAGATTGCACCTAAGGTTAAAAAAAAAAGTAGACTAAAAAAAATAGACTAGACCAGCTCTATCTAGGGAAAGTAAGCTTTGAAATACCTGCTAAACTAGCAGAGAATGAGAAAGCTAAGGAAGACAAGCAGCGCTAAAGATGCTTCTTCCCCACAGACATAGAGGACCGATTTGGACACAGTGGGGTACGGACAGGGAGAGACGAATGGAGAGAGCAGCGTGGAGATAAGCACTTCACCACAGGGAAACCAGAGCCGGGGAAAGCCACTGTGCAACACAGGAAGCTCAAACCGGCGCACAACCAATGGGGGCTGACAAGGTCTCCAGGGACTGACAGCAGTGGCAGGCCATGGGGGCTCAGAGCACGGATGGCAGAGAGAGCTGGCAAGCGCGGGGACCCCACGCTAAACTAGAAGAATGTGGCCACGGTGAGAAGGGCAGCAAGGTAGGGAAGTGGGGCTAGGAGAGGCAGCCTGACCTCCTGCTCTTGTCTTCAAACATCCAACCCAAGGCAGAGGTCAAGGAAGCTCAAGAGATACACTCCATCCCACTGCTGGGCATACACACCAAGGCAACCAAAACTGAAAGAGACATGTGTACCCCAGTGTTCATCGCAGCACTGTTTATGATAGCCAGGACATGGAAGCAACCTAGATGTCCATCAGCAGATGAATGGATAAGAAAGCTGTGGTACATATACACATGGAATATTACTCAGCCATTAAAAAGAATACATGTGAATCAGTTCTGATGAGGTGGATGAAACTGGAGCCTATTATACAGAATGAAGTAAGCCAGAAAGAAAAACACCAATACAGTATACTAACGCATATATATGGAATTTAGAAAGATCGTAATGATAACCCTATATGCGAGACAGACAAAGAGACACAGATATATAGAACAGTCTTTTGGACTCTGTGGGAGAAGGCGAGGGTGGGATGATCTGAGAGAAGAGCACTGAAACATGTATATTATCATATGTGGAACAGATCGCCAGGTTCGATGCATGAGACAGGTGCTCAGGGATGGTGCACTCGGATGACCCTGAGGGATGGGATGGGGACGGAGGTGGGAGGGGGGTTCAGGATGGGAAACACATGTACACCCATGGCTGATTTGTATCAGTGTATGGCAAAACCACTACAATATTGTAAAGTAATTAACCTCCAACTAAAATAAATAAATTAAAAATAAAATAAAATTGAAATTAAAAAAAAAGAGATACACTCCACAGATGTCAGTTTCCTGACGACTGATCCATAAAGGAAAAAGTCTGATAGAATTAATCAAAATTTAAAACTTTTGTTCTTCAAAGACAATGTGATTCCACTTCCCGCCCGACAGGATATCTATAATCAAAAAGATAATGACAAACATTGGTGAGAACGAGGAGAAACTTGAACCCACATACTCTGCTAGTGGGAATGTAAAATAGTACAGCTGCTTTGGAAAACAGTCTGTTAGTACCTAAAAAGTATAGTTATCAAATGACCCAGCAATTCCACTCCTAAGCATACACACCCAAGAGAAATGATAATATATGTCCATTCAAACACATGTACACAATTGTTCATAACAGGCTTATTCATAGTATCAAAAACTGGAAGCCACCCAAATGGCCAGCAGCTGGTAAATGGACAAAGCAAAATGTACTCGATTCATATAGGAGAGTATTACTCAGCCAAAAAAAGGGCCACAAACTGATAAATGTAATAACATAAATCCCAAAAACATCCAAAATTGGGATAGGAGTACGTCAAGGCTGTATATTGTCACCTGGCTTATTTAACTTATATGCAGAGTACATCGTGCAAACTGCCGGCTGGATAAACCACAAGCTGGAATCAAGACTGCTGGGAGAAATAACAACCTCAGATATGCAGATGATACCACTCTAATGGCAGAAAGTGAAGAGGAACTAAAGAAGCTCTTGATGAAGATGAAAGAGGAGAGTGGAAAAGCTGGCTTAAAACTGAACATTCAAAAAACTAATATCATGGCATCCAGTCCCATCACTTTATGGCAAATAGATGTGAAAAAGCTGGAAACAGTGGCAGATTTTATTTTCTTGGGCTCAAAAAATCACTGCAGATGGTGAATGGAGCCATGAAATTAAAAGACACTCACTCCCTGGATGAAAAGCTATGACAAACCTCAACAGCATATTAAAAGGCAGAGACATCACTTTGTTGACACAGATCTGTAAAGTCAAAGCTATGGTTTTTCAGTCATCTGTGGATGTGAGAGTTGGACCATAAAAAAGGTTGAGTGCCGAAGAAGTGATGCCTTTCAATTGCAGTGCTGGAGAAGACTCTTGAGAGTTCCTTAGACAACAAGAAGATTAAACCAGCCCATCCTAAAGGAAATTAACCCTGAATATTCACTGGAAATACTGATGCTGAAGCTGAAGTTCCACTACTTTGGTCATGTGATGCAAAGAGCCAACTCACTGGAGGAAACCCTGATGCTGGGAAAGATTGAGGGCAGGAGAAAGAAGGGGGCAACAGAGGATGAGATGGTTGGATGGCATCACCAACTCAATGGACATGAGTTTGAACACACTCTAGGAGACAGTGAAGGACAGGGAAGCCTTGCGCACTGCAGTCCATGGGGTCACAAAGAGTCAGACACAACTTAGCGGCTAAACAACAACCACAAAAACATTATTCTACATGAAAAAGCCAGACACAAAAGGCCCACTATTAAATAATTCGATGTATCTATAAATTTTTAGAAAATGCAAAACTAAAGACAAAGCGTATCAGTGGCTATCGAGGTGAAGGTAGCAACAAGAGTGACTGCAGATGGACACAGAGATCTTTCCGGCTGATGGCTACGTTCTAAAACTGGACAGCGGTGAGAGTTGCACAAGTCTAAAAAGTACACCATGACTCAATAAAATTGTTAAATAAAATCAGGAAATTTCATATAAAAATATTTTAAATCCACTGTGCTGGACAGTGCTATATGCTATTAATTTTAGAATTAATGACTAAGCAATAAGGAGAAAGTTAAGATTCACCTGACAAAGAAGATTCCTGAGATAGAAGCCAACTGAGAAGGGCATTCCAGCAGTACAAACACTGTACCAAATGCAGGGAGGCCTGAGAGGGAATGAAAATGGTATGGAAGTAATAAGCATCAAAGCAGAAGGAACCAGTGCTATGTGCTCCAGACAGACCAGAGAAGGTAGGGATTTAGAACAGCTATTGGATCCAATGAACCAGATCTCTGGCAACTTTAGGGACTTACTCGAACAACAGAAATAGAAGCCAGGCATCCCTCAGTTGAAGGGCAAATGGGAGGCAAGAAAACAAAGGCAAACCGAAGATGACTAGTCTTTCATGTACGCGCTACTGCTGCTGCTGCTAAGTCATTTCAGTTGTGTCCGACTCTGTGCGACCCCATGGACGGCAGCCCACCAGGCTCCTTCCCCCGTCCCTGGGATTCTCCAGGCAAGAACACTGGAGTGGGTTGCCATTTCCTTCTCCAGTGCATGAAAGTGAAAAGTGAAAGTGAAGTCGCTCAGTCATGTCCGACTCCCAGTGACCCCATGGACTGCAGCCCACCAGGCCCCTCCGTCCATGGGATTTTCCAAGCATGAGTACTGGAGTGGGGTGCCATTGCCTCATGTATGTGGCTTACCCGTAATTACCAGGGAATGTTGGGGGATGCAAGAGGATCTTACCTTCTTCTCTAACTGTTGGTAAGATGCAGTACACACACAAGGTATTCAATAAAACTTCTTCACTGCAGCTTGATAGAGCTTTTCAGGGAGATGTCCTCACAGAAATACCTAACAGATGTGAGTGTGTGTGCCCAGGCTCACAAACCTGATTAGAAGCCCCTAAGATGGAAACAAAACCACTATCAGCAGCCAAACACACGGCTGTGAAGACAAAAGACAATCTGGAAAGAGATTCTACAAAATGTATAGAGATTCAATGGGAAAAGTTCAGGAAATAGAAGGTGGCGATGGTTGTAACGGTGTAAACACACAAAGCCACTGATTTGTATAATTAAAAATTAATAAAGTGATAAACTTTAATTGTACGGTCTTTTAAAAAACTATATAGATTCATCACAACTTGCAGACTATCACTGACAAGCAATTGTGAAAAAATGTAGTTTCAGAACTTATACAGTCTGCTACACACACACACACACACACACATGTGCACACAGTTGCTGCAGTTCACGGGGTCACAAACAGTTGGACACGACTTAGTGACTAAACAACAAGAAGAAAAAATTCAACATGGGAGGAAAAACACAAACAACACAAAAAATATCAATAATGAGAATGTGGGCATAATTCTAGCTTGTAATCATTTTCCATTTACTAAAGAAAAGCTACCACACATTCATTTAAGATTCTAGTCATGAAAGCTTGCATATACATATGTAATTCTGAGTACAGATTTCTGAAACAATAATAGAGTGACAGTCTAGGAATAGAATTAAGACAAACCCTCCATTGTAAGCAGTGTATTTTTCTTAAAGCGTTCCCAAACCATAGGAACAGTTAAGTGTCAGTTCTAATAATTTAAATACAAATAGTCACAACGCCATGAGCTCTCGAAAACTCCTAGGACCTGGCCAGCACCACCACTGCCTCTGAGGCGCCGCTGATTGACAAGACTACACATCCAAGTGAGTCATCCAGGTGTGTTCAAGCTTTTTTTAATCCCAAGTAAAGTAAGAATAGCTTGACAGAAAACTTAAAAGTTTAAGCAACACAGATAACCATAACTTCTCATCCCCATTAAGGCCTCTCAGTCCCACTTCCTACACTGAAACAAACTATCGACGGTTTTGGATGTGTCCTTTCAGGCTTGGCTATTTTCATATGCACAGCAGACATAAAAGTGTATGGTTTTATACTAAGCTTAAGATTTTCTTCCCATAAACTGCATCACACTATGTATGATTCTTGCAACTTGTTTAACTGCTATATAACATTCCTAGTGACTGGGTAAACCATAACTTAACCTTTTCTCCAGTAATGGATATTATGGCCCATCTGCAGATATTACAAGCTGCAAAAGGATTCTCTAAACATGTATGCATATTTCTCTATGCATATTTCTATAAGAAAAGTACTTGAAAGTGTAAAGGCTATAAACCACATACTTAAAAGCCTATATCCATTAACACTCTGAGCAGAGACGAACTTCTCCACACCACACCACCACTGAACATTTTTACTGTTTGCTGATCTAATTTTCTTAATCTAATGAAGAAAAATGACTCCTGACTGGTTTTTAATTTGCATTTCTCTAATTATGAGTGCCTTTGGGCGTATTTTCAGGTTTGTGAGCTATCTGCATTTCTTCTTTTGATCACTGATCATTTTTTAATTTAAGAGAGATCTTACAAAGAAACAAACGCATCTTTGGGTTTTGGGGTTTTTTTTAAATGACATGTAACACCAAAACATTGTTCTTGTTCAAAGCTAAGCTAACAACTGTTTAAACCACACCTGCAAACCCATCACATTTTTTCTCTCCAGTTATCACTTCTCAGGTGAAGATGCAAGCTTAGACCTTTGTCTACACCAGGGATCTCAACTAGGAGCAACTCTGTTCTGCAGGACACAGTTGGCAACGAGTGCAAACAGTCTCGCTGGTCACGACGGTGGGATGGAAGGGTGCTACTGCTGTCTAGTGGGGAGGACAAGGGTACTTCGAAACATTCTATTAGACCATGAGCAGGACAGCCCCCCATAAAGAAGAATCACTTAACCCAAAATGCCAATGGTGCCACTGCTGAGAACCCCTGGTCCTCATTTTACATGATGTATATACTATTTTACAGAGTGTGTGCGGGAAGGGTGGGGGTTAAACATTAATACGGTTAATTTTTTTTTTGGTCAGGCCATGTGGCATGCAGGATCTCAGTTCCCTAATCAGGGATCGCACCCTGCATTGGGAGTGTGGAGTTTTAACCACTGGACCGCTAGGGAAGTCCCACAATGATGGTATTTTCATATCACATGTCATTCTGTATGTTCTTTTTCAGTCTTTAAAATGTCTCAGAGATGTTACATCAATACGTAGAGATCTATCTTATTATTTTTTAACTACTAGAGAATTCTGAGACATGGCCCTCCAGTCTGCCAGCCATCTCCCTGCAGGTGGACCCGCAGCATGAGGAATCACCATCTGGACGACCATCATGATGCTTCCTCAGCAGACACCCTGTCCACTGCCCAGGTCCCGTCCTGCTCTTGATCTCTCTCTTCTGGAAAGGCTCCCGTCTTTTACAGCCATCCTCTCCTGTCTGTGTTGTAGACAGCGGTTTTCTACTGCACAGTTCCATCTTTCAGAAATTCCTCATCATTTCCAGGACCATACTCCCCACTCTGTTTTACAACAAAACTCTGGTTTGTTATATTTTTTTCTTTTGAATTTGTCTTTTTAACTGTTTCTCTTCCTTGGGAATTTGGAATGGGAAGACAGAAGTCTGACTCACTCCACCAGCCTCAATTAGAAGTCAGGACCTTTAAAATTTTGTATAAGAAAATATAGTATATTTTAATTTAAAAATCAAAAATTGTGAACAATATCACTTTCTAATAGTTAAAACTTATTTTTAAGACTGTCATGAAAAATATCAACAGTTTCTTACACAGAATCTAATTTGTAATAAAAATCTGAAAATGTTCATCCAGCTCCTAAATTACTACAAATGCAACCTGGCTGCAGGCAACACAGTTACCATTCCTCTCTTCATGCATCTGAACGGTGAGTATCTTTTTCATAGCATCCATTCTACCTAGTGTCTGCTCATTCCTATGCGATGCTATGCTATGCTCAGTCACTTCAGCCGTGTCCGACTCTGTGCAACCCCACAGACGGCAGCCCACCAGGCTTCCCCGTCCCTGGGATTCACCAGGCAAGAACACTGGAGTGGGTTGCCATTTCCTTCTCCAATGCATGAAAGTGAAAAGAGAAAGTGAAGTCGCTCAGTCATGTCCGACTCTTAGCGACCCCATGGACTGCAGCCTACCAGGCTCCTCCGTCCGTGGGATTTTCCAGGCAAGAGTACTGGAGTGGGGTGCCAATGCCTTCTCTGCTGCTCATTCTTAGGAGCTCCCAAAGCTGGCTTTCTAACCTCAGATTCCACTTCCCAAATTGTCCAGCGTTGCGGCTGGGTTCACAAAGGGCATGAAAACCTTGATTTACAGCATATGATTGGTTGGTTTCTCTCCAAAGAGCTTCAGATGAGTATCAAAAATAACCTTCCCAATGCTCTTCTCCCCTGAAAATTCCTGGCACTCTACAGTTAGCTCCCTTAGAGGAAGCAGTGAGCATCAAAAGCCATCAGGGAGCTCAGGGTTTTCACGAGCATAGTCATTCTCGATAACAGGGACAAGATACAGCAAGCCACCCCAAAGATCTGGGAAATGTTTCATTTTCTAAAAATATCCTTCCTTCTCATCAAGACACCCTCCTAAAAAAAAAAAAAAAAAAAAAAAAACCTCTTCTTCGCCAGAGGACAGGACAAGTACTTTGAAGGAGCTTCAAAAACTATTCTGAATTCCTACTCCAAGCCTAACAATTCACCTTGACAGTTACGGATCCAAAGTGAGTTTGCCACTCAGTGAATTCCCCTGTGACCCCATGACTGGGCCTGGCAACCAGGAAATGAATGAAAGCAGAGAAGTGCTTCTCTGGGGACTTAGTCTAGAGACTCAGAGAAACTCAGATAAACAGAGCAAAGGTGTCAGGAATGATGCAAAGATGAGTCACCCATCTTCTACCTTCCTTGGAACTGACACACCTAATCTAAGGTGAAGGGTAAGAAGACTCAAAAAGTAGGGAAAGCAGATACATGTCAGGAGAGATGAAGTCATCTGCTAAGCTGATGCATGACTCATCTCCAGAGTTCCACCCCTTCCAAAGAGCCTGGCACGCTCTGTCAGGTCAGAGGTGAGCATCAGCAGAAAACATTCCAAGCATGTAACTTCAGTGAACTTACCAGCTGCACAAAAGTACTCAGGTACAGACTCGAGCCTGTACAAAGGCTCATTTCATCTCACAGAGATTTCAGAGTGAATTAGGTCTTTACTTTTGGAAAGAATTTGTGACAGGATGCTATAAAGACACAGGTAAAAAAGTACCCAATCTGGCAGCAGCAATGGGCGAGGGGAAAAAAAAAAAAAAAATATATATATATATATATATATATATATATATATATATGACTGCATAAGTCTGCAAGCTACTTGGCTTTTACTTCAAAATCTAACTTTTCTCTAAATCCAAATGTCTGGTTGGCTTAGGACAGAACATTTGGCGCAGCTGTCGGCACGCCTCTTTTGTATGAAAGAGTAAATAAATATATCCAAATTGAAAGGAACATCTGGACAACAGAAGGTAGCAAAACCATGTGGCAGCTCGTTCTCTGGACAGAAGGACTATAGGAAAAGCTGTCCTACCAAAAACAAAAACTATATATAATTAAAAGACCAGGAAAATGAGTATCTGAGTATTATATCCAAAACTCAAAAGAAGAAAACATTTCCCTCCCAATGTTAGCTCCTAATTCCATTTACACAATACTGGTCCCGGTCTCCACTCTCTTTTCTAATTCAGCTATTCCATGTTCCACCCAGGGGGCATCCCAGATGGCTCAGTGGTAAAGAATCCATCTGCCAATGCAGGAAACACAGGTTTGATCCCTGGATCAGGAAGATCCCCTGGAGAAGGAAATACAACCCATTCCAGTATTTTTGCCTGGGAAATCCCAAGCACAGAGGAGCCTGGAGGGCTACGTCCAAAGGACGGCAAAGAGTTGGGCACGACAGAGCACATGTTCCAGCCACCATATCCCTTTTACCACTGAGTAAACCCTGAACACTTCCCTGACTCTGTCCAACATTCATCACAGGTGCTCTACCACAGAAGGATAAAAAGAGATTTGATAAATCAGTCTCCTCCCCTCTAGGAATTCAGTCCAGTGCAAAGACAGACTTCCAAACCAACTGCAATTAAAATAAATAAGAGTATGTATAAAGAGCTAATGCAAAAAATGGTTTCACGACAAATCAGTTACAGAACTATTAAACTGGATAACTGATCAAAAGGAAAAAGTGAGAAGGGAACTATGAACAGAGAAAGGGCAGACTCAAAATCATGGAATGCGAAAGGCCCCAGCATATTTAGAAATCTGTGAAATGGCTTGAAAACAAGGTGAGTAGGAGTCACTAGGAGGATGGCAGAAGAGAAAGATCGACTCCAAGGAAAACCAGCTTGCAAGGAATCTTGAATGCCAGAGTAGAGTTTGGGCTTTAACCGGGAAGTCAGTGCTTCTCAACATTTATCTTCCATGGAAAGAAAATAACCATTCATATGAGGAATGTGACACTCCATTATAAACAGCAGCTTACTATATGCGGCTGCAGTTGGGCCATTCCAAGCAATTAGCTGCAAATGTTCTCCTTTCTCTTCCAAGTCTCTCACATGAAGCTTAATAAGTAGAGACCTTTCTACTTAGGTAGAGACCTTTCTCGTCCTCTGATGTCACCTAACCAAATTTTTCCCATAATGTAGGATATACCGCATAATATATAGGATGCAAAAACAAATTCAGGTATATCAAAATCCTACCCACACTCATTTTTAAATAACTTTTAATTAACACCACTGGTCATTCCAATTGCAGGTAAAATGGAGTAAGCATATTCCATTCTGTTTGTCCCACTGAATGCAGCTATGAAATCTGAACAGAATACATTAACCAACTACTTGTAAACTCTGAAAAGAACACGGCGACAGGCAGATGGAGGGAGAACAGAATTCAAATGACCATGAACCAGTGATGAGACCAGCACTTATCTCTGGGCACTGAGGTGCTGACAGAGACAGAAGCCCTGTATTTCTGATTCCAGAAGCAGAAAAGGGAGGTGCTAAGCAGTATGTGAAGCAAGAACTTCCAGATATACAAGCTGGGTTTAGAAAAGGCAGAGGAACCAGGGATCAAATTGCCAGCATCCGCTGGATCATAGAGAAAGCAAGGGAATTCCAGAAATACATCTACTTCTGCATGATTGACTATGTTAAAGCCTTTGATTGTGTGGATCACAACAAATTGTGGAAAATTCTAAAAAGAGACCAGAATACCAGAATACCAGGCACCTTCCCTGCCTCCTGGGAAACCTGCATGTGGGTCAAGAAGCAACAGTTAGAACCTTACATGAAACAACAGATGGTTCAAAACTAGGAAAGGAGTAAGTCAAGGCTGTATATTGTCACCCTACTTATTCAACTTCTATGCAGAGTACATCATGCAACCACGAAATTAAAACACGCTTACTCCTTTGAAGAAAAGCTGTGATAAACCTAGAGAGTGTATTAAAAAGCAAAGACATCACTTTGCCAATAAAGGTCCCTATAGTCAAGCTATGGTTTTTCCAGTAGTTATGTACGGGTGTGGGAGTTGGAACATAAAGAGGGCTGAGCACCGAAGAACTGATGCTTTCAAACTGTGGTGCTGAAGAAGACTCTTCAGAGTCACTGGGACAAGAAGGAGATCAAACCAGTCAACCCTAAAGGAAATGAACCATGAATATTCATTGGAAGGACTGATGCCAAAGCCCCAACACTTTGGCCATCTGATGTGAAGAACTGACTCACTGGAAAAGACCTTGAGGCTGGGAAAGATTGAGGGCAAGAGAAGAAGGGGACAGCAAAGGATGAGATGGTTAGATAGCATCACTGACAAGAGCCGGCTGCGGCCAGCGCGCAAAGCGCAGCCGAGAGGAGCTACCTCGAGACCGAGGAAGGGCGGTGGTGAGGACCGGCGCACTAAGCACGGCCGAGAGGAGCTACCCCACGACTGAGGTCAGGAAGGGCGGCAGTGAGGAGATACCCCTCCTCCAAGGTCAGGAAGGGCGGTGGTGAGGGGAGACCCCTCGTCCAAGGTAAGGTGCGATGGCTGTGCTTTGCTGGAGCAGCCGGGAAGAGATACCCCACGCCCAAGGTAAGAGAAACCCAAGTAAGACGGTAGGTCTTGCAAGAGGGCATCAGAGGGCAAACACACTGAACCCATACTCACAGAAACCTAGTCAATCTAATCACACCAGGACCACAGCCTTGTCTAACTCAATGAAATTAAGCCATGCCCATGGGGCAACCCAGGATGGGCGGGTCATGGTGGAGAGATCTGACAGGCTGTGGTCCGCTGGAGAAGGGAATGGCAAACCACTTCAGTATTCTTGCCTTGAGAACCCCATGAATAGTATGAAAAGGCAAAATGATAGGATACTGAAAGAGAAACTCCCCAGGTCAGTAGGTGCCCAATATGCTACTGGAGATCAGTGGAGAAATAACTCCAGAAAGAATGAAGGGATGGAGCCAAAGCAAAAAGAATACCCAGCTGTGGATGTGTCTGGTGATAGAAGCAAAGTCCGATGCTGTAAAGAGCAATACTGCATAGGAACCTGGAATGTCAGGTCCATGAATCAAGGCAAATTGGAAGTGGTCAAACAAGAGATGGCAAGAGTGAATGTTGACATTCTAGGAATTAGCGAACTAAAATGGACTGGAATGGGTGAATTTAACTCAGAGGACCATTATATCTACTACTGAGGGCAGGAATCCCTCAGAAGAAATGGAGTGGCCATCATGGTCAACAGAAGAGTCCGAAATGCAGTACTTGGATGCAATCTCAAAAACGACAGAATGATCTCTGTTCGTTTCCAAGGCAAACCATTCACTGTCACAGTAATCCAAGTCTATGCCCCAACCAGTAACACTGAAGAAGCTGAAGTTGAACGGTTCTATGAAGACCTACAAGACCTTTTAGAACTAACACCCAAAAAAGATGTCCTTTTCATTATAGGGGACTGGAATGCAAAAGTAGGAAGTCAAGAAACACCTGGAGTAACAGGCAAATTTGGCCTTGGAATACGGAATGAAGCAGGGCAAAGACTAATAGAGTTTTGCCAAGAAAATGCACGGGTCATAGCAAATACTCTCTTCCAACAACACAAGAGAAGACTCTATACATGGACATCACCAGATGGTCAACACTGAAATCAGATCGATTATATTCTTTGCAGCCAAAGATGGAGAAGCTCTATACAATCAGCAAAAACAAGACCAGGAGCTGACTGTGGCTCAGACCATGAACTCCTTATTGCCAAATTCAGACTGAAACTGAAGAAACTAGGGAAAACCACTAGACCATTCAGGTATGACCTAAATCAAATCCCTTATGAGTATATAGTGGAAGTGAGAAAAAGATTTAAGGGCCTAGATCTGATAGACAGAGTGCCTGATGAACTATGGAATGAGGTTCGTGACATTGTACAGGAGACAGGGATCAAGACCATCCCCATGGAAAAGAAATGCAAAAAAAGCAAAATGGCTGTCTGGGGAGGCCTGACAAATAGCTGTGAAAAGAAGAGAAGCGAAAAGCAAAGGAGAAAAGGAACGATATAAACATCTGAATGCAGAGTTCCAAAGAATAGCAAGAAGAGATAAGAAAGCCTTCTTCAGCAATCAATGCAAAGAAATAGAGGAAAACAACAGAATGGGAAAGACTAGGGATCTCTTCAAGAAAATCAGAGATAACAAAGGAACATTTCATGCAAAAATGGGCTCAATAAAGGACAGAAATGGTATGGACCTAACAGAAGCAGAAGATCTTAAGAAGAGGTGGCAAGAATACACAGAAGAACTGTACAAAAAAGAGCTTCACGACACAGATAATCACGATGGTGTGATCACTGACCTAGAGCCAGACATCCTGGAATGTGAAGTCAAGTGGGCCCTTGAAAGCATCACTACGAACAAAGCTTGTGGAGGTGATGGAATTCCAGTGGAGCTATTCCAAGTCCTGAAAGATGATGCTGTGAAAGTGCTGCACTCAATATGCCAGCAAATTTGGAAAACTCAGCAGTGGCCACAAGATTGGAAAAGGTCAGTTTTCATCCCAATCCCAAAGAAAGGCAATGCCAAAGAATGCTCAAACTACCGCACAATTGCACTCATCTCACACGCTAGTGAAGTAATGCTCAAAATTCTCCAAGCCAGGCTTCAGCAATATGTGAACCGTGAACTTCCTGATGTTCAAGCTGGTTTTAGAAAAGGCAGAGGAACCAGAGATCAAATTGCCAACATCCGCTGGATCATGGAAAAAGCAAGAGAGTTCCAGAAAAACATCTATTTCTGCTTTATTGACTATGCCAAAGCCTTTGACTGTGTAGATCACAATAAATTGTGGAAAATTCTGAAAGAGATGGGAATTCCAGACCACCTGATCTGCCTCTTGAGAAATTTGTATGCAGGTCAGGAAGCAACAGTTAGAACTGGACACGGAACAACAGACTGGTTCCAAATAGGAAAAGGAGTACGTCAAGGCTGTATATTATCACCCTGCTTATTTAACTTCTATGCAGAGTACATCATGAGAAACGCTGGACTGGAAGAAACACAAGTTGGAATCAAGATTGCTGGGAGAAATATCAATAACCTCAGATATGCAGATGACACCACCCTTATGGCAGAAAGTGAAGAGGAACTAAAAAGCCTCTTGATGAAAGTGAAAGTGGAGAGTGAAAAGGTTGGCTTAAAGCTCAACATTCAGAAAACGAAGATCATGGCATCCGGTCCCATCTGCTGCTGCTGCTGCTAAGTCACTTCAGTCGTGTCCAACTCTGTGCGACCCCATAGACGGAAGCTCACCAGGCTCCCCTGTCCCTGGGATTCTCCAGGCAAGAACACTGGAGTGGGTTGCCATTTCCTTCTCCAATGCATGAAAGTGAAAAGTGAAAGTGAAGTCGCTCAGTCATGTCCGACTCCCAGTGACCCCATGGACTGGAGCCTACCAGGCTCCTCCGTCCATGGGATTTTCCAGGCAAAAGTACTGGGGTGAGGTGCCATTGCCTTTCCCTCAGTACATGGAAATAGATGGGGAAACAGTGGAAACAGTGTCAGACTTTATTTTTCTGGGCTCCAAAATCACTGCAAATGTTGACTGCAGCCATGAAATTAAAAGACGCTTACTCCTTGGAAGGAAAGTTATGACCAACCTAGATAGCATATTCAAAAGCAGAGACATTACTTTGCCAACAAAGGTTCACCTAGTCAAGGCATTTGTCTTTCCTGTGGTCATGTATGGATGTGAGAGCTGGACTGTGAAGAAGGCTGAGCGTCGAAGAATTGATGCTTTTGAACTGTGGTGTTGGAGAAGACTCTTGAGAGTCCCTTGGACTGCAAGGAGATCCAACCAGTCCATTCTGAAGGAGATCAACCTTGGGATTTCTTTGGAAGGAATGATGCTAAAGCTGAAACTCCAGTATTTTGGCCACCTCATGCGAAGAGTTAACTCATTGGAAAAGACTCTGATGCTGGGAGGGATTGGGGGCAGGAGGAGAAGGGGATGACAGAGGATGAGATGGCTGGATGGCATCAGTGACTCGATGGATGTGAGTCTGAGTGACCTCTGGGAGCTGGTGATGGACAGGGAGGCCTGGCATGCTGCGATTCATGGGGTCACAAAGAGTCGGACACGACTGAGCGACTGATCTGATCTGATCTGACTCAACAGAAGTGAATTCCAGCAAACTCCAAGAGATAGTGAAGGACAGGGAAGCCTGCCTTGCTGAATGAAGTTCATGGGGTCACAAAGAGTTGGACATGACTTAGTGACTGAACAACGAAGAATGATACACCACAATCAAGCAAGGCTTATACCTAAAATGAAGGACTGGTTCAATATTATTAAATCAGCCACTCAATGCAAAATATCATACTATAATCAAAAGAGAAAAATACAGAGAGTCATGTCAATTGATTCAGAAAAAGTACTGATGAAAAAAAATTCTTAGAAAACCAGAAGTAGACAAGATCTTCCCCAACCTGATAAAAGGCATCAACAAATAACATCAAACTTAATACTGACTGACTGCTTTCCACTAGATTGGAAAATATGTACTATCAACATTCTTATAGCAAAACATACTGGCGAGTTCCCACCTAGTATAATAAGGAACGAAAAAGAAATGAGGCATACAAATCATAAAAGAAGAAATAGAACTGTTAGTGTCAGACAGCTTAATCGTCTTCACAAAATATCAAAAAAAGTGAAAGCATTAGTCACTCAGTTGTGTCCGACTCACTGCAACCCCATGGACTGTAGCCCACCAGGTTCCTCTGTCCATGGAATTTTCCAGTCAGGGATACTGCAGTGGGTAGCCATTCCCTTCTCCAGGGGATCTCCCGAACGCAGGTACGGAACCCAAGTCTCCCACATTGCAGGCACATTCTTAACCGCCTGAGCCACCAGGGAAGCCCAAAGGGATCTACCAAAAAACTCCTACAACTAGTGAGCTAGCAAAAACACAAGATAAAAGATCAACATGTAAAAATCCTTCTCGGATTTTGCTTGTACAGTTGCAATCAAAATCGTAGAAAGATTTTTAATAAACACAGACGAAACTCTAAAATTTATATGGGAAAGCACAGACACTAGACTAGATAAAACAATTCTGGATAAAAAAGAATAAAGGTGAAGAAATCCAACTTTAACACTGATGATAAAGCTACAGTGATCCAAACAATGTAGTGCTGCCAAATGGACATACATATAGGTGGACGGACGAGAAAACTGAGTTCAGAAACAGAATCACAGAAGTCACTATTGGATTTTCCACACGCGGGCCAGCGCAATACTGTAGGGAAATGACAGCCTTTTATAGTCCTTTCAGCAAATGGTGTTGTGACAGCTCAACATCTATATGCAAACAAAGCCCAACCAAGACTTAAAATCTTGCATAAAAAGTAAACAGAAATAGATCTTATATCTAAACATTACTAAGAGACCTAAAAGCTTTTAGAACAAAATCTTCCTGAGCTTAGAATTAGGAAAAGAATTTTTAGACATGACACAAAAAACAAAACCCACAGAATCAAAAACTGATAAAATGACTATCAGAAGTAAAATCTGATCTGGAGTAGACATTGTCAAGAGAAGGAAAAGACAATTTATCCAACTGAAAGAAAATGTTCGCAAATCATATACCCAACAAGGAATTGTATCAAGACTACATAAAGAAATCTCTAAATTCAACAGCAGGAAAACAAACATTTTTTTACACGTGTGAACGTTGAACAAGGATGTCACCGAAAAGGATATGTGAGTTGCTCAGTCATCTCCAACTCTGCAACCCCATGGACTGAAGCCTGCCAAGTTACTCTGTCCATGGAATTCTCCAAGCAGAATACTGGAGTGGGTAGCTGTTTCCTTCTCCATGGGAATCTTCCCAACCCAGTGATCAAACCCAGGTCTCCTGCATTACAGGCAGATTCTTTACCAGCTGAGCCACCAAGGAAGCCCAAAAAGGATATAAGAATTGAAAATAAGAACAAAAAAAGATGTTTAACACTCTAACCATTAAGGAAATATAAATTAAATTACACTGAGATACCACAACATACCTATTAGAATGATTAACATTACAAAATTCTAACTACTGAAAAGGACACAGAACCACCACAACTCTGACATACTACTGACAGGAAAGTAATATGTACTAGAACTCTGAAAAACTATGGCAGTTTTCAACTAAGTAAAACATCCACTTATCATATGATCTAGCAATCCCACTCCTAGCCATCTATCCATGAGAACTAAAAACTAATATTCAAACAAAAATTGATATAGAAATGTTTATAGCAGCTCTATTTATAATTCTCAAAAGTATGAAACAATCCAAATAACTTTCAATGAATAAATGGATAAACAAACAGTATCTATGCATACTGTACAATGCAATACTACTCAGTATTATTAAAAGGAACAGACTGATGAATCACACAATAATTTGGATGAATCACAAAAGCATTTTGCTGACTGAAAGCAACTAGCCTTGAAAATGAAAGAAGGGTCATGCCTATTCCCATTAACATTCCCACTAAGATCAGGAACAAGGCAAGCATGTCCCCTTATCACTGTTTTTGAACATCATATTGGAAGTCCCAGTCAATGCAACAAGAAGAAATAAATAGACTGCAATGAAACCCATAAAACTATCTCTGTTCACATGGACATTAAAGGAATAATAAAGGAACAGTAGAGAAGGCAATGGCAACCCACTCCAGTACTCTTGCCTGAAAACCCCATGGACGGAGGAACCTGGTATGCTGCAGTCCATGGGGTCACTGGGAGTCCAACGCGACTGAGAGACTTCACTTTCACTTTTCCTGCATTGGAGAAGGAAATGGCAACCCACTTCAGTGTTCTTGCCTGGAGAGTCCCTGGGACGGGAAGCCTGGTGGGCTGCCGTCTATGGGGTCACACAGAGTCAGACACAACTGAAGCGACTTAGCAGCAGCAGCAGGAACAATTCTATGCCCACAACACTAGGAACAAGTCCAATAGCCTAAATGAAATGGACCAAAACAGTAACTGCCAAAACTTACACCAAACGAAAAGGAGAATCCAAGTGGGTATGTATCTGTTAAAGAAATTAGATCGGTAATTAAGAACCTTCTAAAACAGAAAGCACCAGCCTCACATGGGTTCACTGGTGAATTCTACCAAAATCTGAAGGACAGTTATACCAGTTAGGTACAATCTTTTTGAAGGACAGAAGCAGAAGAAATACTTTCTAAATCACTCCACAAGGCCAGCATCACCTTAACACCAAAACAAAGACATTACAAGATAAGAAAATTGTAGACCAGTATCTCTCATCAAAATAGATGCAAAAATTATCAACAAAATACTAACAAACTGAATTCAACAATGTATTTAAAAGAAAAAAAAGTATACACCACAACCAAGTGGGATCTACCCCAGGCATACAAGATTGGTTTAACATTTGAAAATAAATCAATGTAATCCATCATATCATCAAGCTAAAAAAAGAAAATTCACATGACCATATCAATAAAAGAAGAAAAAACATTTGACAAAATCTAACACCTGTTCATAATAGACTATCTACTAAAAAAAAAAAAACCTATTGCTAACATATTTAGTGATGAGAAACTCTGAAAATTTCCCATAAGATCAGGAACAACACAAGGATGTCCCTTTACCACTGCTTTTCAACATTATACTGGAAGTCTCATCCAATGCAGTAAGAAAAGAAATAAAAAGTATACAGATGGGAAAGGAAAACATAAAACGATCTTTGTTCAGATGACATGATCATCCAATAACAAGGTTGTAGGATACAAGATTAATGTAAAAAAGTTAATTTGTTTTCCCAGATATCAATAATGAACAAGTGGAATTTGGAATCTGAAAAACAATACCATTTACATGAACATCCCCAAAAATGAATTACTCAGGAATAGATCTAACGAAATATGTACAAGATCTATATGAGGAATACTACAAAACTCTGATGAAATCAAAGAACTAAATAAATGGAGAGAGTTTCTATTTCCATGGATAGAAAGACTCAATATTGTCAAGATGTTAGTTCTTCCCAATTTGATCTATACATTCAGTGCATTCAAAATCCCCTCAAGTTATTCTGTGGGTATCAACAAAACTATTCTAAAGCTTACAGGAGATGCAAAAGACCACATAGCCAACATGATATTGAAGAAAAACAAACGAAGTATTAACACTCAACATCAAGACTTATGATAAAGCTACAGTAAGCAAGACAGGGTGGTTATTGGCAAAAGAACAGTCAAATAGATCAAAGCAACTGAACTAAGAGCCAAGAACTATACCCCACTGATCTCTGACAAAAGAAAAAAAGCAATACAATGGAGCAAAGAAGGTCTCTTCAACCAATGGTCCTGGCATAACATCCACATGCAAAAAATAATAATAATCTAGACATAGACCCTATACCCTTTAGCGCAAAACGGTCCACAGAGCACAGAACAAAGAGCAGTTAGAACACAAAACTGTAAAACTCCTAGAAGACAACTAAGGAGAAAACCTAGACAAGCTGGGGTATGTCGATAACTTTCTACAGTAGATAAATTCTATAAAAGGCACAGTCCATGAAAGAAAGCAGCAGCCAGACTTCATTAAAATTAAAACCTTCTCTGCAAAAGACAATGTCAAGAGAACTAGAAGACAAGTCACAGACTGAGAGAAAATATATGCAAGAGATATCTGATAAAGGACTATTATCCAAAATATACAAAGAACTCAGTCTCGCCAATAAGAAAACAACTCAACTAAAAATCAAGCCCAAGACCTTAGACACCTAACCAAAGAAGATACACAGATGGCGAGCAAGCACTTAGAAAGATGCTCCACATCACATAACAAGAAAATGCCAAATTAAAGCAGCAAGATAACACCACACACCTATTAGAATGACCAAAACCCAGAACACTGACAACATCCAAGGCTGATAAGGATGGGGAACAACAAGAACTCTCATTCATTTACTGCTGAGAGTGCACAATGGTACAGTGCACAATGGGAAGACGGTTTGGTGATTTGTTACACAATTTGTTACACAAATTTGTTACACAATTAAACACGTTCATACCATATGATCTGACAATCACACTCTCATATCTACACACAGATGTTTCTCACAGCTTTATCCATAAGGAGCAAAAGCAAACGAGACGTCCTTCAGTAGGCGAATGAATAAACAACCTGCAGTAATCTAAACAACACAATTACTGTTCAGCATTAAAAAGAAATGAGCTATCAAGCTATGAAAAGACGTAGAAAAAAACAAATTCATACTACTAAGTGAAAGAAGCTAACCTGAAAAGGCTACATAGTGTATGATTTCAATTATATGATATTCTGGAAATTGGAAAGCTATGGAGATCATAAAAAAGCCAGTGGTTGTCACGGAAGGCAGGAAATGAACAGACAGAACGCAGAGGATTTTTACAGGAGTGGAAATACACCGTATCATACGTAATGACAGATAAACATCATTATGCGGTCATAATGTATGCTAAGTTGCTTCAGTTGTGTCCTACCCTCTGCGATCCCATGGACTACAGCCCTGCAAGCTCCTTTCTCCATGGGATTCTCCAGGCAAGAATACTGAAAGGAGTTGCCATGCCCTCCTCCAGGGGATCTTCCTGACACAGGGACTGAATTCCCATCTCTTACATCTCACATCTCCTACACTGGCAGGTGAGTTCTTCACCAACAGTACAACCTAGGAAGCCCACATGTCATTATCAGTTCAGTTCAGTCACTCAGACGTGTCAGACTCTGCAACCCCATGGAACACACCAGGCCTCCTTGTCCATCACCAACTCCCAGAGTTGACTCAACCTCATGTCCATTGAATCAGTAATGTCATCCAACCATCTCATCCTCTGTCATCCCCTTCTCCTCCCACCTTCAATTTTTCCCAGCATCAGGGTCTTTTCAAATAAGTCAGTTCTTCCCATCAGGTGGCCAAAGTATTGGAGTTTCAGCTTCAGCATCAGTCCTTCCAATGAAGATTCAGGACTGATTTCCTTTAGGATGGACTGGTTGGCTCTCCTTGCAGTCCAAGGGACTCTCAAGGGTCTTCTCCAACACCACAGCTCGAAAGCATCAATTCTTTGGTGCTCAGCTTTCTTTATAGTCCAACTCTCACATCCATACACGACTACTGGAAAAACCATAGCCTTAACTAGACAGACCTTTGTTGGCAAAGTAATGTCTCTGCTTTTGAATATGCTGTCTAGGTTGGTCATAACTTTTCTTCCAATGAACAGAATCTTTTAATTTCTTGGCTGCAGTTAACATCTACAGTTGATTTTGGAGCCCCAAAAAAATAAGTCTGTCACTGTTTCCCCATCTATTTCCCATGAAGTGATGGGACTAGATACCATGATGTTAGTTTTCTGAACGTTGAGTTGTAAGCCAACTTTTTCACTCTCCACTTTTACTTTCATCAAGAGACTCTAGTTCTTCTTCACTTTCTGCCATAAGGGTGGTGTCATCTGCATATCTGAGGTTATTGATATTTCTCCCAGCAATCTTGATTCCAGCTTACACTTCATCCATCCAGCATTTCTCATGATGTACTCTGCATATCAGTTAAATAAGCAGGGTGACAATATACAGCCTTAATGTACTCCTTTCCCTATTAGTAACCAGTCTGCTCTTCCATGTCCAGTTCTAACTGTTGCTTCTTGACCTGCATACAGATTTCTCAGGAGGCAGGCCAGGTGGTCTGGTATTCCCATCTCTCAGAATTTTCCACAGTTTGTTGTGATCCACAGAGTCAAAGGATTTGGCATAATCAATAAAGCAGAAGTAGATATTTTCTGGAATTCTCTTGCTTTTTCAATGATCCAATGCATGTTGGCAATTTGATCTCTGGTTCCTCTGCCTTTTCTAAAACCAGCTTGAACATCAGGAAGTTCACAGTTCACATATTGCTGAAGCCTGGCTTGGAGAATACTGAGCATTACTTTGCTAGCGTGTGAGATGAGTGCAATTGTGCAGTAGTTTGAGTGTTCTTTGGCATTGTCTTTCTTTAGGATTGGAATGAAAACTGACCTTTTCCAGTCCTGTGGCCACTGCTGAGTATTCCAAATTTGCTGGCATATTGAGTGCAGCACTTTCACAGCATCATCTTTCAAGATTTGAAATAATTCAACTGGAATTTCATCATCTCCACTAGCTTTGTTTGTGTGATGCTTCCTAAGGCCCATTTGACTTCGTATTCCAGGATGTCTTACTCTAACTGAGTGATCACACAATCGTGGTTCTCTGGGTCATGAAGATCTTTTTTGTACAGTTCTTCCGTGTATTCTTGCCACCTCTTCTTAACATTTTCTGCTTCTGTTAGGTCCACACCATTTCTGTCCTTTATTGTACCCATCTTTGTGTGAAATGTTCCCTTGGTATCTCTCATTTTCTTGAAGAGATCTCTAGTCTTTCCCATTCTATTGTTTCCCTCTATTTCTTTGCATTTATCACTTTTTTTCCACATATACAGATGCAAGAGTTGTACCACAGAGAAGGCTGAGCACTAAAGAATTGATGTTTTTGAACTGTGGAGCTGGAGAAGACTTGAGAATCCGTTGGACAGCAAAGAGATCAAACCAGTCAATCCAAAATGAAATCAATTCTAAATATTCATTGAAAGCACTGATGTTGAAGCTCCAACACTTCAGCCACCTGATACGAAAAGCTGACTCATTAGAAAAGACCCTGATGCTGGCAAAGACTGAAGGCAGGAGAAGGGGATGACAGAGGGTGAGATGGCTGGATGGCATCACTGACTCGATGGACATGAGTGTGAGCAAGCTCTGGGAGATGGTGAAGGACAAGGAAGCCTAGAGCGCTACAGTCCATGGTGTCACAAAGAACTGGACACGACTGAGCAACTGAACAACAGAATGTACAACACCAAGAATGAACTCTAATGTAAACTACAGACTTTGGGTAATTATATGTCAATGTAAGCTCATCATCTGCAATATATGCTCTGTTCTGATGCTAGATGTTGATAATGGGGAGGCCATGTATATGTGGAGGCAGGAGTGTAGAGGAAGACTCTATATACTTCCTCTCAATTTTGCTGTGAACCTAAAACTGCACTTTAAAAAAACTATTTAGAAAAAATAAAGTATATGTGAAGGCATTTATCAAGAGCAAAAATTAACCTTCACAAATAGGTTTGTGTGGTTTTGCACTATTTTTCCCTACACAGAGCATTCCTGCTGAGTTTCATCAACATAGCCTAGGGATCTATAACACTTAATTGGAATAGCTCACTGATGTTACTCTACTATATTTAATTATAAACTCCTTTTCACTAAAATATCTAGTATCAATTTGGGGGACACATAATAGACCTGGAAAGTAAACTAATATATGATTAATTTGCAGGAAGACCTGGAAGACACTAAAATGTTTATAAAATAAGACATTTAAAAATATTGTTTCAGTTTTACCTGGTCTCCCTCATAGAAAGACAAGGTTCCTGCTTTTGTCCCAAGCCTACAAGCCTCCACTGAGAGACCACATCCCACTCCCAGTACCTTGACAATGCTCTGCATCAACACATTGAATGGATGCATGACCGAAGATGGCAATAACAGGATTTAACTGAATTGGAGCCTCTCTCCCTTGGGCTAGGCTTCAACTCAAACAAATTGATACATCAGACATAAATCTATTTCATTCAGACAGCCTTATATCTTCTTAAAGACGCCTCCTGGACTCCTCCCTTCGCTATTCCAAATTGGCAGCTGCCATTTTGACAATCAAGCAAGAGGAGCAGCAAATAGCAAAAGAAGCTGTCCCAAGAAGGGTCAAGCCACTGGCTACTACTGCTTGAGATCAAGCGCTGGCAAGTAAATGAAATGCCTACACAGGCTGAGTCGTGCTGATTTACATATTAAGAACCAATCTACTGAGCTGGCTCAGGACCTATGCATATGCTGCCCCATCTGCCTAGCTGACTGCCTAGTTAAGAGCTGACTCTCATCTATCAGGTCTCATCTTACCTTTTAAAGAATTTCCCCTGATCACCACTATTCTCTCTCAGCACGTGGTCTGTTTCCTTCATAACACTTACCACAATTTGTAATTATTTGTTTGCATGTTTTCTTATTTTATATCTATCTCTACCACTAGACTCAAGTGCCATGAGAGCAAAAGTCAGTTTTCTCCTAGTCACTATTCTAATTTTAGTGACCAGCATAGCATCTGGCCCACAACAGGCCTGCAACAGCACCTAGCATAGCATCTAACCCCAGGAAACCTGACTTTCTTTGGAGGAGAAAAGGGACTTCTCCATATACTTAGCATGAGAAGCAACATGCTACAATGGAAATAGTACAAGTTGGAGACATAAAATCAGAACTTCAGCTCCACTGCTTGGCCTAGCTAAACCACCTTTGAAAACCTAGTTTGTATCCAGAAGCCCGAATTTTCTCAACTTAAAATGATGACAATAACACTTCCCTTACATAAACACCAATTCTCTAGGAAACTGCAGATATTCAGTAAGTGACATTTATTAATAGTTCTTAGAATGATCATATCTTTCCATCTACTATGCTATGCTATGCTAAGTCACTTCAGTCGTGTCCGACTCTGTGGGACCCCATAGACGGCAGCCCACCAGGCTTCCCCATCCCTGGGATTCTCCAGGCAAGAACACTGGAGTGGGTTGCCATTTCCTTCTCCAATGCATGAAAGTGAAAAGTGAAAGTGAAGTCGCTCAGTCGTGTCTGACCCTCAGTGACCCCATGGACTGCAGCCTAACAGGCTCCTCTGTCCACGGGATTTTCCAGGCAAGAGTACTAGAGTGGGGTGCCATTGCCTTCTCCGTTCCATCTACTAAGAAGTCTTAAATGAATGAGACTATAACAAAAGTGAGTTAAGTCAAAGTCTTATAAACATGGCAATATCAAAAATATTATATTTATAAAGGTAAGCATATTTTCAAATCTTTTTTTGTATGTTTTTTCAGTAAGACTACAGAACTTCTAAACCTATGTAAATAGATGTTTAAAGAAAACTAAATCTACGATCAGGTGTTTGTTTTTTTTCATACCATCAGGTACTATAACCTACAATAAAACACATAATATTCTTTTTCCGACCATGCTGTTTAAAGTCACCAGGAACTTTCAGATATACAAAAATAAAAGGTAAGCTCAATATTTGACTGTGCTTTGTTTTTAAACTAAACTTTTAGTATCACTGAAAGGATAAAGGTCTTATTAACAAAAATTAAGGACTTAGGGACGCTTTTAATTTTGGAAAGGAAAATTGTCACAAGTCACTTTCCAAAGATTAAGAATTGTAATGCTTTTATTAAGGTTAAACAGCAATTATACAAACATATGAATACAATAATTCATACATAAAGATACTGATATCAATCCTTCTTTTTTTTTTTTTTTGCCCCTGTCCAAATATAATTTTTGCCTTGCTGCTAAATAGTCACAATCCTTCCTTACTGGAATGATTGGTTTACCCTTAACTCCACAGGGCTTAAACTATCAGTCTTTTAAGAAGCTTTGACAGGTTTTGACTATATAACCTGCTGAGCTCCCAGCACCCAAGGGAGGGTCCTGGTTGCAAATTTTACTTCTGATATAGCTGACCACTAACACTGGCTCCACAGATAATGGATTTCAATAACCACCACCCACAGGTTAACACTTTGAGTAGTACCCATAATACTGCTTTAATTAAATTATACATGAAGGTCACAGTTTGGGAGAAAGTTTTATTAAATTTGGCCGTGCTTACAATAAAAAAAAAAAAAAAGAAAGAAAGAACCATGTATAGGAACTCTATAAATTTGCCTGTTGATATAATCTAGTCTGCTCATGGATTTATACTGCATTTCAATTTATTTTCTAAAAGGAATTCAATTTATTAGTTCCATTTCCCCGAAATATATACATTTCTAGCATTTCTAACCAGTCGTTTCACAACAGATGGCTCTAACCATGCTGGGCACATTCGAATGGGTCTACCTGCCACAAACAGGCCACCCACTAGGGCAAAGGCAATTCCTACCACCACCATGCCCACCCCCCGATTTTGCAGCATTCTGACGGTGGAAAAGAATGATGCTTTGATTTGTCTTGTGTCTAATGATTAGCTTCATGTGTTACATGTTAATGTCTTTTTGAAATAATGAAATTATTTTTTTCATCCTGAAAAATAAAGATAAATAAAAGTTGTTTTGGACATGCAGTAGAAACTAAGACAAAGAGTATTTACAACACGTGAAAAGGCAAAACAGACACAAGTTTAAATGAATCTGAAATTAAAGGTTCACTTTAAAGTGTTAAAAAGAAAATGAGACAATGTATTTTAACACACAAATCACACAGTCAGTGGGGTTGATACATTTTTCTATTTTTGTACTATTAGGTAATTTGAGGTTATTTTACAGAGAAGCAAAAAATGGTGGTTGAATTTATACATATTGAATTCAGCCATAATTGTATTTTTTAAATACATCACCTGACAGGCACTATGGTAGATAATAATGAATCAGCATGGGAGCCATTTAATATACTTCTTGATTAACTCATTGCCTGTCCACTTTGCACACAGACACGCTTACATGTCATAATCGTCATAATTCCCATCATCCCCACTGCTAACACTCAAGCTCCTTGATTAGTGCATAACTCCCAAACGAGCCATTGCTAATGCTAAATAATTCTCTTCAGCCTCCTGCTACTATTCTGCAGGATCTCCAATTAAATATAATGTCCCTGATGAGCCATATTAATGTGAACAAATTCCTACCAGGAATCCTAACCTATTCCATTTTGCCAAAAAAATATGTAGAGAAAGTAATTTAGTCAAGACAAAGATAATCAAAACAGTTTAAACTGATATAGTACAATGTCTCTGCAAAATATGTTTTTTCAAGGACAATAAAAGAAAAAGGATGGTAAAAGTAATGTCTAAACTTCTTAAACAATTCCTTCTGAATAATCTGTTCTTCACTGAAAAGTCTAGTGTTTTAAATATGCATACGTAGATACACTGTATTCTTAATCCAAAAAGGTTACTGAAAGCTAAGTTTTAAGAAAAGTGAGCATTACCAAGTTTTAGAGTATGCCATTCAAAAACCCTTTAATTACCTAATTACCAGAACTCTAAGGTCCACACATATTAGTGAAACCAATTCCTTTCTTTCCATTAAATGCAGTATTACAGTCACTATCAGAGGCTTTGCCATGGAACTCTACGTTGCCGATAAGAAAACTTCATCCTGAACAATGACAACTGTAAACACTTTTTGCAAGAATGAATTAAGAATACTATAGATTTTCTATTGCAATCTAAAAGACTGGGAAGGTTTCTGACCTAATTAAGACCAACTGGAAAACATGGACTATGATGGCCATTATCTTAAAATATTCTGTACTAGTAAAACAACAGAAGAAAATATTAGATACACCATCTCAACTACATACATACATATGATAAAAGGTCATCTGATTTCTCAGTTACCATCCCCAAAAAGGTTTACAAATCTGACTCTGGTCACTGATTCCTATCTGAAGATTAATAATGACACTAGCTGCAAATAAGTCCATTAAAAGATTTTGTAAAAAAAAAAAATTTTTTTTAATTAAGAACTTTAACTCTCTTCCAAAGAAAGAAAGGCTGCAAAATATCCTGAAAAATAAATGAAGTAAGCAGAAAAGGTAAATGCTTGAGGTTTTGACACTTAAATTGCTTTCAACTCTTTATGTTTACATAGGACAAAAGATATTCAAACTAAAATACTAACAGATCTAAGTTTATTAAAAGATATATATATATATGAAAAGATATAAAACATTCTAACCAACCCATAACATTTTTAAAAGGTTTTCTCTAACGTCTTTTACACCTTAGCCTGTACTGATATATTCCATCTCCATTTACCTGATCATTACCCTCCAGTTTGTTCAGCTGGAACCAACATACACTAATTACATAGACATCACAAAGTCCTATTTGTCCTCAGTACCTCCCCAGACAGCAGGGAAATAATACCAAGGATAGGCATGCTAAGTGATGATTCCCCCCACCTTACTGCCAATCATCCCAGAGCGCTCACAGGGGCGCCCCTCTCAATCTCATTACCAAATCCTGAGGGTAGGACTACAGTACTCACCAGGAAGCACAGTTCAAACAGCAGGCTGCCTGGCTAACATGTGAGTCATAATGACTCCTTCCCTGATTTTAGGTTTTGGTGTTAATGCAATAAATATCTATTTCTCATTTAAATCCAACGTTACAATACACAGACAAAGCAACAAAACATTGTTCAATTAGGAATCTAGATAGGAAATACAGTCAAAGGTTGAAGTTTAGAGTCATTCAATCCCATTTAAAAACAAAAACTCACAGCCCTAACTTTATGTTTAAAACAAATATAACAATATTTTGCTGTTTCTTAGGGGAAGGTTTACTAGTCTTTTCACCTGAAAACATACATACATACATACATACATAATTATCATAAAAGTAAATTAAGTTATCTAACATAAATTTTGAGAAGTACAAACAGAACAATCTCTAAATTCTCATAATTATTTGTTCCCACTATTCACCAAACTAATGAAACAAGATCTGACTTCCCATTTAAAAAGTCTTAGTCACCAAAACTGTCAGACAGTTCTCATTACTTATTATTTCTTAACTTCTCTGGGGCTACCTCAAATCATAGCACATTAGGCATAAAACCCTACAATCCACTTCTGCCTTTTACGTCAGTATTATATTAATAAGGTCCTCAATAAGGCAATGGCACCCCACTCCAGTACTCTTGCCTGGAGAATCCCATGGATGGAGGAGCCTGGTGGGTTGCAGTCCATGGGGTTGCTAAGAGTCAGACACGACTGAGCAACTTCACTTTCACTTTTCACTTTCATGCATTGGAGAAGGAAATGGCAACCCACTCCAGTGTTCTTGCCTGGAGAATCCCAGGGACAGGGGAGCCTGGTGGGCTGCCGTCTATGGGGTCACACAGAGTCAGACACGACTGGAGCGACTTAGCAGCAGCAGCAAACAAATAAAATCTCCCACATCAGCCCTCTACCTAAAATCAATGTATTCCATAAATCTGTGTCTTCTGGCTCCAAAATTTTATGTAATGGTCCTAATAATTTCCACTTTATAAAGTATTACAAATTTTCTTTTTTTGCTACACCACATGGCATGCGGGATCTTAGTTCCCTGACCAAGGACTGAATTCACACTCCCGACAGAGGAAGTTTGGAGTCTTAACTCTTGGACTGCCAGAGAGTCCCCAATATTTTTTAATATCTGTTAGTGCGGACATGACTGAAGCGACTTAGCAGCAGCAGCAGTCTTTATCTTGGAGAAGGAAGTGGCAACCCACTCCAGTATTCTTGCCTGGAGAATCCTGTGGACAGAGAAGCCTGGTGGGCTGCTGTCCATGGGGTCGCACAGAGTCGGACCCAACTGAAGCGACTTAACAACAGCAGGAGTATAGTTACCTCTTCGATTTTCCTCAAAATTTCCTAGGTTATTCTTGCATACTTTTTGTCAATTCCCCTTCCCCATTACATTATTACATTTATTAGGATTTAATACAAAAACACAAATCTAGAAATAAGTAGCATTTACAATATTGTTTCCCCATAAAAAACGAAGTCCTCATATAAGTCATACAAATTCACTTTAAATTCATATCGTAAAGTGTTTTATCTTCAGCACTATTTCCATGAGGTTAAATTTTTTTTAAGTTGTATTTCTACCTTGTTAATGTTTAGGAAATCTATAGATATTTGTATTTATTTTTTTAACTATCATAGAGGCTTTCCTCACTGTTTCTAAAGAGTTATTCAGTTGCCACTGTAACTAGAAACTCAGTACTATCTTATTATTTCTGCCTTTCCTGTGCACCATTTTATAACTCTCGCCTAACTGCATTGCCAAGTACTTTTTGGATGGTACTAAATATCAGTGGTGATAGTAATAGGTCTTCATCTGGACTTTTATGAAAATGTTTCCTATAAGGTATGACTTAATTTTTATTTTGGGATGGAAGTAGTTATCTGATCCTGTCTTACTAAGGATTTTACAAGAGGAAGACAGTGAATTTCTTTTAAATGACATTTAGGCTTCTATCGATGCTTTTGAACTGTGGTGTTGGAGAAGACTCTGGAGAGTCCCTTGGACTGCAAGGAGCTCCAACCAGTCCATCCTAAAGGAGATCAGTCCTGGGTGTTCATTGGAGGGACTGATGTTGAAGCTGAAACTCCAATACTTTGGCCACCTGATGCAGAGAGCTGACTCATTTGAAAAGACCCTGATGCTGGGAAAGATTGAGGGCAGGAGGAGAAGGGGACAATAGAGCATAAGATGGTTGGATGGCATCACTGACTCAATGGACATGGGTTCGGGTGGACTCCAGGAGTTGGTGATGGACAGGGAGGCCTGGCGTGCTGTGGTTCAGGGGGTCGCCCAGAGTCGGACATGACTGAGCGACTGAACTGAACTGAAGGCTTCTATCAAGGTGATCATACAGTTTTCCTCCACTAACCTATTAGTATATTCAATTAATAGTGTCTAGTATTGAAACCATTTTGAAATGTTACAAATACACTCTGCATGACTACAGCGTTTTATTTAAATAAATTTTATTCTAGTTCCTATTACTTAGGATTTTTCTAACTATATATATATAATAAGTCATTTTATTTTATTTTTACTATCTTTGTCCAGATTTTGATTTCCAAGTGACTAGGCTGGTTTCAGAAAAAAGAAATGGAAATCTATTTTTCTTTCTCTAAGTCTAGAACAATATAAATAGTGTCAAAATTTCTTACTTCCTGAAAATTGCAAAGATTCCTTGTGACAGTCTCTAGGCCTAGACACTCAGAGTTCTTTAGTCATTTTCTACCTTACTTTTCTACCTCAGCGTTTTCAAGCACAGGGTTGTTGGCCTATCTATATGTAATTACTTGTCCAATTTTATAAACTGAGCAAAACAAAATACTCAGTAATTTTAAAGGCTTTCCAAAGTATGTTAAACCCCACTTTCAATAATGTATTAAACCACCAGGCAATTAGCCAGGATAGATGACCCAAATATCTTTATGATCCAACCAGTCCTAAAAGACACTATAGAACACTCCACCCAGCAACAGCAGAATATAATCTTAAATTCACGTAGAACGTTCTCCAGAATAGTTCATATGCTAGTCCATAAAACAAACATTAAAAACTTTTAAAGGATAGAAAAAGAAAAAATACATTCTCTGACAAAAGCAGAAGGAAATTAGAAATCAGTGACAGAAAGAAATTTGGGAAACTCATAAATATGTGAATTAAACAAAATTCCTAAATAATAAGTGGGTCAAAGACAAAATCACCAGGGCAACCAGAAAATACAAGGCAACCAGGAATAATGAAAATACAAAATGTCAAAACACAGGACGCAGCTTAAACAGTAAGAGAAAGCTGTATGGTGAAACCCCTATATTAAAAAGACCTCAAAACAACCTAGTCTTCTACCTTAAGAAACTTTTTTAAAAGAGCGAACTAAATCCAGAGCAAGCAGAATGAAGGAAACAAAAACTAATGTAAATATAAATGAAGCAGAGAGTTTAAAAGGAGAGAAATCAATAAAACCAAAAGTTGGTTCTTTGAAAGATCAATGAAACTGAAAATCTTCAGTTAAATTGATCAAGAAAAAAATGAAAAAACTCAAATAACTAAAATTTCAAAGGGCTTCCCTGGTGGCTCAGATGGTAAAGAATCCACCTGCAATTCAGGAGACCTGGATTCAAAACCTGGGTTGGGAAGATCCCCTGGAGGAGGGCATGGCAAACCCAGTCCAATATTCTTGCCTGGAGAATCCCCATGGACAGAGGACCCTGGCGGGCTACAATCCATGGGGTTGCAAAGAAACAACACAGGAATGGAAGAGACAGTACCACTGGCCTTACAGAAACAAAAACAATAAAGAAATACTATAAACAATTACTTAACAATAAACTAGATAACTTAGGATGAAATGTCTTCCCTAGAAGAAAATAAACTATAGAACTAACTCAAGAAAAAATAGGAAATCAAGAGACTGCATTAGTAATCAAACAACTGCTCACAGGGACCTCCCTGGTAGTCCAGTGGCTAAGACGCCATCCCCCCCATACAGGGGCCCAGATCTGATCCCTGGTCACGGTGCTAAATCCCACACGCCACAACTAAGAGTTTGCAAGCCACAACCAAGGATCGCACATGCTACAACAAAGACTGACAGTCCTGTGAGCTGCAACTAAGACTGCCGCAGGCAAGTAAATAAACTTTTCTTAAGGCTAAAAAAAAAAAAAAAAACCACCCACAGAGAAAACCTCAGATCTAGATGGCTTCACTGGTGAGTTCCATCAAACATTAAAGGAATAATTAATGATAACTCATAAAGTTCCAGAACAACGGAAGATGAGGAAACATGTCCCATAGTATAACATGAAGCCAGAATAACTCTGATACCAAAACAAAGACATCAAATGAAAAATATAAACTAGTATCTCTTACAAATATGGATGAAAAATCCTCTACAAAATACCAGCAAACTGACTGCAGCAATATATACAAAGGACTATATACATTGTGGCCAAGTGTGATTTATCCCAGGCATGTAAGGCTAAACATCCAAAAATTAATCAATTAATATAATATACCATATCAATGGAATAAAGGATAAAAACCACATTATCATCTCGGTAGACAAAGCGAACACATTTGACCAAATCAAAAACCCAATCATGATAAAAAGTCAACAAACTAGCAGGGCACATCCTCAACACAGTAGTGGGAATTGATGAAAATCCCAGGGCCTAAATCAAACTTAGTTTTGGAATACTGAATGTTTTGTTCCTCATTTTAGGGGGAAAATAGAGTACCTGCTCTCACCACTACTTTTCAATAATTCTGAAAGTTAAAACTAGGGAAATTAGGCAAGACTATAAAATAAAAAGCATCCAGTTAGAAAAGAAAGAAGTAAATCTATCTCTCTTTATACATGACATGATCTTCTAGAGAGAATCCTAAGAAATCTATTTTTTAACTATTAGAAATAATAAGGAAGTTCAGCAAAGTTGCAGGACCCAAATCACTATATGAAAATTAACTGTATTCCTATATACCTGCAATTAAAATAAAAACTGAAATTAAGAAGCTGCAGTTCTAGGGAATCCCCTGACAGTCCAATGGTTACAATTCTGCACTCCCAATACAGGGGGCACCGGTTCAATCTAGGGAACTAAGATCCTGCAAGGCATGCAGTGCAACCAATGAAAAAAGAGAGAAAAGAAGAAGAAATTACAGTTCTAATAGATCAGAAGTAATACTAAAATACTTAGGAATAAATATAGCAAAGTAAGTGAAAATCACTCTCTGAAAACTATAAAACTGTTGAAAGAGATTAAAGCAATGTAAGTAACTGGAACAACATCAGATGACATGTCCATGCTCACATATAGGACTCTAAAAAGATACAGATATTTCCTCAAAGTGATCCACAGATACCACACAATGCCTATCGAAATACCAGCAGGACACAGTGTCCCACTAGGACCATTTTCTGCTTGTAAACCATTCTCCACAAATCTTTTCAAAGTAATAAGGGCCTGGAGCATGACACAGAGAAGACAATTCACGACTTGATAAGAGGCTTAACCCCTATTTTGCTCTCTCAGGTTCTGACCATTTCCCACTGGAGGAGTTTACACTGTTGTTGACTCTGGCCTCATCCCTGGAGGTGGTTGCACTAACCTCACCAGTACTTACAAACTGTTCTCCTGGGCGATGCCTGCCTCTGAGACTGCTCTGGGTCAGTCTTCTCAAAGAAAGCAAGAGACTGTCTTCAACAGGGGAACAGGATAGCATACTATTTTAAGATAATCCAATAATAAGCAGACGAGATAGAAAAACCACAAACCCTCCCTAGAAGCATCTAAAAATTCTAGATTAAATATAACAAATTTCCTCTAAATGAACAGTCTGGTTTACAAGAAACCATAAGCAATCCCTAGGGATCAAAAACAAAGAAGCAACTAAACGTCAGACAGTATCCACTAGAACCAACACCACTTATCTTGGAGAATGTAAGGGGGGATCTGGGTAAACTAGAGAACTTGAGGTTTAACTCTCAGAGATAGGAACCACGTGTGAGCTGAAGATTTGAAGGAAAACTCCTACGTAAGGCCTTGCTGCTCAAAGATTACATCCTCCGTGAAGGGCATCAGGGGGTAGGGGGATGAATAAATAATCTACTAAGTAGGGCATAGACAAATACTATCAGCTGTGCTTCAAGGTTAAGGAAAAAGTCTCCTCAGGAAATTAGAAATCATGAGCCTGTGTAACAGAAGGAGGGGTGTGGGAGAGAGTGTGTTTATGTGTGTGTATGTGTGCATGTGTATAGTTTCATCTTGCTTTGCCCATCCTAATAATTCAGCAGCCTTCATGCCAAGAAACGAATATAAAAATTAGTCAGTGACACCCTGGAGGGATCAGCAGAAGCCAATAGAACAACCACCCAACAGGATTACATCTACAACCCAAACCTCGCAGAATTCAACATTAAAGATACCAAATATGGTATCACAAGACAAAATCTACATGCATGAGGAAATAATCCATTGAGAGAGAAGAGTCAGAAATTGAAACAGGTATGCAGGAACTTGAAATAATATGACAGAAACTTTAAAACTAAGTCAGGCTATAACTAAGACATGGAATGACTCAGATAAACAAGAAAAAAACACAAAACAAAAATCAGGCAGGGAATTCCCTGGTGGTCCAGTGGTTAGAACATGAAGCATGCAAGATTCTTTCACTCCATGTAATATTCAAAATGCTGACCTCTTGAAAATAAATACTGAAGCATTTATAATACATCTGAATAGCATACCTTGTTCATAATATCAACATTGTAAAGCTGGCTAGATATGGTTAGATATTATGTTAACCTTTGGGATCAAGTGTTAAAAAAGCAAAATATGCTGTTAGAGGAATTCACGTCTTTGTCTTTCTTGGGACTTGAAGCAGAAACCCAGCAGCAGATGTGGCCCTATTGCTGGGGCTTAAATCAAGCTCTGAGCATTCTAACCATCATGATTATTATCCTGTTTTTACTTATAGTATCTTTCTAGAAACCGACTTACAGATGGTCATATTAAGAGGAAGTTTTGACTTGAGCAGGCATTGCTTGCTTCCCATTGGGAAGCCTGGCGAATCTTATTCTAAACTATGTATCATAATCTTTGGTTAAAAAAAAAAAGTGGCTAAAAGTTTTTAAAATATAAAAACTACTACCTCAGCTTCAGGAAGGATAAATGTCAAAGACTTAAAACTCACACCAACTCTTTTGAAAGCAGTTTTGCCAAAGTCTAGAAAGTGTCCACAAAGCTAGGAATGTGTGAGTGAGCAAAGTACTCATGTTCTTTGAGATAATAGCTTACAGAAGCAGACTACTCTGGAACACCAATATTGAAACATAAATAGGAAATAGTGAAAATATAAGTAATTTTGGACTATCCATGTCAACAGTCACCTCCAGGAGAACACAGCATAGAGAATTAACTATCCTATGATATGAAAAAGAAAATTATAAGTGAAAGGTTGCTGTTAGGCTTGAAATAAAAACAGTGATTGTCCACAATTCAGACACTTTTCACTCTCAATTTATCTATGAATGAAAATACGGCCTGAGCTACATACACTGAAAATAAAAACAAGATGAGAAGAGTGTCCCAATTAAAATTAAATTAAATTATTTTTTAAAATGAGAAGAGTGAATTTTAAATCTACTACAAGCTTGATGATAACATAAGCTTTTTTCTAGAGGAGTTTACTATTGGTAAATACCTTAGTTTACCAATCAAGAATGACATTAAAGCAACAGTTTTCTATTTCATGAATATTTTGTAAAGATATAAACTAATGAAACTATCAGTTAAAACAAATTATTAGTAAAGAAGCCAGAAATGAATAGTCAAAAAAAAAAAAATCAAATGATATGTACGCAAAACAAGTTTTAATTGCTTGATTTAATTATTTTAAGCAAAAGATAAATATTTTAAATGTAAGGGCCAAAAAAGGAAGACAAGACAAAATGAAAGCTAGTGGAAGTGATGGAACTCCACTTGGGATATATCAAATTCTGAAAGATGAAGCTGTGAAAGTGCTGCACTCAATATGCCAGCAAATTTGGAAAACTAAGAGGTGGCCACATGGCTGGAAAAGGTCAGTTTTCATTCCAATCCCAAAGAAAGGCAATGCCAAAGAATGCTCAAACTACCGCACAATTGCACTCATCTCACACGCTAGTAAAGTAATGCTCAAAATTCTCCAAGCCAGGCTTCAGCAATATGTGAACCGTGAACTTCCTGATGTTCAAGCTGGTTTTAGAAAAGGCAGAGGAACCAGAGATCAAATTGCCAACATCCGCTGGATCATGGAAAAAGCAAGAGAGTTCCAGAAAAACATCTATTTCTGCTTTATTGACTATGCCAAAGCCTTTGACTGCGTGGATCACAATAAACCGTGGAAAATTCTGAAAGAGATGGGAATTCCACACCACCTGACCTACCTCTTGAGAAATCTGTATGCAGGTCAGGAAGCAACAGTTAGAACTGGACATCGAACAGACTGGTTCCAAATAGGAAAAGGAGTACGTCAAGGCTGTATATTGTCACCTTGCTTATTTAACTTATATGCAGAGTATATCATGAGAAACACTGGACTGGAAGAAACACAAGTTGGAATCAAGATTGCCGGGAGAAATATCAATAATCTTAGATATGCAGATGACACCACCCTTATGGCAGAAAGTGAATAAGAATTAAAGAGCCTCTTGATGAAAGTGAAAGAGGAGAGTGAAAAAGTTAGCTTAAAGCTCAACATTCAGAAAACGAAGATCATGGCATCTGGTCCCATCACTTCATGGCAAATAGATGGGGAAAGAGGGGCTGATCTTATTTTGGGGGCTCCAAAATCACTGCAGATGGTGACTGCAGCCATGAAATTAAAAGATGCTTACTCCTTGGAAGGAAAGTTATGACCAACCTAGACAGCATATTAGAAAGCAGAGACATTATTTTGTCAACAAAGGCCCATCTAGTCAAGGCTATGGATTTTCCAGTAGCCATGTATGGATGTGAGAGTTGGACTGTGAAGAAGGCTGAGCGCCAAAGAATTGATGCTTTTGAACTGTGGTGTTGAAGAAGACTCTTGAGAGTCCCCTGGACTGCAAGGAGATCCAACCAGTCCACCCTAAAGGAGATGAGTCCTGGGTGTTTATTGGAAGGACTGATGCTGAAGATGAAATTCCAATACTTTGGCCACCTGATGCGAAGAACTGACTCATTGGAAAAGACCATGAAGCTGGCAAAGATTAAGGGCAGAAGGAGAACAGGACGACAGAGGATGAGATGGTTGGATGGCATCACCAACTCAATGCACATAGGTTTGGGTAGACTCCGGCAGCTGGTGATGGACAGGAAGGCCTGGCGTGCTGCGGTCCATGGGGTTGCAAAGAGTCAGACACGACTGAGCAACTGAACTGAACTTCTGAATAAAATTTTAAAGTCATAAAGACTAAAAAGTCTTTGCATTAAATTACTATACGATAAAAGCTGACATTACCAATTGGTCCTGTTATCAAAAGTAGTGTGAAAGAGTGAAAAACAGTAACTTATCAAAGTACAACTACTTACATTTCATTCCATACAGTTCCAATAATTTATATACTTTCCCCATGGGATTTTTTTCTCCTCATTCATAGTTTACTACTGCTACAAATGCCTGCTGTGATAAAAAGTCTCCAATAAAATTAGTTATCATTCACCACTTTATGCTATACCTTCTTTTGCTCATGTCCAATCAGCATTAGTCTTCCATTTTTTCAATCAAACTTTCAGTTGAACACAGTACAGCATTTAGGAAGGTCAAACAGTCAGAGCATCCCCTTAGTGACACAGAACTACCCTATGGGGAACTGTGCTCCCATAAGGCAGCATTGTATAAACATTTCATTAATAGCTAGCTTTTTTAACTTTCTCATGCTCTGCCTAAATGTACTTGGTGACCAGAATCCCTCTCCTGCTGCTGCTGCTGCTAGGTTGCTTCAGTCATGTCTGACTCTGTGTGACCCCATAGACAGCAGCCCACCAGGCTCCCCCGTCCCTGGGATTCTCCAGGCAAGAACATTGGAGTGGGTTGCCATTTCCTTCTCCGATGCATGAAAGTGGAAAGTGAAAGTGAAGTCGCCCAGTGGTGTCTGACTCTTCGCAACCCCATGGACTGCAGCCCATCAGGCTCCTCCATCCATGGGATTTTCCAGGCAAGAGTACTGGAGTAGGGTGCCATCGCCTTCTCCGAGAATCCCTCTACAAACTATTTATTCTAGTCTAACTCCAGTGTTCTTGCCTGGAGAATTTCAGGGATTGGGGAGTCTGGTGGGCTGCCGTGTATGGGGTCACACAGAGTCGGACACGACGGAAGCAACTTAGCAGCAGCAAGCTTTTAAAGCCTCAAAAATAAAAGTTAAGACACATATTGAAGACATTATGAGGCTTCCATTTTGCTTAATACAAGATTAAGTAATAGGTATTTTTTAAATTGTGTACCTTTTCAGGCCAACAACAACAAAACCCTCCATCTTTCACTTTTTTCTATTTGATCCAAAATAAGATCCTAACTCAAATAAAGCAAATATACTTACAGAACTAGCATCGACATCACTGTGGATGGCAACCGTCTTAATGCCCATCTTCTTGCAAGTTTTAATAACCTATATGAAAATACATTAATGTTATCTACAATAGGAATGCATGTTTACAGGGGTTTAATAGTAAAATTCACAGAGTAAAATGAAAAATAAGATTAAAATTCCACTCACCCGACACGCAATTTCTCCTCTATTAGCAATAAGAATTTTATCAAAAGTCTAAAGAGAGGAAAACAAACACATAAGAAACTGTTAACTCTCACTATGAGACCAGAAAATATCAAGCTTTGTTTGCCACACTTACCACTGGGCATAATCCTAACAAGCACTACTTCCTACATGGTATTAGATATTATGCATGTGTTCACTTACAACCAGGCTACTACTAAACTCGTCTGGCAGGATCTGGCCTTATAATTACCCTATTAAAAAAGTATCAATTGATGAGGTTCAATAATTCATAAAGGAACTACATTTCTTGCCAAAAGATAATCTTCCAATGAGATTTCAGAAAACTACAAAACTTTAGTTAAAACTGCTTGAGAGTTCACTTGATTGTTTTCTAAATTCAGAGAAATTCTAAATGTTATGTTTCTCAAAGTCAAGTCTGATATAATTTATATTCCATCTCTTTGGGACTGGGGCGTAGCATTAAGTGGTATTTTCAACAACTCAGAACAGATAAACTAGTTATGCTTTTACCCAAAGAGTTCCAGACCACACAGGTTATGCTATTTGAGTATAATGTTGAGTTAATGATATTGAGTATAAATGTTAAGTATAACATTAAGTATAATGCTAAGCTTGAATAACCACATTCTGAAACAGCTGCTGCTGCTGCTGCTAAGTCGCTTCAGTCGTGTCCGACTCTGTGCGACCCCAGAGACGGCAGCCCACCAGGCTCCCCCATCCCTTGGATTCTCCAGGCAAGAATACTGGAGTGGGTTGCCATTTCCTTCTCCAATGCATGAAAGTGAAAAGTGAAAGTGAAGTCGCTCAGTCGTGTCCAACTCTTAGCGACCCCATGGACTGGAGCCCACCAGGATCCTCCGTCCATGGGATTCTCCAGGCAAAAGTACTGGGGTGGGGTGCCATTCTGAAATAGCTAAGGCCACATAATAGAAAAAGATGTTCCACTTTGTATAGGGTGAGAGACCTAAATTCTAAGCCCAACTCTGCCAGTAATGACCTATTTCACTCTAAGTAAATCCGTCTCTCAGGACTGCAATCTCTTGATTTCCACATAAATAAACTGATATAGCATTCTAGTGGGAAACTATTTAACAAGGTTCTCTCCTGACTCTAGAACTGAACAAGCTCCTCTTTTTAAAGAAATGCACACGAACAACTATTAAGTAACTTGGAAGCAATACATTTTAGTACACAATGATTGCTGGGTTAGTGAACTGTTGCATGTTAAATGGACCCTTTTTTAAAGTTTTAGTCATATTACTAAAAGAAAAGTTAAAGGTATATATGATCTTAAAACTACTCTTAAATAACTTAAAGTAATATGTTAACCTGAGAGCAAATTACAGAATCTTAGAACTGCAAAAGGCCTTTAAAGTCTTGACTGAACCTTTATACAACACATGGGCTATCACACCCAACTAAGACAAGCCTCCACCTGGGCCCAAAAAACATCCTAATCCCACCTAGGGCTTGGAGCTATAAAATCGTTGTGTGTGTGTGTGCATGTTAAGTCACTTCAGGCATGTCCAATTCTTTGTGACCCCATGGACTGTGGCCCAGCAGGCCCCTCTGTCCTTGGGATTCTCCAGCCAAGAATATTGGAGTGGAGCTATAAAATCGTGTGTGTATGTGTGTGTGTGTAAAATCATGTATGTGTGTGTAAAATCATGTGTGTGTGTATGTGTTCAATCGTGTCTCTTTGCGACTCTACAGACTATCACTTGCCAAGCTCCTCTGTTCATCGGATTCTCCAGGCAAGAATACTGGAGTGGCATGCCATTCCTGCTAAACAGTAAGCATATACTAAGAAAACCTGTTCCTACTTCCCTGAACTGTATCTTCAAACACTGATTAAATATTAAGCAGACTACCTCAGATAAAAGCAGCACAAACACTGGAGCTTACACGTTAAGCAACACATTAACAACAAATTATAATAATATTACAGGGAGTACAAATTTCATCCTAGTTTCTATGGAAGAAGTAGAATGAAGGTTAAGAGCTAGTCTGAAGCCAGCCTGGCCCAGTTGGAATCCCAATACTACCACGTGTTCCTCTGTGGACAAGCCAGCCTACTGGACATTCATTTCTCGGTTCGTAAAACGGGAGTAAGAGCTACCTGACACGGAGGTTCCAGGAATCTGAATTCACACCGTAAAGGCTTTAGTGTAGGGCCTAGCATGCACTATATACTCAGTATGTGTTAACTAGAGTGTTGTTATTTGATCCTTTGGGCAGCAAACCAGATTACAAATCTATGAGTGTGATTCTATCTCCTGGGGACAAATCTGTGCCAGCATGACTGCAGCGCTTGACACATTCCCACTCCTCTCTGTTCAGGGCTCCTGATGGTTAGTGGTCTGCGCACCTTGACTGGGCCACAGGGTGTCCAGGTGAGACGTTTTTTCTGACGGTATCTGTGATGATGTTTCCAGATGAGACTAACGTGTGAATCAGTGGATTCGGTAAAGCAGACAGCCCTCCCCAGTGTGGCTGGGCACCATCCAGTCCATGGAGGGCCTAACAGACTAAAACGTGGAGGAAGAGAGGACTAGTTCTGCCTGCCAGGTTGAGCTGGGACGTTGGTCTTCTCCTACCCTTGGACCTGGGACTTACACCACCAGCTTTCCTGGTTCCCAGACCTTTGGACCTGGACTAGACTTACACACCAGCTTTCCAAGGTGTCCAGCTTGCAAAGAGCAGACTGCAAGGGACTTCTCAGCCTCCTGAATTAGGTGTGTAGGTCGCCTAGTTGTGTCTGACCCCCTGCGACCCCAGGGACTGTAGCCTGCCAAGCCCTTCTGTCCATGAGATTCTCCAGGTAAGAATACTGAAGTGAGGAGCCTTTTCCTTCTCTAGGGGATCTTCCCAACCCAGGGATTGAACCCAGGTCTCCTGCACTGGAGGCAGATTCTTTACCGTCTGAGCCACCAGGGAAACACAGGAATTAGGTGAGCCAATAAAAAAAAAAAAAAGAAATTTCCATATGTCTCTCATTGGTTCTGTTTCTCTGAAGAACCCTAACAGAGAACTATTAATGGATTACCAATTAGTACACAAGTTCAATAAAGCTAATACCAATTAACCTTCCATACCTAAGATTTTAACTAAATAACGAATGTGCTTCAGATCTTAGAAGGTAAAAATGGGGGCACATAGTAGAGACACCCAGGTCCTTGCCCCAAAGGCAACAATTACTGCTAGTTTCCTGAATATTCTTCCAGATAGGCTATGCGTATAATAGAACATACACACGAATAAATTTAAACCAACTTTTTTTTTTGGCCACATGACACAGTTTGTGGGGTCTTAGTTCCCTGACCAGGGATTGAACCTTCGCCCTTGGCAGTGAGAAAGCAGAGTCTTAACCACTGGACCACCAGAGAACTCCCTAAACCAACTTTACACCTCCCATCTGCATCAGCAAGTACAGGTCAATGTCAAGTGCATTTGATAACTTCAATGTACAATACGGCACAATCACAACAAAGTGTATTAAGTGCTACAATCACAACAAAGTGTGGTAAGTGCTGTGTTAAAGGCAGCAAAAGGAGAGAGTGAAGAGTATGTGTTAATAAGGCACTGACATTGAAAGCAGATGGGAGCACAAAAAACTACAAGCAATTTTTAAGATAGCTCAAGCAAAAAACACAGTATGGGGTACTGTGGCAAATAAAGCTGGGGTAAAAATGCCCGATTAAGAAAGGACTTATAAGTCATTTAGAGACCTGGGACTGGGACCTCCCTGGTGGTCAAGTGGTTAGAATTCCACACTTCCACTGCAGGAGGCGAAGGTTCTATTCCTGGTCAGGGAACTAAGATCCCACATGCCTCTCTGCATGGTCAAAAAATAATAAAATAAAATATATGAAAGTTAATTTCACCTGTTTATTTTTAATGTGGCTATTAGAAAATAAAAAATTATATATGTCCTCCAATTGTCTCCACTTTACATTTCTATTGAGCTACAGTGAATATAGATCCTTTATTCTTCAAATTTCAAAATTCTTTTGAGTAGTTTTATATACTTTGGCTATTTAGAAGACCACTTCATTCTCAAATAATCATTCATATTAGTTCTACTTTAATGACATTCAATTTGAATCATCTCTTCTTAACCAACACTCTTCTTCTGCCTCTTCAATGCCTTCATTGTCACCAAATCATGTTTTACCTCCAATCACCACTTCTAGTTCCTTTATTCCTCCATTACAGGCCTCAGACATTATCATATAGCAAGATTTTAACCGAAATTCCCTTATCCCAAAATTTATAATACCCATAACTGCCTTCACTCAAAAATAGTTACAAATATTAAGTAAATGAAAAAAAAAATTAATAGTCTAATCAAAATCTCTCAACTGCCTAGTCTAAGAAAGAATGTATTAGTGATCCTGCTGAAAACAAGGGAAATACATTGGGAATTTATTTAATTCGCAGTATAGGTACAAATACAAAATTAAAGCCTCAGGTTGTGGACCACAATGAAAAAAGGAACAAACGCTGAACACCTATAAAACCTATGATGTATGGCAATAAAAAATGACACAGCATCAATAAAATGGAACCTGCCCGGTGAACACAATGTGGAGACAACAAAACATTTTAACTTAGCTGTCAAAACTGTTTTTGAAATACTTACTTTTTCATTAGAATCATATCCAGCTGAACAGAGAGTACGAGACAGCACTAAGTACCGTCTTGAATAATATGGAACATGCTACCAAAAGAAAGAAAAGAAAATGAAAGTGAAATAAATGACAAATACTTGAATGAGCTTTATAAATATTTTTCAGGGTAATTCTTCCAGTATGCTTCTGGCTACAGTGTTTCATCAATCAATATATGTAGTTCTAAGCAATATACCTTAACTATAGAAGGTAAACCCCAACTAGACACATTCCCTTGGCACACATGAGAATCCAAAGACATCAAAACAATCTCCAGAAAAGTGTAAGAGTCAGTGGGTCAAATAAAATCTGAAGAAAAGTCTTTCTGATCATGCAAACAGATATAGCAGGATCAGAATGTCACATACCACACAGAACCTTATACAACATAAAACAAGCGTCTTGGCTTTCAAAGAGCTTCAATTTTAACAGGGCCCAGAAAATAACAAAATATTTTTTATTTGCTAATGTCTGACACATGATTTCTTATTTTACTTATTCTGGTATTAATGTGGCTTGGCAGATAAAAATGAAAAGGTTAATACTAATAATCAAGTTCACTTTAATTCATTACCATATATGTGTGTGGAAAAAAGTATATCTTAAGCCTTTAAAACATTAAGAATCACTAATCAAGGTTATAGCAAAGGTTTAAGAAAATAATTTACCCTATAGTCACTGATGAAGGCAAATCAAGAAAAAAGCAGGGTGAGGGTAGTGGCAAAAGGCAACAGGTACTCAGAATGCTCTAACAGCAGAACAACTCAAATAGGAAGCAAATAATTCATAACAACATTTTAAAATGAAAAAGATGAATCCAGTCATTTTTTTTTAGAAGTATCAAGTGCCAAATTACAAAATGTAATCTTTATGCAGAAGTGAAAGTAACAGAGAAGAAAGATACACTTTACAAAATAAAACCTAGTAAAACTTACCACACCAAGTAAAAGGACTGGTGATGAATAATGAGCTAAAAATGGGAAGAAAACTGACTTCACTACTGTCTCCCTTTCCCAGACCAAAACACTCTTACATTTCTGCAAGCATCCCTGTGAATTCAAACTTCAATATAGAAAACTGAGTCTCAAGAATTTTAATTTTTCATAAATGTCAAGTCTAGGCTGCAATGGTAAGAAAATTTAAACACAGATCTGGTAAAAGCATTATTAATTTTTTTTATTTTGAGATAATATAAATAGTGGCACTTTCACATTAATATTAAACATCTGTGCAAAGAGATGATTTGGTGTTTAAAAAAAAGAAATGTACGAAGGGGATACACCACCACTTTTTTGTGATAAAAAAAAATTCAGTCTTCCACTGCCCTTAGCAGAATAGCTATAATCTGGCAACTTTACTCTCACATCAGATTTAACAGGATAAAGGTAACACCTCCTCACTTAAAAACCATATATTGTGTTTATAGCTTAGCCAATGCAGAAGGCAAACTCAGAATAGAGAAAAGGTCTTCCCTACTGGCTCAGTGGTAAAGAATGCGCCTGTCAGTGCAGGAGGCGGGTATGCAGGAGGTGGGTATGCAGGAGGCGGGTTCGATCCCTGGGTTAGAAAGAACACCTGGAGAAGGAAATGGCAAATCACTCCAGTATTCTTGCCTGGGAAATCCCATGGACACAGGAGCCTGGCGGGCTACAGTCCATGAGGTCACAAAAGAGTAGGACATGACTTAGCAACTAAACAACAACAAAGAAAAAAAGAAAAGCAAAAGCTACCTGAGATTTCTCACATTTAGTCTGCAGCAAGGCAGCACTCGGATATTTACACAAGAAAGTAAAGAGTATACCAGCTTCCTAACAATTTTATAAAATGAAAACAGTTTACAGTTTTACCAACTTTCCCTAATATCATAAGGCACATAACAGGCAGTTGTAGGAATATGTCAAAATATCCTTTCACAAAAGTATATACAAGAAAGGATTTTACAAAAATCATACATGTGTCTTTAATTACTAACAAATAAAGGGCATAACTGATTCCTGATGGCAAAAGCCAAATGTGAGTCTTTCAGAGACAAAACACAATCTGGGGTAGACATTTTAGGTATTCTAATTAGCTTTGGGGAGAGTAAACAGTGATGTTTATGTCTGGGGAAGCGAACACTTGCCAGCATACTGCCTAGAACAGAACTCGGGGAGAAGAGGTCAAAGAGCCTGAGCCCTAGCCCGCGCTCAGTCTGACACTACTCCAGGACTAGCGCACACCACTAGCCCACGCTCGGTCTGACACTACTCCAGGACTAGCGCACACCACTAGCCCACGCTCGGTCTGACACTACTCCAGGACTAGCGCACACCACTAGCCCACGCTCGGTCTGACACTACTCCAGGACTAGCGCACACCACTAACCCGCGTTCAGTCTGACACTACTCCAGGACTAGCGCACACCACTAGCCCGCGCTCGGTGTGACACTACTCCAGGACTAGCGCACACCACTAACCCGCGTTCAGTCTGACACTACTCCAGGACTAGCGCACACCACTAACCCGCGTTCGGTTTGACACTGCTCCAGGACTAGCGCACACCACTAACCCGTGTTCAGTCTGACACTACTCCAGGACTAGCGCACACCACTAGCCCGCACTCGGTCTGACACTACTCCAGGACTAGCGCACACCACTAACCCGCGTTCGGTTTGACACTGCTCCAGGACTAGCGCACACCACTAACCCGTGTTCAGTCTGACACTACTCCAGGACTAGCGCACACCACTAGCCCGCGCTCGGTCTGACACTACTCCAGGACTAGCGCACACCACTAACCCGCGTTCGGTTTGACACTGCTCCAGGACTAGCGCACACCACTAACCCGCGTTCAGTCTGACACTACTCCAGGACTAGCGCACACCACTAACCCGCGTTCAGTCTGACACTACTCCAGGACTAGCGCACACCACTAGCCCGCGCTCGGTCTGACACTGCTCCAGGACTAGCGCACACCACTAACCCACGCTCGGTCTGACACTGCTCCAGGACTAGCGCACACCGCTTCCGCTCCCAGGTGTTTTTCTGAAGTGCGCACGTGCTAAGTCACTTCAGTCGTGTACTACTCTGTGCAACCCCACGGACTATCGCCCACCAGACTCCTCAGTCCATGAAATTCTCCAGGCAAGAATACTGGAGCGGGTAGCCATTCCCTCCTCCAGGGAATCTTCCCGACCCAGAGATCGAACGGGGGTCTCCTGCACTGCAGCCAGATTCTTTACCATCTGCGTCACCAGGGAAGCCCAGTTTCCTCTTAGGTCCCTACTAACCTACACCACTGTCATTCAAAACACAAAAGCTTATTACAGAGATTCTAACATGCGTGAACATCTGACAATTATGAAGAATATGCAGTTAACCCAAACTGAATGTGTGGTCCAAGAAGATGCTAACACGGATCTCACTGCTGGACTGCTCCGAGCGCGACAAACGCTGAGTTGTTTGGTAGACATGGAGCTAATTTCACAGATTCGAATAAACATGACAGAAGCATTAAGTTTCTACAATACCTTTGGGAATAAAAGCCTCAGGATTCTATCTTATCAGATGGATTCATGAAAAAATGGACTAAACTGAACTTGGTCCTCAAGGGACAGTTTCTAACCCAGAAGAATCAGACATCTCCAAGTGGCCAAGCTCTGGGAGAGGTTTGGGTCAGCTGACTCAATGTAATCTACATTTACTCAGGAAACTGCCAATAACATAAAACTCAAATTTTAAAATGTCTACACCACACAGTTCTTGAAACTAAATCTAAACTCTACTACAAACTCTATTAACTAAACTCTAAACTAAACTCTAAAACTAAACTCTATTACGAATCGTTGCTGTTGTTCAGTCGCTAAATCGTGTCCATCTCTGCAACTCCACGCACTGCGGCCAGCCAGGCTTCCCTATACTTCACCATCTCCCAGTTTGCTCAAACTCATGTCCACGATTACAAATTACACCTGGTCAAAATGTAGGAGACAAGCTATAGCAGTATCGATCGATCAAATTGGGTTTGTTTGTTTTTTCGTCTTTTTATTGCTATTTTTAAATACTTGGTTCTGATGATCTAACAGACTATATTTTATCACCATTATCAAAAAAAAGAAAGCGTATAGCTTGCATACAAATGAATTTGTGATAACTGGACCCCAAAATTGAAAAACACAGGTGCCCGTAATTAGCCAAGTACCTGGAAGAAGAAATGATAAAACCAGTCAGAACCTTAGCAGCAGAACACAACTACAGAGGAAAAACAGGAGTTTGAGCGATTCCCACAGCGAGCCCAGAGTGGTTTGCAGTCAGCCATATGCTGCTCTCTTACGCTCCTGTTTACCCCTAGCAGAGCTTCAACAAAGTTCAAGCTATAATGTACACCAGTCAAAAATCAGATAATTTTGTAGATCGACAACATAAATTTTTCAAAAAATACAAAGAACAAGTTGGTAGAAATCTGCTAATTTGGACCTCTACATAGAATTTTTAATGTTTCTTATTTTTGATCAGATCAGATCAGATCAGTCGCTCAGTCGTGTCTGACTCTTTGCAACCCCATGAATCACAGCACGCCAGGCCTCCCTGTCCATCACCAACTCCCGGAGGTCACTGAGACATCCATCGAGTCAGTGATGCCATCCAGCCATCTCATCCTCTGTTGTCCCCTTCTCCTCCTGCCCTCAATCCCTCCCAGCATCAGAGTCTTTTCCAATGAGTCAACTCTTTGCATGAGGTGGCCAAAATACTGGAGTTTCAGCTTCAGCATCATTCCTTCGAAAGAAATCCCAGGGCTGATCTCCTTCAGAATGGACTGGTTGGATCTCCTTGCAGTCCAAGGGACTCTCAAGATTCTTCTCCAACACCACAGTTCAAAAGCATCAATTCTTCAGCACTGAGCCTTCTTCACAGTCCAACTCTCACATCCATACATGACCACTGGAAAAACCATAGCCTTGACTAGACAGACCTTTGTTGGCAAAGTAATGTCTCTGCTTTCGAATATGCTATCTAGGTTGGTCATAACTTTCCTTCCAAGGAGTAAGCGTCTTTTAATTTCATGGCTGCAGTCACCATCTGCAGTGATTTTGGAGCCTAGAAAAATAAAGTCTGACACTGCTTCCACTGTTTCTCCATCTATTTCCCATGAAGTGATGGGACCAGATGCCATGATCTTCGTTTTCTGAATGTTGAGCTTTAAGCCAACCTTTTCACTCTCCACTTTCACTTTCATCAAGAGGCTTTTTAGTTCCTCTTCACTTTCTGCCATAAGGGTGGTGTCATCTGCATATCTGAGGTTATTGATATTTCTCCCAGCAATCTTGATTCCAACTTGTGTTTCTTCCAGTCCAGCGTTTCTCATGATGTACTCTGCATAGAAGTTAAATAAACAGGGTGACAATATACAGCCTTGATGTACTCCTTTTCCTATTTGGAACCATGTTCAGTTCTAAATGTTGCTTCCTGACCTGCATACAAATTTCTCAAGAGGCAGATCAGGTGGTCTGGTATTCCCATCTCTTTCAGAATTTTCCACAGTTGATTGTGATCCACACAGTCAAAGGCTTTGGCATAGTCAATAAAGCAGAAATAGATGTTTTTCTGGAACTCTCTCGCTTTTTCCATGATCCAGCGGATGTTGGCAATTTGATCTCTGGTTCCTCTGCCTTTTCTAAAACCAGCTTGAACATCAGGAAGTTCACAGTTCACATATTGCTGAAGCCTGGCTTGGAGAATTTTGAGCATTACTTTACTAGCGTGTGACAGATGAGTGCAATTGTGCGGTAGTTTGAGCACTCCTTGGTATTGCCTTTCTTTGGGATTGGGATGAAAACTGACCCTTTCCAGTCCTGTGGCCACTGCTGAGTTTTCCAAATTTGTTGGCATATTGAGTGCAGCACTTTCACAGCATCATCTTTCAGGATTTGGAATAGCTCAACTGGAATTCCATCACCTCCACTAGCTTTGTTCATAGTGATGCTTTCTAAGGCCCACTTGACTTCACATTCCAGGATGTCTGGCTCTAGGTCAGTGATCACACCATTGTGATTATCTGGGTCGTGAAGCTCTTTTTGTACAGTTCTTCTGTGTATTCTTGCCACCTCTTCTTAAGATCTTCTGCTTCCGTTAGGTCCATACCATTTCTGTCCTTTATCATGCCCATCTTTGCATGAAATGTTCCTTTGGTATCTCTGATTTTCTTGAAGAGATCCCTAGTCTTTCCCATTCTGTTGTTTTCCTCTATTTCTTTGCATTGATCACTGAAGAAGGCTTTCTTATCTCTTTTTGCTATTCTTTGGAATTCTGCATTCAGATGCTTATATCTTTCCTTTTCTCCTTTGCTTTTCGCTTCTCTTCTTTTCACATCTATTTGTAAGGCCTCCCCAGACAGCCATTTTGCTTTTTTGCATTTCTTTTCCACGGGGATGGTCTTGATCCCTGTCTCCTGTACAATGTCACGAACCTCATTCCATAGTTCATCAGGCACTCTATCTATCAGATCTAGGCCCTTAAATCTATTTCTCACTTCCACTGTATACTCATAAGGGATTTGATTTAGGTCATACCTGAATGGTCTAGTGGTTTTCCCTACTTTCTTCAATTTCAGTCTGAATTTGGCAATAAGGAGTTCATGGTCTGAGCCACAGTCAGCTCCTGGTCTTGTTTTTTCTGACTGTACAGAGCTTCTCCATCTTTGGCTGCAAAGAATATTTTTGTTAGGCATATTAAAAAACAGGCTACAAGCCCAGTCCAGAACTCTTTAAAGGTATGTCCTAGAATAAAAGTTCAAAGGAAAAATGTTAACCAAGTCCATCTATAAAGACCATTTAGCCTATCACACGGAGAAGGCAATGGCACCCCACTCCAGTACTCTTGCCTGGAAAATCCCATGGACCGAGGAGCCTGGTAGGCTGCAGTCCATGGGGTCACAAAGAGTCGGACATGACTGAGCGACTTCACTTTCACTCTTCACTTTCATGCATTGGAGAAGGAAATGGCAACCCACTCCAGCGTTCTTGCCTAGAGAATCCCAGAGACAAAGGAGCCTGGTAGGAGGCCGTCTATGGGGTCGCATAGAGTCGGACACGACTGAAGTGACTTAGCAGCAGCAGCCTATCACAGCCGAAAGGAGAAAGGTCAGTGTGTGCAAAATGACTTCCAGAGATCATACTGCTCTGCTTCTCTTCTGCAAGAATAAAGATTTTCTATAGTTTCCACACTTAGATGAGAAGCGCCAGCTAACAAGGCAGCACGTGGGAAGTAGCACAACCTTCTGAGTTCACCACAGAGGTGAAGACCCAGGTCAGGGCTTACTCCACTGCTTCACAGGTACACAAAACTGAGCAAATAATTCCTCTGGACCCCAGTTTTCATCTGTAAAATGTACAGCACGACACCTCCCTTGCTTTCCTACAGAGCTGTCTTTAAAAAACAAAAAAAAAAAAAAGCCCAAATGACACAAGCCTTCATAAACTGTAAAGCACCAACGAAATGTGAGGTATTACCCAACAACTAAATCCCATTATGCAGCTCTAACTTTCTTTCTTAAAATTACCCAGACCATTTGGGATAATTCACAATTTCAAAATAATACAGGCATACCTCAAGAAACAAGACAAAAGTCAAATAAATAACCTAACTCTACACCTAAAGCAACTAGAAAAGGAAGAAATGAAGAACCCCAGGGTTAGTAGAAGGAAAGAAATCTTAAAACTTAGGGCAGAAATAAATGCAAAAGAAACAAAAGAGACCATAGCAAAAATCAACAAAGCCAAAAGCTGGTAAAAAAAAAAAAAAAAAAAAAAAGATGATGATGATGATAGAATTCTGCCTTCCTTCTTTCCTTTCTCTTTTTCTTTGATTTCTCTGCCTCAAAAATACTTTCCTTTTAAGATTTTCTTTATGAGGCTCACATATGAAGTGGGTATAGACACAGAGAAGGGAAACAAGCCCCTAGCCTGATACTGTTGACATTCTCTGTTGTAGAAGAGCCCTGGGCCACCCCCAGAGGCCAGTAGCTCACCTACTCCCTGAAGAAATGCCAGTTACCATGTGACACCCAATGGAATGTGCTGCCCAACTCACTTTGTATTAACCATCAGCAGGATCGAAAATGACTCCTCCCCACCATCACCCCCCTTCTTCCTTCCCATTTCCCTCCCATCCTCATGGATCCCTTCCTTTGCCCACTTTCCCTTGCCTTAAAAAAATAAAATAAAATAAAATTATCCCAGACCATTTGGGAGTTACCATTAGAGTAATAATGGAGTAATTAAGAGCTCTGATCTAGACTCAGATTCAGACCCTGGTTGGGAAATTGGCTCAGCCATTTCTTCAAAATAAGAGTTTTCTCGTATATAAACTGGGCATAAAACCACTTATCTAGGACTTAACGCTGACGTGAGGATTAAATAAGAATGTGTAAAATGCCTGCAGATCAGGTGGTCTGGTATTCCCATCTCTTTCAGAATTTTCCACAGTTGATTGTGATCCACACAGTCAAAGGCTTTGGCATAGTCAATAAAGCAGAAATAGATGTTTTTCTGGAACTCTCTCGCTTTTTCCATGATCCAGCGGATGTTGGCAATTTGATCTCTGGTTCCTCTGCCTTTTCTAAAACCAGCTTGAACATCAGGAAGTTCACAGTTCACATATTGCTGAAGCCTGGCTTGGAGAATTTTGAGCATTACTTTACTAGCGTGTGACAGATGAGTGCAATTGTGCGGTAGTTTGAGCACTCCTTGGTATTGCCTTTCTTTGGGATTGGGATGAAAACTGACCCTTTCCAGTCCTGTGGCCACTGCTGAGTTTTCCAAATTTGTTGGCATATTGAGTGCAGCACTTTCACAGCATCATCTTTCAGGATTTGGAATAGCTCAACTGGAATTCCATCACCTCCACTAGCTTTGTTCATAGTGATGCTTTCTAAGGCCCACTTGACTTCACATTCCAGGATGTCTGCCTCTAGGTCAGTGATCACACCATTGTGATTATCTGGGTCGTGAAGCTCTTTTTTGTACAGTTCTTCTGTGTATTCTTGCCACCTCTTCTTAAGATCTTCTGCTTCCGTTAGGTCCATACCATTTCTGTCCTTTATCATGCCCATCTTTGCATGAAATGTTCCTTTGGTATCTCTGATTTTCTTGAAGAGATCCCTAGTCTTTCCCATTCTGTTGTTTTCCTCTATTTCTTTGCATTGATCACTGAAGAAGGCTTTCTTATCTCTTTTTGCTATTCTTTGGAATTCTGCATTCAGATGCTTATATCTTTCCTTTTCTCCTTTGCTTTTCGCTTCTCTTCTTTTCACATCTATTTGTAAGGCCTCCCCAGACAGCCATTTTGCTTTTTTGCATTTCTTTTCCACGGGGATGGTCTTGATCCCTGTCTCCTGTACAATGTCACGAACCTCATTCCATAGTTCATCAGGCACTCTATCTATCAGATCTAGGCCCTTAAATCTATTTCTCACTTCCACTGTATACTCATAAGGGATTTGATTTAGGTCATACCTGAATGGTCTAGTGGTTTTCCCTACTTTCTTCAATTTCAGTCTGAATTTGGCAATAAGGAGTTCATGGTCTGAGCCACAGTCAGCTCCTGGTCTTGTTTTTTCTGACTGTACAGAGCTTCTCCATCTTTGGCTGCAAAGAATATTTTTGTTAGGCATATTAAAAAACAGGCTACAAGCCCAGTCCAGAACTCTTTAAAGGTATGTCCTAGAATAAAAGTTCAAAGGAAAAATGTTAACCAAGTCCATCTATAAAGACCATTTAGCCTATCACACGGAGAAGGCAATGGCACCCCACTCCAGTACTCTTGCCTGGAAAATCCCATGGACCGAGGAGCCTGGTAGGCTGCAGTCCATGGGGTCACAAAGAGTCGGACATGACTGAGCGACTTCACTTTCACTCTTCACTTTCATGCATTGGAGAAGGAAATGGCAACCCACTCCAGCGTTCTTGCCTAGAGAATCCCAGAGACAAAGGAGCCTGGTAGGAGGCCGTCTATGGGGTCGCATAGAGTCGGACACGACTGAAGTGACTTAGCAGCAGCAGCCTATCACAGCCGAAAGGAGAAAGGTCAGTGTGTGCAAAATGACTTCCAGAGATCATACTGCTCTGCTTCTCTTCTGCAAGAATAAAGATTTTCTATAGTTTCCACACTTAGATGAGAAGCGCCAGCTAACAAGGCAGCACGTGGGAAGTAGCACAACCTTCTGAGTTCACCACAGAGGTGAAGACCCAGGTCAGGGCTTACTCCACTGCTTCACAGGTACACAAAACTGAGCAAATAATTCCTCTGGACCCCAGTTTTCATCTGTAAAATGTACAGCACGACACCTCCCTTGCTTTCCTACAGAGCTGTCTTTAAAAAACAAAAAAAAAAAAAGCCCAAATGACACAAGCCTTCATAAACTGTAAAGCACCAACGAAATGTGAGGTATTACCCAACAACTAAATCCCATTATGCAGCTCTAACTTTCTTTCTTAAAATTACCCAGACCATTTGGGATAATTCACAATTTCAAAATAATACAGGCATACCTCAAGAAACAAGACAAAAGTCAAATAAATAACCTAACTCTACACCTAAAGCAACTAGAAAAGGAAGAAATGAAGAACCCCAGGGTTAGTAGAAGGAAAGAAATCTTAAAACTTAGGGCAGAAATAAATGCAAAAGAAACAAAAGAGACCATAGCAAAAATCAACAAAGCCAAAAGCTGGTAAAAAAAAAAAAAAAAAAAAAAGATGATGATGATGATAGAATTCTGCCTTCCTTCTTTCCTTTCTCTTTTTCTTTGATTTCTCTGCCTCAAAAATACTTTCCTTTTAAGATTTTCTTTATGAGGCTCACATATGAAGTGGGTATAGACACAGAGAAGGGAAACAAGCCCCTAGCCTGATACTGTTGACATTCTCTGTTGTAGAAGAGCCCTGGGCCACCCCCAGAGGCCAGTAGCTCACCTACTCCCTGAAGAAATGCCAGTTACCATGTGACACCCAATGGAATGTGCTGCCCAACTCACTTTGTATTAACCATCAGCAGGATCGAAAATGACTCCTCCCCACCATCACCCCCCTTCTTCCTTCCCATTTCCCTCCCATCCTCATGGATCCCTTCCTTTGCCCACTTTCCCTTGCCTTAAAAAAATAAAATAAAATAAAATTATCCCAGACCATTTGGGAGTTACCATTAGAGTAATAATGGAGTAATTAAGAGCTCTGATCTAGACTCAGATTCAGACCCTGGTTGGGAAATTGGCTCAGCCATTTCTTCAAAATAAGAGTTTTCTCGTATATAAACTGGGCATAAAACCACTTATCTAGGACTTAACGCTGACGTGAGGATTAAATAAGAATGTGTAAAATGCCTGCAGATCAGGTGGTCTGGTATTCCCATCTCTTTCAGAATTTTCCATAGTTTATTGTGATCTACACAGTCAAAGGCTTTGGCATAGTCAATAAAGCAGAAATAGATGTTTTTCTGGAACTCTCTTGCTTTTTCCATGATCCAGCGGATGTTGGCAATTTGATCTCTGGTTCCTCTGCCTTTTCTAAAACCAGCTTGAACATCAGGAAGTTCACGGTTCACATATTGCTAAAGCCTGGCTTGGAGAATTTTGAGCATTACTTTACTAGCGTGTGAGATGAGTGCAATTGTTCGGTAGTTTGAGCATTCTTTGGCACTGCCTTTCTTTGGGATTGGGATGAAAACTGACCTTTTCCAATCTTGTGGCCACTGCTGAGTTTTCCAAATTTGCTGGCATATTGAGTGCAACACTTTCACAGCATCATCTTTCAGGATTTGGAATAGCTCAACTGGAATTCCATCACCTCCACTAGCTTTGTTCATAGTGATGCTTTCTAAGGCCCACTTGACTTCACATTCCAAGATGTCTGGCTCTAGGTCAGTGATCACACCATCGTGATTATCTGGGTCGTGAAGCTCTTTTTTGTACAGTTCTTCTGTGTATTCTTGCCACCTCTTCTTAAGATCTTCTGCTTCTGTTAGGTCCATACCATTTCTGTCCTTTATCGAGCCCATCTTTGCATGAAATATTCCTTTGGTATCTCTGATTTTCTTGAAGAGATCCCTAGTCTTTCCCATTCTGTTGTTTTCCTCTATTTCTTTGCATTGATCACTGAAGAAGGCTTTCTTATCTCTTCTTGCTATTCTTTCGAACTCTGCATTTAGATGTTTATATCTTTCCTTTTCTCCTTTGCTTTTTGCTTCTCTTCTTTTCACAGCTATTTGTAAGGCCTCCCCAGACAGCCATTTTGCTTTTTTGCATTTCTTTTCCATGGGGATGGTCTTGATCCCTATCTCCTGTACAAGGTCACGAACCTCATTCCATAGTTCATCAGGCACTCTATCTATCAGATCTAGGCCCTTAAATCTATTTCTCACCTCCACTGTATAATCATAAGGGATTTGATTTAGGTCATACCTGAATGGTCTAGTGGTTTTCCCTACTTTCTTCAATTTCAGTCTGAATTTGGCAATAAGGAGTTCATGGTCTGAGCCACAGTCAGCTCCTGGTCTTGTTTTTGCTGACTGTATAGAGCTTCTCCATCTTTGGAGAAGCTTTATTGACTATGCTAAAGCCTTTGACTGTGTAGATCACAATAAACTATGGAAAATTCTGAAAGAGATGGGAATACCAGACTACCTGATCTGCCTCTTGAGAAATCTGTATGCAGGTCAGGAAGCAACAGTTAGAACTGGTCATGGAACAACAGACTGGTTCCAAATAGGAAAAGGAGTACGTCAAGGCTGCATATTGTCACCATGTTTATTTAACTTATATGCAGAATACATCATGAGAAATGCTGGACTAGAAGAAACAGAATTTGGAATCAAGATTGCTGGGAGAAATATCAATAACCTCAGATATGCAGATGACACCACTCTTATGGCAGAACGTGAAGAGGGGCTAAAAAGCCTCTTGATGAAAGTGAAAGTGGAGAGTGAAAAGGTTGGCTTAAAGCTCAACATTCAGAAAATGAAGATCATGGCATCTGGTCCCATCACTACATGGGAAATAGATGGAGAAACAGTGGAAACAGTGTCAGAATTTATTTTTCTGGGCTCCAAAATCACTGCGGATGGTGACTGCAGCCATGAAATTAAAAGACGCTTACTCCTTGGAAGGAAAGTTATGACCAACCTAGATAGCATATTCAAAAGCAGAGACATCACTTTGCCAACAAAGGTTCGCCTAGTCAAGGCTATGGTCTTTCCTGTGGTCACGTATGGATGTGAGAGCTGGACTGTGAAGAAGGCTGAGCGCCGAAGAATTGATGCTTTTGAACTGTGGTGTTGGAGAAGACTCTTGAGAGTCCCTTGGACTGCAAGAAGATCCAACCAGTCCATTCTGAAGGAGATCAATCCTGGAATTTCTTTGGAAGGAATGATGCTAAAGCTGAAACTCCAGTATTTTGGCCACCTCATGCGAAGAGTTGACTCATTGGAGAAGACTCTGATGCTGGGAGGGATTGAGGGCAGGAGGAGAAGGGGACGACAGAGGATGAGATGGCTGGATGGCGTCACTGACTTGATGGGTGTGAGTCTGAGTGACCTCCGGGAGCTGGTGATGGACAGGGAGGCCTGGCGTGCTGCGGTTCATGGGGTCGCAAAGAGTCGGACACGACTGAGCGACTGATCTGATCTGATCTGAAAATGCCTGCACAATTTTGAATATGTTATAGTAAGAATGAATTAACTATTAACCAAAAAAAGGGTACAGCTTTTACACAAACTGTTCAGAGGCCTTCCAACCGTTGCCAACAGGGAAATATCCTTTTCTAACCTAAGCCAGCACCTACTTTCACAACTTTCTGCTTGTGGCCTCAGGTGGCAGCCCAAACTCACAAATCCACTAAATTCAAGTTTAAAGCACAATTTAAAAACTAAACCCTACCAAATCCAGAACTCTTAACATAACCACAGGGGCATTCAATTGAATAATACTAGAACTCTACTGACAGGCTAACTCTTTGGCACAATGCATTCTACTTCAAAGAAGCCATCCTCAAAACTATGGGCCGATGGAGCAGTAAGATGAGCTTACCAAGGACAACAAAACACTTGTTAGTGATTCATCTTCAAAATTTGCAGGAAAAGCTCTCCTCCCACATTTCATGACACAGAGCTGGTAAACATGAGCCAACTGAACCTTTGAACATTTTAAGAGACCCAGAATGATGCGGGAAAACGCCCTCTTTCTTTCTTTCTTTCTTTCTTTCTTTCTTTCTTATTTATTTTGAAAACGCCCTCTTTTAAACACCACCAGAACGCCCTCTTTCTTTCTTTCTTTATTTATTTATTTAGAAACCCCCCTCTTTTAAACACCACCAGAACGCCCTCTTTCTTTCTTTCTTTCTTTCTTTATTTATTTATTTAGAAAACGCCCTCTTTTAAACACCACCAGAACGCCCTCTTTATTTATTTACTTATTTATTTATTTATTTAGAAAACGCCCTCTTTTAAACACCACCAGAACGCCCTCTTTATTTATTTATTTATTTATTTATTTTGAAAGCGCCCTCTTTTAAACACCACCAGAAGTCAGGCCTTTCACCGTGAGGTCAGGCCTTACCACTTAAAAATAGCTTTTCTTTCACTTACAATGACTATGTAGCCTTCAAGACTTCACTAGCTATCCCAATCTTCAGCTGTCTTCCAAGACTTTCACTTGGCAAGCTAGGTTGAATACCTAATATTTGAGAGAGATGATAAAATCTCAAGATTTACATCAACTATTTCTCAATATTAGGGCTTCCCTGATAGCTCAGTCGGTAAAGAATCACCCTGCAATGCAGGAAACCCCAGTTCGATTCCTAGGTCAGGAAGATCTGCTGGAGTAGGGATAGGCTACCCACTCCAGTATTCTTGGGCTTCCCTTGTGGCTCAGTTGGTAAAGAATCTGCCTGCAATGCAGGAGACCTGGGTTCAATCCCTGGGTTGGGAAGATCCCATAGAGAAGGGAACGGCTGCCCACTCCAATATTCTGGCCGGGAGAATTCCATGGACTGTATAGTCTATGGGGTCTCAAAGAGTTGGACACAACTGAGCGACTTTCACTTTCACTTCTCAATAAAACTGAGGGAGGGGGGAAAAAAAAACAGTCAAGATTCTCCAGTTCTGCCTCCACAGTAAGCTAGAACTGTGTGCATCAACTCTAAAGCCTCTTCATTCCAACACAGCCCCCCATCCAGGCCATTCCTCCCACCCCACCTATAGCAGATGCTGTGGGTGTACATCCAGCATCCGTTTTCCAGGCGGGGAAGGCCCTCACTGGTGTGCTGACTACCCACGGTTCCCACCTGCTCCCTGCTTTGCCCCATCTGCCTCAACCAGACAAGAGTTCTCTCAAGCCTGGAGCTACATCCCTCCCAAGCCACAGCCACTGATTTGACTATCATGAGGTACAAAAAGCTGCCCCTACTTCAACCTCAAGGTGGGCTCAACTTAGTACTGCAATCTGTGCTTTAAAGCTGGCTGTCCAGTATGGTAGCCGCTAGCCACAGGCAGCTTCTGAGCACTTGAAATCTGCCAAATTCCTGTGTGTGCCAAGTGTAAAATACACCCCAGGTTTGAAGACTTCACACGAAAAACAAAACAGAAACCTTGTTAGTTCTAGACTTACATACTAAAATATATCGGGTTAAATCATTGGTGTTGTTTAGTCGCTAAGGCGTATCTCTTTGGCGACTCCCATGGACTGTAGCCCACCAGGCTCATCTGTCCCTGGGATTCTCCAGGCAAGAACACTGGAGTGGGTTGCCATTTCCTTCTCCAATGCAGGAAAGTGAAAAATGAAAGTGAAGTCGCTCAGTCGTGTCTGACTCTTAGCAACCCCATGGACTGCAGCCTATCAGGCTCCTCGGTCCATGGGATTTTCCAGGCAAGAGTACTGGAGTGGGGTGCCATTGCCGGGAAGCCTAAACGCTTCCCTCTTTTCCATAACTGCTATGAAGCTCAAACTAGTTTTGTCCCCCAAGATGTATTAATTTGACCTTTCTCATTTTTTCTCTTCACCCCAGAAAGATACCCCTCAGTTGTCAGCAGTCACTCCCATCTCCCCCCTTACCCCTCTCCCCAGCCCTTAGCAGCCACTGACCTACCTCTGCCTCTATGGCTCTGCCCACCCTAGACGTTTCATACTTATGGGATCATACAGTCTGTGGCCCTTTGTGTCTATCTTTCAAAGGTCCTTGACTCTTCTCTTTCCTTTTATCTCCCTTTGGTTACAAAGTACTATTGGTTCTAGTTCCAAAAAAGATCCAAGTCCTACCAGTTTTCACCAACTCCAGTGCTACCAGCAAATCAACATGACTCTTGGAACCCTGAGTCCAGACACCTAAAAGGAAACACTATCGCTCCCCACCTGTTAAAAAAAAAAAAAAAAGCCATCTTTTTCTTTCCCAAATTTCCTTTTTCATCCCTGTTCTCCCATTTACCCACTTTCTTAAAAACTGGAATCACTTAACTTCTGTTTCTTCACTCAATCAACATGTCACCATCTCTTCCCCTTATTTAGAAAAGGGTTTTACCAATCACTCCTCTGTTCTGAACTTCTTAAGAATAAAATCCAAAAAAAAGGAGATGTATAAATACACAAATGTCCATAAACATTTTCATCCACCAAAAACTGCTTTCTGTAATAATGTTAGGTTTTTTTCCCAAGTGATTGTCAGAAATCTATCAGCAGGTGGAAAGATTTACCTCCAGGCAATGCTAAAGCATTCAGATTTGCTTAAACATTCTCTTCCATGACTAGAAAAGAAAATCACAGACTTTAAGGAACGTAAAGCTTGAGCATTTGAACTTCATGAATGCACCATATAACGAGACCATGACCCAAAAGAGAGACAAACTGGAAAGGCAAGGCTTTGGGAGCACACTATCCAAGGTTCAACATCTATCTCAGCCAGTCGTTTCCTTAAGCAAGTTACTTAATTGCTCTGAGCTTTTGTTTCCTCTTCTGTAAAGTTGGAGTTTTTTTTTTTACCTACTTGTTATAAGGCTAAATGTCTGAAAATCATGTAAGGCATAAAAAGTTCAATAAACTGCAGCAATTACCACAAGTCCAACATTCTGGAGCCCCTGAAAAATGCAGACAGAAGAGAAAAACTAGTTATTTAAATAGAATGTGTTTAAAAAGCCAAAACAAAATAAGACTAAAAGGTGAACTCTATGGACAGAGGAACCTGAAGGACAGTCCAAAGAGTGAGACACAACTGAGTGAGTGCACGGGCGCACACATGCACGCGCACACACACACAGACACACACCCTACACACACACACACACACACACACACACACCCCACCACACACCCCCTACACACGTGCACACACACCTCCTACACACACACCCTACACACACACACCACACACATACCCTACATACACACCCTACACACACACCCCACACACACACACCCCACACACACATACACCCCACACACACACACCCTACACACGTGCACACACACACCCTACACACACACACCCTACACACATACCCTACATACACACCCTACACACACACCCTACACACATACCCTACATACACACCCTACACACACACACACACACACACACACACACCCCTAAAAACAAACTATTAACTGGTTAAAAGAATGGTTAGAACTCTCTAGACTAGAGTTAGTCTGCTTTCCAACCAACCAAACGATTTACAGGGGTGGAGGGAGAAAGGGGAGGAATAAAATCTTCAAAAGGTTCGGCTTCAAACACAGACTCAGTAATGCATGTTTCAAGTTCATAGAAAAGAGGCCTGGAGAGAAGCTAAGCAGCTCAAGTTCCCTGCTTCCTCCTACCTCCAGGAGAAATCCTTTACTGGCACAGAAATAACTCTTCCTTCCATATCGCCACACATTCAGCACTACTTTGTCAAACGCTGTGCTAAGAAAACAGTAATAGACAAGATGCAGGCTCTGCCAACACGTTTAAAGCAAGAAACTCGTAAAGAAAAATCTAAGTTTATATTTCATACAATAAGTGTACAGCAGTAAATAGCCTAACAAACTCCTTCTCTCTTAGCCTCTCCGCTCTAACATATATCAGTGTAACAATCCCTCCCAACTTCAACATAAATGGCTTCCCATAAACCTGATAGCAGGGTCTACAGTAGGCCTAGGTCTACTAAGGCCCAATCAGACTAGGTAGGTCTGACTCCTCCCTACCTCCTGGGCACCATCTAACCTCCATACCAAAGCCCCGTGGACCTTTCCCGTTCCTCTATCTTGGCGTTCCCTCTGCCCAGGCTTCCTGCATGCACTGCTGTCACATATAACACTTCTTCCTTCTCTTTTTGCCCAGGAAAAAAGTCACTATGTCCTTCAAAACTGCTCCACTTTTCACTTCCAAAGGAAAACAATCCCTTAACCTTAAGCATAGTTTGAGCAAGTCACATAAAAAATTTCATCTATAAATGGCTGTTTTAAGGACTGAATAAGTTCATTCAAGTAGAATACCACAGCAGTATCTAGGATAAAGCTACAAATCTCAAACTCTAGACTCGGTCAAATCCCTCCATTTTATTTTCTTAGATACAGTACCAAAGCCTCTCTCCTAATGGCATTTTATACTTGTCTCCTTAACAGACTAAAATTTCTAAAAGAGAAATTATATTCATTCTATAGAGACAGAACACAGGATGTAGTCCAAAAAGATTTGTTAGGAAACAAAAAAATACCCATAAGCAAGAAGCTGAGAAGTGACTTGTGTAATATGCAAAACTTCATCAGTGTGATTCCAAAGTCCATGCTTTTCCATATCGTGTTGCCTCCTACATAAATTACATTTAAGAGTTTCGCAACTGCAAATGAGGAGTCCAAAAGACATTAAAACATGAAAAAACAATTAAGATTAGGAAACAAAGGTCTTAATTGTGCACCAGCACAAAGAACTCCAGAGATGGTGTCAGCATTCTAAAGCTGACCCTAAGCTAAAGCCTGTGCAGACTTACTTTCACTTCCTCGATCAGTTCCAGCTGCATCATTTCTCACCTGGGCCTGAGTTCTCTTCTTTCTAGTAGAGTAGGATGGGCTAGATCATCTCTATACTGTCTTCCAATTCTAAGGTCCATGACAATAAATCTAGTTATGTGCGTATTTTGTTTTTAAAGGAAGAAAACAAGCAGTGTCCACAGAAATACTTTAAATAATTTGTTCCAGTGACTTGAACTCTATTAATAAAGTCAGTTAGGTAGCATTTGTTTAGAAATTACAAGAGACTCCATTCTGAAGACAGAAAGTGTTAAGAGTCACAAACACTCCAAGGTGTTAAGTCAAGGCTGCCACCATGAAACATGAGGAAATACAGTGCAGAGATGCTGAGAACACCACAAACATCAGCCTAACCACTACAAAGAAAACAAACAAACAAAAAAAAACCTCACAAGATGTGTATACAGTATAATGTGATGTGATGCAATTAAAATAGGCTCTCCATTCAAGTAAAGGTAGTAGCCTATCCCGACATGGTACTTTAAAAGGTGAGATAAACGCAAAACCCTAACTCTTAACTGAGCAGCAGTTTAGGGTCTCTTCAAAGGAGGAACAAGGCTGGAGAAAATGGTAACTATAAGGATCCTTACAAATGCACCTGAAAAGCTCAGAAGCAGCCAAAATCGCACGGCCCAAGAACGGAAGGGCGCGAAGGGCTGGGAAATTACAGCGAGGTGGCTGTCAGCGGCTCCCGAGGAAGCAGACAACTCAACGCCGGCGGGCTCTTTGGGCCGCGCTGCCCTCCGCGATCCCCGGAGACACAGCTGGGACCAGGGATGCCGGCTCTGACCCGCGCCTGGGCGAGCTCCGCGGGGAGGAGGACTTCGGAGGTGGGGATGGGGGGAACAGCATCGGCCAACGCCATGGGGTGCGGGGCAGGCAGCCCAGCGAAGCCCAGGCCCACGAGGAGTCCCGTCCCTCCTCACCTTCATGGTCCACACCGCCACGCTCCGCATCAAAGGCTGCGGCCACCGCCGTCCGCGCTGTCCCGCGGTGGCCAGCGCCGCCGCCCCAGTCCAGAACCCCGCCATGGCCGCCCCTGCAGACCAAAGCTCGTCTAACCTTTCACCCCGGCGAAGGGGGCGGAGAAGGGGGAGCGCCGCGGCTGCGGCCAATCACGAGCCGGGGATCCAAGGCCCCGGCCCCGAGGCGGACAGGGGCGGGGCCCCGAGCCACTAGCCCAACTGCGGCAGGAGGCACCCGGCGGCTGGCCCCGCAGGCAAGAGGGCCACTGGTGGCGGCCAACCAGACCTGATCCCGGGGTTAAATCAAGTCGGGAGAACACGCGAGAGTTCTGGCTGCCGCTGGTCCGCGCCTGCTTGGGGTAAACCCCGACTGCACCAGCCTCCACCTGGCAACCTGCACGCAGTCATGCCAGCGATCATCATTGAGTCACCTCCGCCCTTGACCACCCCTCGGCCTAGGGCCGCGGTAATGTTTTGAATGTCTTGAGTTTCAGTTCAATTCGGGTCAGTTCAGTCGTGTCCGACTCTTTAAGATCCCATGGACTGCAATACGCCAGGCCTCCCTATCCATCACCAACTCCCAAAGTCTACTCAAACTCATGTCCATCCCATTCTCTGTCGTCCCCATCTCCTCCCACCTTCAATCTTTCCCAACATCATGGTTTTTTCCAATGAATCAATTCTTCCCATCAGGTGGCCGAAGTATTGGAGTTTCAGCTTCAGGATCAGTCCTTCCAATGACTATTCAGGACTAATATCCTTTAGGATGCACTGGCTGGATCTCCTTGAGATCTCTCAAGAGTCTTCTCCAACACCACAGTTCAAAAACATCAATTCTTCGGCGCTCAGCTTTCTTTATACCCCAGCTCCCACATCCATACATGACCAGTGGAAAAATCACAGGTTTCACTAGACGGACCTCTGTTGGCAAAATAATGTCTCTGCTTTTTAATATGTTGTCTAGATTGGTCAATGCTTTTCTTCCAAGGAGTGAGCATGTTTTAATTTCATGGCTGCAGTCACCATCTACAGTGATTTTGGAGCCCCAGAAAATAAAGTTTGTCACAGTTTTCATTGTTTCCCCATCTATTTGCCATGAAGTTATGGGACCAAATGCCATGATATTCGTTTTCTGACTGTTGAGTTTTAAGCCAACTTTTTCACTTTCCTCTTTCACCTTCATCAAGAGGCTCTTTAGATCTTCACTTTCTGCCACGAGGGTGGTGTCATTGGCATATCTGAGGTTATCGGTATTTCTCCTGGCAATCTTGATTCCAGCTTGTGCTTCATCCAGGCCAGCATTTATCATAATGTACTCTGTATATAAGTTAAATAAGCAGGGTGACAATATACAGCCTTGACGTACGCCTTCTCTGATTTGCAACCAGTCTGTTGTTCCACATCCAGTTCTAACTGTTGCTTCCTGACCTGCATACAGATTTCTCAGGAGGCAGGTCAGGTGGTCTGGTATTCCCATCTCTTTCAGAATTTTCCACAGTTTGTTGTGATTCACACAGTCAAAGGCTTTGGCATAGTCAATAAAGCAGAAATAGATGTTTTTCTGGAACTCTCTTGCTTTTTCGATGATCCAACGGATGTTGGCAATTTGATCTCTGGTTCCTCTACCTTTTCTAAAACCAGCTTGAACATCTGGAATTTCACAGTTCATGTATTGGCTGAAGCCTGGCTTGGAGAATTTTGAGCATTACTTTACTAGCTTGTGAGATGAGTGCAACTGTGCCATAGTTTGAGCATTCTTTGGCATTGCCTTTCTTTGGGATTGGAATGAAAACTGACCTTTTCCAGTCCTGTGGCCACTGCTGAGTTTTCCAAATTTGTTGGCATAGTGCGTACAGCACTTTCACAGCATTATCTTTTAGGATTTGAAATAGCTCAACTGGAATTCCATCACCTCCACTAGCTTTCTTTGTAGTAATGCTTCCTAAGGCCCACTTGACTTCGAATACCGGATGTCTGGCTCTAGGTGAGTGATCACACCACCATGATTATCTGGGTCATGAAGATCTCTTTGGTATAGTTCTTCTGTGTATTCTTTCCACCTCTTCTTGATATCTTCTGCTTCTGTTAGGTCCATATCATTTCTGTCCTTTATTGTGCCCATCTTTGCATGAAATCTTCCCTTGGTATCTCTAATTTTTTTTTTTTAAGTCACTAAGCCGTGTCCAACTCTTGCGACCCCATGGACTGTAGCCTGCCAGGCACCTTTGTCCATGGGATTCTCCACACAAGAATACTGTAGTGGGTTGCCATTTCCTTCTCCATCTAATTTTATTGAAGAAATCCCTAGTCTTTTCCATTCTATAGTTTTCCTCTATTTCTTTGCATTGATCACTGAGGAAGGCTTTCTTATCTCTCCTTGCTATTCTTTGGAACTCTGCATTCAAATGAGTATATCTTTCCTTTTCTCCTTTGCCTTTCACTTCTCTTCTTTTCACAGCTATTTGTAAGGCCTCCTCAGACAACCATTTTGCCTTTTTGCATTTTTCTTGCAGATGGTCTTGATCCCTGCCTCCCATATAGTGTCACGAACCTCCATCCATCGTTCTTCACTCTATCAGATCTAATCCCTTGAATCTATTTGTCACTTCCACTGTATAATCATAAGGGATTTAGTTTAGTTCATACTGAGTGGTCTAGTGGTTTTCCCTACTTCCTTCAATTTAAGTCTGAATTTGGCAATAAGGAGTTCATGATCTGAGCCACAGTCAGCTCCCGGTCTTGTTTTTGCTGACTGTATAGAGCTTCTCCATCTTTGGCTGCAAAGAATATAATCAATCTGATTTCGGTGTTGACCATCTGGTGATGTCCATGTGTAGAGTCTTCTCTTGTGTTGTTGGAAAAGAGTGTTTGCTACGATCAGTGTGTTCTCTTGGCAAAACTCTATTAGCCTTTTCCCTGCTTCATTCTGTACTCCAAGGCCAAATTTGCCTGTTACTCCAGGTGTTTCTTGACTTCCTACTTTTGCATTCCAGTCCCCTATAATGAAAAGGACATCTTTTTTGGATGTTAGTTCTAGAAGGTTTTATAGGTCTTCATAGAACCGTTAAATTTCAGCTCAGCATTACTGATCAGGGCATAGACCTGAATTACTGTCATAATGAATGTTTGGCCTTTCAAAAGAAGAGAGATCATTCTGTCATTTCTGAGATTGTATCCAAGTACTGCATTTCGGACTCTTTTGTTGACTACGATGGCTACTCCATTTCTTCTAAGGTATTCTTGCCCACAGTAGTAGATATAATGGTCACCTGAGTTAAATTCACCCATTCCAGTCCATTTTAGTTCGCTGATTCCTAGAATGTCAACGTTCATTCTTGCCATCTCCTGTTTGACCACTTCCAATTTGCCTTGATTCCTGAAGCTAACATTCCAGGTTCCTACGCAATACTGCTCTTTACAGCATCAGACTTTACTTCCATCACCACATCCACAACTGGCTGTTTTTGCTTTGGCTCCGTTTCTTCATTCTTTCTGGAGTTATTTCTTCACTGATCTCCAGTAGCATATTGGGAACCTACCGACCAGGGAAGTTCATCTTTCAGTGTCCTATCTTTTTGCCTTTTCATTCTGTTCATGGGGTTCTCAAGGCAAGAAAAAGTTCCAGTTATGTACCCAAACTAAGGTCCTGTATGTTTGAAGGTGCATATTGCAAAGCACCAAACCAAGGTAAGTATTTGGACAAGTGCTATAATGTATGTAAAAAATGCTCTAGGTCTAGAAATCAGAAATCCCAGCTCAAGCCCTAACTCTGCTGCAAACACTAACATATGTGTGTCTGAGTAATTACTCATAACCAGAGTCAACTGCTCTTGTTTGCAAGTGGGCACCCTTATTAACACAACTGCTAAGGGCTAGACCTTGCTAGATGCCTCAAATTTTGTCTTGTTTAATCTTTGCAAGAACCCTATTGGCCTACACAGCTCCCATTTTGAGCAACTGATTTTATAGAGAGAAAAAAGTTAATTAACTAGTAAGTACTGAGACTATATATTATGGGCTTCCCTTGTGGCTCAGCTGGTAAAGAATCCACCTGCAGTGGAGACCTGGGTTCAATCCCTGGGTTGGGAAAGTCCCCTGGAGAAGGGAAAGGCTACCCACTCCACTATTCTGGCCTGGAGAATTCAATGGACTGTATTGTCCATGGGGTCACAAAGAGTCGGACAAGACTGAGCGACTTTCACTTTCACTTTTCAGTGAAACTAGGGTTTGAATCCAGGTCTGACTGTATGCAGGGATAGGACTTTTTGTTTCATTCGGGGCATTTTCTAATGTGCACAAAAGGAAAAAAAGACCCCTATGGTCACCCAGGCACATGTGACACAGCTTCAACAAACCAACCTTCTGTTAGTCTTGTCTCATCTGTACCCCCTGCTTATTTTGTGCTGGAGTATTCTGAAGCAAATCTCAGACACAAGATCCTCTCACCTTACATATATATGTGCCAGTGTCAAGGGCTCCCTCATAACTATTTTGCTTCTCCTACAGCATCACCTTGACAGCCTTACAAAGCTGGGAATGACACGGAATGTCTTACAACATGGCAAGTGCCAAATGGAATGCAAACAGTTTAAGGACAACCAAGAGGTGACACTTAATGGAATTTTAAAATGCTAAGTAGGAACTGTCGTGACAGTTGTCGTGACACACAAAAGAGAAAGTAGTATCAGTTTCACAGGATTTCTCACTTAGATGTCTTAAGGCTGGACTCACTTCCTACCCAGGATACCTACTTTTTTTAAAATCCCTCCCCTTTTCACCCTTCGGATGGATTCTCCCTGGAACCTATGTGTTTTATCTTACAGACGTTTCTTTAAAGGCACCAGTGGCAGAAACTAATTGTTCCATAATTACTATTCTCCACTCTTTCCTTCAGTAAGAGTCCCTGAATTTCATCTGACCAAATGGCCACCCAGATATAGGCTGCATTATCAGCCCTACCTAACAAAGTGTGGACTTGTGACCATGGTGTACCTGATGAGAGTGGAAGAACTGTGCTCTTAAAGAGCAGACATTACTTTGCCAACAAAGGTCGGTCTAGTCAAAGCTGTGGTTTTTCCAGTAGTCATGTGTGGATATGAGAGTTGGACTATAAAGAAAGCTAAGCACCAAAGAATTGATGCTTTTGAACTGTTGTGTTAGAGAAGACTCTTGAGAATCTCTTGGACTGCAAGGAGATCCAACCAGTCCATCCTAAAGGTGATCAGTCCTGAATATTCAGTGGAAGAACTGATGCTGAAGCTGAAACTCCAATACTTTGGCCACCTGATGCAAAGAACTGACTCACTGGAAAAGACCCTGATGCTGGGCAAGACTGAAAGCGGGAGAAGAAGGGGATGACAGAGGATGAGATGGTTCCATGTCATCACTGACTGGATAGACATGAGTTTGAGTAAGCTCCGGGAGTTGGTTATGGACAGGAAAGCCTGGCGTGCTGCAGTCCATGGGGTCATCAAAAGTCAGACACAACTGAGCAACTGAACTGAACTGAAAAGAGAAGAGTAGGGACATGCCTTCCATTTTCTCTTCCCTCCTTCCTGAAAGAAGACATCCTCGAAGTGCTGGAGCAGCCACCTTAACCCATGAGATAGGAGAAGCCAAGGTCCCTGACACTGTGCAGCCATCTCATCAGTCTTCTACTGCTTAATACATGGACTATTATGTGACAGAGAAATGAACTTTTATCTTGTTTAAATCAATGCTATTTCTGTCTTTACTACAGCAACCAAAACTGTACCCTCAGCAACTTGTAAGGGAAACGCTGAAATGTGAAACCTGATCTATATGGTGATAACTCAGTGGTGACGACCCCAATATAGCAAACCAGAAGGTGAATGCTGGTGACCCCTTATGCCATGGTCTTTCAAAGTCTTGAATAATATTCTTGTTGCCTCCTTTGATAGAGCCTGTAAGTCTACTACAGTGTTTTCCCAGTAGCATAACTGGCATCTTTGAGCTGAATAGCTCTACCGTCTCTGAGCTATGCCACGCATTCTGGGATGTTTATCATCTCCAAAACCCACTTCCTGTTACCACGGTCTGAAAACAGTTGTTTCATATATTTGGTCCCATTTTCTATTTATCTCTAGTGGTAAAGTGAAAGTGTTAGTCACTCAGTCGTGTCCAGCTCTTTGCAACCCCATGGACTATAGCCCACCAGGCTGCTCTGTCCATGAAATTCTCCAGGCAAGAGTACTGGTGGGGGTTGCCATTCCTTCTCCAGGCGATCTTTCCAACCCAGTAATCAAACACAGGTCTCCTCCACTGCAGGCAGACTCTTTACCATCTGAGTCACCAGGGAAACCCTATTTATAGTAGGGAGGTTCCAGTTATCCCAACTGCAATCAGTCCGGAACCACTTACTCTGCTTAGAGTCCAGAAATAATCTCTCAGAATCTGGAAAGCAAAACCAATACAATATTGTTAAATAAAATAAAATAAAAGAATCTGGAAAGCATTTTTACATCATCTACTAACTTCCAGAGCTGCTCTGGAGAAGTCAGGTGCCAATCTTTGCTGTGATGCCTTATATCTTATTACAAGACACGGCCCTACTGTTGTGTGGTGGGTATGGCCCTGAGGGAAGCTGGGGTGTAAATCAGGGAGACATGAGCAGCCACATGGGCAACAAACGGTAAGAATCATTCCAAAGTTGGAGACTCTCAACTTTGTACAGAGTTGGAGACTCTCAGCTATGTACATGTATTTGGCCCTCCCTAAGTGGGAGCACATACAGACTAGGTAAACGGGAGTAGAAATTATGTTTCCCCAGATCCTCTGCCCTACATGATTCCTGGTAGAGTTAACCAAAAGAGGGCCTTCTAAGATACTCAGAAAGCAGGAGCAAAGCGGCAGCCAATACTCCCAGGTTATTACCGTAAAGTAAGGAGCAGTTTCCAAGAACACCACGTGTCCTCAGCCTCCAGTCTGCATCCAGCTTGTTTTTCCCAACTGCTGGCCCTACTCACCACCAGCAACCCCAGGTCCACACCCAGATACTTGGCTGCAGACTCACAGACATGTGAGTTGTCTGGAGCAATTGCTTCTCGCTCAGCTCTCCATGAGAACCTTCTTCTAATTCCTATCTGGCAGTCAGCCAGGCTTGGCTTCTCACCTGTCACGGCTCCTCCAACCTGTCCCAAGTTGTCTACCAATGCTTCAGGCAGACTCGTGTAATCACTCTTTCTCTTGACAGTACCTACAGCCACCGATGAAGGTGAGTATGTACTACAGGAAGGGAAAATCCCAGAATTTTCAGGCAATACTTCTAGCTCTGAATTGACACTAATTCCTAGAGACCCAAAGTGCTATTGTGTTCCCTCGTAAAAGCAGTCTTAAGGAAGTGTACTTCCTTGACTGAACCTTGACTGGTTCAGTGAGAAGGTGAGAAGTCGTGCATAACTCTGTTGAGTGAAGAAGGGATGGACTGTGGCAGAGACTGCTAGTTGTCCCCTAATATCCATCTTTCTATTGCTTCTTTAGTCAAAGAACTCTCACAGTTTTAGCTGGGCACATGGCCTTCAGGGAAGAGCTACCTTTGCCAACCTCCATCACAGCAAGAGGTCTCCCAGGTGGCTTAGTGGTAAAGAATGCAGGACACACAGGTTTGCACCCTGGGTGAGGAAGATCCCCTTGAGTAGGAAATGGTACCCACTCCAGTATTCTTCCCTGGGAAATCCCATGGACAGAGGAGCCTGGCAGGCTATAGGCCATGGGGCCACAAAGAGTTGAATACGACTTAGCGACTGAGCTAAGCAACAACAGTCACAGCAGGAGTGGCTAGCTTACTAAGTTTTGGCCAAGGGGATATAAGCAGAAGGGATGTGGGCAACATATGGGTTGTGTCCGTAAAGGGAAGAGACATACCTTCCACTCTCCCTTCCCCTCTTCCCAGTTTGCCAGACAGCAGGCATAAGGGTGCGGGTGAACCTGTCCTCTTAAATGCTAAGAAGGAAGTCAGGTGTTGAGGAAGACAAAACTATATCCAAGGAGCTTCCTAGGTACTGACCCTGGAGCTGCCATGTCAGCCCTGGAATGTTTGCTCAGATTTTTATGCAAAGGAGAAAAACACTGTATTTAAGCATTTAAGTTACTGCATTTTCTTTTGCCTTTGTTACAGTAGCCAAACATGCACCCTAACCAATAGAACACAATTCTTATGTCCTGGCCCTCTCCATTTAAAATTATATAGTATACTTTATAGAGTATACTCAACAAAAGCAACAAAAATAAAAATTAAAAAATGAAACGCAAGACCTAAGTAGACATTTATGCAGAGAAGACATAGAGATGGCCAATAGGCACATGAAAAGATGCTCAGCATTGATACTTAGTAGAGAAATGCAAATAAAACTACAATGAGATATACTGGTCAGAATGGCCACTGTCCAAAAGCAAGTAATAAATGCCGGAGAGGGTACAAAGAAAAGGGAAGCCCCCATGCACCACACACACTGTTGCTGGAATATAAATTGGTGCAGCCACTATGGAGAACAGTATGGAGGTTCCTTAAAAAACTAAAAGTACAGCCACCATCTGATCCAGCAGTGTCACTTTTGGGTATATATTCAAAGGAAATGAAAACAGAAAACTGAAGAGATAGCTGCACTCCCATGTTCCTTGACACATTATTCACAACAGCCAAGATGCAGAAACAACCTAAGTGTCTATCAACAAAGGAATGGATAAAGATACGGTATATAATCAGAAACAATCCCACACGAAGAGGGACAAGTACAACATGGTGTCACTCCTATGTGAAGTCTAAAAAATAAGAAAAAATGTCAAAGTCATAGAAACAGAGCAGAAAAGTATTTGCCAGGGGAAGAGACTGGTAACAGGGTGCAAACTTTCAGCAATAAGATAAGAATCTAATGTAAAATGTGGTGATTGTAGTTGATAAAATTATGTAATTGAAATTTGCTAAGCGAGAAGAATTTAATTGTTCTTACCATACAAAGTTTTATATATATATATATATATATATGAGGTAATGGATGTGTTAATTACCTAGATGGGCAGAAATCCTTTCACAATATACGTGAAAGTAAAGTGTTAGTCACACAGTCACATCTGACTCTTTGCAACCCCATCAACTGTAGCCCACCAGGCTCCTCTGTCCATGGGATTCTCCAGGCAAGAATACTGCAGTGTTACCATTTCCTTCTCCAGGGGATCTTCTTGATGCAGAGATTGAACTTCACCACCCAGATGAACTTCAAAGGACAAACAGAATTCTCAACTCTAGTTAAACTTTTAGAAACTCTTGCACTTGCTTGGCCTGAACTGTTTTGTTGACCTTTTGTCTTAATGACAATGAAGTCAGTCCCACAGACAGGACTGACTCTGAACCTAAGGCATCTTATCTGCCTAGTAATGTTGCCCCAGTTATGCTACGCTATGCTAAGTCACTTCAGTCGTGTCTGACTCTGTGTGACGCCATAGACGGCAGCCTACCAGGCTCCCCCGTACCAGGGATTCTCCAGGCAAGAACACTGGAGTGGGTTGCCATTTCCTTCTCCAATGCATGAAAGTGAAAAGTGAAAGTGAAGTCGCTCAGTCGTGTCTGACTCCTAGCGACCCCATGGACTGCAGCCTATCAGGCTCCAGTGTCCGTGGGATTTTCCAGGCCCCAATTATAGACTCTACCTTATTATAGGCTGATACAGCCAAGTATTGCAAATGACTCATGTGATACTTAGTTTTGAAATTTTTTAAAATTATGCTAAAGTATATTCCACATAAAATTAACCATTTTAACCATTCCAAGTGGACAGTTCAGTGGCATTAAGTACAATGACACTGTACAACCATTACCACCTTCCATCTCTAGAATATCTTTCATTTTGAAAAAGTGAAACTTTGTACCCATTAAAAACCAATTCCTCACCTCCACCTCCCCCACCAGCCTCTGGCACCCCTCATTCTACTCTGTCCCTATGAATTTGACTACATATCTCGTGTAAGTGGAATCAGTACAGTTGTATCAACCAGATGTGAGTAGCTTTTCCAAAATATCCTTCAGAACAACCCTATTCACTCTTTAAAACTGAGGCTTCATCTTCTGAAAGACATCCAAAACAGACTGCCCTTGATGGCAATGGAAAGAACGTTATAGGCACTATTAATAAGTAACATAGCAGTTAAACTCTGCAGCCGCTATCCTTCCATCTTTGTTTCTTAAGTAAAGAGAAATCAGCCCCTCTTAAATCAAGAAGACTGTTCCTGGCAGAGACCTCAACCTGAGAGTTCTTAGGAATCTCCCAGAAGCAGAAAACAGCCTCCACTGAAGACTATCAACAAACGAAATGTCCGTGTGAAAGAGACAGCCCCAGACATGAAAAGTTAGGGAACTGGTGCTATACACTGTCACACTTCAATCTGTAGGCAAGTTTCCTTCATTTTCCTAAATATTTTCCTTCACCTTTGTTGGCTTAAGGTTCTGAATTGTTGGCAAACAGCTCATTATCTGTAAGCAATGGTTAGCTAAAGCCAGAAACAATCAGCTTAAGAAAATCAATTGTTAAACTGTCAGGAATCTTGCCAGACTGATGTTAAATTCCTGGTAGCCTGAAATCAGCCTGTGGAAATATTAACACAATGGAAATCAGAAAACACTACAAATCATGGCCCCAGTCACTCCCACTCTCCCAGAGAATCTCCTGTTAAACATTTACTAACACAGCACTGCCTCAGTTCAGTTCAGTTCCTTAGTTGTGTCCAAATCTTTTTGACCCCATGGACTGCAGCACGCCAGGCTTCCCTGTCCATCACCAACTCCCAGAGCTTACTTGAATTCATGTCCATTGAGTCAGCGATGCCATCCAACCATCTCATTCTCTGTCATCCCCTACTCCTCCCCTCTTCAATCTTTCCCAGCATCAAGGTCTTTTCAAATGAATCAGTTCTTCGTATCAGGTGGCCAAAGTATTGGAGTTTCAGCTTCAACTCTTCCAATGGAGAGTCAGGACTGATCACCTTTAGGATGGACTAGTTGGATCTCCTTCCAGTCTTGAGGGACTCTCAAGAGTCTTCTCCAACACCACAGTTTAAAAGCATCAATTCTTCAGTGCCCAGCTTTCTTTATAGTCCACCTCTCACATCCATACAGGACTACTGGAAAAACCATAGATTTGACTAGATGGACCTTTGTTGGCAAAGTAATGTCTCTGCTTTTTAATATGCTGTCTAGGTTGGTCATCAGAGAAGGCAATGGCACCCCACTCCAGTACTCTTGCCTGGAAAATCCCATGGATGGAGGAGCCTGGTAGGCTGCAGTCCATGGGGTCGCTAATAGTCTGACATGACTGAGCGACTTCACTTTCACTTTGCACTTTCATGCATTGGAGAAGGAAATGGCAACTCACTCCCGTATTCTTGCCTGGAGAATCCCAGGGACGGGGGAGCCTGGTGGGCTGCCATCTATGGGATCACACAGAGTCGGACACAACTTAAGCGACTTAGCAGCAGTAGCAGCAGGTTGGTCATAACTTTCCTTCCAAGGAGCAAGTGTCTTTTAATTTCATGGCTGCAGTCACCATCTGCAGTGATTTTGGAGCCCAAAAAACTCTCATCATATTGTACTGCTGCTGCTGCTAAGTCGCTTCAGTTATGTCCGACTCTGTGCGACCCCATAGACGGCAGCCCACCAGGCTCCCCTGTCCCTGGGATTCTCCAGGCAAGAACACTGGAGTGGGTTGCCATTTCCTTCTCCAATGCATGAAAGTGGAAAGTGAAAGTAAAGTTGCTCAGTCGTCTCCAACTCTTGGCAACCCCATGGACTGCAGCCTACCAGGCTCCTCCGCCCATGGGATTTTCCAGGCAAGAGTACTGGAGTGGGGTGCCATTGCCTTCTTTAGTCATATTATACTAGAAAGGGAGATTCCTGAATCCACCTGTGGACCTTTAAGAGGTGCGAGTCTTAATAACTAAAATTGCATGGTAGTTTAGTTGAGCCATGAAATTAAAAGACGCTTACTCCTTGGAAGGAAGGTTATGACCAACCTAGATAGCATATTCAAAAGCAGAGACATCACTTGCCAACAAAGGTTCGCCTAGTCAAGGCTATGGTCTTTCCTGTGGTCATGTATGGATGTGAGAGCTAGACCGTGAAGAAGGCTGAGCGCCGAAGAATTGATGCTTTTGAACTGTGGTGTTGGAGAAGACTCTTGAGAGTCCCTTGGACTGCAAGGAGATCCAACCGGTCCATTCTGAAGGAGATCAGACCTGGGATTTCTTTGGAGGGAATGATGCTCAAGCTGAAACTCCAGTATTTTGGCCACCTCATGCGAAGAGTTGACTCATTGGAGAAGACTCTGATGCTGGGAGGGATTGAGGGCAGGAGGAGAAGGGATCGACAGAGGATGAGATGGCTGGATGGCATCACTGACTCAATGAATGTGGGTCTGAGTGACCTCCGAGAGCTGGTGATGGATAGGGAGGCCTGGCGTGCTGCAGTTCATGGGGTCGCAAAGAGTCGGACACGACTGAGCGACTGATCTGAATCTGAATCTTAGTTGCTAAGTGGTGTCCTACTCTGCAACCCCATGGACTGTAGCCCACCAGCTACTCTGTCCATGGAATTTCCCAAGCAAGAATACTGGAGTGAGTTGCCATTTCCTTCTCCAGGGGATCTTCCTGACCCAGGGATTGAACCCAAGTCTCCCGAATTGGCAGGAGGATTCTTTATTGCTGAGCCACCAAGGAAGGCCCAAACTTTCACAGTAATGGGGTTTTTTTTTTTTTACAAAGAAGCAGCTTGTGGGTCAGATTTCTATTTTTCAGTGCGATCTGGCTATCGTCCATCTGTATGTTGGGTCTTTCACTTCTCAACTTTTTCACTTTCTCTTCAAATCTTCTCATATCTCCTTATTCCTCCTTAATATTTGTCTTTTCTCGGAACTCAATAAAGACTGGAAAAGAGGAATGTGAAATGTGATCAAGGTTCAGTGTGTAACAAAACATTTTCTTCATTCACATCAAGCTCTCAATAACTCTTGTCTTAAATAAAAGATGGAGAACTGGGGGAATTTCGTGATCCAGAATGCGCAGTAAAGTTTGTTCTCACGTTTTTGTTGCTATTCAGTCACTCAGTCATGTCTGACTCTTTGCCACCCCATGGACTACAGCACACCAGGCTTCCTTGACTTTATTATCTCCAAGAGTTTGCTCAAACTCATGTCCATTGAGACCATTGAGTCTGTCACCCCCTTCTCCTCATGCCCACAATCTTTCCCAGCATCAGGGTGTTTTTCAATGAGTTGGTTCTTCGCATCAGGTGGCCAAAGTACTGGAGCTTCAGCTTCAGTATTAGTCCTTCCAATGAATACTCAGGTTTGATTTCCTTTAGGATTGACTGGTTTGAGCTCCCTGATATCCAAGGGACTCTCAAGACTCTTCTCCAACACCACAGTTCGAAAGCAATTCTTTGGCACTCAGCCTTCTTTATGGTCCAACTTTCACATGTGTACATGACTACTGGAAAAACCATAGCTATTCGGACCTTTGTTGGCAAAGTGATGTCTCTGTTTTTTAATACACTGTCTAGGTTTGTCATAGCTTTTCTTCCAAGGAGCAAACATCTTTTAATTTCATGGCTGCAGTCACAGTTATTTTGGAGCCCAAGAAAATAAAGTCTCTCACTGATTCCATTTTTTTTCCCCATCTATTTGCCATGAATTGATGGGATCGGATGCCATGATCTTAGTTTTTTGAATGTTGAGTTTTAAGCCCAGCTTTTTTACTCTCTTCTTTCACCTTCATCAAGAAGCTCTTGAGTTCCTCTTCACTTTCTGCCATTAGGGTGGTGTCATCTGCATATCAGGTTACTGATATTTCTCCCAGCAATCTTGGTCCCAGCTCGAGAGTCATCCAGTCTGGGATTTCATGTGATGTACTATGCATAGTAGTTAAATAATCAGGGTTACAATATACCGCCTTGACGTACTCCTTTCCCGATTTTGAACCAGTCTCTTGTTCCATGTCCAGTTCTGTTGCTTCTTGACCTGCATACAGGTTTCTCAGAAGGCAGGTAAGGTGGTCTGGTATTCCCATCTCTTTAAGAATTATCCACAGTTGTTGTGATCCACAAAGTCAAAGACTTTAGTGTAGTCAATGAAGCAGAAATAGATGCTTTTCTGGAATTCCCTTGCTTTTTCTATGATCCAAGGATTTTTCTATGACCCAGTGAATCATGAGATTTGTTCTCATGAACAAATAATAAAAAAATTACATAAATTTTTAAATAAATAAAGTAAGAAACAGATGGTGCATATTCAGGGGTTATCTCTGGCACATCACTTAAGCTTAACTCTGAGCTCTTTTGTTTCACATCTAGCTCATGATTTTTCTACTATGAATTCAGTCACTAGCACTGGACCAAAGGGGTTTCCCTGATGGCTCGGTTGGTAAAGAATCCGCCTCCAATGCAGGAGACCCTGGTTCGATTCCTGAACTATATAGTCCATGGGGTTGCAAAGAGTTGGACACAACTGAGTGACTTTCACTCGCTGGACTAAAGCTGACGAGTGATTCAACGAGGAGAACACTTACTTCCCATGAAAATTTTGGGCTGAAAACTATAGCTCTTAATTCCTTTTATACCTTGTTTGGCTCCAAAGCAGAATATTTCTCAGTGGAGGTAGATGGGAAATGCAGACCATTTCTCAATCTTGCCTGCAGAAGGCAGGTATCAATGCTTGTCAGCACAAACCTGCACAACTCAGCACCAGCCTAGGCATTTAATTTCTGTCATTAAAAACTAACATTTCCACAACTGGGAGTGATCCCAGTTGTCTTTGTTTCTAGGCACAAGTTGCCCTCACTCTAAGCATGTAAATGTATCAATCTGCTAGATTTAAATTACAATAGAAACGCTTTTTTCATGTCTAGGTTATAAACAGATGGACATTTTTTTCCTTAAATGTGTATTTTCATTTTTTTACACTGAAATAACTCATCTATTTGGAGTGTATTTTAATGAAAATTAAAGGGAATGTAGGGATTCCCAGGTGGCTCAGTGGTAAATAATCTACCTGCCAATACAAGAGACACAAGAGACATAGGTTTGATTCCTGGGTCAGGAAGAAACCATGAAGTAGGAAATGGCAACCCACTCCAATATTATTACCTGAAAACTTCCATGGACAGAGGAGTCTGGTGGACTACAGTCCATGAGGTTGCGAAGGATCAGACACAACTGAGCAACTGAACACACACACATATACGTATAAAGGGAATGTAAATCCAAATACATATATTTTTCCAAATGGCTCTCCAGTCATGTTAACACCATTTTCAACTTTTTAAGTTAATCTCTTTCCTCAATGATATAAGATGCTACCTTTGTCAAATGCTAAATTTCCATAGGTACTTGGAACTATTTCCACTGGTTTGTCTATCTAGCCAGGCATCAACACCACACTGTTTGAATTATAGGGTCTTTATAGTATTTTTTAATATGGAGTAAAGGCAGCCACCTCTCATTGTTCTTCCTTTTGAAGAGTTTTAAAGGTGTGTGAGTGTGTGAGTAGGTGCATGCTAAGTTACTTCAGTTCTGTTCGACTCTTTGCAACCCTATGGACCGTAGCTACATCAGGCTCCTTTGTCCATGGGATTCTCCAGGCAAGAATAATGGAGTGGGTTACCATGCCCTCCTCCAGGGGATCTTCCCAACCCAGGGATCGAACCTGTGTCTCCTGCGACTCCTGCACTGCAGGCAGATTCTTTACCACTGAGCCGCGAGGGAAGCCCCTTTCATAGGTACTCCTAAGCAGGAATGATACAAATAAATTCCTTATTTATTTTTCCATTGGAAGTTTAGGATCCAGTGCCGGGAAAATTTTTGCTAGTATCTTTTTGGGGAATTATGTTAAACTTATATACTAACCTCAGGAGGTTTGACTTACTTATGATGTTAAATGGTTCTATCTAAGAACAAGGAATGCGTTTTTTATTTTTGTTGAACCCTACTTTTGTGATCATTCAAGACTGCTTCAAAACCTTCCCCATATAGGCTTTGTGCATAATCTTTCAAAGCACAGTGACCCCGTTCTGTGTGACTAGGTCGGTTGACTATGATGAATCATATCAGCAACTCGTCTCTATGAAGACAGGTGAGGAAGTGGACTGACAGAAAGGGCAACAGAAGAGCAAACATCTTCTATGTCCTGCCTTCCCTGATCTTAGTTCCATGAACCCCCCTGAAGATCTGTGCTTGTGTACATCACTGGCTATGCTATTATGCAGCACTCACTCAAACACTGTCTTTAGTAAGCTTTACTGGACAATGTGGCTGAGCAGAAAGCACAACGGGAAATAGACAAGAGTGAATTTTTGGATCTAGTGTATAACAGACCTTTGGAGTTGGACCATTTTATACTCCATTCAGAGACTTCTAAAGAATATCTCTTCTGCCCAATGAGCTGATTCCAGCAAGAATCAAAGGAGGAATACCAAGCATCAGGAAAGTGGTTTCCCAAAGGTGAAAGCAGGACTTCTCTGATACTGTCAGCTGTCTCTCTATGAGAGATAGCTGAACTCCAGGTTAACTCCAGGCCTGCTTTAAAACCTAACAGCATAACAAAGTATATAAAATAAGGAAATATAGGAGGAAAGGAAAAACCCAATTTCTTTCCTCAAACCCTTCCAGCTCCTCTTTAGCTCAGAAAACAAAGGGGCTTATTTTGTAGGACCAAAAGCAATCTTGTGTTAGTGTGTTCAGCCCTCTCTTTGTTGGCACCATCATCTTAGCTGCCATGGGTCCCTTGCGTATCTCACAGGTTGGCAAAATAAAAGGCCTCCTCTTCCATAAGGTTTCCCTTGCTCTGAATCTTTCCTAAGAGCCTTATTCCATCTTAAAATGTACCAGAACATTCATAAAATGGGGAACTCTGTACCTGTAAAAAGCAATGAAGAGGACTCCCTGGTGGTCCAGTGGTTAAGAATCTGCCTGACTGTGTAGGGGACATGCGTTTGATCCCAGCTGGGGAAGATTCCACATGTTGTGGGGCAACAAAGCCCATGCACGACAACTACTCTAGGCGCCCAAAGCCTGTGCTCCACAACAAGAGAAGCCACTGCAATGAGAAGCCCACACACTGCAACGAAGAGCAGCCCTCACCAGGTAAAGAGAAAGAGTGCGCACAGCAACAAAGACCCAACACAGCCAAAAATAAATAAATAAATAAGAATTTTTAAGAAAATCTCTATATACAGCAGGGGAACGATTGCCAGGATATATTGTTGAGAGAGAAAAATCCAGGTAAATAAACTGTGTACAATTTGTTAGCATTTATCTAAGAAAAACAACTGTAGATATAGATAGATGCCTGTGTGCACGCTCAGTCATGTCCGACTCTTTGCAACCCCATGGACTGTAGCCCGCCAGGCTCCCCTGTCCATGGGATTTTCCAGGCAAGAATCGTGGAGTGGGTTGCCACTTCCTGCTCCAGGGGATCTTCCCAACCCAGGGATCGAACCCAAGTAGCCTACACTGGCAGGCAGATTCTTTACCACTGAGCCACCTGGGAAGCCAGATATACATACACAGATAACATTTATATGAAAAACAAACAATGGAGACAGTCCACCACCCCTTGCCCCTGCTCCCGCCAGCCTGCGCAGCACATGCCTGGAGATCCTGTAGGTCCACTGCACCACGTGTGGCATTCGGATTCGCTTTGGTTGTGATGACTGTTCCTCTGGTAAATGTCTGATTAATAGATAGGAAAATTGCACAAGAAGGTCCAGATGCATTTCCTCCTTAGAATGTCAATGGCTACACCAGCTGCTGCTTTGGTTTTCACTGACTGGCAGTAGTTGAGCAACCATTTGGAAAGCAGCTAATCTGAGCAATGAAATATCCTTAATTGTAGGTTTGTTACGATGGTGAGATCTTTCATCACAAGGAATAAAACACCATTTTAAATTTGATCACCGGACCAAAGCAGATAGTGAGATAATCATTTATCTTTATGGCAAAGGAGGAACTGAGCAGACAATTTGTATGTTAAATGGGTTGTACACATTTATTTTTTTGGATACTACCAATAAGAAAGTGTCGCTAGGCAGAGAGACACCTGTGCAGCCAGATCTTTCTTTACAGCCACAACAGAAGATGGATTTGGGGCTGTGTGTTCAGAAGCTAAAGGTCTTGCTAGTTTGAAGCACTCCACAACTCCTTTTTCAAAGTGGAGCCTTTTTTCCCAGCACACAATACAGTTTTGGATTTAAAGCCAAATGGCAAAGTTGCATCAGTAGAGATGAACTTCAGCCTGCCCTCTATAACAGCGTGGAGAGACTGTTACCAGATTTTGAAATAGAAATTTTCAAGAGAGGTGAGGTGAACTGGAGACAACAAGTGTGGACAACTCTTTCAAGGACTTTCACAATAAAGGAGAGTGAGAAACAGAACAGAAATATTACAGCATGTATGGATATGCATATACTATGAGTGATCCAGAAGACGGGAAAAACTGATGATGCAAGAGACAGGAAACAGTGCTGACAACTGAAACTCAAACAACGTATACCTGCTATGATTCCACTGGAATACAGTAATTAATGCTTGTCTAGGGAAACGAATTTGTTCACGTTATTTTTTTCTGCTTCACATACAGGCGTACTTCTGGATCCTTTGTCAACATCACTAAGAAACATTTGATGACAGACAGAAGGACTGGATGCTTTTAATCAGGAGACTTGGACTCCAGATTCTCTGCTGCTGCCACCCTGCTGCAGCAGCAGCTAAAAGGAGCCCAGTAAAGTACGCTCCGGACATCGGCAACTTGCCTGGAAGACAGTCTCAATTTACTGGCTCCTAAAAGGTGGCAAATCATATGAGAGGAAACATCATGAAGTCCTTTTTAACTCTGAGTAAGGCATGCGGATCCTGCACAAAGTACTGTTTTACTTGGAAACTTATGACATTACAGCAGTCCATGCTTCTATAGACATGAACTGAGATAATGAACTTCCAAGTACCTTTGGAAGAGCACAGATGCCAGGGTGATCTTCTCTGGAGAAGGCTCAGACAGCCTTACACAGGGATACATATGTTTTCAAAAAAAATTTCTGGGAAAGAAAGCCAAGAAACAGAGTAAGAGATGTCTGAAGGAACTCTGTCTGATGTTCTACATGCAGATCAAACTACTGCTGCCCACTTGCCTTGAACTGAAGATCCCATTCCTGGATCATTGATTTCCTTCCTATCAGTTATCTCTGCTACCAGAAATGAGAATACCAAAGAACAGGATAGAAAATATTTCCTGAGAGAGATATTTAAGGACTCTAGCCTGATATACAAAGAGATCCCCTGGTGACCAAAATCAGGCTTCAGAAATGGGATATCCTCAGTGAAGAATTTCTGGTTTAGGGGCTTCCCTGGTGTTTCAGTGGTTATGAATCTTCACGCCAATATGGGGAACACAGTTTTGATCCCTGCTCCGGGGAGATCCCGCAAGCCTAGGAGCAACTAAGCCCATGCGTTGCACCTGCTGAGCCCATGTGCTGCAATTACTGAAACCCATGCACCTACAGCCTCTGCTCTGCAGCCAGAGAAGAGACTGCAACAAGGAGCCCAAGCACCACAACAAAGAGTAGCTCCTGCTCGCTGCAACTAGTGAAAGCTTGTGCCCAGCAACAAAGACCCCGCACAACTAAAAACTAAATAAATATAATCTTTTAAAAAAAAGAGAGAGAGAATTTCTGGTTTAGGTTTTCACAAAAATATCCTGCAGGTTGACGATGCAGTGAATGGCTACTGCAGGACAAATGTGTCCCTTTCGTCCTCCTAAGACTAAAGACAGCCATTGCTACCCTCAAATCATTGGATGCCACTACCCAGGCCAGCCTGAGAGGCTGATCAATTCCTGGATGCCAAAGCAGATCAATGCCACTGACTTTTCTGCCCGTACCTTGACCTATTCACAAGTCAGCTGACAAAGCTTAGGTGCTCTCTAAGATGTAGAAAATTCTGAAAGAGATGGGAATACCAGACCACCTGACATGCCTCTTGAGAAACCTGTATGCAGGTCAGGAAGCAACAGTTAGAACTGGTCATGGAACAACAGACTGGTTCCAAATAGGAAAAGGAGTACGTCAAGGCTATATACTGTCGCCCTGCTTATTTAACTTCTATGCAGAGTACATCATGAGAAACTCTGGGCTAGAAGGAAGCACAAGCTAGAATCAAGATTGCCGGGAGAAATATCAATAACCTCAGATATGCAGATGACACCACCCTTATGGCAGAGAGTGAAAAAGAAATAAGAGCCTCTTGATGAAAGTGAAAGAGGAGAGTGAAAAAGTTGGCTTAAAGCTCAACATTCAGAAAACGAAGATCATGGCATCTGGTCCCATCACTTCATGGCAAATAGATGGCGAAACAGTGGCTGATTTTATTTTTCTGGGCTCCAAAATAACTGTGGATGATGACTGCAGCCATAAGATTAAAAGACGCTTACTCCTTGGAAAGAAAGCTATGACCAACTTAGACAGCGTATTAGAAAGCAGAGACATTACTTTGTCAACAAAGGTGCATCTAGTCAAGGCTATGGTTTTTCCAGTGGTCATATATGGATGTGAGAGTTGGACTTTAAAGAAAGCTGAGTGCTGAAGAATTGATGCTTTTGAACTGTGGTGTTAGAGAAGGCTCTTGAGAGTCCCTTGGACTGCAGGGAGATCCCAGTCCATCCTGAAGGAGATCAGTCCTGGGTGTTCATTGGAAGAACTGATGTTGAAGCTGAAACTCCAATACTTTGGCCACCTGATGTGGAGAGCTGACTCTTTTCCAGCTGACTCTGGAAAAGACCCTGATGCTGGGAAAGATTGAGGGCAGGAGGAGAAGGGGATGACAGAGGATGAGATGGCTGGATGGCATCACCGACTCAATGGACGTGAGTCTGAGTGAACTCCAGGAGTTGGTGATGGACAGGGAGGCCTGGCGTGCTGTGGTTCAGGGGGTCGCAAAGAGTCAGATACAACTGAGTGACTGAGCTGAACTGAAGCTGCAGACTCTAAGTGTTTCTTCTACTTGTGAAAGGTGGTGGGACTGGAGGCAGGGTGAAGGAGCAGTAGTGAGGGTCAATCTCCCAGACTTACTTGGACATAAAAAAAAAGTGAAAGTTTGGGACTTCCCTGGTGCTCTAGCGGCTAAGACTGTGCTGCCAACGCAGGGGGCCAGGGTTTGATCCCTGGTTGGGGAACTAGATCCCACATGCCACAACTAAGATCAAAGATTCCATGTGCTGCAGTTAAGACCTGGCATAGCCAAGTAAATAAATATTTTAAAAAATGAAAGTCTCACATCAAAAAAAAAAAAGAAAAAATTCAGAAGAAACGGTTACCAGCAGTGTGGAAGAAGAATTAGGATGGAGGAAACAGAGACAGAAGCTAGACACATTTTGCATATTTGACTCTGAAACTATGTAAATATTCTACATAGATCTAAAACAAAATCAAATTTTAGAAATATCTAAGCATCCAAAACAAAATGGAGCAAGTAAAATCAGTTAGTGTCCTCTTAGCTACTAAATGCAATGCCCTGCTTCAGGGCACATTCAACTTCATCTGCCTTTGACACTGCTGACAGCTGACCCATTATTAAAATTCTCTTCCTTTTTGGCTTCTCTGAGACCAGTCTGTCCTGTTTTACCATTTAAGTCAAGTCTGTGATTTCACATCTCAGTATCCCTTACTAGGCCGTCTTCTTCTACCTGTCCTTTTAATACAGGTAGTTCCCATTCCTCATTTACTCTTTTTAATCTACTGCCCACTCTGAGCAGTGAAACCATACACTCCCCTGGCTTCTATTAGACACATTCACCTCATTATGTGATTATGAGAAAATAAATTTAAGATCAATATGAGGTGAACTGCTATAGGGAAATACTGTCACAGGAGATTCAGTTTCTTCGAGTAAGTTGTTTCACACATCTATTAAATTCCTGTCTGTTCCTCAAAACCCACCTCCCTCAGTTATTATTTCCTGTGTGAGGCTTTCTTAAGATTTCTCTGGCCAAAATTAATTATTACTTCCTCTTCACTCTGATAACATAAAATCTCTCTTATAATATTTATATATTTCTGGGTATGTGTTCTGCACTGCCTAGACTATAAACTTTTGAAAGCTGTGAGAGTGGGTATATGGTGCTAAGAAAATAGGAGTGTCGGGGGAAGAAGACTGAAATAAGAAAAGGAGAGAACAGAGTTGAGCCCACAAGGAATTAAAGGTAAAGTCAGGTAGTTGTCTTCCCCAAGAGTAATATATGGGATAGTAGAATCTCCAGCAGAGACATCAATTTAAAAGTGAGTTATATACTGAAGATTCATGAAATTCAAGGAATCTAAGACTGAGATTCACTAATCACTGACCAACTAACAGAAGTATTATTTATAAAACAAAAGGAGGAAAAAAAGATTCATGAAATTAAAGGAAGAGATTGGCTAATTTCTGACCAACTGACAAGTTTTATTTATAAAACAAAGGAGAAAAATCTATACTTCACCAGTTAGTACCAAATTATTGAGTCCAGTAAGGAGAATTCAAAAGAACAATTCTTTTTCAAATCTATTACAGAAGATGGTGGTGATGTAGTTTTTTTTTTTTTAATGTTTTTATTTTATTTATTGGACACACAGCATGTGGGATCTTAGTTTCCCAACCAGGGATCGAACTCATGCTCCCTCCATTGGGAGCTCAGAGTCTTAACCACTGGACCACCAGGGAATCCCCCAGTGATGTAGTTTTTAATCCAAATCTGCCCAAAGAGAAAAATCAGGGTAACGAAACTCAAAAGCGTTAAAAAACACCTGCAACAAAACTAAGTGACAAGCTATGCCCACAGACACCAAAACAGACGTGGGTAGGCAAAAAACAAGAGAAGTCACAAGAGCTGCATAATATCAGCATTTGTGAAGGAGGAAGCAGATACAAGCAAAGGCATCTTTTAGTCTGAGAAAAGGGAAACAGCAAAAATCAGCCAGAGGACAGAATAAAGACTCACAATGAGCGAAACTGCAGGGAGTAGATTCCGAACTGACCAGAACAGGGACGTGAGGGCAAAAGTCAAAGACGGTCCAGATAAAAAGTGAAGCTGAGAGATCTCAGAAAGTACAAGGTGATATTTTTTGAACACTTTGTAAAAACAATAGAAAAGGGAACTTTACACATAAAGCTACAAAAGTTATCCTGACTCATCTCTCCCATCTAAGAATTTGGGCAAGTTACTTTCACATGAAAATTAATAACAAAAGGGGAGGCAATCAAATCTCAGAGTTATTATGAAGAAAAAGATGTTAGGGTGACATCAATAAAAAACAATAAAAGCAAAGCTTAAAACATGTTCACAAAACAATAAAAGCGATAAAAGCAAATCTTAAAACATGTTCACAAAACAGATGAAAACCACAAATTGATAATTTTAAATGAGCTAAAACAAAGTAACAAAATAATAGAAGATTTGAGAGAACAGGACTAAAGAAAATTAGAGAAACTAAAAACGAGATGATAGAATTCAGGAAATAACAACAAATGTAACCAAAAATTATATCTTCAGAAATGAAGATTATGTTAGAAACAGTATAAAAACAAGTATTTAAAAAGAAGTCTTACATAAATAGAAGGTGAAATGAAAAAGTTTAGTATCAAAAAGAAAATAAGAACGTGATTTTAAAAGACTTGAGAAAAAAGTGGTAGATAAGATGGTCATAGAGGGGGATCCCCAAAGAAGAAAACTAAAGCAGTGGAGAACAAATACTAAAATACTAACAACACTTTTTTTTTTTTTTTGCCATACCACCCAGCTTGCAGGATCCTAGTTTGCCCACAAGGGATAGAACTTGGGTCCTCAGCAGTAAAAGTAAATCCTTAATCACTGGATCTCCAGAGAACTCCCTAAAAACACTACTTCAAGAAAACTGTCCCAATGAGAAAAAAATGATTTGAAGTCATATACTGAAAAGGTATACTGCATATGTAAGAAAATCAACTCAGAACAATGAACTCCAAGACACAACTTAGTAAAGTTATTAAATATGTAAGGAAAAAAAAAATACTGAGCACCCAGGCAAAAATATGACCGGGACTTACTTCATAATAATCTGGAGAGTTAATGACAGCAGGTAGGAGAGTAACTAAAAGCAGACTGGCCATGAGTTGATAACTGTTGAAGATGAACAGAAAATGCATACACTATTCTGTATGCTTCTGTGCATGTGTAAGGCTTTTCATGGAGTATGAATGAACTACTGCTATTCACACAATAAGGAAAAAAAAATCTCACAAATTTTAGGCTGAACAAAAAGAAGCCAGATAAAACTGAGAATGCAGTGTGATCTTATTTACATCAGGTTTTAAAAAAGGCAAAATAAATCTATGATGTTAAAAGTCAGGACAGTGATTACCCTTGAGAAAATAATAACTGAGAGCGGGCCAAAGCATGATTCTGCTGTACTGAAAGTATCCTCTTTTTGTTTGGGGCATTAGTCACATAGGTATGCCTGCTTTGTTAAAATTCATAGAACTGTACACTTATTTACCACTGAAAGTCCTTTTCTGTATGAATACTGTACTTCTTAAAAAAGGTTTTTTGATTCTCAAAATTCAAAGTAGCGAATAAAAAACTATTTGCTGTATATTCTAAGAAAGCTTATTTCTATACTCAATTTCAGTGGATATTCTTGGAAGACAGCTATACTACTAATGATATACCCAACTTTCTGCCAATAAAAACAATCAAGCATACACCCAAACCCAGATACTGAAAGAAAGTTAACCAGTACCTTCAGCCTCCTGAATGAATCGATATAGCTGTACAATATTTAACAAGCAGTCAAAGTGACTGCTATGTACACTTACGTACACACACAGAGAGCTACTGCTCAACACTGAAATGCCTCAAGCAGTGCTAAGTCCACAAAGCGTACGCTGCTGTATCAATAACACTCCAGCAGTGTGACTTAGCATATTTGACTGACCTGACTAACCAGAGTGTACACACACATACCGTACAACATGTGCAACCTGCATCTTGAAGGCATTGAGGGACAATCGTGTAAGTCGATGATAAGCATCCTGTCTGCTGTGAAGGAAGAGACATACACCTTCTCACCAATACAAAATAAAAGCTAGACAAGATAAAAAATTCTTTAAAAAAATAAAACTGGACAAGATACACGAATCTGAATGCTGTACTATAACTATGTAAGATGTTATCATTGAGGAAACTGGTTAAAATAATGGGACATATCTTTGTATCATCTCTTACCATACACATGAATCTACAATTACCTTAAAATAAAAAGTTTAGTTAAAATTTTTAGAAATAAAAGATTTCTTAGAAGGTAGCTTTGAATATACTCAGTAATATGTTATACATAGCTCATTTTTCTGCTTCACGCTCTGAAAGAGCCCCTTCCTTTAAAAAAAAAAAAAAAAAAAGTCAAGGGGGAAGAAAAGATATACCAATCTAAGCCACACTCGGACTGGTACAGTCTTTGTTTAATACAGAAATAAAATCTATTGCAAGAACTTCTGGATATATACTCAAATTATTGGAACCAGAATCTCAAAAGAGATATCTGCACACACGTGTTCACAGCAGCGTTATTCACACAGCTAATAAGTAGAAGCGGCCCAAATGTCCATCAATGGATGAACAGATAAACGAAATGCATACACACACAACAGAATGTTACTCATCATTTTTGAAAGATTCTCTCAAGTTATGACATGGGACATCATGCTAAGTGAAATAAATGAGCCACCAAACAACAATAATTAAATGAAGGACTAGAGTCTAGGCAAATAAACAGTCATTGATTAATGGGCATAGAGTTTCAACTCTGGAAATCCATTATCCAACAATGTGAGTATACATAACACTGTTAAACTTGATCATGGTAGAGATGGTAAATTTTATGTTGTGTTTTATATCACAAATAAAAAAATATGTTTAATGTTTTCAAATGAAATCTGAACAAATATGTCATATGTAGACTTGATTTCTAAGAATAGTTATTCAAGTTGAAAGAATATGATCTCAGATGAAAGAATGTAACTGCTAGAAGAGATAAAGACATAAAATATTAATATACTGCTCTATCTGCTCGATTTAAATATGTTAAGCTTCATGATACAGATAAATATAAGCAAATGTTGATTGCTTAAAACTACAATAAAATCTGTGGAAGTTAAAATACATGGAGTAAAATATCAAGTTCCTGAGAAATCTGTATGCAGGTCAAGAAGCAACAGTTAGAACTGGACATGGAACAACAGACTGGTTCCAAATAGGAAAAGGAGTACGTCAAGGCTGTATATTGTCACCCTGCTTATTTAACTTACATGCAGAGTACATCATGCAAAATGCCAGGTTGGACGAAGCACAAGCTGGAATCACGATTGCCAGGAAAAATATCAGTAACATCAGATATGCAGATGACACCACCCTTTTGGCAGAGAGCTAAGAAGAACTAAAGAGACTCTTGATGAAAGTGAAAAAGGAGAGTGAAAAAGTTGGCTTAAAACTCAACATTCAGAAAACAAAGATCATGGCATCTGATTTCATCACTTCATGGCAAATAGATGGGGAAACAATGGAAACAGTGACAGACTTTACTTTTGGGGGGCTTCAAAATCACTGTGGATGGTAACCGCAGCCATGAAATCAAAAGACACTGCTTCTTGAAAGAAAAGCTATGATAAACCTAGACAGCACGCTAAAAAGCAGAGAGACATTACTTTACCAACAAAGGTCCATCTAGTCAAAGCTACGGTTTTTCCAGTAGTCCTGTATGGATGTGAGAGTTGGACCATAAAGAAAGCTGAATGCCGAAGAACTGATGCTTTTGAACTGTGGTGTTGGAGAAGACTCTTGAGAGTCCCTTAGACTGCAAGGAGATCCAACCAGTCAATCCTAAAGGAAATCAGTCCTGAATATTCATTGAAAGGACTGACGCTGAAGCTGAAACTCCAATACCTTGGCCACCTAATGCTAAGAGCTGACTCATTTGAAAAGACTCTGATTCTGGGAAAGATTGAAGGCAGGACGAGAAGGGTACAACAGAGGATGAGATGATTCCACGGCATCACCGACTCAATGGACATGAGTTTGAGTAAACTCTGGGAGTTGATGATGGACAGGAAAGCCTGGCATGCTGCAGTCCGTGGGGTCGCAGAGTCGAACACAACTGAGCGACTGAAATGAACTGAAAATGGCAAAAAGCAGGAAAAGGTAAATGAAAAGACTGTTGGTAAGGTTCTTCAAAGTATTAACTTAAATAGCCTACACTAAGTCAAAGATGTAAGCTGTCACTTCTAGAGTGATCACTAAAAGAGTAATAAAAAGTTATCAGTAAAAAAGAGAATAGAAAAACAGATTAACACAAATATTTCATGAGGCAAAAAACTAGAAAAAAATGGGACAAAAACAAAATCAATAGCAAACCAATAGAAATAAACCTAATAAAGTCAATATACTTAAATTCAATTATAATAGTAACCATGCTATATGTAAAAGGACTGTATAGTCCAATTCAAAGATTTCAGATTGGATGAAATACACTGTATGCTATTTACAAGTTAAGTTTAAATATAAAAACATAGGTTTAAATAAAAAGTATGAAAAAGCATGAAAACATTAGCTAAAACAAAGCTTGTATTGTCATATTAATATCTGATAAGTAAACTTTTTAAATTATGAAAGTGATTTTATTTAACTGATTATAAATAAAACCATACAAAAGAAACAGTCTAAAAACCAGAGTTATAAACTATTTAGTGAAAGATATTTTTAAAAGCTAAGTCATTCTCCTTTTGAGGATTCTAAACAAACATAATACATATAAAATATTATATTGCATATTATACAAAGAACTTTACAGATTCTCTAGGCAAGGATAATGGAGTAGGTTGCCATTTCCTTCTTCAGGGGCTCTTCCTGACTCAGGGATTGAACTGAGGTCTCCTGCATTGCAGGCGGATTCTTTTACCATCTGAGGCACCAGGAAAACCCTTTCTATGGTTACAAATTTGATTTCCAATCATGATACAGATCAGCTAGAGGGGAAAAAAAGTACGTATATATATTTTTTTCTTCATTTTGAGATATGACAAGCAGACTTTAAGGCAAAAAAAAAAATATTACTGAAGATAAAGACAGATACTCATGGTGATAAAAGCACCAATTTGAATGAATATGTAATAAGCTTAGATTTTTATTCACCTATACAAATCCTTTATAAGATAAATGTTTTATATGTATTTTATACCAACCATTGGCCGCCAGTCTGAAATTGATTTTTTTTAAATAACAACTTCATTGAATTCCAATTCATATACCATCTAATTTATCTATTTTAAAAGGTAAAAATAGGGCTTCCCTGGTGGTACAGTGTCCATGTTCCCAATGCAGGGGGCCCAGGTGCAGTCCCTGGTCTGGCAACTACATCCCACAGAGAGCAACTAAGAGTTTGCACGCTGCAACTAAGACCTGGCACAGCGAAATAACTAAATTTTTTTTAAAAAACTAAAAATTTTTTAAAAAGGCAAAACAAAAAAAGTTTTTTAGTATATTCAGACTTGTGCAATCACCACCACAATCAATTTCAGAACATTTCCATCACCTTCTAAAAAACCATGGTACCCATTAACAACCATGCGCACACTCAGCTCCAATCTGGAGTCCTAGATCTCCACTAAGCAATCCACTAATCTATTTTCTGTGCACAGATTGCCTCCTATGGGCGTTTCCTATAAATGGAACCATATAATATGTGGTGCTTTGAGATGTGGCTGTTTTATCCAATTACAGTATCGGGCTCATAGTCTAGTTTCTGTGAGCTCTATCAGATCTGGTGCAGCTCCTATGGTGCAGCTGCTCGACGGACTGAGGAACTGAGATCACCCTGCTCACGTACACCCAACACGCATGGTGAGAAGCACAAAGGATCCATACAGGAGAAGAATGGGAGACAGAGGACAGCTACTCGTTCAGAGCAGCAGTTTAGGAGTTCAGCAAGGTGATGTCGCAGGATCTTCTCTGCTGGCAAAGAATGCTCCTTGATGAGGACACTGTCTCCTTGTGAGTGGCTCCCAGTCTATTGTTCTTTCCCTCCCCTTGGCTATACAGATAGATCCTGGCCAGATCCACCCCAAGGAATGTGCTGTGTGTGTCCCTCTGCTTCTTCCCCATCCCCGTTCAACCTCTCATCTGCCTAGTGCCCCAACCCCCATCTTGTTTCAGATTCTTATTAACCAAGCTCTTGGGGTGGGGGGATAGTCATGCTGTCAGAAAAGTAGGCAAACTAATTCTCCTGTATAATATTTATTATTATTAATAAAATAGAATTCACACACACACACTTAAAAACACCAGAAAAAAATAGGAGAATAGCTACAATCCAGGCTATATGGAAAGCCACAGCACTCAGAAGAAGGCTTAGAACACCCATGGTAAGTGGCTCACTGAAGAATCCTGAATATCCTGTGCAGTTGGAACCCAGGTAAAACCTACTGTAATTTACTCCCTAAAATAATTATACTGGGTCTTCTCTCAAAGCCTCTTTTTAAAAAGGAGGAGGAAACTGAGAAACACCATCCAATTCCAGTTCTGCAGCAGCCTCACATACATTTTACAATATTTATTTGGTGTTAAAAAAAAGTCTCTGCTACCCCACCTCGTCACTTGGCTCTTCGTTCCTCTCACCTCCTGCTCTGTCTTCTATGATGAAGCAGCAACAAATTTCAGCTCCAAGTGACGGCTTCCCCAAGGAAAACTATACCCACTACACTGAACCAGCAAGACTCAGGGATGCCAATTAGAAGGTAATTTTATTTGTGTTGTGTCCTCTTAATTTTTTTTTCCAGAAATGACCCTTAAGTCTATGAAAAGATACACACCTTCTCTCATAATAAGAAAGATGAATGTTAAAATTATGTTGAGATGCCATTTCTCACCTATCGAACTGGTAAAATGCCAAAAGTTTAAAATGCATTGCTGTTGACGTTTTGGGAAGATAGGCACTCTCATATGTTACGGGTGGGTTTAAAGGGTACAACTTCTCTGGAAGGTCTTTTAGCAATATTTACCAAATGTACTTAACCTTTGGCCCAGAAATTCCACTTTTAGAAAATGAGTTCCACCAATATACCTGTGTATGTAACCTGACATGTACAAATTTATACACACACACATACACACACAGTTTTCATTGCATTACTTTCTGTAATAGTCAAAGACTAAAAATCCCAAGCATCTGGCAATAGGGAACAGGTTAAATAAACTATGGTATATTTAAATACACTGGTACTGGTTTATATGGTACAGGTTAAATATGGTACAGGTTAAATAAACTATGGTACATCTACTGTGAACTCTAGAACTGTAAAGAGAAAGAAGATCTATACATACTGATATATAGGAAGATCTCCCAGTTACATTGTCAAGTTAAAAAAAAAACAAACACACACATGACTTCACAGAAGTTATCTGGGAATACATCCTTCTACCTAACAACTACCGGACCAGCAGGAATTGTCTAAAGGTAAATATTTTGGAACTCTGGAGTTCAGTCAAACACTTGCAACACTCGCAGCAGAGCCCGACAAAGGTAAATTTTGGTGGTTTAACCTCTTGCATAGCAGTTACCACGCCTCAGCCTCTCAGCAGGCAGCCTTGGGTACAACAGCCCACATTCCAGGGAAGATCTTCATGACATTAGATTTGGCAATGATTTGTTGGATGTGATACCAAGAGTACAGGCAAAAACAACAAAAATAAAGAGAATATGACTTCATCAAATTAAGCTTTTGTACATCAGGCTTCTGGTAAAGAATCCGCCTGCCAATGCAGGAGACCCAAGAGACATGGGTTCAATCCCTGGTTTGGGAAGATCCCCTGGGGGAGGAAATGGCAACCCACTCCAGTATTCTTGCCTGGAAAATTCCATGGACAGTGATGGGTTACAGTCTGTGGGGTCACAAAGAGTCAGACACACACACACACACACACACATCAAAGCACACTACTGAGAAAATGAAAAGACAACCCACAGGATGGGAAAAAAATCTACAAATTATATATCTGATACAAGGTTAATATCCAGAATATATAAAGTACTCTTTCACCTCAACAATACAAAATGACTAACCCAATTCAAAAACGGAGAAAGAACTTGAATAAACATTTCTCCAGAGAAGACAAATGGCCAAAAGACACATGAAAAGCACAGCACCAGTCATTAGGAAACGCAAATCAACACTACAATGATATGCCGCTTCACAAACATTAGGACTGCTATTATCAAAAGCAAACAGAAAATAGGTGTTGGACGTGGAGAAACGGCTGGTCAGAAGGTAAAATGGTACAGTTGCCGTTAGAAAAGCAGCCTGGCGGTTCCTCATACAGGTAAACACAGTTACCAAGCGACCCATCATTCTCCATCTAAGTTAAAAAGGTAAATTTTATATGACTCATGTTTTATGGCAATTAAAAAAAAAAGGTCTGAAAGGTATGCTACAGTTTTTGTAAGAATAGGAGATTCATATTTCCTTACTGCATAAATACTGAAGCAATAAACATATAAAAACGTTTACCTGCAAGAAGACACACAAACTTGGGCGAACTCCAGGAGACGGTGAGAGACAGGGAGGCCTGGCGTGCTGCAGTCCATGGAGTCACAAAGAGTCAGACACGGCTTGGCGACTAAACAACAAGAGGAGAATGTCAACTGGGGAGACAGGGACAGATGTGAGAAAGCTTTCTCAGTGCATATCATATTATTAAAATGATACTCGTATCACTTTATTTATTGACATATAGTTGATTTACCTGTATGCAGGTCAGGAGGCAACAGTTCAAACTGGACATGGAACAACAGACTGGTTCCAAATAGGAAAAGGAGTACGTCAAGGCTGTATATTGTCACCCTGCTTATTTAATTTCTATGCAAAGTACATCAAGAGAAACGCTGGACTGGAAGAAACACAAGCTGGAATCAAGATTGCCGGGAGAAATATCAATAACCTCAGATATGCAGATGATACCACGCTTATGGCAGAAAGTGAAGAGGAACTAAAAAGCCTCTTGATGAAAATGAAAGTGGAAAGTGAAAAAGTTGGCTTAAAGCTCAACATTCAGAAAACGAAAATCATGGCATCCAGTCCCATCACTTCATGGGAAATAGATGGGGAAACAGTGGAAACAGTGTCAGACTTTATTTTTCTGGGCTCCAAAATCACTGCAGATGGTGACTGCAGCCATGAAATTAAAAGACGCTTACTCCTTGGAAGGAAAGTTATGACCTAGATAGCATATTCAAAAGTAGAGACATTACTTTGCCAACAAAGGTTCGTCTAGTAAAGGCTATGGTCTTTCCTGTGGTCATGTATGGATGTGAGAGTTGGACTGTGAAGAAGGCTGAGTGCCAAAGAATTGATGCTTTTGAACTGTGGTGTTGGAGAAGACTCTTGAGAGTCCCTTGGACTGCAAGAAGATCCAACCAGTCCATTCTGAAGGAGATCAGCCCTGGGATTTCTTTGGAAGGAATGATGCTAAAGCTGAAACTCCAGTATTTTGGCCACCTCATGCGAAGAGTTGACTCATTGGAGAAGACTCTGATGTTGGGAGGGATTGAGGGCAAGAGGAGAAGGGGACGACAGAGGATGAGATGGCTGGATGGCATCACTGACTCGATGGATGTGAGTCTGAGTGACCTCCGGGAGTTGGTGATGGACAGGGAGGCCTGGCGTGCTGCAGTTCATGGGGTCGCAAAGAGTCGGACACGACTGAGCGACTGATCTGATCTGATACATAGTAGGACTCCACTGTTTATCTACTTTACATACAGTGCTGTGTATCTGTCGATCCCAAGGTCCTAATTTATCTCTCACCCCTTTTCCCCTTTGGTAACCATAAGTTTGTTTTCTATGTCTGTGAGTCCATTCCTGTTTTGGCAATAAGTTCATTAATATCATTCTTTTTAGACCTCACATACAAGGCATGTCATTTTATATTTCTTGCCTGGCTTTACCTCAATTACTAAGAGGTAATTACTATGGATCTCTAGGTCCAATCATATGGCTGCAAATGGCATTATTTTATTCTTTTATGGCTGGGTAATATTCCACTGTATATATGTACCACATCTTCTTTATCCATTCATCTGCCAATTAACATTTAGCTTGCTTCCACATCTTGGCTATTTTACATAGTGCTGCTATGAACACTGGCAAGTATCTTTCTGAATTAGTGTTTTGGTCTTTTCTGGATATACACTCAGGATTGGAACTGCTGGATCATATGGTAACTCTATTTTTAGTTTTTTAAGGAAAATCCATGTTATTCTTCATAGTGGCTATATATTTTTCATAACATTTTTATTTTAAATCATGCAATGCATTACCTATACAAAATGAATACATTTATCAAACAATAAGCAAAAATTATTCAGATATAGTCTTCCCTGCCCCTCAATGAAAATGAAAGCAGTCACGTGACTTTTTCTGACCATGCTTACATAATTAAAGGTCCTGTAGTCACTTTAAATCACATAGTCTCAATTCCAATTCAAATAAAATGTTTATCCCATAAAATGATGAAAGCTTCAAAGTTAATACCAGGTGAGATCTCATCTCACAGACGACCTCTGCGGTGGGCTTACCGTTTCAATGCTGGAGGAGAGGACGGCCCCTCTCCCCTCTGCAGGTATCCACCCCTCCTCACTGGGATTTTACTAACCTTCTTGTCTGACCTCCCTCCTCAACTCCACCCCGAGGAGAGAGAAGTGTTATTTTACCATTAGTCATGAGGCGGTCTCACACTTTCTTTGCTCATAGATATTTAAAGATCTTCGCCTTCGGGGGCTCTTTGTGGGTCCTGAGAATATACCACCCACAGATCACTGTTGGATTTTCACCAGCAATTCCCCTGACCTAAAAGGAGGGACTCTATTAAAGTCGTCTATTCACTTCTACCCACTGTAACTGTGATGGGGCTCTGCCAACTTCTCCTCAATGAGCTTTTCACCCTTTCCATGGCCATTAGGTCAGATTATGCAATGACCCCAGTCAGGCTCTCGTCACATCTCATTCATGGGAAATACTTGTGCGTGGATTGCCTAACAAACTCTGGAAGAAAAGGCTGGTTACAGTCTACTAGGAGCTCGCCCTGCGCCACTTCCAAGGAGCAAGCCAGCTTCAGCCCTCCATCTCTGGATTCCCTTCAAAGGAGGCACCCATCAGTGCACTCGCTGTGACCTGATAACTTCAGAGGACACACAGGAAGCTTTCCAAGCGGCATCTCTCTTCTGACTTGAGATGAGGGAGATATTGCATGCCTGCTTGTCTCCACTGAGAAAGAAGCAGGGTCCACATTCAGCAACAGCTCTCTCCAAAGAAATCCTTTCAAAACTTCCTCTCCCTTATACTGGAGAAAATGCAACACCTTGGATAAATTATCAAAATTAATATAACCAATGAGAGCCAGATAGATACGCACTCTAGATGTGATAACTCTGAGAAAAAAAAATGTATCATTAGTGTGGCATTTTGACTAGGGATCACAAACTGGATAGAATCATGAGAGAACAGTAAAACTCAAAATGAGAACTGTTCTCTTAGATTTAAAAAAACTTTTTACAGTTATTCTTCAAAACCATCATTATTATAAAAGACAAAGAAAGGCTCAGGAACTGTTCCAGATGAAGGAGACGAAAGAAACAATTAAATGCAATACGTCGACTGCAACCTCTAGTGGAGGAAAAAACAAGTGCTGTCAAGGACATTATCAAGTCAGCTGACAAACTGGATAGTGAATGGAAGATTATTTTAAAGTACTGCTAATGTTAAAAATCTTCCTGAGGTTAACAACTGTACTGAGGTCATGTAAGAGAACGTCCTTTTCATCAGGAAATATTCAGTGAAGTATCTGGAAACAAAGGGGCATAATGCCTGCAGCTTATTCTTAAATAATTTAGAAAAATATAGAGAAGGATAATAAATCTCTCTTTAACAAAAAAGTAAGTAATATAAAATGTTTATAGTAACTGAATCTGGATAAAAGGTAAACAGGTGATTTTTTTCCCTACAATTTCTGTAACTTTTCTATAAGTTTGAAAGTATTTCCTAATAAAAAGCTTTTTATTAAAAAAAACAAAAAAACTGCTGAGTCTCACTGTGAAAAGTAAAGGGATCAAGAGTCACAGATCTGATTTTTAACAAATCTTTCTTTGTAATCACTTTAATGTAAAAAAAAAAAAAAAACACAGCATACAAATAGAAAGCATCACTATGAAAACTCGGTTTGAAAAATACACAAATGAATCCTGTGCACCTAGGACATATCTTACCAAACGGAACACTGTCAGTATTTTAGGCACTCCCTCACCCACAGGTGGGCTTCCCAGGGGCTCAGTGGTAAAGAGTCCGCGGGCCAATGCAGGAACCACAGAAGACGCAGGTTCGACCCCTGGGTCAGACATGACTGAGCACACACTCACAGGTGCCTTTTCCCAGCCACACCTCCGTCAGTCCACTCCAAGTAATCACTATCCTGAATTTTGTGATGCTTGTTCTTTTCCTCATGTTTTTTATCACAAACTTATGTAGAGTTTTACAATGTATAATTTAAATGTGTCTCTTTTACATTTTAAGCGAATAAAAGGTATTATGGTATAAATTTTGTGTCCTCCCCCATCAAATTCCTATGTTGAAACCTAGCCCCCAAGGTGATGGCATTAGGAGGTGGGGCCTCTGGGAGGTGATTAGGTCATGAGTGTGGGACCCTCATGAATAGGATTACTGGTCTTTTATGAAAAAGACCCCTAGAGTTCCCCAGACCCCCTGCCATATGAAGCTATAAGTCTGCAACCAGAAGCTGGCTCTACCCAACCATGCAGGCCACCCTAATCTTGGACTTCCAGCCTCCAGAACTGTGAGCAGTAAATTTCTGCTATTTATAAGCCACTCTGTCTACAGCATTTTGTTACAGCAGCCTGAATGGACCAAAACAAAATGATATAATATTTAGTTTTCTATGACTTGCTTTTTTTTACTCAACACTAAATTTCTGAGATTCATTCACACTAGTGAGTACAGCTAAGGTTCATTAATGTTCATTACTATAAGGTAGATCAATGTATGGTCTCTGCATCCAACTTACCAGTGATGAACATGGTGTTGCTTCTCTGTTTTAGTCATTCTTAAATAACATTGCTGTTCCAATTGGACTGTTCTTGGGCCACTTTTTAAAACAACTGTCTTTGCTGTCACTGCTTTGCAGTGCACTTACTGTCCATATATCTGTGGGGTCTGATTCTGGATTCTGTTCCGGTCACCTATTTCTCTATTCCTGTGTCAGTTCAACACTGTCTCAACTACTATGCCTTTAGGGTAAATTTTAAGACACTGGAGTAACCTTACTATTTTTCCTTAGGAATGTTTTGGTTATTCTTGGATCTTTGCTCCTTCATATCAATTACAGATTTAGCATCTCAAATTCAAAGCAAAACTCTGTTGGGGAACTGGAATTTCAGTGACTCTTTGGGCAGAATTAGCGTTCTCACACAATAGTCAATCTTGCTTATCCACATAAAATAGCTCTACACTTATTTAGATCTCTTGAATAAACTCTTCGTTTTTCTAAGGTAGTTCATAATTTTGGGTGTTATAATAAATGGAATTTTAAAAAATTATATTTCTAATAGATTTTTTCCTAGTGTTTGACAGTAATTGAGTTCTTATTAGTGCTGGAGTATCCAGTGACCTCCCTCAACATTATTTATTCTAATAATTCATCTGCTGATTATTTAGCTTTTCTATATTGACAATCATATCATTTCTAAAAATGTTGGCTTCTTTTTTGCAAATGTTATATTTCTTCTCACATTACTTGAGAATAACCCTCAATACAAAATGTGAATGAACGTGATGATTTGGGACATCTTTGTCTTATTCCTAATACAAAAGAAATGTTAACATTTCACAATTAAGTATATTTGCTGTCGGTTTTTGGAGATGGGCTTTATTGGGCTACGGGAGTTCCTTCATATTACTAGCTTGTTAAGAGTGTTCTCTTTTTATTTTTCTGCAATTAAGATATGATCTTAATAATAAAGGGTTTCATCCTTTATTCTCCTAATCTAGTAAGTTACATATATTAATTGTAACAAAATGGATTTTTGAATGTCAAACTAACTTGCATTTCTGGGATGAGTCCAATTTGGTCAAAATGTATTTGTCATTTTTATTCATCACTGGATTCAATTTGCTAAGATCTTTTCTAGGATTTATAAATGAGATGCACCTATAAGTTTCTTCTCTTGTCTTTGTTAGCTTTTGGGGCTGCTTTAAGTCAATCTCTTTCATAAAGAATAATGAAAATTTCATAAAGAAACAGTAATGAGAGTGACAATAAACAGTATCCTTGATATTAAAATAATTACTCTCTTATATTAGAATAATAATTACCATCATCCTACTCCCCTTTTCTTATTCCCTCTTCTTATTTACAGATCAGATCAGATCAGATCAGTCGCTCAGTCGTGTCCGACTCTTCGCAACCCCATGAACCGCAGCACGCCAGGCCTCCCTATCCATCACCAGCTCTCGGAGGTCACCCAGACTCACATCCATCGAGTCAGTGACGCCATCCAGCCATCTCATCCTCTGTCGTCCCCTTCTCCTCCTGCCCTCAATCCCTCCCAGCATCAGAGTCTTCTCCAATGAGTCAACTCTTTGCATGAGGTGGCCAAAATACTGGAGTTTCAGCTTTAGCATCATTCCTTCCAAAGAAATCCCAGGGCTGATCTCCTTCAGAATGGACCGGTTGGATCTCCTTGCAGTCCAAGGGACTCTCAAGAGTCTTCTCCAACACCACAGTTCAAAAGCATCAATTCTTCGGCACTCAGCCTTCTTCACAGTCCAGCTCTCACATCCATACATGACCACAGGAAAGACCATAGCCTTGACTAGGCGAACCTTTGTTGGCAAAGTGATGTCTCTGCTTTTGAATATGCTATCTAGGTTGGCCATAACCTTCCTTCCAAGGAGTAAGCGTCTTTTAATTTCATGGCTGCAGTCACCATCTGCAGTGATTTTGGAGCCCAGAAAAATAAAGTCTGACACTGTTTCCACTGTTTCTCCATTTACAGAGAATAATATAAAAGAATAATGATGTATACTATGTCACATCTTTTTCTTCAAGCTTTCATATTATGTAGAATTTGAGCAAGTATAGGAAAAAATGTAAATAATGATAGAATTAAATACTTAAGTTCTAATTCCTAATTTCTAATCAAACTATCTACCTAAAACAGTTTGTCTACTAATTAGGACTAAAAACTGTACTTTGGAAATAAATGGTGCTCTATAATTTTCCACTGAATTCTTTAGGACTATTTCTTAGTACCATGTCATGCCAAGAGTTAATATGTTATTCCACTTAGGAAGATATGTCAATGAATAAGCATAAGAAATACTGATAGAAAAAAATAAAGACAAAGACCTACATATCTTGCTGCTTCCTTGAAAAGTTTAACTGCAGCTGCTGAAAGCATTCACGTACTAGCTCCACAGTACACGAGAGGAAAGCTGGACTTGGAAGTGAAAGCTGGACTTGAAAGTTTTATTTGTTAAGTACAAACAAGACTGTTGACTCAGTTCTCAACGGGAAAGGTAATGTCCTTGGCCCAGGAGTTCAAAACCTAAACCAAACAAATGTTGTATAAACTATATAGTGACAATTTGAATGAAAATAGGTTTAATTATATCCTAATCTTTCCAGAATAGGAACCTGAAGTAAATGTGTAAAAACTTTACCTCTCATTACCTTACTTTGAAACTGTGGACCATTATTTTCCAAGACTGCCATTTTATAAGTTATAAAAGCAATAGGAAATCGCTGAGTTAAACACACACAGTGTAGTTATTTAGCCATCAGTTCCCACACTCTGGAACCTTCCACATGTCACATGGCTACATGATATTCCCAAGTCATGGATTCTGCCGTTTGATCTCTGATGCCGCCTGAAGATATTTCGGGGCTCCTGAAGCTGGGCAGTTCTCTGAATACACTAAGTATACACATGAAGCAGCTCAAATGCACCAGTGCTTCCATCAACAACCACTTCAAAGGTCATTAATAACTTACAGGTGTGAGAGTGGAAATGCCCTCTGCACTCCTCTGCCCCTTCCTGAACTCTGGTTACTCTCTCTGGGCCATTTTTTTAACAGTGAGTTCTTAACTTGATATTGCTCTTTCTCCATTTTCTTTTCCCTGGCTCTGGGGCTTTTAATATGGCATTCCAAAATCTTCTAGGAAACACAAAAGCAGACAAAAACGCCTCAGTGTGTTAATTCTAAGGGCTTTTTTAATTTCTTATTTTATTAGTTTCTTGAGAATAGAGGAAAACAAGTTAAATCCTTCTGGAGAAGATACCTATAAGGAAATGGAAATCTGGAGTAGGAAATGGCAACTCATTCTAGTATTCTTGCCTGAAATATTCCATGGACAGAAGAGCCTGGCGGGCTACAGTCCATGGGGTCACAAAGTGTCAGATATGACTGAGTAACTGCGCACCATCACCACCAGACTGATTTAAGAAACAATCGGTGTATAACTGATTAACTTTGTTGTACACCTGAAACTAACAAAATATTGTATATCAACTATACTCCAATAAAAATTTTTAAAAAATTAATGAAAAAAGAAATGGAAAGACAGAACAGGCGGGCAGTAAAAACCTGCATGGTTTGAAACACTGGAAAATCCTAATGGACTCTAACATCTGCTTGGTTTCCACTATTGTTGAAGACAGGCTCTAAAACTTTACTGGCATCTCCCAAAATGGAAGTGAACTGTGTGAGTGAGAGAAGCTTAATTATATATCTAAATCAAAGTTTCTAAACAGTGAAACTCTTCATATCCTCAACCAGAAATTCTTTGTGGGGGCTTTGGTGTGCATTGTAGGATACACAGCAGCATCCTCACCTCTACCCACTAGATGCCAGTAACAAGTACCTTTCCCAATTGTCACAACCAAAAATACCTCGACATTGACAAACGTCCCCTGAGCTGCAAAATCAACTTGAGATCAGTTGAGAACCACTAGATGGGGGTGTCTTCTGATCTTGAGCCTATAAATATGAATCCAACTCCACACTAGGGCAAGACAGATAAGACAGGTAAATGCATGCTTACTCAGTGGGTGAAGAGAGATTTGCACAGTACTGAAGCATCACTCCAGAGAAGGCAACGGCACCCCACTCCAGTACTTTTGCCTGGAAAATCTCATGGATGGAGGAGCCTGGTAGGCTGCAGTCCGTGGGGTCGCTAAAAGTCGGATATGACTGAGCGTCTTCACTTTCACTTTTCACTTTCATGCACTGGAGAGGGAAATGGCAACCCACTTCAGTGTTCTTGCCTGGAGAATCCCAGGGATGGGGTAGCCTGGTGGGCTGCTGTCTATGGGGTCGCACAGAGTTGGACACGACTGAAGTGACTTAGCAGAAGCATCACTCTGCAGTTAAATGGCAACCACAATGGAGAAAATGAGGAGAGAACTGGCAACAGCAAACCTAACCAAGTGACCAAATGCTGCATCACTAATAATGGGACAAGCTGACATTATATATTGAACCTAAATCTAATCAAGCCTTAGACCTACATCAAGTTTATAGAAAAGAAAAAGGACACAGCAAGTTAAGTGACACCATGAAAAAACAGTCAGATCAGATAAACGAAGAATGTGAGAGGTATTACAACAAAGGTAGCCTGGAACTTTCAAAAACTTACTGTAATAAAATCAGAAGTGACAGACTACTCTAAATTTAAAAAGAAAAATAAAGCGATATAACAATGTGGAAACATTTCATTTTTTTATCTTTTTTGAGCTATAAAAGATATCTGTTGAAACAATGACAGAAATCTGAATATTAACTAAATATCAGATAGTAGCTAAGTTGTGATAATGGTAATATATATTAGAGAATATCCTTATTCTTAGCAAAGGCATGCTGACACTTTAGGGGTAAAATTTCATGATGTCACTTAGGACAGCCAAATATGTTTAAAAACTTTCAAGATAAAAGATAAGGAGAAAACCAACCCAATCAAAATATGTGCAGAATACCTAAACAGGTATTTCTCCAAAGAAGACATACAGAGGGCTAATAGGCCCATAATAAGATGCTCAATGTCGCTAATTATTAGAAAAATGCAACCCAAAATTACAGTGAGGAACTACCTCATACTGGTCAGAAAGGCTATCAATAAAAAGTCCACAAATAAATATTAGAGAAGGTGGAGAAAAGGGAACCCTCCTACACTGCTGGTGGGAGGGTAAACTGGTGTAGTCACTATGGAAAATAGTATGGAGGATCCCCAGAAAACTACAGAATTACCATATGATCCAGAAATCCCACTCCTGGTCATATATGCAGACAAAACTAAAATTCAAAAGGATACATGCATCCCTATAGTCATAACAGCACTATTCACAATAGCCAAGACAAGGAAATAGCCTCAATGACCATCAACAGATATGAATGGACAGAGAAGATGTGGCATATATACAATGGAATACGACTCAGCCATAAAAAAGAATGAAATTATGTCATTTGCAGCAACATGGATGGACCTACAGATTATCATACTAAGTAAACTAAGTCAGAAAGACAAAAACCACATGCTGTCACTTATACGTGGAACCTAAGACATGACACAAACGAACTTACCCACAAAACAGACTCAGACCTAGAGGGCAGACTCTGGTTGCCAAGAGGGCAGAGACTGAAGGAGGGATGGATTGGCAGTTTGTGATTAACAGATGAAACTACAATACACGGAATGGATAAACAATGGTCCTACTGTATACAATGTCCTATGTAACCATAATGCAAAGGAATATGAAAAAGAATATATATATATATATGAATCACTTCGCTGTGTAACAGAAATTTACACAACACTGTAAATCAATAATACTTTTTTAAAGATTAAGAGAAAACAAAGATAAAAGCATGGACTAAACCCAAACTAACGTCCAGGTAAAACTGTCTCTCAGATAAACCTTGCGTTTGACATCTTTCAGTCTTATCCCAAGCCCCAAGCAGCCAGATGCTTTCCTGTGGCCCCTCAGTTGCCCAGCAGTCCCCTAGAACATACTGTGGACCCTGACTGTGACGTTTCCCAACCCATGACTTTCATCAGAATCTTCCTGAGTACTCCATGAAACTAAAGAACAAAACATTAGATTCTACAGTATATTAAATTACAAATGTGTACTTATCTGTGTTAGCATTCTAACTAGGAACCACTAAACACAACCCCTTACTTGAGGTCAGGGACTCAAATTAGAAACTTCAGGCACTTCAGTGGCAGGCCAGTGGCTCACAACCTTCTTAAAGCTAAGCCTTATAAAAAAATTTTGTCTAGAAAAAAAAAGCTGTCTACTTCATAAGGTCTTATTTTTACTATACAGCTTCCTGATTCAAAAACCAATACAAAAATAAAAAAATCACTGAGAAGTCTCAGCTACTTCTCCAGTCCCTCTTATTCTATAGAGATAACCGTTTTTATTTTCTATGTTTCAATCCAATATTTCTTTATGCAACATAGACAAAATGTATTTCCCTCTTATAAAAAGGTAGAATATATAAACTTCTCAGCTTCTTTTTTCACTTTTCATTATACCCTAGAGATCTTTATACACACCAATATGATGAGCTTTTCCTCATTCTCTTTTACAGCTGCATTATATTGTATTTTGTAGATAATTCCATTGTTATTTAACCAGTCCCCTAAGACCAGGCACTTGCATTGCTCCCAGCCTTTCACTATGTAATATAAGCAATGATACCCTAATATATCACAGCGTCGGACATGACTGAAGCACCTTAGCACACATCCTAACATATGCTGATGCCCCTGTAGGATAGATGCCTAGAACTGACAATGCTAGATCAAAGGGTGTGGCAGACAGAATAAGGGGCCCCCAAAGATGTGGACAACCTAATCTCAAGAAACTGAATACATTACCTTACATTCAAAAGGAACTCTACAACTATGACTAAATAGGGACCTCCTTACATCTGCCCTGACTTACCTGGGTGAGCTGGATGTAATCACAGGGATCTTTACAAGAAGGAGCCAGGTCAGTGAGGAGGAAAGCTGCTATATGACTGTCTTTGAAGATGGGGGAAGGGGCCATGAACCCACAAATACAGATGGCCTCTAGAGACTAGAAACGGGCAGTTTAGTTTAGTCACTCAGTCATGTCTGACTCTATGTGTCCCCAAGGACTGCAGCACACCAGGCTTCCTTGAACATTACCAACTCCTGGAGCTTGCTCAAACTCTTGTCCATCAAGTCAGTGATGCCATCCAACCATCTCATCCTCTGTCATCCCCTTCTCCTCTCATCTTCGATCTTTCTCATCATCAGGGTCTTTTCCATTGAGTCAGTTTTTCACATCAGGCCCAAGTACTGGAGTTTCAGCTTCAGCATCAGTCCTTCCAATGAATATTCTGGACTGATTTCCTTTAGGATAGACTGGTTGGATCTCCTTGCAGTCCAAGGGACTCTCAAGAGTCTTCTCCAACACCACAGTTCAAAAGCATCAATTCTTCAGTGCTTAGTTATCTTTATAGTCCAACTCTCACATCTATACACGACTATTGGAAAAAACATAGCCTGGACTATGCGGACCTTTGTTGGCAAAGTAATGTCTTTGCTTTTAAGCATGTTGTCTGGGTTGGTCATAACTTTTCTTCCAAGGAGTAAGCATCTTTTAATTTCATGGCTGCAGGCACCATCTGCAGTGATTTTGGAACCCAAAAAAGTAGTCTGTCACTTTTTCCATTGTTTCTCCCTCTATTTGCCATGAAGTGATAGGACCAGATGTCATGATCTTAAGTTTTCTGAATGTTGAGTTTTAAGCCAACTTTTTCACTCTCCTCTTTCACTTTCGTCAAGCGTCTCTTTAGTTCTTCTTCGCTTTCTGCCATAAGGGTGGTGTCATCTGCATATCTGAGGTTATTGATATTTCTCCCAGCAATCCTGATTCCAGCTTGTGCTTACTCCTCCGGCCCAGCATTTCTCATGTAAGTTATGTACTCTGCATATAAGTTAAATAAGCAGGGTGACAATATACAACCTTGACATACTCCTTTCCTGATTTGGAACCAGTCTGTTGTTCCATGTCCAGTTCTAACTGTTGCTTCTTGACCTTCATACAGATTTCTCAGTAGGCAGGTCAGGTGGTCTGGTATTCCCACCTCTTTAAGAATTTTCCAGTTTGTTGTGATCCACAGTCAAAGGATTTGGCATAATCAATAAAACAGAAGTAGATATTTTTCTGGAACTCTCTTGCTTTTTCAATGATCCAACAGATGTTAACAATTTGATCTCTGGTTCCTCTGCCTTTTCTAAATCCAGCTTGAACATCTGGAAGTTCACAGTTCATGTACTGTTGAAGCCTGGCTTGGAAAATTTTCAGTATTACCTTGCTAGTGTATGAGATGAGTGCAACTGTGCAGCAGTTTGAACATTCTCTGGCATTGCCTTTGGACTGGAATGAAAACTGACCTTTTCCAGACCTGTGGCCACTGCTGCATTTTCCAAATTTGCCAGCATATTGAGTGCAGCACTTTCAGCGCATCATCTTTTAGGATTTGAAATAGCTCAAAAGGACAGGGAAAAAAATACTCTCTAGACTCTCCAGAAAGAACATAACCTTACAGACCCATTTTACATTTATGACCTCCAGAATTGAAAAATAAGAAATCTGTGCTATTTTAAGCCACTAAGTTTGTGATATTTTTTTCCAGTAGCAATCAGAAACTAATACAAAGGGTAGATAAAATGCAAAATTTCCACAGGTTAACAAATCCCCTTCCATAAAGTTTGCACTTTTTTGTACTTTTACAAGAAACGTGCCTATTTTTCAACTATGTCTCCAACAAAATGTGGTATCTAACTTTTGAAGTTTTGCCTGTAGAGTAGGTGAGAAATGATTTATCTCAATAGTTTTAGTTCTCCAGTGAGGCTGACATAGATGGTATCTTTTGCTGAAACTATCTGTTAAAATATTTTCTGCCTATCAACAAAGCAGAAACATACTCACTGACATAGAAAACAGACATGTAGCTGCCAAGGCATGGGGAGCGGGCAGAGAGATGAACTGGCAGTTTGGGGTTGTATGTGTATGTGTACTCAGTTCATGGACGACTCTTTGCAATCCCATGGGCTGTAGCCCACCACTCTCCTCTGTTCATGGAATTTTCCAGCCAAGAATACTGGAGTAGGTTGCCATTTCCTTCTCCAGGGAATCTTCCTAACCCAGGGAACGAACCCACATCTCCTGCACTAGCAGGCAGATTCTTAACCACTGTACTACCTGTGAAGTCCAGTTTGCAGTTAGTAGATACAAAAACGATTTCATATAGAATGGATGGATATGGTCCTACTGTATAATAGTACAGGGAACTATATCCAAAATCCCGGAAGGAACCCTAACAGAAAAGAATACAAAAAATAACATATATATATATGTATAACTGAGTCTCTTTGCTGTACAGCAGAAATTGACACACTGTAAATCAACTGCACTTCAATAAAAACTTTTAAAATGAAATAAAATCTTTCCTAAATTTTTCTCCTGTGTTATTACTTTGTTTTTAGTTTTTTCTTCTAAAAATTTCTATTTTATGGATCTTACTTCTTTATGAATTACAGATATTTTTCCCACTTGGTCATTTTTCTTTTTACATTGCTGATGATTATTTATTGTCATGCTTAAGTCTTTATTATTTGAATTTATTTTTACTTAATGTTCAAAGTTTTCCTCTTATATGTTTTGCATATTCAAAAAACTTCAGCATGGCCTGTTTTAGTATATCAATAATCTAATAAGACTGCTTCCTAATCTCAAGGGCCGAATGTAGTGGTTAACTTGTTTTTCGTTATTTCTGCACTGCTGCTGCTGCTAAGTCACTTCAGTCATATCCAACTCTGTGCGACCCCACAGACGCCAGCCCACCAGGCTCCCCTGTCACTGGGATTCTCCAGGCAAGAACACTGGAGTGGGTTGCCATCTCCTTCTCCAATGCAGGAAAGTGAAAAGTGAAAGTGAAGTCACTTAGTCATGTCCGACTCTTAGCAACCCCACGGACTGCAGCCCACCAGGCTCCTCTGTCCGTGGGATTTTCCAGGCAAGAGTACTGGAGTGGGATGCCATTCCCTTCTATTTCTGTACAGATATTTCAAATGGAGGAAAATTCCAGTGTGAGAAAGACACAGAAGATGGCAAAATAAAATTCTAGGTAATGCAACACAATTTTAGCAAACTTTACTGCTTTACTTAAATTCATGAAAATAATTTAAAAATCCATAAATTTGCTGAAAATTACAAATTATTACATGAATACATTTTTTATCCCACATGTATTCTTCTGAATTTCATTTTTGAGAAATCTATACCTGTGTTTATAGCAGGATAGTCTTTCTCTTAAAGTTTAAGCTATTTTTTTTACATTTTTTAATATTCTTTTCTACCATTGTTCATCACAGAATATTGAATACAGTTCCCTGTGCTATACATTAGGATCTTGTCATTTAAGGCATTCTTTTAATTAAAACGTATTAAGAACCATTTCTGGATACAATGAAGCAACAACATGTAACTGAGTTACTCCTAATTAGGATAGAAATTCAAGCAACTCAAAATATGGGAGCTAAATAACTTAGGTAATTTTGCACAAAAACTATTTTGTTTACAATTTAAACACTGTGTTTACTTTTTTAAAATTTTTTATTTATTTGGTTGCCCAAGGTCTTAGTTGCAGCAGGTGGGATTTAGCTCCCTGACCAGGGATTAAACCTGGGTCCCCTGCATCAGGAGTGCGGAGTCCCAACCACTGAACCACTAGGGAAGTTCCTTATGTTTCCTTTTCATACAAAGTTACTTTCAAATTTAAGGTTTCCAAAGAGTGTTGATATAGTTGTGGGGATTATTGAAATCATTTGCAAATGCTATTTGATGATAAAGTTATATAGCTACATATGAAAAAAAAAAAAAGCCCTTTTTATGGTTCTTGGGAGTAAGCCTATGTAAGCCTTTGCATTGGGGCCCAATTTTATTACAGTCTACTGAATGTTGGCCACCAGGCACTGAGACTAGTAAAGGGGGGCTTGACCCAGAACACAACAAGCTGCATCAAGCATCTCATCCACTCCTGTGACGTCAACGGCCATAAAGTGGCCTTGAAGTCTGTGACCGGCCCCCTTAGCAGATGCACACTTCCAGCTGCCTTCCTGACATTTCCATTAGGATATCCCAAAAGAACTAAAATGTGAATTTTGATGCCCCTAAGCTGAACGCATCATCTCTTCCTCCAAAATCCACAGCTCCTTCTGAATTCTGTTGCAATCCGTGATCATTCTTTCATCTTTTGTCTCATCAATTTTATCTTGCACTGTTTTGCTTTTTCACACTAAATTAGCTGTCAAGCACTTTTTATTTGAAGTATAATTTACAATGTTGTGTTAGCTTCGGCATACAGCAAAGTGATTCAGATATATGTATATATAATTTGTAACCTCATCAGATCAGATCAGATCAGTCGCTCAGTCGTGTCTGACTCTTTGCGACCCCATGAACTGCAGCACGCCAGGCCTCCCTGTCCATCACCAGCTCTTGGAGGTCACTCAGACTCACATCCATCGAGTCAGTGATGCCATCCAGCCATCTCATCCTCTGTCGTCCCCTTCTCCTCCTGCCCCCAATCCCTCCCAGCATCAGTCTTCTCCAATGAGTCAACTCTTCGCATGAGGTGGCCAAAATACTGGAGTTCCTCTGTGCTATACAGTAGGTTCTTGTTCGTCTATTTTATATGGTAGTCATGTGTATCTTTTAATTCCAAATTCCTAATTTATCCCTTTCCCCTCTTTCCTCTTTGGTAACCATTAAGTTTGTTTTCTATGTCTGTGATTTTTGAATCTTCCTATGAAATACATTTCAAAAGCGTAACAGCTTACAATTATCACTATTTCTACAATATTTTAAAGTATTTTAATTGTGAATTATTTGAAACATATATAAAGTATCAGAAAGTTAAATGATACCTAAAGATATTACCATTTTGTATATTTGACTCAAATCATCTTTTGTTAAAAAAGGAAAGAATGTTACAGATTTTTTTGCCCATGCTGATTGAACCCATACCCCCTGCACTGAAAGTGCAGAGTCTTAACCACTGGACCACCAGGGAAGTTCCCACAACTGAAGTCTTACCTTACCTGTATACACTTTATCTCCACAGAGATAACCACTAAGGTTTTTACTGGAGTATGCTGCTGCTGCTGCTAAGTCGCTTCAGTTGTGTCCGACTCTGTGCGACCCCATAGATGGCAGCTCACCAGGCTCCCCCGTCCCTGGGATTCTCCAGGCAAGAACACTGGAGTGGGTTGCCATTTCCTTCTCCAATGCATGAAAGTGAAAAGAGAAAGTGAAGTCGCTCAGTCGTGACCAACTGGTAGCGATCCCATGGAATGCAGCCCACCAGGCTCCTCAGTCCATGAGATTTTCCAGGCAAGAATACTGGAGTGGCTTGCCACTGCCTTCTCGGTTAGTTGACTTCAAATGGGGTTGTAGTTTCAGCTGTACAGCAACTTGAATCAGTTATAAATATACATATATTTACTCGTTTAAAAAATTTTTTTTCTCTTTTTAAAATTCTTTTCCCGTGTAGATCATTATAGAATTATCGAAAAGAGCTCCTGGTGCTATACAGTAGGTCCTTATTAATTATCTATTTTATATATAGTAGTGTATATAAGTCAATCCCAATCTTGCAGTTTATCCCCTCACCCTGCCTCCCCACTGGTAACCGTAAGTTTAACCACTATCTTAAAGCTTTGTGTATTCTCCTCATGCATTTTTTGGCTTTCACATGTTCACTATCACGTTCTAAAAATTATGAATAATATACTGCATGTATCATTCTAAAACCTACTTTTTTCACATATCTGAGATTCATGTTGATCATATACATGCACTTCATTTATTTTAAATGCTGTATAGTGGCCCCTTGTACGAACAAACCACAGTTTATGTTCTCATTTTCCTATTGATTTACGGGATATTTCCTGTATACGCTATTACAAATAGTGATGTAATGAAATCCTTGAACATGTCTCCTTGCACATTTGTAGAAAAATTTCTTTAAAGCAGAAACATTTGTACCAGAACTTAGCTAGAACTTAAGTCATATGGCCACATCCACCTGCAAGAGAGAATGAGAAATGCAGTCTTTACTCTAGATGGCCATGTACCCAACAAAAAATTAGGGCTTCCATTTCCAAGGAAGAAGGAAAAAACAGATATTGGTATTGCGGAAAGCAACTAACAACCAACACCTGCTGCCATTTTAAGTATTTCCAAATCTCTTAGAAAACTTCAAAGAGGTCATTCCAATTTATATCCCCATCAACAATGAGTAAGAGTTCCAATTTCCCCACATGTTCTCCAATAACTTTGACTATCAAATATATTAATTTACCAATCTGACTGATGTAAAAACAGTATCTCCCTGTTGTTTCAATTTGCATTTCCTTGATTACTATCAAGTATAAACATTATTAACCATTCTAGTTTCCCATTTTTTGAAATGACTATTTCATCATTTTTCTAGTTGGTTACCTACAAATTTAAAAAAATTCGGCTGCACTGGGCCTTCGCTGCTGCAGTAGGGCTTCTCACTGCAGTGGTTTCTCTTATTACAGAGCATGGGGTCTAAGGTGCACGGGCTCAGTAGTTGCCGTGCACAGGCTTGGCTGCCCCCAGCATGTAGAAACTTCCCAGACAAGGGATTGAACCTATGTCCCTGCATTGGCAGGAGGATTCCTAACCACTGGAGCACCATGGAGGTCCACCTACACATCTTTTACTGCAGGAATCTATATGTATTCTTGATACTGATTTGCTTTAAAAATAATTTCAACCAGTCTTTGGTGTGAGTATTCCATTTTTAGATGGTTATCTTCTATTATGAGAAAATTTGAACTTTAAGGTAGCTACTGCAGAGACTGCAAGTTGTCCACCAAAATGCACTCTCTCTCTCTTCCACAATGACAGTGAGGGCCAGATATGTCTACTCAGTTAAGCTGTATTTCCCAGCCTCCCCTGCAGCTTGGTGACTAAGTTCCCAACACTGGAAGGTACCTGGTAGTAATGTATCTGCTAAGGCACGTTTTTGATCACTTGTCTCTTAACTTCCTTGACATTGTCATGTTGAAGTTAAAATCTAAACCAACACTGCAAGATATATGTTGAGCTACCCAACTAGTCTAGGTCTCCATGAGGGCTTCATAGAGCAAAGCCTATATACCTACCCTGAACTAGTACATCAAAGAGAAATTAATTTGTCTTATTTGCTGCTGCATTTGGGGTATCTTTTTCTTAACAGATACCTGGCCAAATATGCCAAATATGTTTAAGAAGGATTTCTTAGATAACAAACCATAACAAATCAATGTGCTATGCTGTGCTTAGTCGCTCAGTTGTACCCAGCTCTTTGTGCTCCCGTGGACTGTAGCCCGCCAGGCTCCTCTGTCCAGGGGCTTTTCCAGGCAAGACTACTGGAGCGGGTTGCCATGCTTTCCTCCAGAGGATCTTCCCAACCCAGGGGGATCGAACCCAGGTCTCCCTCATTGCAGGAGGATTCTTTACCAACTGAGCCACCAAGGAAGCCCAACAAACCAACAGCAATTATTTTAGGCTGATTATTCTTTGTATATAATATAAAAAGTTCCTCTTAAGGAACTTTATAAAGTTCCTTTTTATAAATAGGAAAAATTCTTCCCGAGTTTTAAAAATAAATTTTAAGTTTTATTTCACAAATACAGGGTTTCATACTGAAATATGGTTTGTGAATAGGTGAGGGTGAGGTAAGGATTTATAGTTTTATATGAGATTGGCCGATTGTTTCAGCACTGCTTATTGAATCATCCCACTGATTTATAATCACCTCTGTTATTTACCAAATTACCAGAGACACATGACGATCTTCTGTTCCATTGATCTGTGCTTATAACTTTGTGCCACTGTCACACTGCTATGATTACTAAAACTTTATACAAAATCTTAATAGTCAAGTAGACAAATCCCTCATTGTTTTTCAAACTTATCCTGGCAATTCTAGACATTTTACTCTTCCATTTAAATTTTAACATTCATCTATCAAATTATACACACACATGCACATATACAACTATTAGGATTTATGATACAGATGCACTGAATTCATTAACTGAGTAAGAAATTACATCATTACAAAACTGAGTCTTCCCACTCATGAGCATGTTGCATCTCTGTATTACATACTTCTTTATAATTTTCTCCATAAAGATCTTCAACATCTTTTGTTAGATATATTCCAAGGCCCCTTAGGTTTTGGGCCATTTCATATGGCATTTTTTTTTAACTGCATGTTCAACTTTGTCTGTTGTTGGCATGTGGGAATACTGTCAGTCTTTTTAATACTTGGATTTAATACTTTGGACTTCCCTGGTGGCTCAGATGGTAAAGTGTCTGCCTACAATGCAGGAGACCCAGATTCAATCCCTGGGTAGGGGAGATCTTCTGGAGAAGGAAATGGCAACCCTCTCCAATGTTCTTGCCTGGAAAATCCCATGGACGGAGGAGCCAGGTTGGCCACAGTCCATGGGGTCGCAAAAGTCAGAGCAACTTCAACGACTGAGCAACTTCACTTTCTTCTTTTCTTTAATACTTAGCCTATAATCTACAATTTTTCAAAATTCTCATTAATTTTAATGTTTTTGGTTTTTGTTCTTGACACACCACTCAGCTTGCGTGGAATCTTAGTTTCCAGATCAGGCATTGAAACTTGCGCCCTCAGCAGTGAAAGCACAGAATTCCTAACCACTGGACCACAAGGGATTCCCCTAATGTTTTGGTCTTATTAGATATTCTATGTAGGTAATCATGGTGAATAATAACAACTTTAATTTTCTTTTTTAGTCTTCATGTTTTTCATTCCTTTTGCTTTTCTTATTGCCCTGGATAGACTCTTCAGTAAAATATGGAACAGAATTTAGATAAGCATCCTAGTCTTGTTCCTGACTTAAAGAGGAACACCTTCTAATGCTTCTTTGTCATGTTATCAGAATTCTTTAATTGTTCCTACTTAGTAAACTTATGCGTATGTTTTAAATTTCATTAAAACTTTTTTCTGAATCTTTTAAGATGATTACATCATTTTATTCCTCTAATATTTGTGGTAGATTACATCCTTCAATTTTTTATTGGAAGACCATCCTTGAATTCCTGCAATAAATCCTCTTTACCCAAGATAGTGGTTTTTAGACATGACACATTCGATCTGGTCATGCTTTATTTAGGATTTTTCCATTATAAACAACATGAAACCAGACCATAATTCTTATAATCCCTGTTAAATTTTACTACCCTCATCAAATGAGTTGGGAAACTTGCCTTATTTTTTAAATTTTTATTAAAGCTGCTGGCATAAAATAGGAGTTTCCTGTTCCTTGAAAGTTAAAAGTCATCATGAGCCTTTAAAGGTTTAAAAGCATCATCAGCCTGGTGTGTTCCACTATGGTGCAGGCATGCATGCTAAGTCATTTCAGTCATGTCTGACTCTTTAGCCTACCAGGCTCCTCTGTCCATGGGAATCTCCAGCCAAGAATACTGGAGTGGGTTGCTGTGCCCTCCTTCAGGGGATCTTCCCAACCCAGGGATGGAACTCAAGTCTCTTATATCTCCTACAATGGCTGGTAAGTTCTTTACCAGGAGCGCCACCTGGGAACCACCCCTACCATCCACTATGGAAATTTTTTAAGTAAATAATTACATTTAATAGTTGTATGCTCATTTAGGTTTTCTCTTTCTTCTTAAAGCAATGAATCAGATAAAGAATAAATGAGGCTCCAGTATCATGTTGAACAGAACTGGTGAGAACTGACATCATTACCTTGTTTCCAATTTCAAGGGGGAAGGTATTCAGTCTTTTCCTTTGAGTATTATACTAACTGCGGTTTTTTTATAATTTTTAAAATGTGTAATTATTATGGCTGTGCTGGGTCTTTGTTGCTGCACAGGCTTTTCTCTAGTCGCAGCAAGCGGGGGTTACTCTTCATTGCACTGCACAGGCTTCTTATTGCAGTGGCTTCTTTTGTTGCCGACCACAGGCACCGAGCTTCAGTAGTTGCGACACGTGGGCTCAACAGCTGCGGTTCCCAGGCTCTAGAGCACAGGCTCAACAGTTGCAGCCAAAGTCTGAGTTGTTCCCCGGCACATGGGATCTTCCTCGATCAGGGATAGAACTTAAGTATCCTGTGTTGGTGGGCGGTGGAGTCTTTAACCCTGAGCCACCGCGAAAGCCCCTAGCTGTGGTTTTTTTTTTTATAGCTGTCTTTATCTAGTTGATTGGAGAAGGAAATGGCAACCCACTCCAGTGTTCTTGCCTGGAGAATCCCAGGGATGGCGGAGCCTGGTGGGCTGCCGTCTATGGGGTCACACAGAGTCGGACATGACTGAAACAACTTAGCAGCAGAATCTAGTTGAGAAAGATGCCTCCTAAATTTACTGAGAGTGTGTATCATGAACTACTCATAATTATTTTCTACACTATATTCTCTCCGTTGTGTTCCCATGATGTTTTAAACACCCAACACTAGTCAGTATCATTAATATTTTATGCATGCAATAACTGTTTTAGTGTTCCCACATATTGATCATCAACTTCTTTATGCACCATTTCTTCTTGCCATCTACTCTTATCCTTTGAGGTTTAACAGACTCCTTCTTCCTGTACCTCTTACAACTTTTATTATGATTATCCAAGATGAGTGGTAAATTTCCACACTTTTTTGTCTAAAAGTATTTTTTTAAGCCCACACTTTTAAATAAGAGCTTCGCTGGGTATATGGCATTCTGAGATATAGCTATTTTCTCTTGGACCTCTCAAAATATTATTCCTTTAGCTTCAGATGTGTCTTGTTAATGTTGAAAAGTATGCTGTTAACTTAAATGCTGTTTCTTTGTATATAATCTTTTACAGTTTCTGATGTTATCTTGCTCATCTTTGAAGACTCTAAAAGAATTTATTGGCATTTAAGGTACATGCTATACTTTATAGTATTCAGTCATTCCCCGTGCTTTAGTATTCAGATCAGATCAGATCAGTCGCTCAGTCGTGTCCGACTCTTTGCGACCCCATGAACTGCAGCACGCCAGGCCTCCCTATCCATCACCAGCTCTCGGAGGTCACTCAGACTCACATCATCAAGTCAGTGATGCCATCCAGCCATCTCATCCTCTGTCGATCCCTTCTCCTCCTGCCCCCAATCCCTCCCAACATCAGAGTCTTCTCCAATGAGTCAACTCTTCGCATGAGGTGGCCAAAGTACTGGAGTTTCAGCCCCAGCATCATTCCTTCCAAAGAAATCCCAGGGCTGATCTCCTTCAGAATGGACCGGTTGGATCTCCTTGCAGTCCAAGGGACTCTCAAGAGTCTTCTCCAACACCACAGTTCAAAAGCATCAATTCTTCGGTGCTCAGCCTTCTTCACAGTTCAGCTCTCACATCCATACATGACCACAGGAAAGACCATAGCCTTGACTAGGCGAACCTTTGTTGGCAAAGTGATGTCTCTGCTTTTGAATATGCTATCTAGATTGGTCATAACTTTCCTTCCAAGGAGTAAGCGTCTTTTAATTTCATGGCTGCAGTCACCATCTGCAGTGATTTTGGAGCCCAGAAAAATAAAGTCTGACACTGTTTTCACTGTTTCTCCATCTATTTCCCATGTAGTGATGGGACCAGATGCCATGATCTTCGTTTTCTGAATGTTGAGCTTTAAGCCAACCTTTTCACTCTCCACTTTCACTTTCATCAAGAGGCTTTTGAGTTCCTCTTCACTTTCTGCCATAAGGGTGGTATCATCTGCATATCTGAGGTTATTGATATTTCTCCCGGCAATCTTGATTCCAGCTTGTGTTTCTTCCAGTCCAGCATTTCTCATGATGTACTCTGCATATAAGTTAAATAAACATGGTGACAATATACAGCCTTGACGTACTCAAGACCAGGAGCTGACTGTGGCTCGGACCATGAACTCCTTATTGCCAAATTCAGACTTAAATTGAAGAAAGTAGGGAAAACCACTAGAAGACTCAGGTATGACCTAAATCAAATCCCTTATGATTATACAGTGGAAGTGAGAAATAGATTTAAGGGCCTAGATCTGATAGATAGAGTGCCTGATGAACTATGGAATGAGGTTCGTGACACTGTACAGGAGACAGGGATCAAGACCATCCCCATGGAAAGGAAATGCAAAAAAGCAAAATGGCTGTCTGGGGAGGCCTTGCAGATAGCTGTGAAAAGAAGAGAAACGAAAAGCAAAGGAGAAAGGAAAGATATAAACATCTGAATGCAGAGTTCCAAAGAATAGCAAGAAGAGATAAGAAAGCCTTCTTCAGCGATCAATGCAAAGAAATAGAGGAAAACAACAGAATGGGAAAGACTAGGGATCTCTTCAAGAAAATCAGAGATACCAAAGGAACATTTCATGCAAAAATGGGCTTGATAAAGGACAGAAATGGTATGGACCTAACGGAAGCAGAAGATATTAAGAAGAGGTGGCAAGAATACACAGAAGAACTGTACAAAAAAGAGCTTCACGACCCAGATAATCACGATGGTGTGATCACTGGCCTAGAGCCAGACATCCTGGAATGTGAAGTCAAGTGGGCCTTAGAAAGCATCACTATGAACAAAGCTAGTGGAGGTGATGGAATTCCAGTGGAGCTCTTCCAAATCCTGAAAGATGATGCTGTGAAAGTGCTGCACTCAATATGCCAGCAAATTGGGAAAACTCAGCAGTGGCCACAAGATTGGAAAAGGTCAGTTTTCATCCCAATCGCAAAGAAAGGCAATGCCAAAGAGTGCTCAAACTACCGCACAATTGCACTCATCTCACACGCTAGTAAAGTAATGCTCAAAATTCTCCAAGCCAGGCTTTAGCAATATGTGAACCGTGAACTTCGTGATGTTCAAGCTGGATTTAGAAAAGGCAGAGAGAGCAGGCGGCAGCTGCCAGGGAAACCGAGGCGCGGGAGCTATAGCCCGCTGACAGGCAGGCCCAGGGGTCGTCTCTGCGCCCGGCAAAAGCAGGAGGCCCGAGCGTCCTTGTTGCCTGGGCCGAGGGTCCTGCCCGGTCCGGCAGCCTCGCTGGGACCTGGGCCTTTCTCTAAGCCCGCCAGGGGCGCCGCCCTGAGGGGGCTGCAGAGTTGGGGGGCAGGCGCAGCTGACTGGAGACGGGGCGCTGGACTGGGCAAGGGGAGAGGGTTCCCGCGTTCTCGGGAGGTGCCCTAGGCCAGGGACCAGGAGTCCTCACCTCCGGACTGAGGCAGGGGTTTCTGGGGGCTAGGAGGGCGCGTCGCCCTCTGCCCCCGCCGGCACCCTGGCCATGACGGGCAAATCGGTGAAGGACGTGGATCGGTACCAGGCGGTCCTGGCCAACCTGCTGCTGGAGGAGGATAACAAGTTTTGCGCGGACTGCCAGTCTAAAGGGCCACGATGGGCCTCCTGGAACATTGGTGTGTTCATCTGCATTCGATGTGCTGGAATCCACAGGAATCTCGGGGTGCACATATCCAGGGTAAAATCGGTTAACCTTGACCAGTGGACTCAAGAACAGATCCAGTGCATGCAAGAGATGGGGAATGGAAAGGCAAACCGACTTTATGAAGCCTACCTGCCTGAGACCTTTCGGCGACCTCAAATAGACCACTTCTTGCAGTGCGGTCGAGGGATTTATTCGAGATAAATATGAGAAGAAGAAATACATGGACCGAAGTCTGGACATCAATGCCTTTAGGAAAGAAAAAGATAACAAGTGGAAAAGAGGGAGCGAACCAGCTCCAGAGAAAAAAATGGAACCTGTTGTTTTTGAGAAAGTGAAAATGCCACAGAAAAAAGAAGATCCACAGCTACCTCGGAAAACCTCCCCGAAATCCAAAGCTCCTGTGGTGGATCTCTTGGGCTTTGATGCTCCTGTATCCTGCTCCGTTGCAAATGGTAAGACAAGTAATACCCTAGAGAAGGATTTAGATCTTCTGGCCTCTGTTTCATCTCCCTCTTCTTCGGTTTCCAGAAAGGTTGTAGGTTCCATGCCAACCCCAGGGAGTGCTGGCTCAGTTCCGGAAAACCTGAACCTGTTTCCAGAGCCAGGGAGCAAATCAGAAGAAACAAGCAAGAAGCAGCTGTCTAAAGACTCCATCCTGTCGCTGTATGGATCCCAGACGCCTCAGATGCCCACCCAAGCAATGTTCATGGCTCCTGCTCAGATGGCGTATCCCACTGCCTACCCCAGCTTCCCTGGGGTTACACCTCCTAACAGCCTAATGGGGAGCATGATGCCCCCACCAGTAGGCATGGTAGCTCAGCCAGGAGCTTCTGGGATGGTTGCCCCAATGGCCATGCCCGCAGGCTATATGGGAGGCATGCAGGCCTCCATGATGGGTGTGCCAAACGGAATGATGACCACCCAGCAGGCCAGCTACATGGCAGGCATGGCAGCTATGCCCCAGACGATGTATGGGGTTCAGCCAGCTCAGCAGCTGCAGTGGAACCTAACTCAGATGACCCAGCAGATGGCCGGGATGAACTTCTGTGGCACCAACGGCATGCTGAGCTATGGACAGTCCATGAACGGCGGGAACGGACAGGCAGCAAATCAGACGCTCAGCCCTCAGATGTGGAAATAGGAACAGCGCACCTGGATGACTACCACTCTACCCGCCGCCCCCTCTCCTTGTGTTTCCTCTTTTCCCAGCCCCCTCTCCACCTTCTCTCTGTTTGGTTTAGAAGTCGCTCAATCCGGGTCACTTAGGACTTGGCATCCTGCCTAGCCCAACTGCATCCCAAACCTGCAGACCTCTCTGTGGCTTTCTGTCGTACCTGTCCCCCAGCTGTCCTGATGCTCTCCCCAGCCTCAGCCGGGTTCTCTCCTGGCAGCCGCACCTTAGGACTGTTGGCAGAAGGCACTTAGACTGCAGGATAGATGTGCACACCTTTGAGCACCTTTCCACAAGGTGAAACTTCCTGTCAGACTCAGAAAGGTCTGTAGGGGTTGTATTTTAGGCAGAGAGGGGAGAGTTTAGAGGTCCTTCTATATGTGTTGATAAATTATTGGGTTGACCAAAAGAACCTTTTGGCGAACCCAGTATTTCCATAGGTTTAAATTTTGGGAGTGAGAAAGGAGGCATCATACTCCCCTGATTTATGGAAATTAAGGAAGTACTGAAATTGAATTAAATGCTCCTGGAGTCTTAGAGCGGTTTGGCCCCAGCCCTGGGGCGAGGATGAGCAAAATATGACTCTACTTCACACTGAATTGTTTCCTGGATCTGGGACTTCAGGAGTTGCTGCTTCGGTCAGCCTTTCTTAGCACCAAAGACACTTCAAAGGTCCCACACAAAGACACACACCCTGTTTCCTGACTTCATCCGGTAGGATCTGGCTTTGTGGCTGGAGGACCAGCCCCTCCAGTGGGAATGCAGAGCTTAATGTGTGTACTGCTTGTGTGTGTGGATTCCACCTCCCACTCTTTCCCCGTCTGCGCTGGGTATTTTTGTTTTTGTTTTTTAGTTTTAGGTTTACAACAGAGAGGAGTTAATTTATCAACAGCCTAAAACTGTTGCCAGTTTTTCTTTAGTTAAAAAATTTTAAATCTCATCGGTAGCTCCCTTCCTCCTCTCCCCTCTCTGACCTGCCAGTTGCTGTTTCGTATTGGTGTGTCCAGGCTGCCCTGTGCCCCCATCTGTCCAGGTGTATGAGGCAGAGCGCCTGGGCAGCCTTCCTCTCAGTCATCGTTCACCCCACTTGAAAATTCAAACAAGAAGACGTTGCTTAAAAGATTCCATCTGTGGGAACCACAGCTCCTGGTTGCCTTTCTCCTGTGTATGTGTAAGTTCCTCAATAAACATTGCAGGGACGCACCACTCAAAAAAAAAAAAAAAAAAAAAAAAGGCAGAGGAACCAGAGATCAAATTGCCAACATCCGCTGGATCATGGAAAAAGCAAGAGAGTTCCAGAAAAACATCTATTTCTGCTTTATTGACTATGCCAAAGCCTTTGACTGTGTAGATCACAATAAACTGTGGAAAATTCTGAGAGAGATGGGAATCCCAGACCACCTGATCTGCCTCTTGAGAAATCTGTATGCAGGTCAGGAAGCAACAGTTAGAACTGGTCATGGAACAACAGACTGGTTCCAAATAGGAAAAGGAGTACGTCAAGGCTTTAGTATTACTTACCTCCTATTGTTTAGGGCTTTCCTCATAGCTCAGTTGGTAAAGAATCTGCCTGCAATGCAGGAGACCCAGATTCAATTCCTGGGTTGGGAAGATCCCCTGGAGAAATGGCAACCCACACCAGTATTCTTGCTTGGAGAATCCCATGGACAGAGGAGCCTGGCAGGCTACAGTCCATGGGGTCACAAAGTCAAACACGACTTAGTGACTAAACCACCACCACTACCCTGTATTGTTTAGTCATTTTACACAATTGCTTTGACTTCCCCATTAGAGAGCAAACTACCTGATGGTGTATAAAAGGCTGTGCATCTTTTCCTATGAAGAAGCACCATGCTCTCTTGTGGAATGGGGAGTGGCACAACTGAAAAAAAAAAAAAAAAAAAAGACAGATCAAAATGCCTTATCTGAGTTAGTAACAAAGGCCTGTTTCAGGGAATGCCTAGATATCAATTTGTTGACAACTGGCTAATGTTTAAGTACAAACAGCAAGTGAGTACATTATCTATGTATTGACCATTCTGTGCACAATTTATTGTTTGGCTTTCAACGGATGACTGGCATTCTTACTAAAAATTGTTTAAACATCAAAAAAGTATTCACTAAGTTCAGCAAAGTTTTCATCTGCCAATATGGTCATTTACAGTGTGTATATAGATCTGCCTCTGAGTGAATAGTTGGGGAATAGTCCCAACTATTTCCTAAATGTGCAGTCTAAGCTGCTTTCATCACTGGCATTCAAATACAGCTGAGCAATTTTTGAAAGAACAGGAAAACCACCACTAGAAATCTATTTACATGGAAGACTAAGAAGACTCCTGGAAGTAAACTTATTATCTTGAGCAAAGAGAAGATTAGGTAGCTTGATCTTGAAACAAAGTCTTGGTGCTCAGAGGAGATGAGTAATTGTGAATGTACCACAGTTCTTGAGACTGGTCAGGTTTCTTAGCTCAGACTACTGTGGATTCAAATCTAGCTTCTAAGGAGACAGAAGGCTGTAAACACAAAGGGGAAATACCTTTTTCTATTAAAACCATTGACAGAACACACTGCAGACCACTCTGGAACCCTCTGACAGAGTGTATCACAGATAATCAACAATGAACACTGCAGAGGACTGGCCTCTCCACATTGCCAGTGCATTCCTCACCAACTGTATCCCAAAGAATGTACACAGAAGAGCCTGACAAGACAGGCAACACCCAGCAAAACTAGCAACCAAAATGCATGAAAAATCCCACAGGAGGTAAATCATCAGAGAGCTGAGAGAAAACATAGAATACTTTCAGCTACTATATCTGGCAGCTTACCAGGTTTGTTATTGAAAATACTTACAGTACCTCTTGAGCACCCTAGAAACATTTGGATGGAATTTTACCAGGTGCATACAGCACAAGGAGCAGGGAGAACTTAACAGTAAGGTCAGACACAACTGAAGTGACTTAGCGTGCATGCATGCAACTCAAGCGCAAAGCCTCAAATTGAGAATGTTAAGAGACTACTATTCAGGAAAGTCAATTTGTAACCTATTCCTCAAATTTGCAATGCAGTTGATTTTTCTGAATGACACTCACAATGATATGATATTTTAAAATGAAGACACTTCTGATTTCATGAAAACATTTGACTATTTTAATAACTAAAAATGCCTACTCTTTCCTGCTGCTTACACATTTTAACAGCTAGAACCCCTTCATGTGTGACAGCCTTGTCATCACGCAGGGGTTTGCATGACTCAATGAATCTATGAGCCATGCCCTGCAGGACCACCCAGGCGGACAGGTCATAATGGAGAGTTATGGCAAAACGTGGTCCACTGGAGAAGAGAAAAGCAAACCACTCCAGTAGCCTTGCCCAGGACTCCATGAACAGTATGAAAAGGCAGAAAGATATGACTCTGGGAGCAAACTTCGGGAGATAATGAAGGACAGGGAAGCCTGGCAGGCTGCAGTCCATGGGGTCACAAAGAGTTAGATACAACTTACAACAGCTAGAAACAGAAGGCCCAAGAAATCTTTCACTGAACGACAACCAAGATGAAAAATGTCATCCAAGGAACCAAAGTACACAAGTTAACTCTAAAGTGAAATCCAATTTCAAAATGATATTTTTCATTTTACTATAAAATGATCCATTGGACTTACCTTCCTCAGAGATTCTCAGATTGTGTTAGGGCAACACCTTTTTCCAGGTTTCCTAGGTAAGAGAATGAATACAAAAACTGAAATGATTTACTAGCCCCTATCTCAAGTTAAAGCCCAGATCTCATCTCTCCTACCGGTTTTTTTTGTGGGTTTTTTTTTTTTTTTTTTTCAAGAAGCAGCACTTTCTTTCCAACTGAGAGGGTGGGGGGAGGGTGTCATAGAAAAATGTTAGAGCAGCAGAAACTTTGAATAGGAGGAGGCTGAGAGAAAACAGAAAAGGTGACTCCAAAATACTGCATTGAGTATTAACCCTGAACCAAACATACTCTGCAGAGCATCTGAACTTTTCTTTCGTGGAGGAGACAAAAGCACTTCTTGACGAGATTGAGCACAGACTCAAAGGGAGCAGGCTAAGAAAGGGAGAGGGCTCCAGGAGGTGCCCAGTCATCTCCGAACAGTTTCCTTTCTACAATCCCGCAGCCAAAAATAACCCAACTCAAGTGAAACGTAGCTGCGCCAAGTACTTCAGGTATCAGTGAAATTTCCTCCCCTTTATGAATTTGTATTATTTATAAGACACTTGACACATGTTTAAACACTTAACATAGCTCTTCTGTTTCAGGAAATATGGCTTGTTCAACTGAGGGGAGGAAAAAAGCATATAATGAGGGAGTTAACAAGGGCTGACATTTTTTTTTACAACATTCTTTAAAAACTGCAAAACCTCTTTAAACACCAGGAACAGCTTAAATAATTCACTCTAGGCCTGCGGGGCCCATGAGGACGGTTCCCTCTCAGGCCACGTTCTCCCCCAGGTTTCGGCCCGGACGGTGGCCCCGATGGGCAGCCCGGGGCGGACATGTGTGGCCTTGGGGCCTCCTGGCCGCCTTCCCCGCACACCCCACAACCCCGGCGTTAAGGGACCACTGTGCCTCAGGACGCCATGGAGAGGTCGACCCCGGAAGATGGGCCCGCGCCCTTTGACCTTGGACGCACAGCACGCCGGGAGCAGGCGGAAGTGGGCCGCGAGCGGCCAGTCGCGGCCTGGACGGAGGAGGGGGCGTTCCAGGGTCGGCTGAGGGAGGCAAACGGTACCTGAGGTGCTCTGTCGCCGGCCTCACCCTGGGGACCGTTCTACCCCTGTGGAGGCCCCGGGAGGCCATGGCCCTGGGCCTTCAGTTCCCCTCGGCTTCCCCCTCAGCGGGCGGAAAAGGGCGCCCCACGGAGGAAGGGAGGCCCTGCGGCCGCCTGTCGGCCGGCTCGGCGGACCCCTGGCCTTGGTGGCCGCCGTGGTGCGCGGGGAAGGTGGACGCGAGCTGCGTCTTCCCGAGTCCCAGCGCGCCCGGAGCCGGGAGCTGGGAAGCGGGGCCTGCGGACCCGGCCAGAAGGAAGGAGGGTGAACCGCGGCCGCCGAGCGCCGCCCGGACTGCGCCGGCTGCGGGGGCGGAGGGGCGCACCTGCCTCCCGCCCACCTGGGCCCCGGGGCTGCCGCCGCCGCTCGCGGGCAGTCCTCGCGGAGGTCGCGGGGGCCTGAACCCGGAGCCTCGCAGTCCTCGAGTGCTGCCCTGCCTGGGGTGGAGGGCGACCCGGGTACCCTCGACTCCCTCTCTCGGCTCCCCAGGGCCGACAGAGTTGGACGCTGTCAAGGAGGGAATCTCAATACAGTAATTCCTCCTGCTTTGCTCGCAGAGTTGAAAGCCCCGGAGGCCGTCGGTTCTGCAAAGAGGAGCAGTCGGGCGCGGGCGAGCAAGCAGCTGATGAAAATAATTGTCCTCGCACACAACCCTGCGCCCAGGGGCGCGTGCGCGCGCGCACACACACACACACACACACACACACACACACACAACTTGCCTCATCTACACGCCCAACCTTAGTATTCTAGGCATGTGGTTTTCAAAAACTTGCTTGACACAATAACAAAGACATTTAAATGCCAGGACGCAGACTTCACTTTTTAACCTGCTGAGAGGAGCTACTTTCAAAGCTTCCCCACCGCGAATAAACTGACAAAAAATATGGGGTGCACTTATAAATTAAACACCTTACCCTCAAAGCAATGTGCGTTAATCAGGTTTCTAAGGCAATAGCCATCTCTGTCTTTTCCTATTCACCCAGATAATGCCCCAAGAAGGAACCCCTTTACACAAGAGAGAGCTGGGGGGGGGGGAAATGAATTATACCCATTGCTAGTAAAAATCATCTTAAATCAATAGAGCACCACTTGAACTTGAGTTTCCATTGTTTCACTGAATCATCAATGTTTTTAATTAAACAGCTACCCTTTCTGTTAAAACATTACATAAAAGGGTTAGGTTTCTACTTTTGTCGAGGCAGCTGGCGTTTGTTGGCTGTTGTGTTTGAGCAACAGACTGTTCAATAGAAGCAAGAAATAGCTCAACGCGCTCTTAATAGACCTGTTTCAACAATGTACCTTGAAAAGGAATACATTGTGTTATTGTGTTAGTTTGCTACAAACCTATTAAAAGAAAAATAGCATCCATCAGGTCTAACAAAACGCATTTGTATTATCCGTACTTATCTGCTTCAAATACGCTTCTTGGCACTATGTCTAGAATTCAACTAGATCATCAAGAGCTGGACAGAAGAACACATACCAGTTAGGTAATGACACACAGGGCTAAAAATAATAATAAAGGAAGGTATAAGCAGACGGCAATCGCCACTTTTTATCACGAGAAATAGAGGCAGACCTACTTCAATTGAAAATATATTGCAAAAGCATGGAATCCTATGACAAAAACAATTTTTAAAATATTTCTAGCGTGGGAATATTGATTCAAATCCCATATTTGGAACGAATCTGATACACTTTCGATAGCAATTTGTTTCAGAGGAGGATTCAGGGCAGAAGCGATGCATTTTTAAAGCAGAGTTAAATAGCGCAAAGCGCCGGGTTCTTCAGGGAAATGCGTGAAACAAACAAATCGAAAGCAAGGGTTCCAGCCAAGAGGTTGGGGAACAACGCTGTCTGGCAGTAAGAAACGAAGTGCTTCTGGAAAATGCTCTCTTTAAAATGATTTTTAACTTGGGTTATTGCATTTTAAACACAAAATGAAACTTGAAGCAAAGAAACAAGCGGCTTAGCGGCTATGAGACAAGACACCGTGTTGTGTTTCAGGAAGGGCTGCCACTTGGACCACAAATCTTAGGAAAACAGAGCGGCAAATGATGAAGCAAATGAGATCCGCTTAGCAGAAAAGACACCCAAAGTAGCATCTGTCAGAGGGAGACATCTTTTCTTCCAGGAAAGGCAATCGATTCAGTTTCCAACCTCAGAGTGCCCAACATTTCACTTTCAAGTGCAAAATTGTTAAGGGCATGAGAGAATAGTACACTGTCTACAATTGAACTCAGTTGTCCACAGAAGAGAACCTACACAGATTACAATAGCATGCTATGCAAGATGTCTGTGTTAAGTAGATGAAGCAATATTTTGCCCATTAAATTGTTTTTGCATTTCTGAATTAGTTAATTATCAGATGAAGAATTAGGAACATGTCACCCTGAAACTTTGGATCACTGTTTTGCCATCTTGTGAAATAGCTGCATTAGACATTTGTGGAAGGCATTTGAAGTCAAATGGCTGATATGACTTCTGTCTGCAGTTAAGATGATTTTTTTCCTCAAAAAGGGTGTGTATATGTATGTGCCAGGAGGTGGCTGAGATGTGTGATTTATACTTTAAGACTTTTCACCGATAGTCTCCTCCTAGACCAAATCAATTTTTGAACTAATTCTTTAGAGTTAAAAAAATAGAAATGAAATCATAAACCCCCAAACTGCATACTATGAAATTAGTCTCACATAAGATTGACAGAAGGTTTGACAATTTCAAGGTGAGATTTTCCGATGTATCAAATAATCTACCAAAGATGAAAGATGTTCACAATAAATTGGTTTGGCCATGATATGAAGTGTTAAGCCTTTGCTTCTTCATATAGAACTTTTAAAAACATTTGCATGACAAAAATCAAGCTATCTAGGGGAGAATATTCAGTGATTTTAATTTGGAAAGATTGTTCAAATAAACAAAGAATGACTAAAGAGATCACTTGAAAAACCAGCAGAGGAAGAAATGTATCTGAGAGGCAGACTGTAATTTGATTCCTTATTTTGTTATTGGTCTTGAAAATCCTTGATTCTCCACTCTTGCAAAAAAATTTTCAATAATACATAAAGTCTAAATATTTTCATTTCTTTATCTAAAGTAAAAAAAAATCCAAATAGTTTGTACTATAATTGCCTACCCATGAAGAATAAGAAGAAGATCATATATAGATTATTTTCCATATGCCCTGCAAATTCTTTCTCAAAGGAGACCTCTAGACTATTCATTTATCACTCATATCTGGAAGACTTTTGACCAATCAAATCTTTTAAAAAATCTTTACTACCATTCACCCTCAGCAGCATCTAATTTGAAAGATTCTGTAACATGCATTTCCAAAGCGTCTTCTCTTTTCAGTTTCTCGATCTGCCTTAGGTAGGCAAATGAATGTCATTTCAGATTTCCTTTTAGCTTCTCTTGCCCTTTAGCTCAGAAGCATGGATAGTAAAAGAAGTTAACATTTTTGAAACAGTTCTACCACACACAGTTATTTCAATGCCATTCTCTGGTGTTGTGTCTGAAAAACGGGTGGCCGAGCCCGCTGCCCGCAGCGCCAGACTTTCAGCCGGATCCACCCCTGGGCAAAGTCATCAGAGGGAAAAGATTCAGCTTCCAAACTTGATTAAAAACAGCCTAACAGTCTCAGCCACGCTAAAGAACTGTGAGACTTGGGAAGCTGAGTAAACTGCCTATGAGAAGTGGTGGCTGAGGTCGAGATCCTGTTCAGCTGGTTAGTGAGAGAAGCTAAAAAAAAAAAAAAAAGCAGTGGATAGTGTACTGCAGAAGGACAACTTGTCCTCAGATTTGACATCGACTTTATCCAATTTAGGTGCTGACAAAAAGCGATTCTACCTGGTAATTGTTCACATTCATTTGAAGGGAAATGCACATACCAAAGACCTACTGAGATGCTGGGGAAATGTTAACTTGTTTCCGAAATACACCCCCCCCCTTTTTTTTTTTTTTTGCTTCCTTTTGGCAAATACTTCAAAATATCCTTCTCCCCCTGAAGTTATAATCTGGGAGACACAATTAGAAAAATACCAAGATGGGAAACTGAACCAGAAATGAGGAGCGTGTGGGATGGTGAATAAAATAGATGCCTGTCAGCATCTTCTTAAGGATCTGTTGTCTTTGTTGTTTTTAACATGTGACTTTTTTACAAAGAAAAACTAAAGACATCCAAATAGGAGTCCAAACATGAAGAGAAGAGAGAGGTTTCCTGATGTGTTTCAATAGTAAAATGAAAATTGTGTCTGTAGGTGCCTGTGTGTTCTCCTTGGATTTAAAATTTTATTCCAGAAAGTGGTGCAATTTGTTAGCTTTTTTTTTTTTTTTTTTGTGGGCACCAGAGGAGGAGGAAAATATGATACATTTGGGGATTTTTTTCAGTAAAGCTGTGTTTAGTTTTAATTTTCCTGTATTTTAAAATAAACACTTTGACCAAAGCATGTTTGATCTCTGCAAGAAGGAAATATACATTGTGAAGGAATGTGCAGCAGTTGGGTATGAAAATGGGGTTGTGACTCACAGCTGCAGGCAGAAAAAAAAAAGGCGTCGTAGTGTCAGCCAGAGGTGTTCAGTCTAATAATTCAAGCTGTAAACTGTATCCCCTAAAATTACCTACATAATAAATCACTGTGTGAAGGAAAAAAAGTTTGGACTGAAAAGTTTAAGCGAAACAGAATCCTCAGGAGACTTCAATGCTGGGACCTATTGGCAATGATGTGAAATATGGGTTTAGTTTGTCCAAAACTTTGAGAATCAGAATAACACTGGAAATTATTCTAGTGTAGCTGATTTTTTTTCTTTTTGTCTTCATTTTCAACACGTTTCTACACAGTCTGTTATAGAAATGGGCTTGCACTTTGTTTTTTCCTCACCTGATCACACAGCTGAAACTGCTTTATGGTATTTCCAGTCAATTTATACAGCTTCAGGAGAAAACTCAAGAATGGCTTTTATTTTCAGAAAAAAAAAAAAAATAGTCTAACTAAGTTATCAAATACATATCAAGAAAAGAGGCAGAAATCTCTGGAAATTACCTGAGGTTCCCATCTCAGATTTCACTATTATTTATAGGTACCAAAGAAAAGTACTACTTTTATGTAATCTGGTCGACTCACTTGCCTAGGAATTCACTGCTAGATTGAAACACTTAGACCCTATGGTTGGCAAAGCCGGTGTCAAATCTTGGAGACTTGAGAAAAGGGAAACTTTGGGGATGGAAGGCACCCATTTGAGTAAAAAGGGGGCTCAGTGCCTGGAGAAAAGATGCAGTTGTCAAGAGGAAGTTTAAAGGCCAAGAAGGACACACGAAGTCTCTGAAACAATGAGGGTGAGGAAGTCAAGAAGCTGGCTCACCAAAACCACACTGAAACAATTTCTTTTATAGGCTCCTCTACATTCCAGAATTAGCGAGCAGCAGAAGCCCCACGCTGGGAACCCGAACTGTAGGCTCTTGCACACCAGCCCTGCGAGAGGGAAAAAAAGTCAAGTTGACATGGGTCTCTTTCGCCTGAGCAATTCAAATGAAAATATAAGGAAGAAGGCGGAGAGAGGAGACAAAACGAAGCTCGGAAAGACCGACTCTGAAGTCTGCAATAAAGATTAACTGGAAAAAAAATTAAAAAAAGGAAGTCTAGAGCAATTAAAACTCCTACCCCGGCTCATTAGTATTCATGACCGAATGTCCAGCTTTTCTGTTTATCTTTCTCCCAGGATCAATATCTGAGCAGCGTGGGCCTGGGAGGAGCCCAAGCCCAGCCCTGCGAGCGCCTGACCTTTCGCGCCCTCCATACAGGTCAGAGCATCTTCAGAACCGCCCGGCCAGCGCCGCGCCCCCTGCTCATTAAAGCCACCATTCATCTGCCAGCGACAAGCGGGAGGGGGGACAGGCCGGGGCGGGGGGTGGCAGGGAGTAGTGGGCAAACAGACCCAACCGACTCCAAAGAGTTTAGAGAAACCACAGCCGGCCACACCAACCACCACGGGCCCAGTGGGCCAGGAGTAAGAAAAGAAAACCAACGAGCTGCTTCTGCAGCAGGAGTTCCAGGGCCGCTCCCGGCCAGGCCCTTGCAGGCTCGGCTTGGTTCCAGACCCCACATTTTGGTGCTGGGAGCGGGGGGAGCAGGGGGCAACACAAGAGCCCTCTTCGAAGTCCCCCCTCCCAAAGAGAACCCCAGACCAGTCCCAGCCCAACAGCGGTCTGGAGCCTCCCCAGGCTTGCGCCGACGTCCCAGGGGCATCTCAGTGTCAGAGCCTTAGCCACAACTATTATCTTTGAAATTATTATTATTGTATTATTTCTACACCCCCTTCCACCTTCTCTAGGGGCGCTGCGCGCCAATCTGTTCCCCAGAACCACCGACTTGGCCTCAGGGATAGGAAACAAAAAACTGGCTTCAGAGGTTCGGAAAATAGAGGACTGAGGCAGAGGCTGGAGAGGTGAGCTGTGTGAGTGTAGGGGAAAGTCAGCTCCCCCTGGTTTAACTGAGAGGTGCGGGGGCGCCCCCCCAACAGCGCACCCCCGGGGGTCAGAAGGCAGGCGGGACCCTGTCGCCCATCACATTCCCAAGGGAGTGGGCCGGTGGGACCCGGACTGCGGCAGCTCCCACCCAACTTAGTGTCAGGCTGGAGGCTTGAGGAGGGGGCCTCGGGGCCTGGCAAGCCGGGGCCCCTCGGAGAGAGGCTGGAGGAGGGGCGGGGGGAGCCAGGAATGCTCCGAGGGGCGGCGAGAGCATCCATTGCAGGGGTCCTCAGACCACCTGCCCCAAATCTCCGTGGCTCATCGTGTGGGGGCTGCGGGGATGTCAGAGGAAAGGAGTGTGTGTGTGTGTGTGTGAGAGAGAGAGAGAGAGAGAGAGAGAGACTCAGCCTGCCCGTTTGTGTGCCCGCACGCGAGGGAAGGGGCGCCCCTCGCTCCCGCCTGGCGGCTGCGCCAAACCTCATCCCAAGTGAGGGGCTGGCGAGATGAGGGATGCGGGCAAGACGCAGGAGGTGTCAGCTCTGCAAAAGCTGGTCGACCCCTGGGAATAAAAAGGGAAACTTGCCAGGGCGAAGAGAGGGCCCCAGCACCGACCTTTCCCCGACTGGGCCCTGCTGGGGCTGGGCGGGAGGGGGAGGACACGAGCCCCCGGGTACCCGGCCCGAGATCTGGGATGTGGCCGCACAAGGGCGGGGCGGGGCGTGGACGCTGCGGCCCCAGTCGCTCCACCGCCTTGACCGTGAACTCGAACCCTCGGGCTGCCCGGGTTCTGGTTTGCAGAAGCTCTCGTTGATAACACCCTGTTCAGATTGCCCAGCCCTGCCTTTCCGTTCTCAGGAGCCCAGCTGGACGCGCCTGAGGGTTTATGCCAGATTCCCGATTCAGTCTGGAAGGGTCTAGATTCTTCCCTAAAAGAAAAAACCCAGCAACAATCTGTTGGAGGCCTGGTGGGGGTGGGGATCGGGGTGGGGGTTGGGTGGGGTGGGGTGGAGGAGGGTAGAAAAGAGGGAGACATTTCTCAGGCCCTGTTCTGAGCTGCCAGTTAAAAATAGAAACCATTCATTGTGGGCTGCTGGGGGTAGCTGTGGGCCCAGGCTCTCCAAGTTCCCGCGGAACGCGAGCGATACCAAACTCTAATCCATCAATCGGCAAGTATTTATTGAACGCCTACTTTGGATCCCTAGGGTCGCTTTACGGGGCACGTGTCCCTTAAAGTGAAAATGCATCCCATGGTTCGACTGGAGTCTTGGTGGGGTGTTATTTTGAGGCCTTTATTTCCCAGCTCTTGGACGCAGGCCTAGCGTTCCCTTTAGGTTATTTCCGCGGCGTGTTGGGGTTGGGGGTTTAGGACCCGAGTCCCTAGTGAGAGAGCTCGGTGGATCCCCTCGGGTCCCGCTGTGCCACCGGGGGCGCTCATCAAGGACCTACCAGAACCCCCTCCGGATGCCAGGCCCGCCGACCCGGGAGGACCACCGGTCGCCTGGAAAGCCTGGGGCCTCCTAGCCCACCCCAGGTCTCGGGAGGACAGCAGGGAGCCCAGGGAAACCCGAATCTCCGGTCCAGCCTAGGATCTGCCCTTGATCTCAGTTTTGGGCGGAAAATACATACGCCACTTGAGACTGAAAACATCCGTCTGAGAAAGAGACAAAGGGACCGGGTGGGGGCGGGAGGGGGAGGAAGAGAGAAGGTGCCACCAAGAAAAGAAAGCGGGGCGCGGACAGCGTGGGACGGGTTCTGCTGAGCCTGTGACCTGCTTCCTTTCGGCCGGATTAGAACCGACCCGGGCTTTTGCTCCTGGAGTGACCTCCCCCCAGCACCGACCCCCACCCCCACCCCCACCCCCCCCCCCCGCACCGGCCCGGAGCTTGATGTCCCATCACTGAACCCGGAGATACAGATGCCAAGATGCCAGTTATCACTGCGGTCATTAATAATGCAATGAGGATCACGATAATTAATAATAATAACGATAGGTCTCTCCCGAGGGGGCTGCAGCTGCCTCCAGATAAAGCGAGTCTCGCGTGGCGGGGAGTTTTACTTGGTGGTGGTGCATGGAGCGCAGCGGCAAAGAAGCGAGTTTGGGAAATCTGAAGTTCAAGTTGACGGCGTTGACTCGCAGAAACGTGTCCCCCATCCCACCCTAGCCCCTGCCCCGGCCCCTGAGGACAGCGAACCACGGGTGCAGCTCTGGTTCCCCTGAGGGGGTGCGGAAACTGGGCTCCGTTCGGTGGTTCCGGAGGCCAGGCGAGGGCAGGTTCGATTCGGGTCTGTTTAGGCAGGGGAGGGGGTGAGGCCGCCAGTACCCCTCCTCCACCCCAAGCCCAGGTACCTCGGGGCCACGCAAGATCTTGGGCGCCCTGCCCCCCGCGCCTATCTCTGATGCTCTCACACCCTGACTATCCCCTCTCCCCCATCTCTCTCCGGGTCGCGTAGGGTCCACATGAGAGGCCAAGACCCGGCCCCACTGTCGGATCTGTGACTTGTCTGGACAGAGCCGTGCGACACAAGGGCTGGAGAACCGAGGGATGTTTTGCTGGAAAGCCGCCCCTCTCCGCCCCTCACATCCTAGGATGGACCAGGAGACCACTCCCGGGCTGCGGTCCTCCTCAGGGCCAGGCCCCTTCCCAGTTTTATTTCCTGCTGACAACCAGCATCAGCACCCCCAGACCTAAAAGGCCCCAGGGTAGCTCTCTGATTCCAGCTCTGCAAAACCACCGGCCAGTGCAAAGCTGGGAGACTGTCCTCTTCTCCGGCCTTCCTTCTTTCCCCAAAGGGAAAAATCCAAGGCCTCCAGTTGATACTTTAAAAAAAAAAAGCACCGTACCCACCAACATTCTCCTTAGGTTTGGGAGGTGTCTCAAAGCCAATAATTCCCACCAAAAAAAAAAAAAAGTCTAAAACATTAAAACATCTAAAATAGACCATCTCATTCTTGCACAAGTTATGATGACTATTTAATCTGATTCACGCACCCCCTCCCCCAGGGATGGGGGCTTTGAAAACACTCACAGCTTACAATGTGTTCAATGAAATCTCCCAAGGATCAGTAATATATGCCAATTATTTTAATAACTTTCCTTAATATTATTAGGGGTTATAAATTTCATTTTAATAGGGGGTTGATTTCTTCAGGAGCTGGCGCGTAGGCAGTTCGCTGGGCCACTGGGGAGGGCTAGCCCGATGTGGCCACTGTCACCCTCCTGGACACACACACACACACACACACACACACACACCCCCCAGGCTAATGTCTTTCCTTCCCCATTGAATAGGTAGCATGGCCTCTGGGAGGTCAGAGTAGCCCCTCTCCCCAAGGGGCCCTTCAGCCTCCCCTGCCTGTCCCTGCGGCTCAGCCCAGGGCCAGAGCGAGAGAAGAGCGCCAGCGGCCACAGCCACCCACCGGGCACCATCAGCTTCAGCCAGCAGGGCCCTGCATGCCGCTGGGCGATCCTCTGGGAGTGTCGCCCCCTGGCAACCAAACCTTTTCACCACTGGGTGGTGACTCCGGGCCTGCCAGGGTCTCTATGAGCAACACGGATCCCCAGGAAGATGGAAATGTCCTGAAGCCTCAGGGATTTCAAAAAAGAAATGACCCCACTCCTACCCTTTGACTCTGTTATTTTTGCCTTCTCCCTTAGAGCATCTTGTTGGGAAACTCTTTCAGGGGAGGGGAGTGAGGCTGCAAACCTTAGAGAAAAGCTGATGGTCGGTCCTGTTGCCTCACTCATTTCCACCTGGCCCTTTCAGTCTCTGCAGCTTATTCTATTTGATTTCATGGAATTCTTGAAGAGGTTCTCTTTTATTGGGGGCCGATGGTTGGTGGTTTTCCTAAATCACAGTGTAGTCTATTTGTCACCTTCCTCCCTTGAACATCGCACTTATGAGTGAGCAGTAGCTGGGCAGATAAGCAGGATGCCTTGAGCAAGCTGTTTAAAATTTCAAGGAAGGGGGAAAAAAAAAAACTTTTAGTAGAAAGGGGCCCTTAAACTATCATCAATGAACCAAGTTCAAAAACAAAGGACTCAGCTCAGTTTTAAACCTGCAATTAAAAATAACTGTACCTCCGCTTTTCAGAGGGAGGGAGAGGAAAGGGGGCAGGGAAGAGAGGAAACAAAGAATAAGGAAATGGTTAGTGCTCTTCAGTCCAGTCCAAACAGCTGAAAGAAAGGCACCGCCTCAGATAATGGAGCCATTAGAAGCTCGGAAGGTTCCTGTGGGCCGGTCCTTGCAGGGGCTTTCCAAAAATGTAATTCACTCTCAACTACAGAAACAAAGGACATACAAAATAATTTTGAGACTTTCTGTCAGAGAGGCAGTGTGGCCCAGTTTCTGGGCATACACCTTCCCCCCTGAATTCGAGGTGGTGCCTCCCATTCAATGAGGCAGACCCCTATCAGCCCTCTGCTTATTCCTGCCCATTTCCTCGAGTAACTTTGCTAGGAAAAAAAAAAAAGTATGTTCATGCAGTTTCAACACATTTTATTATATTTCTGTATGCATTACTCTCAAAACATATCACAAGAAATGATCAAACCACTTTAAAACCTTCAAATAAAAAATCTGAAACAGTTTATGCCCACAATTGTACATATTTATAGTTAAGAAACATTCTTTATAAATATTGTTTCCTCTGTAGCAAGTTAATACCATAATTTAATTACAAATGGATAAATATGGTAACGGGTATTTACAGAAGGAAGGGTGTTATTACGGAAAAAGCTAACGGCACAACGTTTACTTCCCCCCTCCCCACAATCTTTCATACAGGAACTAACAAATTGAACTTGCAAAAGCACTAAAACATCACATGTAAACCCAGCTAACAGAAAAATACATTCACAAGCGTTGGTGGCGGTGATGTGGATGTGAGAGCTGTGGATCTGCGTGTTGAAGAAACAGGGAGACTTTGGCACGGCTTTTTTTTTTTTTTTTTTTCCAGTCTATAGTTGCATGAAGTTTACAATCAAGTTGCCTCATAAAAAGGAACACAATATTCAATACCACAATATAAAAGAAACCATTTTCTTCCACATTACTTAAAAAGAAACCGGGGAAACTAAAAAGAGAAAAAGAAAGAAGCCCATCACTTGGGGAAGGGAAGGGGAGAGAGGCAGGAGGAACAAAATCCCGGAGAATTACAAATGGACAAACTTCTATACACCAAGAAGCCATTAAAACCACCTCGGAGAAGAAAAGAGCCCACTATGTACAGTTTGTCAGAAGACTGGGAAAGGCGCGGGGAGGGAAAGGGGCGTGGAGGGAGGCAAAGGGGAGGTTTGGTTCAATATTTTTATGAGTTTTTTTAAAATGATTTTTTATTTTTTATTTATTTTATATTTTTAGCTTTAAAGATTCCGGAAGGGATATCGTTGCTTTTCATGCCTAGATTATTAAAAAAACAACAACAACAACAAGAACTTTTAAAAATCCTTCTGCTGGTAAAATCATTTTCATCATCATAAAAATCAGATTGGGAATTTTAACAACAACGATCACCGGGGTGCTCTCGGCGCTGTTACCAGGAGAGGGACCGAGGCAGCCCCGCCCCGGCCTCTCACACGTACCATTCATTGAAGTTGGAGGACAGGCCGCCGTGGCCCCCGGCCGTCCCGCTGCCCCCGCCGCCGGAGCCACCGCCGCCGCCGCCCCCGCCGCCTCCACCGGAGCTGCCGCCCGCGCCTCCACTCCGGTGCACCGCGGACACGGCCGCCGCCGCTGCAGCTGCCGCTGCAGCCGCCGCCGCCGCCGGGGAGAGGGTGGAACTGCTCTGGGGCTCGGCGCTGGGCGACACCAGCCCCGGGGGCGTGGACGACTCGTAGCCGGAGCTGGCGGCCGGAGACGACTCGGAGCCCTGCGGGGAGGACTCATGGACCTGCAAGACAAAAGCCGGGAGGGGAGACCAAAGGGGACTGGGTGTGAGTGCAGCTGCTGTGGGGCCGGGCCTCCCCCGCCACTAGAAGTGTCCCCCACCCCCAGAAGTGTCCCCCCACCTATCCCCCTGGGGGCCTGGCCGGGACACTTGGCTTCCCCCCACCACCCCGGGGCCGGCGGTTAGCCCGGCCGCCTCGCCCTCCTCGCGCCTGCCCGGTGGTACCTTCATGTGTTTCCGCAGAGAGCTGGGGTGCGTGTACGACTTGTCACACATCTTGCACAGATAGGGCTTATCCGAGGTGTGCACGTGCATGTGCTTCTTCCTGTCGCTGCTGTTGGCGAAGCGCCGGTCACAGCCCTCGAACTCACACTGGAAGGGCTTCTCCCCTGTGGACACGAACACCCGCGCTGGCTGCCGGCGCGCCCCGAGACCACCACCACCACCACCACCACCACCACCCGCGCCCCCGGGAACCCCTACCTCCCACCCCACTCCTTGGCCTGGAAGGGGACCAGGCCTCCAGGAGGAGAAAAGACGGGCGACAAGGGCCTGGGGCTCCCTTGCGCCTTCCCACCTGACCGCCGCGCTTTTACTTCCTATTTTACTTTTCTTCTAGGCTGACTCGCGTTTCCTCACATCTCTGATCAATTTGGGGTAGCCCCCACACCAACCCCCAGCCCTGCCTAACTGCCTTTCTTACAGGGCTTCTTGGACTCGCGGCTTCTAACAAGTTGGTCTCGCCATGGAGAAGCTGTTATTATGACAAAATATTTGGGGCATTATCAGAATCACACAGACTGCTGTCGGCTTCTCTCTGGGGCCAGTAGGCAATTACATTTGGAGATGCTGTGTGTTGTTTGGGGACCGTACTGTGGATAGCGACTGAGCCAGCATTTTTTTTTTTTTCCCATCCAAAATTCTGCAAATTAAATTAACCAATAATTCTCGGTCGTACTCTCAAGCCTTTTGAAGACAACTTGGGGGAAGAGACAAATATGAGATAAGGCAGCACTGGAGAGAGATTGCAGAGAGGCGCAGGCTGGGCCGTGGGGGTGGGGGATCAGCCAAGGCTTTCAGAAACTCCGTTTGAATTTTCTGGCGGTCCCCGCATTCTGTTGCCAGAATTCCAAATGCTTGGAGTCATTTAGAGGTGTGAAAACTCCAACATTGTTCCACTTGGAGAGGGGATCATTTAACGTTAAATTCCATTAGCACCCAAATTGTTTCTTAAAGACATCCGCTCAGACGCAGGACTCGAAAGCGAGCATTTCATGCAAATAAATTTCTCAAATTTTAAACCTTGTTAAAAGCTTGTCTCGCACCTCGGCTGCCTCCCTTCCCGGAAGAGAACAATAGGCCGCTGGCGCACCCCACTTCGGAGTAAATATTGACGGGGGAAGTTGCTAAAACATTTGGCTTTCTTTTAGGAAATCGTCTGGCACGATTTTGGCTGGGACCTGGTCATAGATGAATAATCTATGAGGCGAGAGGCGCGTTCTTTCTCGGCGCTCTCTTCTCACGCGATTGCCCCGCGGGGCCGCGCCGCCCCGGGCTCTCGTTGACCCGGCTGTCGGTCCAAGTTTGGAATCGCAAACCCTCTGGTGCCCCTTAAGAGAATTTCACAGACTGCTGCGAACCCACCGTAAAGCTCCGCGACCCACCTCGAGATGGGCTTTAAAAACGAGAAACGCTTTACAGCTTCGGCTCACACCAGACTCATTTTTTAATGGGAAACAGTCCGGGTAAGGACGTTTGGGCCCGTAGTAAAAAAAAAAAAAAAAAGTGGAAAAACACACAAGCCACTCAAAACGCAGACGCACACCCGGAGCAGAAAAGCACATTCAGACAAGCTGGCAAAATCCTCTCTAGGCTCGATTCCCGGGCACCGAGTTGGAGGGTACTTTTATTTTCTGCGTTATGTTTAGGACGGAAATTATTCACCGAAGCTGAGCCAACGAAGCAGTTGCATCACCCGAAGCATGCATTTGATGTTACCTCGATCATTTAAAACTCAATTTCCGCACATGGAAAAAACCCAGCCCAATAATATTCTTTCATTCGCCAACAATAACAAGCCGCTGGCTCTCTCTCGCACACACGAAAACATCTCCCGTTCCAGGGCAGGGGCTGGCGGTCGGCGCGTTTCTCCCCGCCAGCTAAGCACGGCTTCTCTCCCTTCTGCGCCCCGACCCCGACCCGACCCGCGCGGTTACCTGTGTGGGTCCTTTTGTGGATCTTGAGGTTCTCAGAGCGCGCGAAGACCTTGCCGCAGCCCGGGAAGGGGCAGGGGAAAGGCTTCTCGCCGGTGTGCACGCGGATGTGGTTGACCAGTTTATATTTGGCCTTGAAAGGTTTGCCCTCGCGCGGACACTCCTCCCAGAAGCAGACGTGGTTGCTCTGCTCCGGGCCGCCGACGTGCTCCACCGAGACGTGGGTCACCAGCTCGTGCATGGTGCTGAAAGTTTTGTTGCAGCTCTTCTTCGGGTTGCTCAGCTGCTCGGGGTCGATCCACTTGCAGATGAGCTCTTGCTTGATGCACTGCTGCCGCATGTAGCGGAAAAAGGCACCAGGGTGATGGTGGTGGTGGTGATGGTGGGCCGCGGCCGCTGCCATGTTCATCCCCATGTTCATATTCATGGGGCCGTACTGGTTGTGGAGCTGCGCCGCCGAGTAGGGGTCGGTCCGCGGGCTGGCCACCTGGCGGTACTGCTCCGAGCGCCCGAACACCTCGCCGGGCAGCCCGAGGCGCATCTGCCCGTTGAGCACATTCTGCGAGCCGTGCGGCCCGTGCTGCTCCGGGAGGCCGGGGAAGAGGAGGTGGCCCTGCGCGTCCGAGTGCGCGTGGTGCAGGCCGCCGGCCCCCGGCCCGAAGAGCCCGTGCTGCCCGCCGCCGGGCGCCGAGTCGCCAAAGCCGCGGCTGCGGAACAGGAAGTCCCGGGTGGAGTTGAAGGGCGGCCCGGAGTAGGAGCCGACATGGGCGGCGTGCGGCCCGAGCGCGGCGGCTGCCGCGGCGGCCGCTGCAGACCCAGGGTAGGCGCCGGGGCCCTGCGACGTGAACGCCGAGCTCTGGCCCGGGGACAACTCGTGAGCCCCCGGGTTGAGCTTGAAGGCGCCCATGTGAGCAGCCGCTGAGTCCACGAAGCTGTTCTGCGCCGCCGCCAGGCTCAGTTCGCGGTCTTGCATCTCCGCGGCCGCGGCGGCCGCCGCCGCAGCCGAGTGGTGATGGTGGCGCGCGAAGCTGCCCACCCCGATGGCCGGGAACTGCGGCCCCGCGTCCAGGAGCATGGCCAGCGCGCCCGCCCGCCCCGCCGGCCCCGGCGAACCCCGCGCTTCCTCGGCTCCCACTCCCGCCCCGCTCGCGGGGCTGCGTCCAGCGGCCGCCCGGCTCCAAGTGCAGGCGGCGGCGGCGGCGGTGGTGGCGGCGGTTTCAGTCCTGCGAGCGGCGCTCCTGCGCCCGCCGCCTCCGCCGCCGCCTGGATGTGCCTCGGACGGCCGGGCGCGGAGCGAAGGCGCGGAGAGGAAGAGGAGGAGGCGGCGGCGGCGGCGGCGGAGGAGGCGCGGGAGGAGGAGGAGGAGGAGGTGGTGGAGAAGAGTCCAAAGCCAGGCGGAGAACCAAAGTGTATTAAAGGAGCTGCGGCGGGGGCGGGCGGGCAGGGCAGGGGGAGGGCGGGCGGGAGGAGGGAGCAGGAGGGAGGCGTGGGGAACCGAGCGGAGAGGGGGGGTCGGCGGGGGGCGAGCGCCGCGCCGCGGCTCCCACCCCTGCGCGCACTCGCGCGCGCACGCACTCACTCGCTCGCTCGCCCGCCTGCCCCGCAGTCCCGGGGCCCGGCAGCGCCAAGCTGCGCCTGCAGAATGCGATCACCGCCGCGGCAGGGCCAAGGTGCCCGAGCGCGCCAGCCGCGCGCGGCACGGGCAGGCGGGCGAGGCGAGGACCGCGGAGCCCTCGGCGCTTCGGTGGCCCAGCCCAGCGGGGCCCGCGGCTCCACCTGGCCGCGGCGGGGGTGGTGGGGGCGGCCGACGGAGGCCGGGCGCCCTCTCCACGGCGCGCTCGCACGGCCGCTCCCTCCCCCGCGGCCCTGCCCGCGCCGCCCCGCGCGCGGCGGGTATTGTTTGGCTCGGCGGCCGCGGTGTTTAGCCCTCCGCGTCCTCCGCGCTTGGCATTGGCTGCGCCTCGCGTAGTAAACTTGCGAGCGGCCCCGGATTCCCCCAGATGAAGGAGGCTGCCGCGCTGCTCCGTCTTTCTTTAAGTTGTGCGGGAGAAGGAGGCGGGGGAGAAGGGGGGCTGTGGGAGGGGAGAAGGCAAAGGAGGGGAGGAGGGGGAGGCTGGACTCAAAAACAATAACAATACCAAAAAAAAAAAAAAAAAAAGTGTTCTCCAGCTCGCTCGCTCCCTCCCTCTCTCTCTCGCCCGTCGGCCGGGGGATCCCGGGCCCGGAGGGGCGGCCGCACCCGCCAACACCGAGCGGAGTTCGGAGCAAGTGCCCAAGCGGTGGGCGAAGTGCGTGTCCCCGCTTTGGGCTGCGGTGGACTCCGATCGCCACCGCCTCCGCCTCTGTTTATTTCACGGGGCGCAGCCAAAGCCGCAGCCTTTTATTTTTTTATCTTCTTGTCTCCTCCTTTTCCTCTCCCCTCCCCCTCGCCCCCGCGTCTCCCGCCCCAGCCTCCCTCCTTCGCGCTCCCCGGACCGGCCTCCTGCGCACACCGCCCCTTTAGCGGCGGCTCCCGCCCCGCCCTCCAGCCCGCCCGGCGCCGCCATTGGCCGTTGCCGCGCCGTCAATCCAGCGTCCCCGCCCCGAGGCCGGCCCGCCCCCTCCGCCCGGGCGCCGCAGCAGCTCCCAGCGGCCCCAGCCGCGGCGGATGGTGGCAGCCTGCCGGGTCGGCGGGCCTCTAGCTCCGCGTCCCCGTGCTCCTGGGCGCGACGGCTCCTCGTCCTGCGGGCTGAGGCGCTCCCCCGAGCCCGCCGGCCGGCCGAGCGAGGGCCTGGGCCGCGGGGGTGGGATGGGGTCACAGTGCCCTTGGTTGGGTACCCTGCGCCCACGCCCTCCCATGGAGGCCACTGTTTCTCCGGGGACCGAAAGCGGGCACCCCTGGTTGCTCGAGAACGCGGCTAGCGACCGGGCCTGCGAGGTGGGAGGTTCTGTGCGCCGGGAGGCTACAGCCCCAGTGCCCGGCCTGGAGGGCGCCGGGGGGGCGCGCGGCTCTGGGGCAGATCTCCGGACGTGTTGGCACGCTCCTGGTCCGCGCCCACCTCCCCAACACAGACTTTTGTCGACTTGTCCTTGGGTAGTGAACACACAGGTGCAGGATGGGGAGGGGGGTGGCTAGCGAAAAACAGACGTGCCCTTCCCTCCCACCCTTCTGGACACTCACCCAAACGCCGCCCCCTCCCCGGCCGCGGTCCCCACCCCGGCGCTCGGCGCGCTCCACTCCTCCCGCCGCTCGCGTCCCGCTCTGATTAAGGCTGTAAACACTGGGCAGCGGCCCCCGCGAGGGAGGGGATTGTTTGGAAGCGGTTTAAAGACAGTGTCACCCTCGGGGTGGGTGCCCAGAAGTCCGGGCCTCTGCCACTGTAGAGTGGGAGGTGTGGGGACGCCGGAGGCGCCCGGCCAAGCCAGGCTCAGGCTGGAGTTCGGCCGAGGGTCAGGCTCGTAAGAGTCTCGGGAAAAGAGATCTCCAGACTGCCAGGGCTCAAACCTAGAAGATACTTATAAATCATTCTCCAGAAGCAAGAACCCCCACCCTCGCCGCTCTCCGTTCTAGCCGACGGCGGGGCCCGAGGCTGCTCTCTGGGTCCCAGGTCCCCGGTTGGCCGCTGAGGACGTTTCCCGTCCCGAGGCCGAAAGCTCGCTCTCTGGAGGTAACCGGAGAGGGAGCGACAGGCCGCGGAGGCTGCGGAGGTGCGAATGGAAGGCCCGAGGCCAGCGCCTTTCTTCACCTAGCTAGCAGAGAGAACTGCTTTTAAAAAAAATAAAAATCTCTAGGAGTTGAAATAAAATTCAAGGAAGAAAATAATCAACACGCATTTCAAAATTTCAAGTTGAAATTAAAGCCATCAAAAAAAAAGAAAAGAAAACGCGGGAAGAGAACTCCAGCAGGCGATCGGGGGCAGAACCGGGCCCTTGCGCTCGCACTACGCAGACTCTCCCGGCTTGAGCGGGTCCCTAAAGATCCGAGCTGACCGCAGCCCCGCGCACAAGAGGCCCGGTGCCCTCCCGCTGCCCGCCTTCCCTGCCCCTGCCCCGGGGCTGGGGGCAAGGAGGAGGAAGGCCCGGGCATCTTGTCTGAAAGCCCGGGATTTTGCTCCGAAGCTGGGACTTCTCGACTTTTCTGAAAGAAGGAAATGTTCCTCCCCTGCGCACACCTTTCCCTCAGTCAGGGGGGAGGGGAAGGCAAATGCCAAACTGCCCCTCGAGGCAGAAAGGGACCAGGGAGAGAGAGACAGAGACAGAGAAATACGCCAGGCAGAAAGGCTGCCCCGATACAGTGAATCTGCCCAAGGCACAGCCTTTCACACTTGTTTCTTGTATTCATCAATTTGTATGGGGGGGGTAGGAGGGGGGAGAATTGGCAAAGCTTACCCCTAAAGTATTTCCCAAAGAAAATATTTTCTTAGAAATAATGGTTGTGAGAATAACAATCCTGCATGTCCGCAAACCTCACTCTTCTTCCTTCTTCCAAACCATCAGACTTCTCCAAGTTTTCCTTCCTTCCCACGGACTCGCCCCCATCGCCCTCCTCTGTCCCCTCCTCCCCGCCCCGTTCTCTCCTTTGGCTTGGATTCCCCCCTTCGCAGCGCCCTTTGCGGGCCGAAGCCGCTGGGCGCTCGCGGGCCCAGGACTCCGGGGCCGCGCGGCCAGGCGGTGGGACCAACGGCTGATCCCCGAAGGGGATCCGGCGGCCTGGGCGCTCCTGGCTCTTCGTTCCCCGCTCCAGTTCACCTCTCTCTCTGCAGGACACGCAGGAGCTGAGCCAAGTTCAAAGTCACGTCGCCGTCTCCTCTTAGAAGTGCTTTATTTCTCCACAAACCGCGAAACTCCTTCGCTTCAAGACACAGTTGTGTGTGTGTGTATTTTTTTTTTAAGGGAAGGAGAGGGGGGAGAGAGAGAGAGAGATCAAGAAAGCAAGGGATAGAGAGAAAGGAAAAAAAAAAAAAAAAACCTGCAAAGGCTTTCAGAGTCATTGCCTCAAAAGTACATTTGAGGTCCTTGGCCAAGGAAAAAAAAGCCAGCCGACTTCCGCGCCCTGCGAGTGAAATTCAGTTTTTCAACAGGTTTCTAGAAGGGCCCGCCGTGTTGGTGTCAGAACCCGGGGACCCCCAACCATCTCCATTGGGCAAACGTTTGCTGTCTTTGTAAGTTTTCCCAACTTGGGCTTTTCAGATGTCCTGGGGCCAGCACAGGGCTAGGCCAGCGAGACTCCAGGCTTCTCCGTATATGGATGGTCCCAGGGCTGGCAACCCTTTCCCCCACAAGTGGAGAGAATGACAGTGTAGTAGAGAATTCGGATTGTCTTCAAAATGCACACACACACACAAGAACACCAGTAAATCCCATCAAACACCTGGGCACTCATTCACTGAACACCTCGTTGCAGTTTGTGGGCCTCTGTAAATGGATGGCTGGCTTCTTTTGTCGTATGCTGAGTATTCTGTGTACATATGCCTACAAACAATGCAGAGGCAGGCACAGGGTACTCACATGCTCAGGTGTATCTTGTTGGCCAGGAGAAGCCAAAAACAAACAAGCAAACAAAAGGGATCTTTATATTGGAAAGCAGAAACATTGGGTGAACATACCACTCAACCTTCTAATTTTCCTCTTAAGGGAAAAGATGGAAATGGAGGAAGAGATGGGAGAAAAAATGTGGAATCGACTGTCCATAAACAATGGGCCAAAAAAACAAGGGGGGGCAGATTTCACAGGATTACAGCACTGTCCGCTGCATCACAGACACTCATAAATTCAACAAGATCATCAACAGGATATTAAGTTGCAGGTCACCTTTGATTCAGCCTCTCAGTCACTCCTGGGCTGGGTGACCCTTGACCCATGAAGGACCACATGTGTGGTGGGGGACCCTCTCCCCTGTAAAACCCACCTACAACAAAAGAGCTTTGTCCGAGGTTTAGAGAAGTGTAATGTAAAAGAAGGGGAAATTGTGAAAATCTCAGCCAATGTTGTAACTTTTAAATACCATTTTTAAAAAGGGGGAGCTTTAGTGGAAGCGGGGAGTATCAGGGGATAAGGCCCTCTCTAGCCTGCTAAAAGAACTTCTTTCTACAGTTAAAATTTACTGTTCTGTAACCGGCCTTATAAAAATTCTCTCTATAAAATATATGTTCACCAGCAGTTTAGTGAGAGATGCAAATGTTTGTGTATTTGTCATTAGGGACTCAGGAAAAAAAAAAAAAAAAAAAAAGCCAACATTTCTGGGTGACAGTGGTTGTGCTTTTGCAAAATGAGAGGACTAACTGTCTTTACTTTGTCTCCTTTCCTGATGGGAGAGTTTCTACTGCTGTAAAACAAAAACAAAACCAACCCCCCAAACCAGAAGGCAATGGCTTACATCAATGTGTTTAATTATTTTGAGGGCAGTTATCCTTTGGGCTCCCAGGCAAACTACAGCCAGAGAGGCTGAATACCGGTGACAGGCGAGCAGCTTTCCAATAAACTGCAGTGTTATTGCAATAGACTTTGTAATACAATTTATGCTGTCATTCATAAATAACAATGCCATATGTCAACCATATTGCTTACACAAGTAAATCCGTCAACGTGTCACTATTTGATTTATCTCAACAGCTTCTTCAAATATTGAAGTATAGATATTGGAAGGGGTATGGAATGAGGGGAAACTACTCACAAAATTTGAGATTAGAAATAAAAGAACTTCTGCTTCTCCTTTATTCCCCATCCAAAAACATTCTAAAGAGTAAAGCATGAGCGGGTAGGAGAAATACATCTTGGAGCCAACATATAGAAGTACTGGGTGGTTACACAAACTGTGAAGAGGTAAGGGGGTTTCTGCGTACTGTTTAGACCTTCTAAACATATTTTAAAAGATGACAATTAGGGATTTTGCAAGAAATTAGCAATCTTAACGGTTGAATGTAGGTCAAAGGCCATTCAACAACACTCACCCCTGAGGATAACAAATGATGACCAAATGATAATATTTGATGACAGGTCAATCTTACTGACTTTTTTCGAAGTGGGGAAGTGAAGAGAGGCAGAATTTTTCAAGGCTTTTAAGTACTAAGGTCAGGTGTAAATGGGATGAGTCCAGTCCTTGAGTCTCCAAAACACATGAATAAACAAATCCCAAGGTTCCAGTGATGGCTTGGAAACACTCCAGGCCTCTGGGTTTTTTGGTTTGGTTTTGAATCCTCATAAAGTCCATGTTCATGGGACAGGGATCAAAAACTATCAAGAAGCACGTATTTGTCTACTCTCAGCCTCACACATGTCCGAGGAGTCTGAGGATTCAGCTGCGGCTCAGAAGGGCGGGAAACGGAGGGACCCTCGGAGAAATTCTTAGAACTGAGACCTGAATGTTGCTTCCTGGCACCCAAGGCGCCAGGGCCGGGTCGCAGGTCCCACCAAGTCAGGTCGCCAGTGGTGAGGACTAGGGGACGTGCGAGCAGGGCAAAGGGCCGGGTACCTCACTGCCTAGTGGCTTGAAGAGCTTGATTCGGGAAAAGCCCTTGAATCCGAAGTCTTCATCACTTCCGGTCACGACAGCTCAACTGAAACGCAGTGTTGCGGGTCCCGTGCTCCCCTCGCCCCAGCTTTTGAGAGGTCTCCCCAGCCCCCCACCCCCACCACTGTCTGCTAATAAACCCTTCTCCCAGTTGAGCACCCACTGGGGAGCCCTTGGGCTGGGCTACAAAAGTCCTCTGACCCTTCGAGGGGCTCCGACCACCCTCTCCGCCCTTGAACCTGCCTCTGGCGCAGCCCAGATGGCGCAAGGTGCTCCAAACCGCTGGGCACCCAGCCCTTCTGCAAGGAGGCCGCCCTTGCGGAAACCACGCGGGATGGGCGAGCCATAAAGCAATTGCAAAGGCAATAAAGACCAACTCAGTGGGTCCCCCAGCTCCTTTCTTGTCCACCTCCCCGTCCCCGGCGTACCCCCTGCTCCCCACGGTAGGAGGAGCTACCCCCGCCTGCCGAAACAATCAGACAAAGGCTCAAAAGCCAGGAAATGTCCAATTCACTTTCCATAGAATTTATTAATTGCCCACACCCATCGCGAGGAGACTTGGCTGAGTCCAGGGACGACCGGAGGGCACCGGGGAGCCGCAGTACACCCCCTTTCTGGCCCTCGGAACAGCGGGGAGCCATGAGCGCCCGCCTGGGCACCCCGAGACCGGGTTCGGCCGCCTCCGGGCGGCGGAGCGCGGCGTGGCCGCCGGGTTCCGGCCGGCTCGGCGTTGACGGCGTCTTCCCACCCTCTTCGCGCCTTGGTTTGGGGCCGGGAATCGGTTGGGGTTCGGGGTGCAGCAGAGAAGTCTGGAAATCCACGTTCCCTGAGGAGCACCTGTTGACCCTAGAAAGGACATCTCCATGGATCGCCACGTTGCTGGCCCCACACCAGCACCTCCGCTTTAAACGCGCAGAGAGGAGCAAGGGCTTGGAGGCTCTGCCCTGGCGACCAGCACCACCGCGGAAATATGGGGCTAAATCCACAGGGGAACTGGCATAACGACTTCCACACCCTTTTGCTTAAAAAAACCCACACTAGTATTTATTTTCTTCAACGCCCTGGAAATAGTTGGTGTTTACTTAGGAAGTGTGACACAGTTATTTGGTCCTTAGAAACTCGGGATGTGAAGGGGTTTTGATTTGACTCTCAAAATGGCTTGAAAAAGAACCAGCGCACCTGGGGTCAGACGGGTCATCACAATAACAAAAAGCGCCTCTACAAAATAAAAAGCTCTTTTATAAAGAAAGGCAATCCGGAAATCCACTGCGAGCCTTCCTGATGATCATCTAGCTAGGCCTATTCTCAGGTTTAATTGGCAGGCGGTTTATTGGCGCCTTATTGGTGTTGATTGAAATTTTGCTTCCAGTTCTTTCTTTTAAGAATTAGTATCTCAAGTCGATTTACCGGAGTCAATTATCTTTTTTAGAGTCTGAGTTTGGTCATAAGTTTCCAAATATTCATTAAACACATTTCACAAGTGTCTCTCTTTCTCACTGCTATCCAAACTTCTATTATTTCTAAGGAAGATTTTCTTTTTTAAAGCTTCCCATAAAAAGAAATTGATCAGAGAGCTATATCTGAATTAAGACATATTAAATCGATGACAGATACATATCACGCTGTGTTTAACAAGAGTTGTACAAGGAGGCGGGTTCCAGATTCCGGCAAGGCTCTGCTGCACCATTATTCACATTTTTACAGCCTCTCCTTCATGCCTTCACCCATTAAACCATTAAATTTCAGCAATTCAATAAAACAAAGCAGTTATAATTTTGAGGAAAAGCTATTTTGAAAGAGGTGGAGGTACCCATTTTATTGCACAATAAAAATGCTCAACAGTCTATATTAAAGGCTAGGTTGGGCTTATTTTCTTCTTTCTTTATTCATTTTTTTTGCCTTTTTTTTTACTTATAACCCGCAGGATTGCACGCCACGCTGCCATTATGGACTTGTTGATGATTATTGCTAAAAAATTCAAATAGAGGAGCCTCACTTGCAAGGTTCTGAGAGGAAGTGAAGACAGTGGACAATGCCAAATAAGATGCTTTCTTCATAAACAATTCATAGAGATGACACAGTCCTTCCTTCACCTTGCCTGGGTGGCTTGAGACTTTTTAAGTCTTGGAAAAAACATTGTGAAAGACTTCTTCCTCTCCAAATACAGATGTGGATTTTGTCTCTGTTGTTTATTAAATTGTTTTTCGTTGTGTTTGCACTCAAGCCTTGCTTATTTCACCTTATTTGAGCTTCACTGAAGCTTAAAGAAAATACCCATTTGAAATCTGATTGTACTATTTACTTTGTTGGTTTGTCAGTTTTATAAGAGTAATGACATTCTCAAGGCTAGCAGGGAAATTCCCTGTTAAACATTGTTCACACCAGTGTAAATGCAGCTATGGAATCAGCTCTTTTCAAAATAATTCTTCCCACTTCTCAGGATGATCTCACAGATGATGGCTTTATGGAGTCTTTTATTTTTTTAACTTGGACAGCAAACGAATTAAGTGGATAACATGTTTTACTGTATCCCAAACGGGGAGGGGGTGAATATTAGTCATGATTTCTTTTTTAAAAATAATTTTATGTAGGGCAGCAGAAACAATTTAAAAACCTGACTTTAATTTTTGAGCACCATGGCATATGGCAAAATTTTAAGATGTTTTAAAAACTGAATGACACTTTAGGGCAATAAGAACCCTTAAGTGTGAGGGATGTCACATTTCACTGCCCCCTCCCAAGTGATGCAAGGACCTATTTCTCTCTTCAAAAAGATTTGATAGAAAATCACTTGAAAGGGGGTGAGGCTTACTTTTTTTGAAAGCCAGTTTTTATGGTTTTCAAGGAAAGCATCTCTCCTGCTTGATGAACTTTTTAGAAAAGTGGTAATAAGTTATTCTATTAGCACATAAAGTGCAAAGATACTGCTTGCTTTTAAAATAATTATTTTATTGGCTTCAGTCTAACTTGTGGTCCTTTCGGAGAAAATGAGGCACCCATGTGAACTGCATTCTGCCCCGGAAGGAGAACTTCTGTTTAAAAGATATGGTTTATTTAGCCGCTTCCCCCTGGACAGATGCTGTCTCTCCTGCCCTGCCAGTGTATCTCGGAGAAGCAAAAGTTAGAATCTCTGCCCGATGCCCCTCCCCCCCGTAGATCTAATTGGAAGTGGCAGATCTAGAACCGATGAGCAGTGAGGTTACACTTCGAGCTGACTCCTTTGAACCATGCTGAAAAGGATTCCATGAGCTAAAAAGTTGAGGTAAGACGGTTCCTTTGGGGAAAGATGTAGTTTAACTTCACCTGGTGTTTTGCAACCAATAGGATTTTAATATCCTTTCTCATTATGTCTACTGTCTGTGCGCCCTCCGCGAGCGCTCGGCAGATTGAGTGCCTTCCCAAAGAAGTTTCCACCATCCTGTCCTCGAGCACGATGGAGGCCATACATCTGTTCACCTCTTTCTCCCCCAGAGAGCAGCCCGGCGCTCTTCCAAGGGAGGAGGTAAGAAAGTGTTTGGATTCTGGAAGGGACGCGGTGTGCAGTGAGAGAATGCTTTTCAAGTTGGGGGCTCCTCCTCCCCTCGCCTTTTGCTCCCCGGCGGGGTCCCCCAGCCCAGGGCCGCCTGGCGCCCTTCGGCCGCGTGCCGGCGCACGCTCTCCGCAAGGCCCGTACTGGGAATGCGAGGCGCTGCGCGCGCAGGCCGGCCGCAAACTTTCTGCAAGTGCAACTTGGGCATCCCGGGGGAGGCGGGGACGCGGGGCTCCGGGGGAGGAGGGGGCGCGAAGAGAAAGCGAAGGCGGCCGCCAGCGCGGGGGCGGGTGCCCGCTGGGCCGAAGGCCGGAAAGGGAGCCAATCGGGCACCCGCGCCTGCTGCCAATCACGCGGCTCCCTCCAATCCCACCCTTGCCATTTCCAAAATCTCGGTCCACTGTGCAGCTCCAAGGTGGTGTCCGCTCGGCCAATCGCTGGAGGACCGAGTGGGAACGGGAATGAGCGGAGTTAGGAGGGCAGGACAAAGAAGTTAAAGAGCGCCTAACATATACATGTTTTTGAGGGTGGGCCGAGGGGGAAAAAAGTACCCCCAGGGAGGGTCCGTTGGTCTGACTGTGTCGCTCTGATGGAGCCCCCTTTGAGCAAGAGGAACCCGCCCGCGCCGAGATTAGCGGATCCGGCCGCGGCTCGCTCCTGGCCGCTGCAGAACATGACAGGCTTCCCGGCGCTGGCCAGCGCGCCCGCCCACTCCCGGGTCCGCGCCGCGGCCGCGCACCTCCGCCCGCGGGACCCGGTCGCTGACCCCGGCGTGGCCCGCGCTCCGCTCAGACCGGAGCACATGGCGCAGGCGAGCGCGCCCGGCCCCAAACCTCCCTCCCAGGCGCTCCCGGCGCCGCCCGAGTCCTCGGCGGCCGCCGCCCGCGCCGCCGCCTCGGCCGAGCACCCCGGCGCCCGCACCGCCCCCGGCGGTGGGGGCGCCCTCGGCGGGCCGTCCCCCGCGCCCCCGCCCCCGGCCCCTCCTCCTCCTCCACCCTCCCCTTCACCCACTCCTCCTCCCCCTCCTCCCCCCACCCCTCCTCCTCCTGCCCTCTCTGGCTACACCACCACCAACAGTGGCGGCGGCGGCAGCAGCGGCAAAGGCCACAGCAGGGACTTCGTCCTCCGGAGGGACCTTTCCGCCACGGCCCCCGCGGCGGCCATGCACGGGGCCCCGCTCGGAGGGGAGCCGCGCTCGGGCCCCGGCTCCCCCCAGCACCCGGCCCCGCCTCCCGCCTCGGGCGGCATGTTCATCTCGGCCAGCGGCACCTACGCGGGCCCGGACGGCGGCGGCGGGGGCCCGGCGCTCTTCCCCTCGTTGCACGAGCCGCCGGGAGGACCCGGCGGCCACCCGCACCCGCTCAACGGCCAGATGCGCCTGGGGCTGGCAGCGGCCGCGGCCGCGGCCGCGGCGGCGGAGCTGTACGGCCGCGCCGAGCCGCCTTTCGCGCCGCGCTCGGGGGACGCGCACTACGGGGCGGTGGCGGCCGCGGCGGCCGCCGCCCTACACGGCTACGGAGCCGTGAACTTAAACCTGAACCTGGCGGCGGCGGCCGCGGCGGCGGCCGCGGCGGCCGCAGCCACCGGACCGGGGCCCCACCTGCAACACCATGCGCCGCCCCCGGCGCCGCCGCCGCCGCCGCCGGCGCCAGCGCAACAGCCCCCCACCTCCCGGGGGCGGCCGGGGCCTTCCTGCGCTACATGCGGCAGCCAATCAAGCAGGAGCTAATCTGCAAGTGGATCGACCCCGAGGAGCTGGCCGGGCCGCAGCCGCCGCCCCCGGCCGGCGGCTCCAAGCCCTGCTCCAAAACTTTCGGCACCATGCACGAGCTGGTGAACCACGTCACCGTGGAGCACGTGGGCGGCCCCGAGCAGAGCAGTCACGTCTGCTTCTGGGAGGACTGTCCGCGCGAGGGCAAGCCCTTCAAGGCCAAATACAAGCTCATCAACCACATCCGCGTGCACACCGGCGAGAAGCCCTTCCCCTGCCCCTTCCCGGGCTGCGGCAAGGTCTTCGCGCGCTCCGAGAACCTCAAGATCCACAAGCGCACTCATACAGGTGGGTGTCTGTCCCCGGCCGCCGCCGCCGCCGCCGCTTCTGCCGCCGCTTTCTCTTCCTCCTTCGTCTCCTGTTTGCCTTCATTTTTTTTTGTTTTCCCTTCCTTCCGCTGCTTCTCTTCGCATCTGTATAACCCGGACATGTGACTTCTTGTTTTTCTCTCCCTCCCCCCCCTTTTTTTTTCTATGAATAAGTAATTCGATAGCACACACACGGGCCCCCGCGCTCCGTTCCTACGCGCTCGAGTCTCCAGCGCTCCCCGCACCCCCTCCGCCCGGACCGGCCACGCGCTTCAGCCGCCGCCGCCGCCGCCCCGGAGCAGAAGCCGCCGCCGCCGCCAGAACAGGAAGGCGCCCAGGACGGTCGGCAGCCCCTATCCGCCCGGCTCCAGAAACTTGGGGAGGGCGATGGGGAAGGAGCGCCGGACCGGAGCCGCTCCGGCGGCACTTGCCTCCTCACCGCATGGCAGGCCCCGCGCGGTATCCGCGCTCCGAAGAGCGGGCGTGCTTGGGGAGCGTGGGGGGTGGTTAGGTGTGACATCGGGGCCGCGGGGTGCCCAGCTCGGTGTGGCCCCTCCAGGACGGGACAGGGAAGGGGGGGTCTTGTCCCTTCCGGGCAGGGTGTAGAGTGCGAAAGGAATGCGCTCCCCAGAGACCTTCCTCCTACACACACGCGCTACACACTCGCCCACCGTTACACACCCCACACGTACACGTTCACGCGCGCACACATCACACCAGCAACAACTTCACACACCCGTGTTCTTTCTGACCCCTTCCTCAGAGGTGGGACACTCTTGGGCCCTGATCACACAGTCACACTTGCTCATTCACACGCCTTCATACACACCTATACTCACACGTTTTATCACACGGGCCCTAGAGGGTGCTGAGAAATTGGTTTCCGTCATTTTGGAGAAGGTTTTCCCGAGAGGAGGACGGAGTGGGCTGCAGAGGCTCCTTGAGGCCCACCGCCCGCGGTGGGGCTCCCTCCCTGCGCGCCCCGCCCCTGCCTTAGGTGGGGGGGGGCGTGCCCCCTTCTGGGGTGAGGGCAGCTGTGGCCTCGGGCGCCGAGTGGGCTCCGGTGGGCCGTGCGCCCCCTTGGAGCGGGGGCGCGCGCTGGGCCGGAGCGCCGATGAGCGCGAGCTCGGTCGGGATTTATAGGGACAGACGAGATTACTCCTCGGAGGACACTTAAGTAACTGGAGTTTACGTTCGGCAATTACTTGGCTGATTTATCGGCGCGGTGGCGGCGGCGGTGGCAAGGAGGCAGCCGCCAGGCGGGGGCTCCAACGCCTGACCAGCGGCCGAGGCCGAGGCTACAGGGAGGGGTGGGGAATCTGCGCGAGGAGCCGGGCCCCGGGGGCCCGAGGCTGGAGCCCCAGGCCTGGCTCCTGCCGCCGGGACCCGCCAGGCCTCCTGTGGCCTGGCCGATGACCCCCGGCTGGGAGCCCGTTTTCCCCGGAGGCCGGTCTGCCAGCCACATTGTTTTCTCATCGGGATCGGCCCACCTTAAGTGATGTTTCCCAAAGGAGATTTCCCACCGAGCTCTCGTAAAACCTCCTCGGCCCCTCTAAGCCAGCGGCTGGCCCCGGGGCCCAGCACTTCCCGACCAGACGGAGGCCTGGGGTTGGGGCGGTGAAGCGCCCCCCGCCCCCCGCAAGAGGAACCCCCTGACGGCGCCCGCAACCTCTGGCCCTTGCGGCCTTTTCACCTCCGAGGGGAGGGGACCTTCCCTCCCGGCCCGGAGGTTGCCCCGGGCTGAGGCTGTGCTCGCCCGGTTCCCGCACGGAGCTGGAAGCTGACGGCGCGGGTGCCGGCCCTCCGGTTCCCCCGGGACCGGCCACAGCGCGCCCCCCGCCTCAAGGGCGCGCCCCCGAGGGCGGGGACCCGGGCCGTTTGGTTTTCGGGTTCCCAGCGCGCAGGACTGCGTCCCTGCCCGGCTCGCGGCGGCAGCCTGGGCCTCGCCGGGTGCCTGCGACAGGGATGCGAGCGCCCGCGCCTTGATGTTAGGATCCGCGCTGGGTGCTCTTGGCGGTCCCTGGGCCGCTGAGCCATCGAGCCTCGTGTCCAGCGGGGGCCAGCCCGGACTCCCCTCCCCACCGCAACGCTCTCCCTTTTTGGAGGGGCGGGGGGAGGCGGGCAGTTATCCGGGGATCCCGGGACAGGCTGATCAAAGGGAATAATCCCCCGACCACTCCAGAAGGCCCGTTTCCTGACCTACGTGCCCCCAATTCCATTTATAACCTTTCTTGGAGCTGGACTTGGAGTTCTCACACATAGCTTCCCTCACTCTCTAAAACCCTATAAGTAGTTAAATTCTGACGTGACCCCACTGTCAGCGTCTGAAATGTAAACACTGGGGCCTCTCACCCTTCCTACTCAGGTAGAATTGGCTCTCCCCCACCTGCCCACCCCGCGAATAAAATAGGCAATTCTATCACCCTTTCCTTTTTTTCTATTTTCTTCCTCCATCTCCCCTTGTGCTGGCTTTTCTACCTTTCTTTCCACATGGTATCTGCCTTTTCTGGGCCTGATTCTTAATGCTTTTCTTTATCGTGAGCACTGGTGAAGCTTGCAACGTCCAAGCCGTTTATTCTGCACAATAAATGCTTAGCCTGTGCAGAAACACAATGTTCTAAAAAGCAACATTTGCATAGGGTGAATAAATCCACTTAAGCCTCCCTGTTGAAGAAAAGCTGATTATGCTTTTTAGGGGGAAGAATGCTATATTAAGTTAGTATTATCTCCAACTTAAAGTGGAATATAGAAATCAGGACAAATAACCAGTGTTTTGATAAAACTTGATTTCTGTTGCAGCCCCTCCACAGAGAATTTTTAAAGGGTGTCACTATCATCGCACTATATTGTGTTTTTCCCTCTCTTTGTAGGCCAATGTAGGAGGTATATGAATAATAACTCAATTTTTAAACAATACTTCCAAGTAGGGTAAGTTATGTTACAGGCATCTGAATACTTTTCAGATTTGCTAATATACTCTTGGCATTGAAGTAGTTATTCATTGCTGAAGTTAAAAGAGAGAAAATTACACCAAAATATTTGTATAGGAGAATCCAACACAGAAAATTTATGTACACTAAGCTGTCTTAATAGTTGCTTGGCTTTTTAAAAACAATTTGTTGAAACACAAGGAAACGACTGTATCATATATCAGCAGAGTAGCTGCGGAAACGTAGAGAAACTCCTTTTAAAATCATTTAAATATAAGGAATAAATATATTACTATACCACAGTAGATATGAGATAACGTTCAATTATGGACTCAAATACATCAAGTTCATGGATACTAAGGTGAGGGGGGAAGTCATAACTGCTACCTGCTGTCTTAGTGGCTGGGTTATCTAGTTGTCTTAGCATTTCTACTGCCTGCACCCAGGACCTTGTGTTTAAAGGCCCTGTGTTCCTGGGGTGGGTAGGACAGCTTAAAGGGGCAGTGGGCCCAAAGACTCTGATAAATAGCATTTTTTTTTTCTGTTTACTATTAAACAGTATGTTAGAAGAAGCCTCTGGCTGAGGTTTGTGGTCTTTATTAATGCTTGTTAAGGTTCTGTTCCACTAGGGTCTTAACTGCCCAGTAAGTTGTGAGAAGAGCTGGAAGAAGGAAGAGGCCAAGAGCCTATTCTGTGCCCAGCTAGGCTTGTAAAAAATCTAGTGGTCGGATCGTGGTTTTCACAGATGTCTTTATTTCTGGGGAGAACAGGGTTTTAGTGTATTGCCTTTTTTTTCCATCAACGAAATCCTGGGGAACGCTCTGAAACAAAATGCCATTATTATAATTTTACTGATCAATCCCAGTTTACTTTTACTTGAGTATCTGTTTATTTTCTTTCTCCTTTTCTTACGGTCTTCACCTAAGCTGTGGCTTTGGAAGTTATTTCAACAGCATTTATCTTGACAGGAGATCTGTTTGAATTTTTGTGTGTGTAGACCCGAGGGGGACAAGGATGGAGGTATTTGGGTCCCCGTTGGATTTCAGCATTATTGCCTGATCCAAGGTCTTAGACCTTCTCGCCTTGACGCCTACGGTACTTCAGGGTCAACATCCAGCCTCTTGCAAAACCCAAGTCCAAGAAGAGCCTCCAGGCCAGGGGACACCAGGCCCATCCTGGAAGTATCCCTTCCCTGCAGCATTCTGGAACCTGGGAATTGGGAATTAGGCTGGGAGTCTGTCTTCAAGAGAATGGGAAGTTGCATCCTCCTATCTGCTTGAAGATTATTCTCTCAAGTTCAGAGGACTCTGAAGAGCCCCTGTTAACCTCCCCTCTGCTTTCTTGCAGGGGAAAAGCCTTTCAAATGTGAATTTGATGGCTGTGACAGGAAGTTTGCCAACAGCAGCGATCGGAAGAAACATTCCCACGTCCACACCAGCGACAAGCCCTACTACTGCAAGGTCCGGGGCTGCGACAAGTCCTACACCCACCCAAGCTCCCTGAGGAAACACATGAAGATTCACTGCAAGTCCCCGCCGCCTTCTCCAGGAGCCCTGGGCTACTCATCAGTGGGGACTCCAGTGGGCGCCCCCTTGTCCCCTGTGCTAGACCCCACCAGGAGTCGCTCGAGCACTCTGTCCCCTCAGGTGACCAACCTCAACGAGTGGTACGTATGCCAGGCCGGCGGGGCCCCCAGCCACCTGCACGCCCCTTCGAGCAACGGAACCACTTCCGAGTCTGATGACGAGGACATGTACGCGAACCCTGAAGTCGTGCGGACGATACATTAGATTCGATCAGTCGCCATCACCATCAGTAAAGTAATAAGTGGGAGCCCTTGGACCGCATCCTAACCTGAGACAATGCCGAGCTTGAGACAAACCCGAGACTCAGACTTGCCACCAGGTCTAATTAGCCCTATTTATTTAGTATGAAACCCTATGGTGTTGGTACATTTAATTAATTTAATTAAGATATTTGGGCTTTTTTTTCCCCCCTTAGAAAACAAACAAACAAACAACAACAACAAACTCAACCAAGCTGGACTTGTATGTTGCAGGGGGACAGGGCTAGGAGCAAACCGTGCCAAGGAAGATAAATGGAGAGATCACAGTTCATCGAGACACACACTGCCAATGCAATATATGTAGTTCTTTATAAGGGTGAGAAAAAGAGCGTGAAGTCAGCACTCAACACAGCAACAAGGCCCTCTGCACTTCCCGGAGTGCCTCGAGACCACCTTTGACACCATAATGGAGCCCCTCTGCTTCCCGCCTGGGCCCTAATTCTGCAAAGGCCTCTTGATTGTAAACCACACACACTTGCTGCATCACCAACAGATCCTGGACTGTACATGTGTCCGAAAATATTTGTAAAGACCCTTTCAGTTCTAATACTTGTAATTTTTCATTCCCACTCTTATTACTGATCTCACCGTAACACAGTATTTTTATACAGGATTTTTCCTTCAGTACCCTGCTTGTATGATTGACAAAAAAAGATGCAGCAGCCTAGGACATCTCCATGTATTGTGTTACTGTGATTGTTCAAGCAACTGGAGAGAAGAACTGCTGCAGCAGACAACTGTGAAACTGTGATATTTTATAAAATAGAAGAAATTCAAGTGCTTTTTCTTTTTTTTTTTTTAAATCAAAAATCTCAGATGCTGCCTCTCTGTCTAAACTTCCTGTGTAATAAAAAATACTATGTTTTAGATCCTAAGTTCTTGGGATGCCAAAATTCACAGGCAAGTGTAAGGAGGTGTAATGTTGGCAACATACCTATTTTTTAGGAAAGCTGTTGTTTTAAAAACAGGCCAACCCCTCTTTTATACTGTTTATCGACCTTTTAAAAAGTCTTTTATTTTTCAACGCTGCAAACTGCATTTTAATGCATTTTCTTCCACCTGAGCATATAGAACTCTATCCCACTTGAAAATGACACTGTATGATTTACATTAAAAGAGGGGAGGGAGTTGCTATACATATTAAAATTGTTAAAAGGTTTATAGCTACCACCAAACACTGATGAATGTGTGACCTTTGCCAGAGCTGTCAAGCTAGGACCAAAAAGGTCAAGGACCTAGGACAATAACTCTTAGTCCATTTATTTTTGGTTGGTACAACACATCTCGTGTGCAAAATGTAGTCCATCATAAACATCATACAAATAGACTAAAGAGCACTAATTTATCCTCAGAGACCCTGAAGACACCCCTTCCCCAGGGTTTGTAGAAATTTGTTTTGTGTGCTGTGAGTGGTTGATGTAGTCTTGTCGTTGTTAATAACTTGTATGTGAACACTGTTATTTGTACAGTTGAATTAATTTATTTTCAGACATCATCCTTTTTTTTTTTTTTTTTTCCTGGAAGAGTTCAAAGCACACCAAAGAATTATATTATACATTTTGGTGAGAGATTGTCATTTATGACCTACGATTTATTTAAAAAAAAAAAAAAGGAAAGAAAATGGGAAAAATATATTTTTAAGCTTACTTGAATGAACAACGTAATGTGAAAACCAGGACTCTTCCTGCATGTCTCTTCTCTGCATTGTGTTGATGAGATTATATACAGTTTCTAGATATATTCTGTTACTAGTACAGTGCATGGTGCTGTCACTTTGAAAGCCTTTCGATGTTGTCTTCAGATTGTTATGGTGAATATGAAACATGCAGACCCTCCTTTATAAAGAAAAAGACCATAAAACTTGAATATAAAATAATTCTACATCTTTAGAGTTTATTTGATTTTCTATTACTCATTTTCAAAGCTCTTTCAAATAGACAAAATAAGATGAGGTATGAACTTTGGGGGGATAATTTATGTATCGTAAACTTATTCAAACAAAATATTCCTGATTTATAATGAGTTGTTTTATTTATACAACTTTCAATGGTAGTTTGCACTATTCTTTATTATGCTACAGGTTTATTTATTATGAAACAAAGGAATATGTATTTTATGTATTTTGCCATGCGTAGGTTAACTCTGCCACAGATTTATTGGTTCCTGATACACTTAAAGTAAAAACTTAAAATGTGTACCTCCGATAGAAAGCAAGAATGATTATGAAGTAAAGAGTTTAATAAAAGTATTCTTCCTATGTATTGCTTATGTTTTACATGATGGCACATCTCTGCCATTCTCTTCCAAACAGAACAGGTTGCTCATGTAGTAACCATTTGGTTCTCTTCCCTTGATCTCTTTATTTCTTTACCCTCCCCAAGCAATAAAATATGTTTACAGCTTGGTCTAATTTACAATCTAATCTAGAAAGTACAGTGTATTTATGAAGACTAAGCCCTGAGGTTGCACAGCACAGTGGCATAAATCGTAGGGGTTACTGCGTGCATTTGTTAAAATTAATAATAGCCTTAGTGATCCTCATCAGTGGAGAGCTGAAAAGCAAATTTTAGCGTTTCTTTGCTGTCCAGCCTCTTTCTAAAGAAAAAGGGTAACAACGAGGAAAATATGGAGAAAAGGACAAGTGAGATGTTTGCAGACACAAAGAAGCTGAAAGAATCAGGAGCTAAGGTGGGTATGGAGTTCAAAACATCCTGAATGAAGCTGAGTAGTGTGCACCAAACACCTCTTCTGTTTATTAGGTGATGGGGATCAGAACCCACTTGTACTGTGGTTTACTTGGAAGTTGAGTGGAGATAAGTAATTTAGCCTTTTGGGGCAGGTGTTATGAAGAAATTTGCTTCATTGCCACAAAATGCCCAAGTGGCTTAGAGCAATAAGATCAGCTGTCCATATTAACAAGGCTGAATCCTTGTTTGTTTTTAAGCTGACTGATACAAAACTGATATAAGGCAACTAGTCAAAAACAATCGGTAGTAATGTCAATAAACAGTTCTCCAAAAGGTTAGAGTGGGCTTTTTTTTTTTTTAAAGTCGGATTCAGTTAAATGTAGTAAACAGGAAGACAGGTTGCAAGGGGTTATTTGAAGCCTGAAGACGAAGGAGAAAAACACTCAAATGAAGTCCCCAATCAATGGAAAAACTTATAGCTCTCTAATGAAGTTTTGGGTGAAAACAGGGGTGACACAAAGCCACCAAGACATGAATCATTCATGGGAAATATAAAAGATATCTGACAATGAGCAGAACCTTGTATAGAGTGTATAAAACAAGTTTCCCCTTCTTATTTTCTGCTTTAAAACGCACAATCTCCCACTCCCAGCGTCTCTGTCCAGTCTATAGAGTTGAAATTGACCACTGCTCGTCCTGCGCCACTTCAAAGTAATTTAGTCCAGAACGGAAGACTTGGCGCTTGGACAACCTTCATGGTGTGTTAAGATTTCTATGGCAATTGGCAAGCAAGAGGTTCCCATCTGAATATGTCTCAAAGAAAGCCACTATTGACACCAAGTTGGCTATCATCAAAGACTTTATCTTTCCTAGGCAAAAAGTGTCCCTCGTGGCCCTTGCTAACGCTGTTTAAATTATCTACCTTTGTTTTCCAGGCTGGGAGGATCTTCAAACATAGGAGTGTTTGTTGTTTATATGTGTTTTTCCCCATTTAGGATGTTCTTTGGTAAAGCTAATGCTCCTAAATGCTAGAGTACAGAGACAGAGCTGGAGGGCAGGCATTATATTCTTTTAAAGAGATGGAGATGACCACACAAGAGGGATAGGAAAAGAGGAGGCCCTGGAGACAGGAAAAGAGGAGGCCCAAATTCCTTGAAAGCCAAGTCAGAACTGATCTCTGACATCACAGTTTTGCCATTTATCCCAAATATCGTGGTTCTCTATCCATCTATCATCTATCTCTTTCTCTATGAAAAGGAACAAGAGATGTTCACGTGAACTATTTGTTATTCCAGTTTGGCTGGGAACTACAACTGGGGTTGCAGCTGCAGAGACAATCTAATTTCTCAAGTGGTCACCTTAAGTCACAGGAAAAGCAAGCTGCACAGCGAAATGAAACAACCCAGACATACAGTAATACTGTCAGCCGGTCACACCACACTGCCCGCTGGTCCCTCCACCAGCAGTCTACCAAAACAGACACATGGCCAGGAAAGCCATCCTTCCAGGGCTGGAGGGTTGGGAAGGAGGTCCATGGTGATAGGGCCCTGGGGTGGCCAGCACGCTTGGCCTCTGTGAAGAAAATGTCGCAAAAAACTCACACTCTTGTCATCTCCCACGCCACTCACACTCCGGAGCACACATTCACATAGGCAAGTGCCTAAGCAGGCACAGAGAAGTTCAAAGGCATGTTCTTTGAAATTCAAAGTACTGCTTTTATGGTACATCGACACTGAGCGTAGGCATTGCTCTGGCAATGGGCAGGGCCAGGGGAGTCTGGCAGGAGGGTCCACAGTATTGGAGACACTCTATTAAGATACAGTTGCAGTGACCTTTCCTTTCATTCCAAGTTAGCTCCCTCGATTTTCACCTGATCAGAAATACATATACCATATCGCATTGCCTAGATGTAACAGTATATATGTACAGGCATATATGCGTCTTTCCATCCACTTTTTTTGTTAAGATTCCCCCTTAGAATCTCCCAGCTTGAGAGAAAGGAGAAAGAATGAGGAGAGGAGGAGAGAAAGGCCGGTGGGGGTGGGCGATGGCAGAGGCCGGGGGGCGGGGGGCGGGGGGCAGGGAGGGGGGCAGGAGCGCCTCAGCCCGGGTTCCTCTTCCTTCTCTCTCCACCTAAGTACTTTTATTTGCAGAGCGATTGTTCTTTGTTTATTTAATACAAGTACTGTGTGAATGGTGAAAAATAAACACGATGAAAAATAACCAAACAGATGATTCCTCCGAGTGAAAAAGCCCGGACTTAATAAAAGTGCGAAGCAGTCACCGCTGAATGAGAAACCCTTTGAAGTGGAACTTATTATAGGAGGAATACTTCGGGGTTGCCTTAACGACGCCGCTGAATCGAAAGCGCTCGCCTTTGTCAGCGATTTGTTCTCCTTTGCTGGGGTGCCCGCAGAAATTACTTACATGGGCTGCCTTAACATGCAGCCTGCAAATCAGTAACCTTGCGGCTCAGACTTGAAGACGCCACTGGGCCACGGACAAAAAAGAAGTCAGGGGGAAACGCACCAACCTTTCACGCCGGGTCTCCGCGGACGGGGGCGCACCGGGCGGGATGGGGGCGGCAGATAATAAGTTGTCTTACAACGCACCCCCCCCCGGTCCCCACCCCCACCCCACGCCGACCCCTGAGCCCAGGCCCGGGCCCCCCACCCCCGGCGGCCGGGGAAGCTCTGGCCTCTCCGGGGCACTCCAGCGAGGGGCGCTCTCCCGCGCGCGGGCCGGGCCTGGGACGTTCCCAGCGGCCCGGGCCATATTTAATAAGGGTCGTTTATCACCAAGGCGCTTTGAAGGGTCGCCTCCAGCCCTGCGCCCATTAGAACGGCGGAGGTGACATTTAAACTCCGTTTTCAAGGCTCGCGGGGGTATTTCAATGAAAAGGCAACTCGTTTGTCTTATGAGCCTGGAAACAACCCCCTTCTCGCTCCTTTTGACCACATGGCATAACTCAAAAACAATAGTTCAAAAGTGAAATGGCATCGCGGCGTTCACTGAGAGACAGGCCCCCATCTAGCACCAGAGAAAAGAGGGAGCTCGCAAGACAATGTGCTTTTTGTGTCTGACTCTGTCACAAGGATTGTGTTGTTTGCTTTGGAGGCTGCGCCTGTTACACTTTCCTGAAAGTGCTTGTGTTAAACAAGAGTTATAAGTCATCCCAAACAACAAACATTTTGATTTTCTTTGCCTAAAGGGCTTTCCCTGGCTATGGGCACCGTGAAAAAATAATGTCCTTGCTGAGAAAGGAACACCAGTAGTAGCATTAGAAGCGGGCGCATTAAATATTGAATGACACAGGGAAAAAGAGCTTGTCGAGGGGGCACTCAGCCTTAAAGTCTTTCTTCAACTTTGTCTTCGCTTGCTGCTGGACTATTTAAGATGGTATTAATTAAGGCGGCTTCGGGTGACGCCGAGCCCGCCGGCCCCTCGGCCGCGCTCCGTCAATGGGCCTATGTCCCCGCGCTCTGCTCACGCGTTGGCTGGGCCGAGTGCAAATGTCACTTCTGATTTGGAGGCTGAAGTGAAGGGCCCATCCTGCATTAAGGGCGGCAGGATGTAGTCGGCAGCAGGCGTTAAAGGAATACGAAAAGCTGGGGGCCGGGGGCAGGGAGGCGGGGATGAAATGGGAACAGCTGCCCTGGGCCAGGGAGGAGCGCCCGCCGCCGGCGTGCACGGCTTTGGGCACCTCTCAGAGAGTGTTGTTCGGCAAAGACCGGCCGCGCGGGCCTCGCTGCGCCGGGACACCCACGCTCCTTCCCAAAGTCTCCTCTTGCGTGGGGACCATCTACATCCCAGCCCTCCAAAACTCGAGTAGGCAGTCTGGCGGGGTGTTCTCTTACAAAGGGAGTAGCTTCTGCAAAGAAAGACAAAGGCCTGGTGCAAACCGGCTTCATTCCTGGCTTCCTCCTCCCCCCACCCTCCCCTTCTCGGATCACAAATAAGGCGCCCAATGGCCTCGGCCCAGGACCTCCTATCCAATTTTACAGACGGTGAAACTGAGACTTCAGGCCAGGCTCAGGGTTTCTCGTCCGTTTTCCTGCTAAAGAGTGGAAAGCGGAGACCCTCATGGAGACCAAAGACCCAGACAAGGGAGGAGCTCTGTTTAAGGGTGCCAACATCCACGCCAAAGATCCCCTTCTCCCCAGGCCCAGGCATTTGATTCAAAGTAAATAGAAGTTGGTTTCAGCAGCTGGGAATTTCTAACATTAAAAAAAAAAAAAAAGAATGAACCTTTACTGCCAACTAACTGTGGCATAAATGCAGTGCATGTTTTAAGAAACTCTGCTATCAGTTCTCCAAGAGGAGACAAGACTTGGCTGCGGAGAAGGGGGCAGAGGACGGCAGGGATTGATTTCTGCAGCCAGATTGCCCCCATGAGGGCCCGTGTCTCCTAGTTTGGGGTTCCAGATAGACATGGGCCTTCTCTTTTATCACAAGGTCCCTTGGAGGTGGGAAGAAACTCAGTTAAGTGCTCTTTCGTGTGTGTGTGTGTGTGTGTGTGTGTGTGTGTGTGTGTGTGTGTGTGTGTGTGAGAGAGAGACAGAGAGACGGAGAGAGGGGTTTGGACCCTAGATGCCCTGCACAGGCGTCTGGCACCCTTAACTCTGGATGCATTTGCATTATCTGATTCTCCTGGGGATGTGCCCCTCAAGAGCTCCCTGGGTCCTCCAGGTAAGGCGAGGTCACATTTCCCAGAAAGCCATGCTGCAGGAGAAGCAGTTCAAGCCAGGGGGCGGGGATGGGTAGCTGGGATCTGTCTGCCTGGAGACTCGAGCCTGCGGCCTGCACCCTCCGCCTCGTCGGGAGCTGGAGGCGCCCCTCTAGGGTGGGGAGCCACCTGGTGGGGGCCGATGTGGGCGGTGGGGAGAAGAGGGGCTGGTCTGGCCCAGCCCCCCGCCCCCTCGCGCAACAGGTCTGCAAAACCAGACACTGGGGCTCACGTGCTCAGCTGCTGACCTGGGCCATCTTTCTTCATCTCTTTTTTTCGGTCCCCTTCTTGACTCTACTTTGTTTTTTGCACAAATAGGCCGCAGGTCAGGGCAAGAGATGCAAAGACGTGGCCTTTTGGCTCGGTACACACTGTCCAGGGTGGCTCGTACACACACACAACAAACTCGCTCAGGCACAACTCGCCCCCCGCGCCCCTCCCCCGCCCCTGCACTGGGCACACGCCCGGGCTCCAGGCACCTTGCCAAGAACGCGCGAGCACCCTGCGTGGCACACTGGCTGAAGTTCCTGCACGAAGTGGCGGGGGTGGGGTGAAGAGGGAGGGGGTGGGCGGCGGTGGGCGCCGCCGACTGCTGGCGGGTGCGCACAAGTTCAGTGCTCAACTTCCCGCTCGTAACGAGACCCGAGATCCCTTTGGAGAGGCCCTCGGGAGCCGGCGGCGGGGCTGGGAGTGGCGTGGGTAAGCTGGCCGGCGCGGGGCGCGGGCGGCGGGGCACGAGGGCGCGACAGGAGGAGGGCGCGAGGGTGCCCGCGGCCGGCCGGGCGCTCCGAGAAGTCAGCGCGAGCAGCTGTGACTTCACCTATTAGCCCCGATGTCTTTCCGAGGAGCCTGGTGGAGTTAAACAGCCCACAATGGGCGCTCTGGGGCGCCTCCAGCCTGACCTCCACCCGGGTTTAATAGTTTCATAGGAACTTCATTAAATCAATTACTTAGTGAGCACATCATCATTTATTTGTAATTAGCAGCGAGGAGAGCGTTCTCTCCCCGAGCCCCGCGGCCCGGGTCCCAGCGGGGTTGGCGGAGTTGTGCAAGCACTTTTGTTTGCTCGAGTGTTGACTCCCGGCATTATTCGGCCCCGGTAATCTTTACGTCTTAATCTAGCATTCAGAGGGCGAAGGGAAAACAAACAGGGCGCAGGCCAGAGGCCAGCCCTGCGGTCCCGGCCGCGCGCGCAGCACGGCCCTCGCTCCGCGCGCTCAGAGCGCGTCTCCGCCGCCCCCTCGCCATCCCGTGGAGAAGGCGAGGGACCCCACGGGGCAGCTGGGTGGGTAATGAGGCAGGCCAGGGTTCGGGGAGGCCGGGAAGCTCAGAAGGAAAGTGGCGAAGGAAGAGGTGAAGGAGCGAAAAGAGGGAACCCGGAGCCGGAAAGCACATCCCGCAAAGCGAGCGCAATAAGGAAACGTCCAGGCTCGTGCGCGTGTGCCGGCGGCGTCGGCGGGAGAGTGCGAGTGTGCGCGCGCAGGGTGTGCGTGAAATCACATCCATTTCAGCTGCTGCGGGCAGGGCGGGGATAGGCGAGCGCCAGCGGGAGGTACCGGCCTGGCGTGCGTGGGGACAGTTCGCTGGGTGTACGAGCTGCCAGAGGGCTTGCATTTGGGGGAGACTGCAGCCCGGGGCGCAGCTCCATCGCAGCCCACAAATTGCGAGCGAGTGATTAGCGATGGGGGGCGGGTGGGGTGGGTGTTGCTGAAAGCTGGGCCCGAACCTGCGCGTGCGGAGCGACGCGAGTCGTGGCCCCGCGAGGAGTTGTTGATTCCTTTCGGGTGTAACTGTCGTTCCCCATCGTCGCGGCGCCGGCCGAGAAGCCGGCAGGTCGTGGGGGTCTTGGCTGCCCGGGCCAGAAACGTGGGCGACACTGAAACGTCGCCGCATCCCCCGCCGGGCACCCTATTTCCGCTCGCGGTTTCAGAAGTCCCTCCGGCACAGGAAACACTCACGCTCGAGTACAGCGGGAGATCCCAGCGCAGGAAATGGGGGGAGCGCGGGGGAGGCGAGGGGTCACTGACGATCCGGCTCGGGTTCTCAGGAGCCCGCCAGTGTGCACGGCTCAGAGGTTAGCAACTGGCTCGTGGGACCCTCCCTCCCCCCACCCCAGGAGTGGGCTTCCAGAAGCAGCCCTGATCCCAGAGGGTCCCTGAGGGTTCCCAGCTGGCCCTCCTGTCTGAACTTTTGAGGAGAGGGTCTTGAATTTCTCCACCGGCTTTTGTGGCCAGGCCTGTTTAATCCAGGTTGGTATCTGGAGGCTGCGTGAAGGCAGTGGTTTTTACCCTGTTGGCTCAGTGTGGGCGCAGAGAGAACCTGGTGCGTCAGTGGGTGGGGGCTTGGTGACGAGATCTGTCCTGGGGGGGAATGGGGAGGGAGGTTGAGGGGTGGCCCCAGGGCCTGGCTGTGGTAGTCTGGGAGTGGTAGCTTTGTTTGCCTGGGACCTTCAGGTGGGCTCTCCTGGGGCCTCCAGCTAGCTGGGAGAGCCTGTACCCATGACACCACCTTGAGGTGCAGAGACCCGCACGGACACCCCCCGCCCCACAGCTGACGCTGACCCACCCTGGATTATCTGAGAACTTGGGTCATCCGGAAAAACAGGAAGTGTATCCAGAAAACAGCCTGCCATCCCCTGGCAGGGCAGCCATGGGGAGAAGCACCTTTTAAAATAGAAGAGCACTTTGCAACTTGGCATACTTCTTCCCACCCCCCAAGGCGATGCACGCTGAAGTAGTCAAAACGGTCAGGCTTCCAGAAGGATTACCAGCCAAAGCAAATATGTATGCATAAAGCAAAACACAATCTTCTCACACATATCTCCAAACACTGTAAATACCAGCTCTCCTTAGAACCTGTTGGCCATGTTTCTGCTCTGATATAATGAATACTTATGCAGGTTAAATGTATGTTTGATCTTTCAAGACTATACACAAACAGACACAGAGTTCCAGCACATTTAAATCCAACCTTGCATATGATCAGAGCCTACCCATCCCACCTAACCAAATTTTGGGACAGCCTTGAAGGAAGCAAAACTGAGAAAGACTCCTTTTGAAAATAACAGTAACATGGAATTCACCCCTGACTTGTCTCTCTCTGCTTCTTCCCCTCAACCTTGCGGAGACCCCGGCTTCAACAACATTTAATAAAATAGCATCATCGTAGGGAGAAATGCCAGTGAGTCAGGCAAGCACTTTATGAGCTGGCAGTGACTTGGGTGAAGCAGCTGATGTAGAAAACCTGGATGCTTGGGCTGCAAAGTTCTCCTAGATAGGCACATCTGGCTTCTCTCCGCCTGCTCCAGGTCCTGACAGCTTCCAGCCCATCAGCTGGCTCACATCTCACACTCCGTTCTGCTTCTGTCTTTACTGGGTCGCATGTCACGGGCACCCGGCCCTGTCCAGGCCCTGGCTTCACAGTGGGAGCCCTGCATTTTCTCCCCACCTCCTTCCACTGGGCCTTCCCTGGCAGGTATGGGACCCTTCAAGCCCACTCCCCTTATTTGTATGGGCTCCCTTGCCCTTGGGCCCATCACCCTGAAAACGAATAGAAGTCTGCTCACATTGTGTCCTTGTCCCCGTTGAGGGCTCTGAACAGGCTCTAGATGCAGGATGCCTCTTCTTGACCTGCAGGGAGAAGAGAGCTGGCCATGACAGACTGTAGATACAAAGTTGACCGAGGCCCGTGTGATTGACCCGGAAGCCTGCTCTGGGGTAATAGCACGTCAGGGAAATTTAAGGGAGGGCCAGGGGATACTTGGAATTGTGGAACTTACGCCAACTGTTTGTCTCCTTGTTGACCACCCTGGCCATGTCTTACATAAACTGACCCCAAAGCGCAAGCATTAGAAAACCTGTGTTCAAGGTCGAGTGTCTGCTGTGTTACTGAGAGAAGTATCTGGGCACCTTTCTGCCTTCAGACCCGACAGCATGGGTGGTTCCCTGTGTATCTGTGAGGGACAAAACCGTGACGTGATTCACGGCAAGTGCAGGCAAACGCTGCAGTCCAGCAAGTGCCATCCCCACCCCCCGCCGGCCGACGCCATTTTCCTCACCTTTGACTTTCTAGACCTTTCTAGGGACTGCATAAATCCAAGGGCTGAGGTGGTCCAGAGGTAGAAACGTGCCTTGAAAAGAACCAGTGTCCTTGGCCACTGGCAAGGAGACTGGGGTGTTAAGATTCCTCCAATCTGAAGAATGCCTGTTAGGAAGGGGCAGAGGAATGATATCATGAAAAATACCCTTCCAGCTTCTTACATTCCTTTAATGGGAAGGCCTCCCTGGACTGCATGCCTGTCTGGAGAATTGCAGACATAAAACTTCCCACTTCTTTAAGAGCAAAGGAAGCCCAGCGTGGGCCCTGGGGGAGCCGGGGGCAGCCTCCCTCCAAGGCCCTGGGGAGGCCGCTGTGGGCCTGTCTGTGGGCCTGTGGTGGGGGAGAGACACAAGTAGGAGACGCGGAGGGCGGAGAACTCATGTCCATTACTCATGTGCTTTTCTCTCCCTATTTAAAACATGCTGGTAAAATATGTGTGACATAAAAATTACCAGCTCAACCATTTTTAAATATAGTTTTGTGACCTTAAGTACATTTACATTGTCGCGCAGCTGTCAACATCATCCATTTCTGGACCATTTTCATCTTCCCAAACAGACTCTGTCCCCATTAAGCACTAACCTCCCATTCCCCCTCCAGCCACTGATAACCTCTGTTCCACTTCCTCTCCTTTTCTTGACTCCACTCCTTTTCCTGACTGAGTAATGTTCCAATGCACACATCCATAACATTTCGTTTACCTGTCAATGGACCTTTGGGGTGTTTCCACCTTTTGGCTATTGTGAATAATGCTGCTAGGAACATGGGTGTCCTCACAGGCCTTTGTACGTACCCATGTACCTGTGTATTATACTTTTCTGTGAACCGAAGGAAAGCACTTTAAAGGGGAGCGTCAGCCAAGAATTGAGACTATCTGATTTCTCACTTGGATCTGGTTTTCTAAGGTCAACAAAGTGCAGCTGGATCTCAAGGGAGTATTAAAGCATTGTTTTGCAGTTCCATGGTATTCCCATCTGTGTGTGCATGTGTGCGTGTGTGTCCGGCCCTACCCAGTGCTGTTGCTTCAGAGGAACTATTAACACATTAATATTATCAATAGCAGGCAGTGCCTGAACCATTAGGGATTTATGAAAACATCTGAAGCAAGTCGTTTCAAAGCGCTGATTTGTTTTATAGTCAGTATTACATTTTATGACAGGCTCTTTTGCCAGCAAAATGAGTGTACCGGCATCACACACAGTTCGGGAGACGGAAACCACTGCCCTGCAAATTCGTGTTCCAGATCCCTTGGGGAGATTCTGCAGTTTGCAGACAAATACTGACCCTTTGCTAAAGGGTCGGCCGGGAACCGGATAGCAAACCCCACCCCCTCTTGCATTTTTAGCCGTAGAAAAACTATGGCTCCTTTTTCTCTTTCTCACTTCTCTCAAAACTCAAGAAGCAAGCCAGGGTCCAGTAGCCCAAGGCCAGACATTTTCCTGGCCGCCTCTACTTTTCCTGTTGGACTGATTTTGCCTCCGATTTGCCAGTTTCACTGGGCAAGCTCTCTAGATATGGGGAAGTCGTTTCAGCCCCGCTTAGAACCGTGGGGGAGGGTGCTTTAAGGTGTCCCCTGGAGGAGACGGATGTGTCGCTCAGCTCCTCATTCCAACCCGTGCCACCTCCACCCCACACCCCCAGTGGCAACCGAAAGAGGAGATGGCATTGTGCGATGGGGGGAGGGGCGGAAGTGGGGGAGGGGCGCGAGGCGGGGGGAGGGCGAGAGCACACCGACCCCCTGCACCCCCACCTCCAAGCTGAGCTTTGTGGGTCTCCTCCCAAGGGCCCCCTCTCTGGGACAGGACACCGCACTAGAAAGTTCACTCTCCGCGTTCCCAGGGAGCGGGGTTTGTAATATTTTACAGCAGCTGTTTAACATTTCCCTACCTAGTTATTAAACACGAAAGGGAGTAAATTAAAACGGCAAAGTAAAATGAAATAAAAGGCGTGTTTTCTTTCTGTAAAGAGACAACACCTAATTAAGGAATATTTGAATCCCACAAAAATGCAGACTCTCACGGGTGACATAAAACTTCTTTTTAAACCGGGAACAAAACTCCAGAAAACTAGGGAACCGGCCCAAGACGGGAGTCCCTTCAAACACAAAGCGCCTTCCTCCGGGGCCCCTGGGCCTGGCCCCCGGTGTCCCCTCCTCGCCAGGGCCCAGGGGCGTCGGTTGGCTCCTGGGGTTCCAGCTTGGGGAGGGCCCCTCCCCCACGGCCCTCGGGCCTCGCTTCCCTCTCCGTTTCCCTCTCGCCTCCCCTTCCGACTCTGTGGCATTTTGTTTTGTTTTGTTTTGTTTTGCAACTCTCTCTCCCTCTGGGTTCCCCATCTTTTCGGGCAGCCCGCCCCCATCGTCTCCGTCTCCCAGAGCTGCGAGAGCGGTACCTTCTTGCCTGTTTTTCCTCCTCGGCTCTTAATCTGGTTCTCGATTAGATAACAGAGGCTTTGCTCTCCGTCCGCGCGATTCCGCCCTGGGGGCCCAATTCGGCCCCGGCCGGCCCTAACCCCTCCCTCCTGCCCTGGGTGTAGGCTCCCCGGCCGGCCGGAAGCTTGGCTTTGACCTTTGCCCTCCGCCCCCATCTCCTTCGGGGACACCCCCGCCGCACCTGCCTCCGACCAGACTCAGGCAGCGTCAGGGGTGGGCAGCCCCAGGGCTTTGGAAGAAGCGGGCTCAGCTCCGGCTGGAAACCAGCCTTCTGCTTCGGTCCGGCTCCGCCAGGCTTTCCCCGCCCGAGGCAGAGACCAGGAGCATCCCTGGCCAGGCCCGAGTTCTTCCCTTCGTACCTGCTCAGTCCCTTCGCTCTCCGGGTACTCTTCCAGGAGAGTGTCTCCTTTAGTCCTAGCTTCCAGGAGAAAGAAAACTATGGGGATTAAGAAAATATGGATTAAGGTGTCTTGAAATGTCTACAAGTTAAAGAGATTCACAGTCACACTTCACCCCAGGTTTGCCTTTCTGGGATAATGATTTTAGGATTTTGATAGTTTAAATCTTCCCCCAACATCACAATGCATAGGATGGAGCCAGAGCCGCCCAGATTCCTGCTTATTAGACTCTAAAAGGAGTCCATTTTTCCTTTCAAGAAATAGAAGCTATTTTGTTGGCATTTCCCTTTGGGAGTAGATCCTGTGTCTGGCTTGGCTTATTTAAAAGGGTGAACACAGATGTCACCAAGGTAGGGTGTCACAGAAGCAGTGTCTAGTCTTCTAGGATCTGTTGCAGAAACACTTGTGGCTGCCTCTGTCCAAGTCTGGGAACGCAGCCCTCTTAGCCCTACCTTCTGTTTTCTTTTCTGAAACATGCAGGTAGAAAGAGGTTTTCTTTTTGAAAGTTCTTTCATTCTTTTCTTCAGCATTAAAGTGCATATAATATTTCTGAGTAAACCCCCAGATGGTATTTTTAGAGAAAGGACCATAGTAATAAAAATATTCTACATCGCTGTTAACTATATTTACCTAACACTCTTAAGCCTGGCACATGTATAAACCGATTTGATGAACAAACTACCTCTCTAAAGTAGAGTGGGTGGGATTTGTTTGTTCTTGTTTCAGAGGTGAGGAAATTGACTCAGAAGGTTAAGCTCACACAGTAGTAAGTGGAAAGCCCAAATGAGTTCAAGTTCACTTTTTTTTTTAACCAAAACATAATGGATAGAAATTTTTTAAAAAAGAAAGTGATAGTGATAGGTGATTTGGTGACCAGATCTCTCACATTTTCTGATATAACAGAATCGATGTATGAGCATAGTTCCATCCACTGCTCTCCTTCAAAAAAGCATCCTTCTTTACATACATGAATGAACAGAAAAAAATGGATCTTTGCCCAAACTTCTTCCTAAGCAGCACTCTGGCCATGGTGTATCTTCTTTAATGTGCAATATAATCCTTCCACCAAGAAGGCTCTCATCATCTTTTCCATGGAAATGCACCTTATCTCAAAAGTCAGCCCTTCCATCATCTGTCTCTAGTCCTGTGTCATATGATCGCTCCTTTCTCTAGTGGCCAGACCTAGGAGCCTCTGTAGCCACATGCTTTACTTAATATAACTCATTTAAATCCATGGCAAGGACATGAAGCAAATGCTTTCATTATCTCCATGTAACAGACGAGGAAACTGAAGCACAGAAAGATTAAGAAGCGAGTTGAAAGTGACACAGGTGGAAATAGCTGAGCTGGGATTCAGACTTCTAGACTCTCTAGAGTCTACTTTAGACTCTAGAGTCTGTGTTCCTGACCCTTACTTGATACTGCCTTTCGACCCTTAGACAGTTAGGCATCTTGCATGCATTATCTTACAAGGCGATGAATGCCCTTTATCACATGATGCTATACCATCTCCGTGTAGTGTGTTTCCTATTGCGTCTAAGGTGTGTAAATCACATTTTCATCCTTCTCACGCTGCTTGAGTTGGGTGACTGTGTGCCGTGTTTTAAATGTCATGTAGTATGTATTGCTTATACAATGTACATACTTGATAAACATATTTTTCAAATCAAGCTTTAATCAGCTGGAAAAAGATTTGTTCTCCAAGTATTGAGTACAAACTATGCAACAAGCACTATTTGGCCTTGGTGAGCAAGTCAGAAAAGATTCTTCCTCTTAAGAAACTTAATTTTAATGGAAACAGATGGTAAACAAACAGATACAATAAGAAAACTATGGAATCCTCAACTCAATGGACATGAGTTTGAGCAAACTCCGGGGGACAGCGAAGGACAGGGAAGCCTGGCATCCTGCAGCCCATGGGGTCCAAAAGAGACACAATTGAGTGACTGAACAACAAATCAGAGAGTCCATTTGGAAAACAAACATGGGCTATGATAGGGAGTGAGAGGGATGGAGGTACTACTTCAGGATGGGTGATCAGAAAGACCTCTAGGAAAATAAGACCTAAGGTGGGCTCTGGAGGCCAAAGAGTGAGCTGTGCAGAGCGCAGACGAAGGGCATTCCAGGCCAGGGGAATAGCTTGTGCAAAGGCCCTGGGGAAGGAAGGAGATTGGTGCCTGCTTCCTTTAGCAATTTGTAGGATTTCTCAACCTCAGCACTTGTCAGCTTGGGCTAGTACAACAAAATAACAAATGTTCATGGTGGTTTACACGAGTAGTTATTTCTCACAGTTCTGAAGGCTGAGAAGTCCCAAGATCAAGGTCCGGGCAGATTTGGTATCTGTTGAAGTCCTCTTGCTGGTTTGTAAAAAACCTCCATTTGTTGCCGTGTCTTCACACGGAAGAGAGAGTCTCCTCTTCCTTATGGGAACAGATTTCATCATGGGGGCCTCACTTTCATGACCTCATTTAAGCCTAATTATATCCCAAAGGCTCTGCTTCCAAATATCATGGCACTGGGGATTAGGACTTCAGCACATGGACTTGGGGGCAGACAAATATCCAGTCCACGGCAAGGCTGTTGACACTTTTGGGCCAGATAATTCTTTGGGGGTTTTCCTGTGCCTTGTGGGACGTTTAGGAGTCTCCTGGCACCCCCCCCCCTACCCCCGCCACCCAGCCTGTACACGTTAGACGCCAGTAGTCCCCTCCTCCCCTCTAAACTGTGGCAATCAGAATGTCTTAAGAGAGAGACCTCCCTGGTGGCTCCGTGGTAAAGAATCCACCTGCCAATGCAGGAGACGAGGCTTCGATCCCTGGATCAAGAAGATCCCCTGGAGCAGGAAATGGCAACCCGCTCCAGTATTCCTGTCTGGAATATCCCATGGACAGAGGAGCCTGGCGGGCTACCTTCCATGGGGTTGCCAAAGAGTAGGTCACGAACTGGCAACTAATCATCAGTAAGAGGAGGGGAGGCAGACCGTGACAAGAGGTGGGAGCGTCGATGGGAAGATCAGGGGTTTCTGTCCCCCAGCTTGCATTTTCTCACTGAAGCCTAAAGGTGAGGAGAGGCCTAAGAGTGGAAGAGGAGCCTGGAGGAAGAATGAAGCAGTCATTTGGAGAGTGGGAAAGTGAAAAAGCCAGGGAAGTATATTAGGATTGATGAGTGAAGTAAAAGTCGCTCAGTTGTGTCCGACTCTGGCACCCCATGGATTATACAGTCCATGGAGTTCTCTAGGCCAGAATACTGGAGTGGGCAGCCTGTCCCCTTCTCCAGGGGATCGTCCTGACGCAGGAATAGCCGGTGTCAGCTGTCTACTAGCTGTCTGTGTACTTGAAATTGAAATGACACAAGCCAACAACTTTGAGTTTTTTTTTAATTCTTTATTGTGGTAAAGTGTCTATGACACAAAACTTACCATTTTAACTACTTTCAAGTGGAATTATGTCCATTCAAATTGTGGTGCAGCCATCTCCGCCATCCGTCTCCAGAATTTGTTTGTTGTCTCACATTGACACTCTGCATCCATGAACTGCTAACTCCTGATTACCCCTCCTGCCAGTCCCTGGGAATCACAGCGGATGTGTTTCACCCCAGCGGTGTTCGAGTGTAGACAAGGAGTGGGTGAATGGTTGAGACACACAGCCTTGGAAATCAAAAGGAGAGGAAGGGAGTTAGGGGTGCTTGCAAAATGAGAGTTACAATGGGGTGCCCCGTAACTCAGGCTGGATGAGCCAGGAGGTTGGAGGGGGTCATGGAGCCCCAGAGATGGTGCCATCTTCCTTCTCTTCCTTCCTCGTGATGGCAGGAGTCAAACCTCCCTTCAAATTGAGTCATTCATATGGTTCCCTACTGTGCTTCTCATCCTGGAGAATGTTCTTCAGAAGAGCCCAGAATGAGTCACCACTCGAGTCACCTGGCGTGATCCCATCCCTCTGCACACCGCCGGGCCCTGGGATACACGCACCCAGCGAGGTAAGGGGAGAGGCATATGGTGTTTATTTGGGGAAAGAGGTACATGTTCTATGAATAGCACAGCGATGCGAACAGGCAGGCTGACAGATGATGCCGCTTTATCTGATCACACAATATGGGCATCCACACTGTGTGAAATCCCCCGAAGCTTTGGGAACTTGCAAACGTCCTCCTTGCTTTCTGCCTCTCAGCCCTTGCTTTTCCCCTCACAACTGAAGTAGAGGCGGAAAGGCCCTTTCTCAAATGCTCTGGGCTCTACTTAGAAATTTCCTCTGAGCTCACCTCTTTGGTGCTCTTCATATTTAGTGCTGGGCTCTCTTCTGCGTCGCTGATGAACTTATCTCTTCTTCAAAACACACCGATTGTCCTTCTGTTGCGTTTTCTGATGTCATCGATACATTTGGGGTGGGAGTGAGCTCAGTTCCTTCAGCTGTATCTGACTCTGTGCAACCCCAGGGACTGGAGCCTGCCAGACTTCTCTCTGCATGGGATTCTCCAGGCAAAAATGCTGCAGTGGGTCAACATGCCCTCCTCCAGGGGATCTTCCCTCCCCAGGGATGGAACCTGCGTCTCTTACATCTCCTGCATTGGTAGGCAGATTCTTTACCACTAGCCCACCTGGGAAGCAGGAGGGCTATTCATTCTCTTCCTAAAAGGGGCACTTACACTGTGTATGAGGCTACACCTTAGAGGGGAGCAGTGGTCCATGCTGTGTCTCATAGCACAGATGCCCCTGAAAAGACAGAAAGCCATGGAGGGTGGGTTTTCCATGATGGAAGAAGCCGAGGCAGGTCACATCTTATATGGTGACACTGGATAAACTGTTTGATAGATAAGTCTAATTTCACACAGAGTTATGTTTCTAGTAATACTTCAGAAGATGAAGGGAGTTCTCTAGTGGCCTAGTGGTTAGGATTCTGGGCTTTCACTGTTATAACCCAGGTTCAGGCCCTGGTTGTGGAACTGAGATCCTGCAAGTCAAGGTTAAAAAAAAAAGTGATGTAGGAGGGCATCAGAATGCACTAGAGTGACCCCTCAGGGCCCCTTGAATCATGTATATGTGATGCAGAACTTTCTGTGATGATGGTGGTGGTCAGTGCAACAGAGGCGCTGACGTCTTAATTTTATTTAAATTGAATTTAAATGGCCACATGGGGATAGTGGCTGCCATGTTGGACAGTGGAGCTTGTGTGCGTGTGTATGTATGCTAAGTCCTTCAGTCGTGTCCTATTTGTTCTGACCCTACAGACTGTAGCCCGCCAGGCTCCTCTGTCCATGGGGCAGGCAAGAATACTGGAGTGGGTTGCCATGCCCTCCTCCAGGGCATCTTCTGGACCCAGGGACTGAACCCATGTCTCTTACATGGGCAGGCAGGTTCTTTACCACTAGCGGCCCCTGGAAAGCCCATGGGGGCTTGTAGTGGATATCAACTTAGTAAAAAGTTACAAGCTTTTCAATTAACATAGTTTCAATTGGATTTACCCAATATCTAAATTACTATGATTGTCTTTGGCTGTGAGTAATAGGCTGGCCAAATAGCTGGCTGCACAGGTGAGGGGTTTATGTTTCTCCTGTAAGAGAAGGGCTGATGGGCAGTGGGGGACTGGAGATGGAGATGGAAAATGAGCCAAGGGCGAACAAAAAGCTTTGCAAAATCAGAATGGTACAACTCCTGGAGCAGAGAAGTTGGCAAGATAGACCACAATTATGTATGTTATTACCCTTGAACCCAACAATTCCACTTCTCACTCCAGTACTCTTGCCTGGAAAATCCCATGGATGGAGGAGCCTGGAAGGCTGAAGTCCATGGGGTCACTGAGGGTCGGACACAACTGAGCGACTTCACTTTCACTTCTCACTTTCATGCATGGAGAAGGAAATGGCAGCCCACTCCAGTATTCTTGCCTGGAGAATCCCAGGGATGGGGGCGCTTGGTGGGCTTCCATCTATGAGGTTGCACAGAGTCGGACACGACTGAAGCGACTTAGTAGTAGTAGTAGTAGTAGGAATTGACCCCACTCCAGATCAGGAATAAATAGAAAATGACTCATGTAAAAGATTATTCACTGCAGCGTTACTGATGATTAAAAAAATTGGAAATAACCCAAGTGTCCATCAATAAGGGACTGTTTGGATTGTTTATAATGCACTGTGATGTGCTAAGTTGCTTCAGTCGTGTCCGACTCTTTGCGACCCCACAGACTGTAGCCCTCCAGGATCCTCTGTCCATGAGATTTTCCAGGCAGAATACTGGAGTGGGTTGCCATTTCCTTCTCCAGGGGTCTTCCTGACCCAGATATCAAACCTGAATCTCCTGTGTCTCCTGGATTGCAGGTGGATTCTTTACTGGCTGAGCCATAAGCATACAATCAAATATTATGCAGGAAAAAAGAAATGAGAAAGCACTATATGTAGAGGTATGGCGTGATTTCCAAGATTCTAGAATATGAAATTTTAAAAAAAGACAAGGAGAGCAATGTATGGATATGTTGATATAAATCCTGTTATGAAGGAAAGGAAGCGAAGAAATACACATACGTTTGTTTCTATTTGCAAGGGAAACAAACACGTCTACATCTAAAGAGGCAGGAAGGAGAAAGTGTGCGAGACAGGGGTGGGGGGACCACTGTGCGTGCAGCCTAGTTCATACTTTTGACTTTCAAATCCTGTAGTGTTTTCTATCCCAAAGCTAAAATAAAAACATGTTTAAGAAAAGAAGCCTCAGGACCTCCCCAGTGCTCTGGTGGTTGACTCCATTCTTCCACAGCAAGGGGGGCAAGGGTTTGATCCCTGGTCTGGGAACTTAGATCCCACATACTGCACAGGGCAGCCCAATCCTTGATTAGAACTGGGTCACATGGCCAGGACTTCTCTGGTGGCTCAGACAGTGAGGAATGTGCCTGCAATGCAGGAGACCCAGGTTCAATCCCTGGGTCGGGAAGATCCCCTGGAGGAGGGCATGGCAACCCACCCCAGTATTCTTGCCTGGGAAATCCCATTGACAGAGGAGCCTGGCAGGTTACAGTTCACAAGGTCGCAAAGAATTGGACTGCACAGAGGACGAGATGGCTGGATGGCATCACTGACTCGATGGATGTGAGTCTGAGTGACCTCCGGGAGTTGGTGATGGACAGGGAGGCCTGGCATGCTGCAGGTCATGGGGTCGCAAAGAGTCGGACACGACTGAGCGACTGATCTGATCTGATCTGAGTGACTGACATTTTCACTTTCACATGTGGGCACACCCAGCTGCCAGGGCGTGTGGGAAGGAAATATTTTACTGGGCAGGTGGCCCTGGAGCCCGGTCAGCATTGGGTGAGAGAGGAAGAAGGTAAGGGGACTAGACCTTGGGCAGCAACCGCGCAGGGTCTGCCCTAGCTACTCCATGTGCCCGGGAGTACCACCCAGACTGGAAACATCTGTGATGAGTCTGACCGTTTTAGGCCTGAGGAGGGACCTCCGCCACAGGCAGCTGGCCTGTGGGGCTCCATGTGGACCCTCTGCCTCATTTCTCACTCACGAGCCAGAGAGGGTGAGAATATTCTAGTTTCATTCTTCTATATGTGGCTGCCCAGCACTCCCAGCATCACTTACTGAAGAGACCAAAAGAGACTACAATGAACAATTATGTACCAATAAAATAGGACAATCTCGAAGAGAAGATACAAACACACATGTACATTGACGTTCCTAGAAGCAATACGCACAAGAGCCAGAGCTGGAAACCCACGTGTCCATCCACAGAGGACTGGATAAATAAGATGTGAGGTACACAGGCAATGGAATATCATTTAGCCTTCAAAAGGAGGGATATTCTCACACATGCTACACTATGGATGAAGCTTGAGGATATTATGTTGAGTGAAATAAGCAAGACACACAGGGACAGATAGTGTATGATTTCACTGAAATGTAGTTATCTGGAGGAGCCAAATTCACGGAGACAGGAAGTAGAAGTTATCAGGGACCAGGGGGAGAGGGGAAGGGGCCTTAGTGTTTACCAGGCACAGCTTCAGTTTTAGACGATGAAAACGTTCTGGAAATGGATGGGGGTGACGGTCCAGAACATCGTGAATGTACTTAATGCTACTGAAACAGGTACTTAAAAATGGTTAAAATGGTACAGTTTATAATATGTATATTTTACCTTAATGTTTTAAAAAGTACTGTTGTGAGCAAAATAATGTCTGTAACAGGATGAAAAATAATTTGTCCTCATAGCAAGGTCTTGCTATATAGCACAGGGAATGATATTCAGTATTCTGTGATAAACAATAATAGAAAAGACTATCAAAAAAGAATGTCTACGTGTGTATTAGTGAGTCACTTTGCTGTACAGCAGAGATGGGCCCAACATTGTAAATCAACTCTACATCAATACCATTTTTTTAGTGTTTTAAGAAAATTAAATCCTGGGTTCATTTAATTAATTATTATTATTAAAAAAAAAATGTTTGACCCTACCCCACATCATATGAGACCTAAGTTCCCCAGGCAGGGATCGAACTCACACCGCGTACGCTGGAAGGCAGAGTCTCAAGCACCGGATGCCAGGGGAAAATCCCAAAACTTTTTAAATTAAAAGAAAAAAATAATTCGGCAATGCGTTAAAATAAAAAGCATTTAGCAATGCACGAAATTATTTTTCCACTTAAAAAATATTAGTCGACTTCATTTTTTAGAGAAGTTTGAGGCCCACAGCCAAGCTGAGGGGAAAGTAAGGAGGGTTCTCCGGTTACCTCTGCCCTCCCCCACTCTCAGCCGCCTGCTCCGGACTTGCTGGCGTATTTGTTATAACTAATGAACCAACACTGACACATCATTATCACCCCAAGTCCCCAGGGCAGGAGACTTACGTGAGGGTTCACTCTTGCTGCTGTTCCATTCTCTGCACTTTGACGATTGTATAATGACACATAAGCCCCGCGATGGGATCATTCAGAATAGTTGCTGCTCCAGAAATCCTCGAGGCTCCACCTTTTCATCCCTCTCTCCTTTCCTAAGTCTTTTGCACTGTCTCCTGGTGATGGTTTTGACTGTCACAACTGGGGGTGTAGGTGTTCCTGGCATCTCGGGTGTAGAAGCCAGGGATATTGCTAAACACATCCTATAAGGCATGGAACAGCCCAGCGACAAGGAATTATCTGACTCAAACGTGGCAGTAGTACTGAGGTTGAGAAATCCTGTTTCCGAAGCTAAGCAGGAACCTCTTTAATCCATGACTATGCAGGGTGCATGGGCTTCCCAGGGGGCTCAGTGGTACAGAATCCGCCTGTCAGTACAGGAGGCTCAGGTTTGATCCCTGGGTCGGGAAGATCCCCTGGAGAAGGAAATGGCAACCCACTCCAGTATTCTTGCCTGGAGAATCCCCATGGACGGAGGAGCCTGATGGGCTACAGTCCATGGGGTCGCAAAGAGTCGAACATAACCTTTCAACTAAACAACAACAGTGATGTAGATACTCAGGAAATACTAAATAAATAAATGAAGTGTTTGAATAACCCAAGAGAGCTTCTTCTGAGTATACACAAAGGAAATATTATCTTATTAAATTCGGGTCCTGCGGTTGTTGTTTGGTGGGGTGGGCTGGCCAGGAAAGGGCATTTTGACAAGGAGAATGCCATTTTCTTTAATGGCTGTGCATGGAGAATCTGTGCGATAGAGTTCGTGCAAACACGCGTGGTAGTCTGTCGGCAGGTGTGAGTTCTGTGACACTGGGCAACAGCTGGTCTGTACTGTTTCTCTGTAAGACAGAGAAGTCCCAGGGAAGCATTTAGCACAGAAGCAGCACTTCCCTCCTTTGTTTTATGAAACAGCCGAGAGATTCAGAAATGAAGAAAGGCGAGGGTGGCTGGTTCCGAAACACCACTTGAAAGTGCATTTTGTGTGTCCCCAGAGAGTTTTTAATACAGTATATGGAAGAACTGTCAGGAAGATAACAGAAGCAAAAGACTTTTGATATTTAGCTTGAAACAAAGCACAGAGATGTGAGATTCAAAACTAACGAAGGGAGGACTTTCAAAAAGGAAACCGGGGCTGCATTTCCTGGTTATTGCTCTCAAATCGAGATTTGATTACCTACCATCGTAGGTAACTGCTGGCACCCCGGTACCTTGGCTGTACCAGGAGACCGGGTACTTCATGCCACAGGTACCTCCTTCGGAGACAATCCTCAGGGGAACTGAACCTCCCTCGGACCTGGTCAACTTCGTGTATTCCCAAGTCAGTCTTGCATGCTGCATGCCACCCTTGCTTTGACAACACGGAGTGCCTCTCAGCCTCCTCTTCTGCAGACATGCATGCCCGCCAGAGAAGGGCAGGTCGCCCAAGTCCATACCAAGAAGAGGGAGATTCCCTCCAAGCTCTGGGAGCTCATGGGGAGCAAAGGAGACTGTGTGAGCATGAACCATGGGAACCGCATGAAAACAGGCTGATTTTTCTAACAGTGTTTTCTAAGTGCTCTGAGAACACTGTGTGTGTGTGTGTGTGTGTGTGTGTGTTATGTCTGTGTGTGTGCACTCATGTTAGTCGCTCAGTTGTGTCCGACTCTTTGTGACCCCATGGACTGTAGCCTCCCAAGCTCCTCTGTCCCTGGGATTCTCCAGGCAAGAATGCTGGAGTGGGGTGCCATCTGAGAACACTGACAGCAGGGGGTTTTGGGGGGGCGGGCACCTCTGCCTGGGCTATCAGAGGATGCTTGGAAGAGAAGGTGACTTTTCATCTGGGTCTTAAACGTTGAATAAGAATGGAAACGGGGGAGAGTAGGGGCAACATTCCAGGCAGGAGGAGCACAGAGGAAAATCTGAGGGGTTGTAAATGGGCCCATTGTGTCTGAGGGTAAGACAGTCAGTGGAATGGGGGTTAGTGGCAGAGGGAGTAAGCTGGAGCTTGACTGTAGGAGATGCTCATTAAATGGCAAAGCTAGCTGGCAGGGGTGCACAGTTGCTCAACTCCAAGGGGCGCTATTCCCAGCACAGTCTGAGGCTGTACCCAGGGGCCCAGCTAATGGTTGCTGGGTGATTTCTTCTAGAAGGTTCACTGAGAGCTCTGATTATAGTTTATATTATTTGATTCTCACTACCCCACGAGGAAAGTTTTATTTCCATTGCCAGTTTACAGATGGGAACCTGAGGCACACACAAGTAAACTTGTGCAGCTATGAAGTAGTAGGATTGGGGTTTTAATTCGGGTTGCTTCTACACCCAAGGCAGAGCGGTTCCTAAGTTTTGTCACTGCTGGCGCTCACAGGAAGTGACATTTTAGGACCTAGCAGGGTAAATGACGAAGCTGCTCACCACCTGAAAGGCCCTGGCCCCAGGACTGCTGTGACCCGGGCTGCAGCCTGGCCAGCCTGATGGCTGAGGGGACACCTGGACCCATTTCTGCAGCGCCGCTGGGCGGCAGGTGGATCTCAGGTCTGGAGAGGACACCTGAGGTCGCTTTTCCAGACAAATTCGGGTTTTATTCTGATTAAGCTCTCAAAGAGGGCATGGGGGGAGGAATCCTGTTGGCTTCAGTTCTAGGTGGTTGGTTTTGTAGTTTTATAGATCAAGAGCAAAACGGTGGTGGAAAAGCCTGGGGTCTGGAGACAGACAAGTCCGGTCGTTTTTACATGACTCTGGACAAGATACTTGCTCTCTCTGAGCCTCAGTTTCTCTGGATGGAAAGGCTGTAGTAAATAGGCACTTCATTGATTTGTTGTAAAGATTAAATGCAGCAGCTTCTATCAAGGAGCCGGCACCAGCTGTAAATACCAGCTTCCTCCTCTGCTTCCTCTCCACCCTCCAATCTTCGTCTTTCTGATTGGAAGCTACAGAGACGTCGTGCTGGAGGGCGGTGGTTTGGGGAAAGCCGGCAGTAGCCATCTATCAGCAAAACCACTTGTGGTGACTAATGGGGACGTTGCTAGTGACATCACCCTTCCGAATGCCTTCCGGGAGAAAGTACTCCTGACTTCTGTGGGCAGAGGTTTATAGCTGTCGAAACTGGCCATGAAAACAAGCAAGGAGACAGCCCCACTGTTGTTTCCACTTTTTTTTCCACATTTGCTTTCCTGTGGTCATCTTGATCATTTAACTGTTTAAATATTTGCATTTATTTTATTGTTAACATGAAATTTACCATCTTGACCACTTTTAAAATTTTTTTTTGTGGGCATGCTGCCATGTATGGGATCTTCAGTTCTCCCACCAGGGATCAAAGCCACACCCCTGAAATGGAAGATTGGAGTCCTAACCACTGGACCACTTCCCTAACCATGAATGTCCCCCATCTTTGAGTACTTTTAATTGCACATTTCACTAGTATATTCACATTGCTGTGAAAGACATCTTCAGAACTTTCTATCTTGCGCACCTGAAAATCTATACCCATGAAATAGCAACTATACCCTCCCAGCCCCTGGCAACCACCATCTTTTAATTTTTCAAAAGACAATTCAGTTTTCTGATAAGATGAACATTCCTCTCTGCCAGCCTAGCAGGTTGCTTTTGAAATCACAGTTCGGTTAAATACTCCTGTGTTTGAGGCTGATCAGAATTTCTGGGGTTTTTTTGTTTTTTTTTTTTCAAAATTAGTATTCAGAGGCAGAGAAGGCAATGGCGCCCCACTCCAGTACTCTTGTCTGGAAAATCCCATGGATGGAGGAGCCTGGAAGGCTGCAGTCCATGGGATCGCTGAGGGTCAGACAGGACTGAGCAACTTCACTTTCACTTTTCACTTTCATGCATTGGAGAAGGAAATGGTAACCCATTCCAATGTTCTTACCTGGAGAATCCCAGGGACGGGGGAACCTGGTGGGCTGCCGTCTATGGGGTCGCACAGAGTCGGACATAACTGAAGCGACTTAGCAGCGGCAGTATTCAGAGGAGGATCAGTGATACTACTTGAAGACACATATCTCACAGAATACCCACATCTTTTTTCTTCACTAATAGCTGATGTATCCCACATTCATCCAATAGTCTGACAGTATCCTAGGTTTTACAAGTTCCCTAAAAGGCCCGCTACTGAGTTTGATCTACAGATCAGGCAAAGTATGAGTAAAGGATGCTAGCAGAAAAACCACCTGGACTGTCTTTCTGTTTGAAAAAAATAATCACCTCCCATTTTCTCCCTAACACAGCTTGGAACTTACCTGTGAAATCCTTGGGAAATGAAAACACATGGTATCTCTTGTAGGATTTGGTCCTGCGCCCTACGAAGGGGCTCAAGCGATGCCTGTCCTGAAAGGAAGTACTGAGACCCACAGTCACAGGTGCTTATCAGATTCTGCAAAATCAGGTCTGTGATGTTTATTATCATCTGCCTGGTTCTGGCCAATTCACAGAATATCAAGGATGAAAGGCACCCTTTCCTAAATAAATTCCACCAAGATATAGGAATCGACCCACAACAAATGAGTTCTCTGGAAGGGGCCCAGCACATGTGGTTGGGGTGCGCCTGCCTTATTTGGGTGTGATGGGGCAGCAGGCTGACATTTGTATTTTCTTGTGTGTGTGTGTGCATGCACGCATGTGAGTGCCTGAGCATGTGCACGTGCCGATTTCTCATCCCCACATGCCTTGTTTTCCTCCACGGATGGGGATTCTGGGATGCTCAGCTGCCAGAAACAATGCTCCCTTTTTCTGGGACACATTTCGAAGCTGGCGTGTCGCGGGGCCCTTGCCCGGAAGATACGAATCTGCTTTCCTTGGTCATCCAGGCCTCTGTTTCTTGGGCCAGAAGCAATGTTTGTCTTTTTGCTGGTGGGCAATTATTCGTGTTGGCCAGCGAGATTTTTCTGGATCCCACCCAGGACAGTAGACTTCGGCTGCGCTTCTAAGAAGGCCTCCTCCCTGCCCCCCGGCTCAGCTTCCTAGTTCCCGCACCCGGTCCTCAACAAGCACCTTCCTCTTCACCTCGAGTCTCATCTCTGCACCTTTTGTTTCCTCACTTGGGCCACCCCCCAGCCCCCGTTCGTGGCCTAAATTCGGGATCTGGGCCAAAAGCTTCGCAGTGACCACAGGGCGGGCAGCCTTCCTGTGCTCACTACTTTCTGTGCCCATCCAACAAGTAATGGGTCAAGGAGACGTGCTTCAATAATTCTCTTCCTTCAATTCTCAAAGACATCTCTCAGGGAGGTATAAGGAAGCAGAAGCCCTCAGAATTTCTTCTGTCCTGCATCTTCAGACAGTGGGGTGCTCATTGGTCTCTCTAACTAGTCAAGGAGGCTGGAACTATGGAGGGGGAAGGCTGGAAGGAAACTTGGAAGCTCTAGGTATATCCTGTGTCATCCTCATTCAGAGCAAGACTTGAATGCTCCCTGGGTGTTCAGCTGCCAGAGCAGGTGAGGGATGTCAGCAGTGGAGACGGAGGAGGAGGAGACGAGGAGCCCCATCCAGAGAGCAAGCTGGGTATCTGCTGGGACCTGACGGGGGGAGAGGGCCACTGACGGACATCCGTTTTCATACTTGTGTCGTTAAGAGAACATACGAGCTTCAACTACAACATGGCAGAGGAAGCAAGATACCTCTTTTGGGGATTTTTTAATTGGAATATATTGGAATTATTGGAATATAATTAAGTGTTGTGTTAGTTTCTGCTGTGCAACGAAGTGAATCAGCTCAATGTATGTATACGCGTATCCCCCTCTCTCGGACCCCACTCCCAACCCTCCCCATCCTACCCACTGAGGGTGTGGATAAAGGGAAACCCTTTCGCAGTGTTGGTGGGAATGTAAATTGGTGCAGCCACTATGGAGAACAATATGGAGGTTTCTTAAAAAATTAAAACTACCACATGAGCCAGAACTACCATCATCCCATTACTGGGCGTATACCCTGAGAAAACCATAAATTCAAAAGCACACATTCATCCTAGTGTTCATAGCAGCACTATTTACAATAGCCAGGCCACGGAAGCAGAGGATGGATAAAGAAGATGTGGCACGTATATACAATGGATTATTACTCAGCCCTCAAAAGGAACAACATTGGGTCATTTGTAGAGATGAGGATAGACCTAGAGCTTGTCATACAGAGTGAAGTAAGAAAGAGAAAAACAGATGTGTATTAACGCATAATTGTGGCATCTAGAAAAAAGAGGCCTCTTTAGTGATGAACTTTGAAGGAAGAACCGAAGCAATCCTGATGCCTGGACCACAGGCCCAAGGGGAGACCAGGGAAGGATAAGCAGGGTCATCCTGGCGTTAGCTGGTGGATAGCTTAGCACAGCCCCTCCCTGGTGTGGCCTCAGGAAGAGGTCACAGGAGAAAACTACCCAGGAAGCAAAACGCCTTCTCCCAGAGCTTTCCACTTTCATCCTTTCATATCATCAGATTCACGTTTCTCTCCCTGTCATATTCTCTCCGTTCTATCCAGATCTCAACCATGGGTAACCCTCATTTTCATTCTTCCAGTGTTTGTTATAAAGTGCCACAGCCATGGCCTTCCTGGCTGGCTTCCTGCGGTAGCTAGTTGGGGTGAACAAGTCACTCTCCCCTGTTCTGCTGGCTGGAGGAGGGGGCTCTGGTAGGTTCCAATGTGTGGACTTATGATGTCCAAAAGGGACTTCGTCAGTGGGTGCACTTCGTAAGTGGAGGTTGTAGTAATGGAAATAAAATTGTGTGCACTTGATGTACTGTTGAGGGAGTCTAGAGTACTTAATTTGTATTGTTGTTGTTTAGTCCCTAACTCGTGTCCAACTCTGCGCAACCCCATCGACTGTAGCCTGCCAGGCTCTTCTGTGCATGGGATTTCCCAGGTAAGAACACTGGAATGGGTGGCCATTTCCTCCTCGAGGGGATCTCCCCCACCCAGGAATCAAACTTGCATCTCTTGATTGGTAGGCAGGTTCTTCATCACTGAGCCACCTGGAACCCCTTTATTTGTATAGTGAAGTGAAGTGAAGTGAAGTGAAGTGAAAGTTGTTCAGTCGTGTCCAACTCTTTGTGACCCTATAGACTACAGCCCGCCAGGCTCCTCTGTTCATGGAATTCTCCAGGCAAGAATACTAGAGTGGGTTGCCATTTCCTTCTCCGGGGGATCTTTCCAACCCAGGGATTGACCCTGGGTCTCCTGTACTGTAAGCAGACTTTACCATCTGAGCCACCAGGGAAGCCCATTTGTATAATACTTGTTATTAACACCCAGGAGGTTCTGTGGAATGAGATCTCCAAAGCCATGGCTGAAGATCCATGTGTTTGTCATTGCTCTATGGTTTATGGTGAGGACACGTTCTTAATGGTGTTCCACATTAGGCAAAAGTGTTTACTGAGGTCAGGTTCAAGTCCGGAGGGACCTCAGCATCTTCCAGCCCTAGATGATTCTCCAACTCACCTCATGATCCAGGCTCTGAAGCAAGGGGTGGAGGGGGTCTTGGTGAGAAAGTATGTTTTGAAGCAAAGGGTCGAGCTTCCTTTTGATTCCACGTTGCTTTAGGAGCTACATCAGTTAGTGGAAGGTGAATTCTGTTATCTGCCTGCATATGTGAACAAACACAAAGTTCAGTGTCCTTTCTTTAAAATGTGTTAATATGATTCCCTGGTAGCTCAACTGGGAAAGACTCAGCCTGCAATGCAGGAGACCCCAGTTCAGTTCCTTGTTCCGGAAGTTCCCCTGAAGAAGGGATAGGCTACCCACTCCAGTATTGTGGGCCTTCCCTGGTGACTCAGACAGTAAAGAATCTGTCTGCCGTGTGGGAGATCTGGGTTCAATCCCTGGGTTGGGGAGATCCCCTGGAGGAGAGCATGGCAACTCACTCCAGTATTCTTGTCTGGAGAATTCCCATGGACAGAGAAGCCTGGCGGGTCCGTGGGATCGAAAAGAGTCGGACACGACTGAGGACTGAGCACTGCACATTATGTTAAGTGCTTTTTATATACCAGGCTTTATACCCACAGGTAGTGAACTAAATGCTTTATCCAACAGTCTCTCTCATTCCTAAAGAGCTCCCTTAGATAGAAACCCCATGATCATATCCCCATTTTACAAGGGAGGAAACAGAGGCTTAGGAGTTTCACAGCTCATCATGGAACAAGTGGCAGAGCCGGGATTTGAACCCATTTCTGTCTTGACTCCAAACCCACTTTCCAAACTATAAAGTGAGACTACCTCTCCCTGCACGTCTTGGGTTTGAGTGATTCTTCATGTCCAGCGTGGTCTCCAAGGGGCATCTCTGTAGACCTCTCGCTTCTGTTCCCCAAACACCAGCCCAACTCCTCTTCTGCTCAGAATTAATGAGGGTGGGTGGCTGGGGTGACATCCGGCTGGCCTCCCACGGTGAGCCCCCCAGTCCAAACCAAATGGCGAGATCAAGCCCACTGGGGGTGTCATTTCCTCACCCCTCTAAAAGGAATTCAGTTGTTTCTGCTTGCCAAACGCTTCTGTTCCTTCGCTAAGCCTGCGTTAGTCACTGGGATATGTCAGTATGTGAATGGATTTACTGTGTTCCAACAGCTGTTGAGGGCCAAGCATATGCCCCACACATGGCAGACAGAGGGGCTGGGGGTGGGGCGCCTGGCCGGTAACCGGGATCCCCGAGATCGCACCCGGGCCCTGAGACTGGAGAGAGGATGCTGGGGGAAGACCAGCAAATACTGGGGTCCAGCTCTTGGCCCCCTTCCGCCCCCACCCTGGCAAAGTGATGAGGATACTCGTGAGCGGCAAGGGGACAGACCTAGAAAACATATCCCCTCCGAGGTGTGGCTCTTGTCCGCTCACAAGGGAGCCCATCTGTCCAACAGTGCCTGAAATAACACGCCGGCCGGCGGAGGAGTGTCCATTGTCACGCGCACATTTGGACCGCAGGTAGTCCCCACAAGCCCCTGTAATTCAAGTCACAACAGCCTCTTCCGTGACAAGGAGGTGGGGAGTCAAAGTGGTGACTGTGATTCCAGCAACCGGGAGGATTGTTTGCCTAAGCATTTCTGCCAGTGGCCATGGAGGACTCTTTGTGTGCGGCACCGACAGGAGATCTTGAAATTTAGGCAGCTATCAAATTCCAAATTAAACACACCTCCGCGCAGCCTGGTCCTGTGGATCTGTGTTCAGGAAAGGCCGGAGTGTGATTGTGCTGGAAGCTTTTAGATAGAACTCTTCCTAACAGGCTTTTGCAGGATCTCAAATTAGATGCCCAAGTTTGAAGCTAGCAGGCTGACGGAGCTGTTGTTTAAAAAACTCAGAAATAGTCTGCTTTGAACCTCGGGTCTCAGAATTTTCTAGGATGGGCAATTATGATCCAGTCATGTGGGGATTTTTCTTACTGTTTTTTACACCCAGTGGGGCCTGGAGCTGACATCCGGCCTTTGTCGCTCCTTTTCTCCAGAGGTGAGCAGTGGTCAGACTGTAGCAAACATTTTCTCTTTTCCCCTAAATATTAACTTTGACTTCGGGTGGGAGTGGGGGGAATCAAGATGGTGCCATTCAGGACTGAGGTTTAGAAAAGGACTCTGGTGAACACGAGCTGTGAATCCGTAGTTTCAGATCCTGAACCTGCATGTCTCCTGCTTTGGGCCCTTGGGCAAATTTCTTAGCATCCCCAAGCCTCAGCTTTTTCTTCTATAAAATGGGGGAAATGGTAGTAAGAAGAACTAACTTGTTAGATTGTTGTGTGAGTTAAATGACGTGATTAGGGGAGGAGCTTCCCTGGCGGCCCTGTGGTTAAGACTCTCAGCTTCCATTGCAAGGGATACGGGTTCAATCTCCGGTAGGGGAACTAAGACCCAGCTATAGTGCAACTCAGCAGAAAAAAAAAAAAAAGTAAAATGACACAATTGGAAATTCCCTGCATTCGATCCCTGGTGGGGGAACTAAGGCCGTACAAGCTGCAGCGCAGCCAAAAGAAAGAAAAAAAAATGCATGATTAACAAAACATTTAGCACAGTACTTGGCTCCTGTAATCAGCACTTAATGTGTTAGCAGAGTGTTTCTAAAGATGAAGGTGGAAGTTGATTTTTGATGTTTCTTTTGTTCCCTTATCCCTCTTGGGGGAGTGTAAGGTTTATTCTTGGTTTGTTTTTTTTTTTTTTTGAGAGGGGCTGCAGGAGCTCTAGCACAAGCACAGGCCACAGAAAGGCGGAAGGCCGAGACACTCAAGGTCAGTGGTGGAAGCACTGGTTCAGACAGTGGGGAGAAGACACAGCAGCCCCAGGCTGGGAGCCGAGGGTACCCAGGCCTGCGTGAAGCAGGCCAGGGACAGCGCGAGGCTGTGGGTGGGGTTCGGGCCCCAGAAGGTTGCTCTGTGGAATGCATGTATGGGTCAACCTGGGCTTCAGGAATGGCAGGAAAGAGGTTGTTTTTTCTCTTTTAATTGTACCACAGTAAAATATACAGAACACAAATTTTACCATTTTAACTGCTTGTTTTTGAAATTTCTTTTCTTTTTTTTTAAAAATTTTTTGGCCACACTACGTGACATGTGGAACCTCCCTGGTGGCTCGATGGTAAAGAATCTGCCTACCAGTGCAGGAGACGCGGGTTTGATCCCTGGGTCGGGAAGATCCCCTGGAGAAGGAAATGGCACCCCGCTCCAGCATTCGTGTCTGGGAAATCCCATGGACAGAGGAGCCTGGTGGGCTCTAGTCCATGGGGTCGCAGAGAGTCAGAGACGACTGAGCGACTAAGCATAGCACATAGTAATTCTATGTTTTATTTTTTAAAAAAACGACCCCAATGTTTTCTGTAGTAGTTGTACCATTTTCACACTCCTACCAACAGTGCACACGTGTTCTAACTTCTTCACCAATACTTACACTCGGTTTTTTCTTTTCTTTTTTTAAAAATAATTTCTATCCTAATGGGTGAGAAGTGGCATCTCCTTGTGGAGGAATGATTTTCATGGCATCATTAAAGAGTCAGTCATCAAAGAAAAGGTTCGACCGGCCCAGTGCCTGGCGTGTGCTGAATGTTTCAGAACTGCCCCTCCTTTAAGGCACTAGCGGTTTGTGTCGGACCAAGCGATCTCACTAGATTCTTAGCTTTCTCTGGGGCAGGCCCTATTTGGAGACCAGTGGTCCACCTTGGCAGTGGGATTTTATGGGCATCAATATGTCCAACCGACCCCAAAGGTGGTCTTCACCAGGCTGCGTGGTGCCTGACGTCCCCAGCAGGAAGGTTACCTATTAACGTGGAGATGCGGTGCTGGGACGAGTGGCCTGCTCATCCGTGTGAGTGCCCTGGATGGCTGGCACCGGCCACGGAGTCCTGGGAAGGCGGGCTGGGGCCATCCTGTTGGGGAAAGGCAGGGAGACAATCTGAAGCTGGAAACCAGGCAGCCTGGAGAGGCAGGGAAGGGCTGGAGGAGGCCTAGGGCCAGCTCCTCTGTTCCGGGTCAGTGGCTGAACGGGGACGTGTCCTCTCTCCTGTCGGTGTCAGAACTCCTGTGTGGCTTCATCCAGAACCAGGACACCCACTCTCTCTGGGACCTCTTTGGAGTCTCGTCTCCTGTTCACCTTCCTTCCATCCTGTCCTGAAATGCACCCCCATTCATGTCTCCACTTGCCAGCTCCCTCCCACTTTTAGTCTCTGCGTTTCTCACCACCTGGAGCTTAACTAGAAAATCTAAAAGGCTTGATTCATCTTTGTTCTAGATCGCAAGTAGCTTCAGGCTAAATGTGCCAAGTGGGGTTTAGAGAATAAAAGGAAGATTTTGGAGAACGCAAGATTATGTCCTTTCCATGTTTAAGACCGCGTTCTCGGCCGTATGGCCATGGCAGTCAGTGGAGACGCAGGTGATGGAGGCATTTCCCCTACTGTTGAGGGGTCTGGTGTGTGGCCAGGGACCTAAACATAGAAGCCAGTGGATGTGGACAGTTTAAATGTGCCCGGTGCTGCCGTGAAGATCGTACGGTCTGGGCGGGGGAGGCAGAAATAATTGGGGGGTTGGCTCAGGGAAGGTTTCAAAGAGGAGATGACCCCCGCTCACTCACCTTGGGAAAGGTGCCAGAGTCCAGGCCCCACCTTGCTATTATATATATTGAATTTAAGTTTCTCTCCTTCATTTTCCTATGGTGCTTTTTGTTTTAAGAGAGAACTACATCAGAAAATGAAAGGCCGCCAGCCCGGGTTCCAGGTCCCGCTTCCTTACGCGAGATCTCAGGGGATAGCAGTTGGGTTACCTGTTTTCCTATCATTTCTCCATCCCGGGACTGTTGGGGATTAACGAACCGACGCTCAAGGAACTTTAAGAATCTTACATCGAAAAAACTTGTTAGTATCAAGTAGAAAGTACTTCTTATTAATATTTACTTAGAGATGGTCGAACAACAGAAGTATATGTGAAAGCTTTCGCTGTTTGATCAAAAAGAAAACATGTTAAAACATTATACTTTAAACTCATGAGTAATCAAAAAATACTATATGTTTCCCCCCCCAAGTGTATTCATCTCTCCCTTCAAAAGTTAGTACACACTTAGAAGAATAAAAAATTTAAAAAGTAAAAAAAGTACACACTTAAGGTTAGTGAATAATAGCTAGTAAATCCACTGTTATAATGGCCGCAGACAGGAGCAAAGCATTTCATTTTCTTCAACTCAACAAATATGTTAAAATCAAGATTCAAAGGTTGTTTGTTTTTTTTTTTGTATTTTGTATATCTACACGTTATTTTATTCTTAAAAAGAAAAAGTGACCTTTTCTATGTTTTTTATTTTAGGGATCCATCACTACGTTTTTTGTAACCCCTGATATTGTTTAAAAAAATACATTTTAAAAAAGACAGCTGGTGATTTTCAGACATTTATTCAAATATTTCCCTGCTTCTAAAATACATGGAAAAGTGATACGACTGCTTTCTTAAAGGATTTACCCCGGATTACTGTCTTCAAGTAAAGGGATCCTGAATTCAGTCCGGTTGTCAGTTTGATTAAGAAGGAAGTAGCTCATCTTAGTATAAATATTCGTGAATGGTGCTGTGTGACAGTCTGGCCCAGAGCACCCAGTAGGGGAAGACTTCTAACTACAGTTGTAAATATTCTAAATAATTTATTTTAAAATTAGCGGTGGTAGGTTTGAAGAAAAGACTTCTCTGTGGGCTTGTGATTTTCTTGGGGAGCAGAGCCCCACACCTTGGGGCTTTGGGCTGGTGACAGCGTGTGGATGCCCCCGTGGCTCCCGGATCGCCTTACTTACATTCCTTACTTTATCCTACGTGACCTCCCGGTCAGGAACACTACACTTCCATATTTAATTAAGAAACAGGCACATACAGTTCCTAATGGGGTAGCAGCAATTTCTTTCCTCTCAGAACTAAGACATTTTTTGAAATGATGTATTGACAAGAAAGTTAAGGGTAAGGGATGTGTCTAGATTCGGTGGTTCAGGCAAGAAAGGAGGAAGAAAGTTTTGAAGATGTTAGAAACTGTCCTTGCCATTTTGGGCTCTCAGCTTGGCTAACTGGAAGAAAGGAGGCAAGATAGTTTCCTTCCCTTAATGGAAATGTGAGGTGGGCTAGAAGAATATTTAAGAATTAGGGGATTAACATTTGGGGGAAGTGCAGCAGACGTGGCCAAATTTTGTTGAAGTCATTCAGATGAAAATCTGAATCAGAAATTAAATCTAAGTGAAGGGCATGCTTCTTCAGTTTACCGAAATGGTGACTTTAGTGATAGGAAAATAATGTGATCTGAACATCCCGTATTGAGAGTGACCTTGGATGGCCAGTCTGGTCGTGGAACATGAGGAATTTTGTGTGTTTTGGACTAGGCAGGGGAGGGCTTGGATGGTCACCCTATTTCGGGAATGCTGTGTCAGCCCGGAGTCCTAGGGATTTGCCTGTCTTGTTGGTTATGTTTGAGTCTTTGGCTGTGTGTGGGATCCGTGTAAGATTTGAATGTCCTTCTTGGTTGGCTAGAATCTTTGCATGAGAGCACTTTTGAGGAATATTGGTAATGAAGCTGGGAGCCACTTAGGGAGCTGGCATAGAAATGCTTCTGGACACACGGACGAGCTACTGCGGCAAAGGGGCAGGTGCCTCGGATTAGCAAAGGAATCGCCCAGGAAATGGGGGAATGAGGCTATCTTCCTGACTGCCTTGTGGCCGGCAAGGCACATTCCAAGCTGGAGTAGCCAGGGTGGGGCAGGGGGAGAGGGGGGGGCGGTGTTTTCAAAAAGAGGGGTCGACCACACCACTTTCTTTCCTGGCAAAGTACACGAAATGCAGATTATACCACAGGTGGCTGAATCAATGCTAGGTTTCCCTCTAGATAATTCAGACCATGGAGATGAAGGAAGAGATGCCCAGAGCAAAGATGGTGGATGAAATAAAAGTGAGAAGTTTATGGTAGTGCTTCCCATCTTTTATTTATGGTGGCACACAGAGAAAATAGTATTATTTATCAATTTATTTATTTTTCAAAGTTTTCTTGGCTGCACTGCGAGGCATACAGGATCTTAGTCCCCAGACCAGGGAAGGAAGCCATGCCCCTCTGCACTGGGAGCAGAGTCTCAACCACTGAAGTACCAGGAAGTCCCAAGAAGAGAATATTTTTATGGCAACTGGGCAGCTCTTGGCAGGAGAAGACCACCTTGGAACCTAAGGGTCACCTAAGGGTTGAGGAGATCAGAGGTTCAAGCACACACCTGGAACCCATTCTTGCACACTGACTGGGAAAATTCTGGCCCAGTGAACATCATGATTGCAGAATGGAGCTCATGGAGCCCTTTGAGAATCTGATGAAGTTTATGGACGCTCATCCCAGAAAAACCATTACATACACGCATGCATGCCAAGTCGCTTCAGTCATGTCCGACTCTGCAACCCCATGGACTGCAGTCCACTAGGTGCCTCTCTCCATGGGATTCTCCAGGCAAGAGTACTGGAGTGGGTTGCCATGCCCTCCTCCAGAGGATCTTCCCAACCCAGGGATCGAACCGAAGTCTCTTACGTCTGCTGCATTGGCAGGTGAACTCTTTACCACTAGCGCCACCTGGGAAGCCCTCCATCATGTACATACACATAGAATTTTACTCACAATTTCAAGGGCTTCATGAAGTGCTCAAGTCCACTTCTGGACCTCAGGATAAGAATCTTCCCTTTGGGTAATTAAAGAGAGGATGTTAATGAAAAAATGGAGGCAAAGTCATGTGGATAACCTCGGAAAAACACTCGGATTAAAAAAAAATCCATCTAAAGAAGGACAGAACCACAAACTCTACCTAAAAGGGTTTTCAAAGACCCTGTCTTTAAAGCTCTCGCTTTGGAAATGGTTCAAAGGTTGGGGACACCAAGCAGAAAATATCCAGTCCAGGTAATTAGATCCAAACAATTGAGCAGATTGCAATGGTTGAGCAGATTGCTGAGCTCCATGTTGTCTACTTTCTAAAGGTATTAGTGCTAACTTGGTCAGCATGATTATTTGGTAAACGGTCAATGCAGAGGCACAAATTTCATTTCAGAATCCTTCCCTTCCAAACTATTTTCCAAAGGAACCTTCTCGAATTCTCTCAATATGCATCGGGGAATGGGCCGGCCCTGGGGAAGCAGGCTCCTGTAAGTTTAACAGGGGCTCCTCGAGCATTTCCTACCCCAGAGGATCTGCTGCTTGGTTTGTTATCAATTGTTCTGAGTGACTCAGCTTCACTTGCCCAGCTCAGGGCTTTGCACCCTCAAAACACCTAGATTCCTACCGCAACAAGTACTCACAGCAAGCCATTCAGGGCTAAATGCCTTACCAGTTATTTCAGGAACAAAACAAAAACCAGATCTCAAAAGACTAAGTGGTGAGGAAAGCATGGAGTGTCAGCTTTACCTTGAATAATGCATGACTTCTGTTAATTTAACCTCAGGTCTCACATCACGTAAAAAGTTGTCTCCTTGCAAAATGTAGCCTGGAGGGAAATTTTGCCAGTTTCGTGCTCTGGTGAGTTAATATGCATTGCAACAGTTTTATAACAGATTATTTACCAACGGGAACAGAATGCCTTGGCACGAGATGCTTTTGAGAGAGCAGTTGTATTGCACCAGCTAATTCCATGTTTTAGAATTCCTTTCCACGCACCTCCTAGTTCTTGTAGAGTCTCTCAAATTCTTCCCTCTACTGGTGAAATGAAAGAACTAACAAGTAGGTGAGATTATGTTGCCCTCTGGTGTCTGCCAACCCCAAAGAAAGAGCTAGAACTCGAAGGGGACAAGAAGTAGAAGACACTCCACACAAAGAGCAAGAGGGAGGGGTGGGGAGGTGAGGGAATGGGGAGAGAAGAAGGGGCATGAACCTGATATGGATCCCACCTCTTCTTGCTGGTGAGTGACAGGTTTTCAACTCCCCATACTGGCTGAGAAAGAGAGTGATTTCCAGGCTTTGGCCTGATCAACCTGGAGCCTTTGTGATCTGTGATGGAGGAGGAGGTTCATGGGCGAATAGGGCCTGGTTTTTCTCTTTGGAGAACCAATGGGGGAAGAAAAATGGGTGATGGCCGTCCATCAGAATTGTAGACGCCTATCTGAGGACCCATCTTTTCCTTGATTGAAGACTGAGATTTCCATCCCTTCTGGGGTTTACCAGAAGATGCATGCTTCTTGGAAGGAAAGCTATGATAAACCTAGGCAGTGTATTAAAAAGCAGAGCCATCACTTTGCCACAAAGGTCCATGTAGTCAAAGCTATGGCTTTTCCCAGTAGTCATATACAAATATGAGAGTTGGACCATAAAAAAGGCTGAGCACTGAAGAATTGATGCTTTCGAATTGCGGTGTTGGAGAAGACTCTTGAGAGTCCCCTTGGACTGCAAGGAGATCCAACCAGTCCATCCTAAAGGAGATCAGTCCTGGGTGTTCATTGGTAGGACTGAAGTTGAAGCTCCAATACTTTGGCCACCTGATGTGAAGAGCCAACTCATTGGAAAAGACCCTGATGCTGGGAAAGATTGAGGGCAGGACAAGGCGGTGACAGAGGATGAGATGGTTGGATGGCATCACCAACTCAGTGGACATGAATCTGAGCAAACTCTAGGAGATAGTGAAGGACAGGGAAGCCTGGCGTGCTGCAGCCCATGGGATTGCAAACAGGCAGATGTGAGGCAGCAACTGAACAAACAACAATGACTGTGTAAGAAACTCAGGTTGGTGCTAACCAGAGTCAAGGAAGCGGTAAAGGACTAGAAAACACACGAGAGGTTTGGAGGGACAAAAAGAAAGCCAATGGAATCATTTCCAAAGATAGTTAATTCATAGATTTGCAAATTATTTCACTTTATTGAATCATTATGCAACTATGCAATGGAAAGAGAAGTAGGCATAATAATAGTAGTTTCCCCAAACTCTTATCTGTAGGAATACAGATAAGGGGGGGCGTGGATTGGGTCAGGAACCCTACTGGGCACTTCCTGTTTCAACCCCCCGAGGTATTTCCCTCACAGGTGGGACAGCTTAGATGAATGCATATGAATGCCTAGGGTTGACTGTGAGGGCAGAGAAGCTGCAGAAGGACACTCTGAGCCCACGTGGGGTGTGTATGGGATCCTACCCATTTCACCTTTGAACTCTTTGAGTTCCCATTCACCTCAACTCACTTCCCTTGCATTTCCTCCCTCAGAGGAAGTGACTCCACTACTTTGGCCACCTAATTAGAAGAGCCCACTTGTCAGAAAAGACCCTGATGCTGGGAAAGATTGAGGGTGGGAGAAAGGGCAACAGAAGGTGAGATGGTTGGAGGGCATCTTTGCCTCAATGGACATGAGTTTGAGCAAGTTCCAGGAGATAGTGAAGGACAGGGAAGCCTGGCGTCCTGCAGTCCATGAGGTGGCAGAGAGGGACACGGAGAGATGAAACAACAACTTCTATAGCACTGGCTTTGCAGTAACCTTCATGATCTTTTCTACAAAAAAAATTTGGTGAGGCTCACTGTTTTCAGACCGGGATGTTCCTTAAGAAATCAGTTCGTTTTGGCTTTGTTTTGTCAAAATATGAGATACACCGAATTGGATCAATCATTTTGCTAAATCCTTCCCCTGCCGTGACCGTGTCTTCCTTTGTAAGTCAAAGCTATTTTGTGTTACCCATGCCACAAAATGATTTACAAAGTGAAAGAGAGGAACAATCTATTCTAATGGTTGGAAAGCAATAAAAAATATTTCAATGCACCTGGCCGATCTTGACTTCTGGGGAGCGTTCACTTGTGAACTGAAAACCAGCTCTCAGGGTTCTAATTCCGAGGGCACGTCTTCTAAGGAAAAAACCATCTTCATTTTTTGGTTTCAGATTCTTCATGTGTCAAACAAGTTATTAGCCTGCACTCCTCTATCGGTGATGCTGTGCAGAACTGTAGTTGATTTCTGTGAGGCTGATTCTCAGAACTGGGGCTTGCAGGTTGGCGGTGGAGGGAGAGGGGCTGAGGGTGGGCTGGAGGTAAGTAAATCCATAAAAGGCAGTCCTGTCAGCTTCCTTGGCCAGGGCTGGGGGAGAGTGGGCTCTTAAATTAGAATCTTCCTAGGCCCCATTTTTACCTCTATCTTCCTTCCTCTCTCAAATAATAATGCCCTTGTGAAGAAAGATTTAAATTTTTTTTTCTTTTTGCTTTTCTTTTATTGATTTTTGTTTTCTTTGACCAGGGTTGAGGGATCTTAGTTCTCCTGAACCAGGGATCAAACCCTTGTCCTGGCAGTGAAAACCCCTGATCTCTAACCACTGGACTGCCAGGGAATTCCCAAGAAAGGTATTTAAAAATTAAAGAACAACAGACCAAAAAAAAAAAAAGAGGGGGGACTCCCCTGGTGGTCCAGTGCTTGAGACTTTGCCATGAAAGGTATTTTAAAAATTAAGAAACAACAGACAAAAAAATCTCAAAAAAAAAAAAAAGGAGGGGGACACTTCCCTGGCAGTGCAGTGGTTGACTCTTTGCCTTTCAGTGCTGGGGGTGTGGGTTCAATCCCTGGTCAGGGAGCTAGGATCCCACATGCCTCAGGGCCCCAAATCCAAAGCATTAAAAACAAAAAAAGAAAAGAAGTGATATTGTAACAATAAAGAATTTAAAAAGTGGTCCACATTAAAAAAAATCCTAAATAAAACCCCAGCAGAAGGTTCTGGATGCCTGTCTCACCCTCCTGTGGGCACCTCCCACCTCTCAGAGGCCGCCTGCAGCCCACGGCTGGGTGAGCAGGAGATTTAAGGCTGTCGGGGTCGGGCTGCAAACCTGCTGGCACCCTGGCTGACGAATCAGTAGTAAAACTCGGCTCAGTAATATCTGTACGGAAAATGCAATGTTTTGCACACTAAAGCTCTCCAGATTTTTAAGCCGTAGGAGTGAAGCCAGTTTACAATCAATGATAACAGGTTTCCCTCGTTGCCATTACCACAAATAGTATCTGATTTCGGCAAAATGGTGGCGGGCAGCAGGAGATCCAACAATGCAGATTTTAATCAGAAAATTTAATTTTATATACAATTCACAGTTTGTGCATGGCGAGAAGTGTTTATCACTGCATGAACTTTCAGGACTCGGCTCCAAGCAAAAAGGAGTTTCAATTGATGTAACGCCTTTCTCAGCACACAGTACCCTCAAAGCACTTCCTGGTAATACAGGCTAGCGCTGCTGCAGGCCACATCTTCCTGAAAATCACCCAGCAGATTTATTCAGAGCAATTAAAAGAAGTGGCTGCTCCCCACGCAAATCTGTGGTTAATGTAGATATTGAGTTGGCTGAGATTTCAAGGCCGCGTGGCCTCCCTGGGTCCTCTCTGGGCTGAGTTGCTCCCTGGTAAAAGGCACCTTTCCGCCTGGGCTCATTGTGTTTCCTAGTTGACTTGTAAACTGAACAGAAGCCTGAATTGAAAATGTTGATGGAGTCTTTAAGAGAAGGGAACTGAAGAGGCTGCCTCTCAGGCTGAGCCCAGGAAGAGTGGTGGGTATGGGGTGAAGGGTCAGGGGTGCAGGCTCCTGATTCCCTTGCTGGACTGGAATGCTGGCTGGGTCCTAAGGGGTCAAGGCTGGTTTTTGGATTTGAGGGTGGGACCAGAGCAGACCCTGTGTGATGGAGCGGGGTGGGAGGATGTCACACATATACTTGGTAGGACTGTTGGTAAGAGTCAGAGGAGGCAGAGTAGGGGAGGCAAAAGATGGAAACGGCCAGAGGCTGAGCATCACAGGGAAGTTCAGATCAGTTCAGTCGCTCAGTCGTGTCCTACTCTTTGCAATATACCAGGCCTCCTTGTCCATCACCAACTCCTGGAGTTTACCCAAACTCATGTCCACTGAGTAGGTGATGCCATCCAACCATCTCATTCTCTGTCGTCCCCTTCTCCTCCTGCCCTCAATCTTTCCCAGCATCAGGGTCTTTTCAAATGAGTCAGTTCTTTGCATCAGGTGGCCAAAGTATTGGAGTTTCAGCTTCAACATCAGTCCTTCCAATCAACACCCAGGACTGATCTCCCTTAGGATTGACTGGTTGGATCTCCTTGCAGTCCAAGGGACTCTCAAGACTCTTCACCAACACCACAGTTCAAAAGCATCAATTCTTTGGTGCTCAGCCTTCTTTATGGTCCAGCTCTCACATCCATACATGACCACAGAAAAAACCATAGCCTTGACTAGACGGACCTTTGTTGACAAAGTAATGTCTCTGCTTTTTAATATGCTATCTAGGTTGGTCATAACTTTCCTTCCAAGGAGTAAGCATCTTTTAATTTCATGGCTGCAGTCACCATCTGCAGTGATTTTGGAGCTCCAAAAAATAAAGTCTGACACTGTTTCCACTGTTTCCCCATCTAGTTCCCATGAAGTGATGGGACCGGATGCCATGATCTTAGTTTTCTGAATGTTGAGCTTTAAGCCAACTTTTTCACTCTCCTCTTTCACTTTCATCAAGAGGCTCTTTAGTTCTTCCTCACTTTCTGCCATAAGGGTGGTGTCATCTGCATATCTGAGGTTATTGATATTTCTCCCAGCAATCTTGATTCCAGCTTGTGCTTCTTCCAGCCCAGCGTTTCTCATGATGTACTCTGCATATCAGTTAAATAAGCAGGGTGACAATATACAGCCTTGACGTACTCCTTTTCCTGCTGCTGCTGCTGCTAAGTCGCTTCAGTCATGTCCGACCCTGTGCGACCCCAGAGACGACAGCCCACCAGGCTCCCCGGTCCCTGGGATTCTCCAGGCAAGAACACTGGAGTGGGTTGCCATTACCTTCTCCACTCCTTTTCCTAGTTGGAACCAGTCTGTTGTTCCATGTCCAGTTCTAACTGTTGCTTCCTGACCTGCATATAGGTTTCTGGTGGTCAGGTGGTCTGGTATTCCCATCTCTTTCAGAATTTTCCACAGTTTATTGTGATCCACACAGTCAAAGGTTTTGGCATAGTCAATAAAGCAGAAATAGATGTTTTTCTGGAACTCTCTTGCTCTTTTGATGATCCAGCAGATGTTGACAATTTGATCTCTGCCTTTTCTAAAACCAGCTTGAACTTCTGAAAGTTCATGGTTCATGTATTGCTGAAGCCTGTCTTGGAGAATTTTGAGCATTACTTTACTATCATGTGACAGATGAGTACAATTGTGCGGTAGTTTGAGCATTCTTTGGCATTGCCTTTCTTTGGGATTGGAATGAAAAGTGACCTTTTCCAGTCCTGTGGCCACTGCTGAGTTTTCCAAATTAGCTGACATATTGAGTGCAGCACTTTCACAGCATCATTTTTCAGGGTTTGAAAGAGCTCAACTGGAATTCCATCACCTCCACTAGCTTTGTTCATAGTGGTGCTTTCTAAGGCCCACTGGACTTCACATTCCAGGATGTCTGGCTATAGGTGAGTGATCACACCATCGTGATTATCTGGGTCGTGAAGATCATTTTTGTACAGTTCTTCTGTGTATTCTTGTCATCTCTTCTTAATATCTTCTGCTTCTGTTAGGTCCACACTATTTCTGTCCTTTATCAAGCCCATCTTTGCATGAAATGTTCCCTTGGTATCTCTAATTTTCTTGAAGAGATCTCTTGTCTTTCCCACTCTATTGTTTTCCTCTATTTCTTTGCATTGATTGCTGAGGAAGGCTTTCTTATATCTCTCCTTGCTATTCTTTGGAACTCTGCATTCAGATGCTTATATCTTTCCTTTTCTCCTTTGCTTTTCGCTTCCCTTCTTTTCACAGCTATTTATAAGGCCTCCTAAGATAGCCATTTTGCTTTTTTGCATTCCTTTTTCTTGGGGATGGTCTTGATCCCTGTCTGTTGTACAATGTCACGAACCTCTGTCCATAGTTCATCAGGCACTCTGTCTATCAGGTCTAGTCCCTTAAATCTATTTCTCACTTCCACTGTATAATCATAAGGGATTTGATTTAGGTCATACCTGAATGGTCTAATGGTTTTGCCCACTTTCTTCAATTTAAATCTGAATTTGGCAATAAGGAGTTCATGATTTGAGCCACAGTCAGCTCCCGGTCTTGTTTTTGCTGACTGTATAGAGCTTCTCCATCTTTGGCTGTAAAAAATATAATCAATCTGATTTCGGTGTTGACCATCTGGTGATGTCCATGTGTAGAGTCTTCTCGGGGAAGGCAATGGCACCCCACCCCAGTACTCTTGCCTGGAAAATCCCATGGACAGAGGAGCCTGGTAGGCTCCAGTCCATGGGGTCGCTAGGAGTTGGACATGACTGAACGACTTCACTTTCACTTTTCACTTTCACGCATTGGATAAGGAAATGGCAAGCCACTCCAGTGTTCTTGCCTGGAGAATCCCAGGGATGAGAGAGCCTGGTGGGCTGCCGTCTATGGGGTTGCACAGAATCGGACACGACAGAAGCGACTTAGTAGTAGTAGTAGTAGTAGTGGTAGTAGAGTCTTCTCTTGTGTTGTTGGAAGAGGGTGTTTGCCAAGACCAGTGCGTTCTCTTGGCAAAACTCTATTAACCTTTGCCCTGCTTCATTCTGTACTTCCAGGCCAAATTTGCTTGTTACTCCAGGTGTTTCTTGACTTCCTACTTTTGCATTCCAGTCCCCTATAATGAAAAGGACATCTTTTTTGAGTGTTAGTTCTAAAAGATCTTGTAGGTCTTCATAGAACCGTTCAACTTCAGCTTCTTCAGTGTTACTGGTCAGGGTATAGGCTTGGATTACTGCGGTATTGAATGGTTTGCCTTGGAAACCAACAGAGATGATTCTGTCATTTTTGAGATTGCATCCAAGTACTGCAAAGGACCCTCCCAGTTGAAGAGGAGACGAAGCTCATCACTGAGTCATCCATACTGAGGTCTAGTTGGAGGAGGTAATGAGAGAGGCTCCTAAATAGAGGGGCTTGGTCTGAATTAGGTGCTTCCCTGGTGGCTCAGACAGTAAAGAATCTGCCTGCAATGCAGGAGACCCAGGCTCGATCCCTGGGTCAGGAAGATCCCCTGGAGAAGAGAAGGACAACCCACTCCAGTATTCTTGCCTGGAGAATCCATAGACGGAGGAGTCTGGTGGGCTCCAGTCCATGGGGTCACAAAGAGTTGGACACGACTGAAGGACTAACATTTTTAGGGCTTCCCAGGTGGCTCATTGGGTAAAGAATGCTTCTACAATGCAGGAGGCACAGGAGATGAGGGTTTGATCCCTGGGTCTGACAGTTATGTTGAGTGGGGACACTGATGGCTTGGACAGAAGCCCCCAGCCCTGTTTTCTGTGGGACCCTGGGGGTGAAGTCACGAAGGCACTGTGTGTGGCTGGTGGGAAGATGGCGTTTACTTTTGACAGAGAGCCAGTGTCACTTACACACATGATCACTTTCAATCCTCACAGCAACCTGATGGAGGGTCTGTTTACCTAGAAGGAGCTGGTGGCTCAGAGAAGGGGTAAGTGACTTGCTTGGCTGCAGTCACAGTCAGCCAGTGACCATGGACCCACAGGGAGGGCCAAGTATTAACAGAGCCGGCCCCACTGGTGATCAAGTGGCCAAAATAGTGGAGCTTCAGCATCAGCATCAGTCCTTCCAATGAATATTCATGGTTGACTTCTTTTAGGAATGACTGGTTTGATCTTGCTGTCTAAGGGACTCTCAAGAGTCTTCTCCAGGACCACAATTTGAAAGCATCAATTCTTTGGTGCTCAGCCTTCATTATGGGCCAACTCTCACATCCATACATGACTACTGGAAAAGCATAGCTTTGACTAGATGGACCTTTGTCAGCAAAGTGATGTCTCTGCTTTTTAGTATGCTGTCTAGGTTTGTCATAGGTTTTCTTCCAAGGAGCAAGCATCTTTTAATTTCATGGCTGACGCTGAAGCTAAAGCTGCAATACTTTGGCCACCTGATACAAAGAGCCTTGGAAAAGACCCTGAAGCTGACTCAATGGACATGAGTTTGAGCAAACCCTGGGAGATAGTGAAGGACAGGGAAGCTTGGTGTGCTGCAGACCATGGGATTGCAGAGTCAGACTCGACTTGGTGACTGAACAACAGCAGTGGTGATGTCTCAGGAGTGGGGGTCAGGTGGGTCACTGTGGGATCCAGGCTTCAATCCTAGGAGAAGGGCAGTCACACCATGGCTCTGGGGGACAGGAAGCCACCCAGGATGTTCAATGAGAAAAAGGACCCTGAGGCTGATCCAAAGGTAAGGTTTAGGCCAGAGAGGCAGTGGTAGAGACACAAGACAGGCCCTGGCTAGCAGTCACTGCCTGGGCCCTGTTTGGAAGCATTTCTGAGCCTGCATCTGGACTCAGTTGGAAAGGATTCTGAGGTTGATTAGCCATGTCTGCCCTGGACCAAGGGGGAGAGAGTAGTGGTTATTTAGAATGCATTTGCAATCCTCACTTAGATGTGTCTTGGCTTTGAGAATGTTTTTCTTTTGGTTAAATGCTTATTCAGGCTTCCCAGGTGGCTCAGATTGTAAAGTGTCTGCCTGCAACGCAGGTGACCTGGGTTCGATCCCTGGGCTGGGAAGATTCCCTGGACAAGGGCATGGCAACCCACTCCTGTACTCTTGCCTGGAAAATCCCATGGACAGAGGAGCCTGGTAGGCTACAGTCCATGGGGTCACAAAGAGTCAGACATGACTGAGCAACTTCACTTTAAATGCTTATTATTTTCCACAAACAGGAATCTTACCTCTCCTTCCCTGATTAACCTGAGCAAGTCCACGGTTTTAGAGTTATACCTCATCACAAGTCCAATTAGGGGAGAGTCATCAGGCATACACATGGAGAAAGTCAAACAGAGTTCTTAATGAGAATTTAAAATTCATAGAACACAGAAAAGTTTAATTTATTTCATATTTATTTATATGGTACTTAGTACAAGCTCCTGCCTGGAAAATCCCATGGATGGAGGGGCCTGGTAGGCTGCAGTCCATGGGGTCCCTACAAGTCGGATACAACTGAGAGACTTCACTTTCACTTTTCACTTTCATGCATTGGAGAAGGAAATGGCAACCCACTCCAGTGTTCTTGCCTGGAGAATCCCAGGGACGGGGGAGCCTGGTGGGCTGCTGTCTATGGGGTCGCACAGAGTCGGACACGACTGATGTGACTTAGCAGCAGTAGCAGCAGTAGTACAAGCTTGCTTATAAAAAATCCTGAGTTTTACAGATGTTAACTCCTTTACTCCTCATAACAACCCTAAAAGATAGGTTCTAGTATTAACCTCATTTTACAAATGGGAGAGTTAAAGCCCAGAGAAGCTAAGCAACTTGTCCAAGGTCACATAGCTTTGTGAACTAAAGCAGTCTGATGCCAGTCTGCATGATTAAATCAACTGAGTCCACATTTCTGTTTTGCTTTCCTTGTGGTATTGTGCCTTCTATGCTTCATGTTTGTTTTCCAGAATGGACTGTGGATTTTGAAGGAAGGGATCACATTTAATTTCCTTTTCCCCCACACTGTGCAGAGTGCAGGATCGAAGTTCCCTGACCAAAGATTGAACGCTCGCAGTAGAAGGGTAGAGTCTTAACCATTGGACTGCTGGGGATATCCCTTAATTTTTTAAAATATAATTTGTTTTAGGATGACATTTTACCGTGTGTATAAGTATGTGACACACAGGAGGAGCTGAAACATGTCTACTGTTAGTGGTGTGATTTGGGGAATCAGTCATTTTGTATTTGAGTCATTTTCTATTAGTGTGTCTGGTTCCACCACTAGAGTGAGCTTCTGGGGGCGGGACTGTGAGTTATTTCTTTCTCTATCCCCATGATCTAACACAATAGAGAGGAGACCCTCTCTCATTTGTTCATCAATCCATTAGCTCATTCAACAAAAATTGATTAAGAACAAGCATCATGCTTAGTGCTAGGAATGAACAAAGTAGAAGAAATTTCTGTCTCTGTGGCTTAATTCCAACCTCGCAAGAACAGATATTAAAAAAATGATGCCAACATTCCTTAACTTTGACACGTTTGTGCGTTTTGCCAAAAATAATACTAGATTATCTGTCATAGCAACTTGCAGTTCCTTCCTTTGCATACTGTGTGATGAAGTCAAGTCGCCAACCGTTGTTTACTTCCTCTTTTATGGACCAGCAGCCCTGGTAGCCCACTGTCAGTCACATCTAATGTTTAAAGGTAAGAGCGAGCCCTTTTGGTGTAGAGCCGGCGGAAGAGTGATTGGGTTCCCACAAGGCGAGGGGGAACCGCGTCATCCCCTTTTGTTATATGAAAAGCTTCAAGCCTTATTAAGTGATGACAGAGAGTGCACTTGGCTTCTGGGATTTCTTTGAAGGCTTGCCTGTGGCCTGCTGCCTGGAAGCAGGAATGATTCCACAAATGGTCTGGGAGCCACCGTGCAGACCGCCCTTCGCACCAGGTCCAGGTGTGTAAACAGAGCAGACAGGCCCTCCCCCCGGGAGAGGGAATTCCGAGGGTGGACAGCTGGAAAGGAGCCGTTCAGACCGCTTTTCCTCCCGCAGTATCTCAAACATTCCCTCGACCCGCTTTTCCAGTTCTCTGAGGCTGCTAATGGCATTAAGATCCTCCTAATGGAGAAGGAGCAGGCTTTCTCCGGAATCCACCAAGAGTGGGTGGCCAAGGTGGGGGTGGGGCGTGGGGATCAGGTTCCTCTCATGCCAGTCCTGGGCACGGTCCATGACTGGCCGCAGCTGAGCCCATCCTCCCAGTGCCCGCATCCTGGCAGCAGGAGGCTTTAGATCATATGAAAATTTCCTGCCGGGGTCTCTCTACCCAGGGCCTTCTAGGTGACCGCAGTACCATCAAAAGTGGTGTTTCATAGATTCTGTTTATAATTAGCTCCAACTTGTTTTTTTAAATTTTTGATATATATTTCATGAAAAATTTGGAAACACAAAAATGTAAAAAGAAGTCAAAATGAAAATCAGCAATAGGCTCTACCTCCAAACACAGTAATGGCTAACATTTTGGTGATTTTTCTTCTGTTGTGATTTCTTATTGACACCTTTGGAGAAGGAAATGGCAACCCACTCCAGAATATCTCGCCTGGAGTCAGACACGACTTAGCGACTACACACACACAAAATCACACTGTAATAGTAATAACAGCTAACACTTATTGAGGGCATACTATGTGTCAGGTACTCATCTTTTCTGTTAAGTCTCATAACCCTCCTATGAGATAGGCGCCACTATTACCCCCATTTCACAGAGAATAAACTGAGGCACAGAGAGGCTAGTTTCTTGCCCAAGCTTCTTCAAAGGTAAGAAGTAGATAGAAGTCAGACAGTTCAGCTCCAGACTCTACATGTACAGCTTGGTATCTGTTGTTAAATGAAGCTTTTCTTTATTTTATTCAGAAAGAAAAGCTTTAAGTGGCTGCTTAATATTCCACCATGGAATACTTTTCTAATTTAAATGATACAACTGTGAGTTGTGTTTGTGAATGTGTTTGGAGAAGGAAATTTTTCTATATTTAGGATCACAGAATTTCCCAGATCCCGAGGTAAAAGGAAAAGTAAATAACAGTAAGTCTGTGGACACATACTGCCAAATAGTTTCCAGGAGGACTACACCTCGTTACACTGCCATCAGCCTTGGCAGGTTTTGGCCTTGGAGGTTTGCACTCAAAAAATTATTTAGTTTGCTAGTCAAAAAACTTGGAAAAGGCAATGGCAACCCACTCCAGTACTCTTGCCTGGAAAATCCCATGGACGGAGGGGCCTGTTGGGCTGCAGTCCATGGGGTTGCTAAGAGTTGGGCACGACTGAGCGACTTCACTTTTACTTTTCACTTTCATGCATTGGAGAGGGAAATGGCAACCGACTCCAGTGTTCTTGCCTGGAGAATCCCAGGGACAGGGGGAGCCTGGTGGGCTGCCGCCTACGGGGTTGCACAGAGTTGGACATGACTGAAGCAACTTAGCAGCAGCAGCAGTGAAAAAACTTATATTATTGCTTTAAATTTTCTCTGGTCCAGTTTCTGACTACTCTTGTAATAATAATGAACTTTCATCCAAATTTTGATTTTGGGGGCCTTCCCTGGCAGTCCAGTGGTTAGGATTCCATAGTTCCACAGCATACAGTGGGGGCCTGGGTCCCGTGGTTAGGATTCCATAGTTCCACAGCATACAGTGGGGGCCTGGGTCCAGTGGTTAGGATTCCATGGTTCCACAGCATACAGTGGGGCCCTGGGTTCGATCCCTGGTCTGGGAACTATGATCCCACTAGCTTCCAGTGGGAAACAAAAAACAAAACAAACAAACAAAAAGAAACAAAAAACAAATTCTGATTTTTGCCGAGATTTATTTTGCTCACCTGTAGTCATCCTTACTTAAAACAACAAAATTAAATGGTAACAAACATTTTTCTGTTTACAAAACTTATCCATTTTAGAAAATAAGGAAAAGCCCCAAATCCCACATTTGTGCTTCCCTGGTGGCTCAGATGGTAAAGAATCTGCCTGCTAACACAGGAGACTTGGGTTCAATCCCTGGAGAGGGAAGATCCCCTGGAGAAGGAAATGGCAACCCACTCCAGTATTCTTGCCTGGGAAATTCCATGGACAGAGGAGCCTGGCGGGCTACAGTCCATGGGGTCACAAGAGTCGGACACGACTGAGGCAACTAAACAACAATTTTATCATTCATCTTATTTCTTGGCTATCACAGTGATAGGAGTTCATTGTAGCCAATTTGAAAGGTACAGAAAAGTGTAAAGGGGCAGAAAGTGAATTAACCAAGCAAGGGCAAATGTTTCAGCAGTTCTTGTCATTAAATGTTTTAAAAATCTTTTCATAAACATTCTTTTTTTATGAATGCATGAAAATCTACCTCTAAGATACTCTTGATTTCTTCCTTATTTTTTGGTCTCAGGCCTGGAGCTATGATCTTGGTGCAAGTTTGTTGTAAAGGATAAGGAAGAGTAATTAGAACAGGATGGGCGCTGGGGAACCAGAATGAGGAAGGCTTTTAACCACCCATGTTCTGTCACTCTGAGGGGTCTGTTGGACTGGGGGCCTTGGGGCCAGCCTCAGGATGACCCTCTGAGCCCATCAGTGACACAGTGACGTCACTTATGCAGCCACACTGTAGAAGCTCAATTAATACTTGTCAGAGGAGTGAACTAATGAACGTATTCTACGTAGGTATGCTACATATTAATGTGCCATCTCCCCGTAACTCTATAGCTTTAATCATTGCATCTCGGCATTCCTTTCGTTAAAAAAACAAAAAAAGAAAGAAAAAAGGTTTGCATCTGGGATCCCAGGTCCTGGCCTTATTAGGATCCTTGAGGAGTGGCCAAATAGAGGTCTTTCAGCCCAAGGCAAATAATTGAGATCAAAGCTCCCTGGATCTCTCCTGGGAGGTCCGTGGCCCTCTAGTCCCAATGACTGGAGCGCCCCTTTTCCCTTGGTGACCTGTAAGCATGCCACCTCTGATGCACGGGGAAGGGGAAACAGGAGGCAGCCAAGGTGTGGGAAGGGGGAGGGGTGCTGTACTTGGTGACGGCCAGCGTTGACCAAGCTGGCTCAAAGGGCCGAGGAGACCCCAGCTGAGACTTTTTCCTAGAAGGAGCCCTTGCTCTCAGCGTGGTTTCCCTTGCTCTCTTGAGGCCATCAGAGGTGACAGCTGAGCTCACTTTTGCCTTCGAGGGATCCTGGGACTCACTCGGATGAGCTGTTATTAGATGTCCCTTTGCTTCTGTTTTTATAAAACCAGTACGTTGTAAAGCTCTACGGTTCGAGTGTTTTGAGATCATCAGATGACTCTGGGAAAAATACTGCTTTTGCCGAGATATTTTAAATATATGTAAGAAAAATAAATTTGCAGAATATCAGTCATGGAGCATGACGCTGCCGCTGAAAAGAGACAACTTGAGTGAATCCTCAGGAAGGGCAGACAGCCACACAGCGCACCTTATTTCAAAAAGTTAAAAGTGAGACATCTCAAGGCTATGACCATTCCAACCTGTTCTGTGACCAGTCAGGGATGTACATGTGGATAAAATTCCAAAGTGTGTCGTGGGAAGAATCAGTCAACTATTGTTCAAGCCGTGTGGCCCAAAATGTAGTTATGGAAACCTAAGTTTGCTTTTTAAAATTTAGCATGGCCAAGAGATGCCAAATCACGTTACTATATTGTACCTTAGACCTCTAATGTAAAAGCCATATTGTGTCTTTCAGAGTTTTGTTTGGTTGTTTCTCTTTTTAACCTGCAAAATGATGGGTTCGACTGCGGTATTTACTAAATGCTCACCTGATAATTCTAATATGTTCCAGGGTCCAGATCTTTGTCTAAGGTGATCTTAAAAGTCCTTCTTTGGCACCAAAATGCTGTGATTTCTACAATTCTAAGTCATAATAAATAAGAGAATCAAATTCACGTAGCAGATAATTCTGCTTGAAAACATCTTCCTAAATTCAGAAGTCTCAGAAATCCTAAAATGAAACTTACTTAATAAGTGGTCCAACCCTCATGAAATATTTTGGGTGGAGCTTATGAATTTGGCAAGTTTATGTTTGTCCCAGATTCCAATATTCCTATATGAGTTTTAAGTCAATACCAAAAAATAAAAAGTATTTTTTGTCTTTGAGAGTCAGAATGTAGTCAAAGTGTTTCCAAGTGGAAATCAGAAGCCTCAAGTGAAACTGCTTATGGATAAGAGAGGAGAAATGAAGATATTGAATCTTTGCCCGTAGCTTGAGATGAAACTCCGTGTTTGTGTGTGTGTGTGTGTGTGTGTGTGTGTGTGTGTGTGTGAGAGAGAGAGAGAAAGAGAGCGAGATCTGGGAGGAGCAGCTGATGTCGGGGACTATGTCACAGAAAGTAAAGGGACAAACTGCAACCATGGGGCCAGCATGCTAATGGCTTCAAACTAGGAACTCTTTTCATTGAAGACTATGTCCCCAGAACCATCAAGTTTTCAAATGTAGTTCAACTGGAGATGGTTTTTATTTTCTTGGTATGAAGTCTGGGGTCCCAAGTTCAGGACTCAAATGACCATATTCCGTGTCTACTGGAGAAGAGTGTCTGTTGCAAAGACATGTGACATTGCAGCCTCTCCACGAATAAGTCAGTAAACAGAACCATCCAAGTCTGGTATTTAGATTAGAAATACAAGTGAAGAAGGAAGGTTACCATCAGAAATGTGCATTTCTAAAGATATTCATTTGAAAGTTTTGAAAAAAAGTAAAGCTCATGCCCTGGGGCTTCTGGGTGTATGCACAAAATACAATAATTAAATTAAGTCCAGCAGTTAAAATTCCTCATAAAAAGAAAAAGCTGGAGCGCTTCCCAATGGGGAATGCTTGACTTAAAAGGAAGGTTTTACTCTGTGGCCTGAAGGTCAACAAACTGCGACTCTGTGGGAATGTATAAAATTTCTTAAAGGAGTTCTCCGGTCTTTGTTTTGTTGAAAGAAAATAAAAGAGCAAAAAGGGACAAGTTTTGAAAATTCAAAAAATGAAGGTGCAGTCCTAAAATCATCACGATTTTTATAAACGCAGCACTGGAGGCTATGGAAACACGCTCTTTTCTGAGTACTAATGCAACACATATGCTCTCTGAGAAGGAAGGAAAAAGGCCAATGGTGCCTTTGGAGCAAACTGTTTTCAAATGTGCTCATTTTCAGAGGCAGTGCATGCAAATTCATGACCCATTTGTTTGCTACTTATTTTGAAAATATTCGCCTGAAACAGTCTCATAAATAAATGTCACAATTTAAAATTCCTTAGATGATGTGAAGATGGACTGGTTTTCACAAAGCTCTTTACAAAGCCAAGTTGTGAAGAAAAAAAATGATTTGGGGGGATTCCACCCTCAGTCATCCAAAGTGGAATGTTTATCATAATTTGAAAATACCTGTTTTTATAAATAATCATTTACTGTTACCTTTCTGTTAATGTCCTCCCCCGAAGAAGTAAAGTTAAGAACAGGATAGAAAGCAGATTTTTATCTCTTGAAACTCTGTTATTCGTAAGCAGCCTTCTGGGTTCCCACGTGAGTTGCAGGTTGCACACTCACATGACGTCTCCTGAAACATAAAGAACGAGTAACCAGTTTGTCAGATCCGCATCTTCTCCATCGCTTAACGAGAATCTGAATTTTGGCCCTGCTTTAAGACGGCGCGATCAAAATGCCGGACATGAGAAATAGCAGCTTTGGCAGCAGTGTTTAGTTTACTGAGTAGTTAGCAGCCTCACTGACATTTCTCCATGGAGTTCCACAGTACAGTATTAGCTCTCCTCTGCACTCCAGCTCTCTGCAGTGAAATGGGCCAATAAACTGCCCCTGCCAAGTTCACAGCAAATGAAGGACCACAGAGGGTCCTGGGGGGAGTTCACAGCTTAAGGACACTCGACTTACTACTTCCTTAACACAGACTGGAGAATCCCAGGGACGGGAAGCCTGGTTGGCTGCTGTCTATGGGGTGGCACAGAGTCGGACACGACTGAGGTGACGCAGCAGCAGCAGCAGCAAACACAGACACATCATTGGAAAAATTAATTTTTACCCACTTTTGTTTTCTTCCCTACGTTCATTATTTTTTTGGTTTACGAATTTGCAAGAAGAAGAAGGAAGGTCAAAAATTATAAGGAAAAGGGAAACAGAAGGAGAACAGTGGATGGAGGGGCTGGATGAAATGCGAGGTGATGCACAGAAGGATGGGGGTCACGGGAGGGGCTGCAGGAGTCGGGGGCGGCCAAGAGGAGACCCCATCCTTGGGTCCAGGTCCAGCTCCTTCAGCCCTCTCCTGGAACTCCTTTCCTGATACCATCCAAGACGTCGTCCAGCCATTGCACCAGTCCTCCCAGGGGGCCATCCTGGCAAAATGTGTGCAGGGCTCTTTAGTCTGGGAGCGGCTCGGGGGGCACGAAGCCTACCTCCAGGAAGGGCTTGCGTGGTGGCAGGGCTCCCTGGCTGTTTGAACTGTGAGGACCTCGCATACCCTCGCCAGGGTCAGGCACCATCTCTGAAGGAGGCAGCTGTTGAAAAAGAGGCTTCAGCTATGTTCTTGTTGCTTTGAAAAAACTCCTCTGGCGCTTCCTTTGTGGGGAGCCCCGTGTGCTTCAGCGGTTTCATTTCCAGACTGTGGTCGAATTCTTGGTTTTGCCAGCTGTGTGACCTTGAGCAAGTCCACTGAAAGGGCCAATATTTGTACACATCTGGGAGGCAGGATGTCTGATGGAGGAAACTGAGGTCTCGGGGCCTACTTTTAGTGAAAACATCTTTAGTGAGCTCTTATGAGGGTGCAGAGGGCTGAGCGATGGGCAGGACAGGGATCTGGACATGTGTGGCAGTGTCCTTTGTTCAGCCCACGCCGCTTGGGGGACACCCAGCCACCCCAGCACACAAAGTATTACAACAGAGCTCTTGACCCAGTGCAGTGGAGAACTGGGGGAGGGCCAGCACGTTGTCTCTGGGGAGCTGGGAAGACTTCACAGAAGTACTCTTTAAACTGCGTCTTGCAAAATGGTTAGGAGTGTGTTGGGTACCATGGAGAGGCAGGGGTGACGGCTCGTGCACAGCCTTTGCACTGGAGTGTCAGGCCCTGAAACCAGACAGAGTCCAGCTGCCCAGTGGCCAGGGGCCCCCCAGGGGCAGGCAGCATGTTGCTGGGTTGGTGTGGGAATGCCGGCAAAGCTCCTGGTAGCCGGTGCTCCTTCGCACCACGCTGGGAAGAGCATCACAGAGAAGCCCTGGAAGCCGCTGCCTGAATTCCAGTCCCTGGAAATTCCAAGGAGGAAACGGATGTGTTCCTCTCCGAATTTGGGAGTCTGCATTATGAACACAGTTTTCCCAGAGATTCTAAGAAAGAAGTTCATACTGGTTAAACATTCTTCCTTCCATGGAACCCAAAAGAGCCCATTAAAAGGAAAAAAAAAATCCGTAAGATGCCGAGAGTGCGTAGTCTTCTGAAGGAAGTCTCCACACCACAAAGCTATGTCAGATGGAACATTCAGTTTTCTCTGGACTCTTTTTCTGTGTCTGAATCGCCAAAGCAACTGGATGGATTGTTTCAAGTCAAAACAAAACCCAAACCAGCTATGTGGCTCCATGTAGACAAAAAACAAAAGCAAAAAACACCCAGCTTTCTTTTCACTGAGTTCACCTCCTTAACTAGGTTTGTTTTTTTTTTGGTATTTTTTTTTTTAAGAAATGTACTTATTTTTAACTTGAAAGATAATTGCTTTACAGTATTGTGTTGGTTTCTGCCATACATCAGCATTAGCTAGATACTTTAACGTTGGGATATAGTCGGTGTTTGGTCTTCTTTGGTGTTCAGTGTTCAACTCTCTTACTGATACAATGAAGGGGATCTGTGAAGTTCCTTCTAGGGCTTAGACTAACCTCTGGGACCATGTCCCATTTTCTCTATGTCTACATGCTACACACAGTGTGACAGAGAAATTGATTCTGAGCAACTGAGAAGTCTGATGCGATTGCAGGATTCCCCCTGGGGTCAATAGGTAGGCACAGGTGATCTGAGCTTGGGTGGTTCTTCCTGGTGATGAGAAGCTTTGTCTTTGATCAGGGTTTGGCAGTGATACTCCAAGAAGTCTGGTCCCCTCTGCCCTTCCTGAACGTCTGTTCTGATTCCCGAACAAGAACTCGTATTGGAGAAAAACACCCTGAGTTGGCCAAACTCGGCCCTAATACTGAGCGCAGCTTTCAATTCCGGTTTCCGGCCAAGGGCAGAATGGGGCCAAGACCCAGTGAGTTTGATCTCTCAGCAAATCTGACAGGCTGTTTACAAACACACGGAAAGGCTGACTTCATTCCTCAGACCTCAGGCAGGACTCTGGTGTCAGGACGGGGCCAAAAGAATTGGGGAGAAGGAGATGAAATCTTTGGGGGGAAAAAAGTGGCTGGTTTTCAAAGCATATGGCGTGTAGTTTTTCAAAGGCTTCAGATTCTTAATTCGCACCTCTCTTGTTACTGTCACTGCAGTAGCCAGTGGCACTTCTTTTTGTTTTGACATTTGACATTATTTTATGCCTTTACCCTTTTTTTCACTTCACAGAAGGACATTTTAATTTTAAAAGAAAAGTGCGTCCGGAACCAGTCCTGCGGCTTTCAGACTAGCTGTCTGGCATCCAGTCGGGCTCAAGAGGTGTTTGTTGAATGAATAAGTGAATGAATGAAGTGATTCTCTAGAAAAAGTTATGAGGAATCTTTACCTTTAGCAAAGGTTGGGTTATTTTTCTTCCAGAAACTCGGAATTATCATTTAAAGTATCCGCTATGGAATCTGATAAGAAAATAAAAAACGAGGCTTTTGAAGCAAGTCACTAAAAAGCTCTCTGAAAGGGAATGTTCCTTTTTCTCTTGATTCTAATATCGTGCTTAATAAGAGGGCAGTCCCTCCCACCCCCTGCAATGATTGAAAAGCAAGGGGACCCCGATCGGCCAAGGGTCCCCCGGTTAGGGATGGGCTCCGCGCTGGGCAGGCTCAGGGCTCCGGGCTTCGGTCCCGGACCCCTGGAACCAGGGACGTGCCTGGCGCTAGCAGGGCCCCCAGGGCCTCGTCCCGGCGCTCGGCCGCGGCGCCGACCTGGGAGGAGGATACAGGGGCCGGCGGGTCCCCGGGGCGGGCGCGAGGGCCCCGCGCAGGTGTCGGGCCTGTGCGCGGGGTGCGGAGGGGGTGCGCGGGGGCCTGGGAGACCCGAGAGAGACGTTATTGTTGCACTGTAACGAGTCTGATTAACATGCTCCTGACACTTTCTCTTAGTTTCTCGGGCTCCTAGCAACAGCGCACAAAGGCGCGGGATTGTCCGGACTCCGCGGGGACACGGGGCAGCCTTTGATCTGCCACCACTGCAGCGGGGCTGCGCGACGGGCTCGCCGGCTCGGGGCGGCCCGCGGTCCCGGCCCACTGCGCGCCCCCGCCCCGCCCGCCGGCCCGACGGCGCAGCCTCTGGAGCGGCCGCCGCGCTGCCCGGGCCCGCGGGCCGGGCCCCGCGCCGTGTGCCCCGACCTCCGGCTTCGGGAAGCGCGGGTGACGGGGACGCGGACTCAGCGCGCGGTGGACCCGCGCGCGCAGGTCCTTCCGATGGGGCTCGCGGTCCCAAACATGGGCCGCCCTTCCCGTCGCAAGATGCAAACGGTAAAACCTAGCCAGTCGCGTAGAGTGGAAGAAAATCAAAATTTAAAAAAAAAAAAAAAATGCGTGAGCAACAAACAAATCCTCGAAGATTTTGTAAAACATTAAAAATTGTAAAGAAACATTCTGCAGGCTTCAGCCCGTTTAGCTAAATCTGTGCTCGATAGGAAGGGGCTAACGATGACTTCGGTTTCCTCCTACAAATCACTTTCTTTTCGTCGCTGGCAGTTCTTATAGATTCGTAAGGAAATATGCTGCTAAATAGTTGCTGGAATTTAAACCAACTAACCACCACCATCACCTTTCGTCACAGAGCAGTAAAAAGCTGCCCTTTCCCACCCCGCCGGCTTTCAGGTGCTAAGGTCTTTGCAAGTCATTTATTTTCCATTTTGTTCATTCTCTTATTCTCGATTTAAAATAAAGTGCGGAAAGAAGGACTAAGGTTTTAACATTTTAATGCTGAAGTCTTCCAATTACTTTCCCCCGAAGTTGCAACGTGGAAACCTCGCGGGGCTGGGTCTCGCGCCGGGAGGACAGTGTCCGCCAGCCTGGGGTTCGGGCTTTGCGGTTACAGAAGGTTCGGTGACCCTCCGCAGCATTAGCAGGCACAAGATCCTGCTGTTACTCTGAGGGCCCCTTTCGTAGCATCAACTGCCTTCCAAGTACCAGAGGTAAAAAATAAAAATCAAAACGGAAGTCACTTAGCTTTCCAAGATAAAAAAAAGCAGGATGCCCTTCAAAAGAAAAAAACGTGTATTAACTGCTCTCAAGACATCACTAGAAAATTCATCCTCCCTGTTGAAGATCATTTTCCTGACGTCCCAAAGAATTATTAGGGGCTGAGGTGTTCATGCTAATAACATACATGTTTTAGAAGAGAAAAAGAAAACCCTACATGGTCTGTTCCATTTACTCAGCAAAATATGCCAGGCAAGGAGTTACTTTGAAATTCAAACTGGAGGCGGCAAGACTTGGTTCTAGAAGACACTTTTTCCAGTCAGTCCCTGGAGGAGAGGATATCCAGGCGGCTGAGGATTCAATACTTGTAAATCTGATGTCCAGGAACTTCCCAACTTGTACCTGACTCCGCTGGAGTCCCCCTCATCATTTCAATAAAACATGATTGTACTGATATAATCCTCTATACATTAAAATGAGGTTGTCACAGATTGTCATTAAGACCTCAGAAAAACAATGAAGACATTATTGGGCACCCCCCTCAGGCAAGGTATTAGGGGATAAAACAATCTACACCACGCGGGTCCTATTGAGATTAATGAAAAAATTATGCAAAAAAAAATCTCAATTTCATTTCCCTGTGACAGGGCTTTGCATACATACAGTCAGTCTTGCCTTACACCTGATGATTTATTAAACTAATCTGCGGTGATCACCACTGATGTTCTCAACTCAATCTTGTCCTGGCTCATTTTCTAAGTAATTGTTTCTCATTAGTTCTGATAATGTTTTAATAGTGTTACCCATAATTTAGCCCCCAAGAATTAATAACAGGGGGGTAATATGGCAAAGCAGCTTGTGATGAGCTGCACAAAATAGAAACAGGTATGGTTTTTAATTAATCAAATTACTGCAAGGTTCTCTTCTGATAGCCAGTCCATGCCTAGATGGGAGGAATTCCCAGGTTGGACATTGTCATGTGCCAAGGAGGGTGAGCTCACCAGCTCTCCTTATGCACCCTGTATGACCTTAACCCACGGAGGCACCAAATAGAAGTGGGTATGAAAACAGTGGGGATGCCTCTAGCCTCCCAACATCTTTGTTCTTCCTTGACCCTGACTCAGCCCTCTTCTGGGTCCCTCATTAAAGTATGTGCTCAGAGAGTGGGGACCTTGGCCCAGATTTTTGAATCGAGTGGGTCCTGGTGTCATGAGCTTACCATGATTGGGACCCTGGGGTTATGAGAAAGATGACAGATCTGATACTTAGGGAGACTTAAACAACAAAGTGGTTTTGTTGGAACAAAGTGTGGTTTGAGATGAAGGGTGTGGTGACTAGTCCAATATGGCCCGAAGTCTGGGAACCTGTGATCCCACTGGGGATGGTGGTGGGGAAGACCTCGCCAGGCCCGGCTCTAAGGACCACCTGGAGATCCTGCTGAGATCATTGCTTTTCTCGATGTCTGCATGCCTTTGCCCTGGCCTCTGGGGTCCCTTGGAGTGGGGGCCTCGGCTCTCAGGGACCCCCAGTTTGCAGGAGGTCCACCTATCAGGTTTGGGGGTGCCTATGTAACAGGGGTGGAAATGAGGATGTCTCCCTTTCGTGCTGTCAAAACCTGGGGCTAGGGGGAGGTTAATCTGGACCAGCCTGTGAGGATGGGCAGGGTACCTGCATTGAAATGGGGGCTGCCTGTAGAAAGAACGAAGAAAGGCTTTTATTACCTTCTTTTGTTTAAGACAGGCTCTGCCTATGCTTCTGAAAACTAAGATCATGGCATCCGGTCCCATCAGTTCATGGCAAATAGATGGGGAAACAAAGGAAACAGTGAGACTTTATTTTCTTGGGCTCCAAAATCACTGCAGACAGTGACTGCAGCCGTGAATTTAAAAGACACTTGCTCCTTGGAAGAAAAGCTATGACAAACCTAGACAGCATATTAAAAAGCAGAGATTTTGTTACTTTGTCAACAAAGGTCCGCATAGTCAAGGCTATGGTTTTTCCAGTAGTCATGTATGGATATGAGAGCTGGACCATAAAGAAGGCTGAGCACCAAAGAATTGATGCTTTTGAACTGTGGTGTTGGAGAAGAGTCTTGAGAGTCCCTTGGACTGCAAGGAGATCCAACCAGTCAATCCTAAAGAAATCAACCCTGAATATTCATTGGAACGACTGATGTTGAAGCTGAAACCCCAATACTTTGGCCACCTGATGCAAAGAGCCGACTCACTGGAAAAAATCCTGATGCTGGGAAAGATAGAAGGCAAGAGGAAAAGGGGATGACAGAAGATGAGATGGTTGGATGGCATCATTATTCAATGGACATGAGTTTGCGCAAACTCCAGGATGGTGAAGGACAGGGAAGCCTGGCATGCTGCAGTCCATGGGATCACAGAGTTGGACACACCTGAACGACTGAACAACAGCAAATGCTTCTGATACCCTGATGGTGTTATACTGCAGGACACAACCAAAGGAAGCCTCCCGCTGCCTCCAAGCAGTCCTCCTGGATTTCAGCGTTCTGAGAAGCGGGCTCCGGCTGCACAAAAACCGTGGCTTTTAAACCACAGGTCATGATTTACCCTGCGACACTGCCAGCCAGCCTCAGTGGGCACAGCTGCCCACTCGGTTGGGGGATGGCTTCTCCCGTGGCTGCTGCTCACCGCCACTGTCCGAAGTCCTGAAGCCCAGTTTGGCTGCAGGCTGGTCACCGCCAAGTTGGCTGAGACCCCACCTTCATCCTTGCAGCCCCTCTGAGGGAGGAGGAAGCAGGCTCCCACCTTCTTTTTTTTTTCCAAGTGGACACCAGCCAAGCACATCCCATCTCAGTTAAGAGATGATGTCTCCTCCTGTCCCATGTTGGGGAGAATATTAGTTCATGTCTTAAGCCTGTGTTTCCCAGGACTTGCCCAGCCTGGATCACGTTCCTCTGCGTGTCTGTGGCAACTGCCCTGCCCTGGTGGTGCATGCTGCGTGACCGCTTGTGGGCCTCTCCCACTTCCCTTGGGTTCCATGGTGCCTTTCCTTATATATAACCGTCAGCCCTACTCCCCTCTTGGGCTTTCTGGAGGAGCTGGAAGAGGTAGGAGAAAAGCAAACCCCTGGTTGGGGCACATGGTAGGGGCCACATAGTAGATAAAAAGGGCGTAGGAGAAAGTGAAAAATGAAAATTTAAAAAAAAACCAAACAACTGTTTTCTATTTACAAATTTAAATAAACAGAACAGCCTTCCCCGCGGTGTTTGTCTAAGAGTGGCAGCTTTGCTGCTGTGTAGGTCATGAAAAGGTTGGTGTAGAGTTTAAAACTTCCCATTCTGTTAATTTCTTAAAGAACAGTCGTCCGGAGTCTCCACACAAAAGCTCATGATTTAATGAGGAGCAGAAACAAAATCTCTGATTGTTGGTGTTTCAAATTTCATTGGCGTCCTCTGGCAAACACAAGTTGATCCTTCGCGGCTTCAATACCCTTTAGCCTTCAATATAAGAGCACATGCTGAATAGGGAAGAATGGCTGGTTGTTATGTTTATTTACCCTTACTACAAGCTGGGTTAACCTCTTCAAAACAGCTTTACTAAGCCCGTTAACCACACCACCCATATGACCTGTAGCCGCATCTCTAATGTGATGCAAATCTCACAGGGGACCATATGCACCAGCTCGGAGGCATTGTGTCTCCTCAGAGGCTACAAGTTTATTGCTGAGGAGGCCCCATCCCAGCCGTACATTTACGGGGGGCGGGGGGAGATGGCCTCAATGGCAAACAGTTAAACAGGGAAATAAAGGGAGAGAATGGATGGTCTTGTGTTTCTGCACATTTATATTTTAATTGCTGGTAACAGTTGACCCAAAAGCATTCACCCAGGATGAGGGCTTTCAGAGTCATCACCTAGCAGTTTGAGGAGAGGGAGGTTTCATTTTGGGGAAGAGGGTGGGGGTGAAAGCAATCAGTTTTGACGATTTATTTTTACAAGGCATCTATATAAACCTGTATGGTCCTTAACTTTTCTATGCCATCTCTGTTGTTTTACCAGGTTACTAGTGAAATAAACACCATCCCTTCATTGAGTTGTTATTTTTAAAAAGATTGGCCTTTCTTAAAAATTATTTACGGTGTTGCGTGAACAATGAACAATGTGGGAAGCATTTAACATCAGCGGGGTGAAGGGAGTTTACATATTCAGGAAAAATATGTTTTGTTAAAGACTTAACTTTCACTCACAGCCCATCTCTCCCTACTGTTTTATCTCCCTGCGAAATCAGAAGTCCAAACTTGGAACACATCCATGAACAGTAAAATCACACACTTGGAACCAAAAAGAAGAAAGTTCATTTTTAGAGGAATAACTGGTCCCAGTGAGATAACAAAAAAAAAAAAAAATTGAGATTAACATAAACTGTAAACGGGGAAAGGCTCCAATCCAGCATACTAAGAAGTTGCCTTGAGTATAATGGTTTGTCTTTAAGAAAAACCACTGTATATGTTCGGCCCACCTGATGAGAGCTTCATTTAGCAGATCATTTTTCCTTGATGGATGTGGCAAGCGTAACAATGTTCTGGGCCTGCTTCAGTAATGGCATGTCGATCATACTCCCTTGGAAAGTAAAGGCTCCCTGGAAGACAGAGAATACAAACTTCCTGAAAGAATGCTTGGAAATTATAGGCTTCCTTTCTGCGCACACTTGTACGACAAGAACATTTCAGATTCCACCTGAATTATACTGACTTTCCTACCCAACTTTTGAGAAAGCCAAAGTAAATTACAGGGGACAGACTTCTTTTCTTCCTCCTAAAGAGGGGAAGGAAAATAAAAAACCCTTCAGCGTTTTAATGGAGAGGAAAAACCATCAGACACAAGATATTGGAAACTGTTCATTTAACTCTTGAAATCAAGCAGAAAACAAGGGCGGAAGGAAAATGTAAATACTTCCTTATGTGCTTTTTGAAATATTGCATAGGAGTGTGAAAACAGTAATACACTCTGGCCACTGATTGTTGTTGGAGTAAATAATTGTACGGTCAGGTTAACGGGAGAATGCTTCCTTCTTGCTGTAACCTAATTGCGGGGTAGCACTACCATGTGATGGGAAGACAGAAGGTACAACTGCACTGGGTAAAAAGAGACCCCTCTGTCAGTACACATTCTTCAGAAAAGGATTAAAGTGACAGGGGCAGTGAGTCTGTAACAAAGAAATCATAGCTCTGTTGAATGGTGAGCCTGTAAAGAACCTGCAATCTCTTGGTTTATCCCCATTTTACAGACTCACTTTTTAAAAAAATATATTCTTATTTATTTATATGGATGCACTGGGTCTTAGTTGTGTTATGTGGGATCTAGTTCCCCGACCCCCTGCATTAGGAGTGTGGAATCTTAGCCAGTGGACCACCCGGAACTCCCCCAAGGCTCGCTTTTTTTTTTTTTTTTAAACTTTTGTAAATACTTATTGAGTGTATCACATGATCTCAGTCCAGTTCTAGGTGAGGACTCTGAGGCCCAAAGAAGTTAATGTGATTTTCCAAGGTCATTTCACTAGGAAAAGTTAGAGCTGGGGCTAGTACTTGGGTCTCAGAACCCCAAGCCTTCATTAGACTCACATGTTAAGAGGACAAAGTAGTTTATTTAGTGCCTCAGAGAAAACAAGAATTAAATGGACAGAAGCAGCATGCCCAGAGTCTGAAGTTCATGTCTCGTTATCCATGTTCTTTTTAATCACTTCTTTTTGCCGCTTACAGTCATAGCTCTTCTTTTTTCAAAAATATTCCCTGATGGCTCTGATGGTAAAGAATCTGCCTGCAATGCAGAAGGCCTAGGTTCGATCCCTGGGTCGGGAAGATCCCCTGGAGGAGGAAATGGCAACCCACTCCAGTATTCTTGCCTGGGAAATCCCATGGACAGAGGAGCCTGGTGGGCTATAGTCCATGGGGTTGAACAGAGTCCAACACGACTGAGCAACTAACACTTTCACGTTCACGTTATTTATTTGGCTGTGCCGGGGTCTTAGTTCCGGCATTTGAAATCTAGTTCTCTGACCAGGGATGGAATCCCAGGGCCCCCTGCATTGGGAGTGCAGAGTCTTAGCCACTGGACCAGCAGGGAAGTTCCGTAATCGTAGCTCTTTTTAATTCCTTTTCTTTCTGTTGGTAAGTTTGTGAGTGTGAGTGGGGAGCGGGTGGCCTTTTGGGACCTGGAGGTGGTTGGAGCAATCACAGCCCTCATGAATGGTCCAATCGTATACTGCTGTTGTTGTTTATGGCTCGGTCGCGTCTGACTCTTTCTGACCCCATGGACTTCAGCACACCAGGCTCCTCTGTCCTTCACCATCTCCCAGAGCTTGCTCAAGCTCATGTCCATTGAGTCAGTGATGCCATCCAACCATCCCATCCTCTGTCACCCCCTTCTTCTCCTGCCCTCAGACTTTCCTAGCATCAAGGTCTTTTCTAATGAGTTGGCTCTTTGTGTCAGGTGGCCAAATTATTCGAGCTTCAGTTTCAGCATCAGTTCTTTCAGTGAACATTTAAGGTTGATTTCCTTTAGGACTGACTGGTTTGATCTCTTTGCAGTCCAAGGGACTCTCTACAGAGTTTTCTACACCACAGTTCTAAAGCACCAGTTCTTCAGTGCTCAGCCTTCTTTATGGTCCAACTCTCACATCATACATGACTACTGGAAAAACCATAGATTTGACTATACAGACCTTTTTTGGCAATGTAATGACTCTGATTGGTATATCCTGCCATTCATATAGACTGCCCTCCAGTTGTGGATTTTACAAGTACTACCCCTCAACAGTCAATACTGTCATTTTTCAAGACTTCCGGGATGGTCTCTTGGGCTCCCTGTAAACCCTCAACCCTTATAATAATATAGAGTTTATACACAGAATGAAGGTTAAAAAAACTGGCAGGGAATCCTTAGCAGTGAATCTGAAATTTATTTACTGATCAACAATTATAATCATACAATACTGAGAAATATATAACAAAATAAAATTATTGGAGGACAATTGCTCTACCATACTGTGTTGGCTTCTGTCATGAAATTTATTTTTTAATCAAGAGAGAGTTAAAAGTCATTAGGATTAGAATCCTCCCCAGTGCCTAGCCTTCTCAGCCTTGGAATGAGAAATCTGATTCAGATGAACACCTGTGTGGCCTAAAACCCTACACCGTGAAGTCATTTTCCAACCTGCCCATTTTACTATTTGTACCCCCAGATTTGGTCTTTGCCTAATTTCATTCAACCTGGAGCTAATTTTGACCGTCTCTGTGACCGTGATGAATTTGGTTAGAAGTTGTAAGATACTCTGTGGGTTAGTGTGACCGGTGGAATCAGGGCGTGGGGCTCATGCTGCTTTACAAGGCAATCGTCTAGTTTTCTTATTGGTGTAAATGATGAAGACCAAAGGCCTCCTGGTTATCCACCTACTAAGTGGATTATGGCCCTGCAAAACAGCACATCTGTCCTGCGAATGCTTAAATAGTAGGCTGGAGAGATGAAATTAGCATAGATGCACATGAAACCATAATGCTGCACAGAGAATCAAGGTGATGGCTTTGGGTCTACACCATGTTCCCTGAATCTGCTTTGAATTCTGTGTGCACATCAGAGATGCAAAGTATTTCACGTAGAGTTTCAAGACAGGGAGATCATTTCTTTCTTTTATGGTGACGGATTTTGTTTGACTTCCTTTGTTAAGCTTAAGCTGGAAAACAAAAGTTAACATTTTTGTTCTTTGTGTCCTTCATCTCTGCAAACTGAGGGTTCTAGTGTTAAGAATCAGGCTTCCTAGTATGAGTATCTTCCTGCTTTCGTGTATCAACCTAGAATATGGTTGGTCTTTTTTGGTTTTTGAGCATACTGGGCAGGCATGTGGGATCTTAGTTCCCTTACCAGGGATTGAACCAGTGCCTCATACAGTGGACATGTGGAATCTTAACCACTGGACTGCCAGAGAAGCCCATGGTTGGTTTTTTAACACAGGGATCTACAAGTGAAGTTGAATAGTCTGCTGGTCAAGATTCAGAAAACTGAAGACTGTCAAAAAAGCTATTTGCATTTGTGGGTAGAGTTTGAAACATTCCTTAATGAGTGATTATAGATAAGTTTTGGTTTCACAGCTCAATGCGTTTCTGAGAAATTGGTGGACCATTCTGGAAAGAAGTGGTAGGGTCTTCCTGGTGGCTCAGTGGTGAAGAATCTGCCTGCCAGTGCGGGAGACGTGGGTTCAGTCCCTGATCTGGGAAGATCCCACGTGCCAAGGAGCAACTAAATCCAAGCGTCACAACTACCGAGCCTGTGCTCTAGCGCCCAGGAGCTGCAACTACTGAGCCCACTTGCCGCGACTGCGGAAAGCTCTGCAACGAGAAGGCACCGCAATGAGAAGCCCCGCGCACCACAACTAGAGCTGCGCCCACTTGCCCCAACTGGAGAAAAGCCTGCACAGATCCAGTACAGCTATAAATAAATAAACACATAAGAAGAAGATGGAACTTCCATCAGCTTGAAGAGTTGGGCTATAATTTGGTTAAAAATGCCTTTAAGAGTCAGAAAGAGAAAGATAAACATCGTATTTTAACGCATATATACAGAATCTAGAAAAATGGTACTGAAGAATTTATTTACAGGGCAGCAATGGAGAAACGGACATAGAGAACAGACTTATGGATAGGGAGAGGGTGAGATGTATGGAGAGAGTAACATGGAACTTTACATTACCATCTGTAAAATAGGTAGCCAACGGGAATTTGCTATATGGCTCAGGAAACTCAAACAGGGGCTCTGTATCAACCTAGAGGGGTGGGATGGGGCAGGAGGTGGGAGGGAGGTTCAAAAAGGAGGGGATATATGTGTCCCTAAGGCTGATTAATGTTGAGGTTTGACAGAAAACAAGATTCTGTGAAGCAATTATCCTTCAATAAAAAAATAAATTAATTAAAAAAATGCCTTTAAGTAGTAAGTCATTCATGGTAACCTGGCATGCTACAGTCCATGGGTTCGCAAAGGGTGAGGCATGACTTAGCAACTGAACACCACTCTTGGTTAAAAACCTTAATAACCATCACTACAGCAACAAGAAAGAAAGAAAGAAAGTGAAAGTGAAGTCGCTCAGTCGTGTCAAACTCTTTGCGACCCTATGGACTGTGGCCCACCAGGCTCCTCTGTCCATGGGATTTTCCAGGCAAGAACTGGAATGGGTTGCCATTTCCTTCTCCAGGGGATCTTCCTGACCCAAGGATCGAACCTGGGTCTCCTGCATTGCAGGCAGATGCTTTATCATCTGAGCCACCAGTGTTTTGGTACAGCAACAATAACAGCTCTAATTTCCTGAGCAGTTCTGAGCCCCGGATTGTGCTGGGCCCTTGACATACTTTATTTCCTCTAACACTCTCAACAACCCTGTGAAGTAGATACAATGACCCACGACCATTAACAAATTGTTTTCCTTTTTCTTTTCAATTGTAGTAAAAACAAATAAGTTCATCATCTTAATCATTTTTAAGTGTGCGGGCCAGTAGTGTTAAGTAGATTCACTCTGCTGTGCAACAGACCTTGAGAACTTCTTCATCTTGCAAAAGTGAAACTCAGTCCCATCAGACAGCTACTCCCTATTACCCTTCCTCCATCCCCTGGCCACTCTGAATCTATTCTATCCATCCCTACATTATAACCGAGGAAACTGAGGCTCAAAGAAACTTCTGTGAGTCTTCCCTGTAGCTCTTAAGTACAGAACTAGGATAACACCTAGCTCTATTTGATACAAAGTGTGAGCTCCAGGCCCACATTTGTGGATTGTTCTCTGGGTGGGTTGCCTGGCCACCCAAATCAGAATCATCTGGTGGGGAGGCCGCTTGTTAAAAAATGCAGACTCTTGGGCTCCATCCGATGAGGTTTCATGCAGAAAGTCTGGGCGTTGGCAGGGAGCCCTCTGATGATTTGAATGCTCACTGAAGTTTGAGAAGCTCCATGTTTCAGCTCTCCTGGGTAGCAATAGTTAGGCTGGCTTTGACATGGGTACAACTCCACCTTTGCTCTCAAGAGATGCAGGTGCCATACAATGCAACAAGAATTAGAGAAAAAGCCAGTGTGGTGAGCAAAGAGATCCGAGGCCTGGAAAGGCTGCCCTTCTCCCCGGTCAGGACCACGTCTGCCAGTTTGCACTGCTGACTTAGATATGATGCTCTGTACCTAGTGATTCCCTCTAATGTATCCCCCCAGTGCCCTGCGTTCGGGGAAGGCAATGGCACCCCACCCCAGTACTTTTGCCTGGAAAATCCCATGGACGGAGGAGCCTGGTAGGCTCCAGTCCATGGGGTCGCTAAGAGTCGGACACGACTGAGCGACTTCCCTTTCATTTTTCACTTTCATGCATTGGAGAAGGAAATGGCAACCCACTCCAGTGTTCTTGCCTGGAGAATCCCAGGGACGGGGGAGCCTGGTGAGCTTCCGTCTATGGGGTCGCACAGAGTTGGACATGACTGAAGCGACTTAGCAGCAGCAGCAGCAGTGCCCTGCGTTTGCCCTAGAGCTGCCATGGGGCTTCGGCTTTGTGCACAACAGCTTTTGTTCAGACATTACCTATTATTTGTTGTAATCACTAGTCGGCCACTTTGGCACATCTTTCTATACACATGTAAACGGCTTCAGCCTCCTGCAAGTGAAGAGCAGTATCACCTTAGCATAGTTATCTGCATAGGAAGGGAAACATTTATTGGGCTGTAGGTTTTCTAACATCTGGGTCATTGCCTGGTGGTGAGATAGGCATTGAAGTAACATGAATGTTATTAGACCCTGATGGTCTTCAAGCGGGGAGAATCTGACTTCCATTGTGATGGCAAAAGGACGGGTTACTACGATGCTGACAGCAGTAATCATATGTCTGGGAAACAGTCACGTATTTTGCATTTCTGGCACTTAGCACTTGCAAATTTCTTTTCTCTGGAGTACTAAAAGAGTAATTTGCTAGCATCCATAAATGAATCTTCTTCTTTCCCTACTCACTGTATTTTCCAATAACTTCTTCAGGCATTCAGGGAGTTCTTTTTGGCACATTCCCATGATGGCGTTGCTTATGTCAGAATTAATAATAATATTTGAGCACAGTTGTTATAGTCCTTTTTTCAGAGTAACAATCTCTTTTTTCCTCTATGATGCTGTCTCTTATTTTAAATTAACTTTTATTGGAGCTTAGTTGCTCTACAATGCTGTGATGTCTTCTATGGTAGGCTAAGTCTTATGCTCAGTGAATTATTTACCTCACTACGGTTCCTAGTGAATTTCTAGAACTTTTAGTCAGCATTGACCACTATGGAATTTGTGGTCTTGCTTGTGTCCTCTTCTTGCTAAAATCTCTTAGGCCCAGCCCTGACGTCCCATCACATAGCTCTTCCTTACTCCCAAACTTAGCTGTTTCTGATACCCCTCGATAGGGGAAACGAAGCTCTCACATAGACACTGATGGGCACTGTTTCCTTCTTTCTTCCCCCGCTTTCATCCTATCACACTTGGAGTCCTTGGACAGGTCCTAGGATGGCCTGGGTCCCCTCACAATTTGGTTAATGGGTAAGGATTTGAGCTTGGGTACCAGGCACCTGAAGTTCAGTGGGGAGGCTGTCAGCCCCCAGGCTGGCTAGCAGGGGTCTCACTGAGAGAAAGCTGGGACATTCACAGGGGAGCTGCGTCTTCCTAACTGGGATCATGAAATTACTTTTCTAGGATATCAGATAAGATCAGCACTTCCTTAAGCCTTGCTTTGTCTCCTTTTGGACTTATAGAATCAAGCGCAACCTCCTTACCAGGGAGCCCAAGGCTCCCTGTGATGAGACCACACCCTGCCTCTGCTCTTGGCTTTGTCTCCTGCCAGTCCACACACACACACACACACACACACACACACTCCCACAGGCTCTGCTCTCTGATGGTCCTTTCCCTGTCTGTCCGGCAAACTGCTGCTTATACTTCAAGACAACAGAAAGATGTCCTGTCTATGAAGCATTTCTAGACTTCCCTGGTTGGGCTCATTTCTCTCCTTCCTTCCCTCACACCCCCTCTTGTTATAACCCTTGTCACGCTCTACTATGGAGAAGGAGATGGCAACCCACTCCGGTGTTCTTGCCTGGAGAATCCCAGGGACAGAGGAGCCTGGTGGGCTGCCGTCTATTGGGTCGCACAGGGTTGGACACGACTGAAGCAACCTAGCACCAACAGCGGCATGCTCTTCTGTAACTATTTGTTTACAGTGCCTTCTTTCTCACTGAGAAGCCCTTGAAGACAGAGTCTTCTATATCTTTGAATCCCCAGCATCTGAAACAAGGTTTTGAGTGAAGCTTGGCTCTTCTGTGGGGCCCGAGCTGGGTGAGGGAGGGGAGAATGACTTGGGAAGACAGGATCAACCTTATCTTTCTGCTGGCTGAGCCTCCAGTAGGACATAGGGATAAGACCAAAACAAATGCGCTCGGCTGGGGTCAGGTTAACTCATGCAAATGACTTGACGGTTAAAAGTGCAAGCGAGTCCATCTGTAAGTGGTGCTTAAGGGATTAGAAGCTACAGAGAGAGAGGGGCGAGGGAAGTGCAGCAGTGCATCCAGATGTGTGGGTGGGGTTGGCCTTCTGTGTCCTCTGCTCCCTGTGCCTCTGGTCACCAGTGACTCAACAGATCAAGCAATATGAAGGACTGCGGTATAAGCGACTGGCTCAGTCTTCTGATGCAGGGGTTTCTCCAGGGCCTGAGGAGCCAAAAGCCATCCGGAAGAGGGATAACAGACTTCCCCCAGGACAAGGCACAGGGGACTCAGTCTCTGTTTGAAGCAGCGAGACTGCAACCCACAGGACTCCCTCTGTTCTCGCTGCCTGCCCCGGCAGACCTGAGACTCACTCATTCCTGGACCCCAAGGGGGAGGAAGTTAAAGCACTTGTTTTTTTTCCTTTATTCTGAGTAATTTTCCCTCTGTTCTAGGATAGTCTGGGGATCCAACAATTTGATTTACAGATACAAAGGTATCTGTAAAAAATACATGTCTTTTTAAAGGAACTCCTTGGTGGCTGAGATGGTAAAGAATCTGCCCACAGTGCAGGAGACCCGGGTTCCCTCTGGGTCAGGAGGATCCCCTGGAGAAGGGAATGGCAACCCACTCCAGTATTCTTGCCTGGAGAATTCCATGGACAGAGGAGCCCGGGGGCTACAGTCCATGGGGTCACAAAGCATCTGGGTGACGAACACTTTCGCTGTCACATGAGTAGGACAGGACTAATCGAGGGTTTTTCACCCCAACTCTCAAACTCTTCCTGCTAGTCAGTATACTTCAAACTATGACTGGTAACTATGGTACCTAAGATGATTATGGAAAAATTAATATCCAAAAATTTAATACATATTATTTTACATATACTGTATTTTAAATTTTTATTTTTATGTGATATAAAAATATGTCTAAACTGTTATTTCCGGGGAAGGCAATGGCACCCCACCCCAGTACTTTTGCTTGGAAAATCCCATGGATGGAGGAGCCTGGTAGGCTCCAGTCCGTGGGATCGCTAAGAGTCGGACACGACTGAGCGACTTCACTTTGACTTTTCACATTCATGCATTGGAGAAGGAAATGGCAACCCACTCCAGTGTTCTTGCCTGGAGAATCCCAGGGACAGGGGAGCCTGGTGAGCTTCCGTCTATGGGGTCGCACAGAGTCGGACACGACTGAAAGCGACTTAGCAGCAAATTGTTATTTCAGAGATATCATTACTTGAAATGAGGCTGAAAAGATTAATGCTATACAGAGAAGGTCCAGATAAATAAATATGTGAAAACATGATTTTAATAACTGACTTGGGAACAACTGAAATATAATGTGCTTTCATTCAGAGTTCCCACTTGGAAACTCTTAACTATAATTATTATGACGGGAGAAACACCAAAGGATATTTTCAGTGAGAAAGAAATTCAATAATAAAAATGTGAATGACATTTTAAGTCCTCAAAATACCTGAAGCATTTGTAAGAAGGATTAAAGGAGGTGACATTTGATCCTTGTATGTGCTTCTGAGTATCAGTAACCCTTTGTGTTATGGATAAACATCTTTTAAAACTGCCATGGACAATGAAAGAATACTATTGAAGCCTTGGGAAACAGAAAACATGTTTTTCTTTTTTTTAACACTTTAAATTGGAGTGCTCATTTGATAGGTATTTTAATATTTTGAATTAAAATTCAATGGCCATTTACTCCTATGACCAGAGAATTTGCAGATGCTCGTGCATCTCCACCTGAAATTTCTGAAAGCTCAGCTGAAGTCATTCAACATGGGCAGTTCACATTGGGCTGATCTGTCATTACTGCTGGCACCGAGATTCTGCTGGGTGATGTTCCTTAGCCTTTGATGGGGAGGCCCTTTAAATGATTCGTAAGAATGTTAACAGTTGGAATATTTGAAGGGGGTTCATTATTGTGCCTGATCGGGGAATACAGTGACCATGCAGGCCTGTGGAACTGCTGCAAGAGGATCCCTTCTGTCCCTGCCTCAGAGCATGGCCTCAGAGGGGGTGTGGGAATCTGCACCCTGAGCAGCCTGTCAGGTTTATCTTCTGTGTTCTAAATGGTGGAAAAGCGTGGAGAAGCTCTGTCCTTAGCCCTCTCAGCCTCCCTCCTATCTTTTCCCCTGGAGCTGTCTGGCTTGAAGAGCATAGAACACTCCTTGGAGAGTGGGATGAAGGGGTCTGTACGCCCCCACTGCAGGTCCACAGCCAGGTCAGTGCTGCCCAAGAGGGTGTGTGGGTCGTCCATTCAAGCAGTCCTTCTGTGACTTTCCACCAAATAGAAATGGGCAGCTCCCCAGGTGAGCACATTCTCAGTGGAACTCAGAAGCCTGCGGCTGAAACAGCCACGCACAAAGATACACTGAGAGAAGGGACTTGCTTCTCAGGGTTCTGTCACTTGGGGCAGTGGCTAGGAATATGGGCTTTCTGCTCAGCTCCACCTGATTTTTTTTTTTTCCTGCACTGGGTCTGTGTTGCAGCGCACAAGCTCTTCCTTGCAGTGTGGGGGCCGTCTCTGGTTGCCCCCAGCAGGCGACTCTCGAGTTTCGGGGCCCTGGCTGCAGAGCATACAGGCTTCAGGAGCTGTGGCCCACGGGCTCAGTCGCCTTGCAGCAGCATGTGGATCCTCCCCGATCAGAGATCGAACCTGCGTCCCCTGCACTGGCAGTGCGAGCACGCTAAGTCGCTTCAGTCATGTCCGACTCTGTGTGACCCTATGAACCATAGCCCACCAGGTTCCTCTGTCCATGGGACTCTCCAGGCAAGAACACTGGCGTGGGTTGCCATTCCCTTCTTCAGAGGATCTTCCCGACCCAGGGATCGAACCCAGGTCCCCTGCATTGGCAAGTGGATTCTTAGCCACTGAACCACCAGGGAAGCCCACCAACCTGAATGTGAATCCAGGCTCTGCCTTTTCCTAGCTTGGAGTGATCTGAGCCTCGATGTCTTCATCTGTAAAATGGGGATGATGATCCTATCCCTTGTAGGGTTGTTGTGAGGATTAAATAAAAGAATGCGCATCACTCGACAGGCTCTCAGTGCATGGGAGCTGCAATTCCTTCCGCCGCTGCCGTCACTGTCACCACGGCTGCGGTCCTGCCCCCGGCGCGTGCCTGCCACTCCCGTCATCAGGGCGGTCAGCTCCACCTGCGGCTGTGTCCACCTCCAGGCCCCCTGCCACCAAGCTGTGGCTTCACTGCTACTGCTGTTGTCAGAGAAAGTGTCATCCGGTTTATCCCAGGAAGGGCCAGGGAGGAGCAGAGCATCGGACTATGACCAGATTTGAAGATTCCAGACTAGCTTTAAGGGTTCTGAGAGTCATCCGCATTCTAGGACATGTATGAGCAAAGGATGACTCTCCCTTCCCCAAAGCTCCCTGTTACCTCTAAACTCTTACAAATCACAGACTGATTTGTCCCTGTAAGAAACGAGACTCAGAGCTGCTATGTATTTGACACAGAACCAGTATTTGAAAACAAATGCGTTTTAAACAATTTTTAAAAAAGAAACTTAGAATATCTGCTGGAGGAGGTTCTAATCAAAGGCAGGTGACCAGAATTTGGGAACCAAAATCAGGCCAAGTATATACCACATGAAAAACTACGTACCAAATGAAACAACTGGATTTCTAAGCATATATTTATAAGCTTGAGGCTTCTGTCAAACGGTACAGTTTTCCGTAGCTGGTAAGCAGGAAAAGGAAAGGTATAGCATAAAAAGAGGAAATTCTTGGGAACATGGGAACTGAGTGGATATAAAATGAAGATTATCATTAACATTTTGCTTCTTAATAAGGAAGCATGAAATCATTTAGCTTGAGCTCTATACGTGAAGTAGAAACACGCATGTGTTGGACATTGGTAAGATTAATCTGAGACTCTGCCCATAGTTTTAGGAAACTGGTAATATAAAGAAGAATTAGCAAAAGATCTGGAAGATGAATTTGGAAGGGAAGGTAGAGGTGGCTGAACAGTAGGGAGGAGAGCTGAGGTGAATGTTTGGGTCAATTATCTTAATACGTGACCTGTCCTGAGCTGTCTACTTGCCCAGATGGAGTGTCTCCGTGGACCAGAGCCTCTTTACTTCACAGACAGACAGGGAGACCAAAGGCCTCTTAGTTTCTAAGATTCTTCTCAGAACCCACTACATGCAGGCAACAAGCTTTATCTTTTAAAATATTCAGGCAGAATGATCAGGACAGGAATCAAGAAGGCTTTAAATATCTTTTGATAAGGAAATTTGGAAAAATCAGGACAGCTATGCCACATGGAAGGCTACCTACTGAGGTGAAACAACTGGATTTATAAACATATTGCAATCTAAAGGAGCTTCTGCATTTGCCAGGAAATTAGAGGGTGTGCTTAATTTTCTGTTTTTTAAAAATAGCTTTATTGAGGTATATAATTTGCATACCATAAAGTTCACCCATTGTTAAGTATATAATTCCTTGGCTTTTACTAATTACATAGAATTCTGCAACTATCACTGCTCAGATTTTTTTGAAACTAGATATCTCGTTGGAAAATATTTTATTTTTTAATACTGAGATGTCAAATTTAAGCTGATATTACTGAGAAAAGCGGAGAATGAAGGTCATTTTATAGCAGTTTGAAGCTAAGACCAATAATTTTAAACTTCTTCTATTTTATATATTGTAGTCTTATTCTTTCTTTGGAAAATAATCTAAACAAACTAAGATTAACTAGAAGGCACTTTAAATTTTAAAGCATTTACTAAAATATAAATGATGAATAATAACTGATGAAATAATTAGTGAAAATTTTTTCTTTCAATTTTTCTAGAAGGGGAAAAATGCCAGTATCATATATATTGTTAAAAAGTACAACAAATAATTTCTTTTTAGCACTGTCAGAAATTTAGAAACCAGCTAGCTAAATAGTATTTACTAAATGTATATCGTGTATTGATATCTAAGATGCTGCAGGAGGATGTACAATAGGGAAAATTCTTTACTCTCTGGGCTAGTGGCAAGAAATGCCCCCACTTTTTTTTTTTTCATTGAGGTCCACTAACTTGAAAAAAATTAAGAGAATTCTAGAAACTCTTGCTTTCTATTTTTTAGTAAAATAAAAGCTCCATTTGCCTGCTTTTAATATTAAAAAGAATTAAAGCATTCTATAATAAGCACCACAAAATATCAAAGGAATGCTCGGAAGCTCTCTGGTATAATCAGCAGGAGAGAAGTCAGGGGACAGGGGTGGGGTGGTGGAGATGACGTGGCAAGAAAGGAAGAGAGAGAGATACAGAAAAAGAGAAAACCAAAAAGAATCTATGGAAAGGGAGCAGGGAAGGCAGAGAAAGGACATACAGGGAAACACACGGAGACCCACACATCCTGATAGGGAGAAGTCTCATAAGAGGGAATGAGACAGAAAGATGTCCCAGAGTAAAGCCACCCTTTCATGGCCCTTGCTTGGTTCTTGCTCTTAAAGAAGCTGAAAGGCATGATGTATCTCTGCAACCACAGGTGTAACTGAGAACAGGACTTTGGGAACTTGTCCTTTGAGTGAGATGAAACCCAGCTCGGGGTCAGACAGGGCTTCTTTACCAAAGGCCCCAGTCTAGCTCTGAGAGTTTCCAACCTAGCTTAGGAGATTGAATGACTAATAAAACAGAATGAGGTTTGCAGTGATCAGAGCCAAGATGTCTTTCTAGGGCAGGGCAGGTAGACAAGGCCAAGACAGAATTGAGAAGGAGGGAGCCACGTGGGGAATAATAGCTGGGAAGTTACATGGATTTTCAGTGCTCTGTCTTTTCTCATCACTTACTGCTCATGCCAAAAAAAAAAAAAAAAAGGAGCGTATGACGAAGAAAAAGATTCTAATCTGAACTAATCAAATTCACATTTTGTTTCTGAGTGAAGACTTTTTAAAGCTCTATCTAGTTTTGGTCATTAACGTGCAGATTCATTGTGACCAAATTGAAACCACATTTAAGTTAATTCTGCTCATATCTTTAGTTACAAAGTGAGCCCGGAATTCTGGTAGGGGCTGGATCACCACCTTGGGTGTAAGTGACCTTGGGTAACTTCCAAACCCTTGTTGGGTCTCGGTGTATTTTTTAAGTTGTAAACTGAAAGGATTTAACTAGAAGATTTTCTGAGATTTCATCCAACAGAATTACATTGTTTTCAATTGAAATTAAGCAAGGAAAAAAAAATCCTGAAAAATATAAGCCAGAAGAGAAGTATTTTGATTAAAATGCCTTTAGGAATGTGTTATAAATTAAGGATGAAACAACTTGAAAAATCATCAGATTTAACCTACATACAAAATCTCTTATCCTCTAACACTAAGCCAGCCACTTGCCACTAAACCTGTGTGAAACAAGGATATGATCAACAGTAAAACTGTATTGCCTTGATTTAAATGCAATTTGTTGTTAAATCAGATCAACCTTAAAGTCATCGTAGGCAGACTCAACTTTCTAAGACTTTGACTTCTTAAAAATCAAAAGTATGGCATATAGTTCTAAAGATTTTCATGAACAAGGAAATAAATGGAGAAATGCAATAAATAAGCATCTCAAAAGAAAAGTGATGTCCCTTCCTCTCTCATTTTCACTGGCAAGCACTCAGTTCTGATTTTGAGTGTTTCTGCTTACAAATAAATGGGGCAAGGCTGTGGGTGGTGGGGTGCATGAGTGTAGGAGGGCACGCTGCTGTCTGTTAGTGGAATCAACTCTTTCCTTTGACAAAGAAAACAACCAAATCTTTGGATGGTTTATTTGATCTGCGTGAAAGAGTGGCGGTGGGATTTCTGGCACTTGAATAAGCGGAAACAATATTTTTGGCTAGAGAGACTTCTGAGTTCTCTCAGGGAGCCTTCTAGAAGGCCATCTGGACCAAACAGTATTTCTTTTGTAAAGCCCTGCATTTGGAAACACAAATGAAAGGTGTGTGAGCCACAATCAGATACCTATGAAAATAACTTGCTTTCAATATTGGGGAGGGGGTATTATTCTTTGGATTTTTCTAGATCAAAAGACTTACATGAGGAAAAAAACCTCTTTCTTTTTTCTTTCTTTATTAAGATGTAAGTTCCCATTTATATTCCTGTAGAGAATTTGCTCATTAATGCAAACATATTAATCTGAATTATTGCTTTCTCCGGAGTGAAGTTAGAATGTTTCAGTCATATGTGTTGTTTATAGTCGTTATGTCAGCTAATGACCTTGTTTTTGACCTTTATAATTACTAAAGGAACCTAGATTTTAAAGGTAGAGACTTTTCCTTCCTTGGTTTTTAGCCAGCTTGCAAATGAACAAAAAATACTGAAAAATTTAAACAAAATCCTTCCAAAAACCAAAGCATTTAAAGATTTCATATGAATAAAACAGACTGCTTAGAACACTGTAAATGTAGAAAGTCATATTGGGAGCCAGACACTGCAGAAATATGAATATTCTAGCAAAGTACCTTTAAAAATCAATCTCACCTAATACATGTTGCTATTCTTAATATCTCCTGCTATTCTTTCATATTTTTCTGTAAGAGTCTCTATTTGGAAAGAAATGGTAAATTCTTAAATTAGAATTTCCTGGCATTATCAATCATTTTAAAAAAGCAATCGACTATTTCCTTTAGCTATCATTTTTGCCCAAGAAATGATGAAATTACACTGTTTGGAATATAGACATGAAAAAATACACAGTATCATACATATATGAATGTATATTTAGTACAAATATGTATGTGTATGTGTTTATTTATATATAAATTAAGGTTTCTATTAATATTAACTAATTTGAGATGGTTTCAATTATCCAATTTTCATACTATACACAATTCTTAGTTGATAACAAAAGAATTGCTAAAATCATATCTTAAAATAAACAAAACTAAATTCAGTTCTAAATGGAGAATTTTCAAATCCTGAAATCATTATTATGAAAAATGACATCAAAATGATGTAAACTTTTAAGAAAATACAAATTTAAGACAAATCACATGAGAGGGACTTATCCTGGCTAAAATATTTCACCAAATAATTTGAGGCTAACATAATTAACGACATGCTGATTGTATCTCAAAATGTATTTTTCTAGAAGGATAGAAGAAAGACTCAAGTTTGATTAATAGTGTGGATATATACCTCAGAACTGATGTCAGCTGAAGCAGAAACATTTTAGCTTATGGGAATTAAAACAGGAGCATAGAGTATGTGGAATGTTTCAATTACTTCCAACAGATTTTAATGAGTCCCTAATATTAATCTACAGTCCTAATTCTTATGCTGGGAGCTGTTACTATGCCATACAAATTTTTTTAGCTTGAAAATATCTTTAGTTTCCTTAAACAAAGCAGTTATAAGTATCATTACCTGCCCTACAGTGACAGATTATATGAGCCGATTATTATTTTTTATTATTTTAAAATTATTTTTAATGTAAAGTATTTTTTATCCAACACTGGGATGAAGGGTATCAAACTTTATTTCCTTAGAACTTTCAATTAATATAAAATTTAAAAATTTCCCATGATACTAAAGACTAAACCCCAATAATTTATCTACTTTGGATCTAAGTATTCTCATGAATTTTGTTATTTGGAGGGGACAGGAAAAAAAGGTATAACTTTAATTTCTTAATACTAATATTATTATTACTACTGTAGAAAATACAAAGGACTCAGCACTAACGGTGAATTTAGCTATACCTTTCATCTTAGGGCAAAGTATAGTTTAAGATAGGAGCAGGAAGTCGAGAAAAGCAATGATACATAATTTTGCCTTCTTGGGTCATTTCTACCTAAAAGCATTACTTGAATGAAATTTTCATCAAAGGGTGAAAAAAAAATCTTTTAGAAATTTTAAGTATCTCCCTAGGACACAAACCATCAGCTTCCCATTCGTTGAGAGAGCACCTGTGCTTTGGACAAAATATCCGAGGGTTTATGTTTTCATCAGTGAGTCACATTTGAAATAAAACAGATTAGATGTTTGTTGGAAGCAGTAGTTTATACAACTGAGAGACCTATTTATATTAAATCTTTACAAACAGAACCTACATTATTTAAACCCCAAGACCCCTCAAGACCCAGAGTCACCTACCTGGCAGACCCAATTTTTGTGACCAGTCAATTTATAGGCAAAGTGAAAGAAACATGCGAACTGGATAAAATAACCATATGTCCCCACTGGAAGCCCCATTACTTGACTCATTTAAACCTTGCTGGACAAAGCACCAGGAGAATTTGCGGTAGGAAACAAACCTACACGAATGAGGCAAGGAGGAAATGACCTAATAGTAAATCTCCCTTCTGCTCCCATTTCTATGGTTCTGTGTTAAGAAAGGCTGTGCTACCACAATGTTGTGAAAGCTTATGCCTCAACAGAGGGCATTTCTTATTTAAAAACGAAAACGAAAAAAACCCCAACAGTTCATAATTTAACACGTAGGTTGCCATCATCAAGGCAAGGACACTTTAGGGCAATTTTCCCTGGGAACAGCACTTTCACGATACAATGGAAAAGTGTTGCCTTTCCCCTCATTCAAGAACTTAAATGCCAGTAAAAGAATGTGTCTCTAGTTTGCATTTTGTTTGCTGGCTACTGAAACTTAGGGAAGCCTCTCCCATACCGCTAGCTGCTTATAATGCCAGTGGCATCCTTTGATTTTATTCAATGTGAAACCCAGTGTAGACAGTAAAGGGAGGCATTGTTGGCCCAGACTGGAAGTCTACTTGGTCCGCGTTTTGATGGTGCCCATCCTGCCTCAGTTTATGTCAGGATGAAGTACTTATCAGGTGCATATCCTTAGGTGGAATAAGGTACACACTGAGGTAAAGAATGTTTAGTCAGTGTGTGCACAGGCAAGCAGGCAGGAGAGGGGAGTGGATGGAGCTATTTTGCATACATAAATGTAAAAGTACACGGCTCTTCTCTCTAGATAAATATATTTATTCATGGAGGAACCGAATTGGGGGGTCAAGATATAGAAAAATATTTTATGAACTGCAATTTTTTAATGGTTATTATTGATTTCAAACGAAAGGTTGCTATTTATCCTGAAATTGGTATAAGTCCTGATTTGGATGTTTCTAGTGTCACATTTTCTGCCTTTTGATTTTAAGTGCAAGTTTGTGCACAGAGGAGCCTGAAAGTATGTGAGGGCAAGCATGCGTGCATGGTTGGGACTGAAGGCAGGTAATGAAAGGGAGGGAGTGACCCATTTAATATTGTTACCTAGTTTTGAAAATCTTGGGATTTTTAGGTGTTTTTACTCCAATGAAAAGTATAAGCCACACGTTTCACATTGATGTCACCGGGTCACCACTGAAAACCAATTTTGTTCTGTTTTTTTTTTTTTTTGGTGTCGGGGGGTACTGTTTAACATTTAGAAACTTTATAATGTTTCAACACTCTTTCTCCCCTGAGTAGTTTTGCATGCTAGGCATCAAAACTTCCCTCTTTATTTAAGTAACAAGGCCGAGTTTAGATATAACCTCTAGGATAGATTTATAAAGGCAACTTTCCTCCCATCCCCTTAAAAAGAGGCAAACGGTATTATTGCAGATAACCTTTAAGATAATTAACTGACAATGCTGCAACTAGCATAAAATCTTCCTTCGGGCGACACCTCATTTAAGTGTTACTGGCACAAAGTGGAGACAGATTGTGCATCACCACTGCAATATTTACACAGCAGAAACCCACAGAGCAGGAAACGCGAGGCTCAATGATGCACTAAATTAGGAACAACCGTACTCCAGTGTTAATTTGCTTTCCATTCGATCCAAATCTCAGGTCCAGAAATTGGTACTAACACACAGACAACCTCCCACTCTTAAATGACTAAACTGGAGGAGATTTTTGTACTCCCCCTCCAAATTAAAATAACTTGAAATTTATTTCTTCTCTCCCCAAGAATCACTTGATCAAACTGTGTTTATTTCATTACAACTTGCTCTCATTTTGATCTAAAATTATTTTCATATGAATGCTGCATTGGGGTCTGTAGAGTAAAACTAAACAGACTTCTATTTTCTCAAAGGCTGCCAGTATAGTTTATGAAAAGAATAAAATGGGAAACTTGAGAGCCAGTGAGTGAAATATTTAGGAACGAGCAACAAATTTACCTTAAATGAATTTCTCACTGATGAATGATGTCCCCGTCTTAAGCCCACACAAATCCTCCTCCCCCAAAAAGGAGTTTTTTTAGAACCACGCAAACAATATATATTTTTTCATTCCTCTCCACAGTATTTTAAACATGAGTTTCACCCACCGTTTCAGGGCATTTTAACACGTTTACCTTTCCTAATTGCTGATGTTCTTTAAAGGCGGCAATCAGTTCTTCAGCCCACTTAATTTTTTCAGCAGAAGGAGAAAACTGCTCCTGGACCACCGCAATTTGGTTTGGGTGTATCACCTGCTTACCTACGAGAAGATTAATAACACCGGAAATACAAAACAACAAACAGATGTTCAAACAAAATGTCTCAACCACGCCAGGCTCCTGAATGCCTGCCTTACAGAGTGTATGTAAAATAACTCATTCTGTTCAGAACTTTTTAAAAAGAAAATGACCACCATCAGGCAGGCCTTTCCAGAACACCACAGAAGAACAAATACAACAATGGCAGCAATTGTGTTTTGGATGCTATAGAAATGTCACCTTAGTGCAGATAATCTCTCATTTTTAGTTACAGGTGGATTGACCAGGCAGGTCACTGATTGACTGCTTTGGCTGGAACTTTAAAGGATAATGTCTGCAAATTAGAACAATTATTTTGAATTAAAGTAGAAAAAAATCACATGTTAATTCTTTCCAATTCTGTAAGTTGTCTTTGGCTTTTTCTGTACCATTATTCCACCTTCCATGACTTCTTTTAAAAGCGGTCTGTCGGTTTTCATAGAGCTTACAGAAGCAGGTGTTATAACTACGTTAATATCAAATGGTGTCTTACAATAATACATTTAATTTTCATTCTTTCAGATGAATATGGTGCATCTTGTCTAACCACCAATAGAAAACTGGATTTCAATTAAAAAAATTTATCCAGTATAGTAAAAAAGAAAGCAGAGTGGAACACTGAGGTCTCTAGATTACCACATTTTAAAATGTTTAAATAAAAAATTACAAAATGTTTTTCTAACAACAAAAAAAAGCCCCAGATTTTCCCTTTCTACTTATGGAATGAAGATTGGACATTTCTCCTTTATACAGATTATTAGACACTGCAGAAGAAATCTTATTTCTACAGCAATAGCTTTAAAAAAGTTTTAAGAATCTTAAATAAAAATATTACATAAGAGTCACAGGATTCTATGAAATCATGCATTCATTAAAAAAAACAATTTAACAATAAGGGAAGAATGAAATCTAATCAGGTCATTAATAAAGTGCAACATAATTTAATGTAATAATGATGAGATTATATTGTATTATATGATAAAATTATAGACATATTTGGTTCTTTAAAAATGAATGCATGCTTAATGATATTTACTCTGCCAAGTATATTTGCTGGCATATCAATTTGCTTTGCTTTTGAAATAGTTAAGTACAAATTATATCCTTGATGTTTTATAAAAGTCCATTTCTGTTACTGTCATACTGTCGAATAGGAAAAAGAACAATGTTTCTAAGAAAAAAATTTTTTAGCATTTCATGAAAAAGTTTAAGCGAATAAATATAACAATATCTTGTCTTCAGAATGGCTTAATTAAAACATCCCCACATTGTTGTTTCATTCTTATCTGAGAGCCTACTACTAATAACATTAAAATCCTATATAAATAAAGATGCTTTAAATTATCTGAGGGATAATTTCTGGGAACAAATAACATCAGTGATGACAAACGAGAGTTTTTTCAATATCAGATACTGAAATTATATTAAGTAATCTAACAGTTGTTTCAATGTGATCAATAAAGGATGTCAGTCTGGTCATCATTGTGTACTAATTGTTAGTCCTGAATTTTATAATTTATGTACATAACTTACACTGATGGGTAAAAAGCCAGATTTCATGGGAACTTCTTGGTACACACAACATAAATTGAGAAGCAAAACATAAACTATTTACAATGCTGTGAAACTAATGGAGGCTTTCAAGTAGCCATATTTTGGTAATGAGGCTAATTTTAAGATATGTGTTAAGTTTTAGAAATTTATGAACCTCCATATGTGAAGTTATCTTTCATTGATCTTATATATCCCAACAACTGAACGGCAGACTTTCATGCCATGTGGGAGTAAAGCAAATATTTTATACAGAAGAGTTGTTATTGACAAGTTACTGAGAGGGTGCAAAATTGGAAGACATTAAAATTTATGACCATGAAATCCTTTTTACAGTACCACTTGATATATCGTACTTTAAATCAATACCTGTCAAGTCTTTTAGGTAACTGTATGATGGTGTCATTTTTGTCTTCTACAAAAGACTGCAAAAAAGAAGAAAACCCATAGTGCTTCATATTTATAATCTTTCTTCTCAGCATGTAGTACTGGAATAACTGTGATGCCTAAGTCGGCTGTTAAAGCTTTATTCCAAGATTTATTTTTGGTTTCTTTTTATAAAAATAATTCCTAAAGTTAATAGTCATTTATATAGCTAATGCATTGATTTAAAATCAATCTACATGGATTGTGGCCCTGTGAAACAGTGATTACAGAAGAGAAACTGTAACCTGCTGTCTGAGGCATGATTAAGTGTCACAAAAGTACAAATCATTAAAAAAAATTTAATTTTTTAAAGTCTGGAAAATTCTTATAGTATAGATCCTCATCAGTGTTACAGACAACACAACACTTCATTGAATTTTAAAACTTTCAGTCTTTTGCTTCAAATAGGGCATGCAGCTCTCTTTTCCTGCCCTCCCTCCTTCCTTCCCCTTTACTTCCTTCTTTCCTTTTCTCCCTTTTTGTGCAAAGCTCAAAGTATGGCAATTACATGACAAATAATTAGGACAAACAGATCATGAGTGGTGTAAAATGCTCATTAAAGCATTTGTTGTTTAAAAATACTACCAATAATCTCCTATCTTATTATCAGACCAATCACCTTTTATTGGAGAATAGAAATAATGCTGGGACAAGAAAGACCTTTCTTTCTAGAAATTGCAAGATGGCTCTGAAGTTTAGCTTCCTACTTTCCTGACTTGTTCCCTTGAATATATAATGGGCACTGTACCCTCCCGGCCTCCCCCTCCCTTCCACTTCCATTTTTTTGCGTGTGATTTAATACTCCCTGTTGTTGAGAAACAATGGTGCCAAGTCTGTAAGCTCCTCACACTGAGTTGGGCACAATCTAGATATTTAAATCTGATTTGAAATAACTTGTCTGCTACAATCGAATTAGGGACCAATTTAATTCAGTTCTCTCTCTTGGAGAAACTCACAAACTCTCTTACAAGTTCTGGAGCAAACACTTACCCTGGAGGAAGCAGAGGACACCCAGGTTATCCTGAGTGATGATCAGAGAGGCCCCATCAATTCAGTGCTTTTTTTTTTTTATCGTATTAGTGCCCATTTCAGAGCAACATCTGGCTGCTTGGCAGCCAATGCCACATAGTTTAGACCAACAACATCAGGGTCTATTATATAAATTTCATGGAGTCTTTCTCCAGCTTTTCCATTTGGGTCACATCCTAACAGGTCATTGGAAAGAGGCAGGTGTCACAGGTACAGAGACAAGGACAATCAATGCCAGGGATGCTTTCCTTCTGGGTCACTATTAAATGTAGGGGCGATTCATTTATTAATAGTTTAGATGATTGAGAAAATAGTTCTCTATAAAGGAAATCTTATTCATTTAGCAGATTTGGGGGAATCACATTTTTAACTCTTTGTGTTAAAAATACCAACACATAATATTTGTTTTATTTAGACTGGAAGATCTCTGGTCAGGTACCTTGCATTTTATTATGCACTCTCTCAAATGCAAAGTGTTGGCATTACTCCTACTGCCACAGTTAAAGCAAATAATGATGCTCTTTTAAATAAAAAGGCCCCTGAAACCCTAAAAAAATAAATAAAAACACAAATGCAAAGGTCAGGGCTTTATTTAATTCTCCTATAACACTAACATTGTTTCTTCAGTCTTTCCATTTTACTTTGGGTTAAATTATCATCCATTAAGGTATCGTTTATATTGAAGGTTATTTTATGAAATGTTTCAGTCACCTCTACAAACACATTTCAAAAATATTTACAAAAAGAATAGCATGGATGCTTGTCTCTCTTATTTTTCGGGGTGCATTTCTGATCCCAATATTCTTAGAACTTGCAGCAGAACAAATAATAAAAGAGACTATGGTGCTTTTTACCCACAGTTTTGTGTATGTGTGTGTGTGCAACTGCAGACATGTTTGTGTATAGAATCCTATTGTGGTTTTTCAAAAAATAGATTCTTGTTGCAAAAATACAATTTTCGGTTGCTCCCTGGGCTCCTGGGTATGAGTGACTGGGCACACCAATCAACAGATATCTATCTGCCTGCGCTCCGGGACCGGATTTCAAGGACCCGCTGATCTTAATGCCAGCCAACGCCCGTAGGTGTCACCCGGTGCACAGACACTCACTGGGTGGTGGGAGGGAAAGGAGGGACTTGAAGTGGCAGAAAAATAAAAAGCTGTATGAGTTAAAAAAACAAAGAAGGTATCACTAAATGTTTTTCAGAAATAAATTAATATTTTGGATATTTGAGTACATTTTTTTTTCCTACCCATCAACTCAAATTCTTAAGGCAGTTCACTCAGAAACACTGTTATAATGGCCTTGCTCTTCCCCTCACATCAGCAAAAGCTACAGAAGAATTATTATTAAGAGGACAGAAAAAACTGGAAGGTATTATCAGGAGAAACTAAAACGAGTGCTTTGTTTCTGACTTGCAGAGCCAAAGACAGGTATGACACTTTGTCTGCCAGGCTCTTGTTCTGGATAACTTTTCCATGTTTCATACAGTGGGATAAGTATATGAGTCACCCGGCTACATTAAACACACCCAGTTTCTCGTTACATTTCTATTTTTCTGGAAAGCTTGCATAATCTAGATACTGCTTTCTAGGGTATTATCGAGAATCCTACCCGTAAATCCCATTGCAGCTCCTTCTCTCGACTGCCTGAGGAGCCCTTCTTCATCCCGGAAGTCGATGTACACCAGATCTATGGCCTGTAGACCGAAGGCCTTTGCTACAACAATAATCTTTTGTCGAGCGTAGAGGATATCTTGGGTTTCCTTACTACTTGTTGCACCTGAAGTGTTGACAGAGAAAGCAGATGTTAACTTTGGAAATTGGACCTAGATACATAATATTACAAAAACCCAAGTGTGTAAAGACTTCTGTGTCTACCTGGGTATTTCACCTTAGTGAAAGGATGGTACAAATAAAAAAGAAGAGAGGGTTCTGCGTAGGCAGGGTTAACTCTCACTTGTGTCTCTTTATTGTGCAAGGCATGTTTTTGAGTAATTACTGGCACATGCATTAAGAGAAGGCCCCTCCCCTATCTCACAAGCCAGACACAAATGACTCAATAGGTCACAAAGGACTCCTGGTGTATTCTTTTTCCTTCTTGCCATTGCTCAGAAAGTGTCACTCCAAAGTCAGCACTCACTACACAAGGTGGCCAAATAGCTGTGCGTGGAAATAGTTAACTCCCTTCGCTGAGCACAGAATTCGGGTGCTGTGGCTGCAATGCTGTGTCATAACCGAGGTTCTGAGCCAAATACGGCAGCTTTGGGGTGTAGATGAGGAGCTGGGGGAAACGAAAGGACACTCACTGATTTTGAGGGGAGGCAGAAAGTGTCCACTGAGCTGTTGTGTACACAAGAGTCTCCTGGAAAGAGTGGTATTAAAATAAGTTCCCTTCTTTCCCCCCAAGGAAGGGGGGCGAAGTGTCACTGTTTATATTTGGACCATGACGCTGCTTAGGGAATGCTCCAGTTTTCAGGTCACTGGGACTGGGGTTTTGAAAATGCTTTGTGGCCGAGGCCCCTCTGCTAGACACATTCACAGCCTCTAGTGATACATCTGCCCAGACCAAAGACACAGTGCCCAGGGGAGGAGGAAGATCAGTGAAAACCAGCATACTATCTCAATAAATATTTCATAATAAAGGAGCTCAGAAATATATTTTAGGGTGGATTTGAGATCTACGTTAAATATTTACATACTGCATTCAGTGTAGAAAATGATTCATTAAAGCAATGTGAAATTGCCTTTAATTTGTGTTACAAGTCTAGACAGCCCTCAGACTAATGGGAAAACAGCATGTTTAAACAACAGAGAAGTTGTTCACATAACGTACTTATTATGAACAACATAGACGTCATATAGACCTGAACACATCTGAGGCTATGACAAGCTTTTTATTAGTTATTTTATAAATGAATGGAAGTGTTGATGTAGGGTTCTGGAAGCAGGACAGCTATGAGGTGCCCTAAATTATCAGGAAGTGTTGCCCATGGTCATGGTTGGCAAATCAATATTGCCATGTAAATGCCCAGTCTTGAAGGGGCAAAGAAAAAATATATACACATAAGCACAGCAAGAATGAGAGGAGAAACATGTCTTTGACACCTATGCTGGCTCGAAAGTCTTCTCCTCCAAAAACTACAGCATCTAGAAAAAGACCCACTCGAGGCCCGTTCTTTACTGCTTCTTCACACACTGCCTGTAAAAGAACAGAACAGAACAGAACCATACACACACACATTAGAGAGAAGCAGTAACAGAAAGATGCAACTCCTAACACCGTTTGGCTGAAAGCTGTCCCGAAAATGCAGCCCCAACTTACCCCTTTCAAAAGTACTTAATATGTCCAATGTAAGTTATGTTGTACATATTTGCTTTGCTTAATGGATTATATTAATATAGTTGTAAATATGTTATTAATATTGATATAATGTTCACATTTTAGTTTATCCAATCTTTAGAGAAACTTTCAAGTTCACTCATTTTGATGGTACTAGAAGTTACTTCTGTTCTTCCAAAATTTGTTTCTGCTTTAGGAGACCCTCCAACAATAAACATAAAGCCGCAGGAGAAAAGGAAAGAATTTAAAAATCAAACTAATTGGATTATTTGCTTTGGGATCAAGATTTCTCAGTAAATGGTCTCAGGATTAAAAACAAACAATACAGAACTCTAACAACTCCAGAAAAGAAAATAAAAATGCAGTAAGTCATCCAAGACGTATTAATAAGCAACTTGGACATTTCTTGGTGAAAATAAAGATGAATAGCCGTCATCTTAGACACGACTGTGACTCTGCAAAGGTGGAGAGTCAGCATGCTAATATATGTGGGTGGGGAAAACATGAGGAACGGTGAGAGCACTGTTGATCAATTTCAGGGGCTGTGAGCGCTTCTAAGTATATTATGAATAAAATTGCAAATCAGTGCTTCAACTGCAATCACTGTATGAGTCTAGTTGCATCTAGGAAATATGCATCGATTATATCCTCAGAATTCTAGGGCAGGCTGGAAGAATTTGTGGTTCCTGGTGTCAACGTGCTGATGCAGCTCCCCAAGCGTCTGCACTCTGCCCCTCCTGCACGGGCCAGCAGGTCTCAAAGTTTCCTCTCCGAGCACTGGTTCACATATTACTTCCCCAGTACATCTGGACTTTCTCTTTTTGTTTTTAGGTATTTCTCCTCTCCTGCCCTCTGAGATGGGGTGCTACAGTGATGTTTACAGGTCAGATGGAAAGTGAATGAAGCATATTTTGGATAACAACTTAGATGGCCACTGATCAACAAGAAGAAACAAGCTGGCTATGAATTTGTTAAGGCACATAGTTCCATGCAATCATACAATGGTGAAAAAGCTTGGCTCAGCTAATCTTGTATGTACAGTAGGAAGTATTTTACGTTTTAATGTGGCAAGTTGAAATAACACAGAACAAATTAGTGTATACACTAACTCAAAAACAATAATCTCGGCTATTAGACATTATAGTTAATGTTGCTACAAACAGCCCTGAAAATTTCCCAGTAGATGGCAATTATCACAAAAGAATAATTGAAAGTTAATTCATAAGGGTGACATATGTTCATGTACACTTATTCTATAAATGAAATAATTCACAGCAAAAATTTACAGTGATTAATTAAAATTAATGCCAGGAATATGTAAATATTTCATTTAAATATTTAGGACTAGGAAATTTTTTCTTGCTACTTAGCCAGTTTCTTTGTTTTCTAAGATGCTCACAACCTGGTTTTTGGTTGTTACAGATAACACATGGTGCTCAAGGTTTACTGTGCTTTATAAATCTTTCTAGAAAAATATTTTAAGCAGATGTCAAGAATGAAAACCAAAGTTCTTTTCAGGTAATAAATAAATACTGACTTATTAGCCACATTATGGATTTCTTACCTTAAAACTGAGCAAACCCATTGCAGTTTCCACAAAAGGGATTAAATTCATAGGTTGTTCAAGTTTTCGGTCTTTTAAGTAGAATGAAAATTTGTCTGAAAACTAAAATAAAAAGTGTCATAGGTGACTAGTGGGACAAAAATGTACAATCATTGAACTCTAGAATAGAAGTAGTATTTAAGTCTTTGACCTGAGGAAGTTATACACAAAAGAATTAAAAAAAAGAAAAGAACAGAGGAAAACAAAGTTTCCACCAAATGAAATAGTAAAACCCCAAACAGTATCATTTTTTTTTTTTTCCTGAAGGAGCAATTTGAGGCCTAGGAGTTAGAGGTGGAAGGAGAGATTCTTGCGTTTCAATACTTTGCTTGAGAACATATTTACTTAAGACCTCTCGCCTCCATTCCGTTCAGTGCAAGTGGCAGGCCCCTGAAACAATGAAGGCTGGCTCTACCTGCCACTCTGGTTTCGTTTCCGACCCAGAAGGACATCAGTGTGACTGTTCAGCAGCCTTCTACGTGGAATCCATATTATTCATTATAGCGACATTACCCTTTGTTCCGAGGTTTTTCTCCATAATTTTTTAGCTTACCTAGGAAGACCTTAAAAAGGAAGTTTAATTCTTTGAAGACCAAAGCTCGCCAATTTTTTCCATGAGACCAGTTCACAGCTAGCTCTGTGCTGTCAGTGGGGTAGCCCAAATTCCAAAATCTATCATCTGGAAACATACAAAAGCTCTCACACAGATCTCCCCCCACCCCTTTCAAAGGGGAAAAAAAAAAAAAAAAAAAACCCCACCACACTCTAAATTGTAAATCTATTATGTCCATCTAGATCTAATAAGATGTGGGGAGATAAAAACACACACATACACACACACACAGGTATGATAAAGATATTTTTGTAAATAAAGATAAAACATATATATCCATTTTAAATTTAAGGAATATTCAGCCATTAATGGATATCAAAGGAAAAGGGAATTTTAATCATCTCTCCATTCAGTCTCAGTTGGGTAAATCATATCTAAGAGATTTGCATAAATATAAACCATCAAAGACTTTTCATCTTCAAAGGGGGTTTCAAGACCCTATAAGCTTTGTACTGTAATCATCGCAGGTCACCGCCCTGCAGGAACAGGGCTGCTATGGCAACATAAAAAAACTAATGCTTAAGGCTTAGCATAATATTCTGACTAATAGAAAGGAAACTCATTTTAAAAGCTGGCAGCCTATTTACCAGAAGCAGGATTAGAGGTGTTATTTCCCCTTTTAGCTGCCCCCTCCTTGCCTATGCAGCGTCCCTCCCCCCACAACCACCAAAAAAAATCTAATCACTGGGATCTTTAAAAAGCTTTTGAGCAATTTGCAGTAACTTTACAATTAGGCTAAAATAAATCACAGCTTTCAGTAATGAAGAATTATTCCCAGTTGCACCCACTGCCCCTCCCTTCCTCGACACCATCATCATCACCTCCTTAGCAACTTTACAAGGGAAGGAATAACTCAACCAAAATAGCAAGGAGGAAGCGAAGGCTACAATTTCAGGGCACAAACATATAGTATTCCACAAGAATGGAAAGAAAACATAATTTATGTCACATTGAAGCTAGAAAATGGGTGATAAAAAATATTAGTGGCTTTGGTATTACCTGTGCAGCAAAAAAAAAAAAAAATTTTTTTCTTGTTAAAAAAAACAAAACCTTGAAACATCACTTGTCCCATTCTTGGTGATAATAGTTATAACTACAAAACCTATAACAAAGCTGAGTAAATCTTTTACAACCCCTTCCCTGGTTCCTAGTGAGAAAAATCTCTACTGTCTTTTGTTTTTAAGCCAGGAGGGGCATTTAAAAATTAAATATTCTAGCCTGTCCTCCTCCTCCTCCTCCTCCCCTTCTTTCTTAAAAAATTGCATTAAGTACTAACACAAAAGGTAACTAGTGGAGAAGTTTCAATTAATTTTTTCAAAAGGAGACGATTAAATGTTTCCGGCCTGGTAAAGTGTTCATTTCAGTGAGGTGGAGGGGACTGGGGGGCTGTGTTGGGGGGAGGGAAAGAAGGGGGAAGATCACAAAGAGATTGGGGAGGAGATGAAGTAGCCGGGCTCAGCAATTCTTTCAATTCCAGTGCACACCCAATAGTGTGCTGGAAGAATGCACCCCGTTCGGGATTTGTGGGAGAATTGTCCCATCACAAAGGAGGCAGAGTCATGCTTGTTATAGTCCAATAAGCCGTGCCAGTCAAACAAGAACCCACACTAGTGACAAAAGGCCAGTAAGAGATTCTCACACAAAAGAAAACAAGGAAGCCCATCTTTCAGTTGTGCATCAGGCTCTGGGTTTTATGCTTCACATAAATACAAACGGAGAGCAAAAAATAAACAGCCCCAAAGACTTCTGTTAACTAGAAATCCTATTTAGATTTCGGTACTTTCCTCACAAGCCAGGGATTTAAAACAGCGAACAGAGGCTGTGGCCGAAGGCCGGGGTGAGCCCTCCCCTCTCAAATGAAGGGTAATAACGGTGATAAATAGGCATTAACTCAGAATCCAAAAGGGAACAGTGACTTCAGATTCCATTTCAATCAACCTAGGACATGTCCGGATCAGTCGGACCTGGAGGATGTGAACCTCCTCTCACCAGCACCTCTCAGCTGCTGGGGGGTGACCTGGCCCAGGAGAACTCTAGTTTGGAAAGTAAACAGGGGCCCTTGAACACAGGTCTTCAAGAAGACATCGCGCGGAACTGTCCAACAGAAAAATAATGGCAGCTGCGTATGTCATTCTAAACTTTGCAGTAGCTGCATTAAAAGAGAAGGATGAAACAGGTGAGTTTCATTTTAATAAGAGGCTTATTCAACCTAGGGTGTCTGAAATATTATCATTTCAACATGTCATCGACATTAAAAATTATTGAGATGATTTACATCCTCTTTTTTGCAGGGGGTGGGTGTGTGGGGAGGGTGCTGTGAGGTCTTCGAAGTCCCGGGTGTGTTTTACACTTACAGCACATCTCAGTCTGGACTGGCCTCACTTCAAGTGCTTCCACCCACGTGTGGCAGGCAGCCACGGCACTGGAAAGCACAAAGCCGACACAGCTACGAGTGCTGAAAGGTGAGCAGTGTCTGGGTGTCACGTCTAGGACTCAGTTGTAGCCACCACCTTAGAGGTCACCTAGGACATGGCATCAAACCGCTGTCCACATGCCCTTACCACGCCTCCAGCACTTGGGTGCCATGGGCCCCCCCACCCGTGATGGGCACAATGGAACGGCCCTATATTCAGCAGAGATTTGCAGCATCACTGTGACCCCTAAATAAAATCTGGCCCCACCCAACCCCCAACCTGGGTCCTGCTTTAACAATGAAAACAATCATAGTATAATTAGGCCCATTTCAAAGTTTTCTTAAGTAATTTGACATGCCAGGGTTTTATTGGCTGAAAAGTCTGTCATGAAACAAACACACCTGTCAGCAATTTAAAAAGGATGAACTAGGGAACTGTTCAGGAAATAATATCTGTGCTAATTAAAACCACTAGTTAAAAGCTTCCTGTCTCTTCCTCCAGTTGCCCTAAGGAGTGACCTTTTCCTCTCCTCCTTTAGTTTCATTTTTTTCCTTTGCAGTTAATGTGCTTTCGCCATCCACGATGACTTCAAATCAACCTGCCTAAGAGCCATGCACATCTCTATTCTTCCAGGTGGAGGGGTAGGGCCTAGCTGTCTCTAGTCCCGGGTAAGCTGGTTTCCAGGGTTGCTCTAGAGGAAGCTGTTCTGTCTAAACCACATATCTGTGCAGGCAGCAGAAGCATCATTTCAAGTGTAGACCATTTTCTGTTGAACACTTAGGGCAAAGCCAGGTTCTCCTTGGATGTAGGATATGGTCTTTTTGGTTCCTTTTTCTCGGTTCCATTTTCCTCTGCTCTGTGTATGCATTTTCAAAACCAGAAGCATCCAAACCCTTCCTTTCTTGCTACTCCTTCTTAGCCGCTCCCCAGTCTTTAATTAAAGCAAAGTGTATGAGCTACTCACCCACTGGATTTCTTCAGGACCTTCGACCTTTGGGAGCATGAGGCTGGAAGGAAGGACCCGAGACTGTAGGATGGCCTCCAGGTCTTCTTCGGCCAGACCACTGGACACCGAGTTGATCCTCACACACTTTTCAGTTGGGCCCAGGTCAAAGTCTTCAAGAGTTTTTACTATTCTCAATCTAGCTTCATCCTATAAGTGTAGATAAAATGTATCTCCTTAGCTTATGTGCCATTGAGGGGAAGCACAACCAAACCATCCATGAAATTCTTATGTGGGTTGAGAGTCTGAGCACCATTACAGTGCATACTATAGCCACCAAGTAAATGATGTTTGAAATGATGGGCAAGTGATTGATTTCCAGACTTTATTCAAGTTGACTATAGAAGAGATGAGAGCCATTGTAATGCATGCTGGTGAAACTCTAAATATTTAATAGTGGTCTCATCTTGCTCATTAGGGCTTCCCCAGTGGCTCAGCGGTAAAGAAACTGCCTGCAAAACAGAAGACGCAGGAGACGTAGGTTCGATCTCTAGGTCAAGAAGATCCCCTGGAGGCGGGCATGGCAACCTACTCTAGTATTCTTGCTGGGGAAATCCCATGAACAGAGGAGCCTGGCAAGCTATGGTCCACGGGGTCTCTGGGAAGAGTCGGACATGACTGAAGTGACTGAGCATGTACGCAGGCACTTGCTCATTAGCATTACTTTTCCACTGGAAAGATAAAATAATCACTAGGTGACATTTACTGAGCATTTACTAAGCACTAGGCATGGTACTAAGTGCTCTACCTGCATTTTCTTATTTAATAAATACAAGAAATTAGATAACTTATGGACTAATGGTAGTCTTGACTGCCAGCACATTCACGTTAGGGAAAAAATAAGGTTTTGTTTTTCTCTATCTACAGGCTTCATGCTTTTTATTCACTTAAAAATTATTTTGCAACTGTGTTGAATCTTGACATTCAATTAAGAAGGCGCTCATAGGAAAATGACACTCCTCGCTATAAAAACGCTCCAACTTCTTCACGTGGAAGGCAACAATATCACCAGGAAGAAATCCCTTCACGAAGCAGTAGACAAATACATATTTTTTTCCCTTTGATTTGACAGGCTTTGCTCCCCAGTTAAGTAAAGCTGAAAGGCTGAAAATCTGTTTCAGTATTTGAATTGTCCCCAGAAAAACTGTACAAAATTAAACACGGTATTTACTGACTTGTGAGCTGGGGATGATGAAGGTCGGGTAGGGGGTGGGGAGAGAGGGGTGCATTGAGGGTGTGGGGGCTGAAATCAAGAGGAAGAAAGCACTTGGGGTCATTACTTCCTGCCAATTTCAGTTTCAAAAACAAATTCCTCCCACTTGCCAACAGCCCTCAACAAATTCTCATTGTCAGAATGAACAGTTATCAAAAGTAGTTTCATTTGAGAAGGGTTTTTATGATACTAATAAAACTTTAAAGCTTCTCACTGCTGATGAATGTAGCTTGGGGGGAAAAAAGTCTTAACAATATACGGCCATTTGAACAGCCATAGTTATCTAGGAAAATCACAAACCAAAGCGGAGAGAAAAAAACAATTATTTGTGCCAATATTGAGTCGAAGTCCAATCAAGGAGACCAGCCAGGACAGTAGATTTAAACCAGACGGATGTAGGTCTGCAACTGGGTGGATGCAGGGAAGACCTCCAAACGTGGTCTGAGTTAAACAGTGTGAGGAAACGCTTACGGTTGTCAGCTCAGAAGCAGAGTCCAAGGGAGCAGTTTAAGACAGCTCTGTGGAGTCCTGATTTACTGAGCTCTGACTGCTAATAATTAGGCCAGCTTAGACGAGAGCTTGTACTAGCTACCGTGGGGGAGGACGCAGCCACGGTGGCTGGGCTCCACCACGCTGTGGGCTGTTCTGCAGGGACAGAATGTTTCCACTTGCTCTACTGTGCCCTCTTGCTACAATCACTGAATAAGAAAATCCTGATGGTGAAGAGCAGAAATCAACTCACTAGGATGGTTCCCAGGCTGTCTATGACTGTCAGGAGAAACGATGTCTGTGTGTATTTAGATCCACGGCCTCAGAGAACCCAAGATGTGCTAATGCTCCATGAAGCCTGCTACAGCTCTAGAACTCAGGGTGGCTCCAGCTCAGAAACATTTCAACTTCCAGGTTTTCCGAGGGCAGGTCGGGTGTGGAAAGGGTCTCCTGAGACAGAGTGAATGGAAAATGGAAGGGAACTAGCCAGACTGTTTAGGCTGTAGTGCGTTTCATTTATTTGTTTATCGTTCTTTTGGTAACTTTTTGTTTTGTATCAGGCTATAGCTGATTAACAAACACTGTTGTGATAGTTTCAGGTGAATTGCAAAGGGACTCAGCTGTATATATACTTGATCCATTCTCCCCCAGACTCCCCTCCCATCCAGGCTGCCACATAACATTGAGCAGAGTTCCCTGTGCTGCCCAGTAGGTCCCTGTTGGTTATCCATTTTAAATAGAGCTCTGTGTACATGTCTGTCCCAGACTCCCTAATATCACTTCCCCCTTTCCTTCCTTCCGGCAACCATAAATTCATTCTCTAAGTCTGTGAGTTTCTTTCTATTTTGTAAGTTCATTTGTATCGTTTCTTTTTAGATTTCACATGGACCTAGAGAGTGTCATACTGAGTGAAGTGAATCAGAGAGGGAGAAACATCACAGGAAGTGCAAATCTGAATCATCACTGCCATCCTCCCAGTTTAACCTGCAAGTGTAAGATCCCCGGCAACATCCGCTTCCTAAATCGTTAATGTTGGGGTCAAACAAAATCTGACCTCTGAGCTGTTTAGTCGTTTCACTTGGATTTAAAGGAGACTGTTTGTTTAAAGCTCATGTTCTAAACCTGTCTGTTATTTTTATCTAAAGTCAGATTGCCATGGTTTCAGCACATTCTGGTTTACTTAGTAAAATTCGGCCCTTGTGAAATTGGCTGCAAATGAAGTACCCCATTCCAATTTTAGGCATAATCTGATTAGTACTTTTCATGCTATAATAATGAGCAGTGAATACTCAGCATTTTATTAAACTCTTCCTCCTCCCCCCTTTCTGGCTCAGAATTCAAACCAAGCTCTTTCCAGTTCATCATTCTATACCTTTCCAAAAAAAGATGGTCGCTTTGGAGGTATTTTGCCACACAACACCCTTATTAACAGGCTGTTGCTTGTGACAATTTACATAAACCAAGTGTGCATCCCTCTGCTATGTATCCTAAAATATCCAACAACTTCCCTGAATTTACACCAACCAACAAGCATGTGGATTTTTTTTTTCTTTTTGGTATTTTAATGGTGAAATATGTTACTGTGCTAGCAAACACACCCATGCCATCTGTTGGGTGAGAGGAAAGCAGTTTCTAAGAACAATTAGGTTTAGTTCTGGGTGTTCAGCTAGAGAGAGCCACAGTCCACCAGTTGTGAAAAGAGAGAAATTCTGTCCGTGCTATTCTCTCTCCCTTTCTCTCTAACACGGACCTTACCTCTTGCTACCTGCTCTTTTACATCTCTTTCATCTCCATCACCTCACTCCCTTTATGCTTTCATCCTCTTTCCCTCTCTTTTTCCTGTTTGTTCCTAACCATCCTTCCAAGTTCCATCTCATTAGGGGGATTAGTAAGACTTGGCCTGGCAGACACCACCTTCTCCGAAGGGCTATATGGATGATCTGCTGAGATTACTGGGAGGTAAGTGGTCCCTGGAGAAAGGAGGAAAAGGCAATGGAAGCAAAAAGAGGCCACTAAGAAATGAAATTTTTGGCAGGCTGGGGGCCTGGGGGCAAGGGTGGAGGGGATCTTACATTTTGTTAACAAAACAGGTCTTCCAAAATAAGGTTTAGTAGGAGCTGCATTCTAAATGTGTGAACACCACAGGACGGCCTTGGTCAGCATTTCTCAATGTAGGATAAACTTATCCTTCTAAGACCTGACAATCTGAAAAGAGGGAATAATGAATTTAAGGCCTTGCTCAACAATTACATTAGATTTTTGCAGAGACTTAATTAACATCGTGTGTTTGGAGTAGGTCTGATTCCAGAGGTAGGGTCTGCAAAGGTCACAGACCAAGTTGGCACAGGTCAGAATGTTCGCAGGCCCCGGGTCTAAAAGGTGATGTTACCAAAGTTCCCACATTTCAATCGATATTTCGTGCCATGGGCGGATCAGTGCAGTGGACCAGGGGCTAATAAACTTGTCCTTATACATAAGCCACCGGATTATGTGACTCTGTCTGGGCCGGGAACCAAGGCGTGCTATGATTTCAGAGACCGGGTTCTTATCACCTGGGGAAGAGAGACACGCTTTGCTGACGTAAGAAAGAGAATAAATCAACCATCCCCGAGACCTGCAGACTCCAAAATGAAAGGAGAAAATATGCGTGCAGTTGGTTCACTTGGCACCCATTAGAGCTAATAACTAATCATCCTCGCAAGTTTCGAGCTCAGAATGATCAAATCTGCAAAGAAAACAACATCCGTCCACTTTTACACTCCAGTGGAAGAGGTGGTCCCTCGCGGCAGGGCGGCACAGTCTCGCCATCTGGAGAATAAATCGAGTGTGAAGTACAGTATAGTTTGGGACCAAGCTCCGTGGCGGCAGCTCAGCAGTCAGTTCATTAGTTCCAAACTTGCAGGGATTAGAGCGGCGTCACTTCTTCTGTCGGATAGAAAGAGACAGACAGGACCCGAGATGCAAGGAGGATGGTGACAACCAGGAGGAGCCCCTTGGGCTTATTTATAAAACTACCAAGTATAAACATACCCAAATAAGTGTCTTAAATAATAGCATTATCACAGTTTCATAACATCTGAATTAGCACCTTTCTCTTCTCCTACCCGCCCTCCACCACCCCCTGAACCTTGTCTGTTAACCTATAGTTTGTTTTCAGAGGAAATCGCCAAGACAACCCTGAATGCAACAGGAGCAGAGGGAAAGGCATGTGGTCGAAAGGAGATTTGGGAATTAAGAAATACAGAAGGGTTCCCAGCTTCAGAGAGATGCTTAATCTGTGTGAATTTTTTAAATGAACAATTAATATTCTTATCCTACAAAAGGCAAATCACCACACCACATACCCAGAAACACTAGTGAACTGTCTTTTCTGAATTTGTCCAGTTCACCTCACTTCCATTTTATCTAATTCATCAAATGATGTCATAAGCATGGACTGGAACGAATTTGGGGCAGAAGGCCCTGATATTAGCATCTATATGAAATGATTTTTTGGAAAACTTTGAGATCGACTGGTTTAAAATAAAAGGTTCTGATGCATTGTTCCATTTAAGGATGTTCTTTTCCGTGTAAGTTCTTTTTAAACATTAATATTAGAAAACAGAAGTGCCTGTGACATAAACAAGTCATCAGTAAATTATTATATTTTTCTGATAAATATATCATAATCACAGAGACTGTTGTAGTGACTGTATTAGAAAAAAAGACAAATTTTCATTGATTACTGCAACCTGGTAGTGTTTCTTCGGGTAAGGTGATACTGTTGAATTTTCTGGCCCATTGTTTTTCCCGCATGGAAAAAAATCTTGGTTTACCCAGGTTTTTTTGTTTTGTTTTGTTTTGTTTTGAGCTGAACCATGCAGCATATGGGATCTTAGTTCCCTGATCAGGGGTTGAACTCATGCCCCCCGAGATGGAAGCACAAAATCTTAACCATTGGACTGCCAGGGAAATCCCACGGTTTGTCTATTTTCAAAAAAAGAAAATCTACAGCAATACTGAACATACTATAAGTTCCCTGGCACAACAGGGAAGCCTGGTGTGCTGCAGTCCACAGGATCTTGAAGAGTTGGACACGACTGAGTGACTAGACTAAACTGGCTTAAAATTTCATTCATTGATAACACCAAAAGCACAGGTAACAAAAGAAAAAATAAATTGAACTTCATGAAAATTTTTAGATGTTGTACATCAATAAAATAAAATCAATATTAACAGAATAAAGACACTATCAATAGAATATAAAGGCAACCCATAGAATGGGAGAAGATATTTACAAATTATATATCTGATAAAGGAATACATATTCAGAACATACATGGAACTCCTAAAACTCAACACCAAAAAAACCCCAAACAAGTCAATTCAAAAATAGGCAAAGGACTTAAACAGACATTTCTCCTAAGAAGATGTACAAATGGCCAATAAGCACATGAAAAGATGCTCCATATCATTAATCATTCAGTTCAGTCACTCAGTCGTGTCCAACTCTTTGTGATACCATGAATCGCAGCACGCCAGGCCTCCCTGTCCATCACCAATTCCCGGAGTCCACCCAAACTCATGTGCATTGAGTCGGTGATGCCATCCAGCCATCTCGTCCTCTGTCGTCCCCTTCTCCTCCTGCCCCCAATCCCTCCCAGCATCAGGGTCTTTTCCAATGAATCAACTCTTTGCATGAGGTGGCCAAAGTATTGGAGTTTCGGCTTTAGCATCAGTCCTTCCAATGAACACCCAGGACTGATCTCCTTTAGAATGGACTGGTTGGATCTCCTGCAGTCCAAGGGACTCTCAAGAGTCTTCTCCAACACCACAGTTATTAATCATTTTTTTTTTTTGAAAGTCGTTCAGTCGTGTCTGACGCTTTGCGACCCCATGGACTATACTGTCCACGGAATTCTCCAAGCCAGAATACTGGAGTGGGTAGCCTTTCCCTTCTCTAGGGGATCTTCCCAACCTAGGGATCGAACCCAGGTCTCCCGCATTGCAGGCAGATTCTTTACCAGCTGAGCCATAAGTGAAGCCCTATTAATCATTAGGGAAATGCAAATTAAAACTACACTGAGATACCACTTCATACCCATTAGGATGGCTACTATCAAAAAACCCCCAGAAAAACACAAGTATTGGGGAGGATGTGGAGAAATTGGAACTCTAGTGCACTGCTGGTAGAAGTATACAAAGGCACAGCTGCTACAGAAAATAATAAGGCAGTTACTAAAAAAATTAAAAATAGCATTAACATCAGATCAGATCAGATCAGTCGCTCAGTCGTGTCCGACTCTTTGCGACCCCATGAACCGCAGCACGCCAGGCCTCCCTGTCCATCACCAGCTCCCGGAGGTCACTCAGACTCGCATCCATCGAGTCAGTGATGCCATCCAGCCATCTCATCCTCTGTCGTCCCCTTCTCCTCCTGCCCTCAATCCCTCCCAGCATCAGAGTCTTCTCCAATGAGTCAACTCTTCGCATGAGGTGGCCAAAATATTGGAGTTTCAGCTTTAGCATCATTCCTTCTAAAGAAATTCCAGGATTGATCTCCTTCAGAATGGACTGGTTGGATCTTCTTGCAGTCCAAGGGACTCTCAAGAGTCTTCTCCAACACCACAGTTCAAAAGCATCAATTCTTCGGCGCTCAGCCTTCTTCACAGTCCAACTCTCACATCCATACATGACCACAGTGATCAATGCAAAGAAATAGAGGAAAACAACAGAATGGGAAAGACTAGGGATCTCTTCAAGAAAATCAGAGATACCAAAGGAACATTTCATGCAAAGATGGGCACGATAAAGGACAGAGATGGTGTGGACCTAACAGAAGCAGAAGATATTAAGAAGAGGTGGCAAGAATACACAGAAGAACTGTACAAAAAAGAGCTTCAAGACCTAGATAATCATGATGATGTGATCACTGACCTAGAGCCAGACATCTTGGAATGTGAAGTCAAATGGGCCTTAGAAAGCATCACTACGAACAAAGCTAGTGGAGGTGATGGAATTCCAGTGGAGCTATTCCAAGTCCTGAATGATGATGCTGTGAAAGTGCTACACTCAATATGCCAGCAAATTTGGAAAACTCAGCAGTGGCCACAAGATTGGAAAAGGTCAGTTTTCATCCCAATCCCAAAGAAAGGCAATGCCAAGGAGTGCTCAAACTACCGAACAATTGCACTCATCTCACACGCTAGTAAAGTAATGCTCAAAATTCTCCAAGCCAGGCTTCAGCAATATGTGAACCGTGAACTTCCTGATGTTCAAGCTGGTTTTAGAAAAGGCAGAGGAACCAGAGATCAAATTGCCAACATCCGCTGGATCATGGAAAAAGCAAGAGAGTTCCAGAAAAACATCTATTTCTGCTTTATTGACTATGCCAAAGCCTTTGACTGTGTGGATCACAATAAACTATGGAAAATTCTGAAAGAGATGGGAATACCAGACCACCTGATCTGCCTCTTAAGAAATCTGTATGCAGGTCAGGAAGCAACAGTTAGAACTGGTCATGGAACAACAGACTGGTTCCAAATAGGAAAAGGAGTACGTCAGGGCTGCATATTGTCACCATGTTTATTTAACTTATATGCAGAGTACATCATGAGAAATGCTGGACTGGAAGAAACAGAAGTTGGAATCAAGATTGCCGGGAGAAATATCAATAACCTCAGATATGCAGATGACACCACTCTTATGGCAGAAAGTGAGGAGGGGCTAAAAAGCCTCTTGATGAAAGTGAAAGTGGAGAGTGAAAAGGTTGGCTTAAAGCTCAACATTCAGAAAACGAAGATCATGGCATCTGGTCCCATCACTGCATGGGAAATAGATGGGGAAACAGTGGAAACAGCATTAACATATGATGCAGCAATTTCACTTCCGGGTATACACCCCAAAGTACTGAAAGCAGATCTCCAAGAAATTATTTGTACATCCATTTTTATAGCAGCATTATTCACAATAGTTAAAATGTGGAAGCAACCCAAGAGTCCACTGACAGAAGAATGTGTTAGTTGCTCAGTCGTGTCCGACTCTTTGTGACCTCATAGACTGTAGCCCACCAGGCTCCTCTGTCCATGAGACTCTCCTGGCAAGAATACTGGAGTAGGTTGCCATTTTCTTCTCCAGGGGATCTTCCCAACCCAGGGATCGAACTCGGGTCTCCCTCATTGCGGGCAGATTCTTTACTGTCTGAGCCACCAGGTACTCAGACAGAAGAATGGACAAGCGAAATGTGTTAAATACATACAATGGAATGTTATTCAACTTTGTACAGGAAGGACATTCTGACACATGCTACAAGATGGATAAACCCTGAAGACACTAAGTGAAATAAGCCAGTTACAAAAGGACAACAATGTGAATGTAGTTAATAACCACTTACTGGTACACTTACAAATGGCTATGATGGGGCTTTCCCATGGTTAGGAACCTGCCTGTCAGTGCAGGAGACACGGGTTCAATCCCTGGTCCGGGAAGATCCCAGGTGCCACAATGCAATGAAACCTGTGAGCCCCAGAGCCTGCACTCCAAAACAGAAGCCACCACAATGAGAATCCCGTACACCTCAACTAGCAAGTAGGCCTCACTCACTGCAACTAGAGAAAGCCCTCATCCAGCAACAAAGACTCAGAACAGCCAATAAATAAATAAAAAATTTTTAAAAAGAAACACATGGCTTAAAAATGGGATAAATTTTAAGCGATGTGTACTTTATCACAAATAAAAAAATGAGGAAAATGTTCATTTACTGATTTCATCCCACAAATTATTACATTCTAGGCACTCTGCTCTGAAACTGTAGCTTTCGGTACAGCAAAGTTTCTAATGTGTTTATTATGAGAGATTCTTTAAAACAGGCTTATTAAAATGCCAAATCAGCTTCCATTCAAAGGACTGAAAAGGCTCAGGATGTGTATGAGGGCGTACTTTGGCATACAAGTAGCTCTTTAGGTCTGTTTTTAATTCTTCTGGGTATATATCTAGGAGTTGAATTGCTGGACCATTTAGTAATTTTATATTTAACTTTTTGAGGAACCGCGGAACTGTTTTCCATAGTGGTTGTACATTTTACATTCTCATCAGCAATGTAGCAGAGTTCCAAATTTTTCCACACCCTTGCCAACACTTATTTTTCATTTTATTTGTTTTTGATAATACCCATTCCTGTGGGTGTAATAAGATATCTCACTGTGGTTTTGATTTGCATTTCTCGAATGATTAATGATACTGAGCATCTTTTAACGTGTTTACTGGCCATCAGTACACGGATCTCCCTTGACTTATGATGGAGTCACATCCCAATAAACCCACTACAAACTGAAAACAGTATCAGTTGAAAATGCATTTAATACACCTAACCTACTGAACATCAAAGGTCAGCCTGCTGCTGCTGCTGCTGCTAAGTCGCTTCAGTCGTGTCGAACTCTGTGCGACCCCATAGACGGAAGCTCACCAGGCTCCCCCATACCTGGGATTCTCCAGGCAAGAACACTGGAGTGGGTTGCCATTTCCTTCTCCAATGCATGAAAGTGAAAAGAGAAAGTGAAGTCGCTCAGTCATGTCCGACTCTTAGCGACCCCATGTACTGGAGCCTACCAGGATCCTCCGTCCATGGGATTTTCCAGGCAAAAGTACTGGGGTGGGGTGCCATTGCCTTCCCCAAAGGTCAGCCTAGCCTGCCTTAAATGTGCTTTGAACACTTAAATTAGCCTACAATGGGGCAAAACCATCTAAACGTGAATATCTCATGTAATTTACTGACCACAGTCCTTAAAAGTGAAAACTGAATGGTTGTCTGGGTAGAGAAGGGTTTCAAGTATATCGACTGTCGACCTCAAGACCACTTTGCTGACTGGGAGCTGTGTGCTTCACTGTTGCCGCCCAGGATCATGAGAGAAGATCAGACCATGTAACACTTGACCAGGGGAAGATCAAAATTCAACATTCAGACTATGGTTTTCATCGAATGTGTATTGCTTTCCCACCAGGTGGACCACGTAAGTCAAGTACCATCTATACCTCCTTTGTAGAAAAATCTATTCTAGTCTTAAATTTTTAAAAACGGGTTGTCTTTTGGTTGTCGGATTATAAATGTTCTTTATATATCCTAGATAGTAAATCCATATCAGATATCTATGATTCACAAATATTTTCTCCCCTTCTGTAGGTTGTCATTTCACTTTCCTGATGGTGTCTTATAATGCACAAAAGTTAATTTTGCTGAAGTCCAATTCATCTATTTTTTTCTTTGGTAGCTTGTGCTTCCATGATCATTTTGTGATCACTGCCTAATCCAAGGTTACAGAGATTTACACCTATGTCTTCTTCTAATAGTCTTACAGTTTTTACTTTAACATTTAGTCTTGATATACTTTCAGTCTACACATTTGTATTCAGTGTGAGGTAGGGAGGCTTGTGATAGTTTTATTTTGTGGTTTCAGTCCTCATCGCTCATTAAAATACAGTGAAAATTCCTTGGAAAGAGAAAACTCAGGTGGAAAGAAGGGGCTTACTCCCCTGGGACTCTTCACTCAGCTCTGCCCTCGCCCGACTGGAGAGTGGCCGGTGTTTAGCCTGCCCGTTCCCAAGGCCCTCTCCATTCCACATCACCATCCTGCTAGCTCTTCCTCTTTCACTTTGCCCTTTCCCCAGCTGATAGCTCAGTTGGTAAAGAACCCGCCTGCAATGTGGGACGGAGAAGGCAATGGCACCCCACTCCAGTACTCTTGCCTGGAAAATCCCATGGATGGAGGAGCCTGGTGGGCTGCAGTCCATGGGGTCGCTAAGAGTCGGACACGACTGAGCGACTTCACTTTCACTTTTCGCTTTCATGTATTGGAGAAGGAAATGGCAACCCACTCCAGTTTTCTTGCCTGGAGAATCCCAGGGGCAGGAGAGCCTGGTGGGCTGACGTCTATGGGGTCACGCGGAGTTGGACACGACTGAAGTGACTTAGCAGCAGCAGCAGCAATGTGGGAGACCCCAGTTCAAGTCCTGGGTCAGGAAGAGGGAGACCTGGGTTCAATCCCTGGGTTGGGAAGACCCCCTGGAAAAGGGAAAGGCTACCCACTCGAGTATTCTGGCCTGGAGAATTCCATGGACTGTGTAGTCCATGGGGTCGCAAAGAGTCAGACACGACTGAGCGACTCTCACTTTCACTTCACTTTCACTTTTCCCCACCTGCTCCGAGTGGATTTTCCTCAACTCTATATGACAGGCCTCGTGTATGTGTGTGTGTGTGTGTGTGTGTGTTTCTGAGGATCTTGCCAGACTGCCCCATGAGCCTCTGAGGGACCTCAAACCGACACCCATAGTGAAATGTTGAGCTAGTCCTGAGAAGGTGTCCTGCATGGGCAGAGCTGTGTTTTTAACATTTCTTGTTAACTTTGTGATTTAATAGTGAGGCTTTGAGGTACACTTTGCACACCACACTCTGAAAAGACAAAGTATTTGCTTACTAAAGGCTGGCATAGCCTTTCTCAATGTCAAGAACAGTGACCACACTCATGTGACTGAAGCTCTGGAGTCTGCAAGTTCATGGCTCTCTCCACTCATTACTTGCTTTGTTCTCACTGCTTGTTCTTAGCCTCCGAAGGGCTGTGGTATTTCTGTGTTCCAGCTGTGCAGCAGGGCACAGGGAGCCATGAGATTTGTTCCAAGTGGACTATCGGAGGGAGGAGAGAGGAATGGGGGGCTGTGACTGCTCTCTCCTGGGGGTGAGGCGGGCCTGGGCAGCGGCCACATCTCCACGATGGGAAGGATCCAGAGGACAACTGCACAATGTCTCGTGAGGTGACACATAAACATGTGAGGTGTTTTATGTACTGAAGACCAAGCTTCTAGATACTTGAAAACATTTCAGTTCAGTTCAGTCGCTCAGTCCTGTCCAACTCTTTTGAGACCCCATGAACTGCAGCACGCTAGGCCTCCCTGTTCATCACCAACTCCCGGAGCATGCTCAAACTCATCTCCATGGAGCTGATGATGCCATGAAAACATTTAGATAACTGATAGGGTTTGTCCTTTTTAAAAAAATGACTGCTTGTGATTCTGAAAAGAACATTTCCTGAATATTATTCTCACATTTCGACCCAATGTCTGTGATCTGGAGCAATTAAAATTTCTTAACAAGTAGGATAGGAATCAGTCAAATGTTATCCACCATGCTGTGGACAAGTGTGGAGGAAGGCAAAAGACACATGTCACTTTATACATGCATGCTAAGTCGCTTCAGTCATGTCTGTTCTGTGACCCTACGGACTGTAGCCCGCCAGGTTCTTTTGTTCATGGGACTCTACAGGCAAGAGTACTGCAGTAGGTTGCCATGCCTTCCTCCAGGGGATCTTCCTGACCCAGGGATCAAACCTGCGTCTCTTTTGTCTAATCATCTTTGGCAGGCGGCTTTTTTTTTACTACTAATACCACCCAGGAAGCAAGTCACTTTATATTGACATGTAAATCAATGCAGGAAGATATCACCCAGTTGCAGGGTCATAAGGCCTATAGGATGAGAAGTGAAATAACAGTTCGAGTCAGTGGCACAGATATTAGGATGTGGGACTCAGAGGCAGGAGGGGGCACTGCGGGCTGAGGGCAGAGGCAGGGGCGGTTGAGGGTTTCTGCAGGTGCAGAGAAGGGATGACCCAGCAGAGAGCTGGCAAAGGGCAGAGGGCAGAGGCAGAAAGAGTGAGTGAATAAAAGAGCTGATGATCAGTACCTGTGACCTTAGGGAGGGGAGGGGCCGTGCCAGGAGATGGACAAAAAGCCAGGAGTTTCCCAAGCCGGCAGAGGAGAGCCCAGGATTTAGGAGGCCCTGTTCCACCGGGGGAGGAAAGGGTTATGGGGTGGGTGGGACAAGGGTCACAATTCAGAGGTGACTTCCCTGGTGGTCCAATGTTGAGGACTCTGAGCTTTCCGCTGCAGGGGCCGTGGGTTCCATCCCTGGTCGGAGAAATAAGATCCCCACGTGCTGCGTGGTGGAGCCAAAATAATAATAACAATCATGACAGTTCAGTTCTGCTTCCACAGCAGAAGCTGTCTGGTTCTCAAGCCTGTACTGCAAGAAGGTCCACCCTGCAGCCCCGGAGCACTAAGACAAGGATCCTGCTTGAGGCCGCCCTGGGCATGCTCGGTTTGGGGGGCGGGGCACGCGCTTGCAGGGAGAGAGGGTCTTGGGTCCCAGAGCCACTGTTTTTGCCTTCGGAATGGGCTTTTGTACCCATTCTGGGATCTGAGTGAGGGGTGTCACAGTACCTTGAGAGCCCTTGAAAGCAAAATGGAAAGTACACGTGGGGCTGGGAGGGCCAGCCCGCCACCCTCCCCGCCCCTTCTAATTGGTCTCTCCCCACCTGGCCTCTGTCGGGGAGGGTGGCCTTCTGCCCACCTTGTGCAAAGCACAGCCTCAAGCAAAGCTGCCCTCTCCCTCTCAAGGGGCTCTGTTTGTGTTGGGTTGGAGGAGGTAATTAACTGTTTTGGTTTAAAAGCCCTCCTGCTGGGCTGCAGTCTGCGTGGGAGAAGAAAAGTAAACAAGTGAAAGGGGAGCTGTCATCAAAGGACTCTGCCCTTACCTGGCTTCCTTATAAGGATGAATACGGTGCTGGCTGCCACAGGTGTCACGGATTCCCCACACAGGCCAGGGCCGCGGGTCTTACAGTCTTGTTTTTTTTAACAATAAATTGAGAGCGATCGGTTCATAGTTTAATGAGGCACCCTTGCCAGTGGTTCCACATACATACCAGGTAACAGCCGTGTCACCTGAATCCTGGCCTCAGCAGTTTTACTGAGATGCCAACATATTCTGGCTGATGACTTCCTTTACCTCTCAAGCCAACAGTGAGATCCATGGTTAGAAAGGGATCCAAATGGTCTTAATGTAAATATCAAGAAACAAGTTTTTTTGTGGTCCTGATGAACCTATTTGCAGGGCAGGAATAGAGACACAGAGGAAGAGAACAAACTTGTGGACGTGGTGCAGAAGGAGAGGGTGGGACAAACAGAGAGTAGCGCTGACATATATACCCTACTGTGTGTAAAGTAGATGGCTAGTGGGAAGCTGCTGTGTTGCAGAGTTCAGCTCCACGCTCTGTGATGATCTAGAGGCATGGGAGGGAGAGGTGGGAGGCAGGCTTGTGAGAGAAGGGGTGTATGTAATACATAAGTTGATTCACCTTGTTGTGCTGCAGAAACTAACACAGCATCGTGAAGTGACTATGCTAGTTTAGTCGCTAAGTCATGTCCTTCTCTTGCGACCACAGGGACTGTAGCCCGCCAGACTCCTCTGTCCATGGGATTCTCCAGGCAAGAATACTGGAGTGGGTTGCTGTTTCCTTCTCCAGGGGATCTTCCTGACCCAGCGATCAAACCCAGATCTCCTACGTTGCGGGCAGAGTCATTACAACTGAGCTAGGAGGGAAGCATACTCCAATTTAAAAAAAGATTTTAAAAAAGGATAAATGGAACAGAATAAAGAGTCCAGAAAAACACCCACCACACCCAAACAAATATAGTCAACTGAACTTTGACAAAGGAGAAAAGATAATTCAGTGAAGAATGCGTAATCTTTTTAAAAAAACAAAAACCAGTTTTTTCTTGTAAGCCAATGCTTCTTCATTTATGGGGCTCAGTCGGTGAAGAATCTTCCCTGATAGCTCAGTCGGTGAAGAATCTGCCTACAATGCAGGAGACCAGGGTTCGATCCTTAGGTCAGGAGGATCCTCTGGAGAAGGAAATGGCAACCACTCTAGTATTCTTGCCTAGGAAATCCCAAGGACAGAGGAGCCTGGTGGGCTACAGTCCATGGGGTCACAAGAGTCGGACACAACTTGGTGACTCAACTTCAACTTCTTCAACTTTCTTCAATTAATTATATGGAAGAAAACATTCGTTTCCCTGCCCATCACCAAATTTTGGAGGCAGGTGGGGCTTTTTCTCTGTGAGGCTGTGCTAAGGCAGGTTAGGATGGAGCTTGGCTGCAAAACTTCTGCCTGAGTCAGTGCCAAGTCCTTCAATATCACTTTGCTAAGGTGCTGACACAAAGGATCTTGTCTCCACAAGTAGGAAGTTATAAAAGCTTACAGACAGAAGTATAAATGTCTAATGATAAGGCACAAACAACCGTGCAATTAAACAGACTAAGCTAACGGGAATTTGAGCTGGCTATGGGTTCAAGGTCTTGACTCCTATTCTGGGCAGGAAGCTCTACCCCTGTGGCAGAAGAGCATCCCAAACAGGATTCTTTCCATTCCTTAATGTTAATTAATCTTCCTGGCAACTATGAATGAAGAAATCAAGTAACTGAATAAGCTCTGGGATGGCAGAAACAGAATGTAAAGAAGTATTTCATGCAGTACGTTAAACTCATTATTCTTACAAACTGCTTTTAAGGTAGTGAGGCTTCACAACTAAAAGGAATTTTAAAACTCCCCATACAATATTACCAATTGATTTGACCTTTGTTTCTTTTGATTTCGGTTGCGCAAATGTATGCTCGCAACGTCATTTTTTAGTAGCCGATCATTTATTTTTCATGGCTTGTTACTGTTGCTTGTCTCGCTTCCTAGTTATTTCCCAAAGAAAGTGGTAATTTAGAAAGAGTTTTTTTCTTTTGGGTAGCAGATGTAAAAGTATTATATTTTAAAGGGTAGAACTTTTCCATCTTACTCTTTATACATTTTATTTTATTCTAAAATCAACGAGGAAGGGAATTCTCTGGCAGTCCAGTGGTTAGGACCCTGCATTTTCACTGACGGGACCTGAGTGCAATCCCTGGTTGGGAAACTAAGATTCCAAAAGTTGTGAGGCACAGCCAAAAAAAAAAAGAGAGACAAATCAGCAAGGAAAGAAGAAGAAAAGAAAAATACAGTGTGCAAACTGGAAGAATGGAGGGTGATGATAGCCACTAGAAGATTGTATTTTTATTTCTATAATTTTGTTTTTATTATTTTGCCACACTGTGGGGCATGCGGGATCTTAGTTTGCCCACCAGGGATTGAAGGCATACCTCCTCCAGTGGAAGTGCAGATTCTTAACCACTGGACCATCAGGGAAGTTCCAGAATATTCTATCTTTCAAAAGGCAGATTCTGCCCTATGAAAACTAAGCTTTGGTTACAGTGAAGAACCCTTCTTCAAGGACCAGGCTGCATGGAGGTTTCTCTCTGCTGACTTTACTACACAATTCCTCAGAAAATGGAAACCATGGAGAGAGTGGCAAAGCCCAGCGTCATCTTCCCTAGCTCACAGACACCAGATCTTCTATAATTAAATGTTTTCCTCGAGAAAATGCTAATAAAACAATGCAGTGGCTGGCATCGCCACACTTGGTTTTCATTGCGTTTTACACCTTTTCCTCTTGCCAGCTCTTCACATTGACTTTCATTCCTTCACTGGTGCCAGGCAGGCTCACTGTGGAACCACTTGGGTTTTCTTTCCTCTTTCTGCACCCGGTGAATTTTCATAAAGCATTTAACGTGAGAACAAGCAGGTTAATCTGCCGTGCCGGTGAGCCAGGCTCTCAGAAGGCCCCCTGCAACACTGCCATGTTTTGGAGTCAGAGTCAGAGGCCTGGGTCCCAGTGGTGGGGACGCTTGCCAGAGCCTTCTCTGTGCAGACACCAGGTGTGATTTAGCATAACAGATTGTGCGGACGCTCAGCGGCTCCTGTAACCCGTGCATCAGAACCAAATCGCAGCCTTCGTGCAAGATGAAGACGAAGAGTCTCGTGGGCTAGACATTCTGCCAGGAAAGGCTTCTGGACGTAGAGGAAATGGAGAACCACCCCCGCTCCCCACCCCCGCCCTTGCAACAAATGCCTGGTTTCAGGAACACTGACGTTCTCCTTCATGGTGTCAGTTCAAATCCCCTGTCAAATCACAATGCTATTTTCCTCTACTGACAGACAGGCAATGAGAACCAAAGATCGTTTTTCATATATAAAGAGAATATGCAAAAAACAGAATTATAACAAAATTTAAAAGCTCACTGAATGCAGGAGACTTCTGCAGTGGTCCAGTGGTTGAGATTCTGTGCTCTTAACACAGGGGCTTGGGTTCAATCCCTGGGTGGGGAGCTAGATCCCACACACCACAACTCAAAGAACCTGCATGCTACAACTAAAGATCCGACATGCTGCAATGAAGACTGAAGATCCTGAATGCCACAGCTAAGGCCTGGCACAGACAAATAAAGAAAATAATAAATAATTTATATTTTTAAAAAAGCTCACTGAATCCAGCCTTTGCTCTATATCAGCTGACATTGACTCCAAATGCTGATGCTCTAGGTGTCAGCTCTCATGGCAATAATTAAGGAGATTGAGGAAGACTCCCAGGGAAGAGAACTTCTCTGGTGGCTCATACAGTAAAGAGTCTGCCTGCAGTGCAGGAGACCTGGGTTTGATCCTTGGGTCGGGAAGATCCCCTGGAGAAGGAAATGGCAACCCATCCCAGTATCCTTGCCTGGAAAATTCCATGGACGGAGAAGCCTGGCAGGCTACAGTCCACGGAGTCGCAAGGAGCTGGACACAACTGAGCAACTTCACTTCACTTCACTTCCCAGGGAAGAAGCAAAGCCTGGTGGCCAGCACAGTGTAGATCCCAGGGTATGAGAATAACAAGCTCCCTGAGGACGACAAGCACAGGGAACCTCGAGAAAAGAACAGGCTCCAAGCAGAGGCACAGGCTGCCCCCATAGGGAGAGTGGCTGCAGTCACCCAGAAGACAATCTTAGGACAAACTTAGCAAACATGATTGCTGGAACTACCTGCCTTTTTGTCCAGATCACTGCCACAGGCCAACTTACTCAGCGATGTGCAGTGAGTTACTAGAGAGAACCAGTGTGTTCCAATGCTGAGCAATACGGCTTTGGAATGGTGTCAGTGTGCTCTGACATTCAAAGTCCCTTGAAAACAATGATGTACAGGCATACACGGTTCAAAGGACTTGTCTCTCATTTGCCATCATAGCACTCCTGAGGTGTAGGCAGGGCAGGTATTATTACCCACGAGTGTCTGAAGAATGTGCGATTTATCCAGAGATTCCACACTAGTCAGCAGTCGAGATGAGGATGAACTCAGATGCCAGGCTTCCAATCTTGTGCTCTGTGTGTAGAACTCCTCTTTGCATATTTTATAGTCTCTGATTTACCCAATAGCCTATAATCAACTATCTGTGTTCTGCTTAAACTCAGTTGATTCTGTAGTTGGCTACCAGGAGTCCTGGCCAATACAAGGATCATATACACATGCAAGATCCCGTGTCTTTTTCACACGACAGGTAGGGAATACCTTTTGTACATGACAATCTATGTAATCATATGACTACAGAGTCTTCTACTGCATGGGTATGCCATAATTTATCTAATCAATCCCCTTATGATTAAGATTTAAATTTCCCCCAATTTTTTGCAATTAATTCACTCATTTTATTCAACAGGTATTCACTGAGCACTCTTCATGTGCCAGATACTATTTTAGGTAATGAAGACAACAGCTCCCTGTCTACCTAGAACTTACATTCCAGTCAGAAAACAACTAATAACCAAGTAAACTAATAAACAAATGCAGGCTATGAAAAGATCTAATAAGAGAACAGAATTTAGTAATGGGAGAGCTGTATATGAATATCAGAGAACATTCATCTTAGAGCACTTGTCTGAATAGACCCTTAGGATAAATCCTAGAAGTGCAAATGTAAGGTCAAAACACAGGCTCATTTAGATATCAAAAGAGGGCCATGAAATTCTGTCACAGTCCTCGTCTAAACTGGCTTTGAATCCAGCAAGTCCAGGTTCCAGTCCCAACTGGGCCAGTGACTGGCTCTCTAAGAGACTGGAGAGGCTCCTATCAACTGCACATCTCTGCATTTCAGTGTCCCCATCTGAGAAATGGGGGCAATAGAAGAGCCTGACTCAGGAATTGGTAAGGATTGAAAATGATGTGACATAAGTGGTTAATAATGTTAGAAGAAAAAAAAAAACAAAACTCATTTAAACATGTACACTAAAATTGCTTTTTTAAAAAGGGGTGGGACTTCCCTGGTGGTCCAGTGGTTAAGAGTCTGACTGCAGTGCAGGGATACAGGTTCAATCCCTGGTCTGGAAAGATCCCACATGCTTCGGAGCAACTAATCTCATGTGCCACGACTATTGAAATCCACACTCTAGAGCCTGTGCTCCTCAACAAGAGAAACCAGCAAATGGAGAAGCGTAGGCACTGCAAAAATAAATAAATGAGGGGTGTACAAATTTAAACTCCCATTTCTTGGTGCCCAGCCACTTTGGGTTGGTTCTGAGCTCAAACTAGCTTGACCTGTCTGTTTTCCAGAATCCAGCAACCACACACCAGACCTGCACCCACGTGAGGACTGGAATGGGACCTCATTCCAGTGGCTCTCGTGTCCCTAGTGCTCAAACCAAAGGGAAACGCAGGGGGCTGGCCTCCTGGTGCTGAGGAGAGTCCCCATAGAAGCCAACATACTCACGGATGGTGGGGCAGCCTGCCTCCTGAATCTTAGACCTTTCATTTTGTAAGAAATCAGATCTTACGTACCAAGTCTACTTTCCTATGGGCACCATGGCCTACTGTTGCCTGGATTCTTCAGCAGGGCAGGTAAGGTCTAGCACACTCACCGCTACTTGATAAAAACCACAAATAGCAACCTGCTGAATGTTTTCGTTTCAATGTAGAAACTCCAAACTGGAATCTTGACCTGGTGCCTTGGCAGCACTGGAAGGCCACAGGTTGCAGATGGCAGATGACTCACTGCCATCTGAAAAGGTCGATGCTGTTGGTCCAAAATGTGACCACGTCCCACTTCTTCCTTTGTCCATCTGTTGTGGTCTGCTGCTAAGTCACTTCAGTCGTGTCCAACTCTGTGTGACCCCATAGACGGCAGCCCACCAGGCTCCCCTGTCCCTGGGATTCTCCAGGCAAGAACACTGGAGTGGGTTGCCATTTCCTTCTCCAATGCATGAAAGTGAAAAGTGAAAGTGAAGTCACTCAGTCGTGTCCGACTCTTCGAGACCCCATGGACTGCAGCCCACCAGGCTCCTCCATCCACGGGATTTTCCAGGCAAGAGTACTGGAGTGGGGTGCCATTGCCTTAGTGACAATATTTAAGTTTCAAATTTGGACTGTATATAAGCTGATTTCTCAAGCCACATCCAATATGGTTTGGCAACCAGTACTACTCTGGTGTGGTCTGACTAACAAAGTAGTAGAGAACATGAAGATGTCTATCTTTTTGCAAACTGCATGCACAGGTCACCTCTTTGAATGGAGGTGGTCGGGATTAAGGTGGCCGGCCATGCGGTTGATTCATAAGAAGCCTGGTAAGAAGTTTTGGTTGATTACAACAATAGACTAATTCTTCACCTACTCAGTATGCTGAATACCATAGCTTCCATTGTCTTCTTAAATCCAGCTATTCTTAATACCAGTTTTTCAGTTTTCAAAAGCATGTTAAGAGTGTTGTTTAATAACATAGGAACACGGAAAATCACCATATTTCATAAAAGTCAGGCTTTGACTTCTTCCAAAGCCAAGGTAAGGTAAGGTAAGTCACTTCAGTCGTGTCCAACTCTGTGCGACCCCAGAGACGGCAGCCCACCAGGCTCCCCCGTCCCTGGGATTCTCCAGGCAAGAACACTGGAGTGGGTTGCCATTTCCTTCTCCAATGCATGAAAGTGAAAAGTGAAAAGTGAAACTGAAGTCGCTCAGTTGTGTCTGAGTCTTAGCGACCCCATGGACTGCAGCCTACCAAGCTCCTCCGTCCATGGGATTTTCCAGGCAAGAGTACTGGAGTGGGGTGCCATTGCCTTTTCCATCCAAAGCCAAACAACATATGTATTCAGAATTTTTTTTTTTTATTGACATTTCACCTTTTTAAAAAAGAATATTTAATTTTTTTTTTTTTTTTTGGCCATGCCATGCAGCATGTGGGGTCTTGGTTCCCTAACCAGGGATCGCCCCTTGCATTGGAAGGAGAGTCTTCCAGGGAACTACCACTGGACTGCCAGAGAAGTCCTCGACAACTCACATTTAACTGCCATGGAACATATGCCACAAATGGTAGCATTCCTGAAACAAAAATTCTACGTGTTTAGGGCCTGAAAAATTGGTTTCTGAGTTTCTTTCTGGCTTCAACATCCAACACTCTCTGTATAGTCCTACTCTGGTCAATTGTCTAAGAGAATCCCCTCCCTCCAATAGCAGAAATATGTACCCTTATGAATTCTTTTTGGATAAAAATAATAATATACTGCTGGCCTAATATTTTAATGGCACTAAGTATCTAATGTTTGAGTATTCTTTTGCTTTAAATATAAAAGCTTACAGTCTTTGTCATTTTAGATGGAATGTTTTTAAAATTTTGCTGAATTTTATTATTTACCTTTAAAATACATCTAATATATAGTTATCCATAATCAAAGGATAGATAGATAATGCCTATCAATCTGTACTGTTTGTTTTTAAAGTTTTTTTGGCCATGCTGCACAGCATGTGGGATCTTAGTTCCCCAACCAGGGATCGAACCCATGCCTCCTGCAGTGGAAGTGCAGAGTCTTAACCACTGGACCACCAGGGAAGTGCCCTGCCATCTTTAAACTGTATTAGAGAAGCATTGGGCTTCCCTGGTGGCTCAGTGGTGAAGAATCCACCTGCCAAAGCAGGAGATTCAAGAGACGTGGGTTCTATCCCTGGGTTGGGAAGATCCCCGGGAGTAGGAAATGGCTATCCACGTCAGTATTCTTGCCTAGAAAATTCCATGGTCACAGGAACCTTGAGGGCTACAGCTCATGGGGCCACAGAGAGCCAGACAGGACTGAACAGCTAAGTACACACACAAAAAAGCATTAAAGGGTATAGAAGTACTGGCCCTTTGAGGACTTTGAATCAGGTGATTTGGTGGAGGGTCAATCAGACATATCAAGTAAGGAAAAACCAGTAAGTAGTTTTCAGGATCCAGTTTTCAGTCATAGTTAAGAAGCTCTATGATAAACCTTTCCAAGTATTTAGCAATGTATTTCTCTGCTCTTCCTTGAGTGGATTGGTTTGGGTGGGGCATAGATGGGTATTTTTCAAGGCTCCCCTGGTGATTCTGATGGACAGTCAGGGTTGAGAACCCTCTCCTAAAGGCATATGCAAGTATCTTGCCTGCTGGACACATTGCCTTCAAAGCACAGGTTAAGAAAAGCCTGCTGGGGAAGAGGAAAAACAGCAGCCTCTTAGCATTTGCCAGAAATCTCCAAGTAGCATTTTATTTATCACATGAATCCTCACAAGCTAATGGTAAAGAACCCATCTGCCTAACGCAGGAGACATAAGAGATGCGGATTCAATCCCTGGGTCGGGAAGATTCCCTGGAGGAGGGCATGGCAACCCACTCCAGTATTCTTGCCTGGAGAATTCCATGGACACAGGAGGCTGCAGGGCTATGGTCCAGAGGGTCACACAGAGTCTGACACAACCGAAGTGACTTAGCACACACATCCCACTTGCAGCTGGCTGTTGACCTCCACTGGTGGTCAAATGGAGCTTTTATTGACAATCTGCTCCCATACTCTCTACCTACAAAAACCCAAAAGTTACTGTGGAACTCACACTCCTAATTCTGATTGTGACCAATGGTAAATGGCTGGTGTACGCAGTCGACTTAGGGAATGGATTCTTAAGCTCCCTTGGAGGATAACTGTAGGACTAGAGAAGTCTGTCTGACAACAAACTTCCTCTCCAGGGTATTTCTCAGCTTCAATATAAGTCTGAACCCACCAGTTCACATTCATCTCCACAGTTACCCCTGCAGTCTTTGCCGTCATCTACTGAAATGACTTGCCTATATGTTGGGTTTTTCTACAGCATGTTGTATCTATTTAATGTGTTTATTTAATTGAATAAAAAAAGAAGTAGAAGTAAGGTAACGGTGGGATCTAAGGTGGGTTCTATCAAGAGATCCTCTTGCGGTATGGAAGGAGAAACCAGTGGTACAAACTGGGGGCTGGCACCACGGTAATGGAGAATGTCAGGAAGATCCCAGACCAGCACAAGGTACGTGCTTTCACACTTTTCCTACTGAAAAAATCAGCCATCAAAGCTAAGTTGCAAAACTGGATTATAAAAAACAAATAAGCATACAATGTGTTGCTATTTAAAAACAATTGTTTGGAAATAAATAAATCCAATATTGTCACAGGGCTTCCCTGGTGGCTCAGTGGTAAAGAGTCCGCCTGCAATGCAGGAGCCATAGGAGACACAGGTTCGATCCCTGGGTCAGGAAGATCCCCTGAAGCAGAATATGGCAACCTACTCCAGTGTTCTTGCCTGGAGAATCTCCATGGACAGGGAAGCCTGGTGGGCTACAATCCACAGGGTGGCAAAGAGTCGGACACGACTGAAGTGACTTAGCATGCAAGCAATATTATCACAACCACTGTGAGCTGTTCACCCACAATTGTGAGCTAGCAAATTGAGTATAATAACAATATAATTATAATACATAATATAATCAGTTCAGTTCAGTCGCTCAGTTGTGTCTGACTCTTTGCGACCCCATGAACCACAGCACACCAGGCCTCCCTGTCCATCACCAACTCCCGGAGTCTACCCAAACCCATGTCCATTGAGTCAGTGATGCTATCCAACCATCTCATCTTCTGTCGTCCCCTTCTCCTCCTGCCCTTAATCTTTCCCAGCATCAGGGTCTTTTCAAATGAGTCAGCTCTTCACATTAGGTGGCCAAAGTATTGGAGTTTCAGCTTCAACATCAGTCCTTCCAATGAACACCTGGGACTGATTTCCTTTAGGATGGACTGGTTGGATCTCACTGCAGTCCAACGGACTCTCAAGAGTCTTTTCCAACACCACAGTTTAAAAGCATCAATTCTTCGGTACTCAGTTTTCTTTATAGTACAACTCTCACATCCATGCTAAGTCACTTCAGTCGTGTCCAATTCTGTGCAACCCCACAGACGCCAGCCCACTAGGCTCCCCTATCCCTGGGATTCTCCAGGCAAGAACACTGGAGTGGGTTGCCATTTCCTTCTCCAATGCATGAAAGTGAAAAGTGAAAGTGAAGTCACTCAGTCATATCCGACTCTTGGCGACCCATGGACTGCAGCCTACCAGGCTCCTCTGTCCATGGGATTTTCCAGGCAAGAGTACTGGAGTGGGTTGCCATTGCCTTCTCTGTCTCACATCCATACATGACTAATATAATAATAACAATATAACACCATATTCTAAATTTGAAATGAAAACTATATTGGAAAACAGTTATTAAAAGATGTACTGAGACAGAGCTCTGAGAATATGTCAATAAATTTGGGCCAAATGACCAGAGAGTCAACTGTTTGATAAACATATAATAAAACAGCAGAATTTTATTGATACTATTACTCCATGAAGCTGAAATACTATAAAACAGAAAGACTAACAAAGAGCGTCAATTTGGTACAAGATACCAAAACAAGCCAGGGATGGAGGTCTGCAACCCATTTCACTGATACTGGGGTGTTTCTTTCTTACAAAACAAAAAAAAAAAACAAACAACATAAAGAACCTTAAGAAAATGGTTCATTCAGAAGGTGGTATTTCTACACAGCCATAACATGAACAAAAAATGTTGATCTCAAAAGAGATCCAATATTCCAATTCAATAATACTATTAATATTAATGCTGTTTTAAGTCGGCATTTTTGATTTTTATTATAGTAAGACTGATCACGATGTTACCAGAAAAAGAGATATCATAGCTCCTAATTAATGAAATACATCCTTTGAAATATACTCTTCTGAAGTGCGTTAGTCCCTAAGGCCGCCATAAGCAATTATCACAAAGTTGGCTGCTTACAATAATAGAGACTTCTCTCACAGCTCTGAAGACCAGAAATTTGAAATCAAGGTGTCAACCGGGTCATGCCCCTCCCTGGAGAATCCTCCCTGCCTGTTCCAGTTCCCTTGGGCTGTCGGCGTTCCCCATGGCTGAGTCAGTCTGATCTCTGACTCTCGGCCCATGTGAACTTCTGTGTCTCTGTGTCGCTGGAACTTAGTTCCCACCTGGGTGATCCATCTAGGATGGTCTCATTTTGACAGCGTAACTATATCTCGGAGAACCCTCTTCCACATAAGGTTGCCTTTATAGGTTCTGGGGATTAGAATGTGGACACATCTTTCGAGAAGCCACCAGTCAATCCACTACGGGAAGCACATTCCATGAACAGTGGAATGAAAGGTTCTTCAAAAGAGCTACTACCAAATTGTGTGTTAATGAAGAAGAATTCTCCCTTTCCCATTCTCTTTAAATTCTACATTAAGGATCCCAATGCTGTCTGGAGCCATATTCAGGCTTCCCCTGTGTCCTGTGCATACTGCCTGTTCTTGTCCTTTCTGGTTCTCGCTTCCACTGAAAGCACATGGTGAAGGAGAAGAGGTGGAGAGTGTAGCAATTCTGAATCACTGCTTTTATGATGTGTTCTTGGGTTAATGCTTTCCTCCAAGAAAGCTGACTTTTAAACTTAGGTCTAGTAGATATCATCCAAAGAACACATTTTTAGATGACTGGCTAAGGTCTGGAATCATAAAAAATACAATTTTAGGGATGAAGGAAGTTCAGTAATTATCCAGTCATTTCAGAAACAAGGAGACAAAAGTGAGATCAATAAATCACTGGAAGTCATCAAGGCGAGGCAGGGCAGAGCTGAGACTATAACTCAAGTCCTCTGATCCCTACTTAAGCGTCTTTTCACTTCATTCAGAGTGTGATGCAGAGCTCTCTCCTCTGTGGACTACTCAGGTTGGTAGGGTACCACCCAATGAGACAATCAACCTTCTGTGAACTGAACGTTTGTTCCTCTAAAACTACTATGGTGAAGCCCTAACCCTCAAACATGATGGCATTCGGAAGAGGGGAGTAGTTAAGTCATTAGAGTAGAGCCCTCGAATATGATTAGTGAACCTCATAAAAAGAGACACAGGGCTTCCCTGGTGGCTCAGATGGTAAAGAATCTGCCTGCAATGCCAGAGATCCTGGTTAGATCCCTGGGTTGGGAGGATCCCCCGGAGAAGGGAATGGCAACCCACTCCAGTATTGTTGCCTGGAGAATTCCACAGACAGAGGAGCCTAATGGGTCCATGGGGTCGCAAAGAATTGGACACAGCTGAGCGACGAACACTTCCACTTTCAAGAAGAGACATGAGAGAAGATTTTTCTCCCATGTGTGGGAATAACAAGATAATAGCCATCTATGAACCAGGATGAAAGCTCCTACCAGGAAGCAAACCATCCTGCAACCCTCAATCTTGGACTTCCAGCTTCCGGACAGTGACAAATAAAAGTCTGTTGTTTAAGCAACTCAGTCTACTATGTTCACGATATCAGCTCGAACTGATTAAGTCACAACCCAGTGAATATATTCCAAAATATTAACTGAATGGTGCTATGGGCAGAGCTTGCACACTCAGGTGAGTGAATGACTGATGGTACCTGAAAGGCTGCAAGGCTTTGATGCAGCTTTCACATGAGGGTGTTGGGATGATTCTTCACTCCACCCTTGGAAAAAAGTGCAGTGCCTAGAGTTTATGTCCCCTCTTAGAACTGCTTCTTAACTTGTCAGGTATTGTCATTTGAGTCAAAAGCATTTCTTGGCCTAGAAAATAAGTCTCCTCGTTCCTCTCTAGTGCTGAACTCTAAGATGAACCAAGATCCTAAGATCAACAGCCTAAGCTTGTTTTTTTTTAATTAAAATACACCATTGTCCATAAAATAAAGTATCGTCTCTGGGGAACAGTAAAGCCATCAGCTAGCTACTCATAAATGAGAGGGTCATTTTCTGGTGGACGCAGTGAGCAAAAAAGACCCAGATGGTGGATCCTTTTGGCATAGACTTATCTGCTCCGGCTGTCTAATACATTTCTTCACTGTGTTAATTCTTGCATCAGAACCATCATGGCAGTGTGCTTATTTCCAAGGAAGACGAAAATGGAGAGATTTTGGTCTGTAGGATTCTTACCTTCCTCCTTCAACATGGGGGTGCCCTGTTCACTGCAGCAGGGGGCAACTGAAATGACCTGGATCGTTTGGTGAAAAATCTCAAAGCTCTGGCTCATGCAAGACTCAACATAATCCCTTCCCCCTGAAACAGGAAAGGGGATTAGACTTTTTGGGGGTGGGGTGGAAGGGTGGGGGGTAGTATTTTACCTGGGCTGGACCCGAAGCCTGAGGAAGATTCAGAATGTATTTTAAAATGAATTTGGCTGCCTGGGTAGAGCATGTGGCATTGCTGCTGGCTGGAGAGTGAGTCCCGTGGGCTTGCGGCCCTGCCTCCTTTCATGAAGAATCCCTGCCAATCCAGGATCTGTGAACTGCTTCTGCCAGCCAATCTCTAATTTAGCATATGCACAAAGCCAATTTTTGGACACCATGATGGTGCCTGGCACCTCTGCGGCCCACCATGTTTGCAGAGCTCACAGTGAAATAAGTAGCTAGCAAGAGAGAGAAAAAAAACATGCCACGCAAAGGCTTTTGAAATTCACAGATAAATCGCCTATGTATTATACATGTACGTGTGTCTCTCTCCTGCTTTTCCAACAGAAACTTCCCCCACGCCTTTCCTTGTAGTTATTTCATTTAGATTTTCAGTCTGGGATGCACTTAGCAATAGTCAACACTGACAAAGATAAAACCCGGCTCCCCGCTGAGAACATCTGATTTTTAAAATGTAGAAATACTGCTCTTTACAAAATAGGGCATTTCCCTTTTAATTAGCTTCCAAATACACCCAAATAATTTGCAACTAGGAAATGATGCCATTTTCAAATACTTAAAAATAATTCAGAGGCATTGCAAAACCAATCTGATGAGCGGCACAAGCCAGTGAAACGTTCCATTTTGAGACAAATTCAACTGTTTCTTTGGGAACAGCTGTCATAACCATGGGCTCATTCACTTAACCCTCTGGCTTTGATCACTGTTTTCTCTCAGAAAACCCATGTCTAAGGTGTACTTGCTGAAATATTTGGGAACAAGTAATACAGGCTCAAGTGCACCCATGTGGATCTTCCTGCCTCCCTCCCTTCCATAGACTTCCTTGCCAATTCTCTAGTTTTCAAATAGTTCTTTAGGAGACAAGGTAGTCGCAAAAGCTCTCTGGTGTCACATCATGCTATCTTTGAAAACAAATACATGGACGGTGCTCACCCTGCGATGTGCTGGCTCTGAGTCCCAAGGAGGGGCTTTTTGACTTTTCCCTGTGCATCAGTTCAGTTCAGTTCAGTCGCTCAGTTGTGTCAGACTCTTTGCGACCCCATGAATTGCAGCACGCCAGGCCTCCCTGTCCATCACCAACTCCGTGACTCCAAATCTCTGGACACAAGGGAGGGGAGAGCCATTTGATTTTCTGATGTGTCTTTCTCCCAATGCTTAGACAGTGACAAATGGCCAAAGTTTGGACTCTTTTGGCAAGTGACGTCCCCGCTCTTTTGGCCAGGTGAGCCATCGCTGACAGACTTGCTAAGCATGGGGATGCATGAACCCTACCAAACTATACCCAGACCTTACCTGCTATGGTTTCTGTTGGTTTAAAAAAAAAAAAAGTCTGAGCCCTGCCGGTATAAGTATAAATATTTCAGGAGCTTGGCTGATGGCAAGCCTCGCACGACCATGCGGAAGCCGGGCGTGATTGCCCTGGCCTGGTGTGGGGCTCCCCAGGTGGCAGGGGCTGCAAGCGGGCTACGCCGTTGGTGGGGGGCAGACCTGAGTGCCTCCAGTCATTCCGAGTAGCCCCTGGGCTGATTGGTGACGAGGGCTGACAGGCTCCTGAGGGGAGGTCCTGTCCAGTTTCTCTCTGAAGCAGGCATGATGGGCCAGGCATGGGGTCCTGAAGCCGAGACTGGGGACTTTGTTGTGTGACTGTGCGTACATTCCTCCTCCACGAGGCCACACTCGTGGTCTCTTTGGAGGCCCTGGCTCGCTGGAGGATTACCATTAAGAGACGTCTGCTCAGCGGCGCCAGGTTCTTTCCCCGCCCCTCAGGGGCCAGCACAGTGCCTCCATAAGGCTTCACCCAAGCCAGACAGAAGGGCAGGCCACCAGGTCTGGGAATTAGAGAGGGCGATCGATATGTGTATACGGAACACAGTCACGGACAATTGAAAAGGCTTACACGTAACCCCACTGGGAACGGCTTAAAACTGAAGCCTGTGATAAGTGACTCACGGAACCCAGACCCTGACGTGGATGCCTGGGGATGACCAGAGGTGAGGTTCCTAACATCTGTGTTTCTCAGAGTTCAAATGGCTGGAAGTATGTAAATGATTCTAGGACTGGTTCTGCAAATAAATATACCTACTTAAAACAGGGAAGCACTTTTCACTTCTGAGTGATCCTGAAACCTTGAAATATGCGATTATCACTTCTTAAGTTTCATGTCAAAGGCAAGACCACTTCATTGAAATATAAAGCTTACTACTTCAGCCCCACTGTCTTTGCAACTGGAGACAAATGCCACCTCAGTGGTATACTGAGGTTCTTTAGTGATAGGCATGTGCTCAAGTGGGGAAACCACCTAGGGGAGTAATTAGGGATTATAAAATTATGATAATGAAGGCAGATATGGGATTCAAAATAAAGATATTTTGAACTTCAAACTTCTGGTAAGATACAATCAATAAGGATTTTTTAAAGTGTACTTTAGTTCTATCAGAGTTTAGTAGATTTTAGGAAGATTTGAATTGGATTGTAATTTGGGATTAATTTATATAGTTTGTTGTTTTACTAATGCAGTTGATTTTCCTAGTGTAAAGAAAACATCTTGTACCTTGGACTACTGATAGCTGGGTTTCTAATAGAAACCAAAAAAGGCAAGCTCAATATAGAGAAAGGTTGTATCTATCAGGGCTCTCCAGAGAAACAGAACCAAAAAGAGATAGAGAAGTGATAGACAGATTTATTTTAAAGAATTATCTCATAAGATGACAAGTTCCAAATGAATCAAGCAAGTTGTGGGCTGGAAACTTGGGCAGAAGATGATGCTGTAGTCTTAAGGCAGAATTTCTTTTCCAGGAAACCTTAATTTTTGCTTTTAAGGCCTGCAGTTGATTGGATGAGGCCCACCACCATTACCCAGGGTAATCTAATTTGTGTAAAGTCAACTCACTGTAGATGTTAACCACATCTATAAAACATAGTCCCAGGAACATTGATATTCATGTTTGATTAAATAACTGGGTATTATAGCTTAATCAAGTTGACACATAAGGCAGATCATCACAGTAGCTTTCTTCCAAGCTGTGAAGAAATAGTAACTGCCTTCAGTCCATGAAGATTCAGCCTTCCTTCTCCCCTTCGGAAGGGTCCAAATAATACCCCATTATATGAGGATGATCACTCGTGATCTGTAGCTCTACTGTTTCCTCACCAGATACCCACTGGAGGAAGGTCACAGATCCTGAGCCTTGTCAGATGATGTGCAGAAAGGGGACTGGCAAACAAGCTGAAACGGAGGGAGGAAGATCTATCTATTTGGGTTCTACCAGTATCTCTGAAGCAGTTCTTCCAAGTACAGCCAGTACACAAATGGTTGTCTGTGCTGCCCATCTGACTGGTCCCTGGTACGTGCATTCCATTACCATCACTCTCACCTAGTCACTCAATATGCCCTCTGAACATGGTGTGCTCTTGACATGTGAGATTATGAACATATTGTATTGGGTCAACAAGCCATGGGTAGTCTTATCCCAGAGAAACATAAGCTTCCTTCTCTGCTAATTATACTCTAAATCTTTCCCGTCATAATTTTTATATTTGTAAAACACTTTAAACACAAAACATTCTTCATCTGTGCGTGCTTAGTTGCTCAGTCGTGGCTGACACTTTGAGGCTCCCATGGTCTGCAGCCCACCAGGCTCCTCTGTGTGATTTCCTCCATGTGATTTCCCAGGCAAGAATACTGGAGTGGGTAGCCATTCCCTTCTCCAGGAGATCTTCCTGACTCAGGGGTCGAAACCAGGTCTCCTGAATTGCAGGCAGATTCTTTACCATCTGAGCCACCAGGGAAGCCCTCATCTAAACAGGACTAAATCAAAAGCAAAAAAAAAAAAAAAAAAAAATTCAAAACATGGAATAAGAATGCATCCTTCTGGGACTTCTCTGGTGGTTACTGGCTAAGACTTGAAGCTCCCAATGCTGGGGGCCTGGGTTTGATCCCCAGTCAGGAAACTAGGTCTCACATGCCACAACTAAAGATCCCACATGCTACAAGAGTGAAGATCCTTCTTGATACAACCAAGATCCGTGCAGCCAAATAAATAAATAACAAATTTTAAAAGAATGCATCCTTTCGATCTCTGAGGTCAGACAATAGTAAGTAACATTTACATGGTACTTTGTCATTTGTTAAGTGCTTTCACATACATTTTTTTTTTTCTTTACAGCAACCTTGGGAGGTCAATGGTATTATCACCATTTTACAGATGATGGAACCAAGGCTCAGAGAAGTTAACAGACTTTCCTGATGTCTGGAAGGAAAGGAAGGCCATCAAGCTGTGAAGCAGGGACAGGAGCTGGGATCTTCTGCTCCGAGCTCCATGGTGGGCTGCCTAGACTACTTTGGGGCTTGTTGCTGGTGACCAGCCCAACTCGCAGACCTCAGTTTATGGAGTTCCATAAATGTGGCCAGAATCTGACTGTCCGATAAATCATGAAGTGACTACTTATGGAAAACCATTGCTGGAGGCAGTGTTCCCACATATGGCCAGGAATCTTTCCCTCCAGGTGTCTTACTTGGGTGCAGAAAGCTATATTGGAAATTAGTGGGAGCCGGCACAGTGAAGAGCAGGGAGTGAGAAGGGGGATGTGAATCTATTTCATACAGTGGAAACTTATGTCCTAACAAATAATTAAGAAAAAAAATCCGAGGTTGTTTCCTCAGCTGATCATCACCAGCAGAGCCAACTTTGGATTAAATACTTCTGCTCAGTGGTTTTGACATTCTCGGTCAGGCATATCTTGATGAAATTAGAGATGCAGAAAATATTTTTTGATGGAGTGCAGGGGGAAAAAATGCTAGAAGGGAAGCCAATTCTGCGTGCAAACTTGTGCAGACTGAGATAAAGAGAAAGTAGGAGAATGAGAAGTGTCTGCATGTGTGAGTGTGTGTGTATAAAATACATGAAGGAAGATGAAAGAGAATGACAGAAGAGGAAAGGCGAAGCTGGGGTGATGCTAACTAATTAAACTTTAAGATCTTGGCAGCACGAGGGGTGTTTATAAACAATCTTCACTAAAACATACCTTTCCAACTATTAACTGTTTTATTTGCCAGAAATAGTCTCTGTCTAATTATTCTGTGCTTGTTTCAATCCAAAAGTGGAGAAAGAAATGTTAGTAAGTGAACATAGCCACTGTTATGCTATGAAATATACCTCTGCACAGAGGTTAATGTTTCAAAAATGCTCAATTAATGAAATGTAGCTGGTTCAAACTATTTTACAAAAAAATTAAGTGGAAAGGGCTATTAGTTTGAAGGCCTTCAAAACAGTGGAAAAGAAAAACTAGACCAAAGATACAAAAAATAATAGAAGGTTAACCATTTAGGAATCTCTAAATAACATGCTTATGCTAGGGCAACAGCAAGTCAACTTGTTTTCCTCTTGGGATTTAAGTCGAGAAAAGTCTGATTTGTGAGGATAGAATAAAGACTTGTAGACATGTCAAATGTTTTTAAAAGATTCTCTCTCATGTATCCATTCTGAGGTAGTTAATAAAGGATATACCATTAAAATAAGAGAATAAACCAAGAAAGAAAAAGACATGAGATTCAGTAAACAGAATATTCAACTCAGAAATTAAGTCAAAGAACTTCCCAGGAAGGGAGGGAAGGTCCCAAATAACAATCTAGTGAGCCACCAGCTCAAGACTGGAGCAGTAGATGGTGACTCTGTTGGAGAGTTTGGGATTCAACTAGGTGAGAGAAATGTAGAAAATAAAGCAAATTCCATAGGTGAAGGGATAAACTGTCATACACTCATACAGTAGAATACTATTCAGCAATAAAAAGAAAAGCCATTAAACCACAAAAAGACATGAAGGAAACTTAAATGCATATTGTTAAGTAAAAGAAGCCAGTCTAATTCCAACTATATGACATTCTGGAGAAGGCAGAATTCTGGAGACAGGAAACAGATCAGTGACTCCCAGGATTGCCTGGGAACAGGTGGAATAGAGCAGAGGGGTTTTTTTAGGGCAATAAAATAGGATTGCCCTAACCCTAACCCTAACTGGATGGATCCAGTAAACAGAATATTCAACTCAGAAATTAAGCCAAAGAACTTCCCAGATAGGAAGGGAAATTCCCAGATAACAATCTAGTGAGCAACCGGCTTAAGACTGGAGAATAGATGGTAACTCTGTTGGAGAATTTGGGACTGAATGAGGAAAGAGATAGGTAGAAAATAAAGCAAATTCCATACGTGAAATTAACTGTGGACCACAGTTAATATTTATGGTATCTGTTCATTCATTTATTCACAGAATAATGTGAATTAAACCAATTAAGTGCCACATATAGGGTTAGATGCTGGGAATCCAAGATGAATACGTTATAGTGCCTATCTTTAAGGTGCTCAGAGCCTAGTAAGAGATACGGACAAACAGAGATATACGTCAACATCCAAAATCTAATCCATCCCTTGAAAATGGCCAGATAGCAAGTTTTGGGAGGGCATGAGCCTATATTCCATCATTATGAATAGAATCAAAAGTATTATGTTTTCAGCCCCCATGAAAACCTTTAGAAAACATTTTTGACAGTTTAACTGCCCACATAACCATCCACCATTCTACAAAATGTAAAGGATTTAAAACATTGATTATAATTATTTTACAATGAATGAGTACTCATGGGTATATTTTTTACAGTACATGAGAGTATATAATAGCAGATACAACTTATGTTTTCCTTCTATACCATATTAAACATGTATGGTAGTGTACATAAACAACGTAACTATATGCTAATGAACCTCTCTTGGAAGACAATAACATGAGATGGAATTGATGTTAGTGATAACATACATGTTTAAATGACATGCAGTGTGATCCCAGCAGGAATACAGCTGAACACACTCTGATCTGAATCCATTCGAAATCCAGACTTTCTTTGCCAGTACACACATACAAACCCACGCTGGAATTTTGATCCAGATGGTAAATGCTGGGTTAAAAGTTTCTGCAAGTTGTGACTTGCAAGACAGTGACTGCTCCAATGGTGAGAGTTTAGACAGTGCAGGAGTTTTATACTAATATTGAGACTATGAAACAATGTGATGATGTCAAGGGTTATTCGATGGAAGTAGGAAACAAAACTGAGCTTAGGTGAAGATGACTAGGCATACATTGTGTGCGCACATGGGCATGGTAAACAAAGGGTCTTGAAGTAGCATATCCACTGTTACTACGATGAATTTCTGAGTGATGTTTTCCTTCTCTATTATTCTATTATTGCTGTTACACTGCTGTTTGCTGTTGTATTGTTGTTTTTGCAGTTAAGACACGATTTTTAAAACATGGGTACACGTAAAAACAATGGATGCCAAGATAAGCCTGAGTGCCCATGAGTACAACCCCCAGCCCATGATCTTCGGTGCCTGGTCAGACCATTGAAAGTGGAGGAGGTCCAACACTCAGGAAACATCACCTGGATCAGGTCTGCTTTAGGGAACCTGGGATTCTCTGCAACCAGCAGCCAAGAATGCACATATCAACATTTGTATAATAAAATACAGGTATCTTGCTTTGCATAGTAGGTGGCTGAGGGTATATTACATGTTTGTAATTTAAATTATACTAAAGAAACACAAGGGGAACTCAGTATTTAAAAGTCTCTTGCAGAGAATTCTTTTGATGAGTAAAATTGTCTTTAACTTTAGTAGTCATCCCCCTGAATTAACTGTTTTGATAAGCTGGATTGTTTCAAAGCAGGGTATAACAGCAGCATCTCACGCTTGTTTTAGACAATTATGGTACATCAGCTTGATGGAATATTAAACAGTCATTAACATTTATAATTACGAAGACTGCAGCGATGTGGATAAAATACTTGTGGTGTGCTAAGTGAAAAAGAACTAAATATAAAATTATATTGAAACTATTACTGCAACTAAGTAAAAATGCATGAGGAAGGACAGGAAGAGAACATGGAATTAGAAAAATATTTTTACACACATCACATTTTGACCTCAAGGGGATTAAGTGGAGCTTTTCAAAAAAGTAAATCCTACCTTACAGCTATAGAGACTGAAGAGGGCAAACCTCACGTTTTAGCCACAGCAGTATGAGCTGCTGTAACAGACACCCACAGTCATGGGGGCTTACACACTAGTAGTTCCTTTCTTATTCTTGTCAAAACTAATCTGTGATGGGGTGGAGTCAGGGTGCTGTGTCTTCTGGGACCCAGTGTGTCAGTGGTTCTCATCTTAATCCACAATGACCAAAGTCTCTCATCTGGCTGTTATATGGAAGATAGAGAAAAGTTTTTGTGGGTGAGAGGTTTTGGGGCTTTGGAGGTGGCACAGTGGTAAAGAATCCGCCAGTAATGCAGGAGACTCAGGTTCGACTCTTGGGTCAGGAAGATCCCCTGGAGTAGGAAATGGCAACCCACTCCAGTATTCTTGCCTAGGAAATTCCATGGACAGAGGAGCCGGGCTGGTGACAGTCCATGAGGTTGCAAAGAGTCAGACGCGACTGAGTGATTGAACATGCATACACAGCTGGAAGTACACATCACTTCCACCCACATTCTGTGGGTTCAAAGATAATCACATGGCAATATGACACTGCAAAGGAGGCTGGGAAATATCATCTATGTAGCAGAAGGAAGTAGAAGAGGGTTTTGGTGACTAACTGGCTGATGTCTACCACACAAATTCCCACATCTAACAAGAGGGAGGGCAAGAACTGGAACCAAGGTCTTCCTATCTTAGCTCAGCACTTACGTTTTTATCTCTCATTCATATTCTATGTGTGTGTCACACACACACAAAGGGAAAGACTTATGTGTTGAAATCTAAGCAGAAGACAGTACAAGTTACTCAGTCGTGTCCAGCTCTTTGCAACCCCATGGACTTCTCCATGGAATTCTCCAGGCCAAAACACTGGAGTGTGCAGCCTTTCCCTTCTCCAGGGGATCTTCCCAACCCAGGGATTGAACCCAGGTCTCCCACATTGCAGGTGGATGCTTTACCAGCTGAGTCACAAGGGAAGCCCAAGAATACTAGAGTGGGTAGGCTATCCCTTCTCCAGCAGATCTTCCTAACCCAGGAATCTAAACGGGGTCTCCTGCATTGCAGGCAGATTGTTTACCAACTGAGCTATCAGAGAAGCCCGAGCAGAAGACAGCTGTTCCACATTTAAGTACAAACAATATAGAATCTAATTCTTTTTAGGAAATATATTACATTCTCAGTGAAAATCATCCCTGGGAAGGAAATACCAGGGATGAACTCAGGTCCTTGAGCAAGAGAATCTGGTTAGGAGCTGACCTGGCTGAGAAAAAATGAGCAAATGCCTACGTAATTACGTGGCCCTTACATTTCCAGAGTCACTCACATTTTTGCATAAGCGTGATCCCATTGTCGATGGGAAGGAAGAAAATCCAATCCTACCTGTTGCATACATTAAGACCCCCTGCCACTTCCCACGAAATCCCAGCCAGAAGGCACTAGAAAAGAGCTGGCATATTTATCTTCTTTTCCGTCTTCTTTTACCCGGCCTTGCTCAGCGTTTCAGGTCTATGCCACTGTGGCCATGACTGACAAACATAAGGACACAGTCACTGGGAGCTATTTTTAAGCAAAAACATCTTCAACAGTACATTAAAATGTTATTTGGGGCTACATCCTGAAAAACTGATTTCTGTCCCAAATTTGGCATTTAGAAAATTTATTTATCTGGTTGCACCTGGTCTCAGTTGTGGCATGTGGGGTGCAGTTCCCTGATCAGGGATTGAACCTGGGCCCCCTGCACGGAGAGAGGGAAGCCTTAGCCACTGGACCACCAGAGAAGTCCCACATTTGGCATTTTTCACATTAAATGTTTTCATTTGGTGAGAAATCAGTTCAAACCAGGACAAGTTGCCAAATCTTATTGAAACTTGGTGGAGCTTGGTGAGTGTTGTTTGTGTCAAACAAGCCAGAGCTTAAACTGGACAATAAGAAAAATAAAATGGCTGTTTTATATTCCTCTGTCCCCTGCCAAGGCTCACCAGTGCAAAGCTTTGAACACTGAAGCACTTGGTAAATACTGAGCTAATCACGATGAACATAATTATTATGTTATGCTGTTTGACTACAGTTTAGAAATGATTGAAGTAAGAATGGATAATCGTACCTACAGCAAATGCTGCCAGGCTGCTCTGCTTGTAGACTTCCTCTGAACTATTTTTTTCTTTTTGGCTGCATTGTGCGGCATGCAGGATCTTAACTCCCCAACTAGGGATCAAACCCATACCCCCTGCATTGGAATCACAGTCTTAACCACTGGACCCCAGGGAAGTCCTTGCTCTGAACATTTTAAGGTTCACCTATTCTCTCATTCACACATTGCCTCATCACCCACAACCCCTACATGCTCTCCCCCATACGTCTACACACCCATCCATACACGCCATCTACACGCAAACACATCATCCTCCTAGAGACACAACACACACACACACAACTGTACACACCCATCCACACACAGCATCCACATAAACACATCTACCTACAGCATCCACATGAACACCATCTACACACACACACACACACACCTGAACATACCCATCCACACACAAAAGTTGTGCCTTGAAGCTTGTAGGGTTTCAGGCCTCTTTTGGAACTGTGACGTCTAACTTTTATTCCTGGGAATGCCGCTCCTCACAGTTGTTCCACGGGGTGATCCTACCCGTCCTGGTGAGCAACTGGGGCTGAAGTGTCGCCCCAAGAGGCAGAGTAGGATGACTGGGGCCAGGCATGCTACCTTGGGGCCACTAGAGAAATTTGTGCTTCAGGAGCCCCACCTTGGCCCTATTCCAAATTTTTTTTTTTTAATATTTATTTATCTGGCAGTACCAGGTATGTTTAGGAGCCCTGGTGGCTCGGAGGGTAAAGTGCCTGCCTGAAACACAGGAGATCCGGGTTCCATCCCTGGGTCAGGAAGATCCCCTGGAGAAGGAAGTGGCAGCCCGCTCCAGTACTCTTGCCTGGAAAATCTCATGGACGGAGGAGCCTGGTAGGCTACAGTCCATGGGGTCGCAAAGAGCTGGACACAACGGAGCGACTTCCCTTTCACCAGGTCTTAGCTGAGGCAGGTGAGATCTTTAGTTGCTGCACATGAACTCTTAGTTGAGGCATGTGGTATCTAGTTCCCCCACCAAGGACTGAACCCAGGCCCCCAGCATTGGGAGTGTGGAGTCAGAGCCACTGGACTAAGTCCCTCTCCCAATTTTTCATTTCGGTGTCTGAAAGAAACCTTGTCTTTGGGATAAAGGAATATCTAGGAGTCTTAATTCCTATGCTCTGAATTCAGTCTCTGTTCCAGATTCTAAAACTTGGGTAAATTCCTTACTTTTTCAATGGGTTTGTCAGCCCTTGAACCAGGACTTGCAATAACCCATAATATCTAAATGCTGAGGAGGAGGAAAGGGTAACTTAAGAGCTAGTGTCAGAATTATTCAAGGAGAAAATGGTCTTCTAAAGATTTTTTATTTTAATCATTGCCTTAGATAAAGTTGGTATAGAAAGGCTAAGGGTAGAAAGAACTATTTCTGTTTGTTTAAAAACCAGCAAAAAGAAAAAACAAAAAAACCAACTGGTTAGGCCATTTGCTAGTGGAAAGAACCCTCAGGGCAAGGCGGGGATGAACTAGGAATGAGAGAGGAAAACCCAATTTCTCTGCAAAATAAAATAAGAATGGAGAGGGCGCAAGGAGGGAGTAGGAAAGGCGGGGTGATTTTGGTCCATAACAATGGCCTATGGAGTTTGCTGTGATAGGAAATTTTGTGTTGGGCTGTGATTCCCAGGGGCTGGAGGACCAAGGGACGGCAAAGTGGCCATCATCTAGCTTCAGGTTAAGATATACTGAGCATCGACTGTAGGCCAGGCACTGGGTTATGCTGTCAACGTGCACTTTTTTTTCTGGCCATACCACTCTGCATGTGAGATCTTAGTTCCCTGACCAGGGGTCAAACCTGCATCCCCTGCACTGGCAGCACGAAGTCTTAACCACCGGACTGCCAGGGAAGTCCTGACATGCATGTTCTGATTTAATCTTCAAACCTATTCTGTGATAAGCCCAGGGCCTCCCTGGTGGCTCGGCAGTTAAGAATCCCCCTGCCAAAACCGGAGACGCAGGTTTGATCCCTGGGTTGGGAAGATCTCTTGAATGGAGGAAATACTCCAGTATTCTTGTCTGGGAAATTCCATGGACAGAGGACCCTGGCGGGCTACAGTCCTTCGTGTTGCAGAGAGTCAGACACGACAGAGTGACTGAACAGCAACAACGAATCCCCATTTTACAGAGGAGGACTTGGAGGCTTGCCGAGAGGCAGATACTCAATAAATCAGAGTCCAATCTGAGTTTGACTGATTCTAAAATCCATCCTATTTCTTAGTCACTGGAGCACACTCTCCTCGTGAACACTGAAGACTACAGCACTAAGCTATGGAGCAGAGATTATTTGCGGCTTACTAATTAAGGGTGATAAAGGCATCCCAGAAATGGCAAGCACTGACTAAGTACTAGTATCACTGTCTTGGAGCGTGACCACTGACATCTGAAGGAAGCACTGTCATCTAAAACGGAAACATGACAAGCCAACAAGGGCTTATTAATGTCACAGGAAAATGTTAAATACCTATGTTTGCATTCCACTGGATATTTACATTCTGAAAACCATGCTCTCAGGCACTGGGCTCTTCATTAAAGTCAGTCAGGATCGTCTGCAAATGCAGTAGAAAATACTGCCATATCACTTCATTTTTTTTTTCCCCTGGGACAATAAGAAGGAAAGCGGTGCACCATTTTGACGCAGATCTGTAAAGCAGAAATCATGGTGCCTTTACCACTCTTGCTTCAAAGAGAAGAAATTATAGCCTTTCGTTCTCCTAGCAGCATGTAACTAAGGTTTAGATGAGTGAACAGATGCATGCAAAAATCAGCCACGCGCATAGAAAACATTCATTTTCACAATCTGGTAAATCTGCTAGGTACACATGAAACGGAGCCAAATTGATTTCAGGAGAATGCAATGTCACAGCCCCGGCACGACAGGGATCCTCCTCAGCCTCGCTCCTTGCCAGGCCCGTTGCCATCCCAGATCCTGGGTGTATCGATCACCCAGCACCAAGGATGTATAAGCGGTTCCGTACACGGTGGCACACTTTGCCCAACCCCAGCTGACTGGCTGTGTTATTTCCATCCCTAGGAATGGACTGGAACAGGCACCTCTGTCCTTGCTTTCCCTACTTTGAGGCCTTATCTGAGCTTCTTGCTACCCAGCCCCTCATCCCTCCTGTAGGTAGCTCACAGAATTATGGAATATAAAAACCCAAAGTGTCCTTAGGGACCATCTTGTCCACGTCTTTCACTTTATGGATGAAATCCAGGGAGGAGAAAAGTCTTGCCCAAGGCCACATGGGTCATTAATAATGGCCCAGGCACCTTCTAACTCCCAAACCCATGCTTTTTTCACCGCATGCAGTCTCCATTGAAATTTGGACTCAGACTATGGAAGAGGAAATTTCCACAATTCCATCAACCCCAAACATCTCTATGGCTATTAAATATTTATAGCGCAAAGGGCTCTATTTAGTCTGCCCTCGGGTTTCCTAATTGTCCACTAGACCACAAGTCCTCAAACCCGTAACAATGCAAGTTTACCATCATAGGTTAGAAAGCCTGGGAGACAAAGGTATTTTAGAATGAAGAATCTTTTGGGAAAGGCAAAAGGTTATGCAGGCAGTTTATCTTATGTCACCCAAACCAGAAACCTGGAGCAAAATGTAGGACTAGTCACACACAGTGGATGGAGTCGACCAGTTGCCCCAAGTCAGTTTAGGGCAGGTTTTGCTCCCAAGTGAAATCAGCTGAAAACTTATAATAAAATTTTTTGGCTTTCGGAGCTCTTTGGATTTTGAAATATAAATCATATAGGTTGTGGCATTAGCCACATAATTAATATTATTCATATTAAAACATGAACAATAGAGTTGTGGATTCCTATTATTCTCTTCACAAGTGGCCTTAAATAAGTATCATGGACTAGTCGAAAAGCATCACTTTATCCATAACAGGGTGGTTTGTCATTAGAATTTTCATGGTTAGACTTCAGTTTCTCTGTAGGTTTCAGTTATGCCAGTTGCCTCTTGGTTAAATCCCAGATATTAACAGAAAATGGAATAGCCCTACTCTGGCCAGACCTCAGGGAGCTTGGGTTCAGAAGCCGATGGCCCCATTGGTTTCTTGGATCTTTTATAAAACAGATCCAGCTGGGATCACTGGAGGGGCAGGCACGTTACGAGGCAGCTGGGGAGGCCGTATGGGGATGGGCAGCAGCAGCACCTGTCCTCTTGGGCTTCGGTAAAAGCACGGCGGAGCCGACTTGCCACCGGGTCCCCAACGGGCAACTGATCGCGCCTGCATCCCAGGGCTTTCTCGGGCTCCAACCGCTTCTCAGCTTCCTCCTTCTCATCAGATGGGCAGGTTTCCAGAGCTGTCAGATTTTCTTCTGCCCAAGTTAACAGGGACATTGATTTTGGAGGAAGGGAGGCCCTTCTCCCCCAGCCCGTCCCTGCCTTGCTCCTGGCTCAGCCACGCCAGCTCTGTGGCATTGTCCGGTTTGATTAGCACTGCCTGGATGAGGCCCCCTTTCCCAGGCGGCCCCGGTGTTTCCCAGCACCTCTCCTCTTGGCATGTGGACGTGCACTTCTGCTCTCCCATGGAGAGCCTGCTTACCTGGGTAATGGGCACTTGACCCCCTGGTTTCCAAAGCAGGCTTCTGTGCCACAGCAGGGCCTGCATCTGTTTTTATTGTTTTCTGGATGGTCCCTGGGAGGGAGTCCTGTAAACGTGACCTTGCTTAGCTGGCTTTGGGATTGATGGAAATCAGATCACTTTGGGGGTTCTAATGGGCCTAGGCGGGGGGCTCTTGGGGTAGCGCAGGAGGTTCTACGGTGTTTATGCGGAAGCCCGTCACTCCTTCAGAAGTGAACATGGCTTTCCTAAAATCTTTTCTCTGGCAAAGAACTGTAGGTACCTGTTTCTTTGAGGAAGTTCCCCATAAAGATAGGAGGAGGGAATTTTACTTGAAAATTGTAAAGATCTTCTAAGAAAAAGAGTCCATTTCTGTCTTTTGGAGCAGAGAAAGGAGATAGGTTTGGAGGGGAAGGAGGGAGAGAAGGAAGGAAGGAAGTGAGGGGGAGAGGGAGGAAGGGAAGGAGGGTAGGGGACTGGGTCTCCCATGTCCCCTGCGCCCCTCATCACCTCCTTTCTTCCCACTGACCACTGTGATGGCACACGGACGGCCTCACCATCTAGTCCAACCCACTCCACAGCATCCGGAATAATATTTTTATAAGACTCTCATCTCTGCTGTTTAAAGCTCTCAGTGGCCTTCCTCTGTCCTTAGAATACTTGTGTAGATCTGACGGTCATACCCAGGTCTGCATCATCCCGTCCTGCTACCCCTCGAGCCTCATCCTGCGTGACCCCTGGGCTCTGGGCACTCCAGCTGCACAACCTTCTCCCAGGCTTCCTGCTCCCCCTGGGCCTTTGCACACGCCTGTCCTCTGACCCCATGGCTCTCCTCTCCACTCCGCCCCATATCCCACTCTCGGTCGAGTTGTCGCTGTTGGCTCCTAGTGCAGGTGTCATTTCCATAAGGACTCCTCTCCAGCCTGTAGTCCTGTTTTATGTGCTCACAGCACGTGCACTTTGTCTTCCCATCACTTATCACAACTACACATCAACTATGGTGGCCACTGGACTGATGTGAGTGTCTCTCTCCAGCCCATGAGCTCCATGGGAGGAGGGACCGCATTTTCTTTGTTCACCTCCAGCATCAGTCTTCCCTTGCCAAACGGTTTCTCAACAACTACTTGATGAGAACTTTCCTAGTGGTCCAGTGGTTTAGAATCCACTTGGAAATAGAGGGGACACGTGTTTGATCCCTGGTCCGGGAAGATCATACATGCTGTGGAGCAACTAAACCCACACGCCACAGCTACTGAGCCTGTGTGCTGCAATTACTGAAGCCCACTCGCTCCAGAACCTGTGCTCTGAAACAAGAGAAGCCACTGCAGTGAGAAGCCGGTGTACTGTAACTAGAGAGTAGCCGCATCTAGAGAAAGCCCACAGGAACAACAAAGATCCACAGGAACAACAAAGATCCAGCAGAGCCAAAAAATATATAAATAATTTTTTTTTTTTTTTAAAAAAGGAATCTCAGTTCAAAAAAATACATTACCTGATGAGTTACTGAGTGAATCATTTTTCTAGCCGGTATGACAACTTTATCAACAATGCTAGGCCTATCTAAGAAAAAAGCTTCCTTGTTACTCGAGTGGGCAATGGGAATTTCCACTTGCTGACAAATTCAGGGATGGGTTATTCTTGAGAGGCAGCATGATGAGCCTGTGTCTCTTACTCCCTGGGGACAAGTCTGCTGTGCTGGCTACACCCAGCTTCACGTTTCCCTCCAAGGGCCCCCTCTCATGGCAGACTGGCGTGTCTTCCCTGAGTTTTTGTGTCGGCCAAGAGGAACATGTCACATTGGTAATAATGTCAGTAAACTCCGAAGCTGCCAAGGAGAGCAGCAAGCGAAGGCCAAGAGGAAGCCGGCAGAGCCTTAAACACGAAGCCCTGGAAATCATCTCATTACCAGAGGTGCCAGCCGTCACACCCTGGCTGGAAGGGCATAATTGCTGAACACAGCTCGTCACTAACAGCCTGACAGCCAAGGCCCGCCCCTTTCTTCACTCCCGGATCTGCCCCGCCACGAGGGGAAGGGTGCCAAAAGAGGAAACCATGCATGAAGACATGGCTCCCGCCTTGGAGAGAGGACATGTCTGCCCCCAGCGTTCTCAAGATGCTTTGGGGGCCCTCTCTCTATTTGCTTGAATAGAATCAAGCTTGAATCCTTGATTGTTGTTGTTTAGTCGCTAAGTCCTGTCTGAGTCTTTGCGACCCCGTGGACCGTAGCCTACCAGGCTTCTCTGTCCATGGAATTTCCCAGATCAGAATACTGGAGTGGGTTGCCATTTCCTTCTTCAGGGCATCTTCGTGACCCAGGAAATCAACCACTGTTTCTCACACTGGCAGGCAGGTTCTTCACCACTGAGCCACCAGGGAAGCCCTGAACCCTTGATACCTTTGCCCATACACACTGCCTCTGGGTCCAGAGATGTGACTGCAAGCTCAGCACAGCAGGGACAGTCTTCCGTGTGACACTGGCCACCCAAGGAAGGGAGTCTCACAGAAGCAACATTTTTCTCTCGATCAGGAACTCATCATGTAGACATGACTACATAAGGTCCTTAGGGGGAAGTAAAAATAATAATCCAGCTGATGCGAAGAGCTGAATCATTGGCAGAGACCCAGATGCTGAGAAAGATGGAGGGCATGAGGGGAAGAGAGCAACCGAGGAAGACATGGTTGGATGGCATCACTGACTCAATGGACATGAGTCTGAGCAAACTTCAGGAGATAGAGAAGGACAGGGAAGCCTGGCGTGCTGCAATTCATGGGGTCACAGAGAGTCGGACACAACTTAGTGAATGAACAACAACAGAAAAAATAATAATGGTCCTCATAATTTCTTTGTCCAGTTGTACTTGTTATAATGTATTTATAGTAATCCATTAAAGCAAGTGGAGATTCATCTAGGAAATGTCCACACAGATATCAAAACAGAAGTTATTGCACGTATCTGGGCAGGTATCTACTTGCAGGTTGTATGTGTACAAAATTAGCAAGCATAGCACCTGGATAAATTCAAGTATGTCTTTTCCCACTAAGCCACCTCCTTCAACCACCTGTTGGGCACCTTTTGTGTGCCTGGCGCCTAGGTGCTTAGATGCTTAGGACACAAATGTAGTTGTGGCCTCAAAGAATTTGTGTACTAGTGGAAGAAACCCACAGATAAATCAGCAAGTGTGCTGTGGAGTAGAAAGTTCTAGAACTGAGGCAGTCAGTATAAATTTTTTAAATGTCTGAGGGTAGCTTTTGTGCACAGAAAAGACCATGTAGGTTACTTTGATTTTTAAAATTACTAGCTTAAAACATCTATCTTCTTTAGGCAGTGGTGTTCAGTCTACAACCTTATATTCTATTTATAAAGAGAATGGATTAACTCAAGTTGAATAGGTTTAAATAAGTTCAAATCTCAACTGGTACCATTAACAGCTTTATTACATTCCTTGAAACTTTAAAAACCATATTCATGAATTTAATACATTCATTTTCTTTTTAAGTGATTCAAATGCTTGCCCTAACAAGCTGTGAGATGTGAGAGTTGGACTATAAAGAAAGCTGAGTGCTGAAGAATTGATGTTTTTGAACTGTGGTGTTGGAGGAGACTCTTGAGAGTCCCCTGGACTGCAGGGAGATCCAACCAGTCCATCCTAAAGGAAATCAGTCCCGAATATTCATTGGAAGGACTGATGTTGAAGCCAAAACTCCCATACTTTGGCCACCTGATGTGAAGAGCTGACTCATTGGAAAAGATCCTGATGCTTGGAAAGATTGAAGGCGAGAGGAAAAGGGGACGATAGAGGATAAGAGTGGATGGCATCACTGAATCAATGGACATGAGTTTTGAGTAAACTCTGGTGATGGACAGGGAGGCCTGGCGTGCTGCAGTCCATGGGGCTGCAAAGAGTTGGACATGACTGAGTGACTGAACTGAACAAGCAAAACCTTTCCAAATAGTTCAGTGATGCTTGCAACTCTTAAATTACTGATACTATCTGTAGGGACTGACATTCCCTACAGACCAAAGATGACCTCTGGGCACACAGATGCCCAGGTGATTCTTTGCTAAGATCCCAACCCCTCTTAGGGTTGCTACGACAATGGGGAATGTCAAGTTTCTACCCTTCCAACAGAGCTGGTTTTCTTGAGTCTAAATTATAATCTAATTCAATTCTTCCCTCTCATTTGAGCTGTAGGCTTCTCACTCAAGTTGCTGATAACTTTTTAAATGAACCTCTTTTCATGTTCCTCATATTCTTGGTTGAGTCCCGATATTTTTTTCTTTGACAAAGTATTTTATTGTGGTAAAATATACCTAACTTCAGAATTCATACATATTGAGCATGTGCCAGAATTCCTTCCCTTTTAAAGGTTGAATACTATTCCATTGTATGGATATACCACATTTTGTTTAACTATTCATCTGTCATGGACACTTGGGTCATAGCTACCGTTTGGCTATTGTGAATCATGCTGTCATGAACATGGGTGTCCTGGGTTCTGATTCTTAGAGACACTTTAATGCTACCCAACTGGATTTTACATCAAATCAGACCTCTGCAACTTAGTCATACTCATATCAGGGCTTGAGCCTGATTCTTGGGAGCCCAGAGGGGAAGCGCCTAAATCAGAGTGGAACCCTGCAGCTACTGAGAATCAGAGTCTTCATAAAAACAATGGGGCTGGACTCAAGGCAAAAATACAGAAAATTAAAAATAACAAACAAAAGAGACAGAAAGAATGAGAAATAAGTACACTTGAGAAGGAATTTCTTTCTACTATAAAAATATACACTGTACTATATCTTCAAATATTAAATACATGAAAAATGACTAACATGCAGATGAGCTACGCAGTGGGAAGTGTAGGCCTTGGAGTCACTCAGTGGTCTTGGGGAAAGTTGTTGAACTTCTTTCACATCTCAGTAAGAAAGCTTATATATAAAGTGCCTCTCGAGGACTAGGTACTAAAGACACGTGGACTGGACCTTCGGCTTCTTATTGCTCTGAGGAGAAACAGCCAGCTGTGGTTTGCAACTGTGGCAGCGTAGCCTGAACCAGTTGGAGGTTAGGAGGCTACTTTTTCCCATGAACATCCTTGCCAATAGGGGCTTCCCTGATAGCTCAGTTGATAAAGAATCTTCCTGCAATGCAGGAGACCCAGATGGATTCCTGGGTCAGGAAGATCTGCGGGAGAAGGGATAAGCTACGCACTCCAGTATTCTTGGGCTTCCCTGGTGGCTCAGCTGGTGAAGAATCCGCCTGCAAGGCGGGAGGACCTAGGTTCGATCTCTGGGTTGGGAAGATCCCCTGGAGAAGGCAAAGGCTAGCCACTCCAGTATTCTGGCCGGGAGAATTCCATGGACTGTAGAGTCCATGGGGTTGCAGAGAGTCGGACATGACTGAACGCCTTTCACCTTCCCCTTCACCTCAACAATCCCAGGTGAATGCCAGCTCTCATAGGAAGCACTCATGAGAAGCACAGGGCACCTGAGACAGGCTGTCTGTACATCCTTCCAATTCTGCAGCTCCTCTGTTGACCATCCATCCCTCAGAATGGAGACACAGACAACCGGAGAGACAATGATGCTTAGCAGATTAGGTCATGTCTATGTGTGAGCACGATGGCAGGGCTGGCCCCGTACAACCCGCCCACCCTTACCCATCTCCCAGCAGCTCAGCCACTCAAGGGTGGGAGGCAACAGGGAAAAAAGGGAAACACAAGATGATAAGAAGAAAGGAGAGAAGGAAATCAGGTAGGGGGATAACTTGAAGTAGTAAGAACGAAGAGGGTTAAAATTAATTGAGCATATTCTATGCACCAGGCACTGTACTAAGGTGATTCATATACATGATCTCATTTAATCTTTGCAATAATCCCAGGAGGTAGGTACTCTTAGTATTTTTGTTTTTGAAAATGAAAAATCTGAGGCTTAATGAAATTAAATATAACTTGTCTAAGATTAAGAAGTAACCAAGAAGAACTGAATCTATTTTTGCTTCCAGTATCTAAGGTGTTAATTTTAATGCAAAACTGCTAAAGTCACACAGGAGATAACTGGGCAAAAGGCGTAAAGAAGCAAAATACAGGAAATTCCCTGGCAATCCAGTGGTTAGGTCTCGGTGCTTTCACAGCTGTAGCCGGAGTTCAATCCCTGGTCAGGGAACTAACATCCCACAAGAAATGTCTTAAAAAAAAATGTCTAAAAGTAAAAATTTACATAGATGAAGCACTTTACTGCTAAAATTATAAGATGTTAAGCTATATAATAATTACACAATAAAATTCTATAATAACTGTTATAAAACTGCAGTGAAGAACTGGAGACCATGTACATTTTCAGCAGTAGGGGAATGGTTAACTGAACTGAAATGAAACCACTTGATGCATATATACATCTATTAAAATAATAAACACAAAGATTTATACAGCAATAAAAAAGCAGAATGTAAAATTATAACTATTCAATCATACAGAAATTATGCCAAAGCCTGAAAAAGAACAGGGAAGTATTAGAGTGAATTTTGCATGAGACCGGTAGATTCAAAATGATTTCTTCCCTTTTAAAAATATTCTTTATGGCTGTTAAAAGCAATAAAAATTAAAAATTTGAAGTAGCTGACAAGACTTGTCCATAAAAATAAGGGCACCTGCTGGGTTGTTTTGATGACTAAATAAGTTAATGGATGCAAAAGCTCCTAGGAACAACCCCTGCAGGCACTCCACAGGTCCCCTTCCCTGCCTTCTTGACCTCACCTTTCCTTACTTCCAGCTCCAGCATCCTGAGGCTGCAGCATCAACTCTGGGCTCATGGTACCTCTGCACTCTCTTTCTCAGTATGAGTGCTTCTTTCGCTTTCTTATTGCTTCTATCTGTGACTTCCAGAGCTCAATAAGATCTGGTCACTTAACACTTTCTGATTCTCTCATCAAAATAAACTTCTTTGCTTTTGGTTAATATATGGTTTTGGGTTTTTGTGTTTTTTTTGTGGGTTTTTTTTTTTTTTTTTTTTTTTTTAAAAAAAAGTATTTAGTATTTAACAGTCTGGTGGTTCTCTCAAAAATTAAACATAGAGTTACCATATGATCCAGGATTTCCACTTCTGGGTATGTATTGAAAAGAAGTGAAAGCAGGGACTTGAACAGCAGCATTATTCACAATAGACAAAAGATGGAATAACCCATGCCCAATGACAGATGCGTGGATAAACAGAATGTAGCATATATATACACAATGGGATATTATTCCGGCCTTAAGAAGGAAAGAAATTCTAGGGATTTCTTACTTTCTCCATGGCATGTGGGATCTTGGTTCCCTGACCAGGCAAACCCATGTCACCTATATTGTAAGGTGGATTCTTCATCACCGGACCATCAGGGAAGTCCCACGGGGAAGCCTCTGGGCTGGCAAAGCCAACAGCTCAGCAATGTCAAGGATGCCTGTTTCTTCTGGACTCCCTTTGCCACCCACAACGTTGTCTTTGCCCTAGGGCAGACGGTCTTTAGTACTAACTGTTGTGACACACCCCTTTGTTGTTATTAGAAAGAAAGAAAGACTGATCTCTCTCTTTAAAAAAAAAAAAAAAAATATATATATATATATATATATACATATATTTATTTGGCTGTGCTGGGCCTTAGTTGCAGCATGTGGGATCTTCTGTCTTTGTTGCTGCATGTGAGATCTAGCTCCCTAACCAGAGATCGAACCCAAGCCGGCTGCACTGGGAGCGTGGAGTCTTAGCCACGGGACCACCAGGGAAGTCCCCTGATTCTCTACTAAGAGGAAGCAAAACTTTACTAGAAACCTTCGGCAAACCATTCCACATAGCACACTGACAATGAGCAGGGGTCGCTGGCCAGGGGACTTAATTAGCCTTCCCTGGCCTAGTCGGGCTTAGCCCTTGAGTCGGGATGGGTTCCGCAAACTCATTTCCTGGTGCTCAGTGTCAGAGGAGAGCCTACCGCAGTCATACCTCTGCCACCTTCACTGAGACCAACAAAGGAGCACATGCGGGAACACCGCTGGTCGCTAAGGATCCAGACTGAATTCCTGCCCTCATGGGGCTTCCAGTCTAGAGCAAAAGAGAAGCACCGTACAAGTATTACAGGGGTGATGCATGTTGCAGAACAGAAAGTTCGTACCGCACGGGTGGCAACGGAGCCGGGGACGTCACCGAGTCTCAAGGGTCCTGGAAGGCCTCTGGGGACAGATGCTCCCTGTGAGACTCGGAGAGGATGCTCAGCAGAAGGAAGGGCACGTGTGAAGACTGGAGTGGACAACAGATTGTACAGCACTAGCCCTAGACCGTAAGTCCTGGGGACACCTCCCGGCCAGGGACCAAGTGTTTGTTCAGTCCTTCATTCACATGTGCATTCATTTCATGAATATCTACCTGCAGCAGGTGAGAGAACATGTGTACATCACTAGTGAAAGGACTTACCTAAAAGATGATTAGTCTGTGAATGAGCCAAGCCTTTCCCCCTTGTTCTCATTAACCATCTACTGTTTATTTGAACTTCGCTTGGAGTCTACCCACTAAAAATGTGGGTTGGACTGCTGCTGCTGCTAAGTCACTTCAGTCATGTCCGACTCTGTGTGACCCCATAGATGGCAGCCCACCAGGCTCCCCCATCCCTGGGATTCTCCAGGCAAGAACACTGGAGCAGGTTGCCATTTCCTTCTCCAATGCATGAAAGTGAAAAGTGAAAGTGAAGTCACTCAGTGTCCGACCCTCAGTGATCCCATGGACTGCAGCCGTCCAGACTCCTCCGTCCATGGATTTTCCCGGCAAGAGTACTAGAGTGGGATGCCGACTGGCTAATGTCAACTGGACTGGCTAATGTGTCCTGCTCTGAGCCAATCAGCGTGGCCAGTGGCATGTCACTGATTGCTTAGTCTTGAACCCCAGATTCCTTGAGGGCTGAGATCACACCTAGATAATCTGAGTTGGAATAGAAATGAAGAGCTGACCTCTGAGGAAAGAAAAATAGATGCTCAAGGGTAAACCACAAATGTCCTCTATACTGGTTCACATGCTTCCCAGGGAATGTTTCCACTCTTGCAGGAGACAAAGCCTTATAACAAGAGTCTTAAAAGGCCCTCTAACCGTGGATTTTCCTGTGCTCTCCTGGGGAAGCCTTGTGGATGGTGCTGTTTCTTCACCCCACCAAGCCACCAGCCCCTGGTGTGTGCCCAGGGACATGGGGCCTCCTTGCCAACATAAGTAAACATATGACATGATTGCTCTGCATGGAAATCTCTACCAGAAAACCAGCGTGTTGACATGATTGATATCCACATAATTATCCACATTAGTACATGAGATGGATATGCACAGGATTATCTACCTCAATACCTAAAGTGATTGATACCCGTATGATTATCTGCCATGAAGACACGCCCTCCCCTGCTTCTAACGCAATTACCTTTCTCCGGATACATGGAATTGATGCCCACGTGATGACCTGATTCAGATACACACATGATTGATGCCCGTGCAATTATCTCACACAATGATATGCCACTGATTGATGCCCATGTGATTATCTGCTAAGATGATACCCGTGCAAATGAAAATTGGCAAAACCTGCCAGCTCTAATAATAACCCTTACCAGCAAGCCAAAACCAATGGCTAAGACTTATGGAAGGTTCTTCTTTAAAAATAAAAAAGTCACTCATACACTATTAAGTGCACGTTTGTATGTGTGTGTATGAGAGAAAGATCCATCTTCTTGTGGTGCTTAAAGTAACACTTGGACGAGGACTACAAAAATTAAGTAAAATAAACATCAAAGTCCTTCCCAGCTCTAAAATTCTCAGATTCTCAGGGTCTAACAATAACTGGAAAAGTTATTGGTGATTTCGCAAAGTAGCAAAATGTCTTCCACCACCAATTTGTGCTGTAATTCATGGACTCTTTGTGCCCTTTAGTGATCCTACAAGGAAAACAGGAGCAGGGAATTACTGATGCAGATAACCATCTACGACCAAAGCTGGGGCACCGACATGGAAATCAGCAAGGCTACATTTCCAATTCGAGGGCGCGTGCCAGAATTACAGACAAGGCCATGCTCAGCTTTCCCTCCCAGCCTCTGCTCTTCTTAAAAAAGAAACAGTCTAAGTCATAGCATGTTTGGTCATTTATCTTGTTCCCTTTCCCCAGTTCGCCATTCTGACTTTCGAGAAAGGCATGTAATATCCCCATAGAATGTGATGATTTTCTTTGTTATTGTCAAAAAATGCTAATCCATGAGGAGAACCTTCCTGGGTAATGTTAATTCAGCTGCCTGTTTTATAATAGGATTATGTTTTCCAGGATTTAAAAATCCCACTTGTTAGCTACCAAATAGACTTCTACAACAGCTATAAAATCTAATTTAATCTCTACTGGCATGAACGAAAGAGCTGAGGTACAATTTGTATCTAACTCCACTTAACACCCTACAACCTCCAGTAAATATGTAACATTGCTTTTGAAGTTATAAAAGGAAACTGTTCCGTGGGATAACAGGAGTCTCGTGGGTCCAATCATGCAATATCTCTAAGGCAGAACAAATGTTGTTTACATATGGTGAGGATTATGGGGAAAGTTTATTTAAACAGATTAATCCATGTTTACATGTATTAATGCTCCCTTTTCCATCATGCAAATTCAAGTTAAAATGATCTTCATTTCTTTCATTTGAAAATAATTATAGGGAAAGAGTCAACTACTTGGTCTCTTACCATTTAGTTTAAGACCCTAATTAGGTTAGAATAAATTTCAGAACACTGTACCAAACTCAAGGTAGAAGGCTAATACTGTGTTTCAGTTTACAAAGGTGGAGGGCATTTTCTGGAGGGTAAGTGAAGATAAGAGAAAGAGAGGGGACCCAGAAATGATCCTGTGGGCCAGAGAGAGTAGTGAGCAGATTCCCTTTTGTCTTTGGCTGTTCACTCTCCTATCATCCTCTCTTCACAAGTGCAGTAGAGTCGGCATTAAAGGGCCTTCTGGGAATGTAAAATTCAAGGGCGGTGAAACGGAGACATATTTCTTCTCCTGCCCCTGCCCACCCCCTCCTCCTTCAGACAGGTGACTATAGGGAAGCTTATGGTAGGCCAGATGGGACCAGAGATGCGCTGGCAAATATTGTTTCAAGATGAAGGAGAGGAAAACAAGGAGGCTGACATGTAACATATCAAAGACTATCCAGGCACTGGGAAGTTGAACATGCATCTCAGGGCAACCCAACCTCTTTAAAGATGCAAATTGCAGTCAAACACAGAAAACAGTAGGGTTCTGTTTATCCTTTCACAAAGGGTGCAAACTGCTAATCAGGCTCCATTGCTGGGCTGGCCACTTTGTTTATCAATAAACAGGAAGACAGTTAGACTATAATTTTCTTGCCTAGCACTGGTAGCCAAAAGGAAATGCTGGCAGCTTGGTAGTACTGAGTTCCAGTTGCATCAAAACCCAATTATTATTGTAATAATGTATGAGTGTTTGCAAGTTGCACAGGCGTGCTACACATGTCCCCAGAATCATGTGAAACGTATTGGCAGAGAACAAGCTTGGTGATACATGGACTAAGGGGAGCTGTCAAAATAGGCCGGTCCTCCAAGGGCTCAGCTGCAGAGTGCTGTTTAAAAACACACACATGCTGGAGTTAGCGTGGCAGATATGGAAGTCTTCTACATGTAAGACAACTCATCGAAAACATGGTTTGGTGAATATCAAATGACACATAGGCTCTGAAATGGGAAATCTGATTGGAATATGCTGTAATTGCCACTACCAGCTCTGTTACCACAGAACACTCATACACCCTTTTAAAGAGTTGTTCAAAGTTACTTTTATGTCAGTGGAGCTCCCTGCCTAAGACACTGTAAACTCCAAAATCTAAAATATAGTGCAAGATCGCAAATTTAACGTGCAATAAAATTTAATCATACATGTGTTTAGGCATTCAAATTGCCCAAATTGTGACCTCAGATGTTTGTTTCATTTTGTCTGTATAGATGCTCTGTAAGAAATTAAGCGGGGACCTCCCTGGTGATCCAGTGGTTAAGAATCCGCCTCATAATGCAGGAGATGCGGGTTCAATCCCTGGTCTGGGAACCAAGATCCCACATTCTGTGGAGCTACTACTGAGTCCAAGCACCGTAACTGCTGCAGGAAGGGGGACCCCTTCCAGGGCCCGAAACTGGGCTCTTGTCTAACACTCAGAAATGAACTGTCCGAGGAGACATATGTGGTGACAAAGCAAGAGATTTTATTGGGAAAGGGCACCCGGGTGGAGAGCAGTAGGGTAAGGGAACCCAGGAGAACTGCTCTCTCACATGGCTTGCAGTCTTGGGTTTTATGATGATGGGATTAGTTTCCGGGTTATCTTTAGCCAATCATTGTGACTCAGAGTCCTTCCTGGTGGTGCACGCCTTGTTCAGCCATGGATGCCAGAGAGAAGGATTCTGGGAGGTGGTTGGACAGGTGGTGTCTCCTTTTGACCTTTCCTGAACTCTTCTGCTGGGTGGAGGCTTATTAGTTCCCTGTTCCTTACCAGGACCTCCTGTTGTAAAACAATTCATGCAAATGGTTACTATGGTGCTTGGCCAAGGTGGGCAGTTTCAATCAGCGTGCTTCCCCTAACATAACTAGAGAGTTCATGGACCACAGTGAAAGATCCCGCGTGATGCAACAAAGACCCCGTGAGCCATAGCTACGACCAGATGCGCTGGTCTTAAAGGAAGAAGGAAACAACTTAAGATACACTTAATTAAATAAAGAAAGAAATTAAGATACATTCCAAGGTTCACATAACTTGCAAGACAGGGCATGTCAAATATAAAGTACAAAGGAACTATAAGTCCCGTAACAATGCTTCTACTAATGTTGAAATACTAATGATACAAGGGTTAATAACAGTTACTATTCTATTGATCACATGTAATTCACTTATTCTTGAAATGTTTGCTGAGCACTTGCTATATACCAGGCTCTCTGGTAAGCTGGGGGAGGGGATACCGTGGCACCCTTTTCACAATGGCTGACAGGAAAGCAGACATGGGATAAGTCATTACATTAAGGGGTGATGACTATTATAACAGGGTGTGTGAGCCACTCCCTCTTATATGCACCTAAGCAGTCTTTACTGCTATGCCTGGCTCTCCAAGGTGACAACCCACATCTACCTACCTTGGCAACCTGAGGTAGGGAACTGTGACTCAATTCTGTTAGGGCAATACTCGTGAAAATGTGGCAGGTTCTCTGTGGCTCTGTTCATAACTCTCATTAGCAAGTATAGTGACCAAAAGTGCATCACAGGGTATGAACTGACTGGCTTCCTCACTCCTTAGCTGTGTGCCTTTGGCTAAATTTGTTAACCTCTCTGTACTTCACTATCCTTGTAATCAATGGGGATAATAACAACACTTCTTTCACAGATTTTCTGAGAGCGTGAAATAATTTATTACATGCAAAGCCATTAGGGATAGTGCTGGCACACAGAAAATACTACGTACTCAGTGCACGCATCCTCAATCGCTAAGTCACGTCTGACTTCTGTGACCCCTGTAGCCCACCGGCTCCTCTGTCCATGGGATTCTCCAGGCAAGAATACTGGAGAGTGGGTTGCCATTTCCTCCTCGAGGGGATCTTCCCAACCTAGGGATTGAACCCACGTCTCGTGCATCTCCTGTATTGGCATGTAGATTCTTTTACCACCAAACCACCTGGAAAGTCCATATGTACTCAGTAAATGTTCTCTTTCTCTATGCTGTGCTCAGATGCTCGGTTGTGTCCAGTTCTTTGCGACCCCATGGACTATAGCCTGCCAGGTTCCTCTGTCCATGGGATTCTTCCACCAAGAATACTGGCGTGGGTTGCCATATACTTCTCCAGGGGATCTTCCCGAGCCAGGGATCTAACCTGTGCCTCTTACACCCTCTGCACTGGCAGGCAGATTCTTCACCGTTAGTGCCACTCTTTCTCTAATACTGTTCCAAAACCATCTTCAGCACCTTGGTCAGCTCCAAGAGGCCTGGTCTTCCTTGTTAAGAGGAGAGCTGGAAAGAATGATTGTGAACTCACTGCCTTTTGGCCCAGGAATGGCCAAAGTTGAAAATATGTATGCAGTATGTCTCTAAGGGAGATATGGAAAAACCCAGTCACGGCTCAGTCCAGAGAGGCATGACTGGTCTGACCAGAGGCAGTTTTTGATCTGGTTCCCCTTAATCCTCTCAAGACTCCAAACTTGGGTTCTTCATATCCACTTCAAGCTCCCTGTACTCTCACAGACTATTTGGAATAGTCCTTTTTTTTTTTTTTTTTGCATTTATTGACTCTGTCTACTTTGCCTTCTCCCAAGCATTTATCCATCCACAGCTCTAGGGAAGAGAAGCTCTTGACATCCCCTGTGCTCTGACACCTGTACCAGGCGGGTCAGACCATCAGCCTTCCCCTGCTGCTAGGGAAGGGGGTTAGATGGTGGGAATAAAAAGCTAGTGGAACAGCCTCTTGGTGCTCAACCCTAGCTTTGCTTTTCTATGACGTACTGAGAAAACTTGAGGAGTCTGACAGAAGCCCATGTGGATCTCAGGCCAGCCTCCTGGCTCATCTTCCACTCTTGACTTTTTGCTCTTCTGACCAATGTCTAGGGAGTTATTTTTGGCCTTCTTATCTGGAGCTAATTAATACTTTGCCCAAGAATATGCTTCTGTTTAGACTAGATCTGGCCAAGAATTCAGACTCAAGTGCTAACTTTTGGAGGTTAATTTTTCATCAGTGAACAGTGAGCACAGTCACATTAGTGGGAAAAAAACTGTACAAACATATCTGAAACAGACAGCATATCTTCAGTAGAAGGCATCCTTGAGTTAATTCACAACTTGACATTTGCTCTCGACTAATCCATACTTTCCTTTGCTTCTCCCTTTAAAACCCCATCTTTCCTAAGCTACAGAGCTGGTATAGAATAAAAATTAAACTATGACCACCCTGGGAAGTTCTAATATCTGGCTTATCTGTCTTTTATTGAAGTACAGTTGATTTGCAATGTATTAATTTCTGCTGTATAGCAAATTTACTCAGTTAAACATATACATACTCTCTTTCATATTCTCTCCCATTCTAGTGTATAACAGGATATTGAATATAGTTCCCTGTGTTGTTGTTGTTGTTAGTCGTATCTGACTCTTTGTGACCCCAGGGACTATAGCCCATCAGGCTCCTCTGTCCATGAGATTTCCCAGGCAAAAATACTAGAATGGGTTTTCATTTCCTTCTCTAGGGGATCGTCCAGATATAGGGATCAGCCCAAGTCTCCTGCATCAGCAGGCAGAATTCTTTACTGCTCAGCCACCAGGGAAAAGCCACGCTAAACAGCAGGACCTTGTTATTTATCCATCCTATATATACTAGTTTGCACCTGCTAATTCAGGCTCCTCTAGGCTGCCGCCCCTGACCTCTGGCCCAGGATAGCTCCTCTCGGCCGCGCTCTTTCGTGCACCGTCACAGCCACCACACTGGAAAAGGTCAGTTTTCATCCCAATCCCAAAGAAAGGCAATGCTAAAGAATGCTCAAACTACTGCACAATTGCACTTATCTCACATGCTAGTAAAGTAATGTTTAAAATTCTCCAAGCCAGGCTTCAGCAATACGTGAACTGTGAACTTCCAGATGTTCAAGCTGGTTTTAGAAAAGGCAGAGGATCCAGAGATCAAATTGCCAACATCCGTTGGATCATCAAAAAAGCAAGAGAGTTCCAGAAAAACATCTATTTCTGCTTTACTGACTATGCCAAAGCCTTTGACTGTGTGGAAAATTCTGAAAGAGATGGGCAAACCAGACCACCTGACCTGCCTCTTGAGAAACCTGTATGCAGGTCAGGAAGCAACAGTTAGAACTGGACATGGAACAACAGACTGGTTCCAAATAGGAAAAGGAGTACGTCAAGGCTGTATATTGTCACCCTGCTTATTTAACTTTTATGCAGAATACATCAAGAGAAACGCTGGGCTGGAGGAAGCACAAGCTGGAATCAAGATTGCTGAGAGAAATATCAATAACCTCAAATATGCAGATGACACCACACTTATGGCAGAAAGTGAAGAACTAAAGAGCCTCTTGATGAAAGTGAAAGAGGAGAGTGAAAAAGTTAGCTTAAAGCTCAATATTCAGAAAACTAAGATCATGGCATCTGGTCCCATCACTTCATGGCAGATAGATGGGGAAACAGTAGAAACAGTGGCTGACTATTTTTCTGGGCTCCAAAACCACTGCAGATGGCGACTGGGGCCATGAAATTAAAAGACGCTTACTCCTTGGAAGAAAAGTTATGACCAACCTAGATAGCATATTCAAAAGCAGAGACATTACTTTGCCAACAAAGGTCTGTCTAGTCAAGGCTATGGTTTTTCCAGTGGTCATGTATGGATGTGACAGTTGGACTATAAAGAAGGCTGAGCGCTAAAGAATTGATGCTTTTGAACTGTGGTGTTGGAGAAGACTCTTGAGACTCCCTTGGACTGCAAGGAGATCCAACCAGTCCATCCTAAGGGAGATCAGTCCTGGGTATTAAATTGGAAGGACTGATGCTGAAGCTGAAACTCCAATACTTTGGCCACCTGATGGGAAGAGCTGACTCAATGGAAAAGACCCTGATGCCGGGAAAGATTGAGGGCAGGAGGAGAAAGGGACAACAGAGGATGAGATGGTTGGATGGCATCATCAACTTGATGGACAAGGGTTTGAGTGGACTCCGGGAGATGGTGATGGACAGGGAGGCCAGGCGTGCTGCAGTTCATGGGGTCACAAAGAGTCAGACACAACTAAGTGACTGAACTGAACTGAATTCGGGCTCTCAATCCTTCCCTCCCCCACCCTCTCCTCCCTGGCGCTCTATGTCTGTGAATCTCTTTGTGTTTCATAGTTATGCTCATTTGTGTCATATTTTAGATTCCACATATAAGTGATATCCGGAGAAGGCAACAGCACCCCACTCCAGTACTCTTGCCTGGAAAATCCCACAGATGGAGGAGCCTGGTAGGCTGCAGTCCATGGGGTCGCTAAGAGTCTGACATGACTGAGCGACTTCACTTTCTCTTTTCACTTTCATGCATTGGAGAAGGAAATGGCAACCCACCCCAGTGTTCTTGCCTGGAGAATCCCAGGGATGGGGAAGCCTGGTGGGCTGCCGTCTATGGGGTCACACTGAGTCGGACACGACTGAAGTGACTTAGCATAGCATAGCATATAAGTGATATCATATGGTATTTGCCTGCCTTTCTGACTTTCCGAAGCATGATAATCTGTAAGTCTATCCATGTTGCTGCAAATGGCATTATTTCATTCTTTTTTATGGCTGAGTAATATTCTAGTATATATATCTATATAAACGTATATAGATACATACATACATATTTGGAATCAGTCTGTTTTTTCGTGTCCGGTTCTAACTGTTGCTTCTTGACCCACATACAGATTTCTCAGGAGGCTGGTAAGGTGGTCTGGTATTCCCATCTCTTTAAGAATTTTTCACTCTTTGTTGTGATCCACATAGTCAAGGCTTTAGAGTAGTCAGTGAAGCAGAAGTTTTTCTGGAACTCTCTTGCTTTTTCGATGATCCAGCGGATGTTGGCAATTTGATCTCTGGTTCCTCTGCCTTTTCTAAATCCAGCTTGAACATCTGGACATTCTTGGTTCACATACTGTTGAAGCCTAGCTTGGAAAATTTTGAGCATAACTTTGCTAGTTTTCTGAGAAACCTCCACATTCTTTTCCATAGTGACTGTGCCAGCTTACATCCCCACCAGCAGTATAAGAGAGTTCCCTTTTCTCCATACCCTCTCCAGCGTTTATTATTTGTAAACTTTTTAATGGTGGCCATTCTGACTGGTGTGAGGTGGTACCTCGTTGTAGTTTTGATTTGCATTTCTCTAATAAGCAGCCATGATAAGCACCTTTTCATGTGCCTATTGACCATCTGTATGTATGTCTTCTTTGGAGCAATGTCTATTTAGGTCTTCTGTCCATTTTTTGATTGGGTTGTTTGCTATAAAGTGATTTGAGCTGTTTGTATATTTTGGAAATTAAGCTGTTGTTGGTCACATCATTTGCAAATATTTTCTCCCAGTCATGGTTTCCTTTGCTGTACAGAAGCTTTTTAAGTTTTGTTAGGTTTCATTTGTTTATTTTTTATTTTATTTTTATTGTCTTGGGAGATTGACCTAAGAAAACATTGGTACAATTTATGTCAGAGGATATTTTGCTTATGCTCTCTTCTAGGAGTTTTATGGTATCGTGTCTTATATTTAAGTCCTTAAGCCATTTTGAGCTTATTCTTGTGTGTGGTGTGAGAGTGTGTTCTAATTTCATCGATTTACCCCCAGCTGTCCAACTTTTCCAGTACTGCCTGCTGAAGAGAATGCCTTTTCCCTTTGTATGTTCTTGCCTCCTTTGTTGATGATTAATTATCCACAGGTGTATAGGGATATTATTTCTTGTCTCTCTAAATCAGAATTTTAAATTCTGCCTTAAAATATACCACTAACTCATTACTGAAAACATACTGGTATTTAATACTTTGATATGACCTGCTATTATTGTTCAGTTGCCCAGTCACGTCCAACGCTTTGCAACCCCATGGACTGCAGCATGCCAGGCTTCGTTGTCCCTCACCATCTCCCAGAGTTTGCCCAAGTTCATGTCCATTGCATCAAAAATGCCATTCAACCATCCCATCCTCTGATGCCCTCTTCTCCTTCTGCCCTCAATCTTTCCCAGCATCAGAGACTTTTCTAATGAGTCAGCTGTTTGCATCAGATGACCAAAACACTGGAGTTGCAGCTTCAGCATCAGTCCTTTCAACGAGTATTCAGGTGATATGACCTATGGCCCCTTAAATAACCAAACCCGGACAAAACACCGTTCTTTGAAATCAAGCACGTGCACTGCAAGATTTCCACCTGTGTCTGCTTTCTGCGTGTGTCCCCATATTCTGGTGGCGGCTTTGTGCACTTGGTTCTTTGGTCACTGAGATTTAGCAAACTGAAACATCTTGGGCTTATTTTGTGAAACTCACCTGTGTTCCCCTGATTAAAAAGAACAGACTTTAACTGGTAACCAAAGTTGGAATAAGTAAGTCAACGGTTTTCACTCTAGTCTCCGAGCTATTTCTTACTTCATTTCAGAGGAAATCGCTACAGTTTCAACTTTGATCAAGTTCTGGTTTATTTAAGCTAAGTTCCTTTCTTTCAACCTTAATTTTAGACCTGGGCTTTCCACAGTCAGGTATATCATGTTTAGATACTCCATCTTACTTAATTGGATTCTTATAAATTGCTGGAAAAGATATAACCGGCAACTTGAAGCCAGTATCTCTTTGTATTAAGAGATTTTGCTGAGCTTATGAAATGGAAATTGCTGACTATTATGACTGCAATAAAGGTATTTGAATCCTTGCACTAAGAAGATGCCCAGTTTGAAGAATAAAACAATGGGGGTGGGGCGGGCGAGTTTTTGTTGTTGCTGTTTTACCAATTACTCCACAAAAGGGAAAGACTAAGGGTACAAAGAGATTAATAAAAGACTGGAAATATTTGACTGCTTTTATGAAAACTTGGATTGGTTTTCATATCAGAACCTTTAAGGATCAAAAAGACCTTGCAGAGTTCCTAAGCACATTTCATCTCTCCATACTGTTCCCAAAAGACTCACAGACACCAAAATTCCTATTGAAGAACCTCCCAAGCTCTCAAGTCTTTTAATAAAAGCAAGGTCCCTGGGAGAGGAACCTTCCCATCCTAATTTCACTCCCCTATTGAAGAGGTGTTGGCTCCCCACACCCTGTATACATTGAATCATTTACTGAATGTCAGTTAGCTCTCTCCCTGTTGGGACAACACACCTCCTCGCTACTCTACTATTTTATTTCAACCAAAGTGAAAGCATTGGAGTATTTAAAATTTAACCCAGCAGATTTGTGTATGTATATAGTGAGTGTAAATGGGGGCTTAGTGTCTATGTACCTATGTGTGAGAGCACGCACACTAGCACAGGAGAGCCAAGTGAGAGCACAAATTAGAATACATAAGCTCAGGGGAGGAAAAAAGGCTAGAAAAAAAAGCAATTAAAAGCTTTACAGAGGAACTCAAGGGTTAACTGCTTTAACATGAAGAGTGTCAGGAACTCATATTTATATTACTCCAAGATTAAAGATAAGTCAACAACCTTGCTTGATATTTGATTTGATATTTTGTTTTTGTTTTTTTGGCCAAGCGGCATGTGAGATCTTAGCTCCCCGACCAGGGATGGAACCTGTGCCCCTTGCAGTGGAAGGGCAGTCTTAACTGCTGGACTCCCAGGGAAGTCCAATATTTCGTGTTTCTTAATGAGCAACTCATGATTGCTTCCCTGGTGGCTCAGATGGTAAAGAACCCACACACAATGCAAGAGACCCAGGTTCAATCCCTGGGTTTGGAAGATCCTTGGGAAGATCCCCTGGAGAAGGAGATGGCAAACCACTCCAGTTTTCTTGTCCGGAAAATCCCATGGATGGAAGAGTCTGGTGGGCTACAGTCCATGGGGTTACAATGAGTCAGACACAACTTAGTGACTAACACTTTCACTTTTCACACTTGCAAATGGGCTTCCCTGGTGGCTCAAAAGTAAAGAATTCACCTGCAGTGCAGGAGATGCAGTCCATGGGGTCACAGAGAGGCGGACACAACTGAAGAGACTGAGCACGCACGCACGCTTGCAAATGCGATGACTCCTGGGTTCTGCAGAGTCTGACAGGTAACCATAGGAGTCCTGGTAAGAAGCGCTCTTTTGGCAGAGTACTTAGAAAGTGGTTTATCATGGGGAACAAAGTCGTACTCCCCTCATCTCTATGGTGTTACTTCCAACTGTCTCTCTACAACCACAATCCTTTAGGCCTTACATAGGTCCTTGTATCCAGGGTGGATAGAGGGAAGCAATCAGATAACGTGGCCTAGGGCTTCCCTGGTGGTCCAGTGGTAAAGTATCCACCTGCCAGTGCTGGGGACGTGGGTTTGACTCCGATCCTAGAAGAGCCCACATGCCGCAGAGCAACTAAGCCTGTGCGCCACAGCTGCTAAGCCCTCGCTTCCTAGACCTCGTGCCCCGCAACAAGAGAAGCCACCGCACACCACAACGAGAAGGCCGAGCATCGCAGCTGAAGAGCGGCCCGGATCACTGCAACTACAGAAAGCCCGCGCACAGCAACGAAGACCCAGCACAGCCAGTAAGAAATAAGTCTTTACAACAAACAAAAGCAACAAAGAGCATGGCCCCAGGCGGGGGAGCAGTGATCTTCTGGGGTTTCTGTGGCACTGATGGCTACTTAGGAGGCAAACAGCTTCCCCTAGCTTTTCACAATTGACAAGATAGCCCTCCTGGCAGCCCAAGGGGCTCCACGCGCAGAGCGGAGGGAGGGGACGGGAGCTGCTTCTCCAACCCCTCACCGACTATGGGCTCCCCAACTGCTAAGGGCACCCCTCCTCCAACACCCCAGCCCCAACCGGGGCTGTCCTCCCGGTCTGCTTCCCAGAACTGAGAATGGTGCTGTGCATGGGGCTTCTCAGGCCCCAGCTCCCAGCCCCTTGCTTCCTTGCTCTGAGCTGCTGGCGGGGAGCAGAGTGGGGGAGAAAGGCCTTCAGAGTCGGCCACCTTCCTCCACCCTTCTCTTACTCCTTTCTGTCAAGGACCCAGCACAGAGATGCAAAGTGAAAATCTGCTGCTTAGCTGCTTGCGAAAGATAATTTTTTCTTTGTTTTCCTGAGGGAAAAAAATAAGTAAGATCTTTCTAAGATAGCTGTTTCGAGCCCCCTAGTGTTAAGAAATCTGTGAAGGAGCTTGAAAGAAAAAGTGGTTATTTTGCTGTCCCTAGAGTCTTTTCTTTGTCTACCATAGTGGAGAGAGAGACTAAAAAAAAAAAAAGGCAAAACTAGCAAACTCTGTGACATTTAGAGCACAAACTTACCTGTGCCAAAAGATTACCCTGTGAGAGTCAGGAATCCAGAGTACAAACCAATACCAGTAACCCTCGGCATTCTAAGCAAGCATCAGTGACTTGAGTTTATGCATCGGACTCTTGGCCAGGGTTGCAGCTAAGACAACTGCTCTGAGGTATTTATCAACTACTCATTCAACACATTACATGCTAGGCACTGTCCTAAGAAGCACTTTACAAGTACCCACCCACTTAATATAATTCTGTGGGGGTAGATACTACTGTTTCTACGGGAGTTGGTGATGGACAGGGAGGCCTGGCATGCTGCAATTCATGGGGCCGCAAAGAGTCGGACACAAGTGAGCGACTGAACCGAACTGAAATACTATTGTTACCATTATTGCCTTCATTTTACAGAGGAGGAAACTGAGGCACAGAGAGATGGGCTAAGGTCCATTTGTCCAAGGTCACACTGTTAGGACAAGCAGATGTCAGACTCCAGACACCAGAATCCAATAGTCTGGCTCCATAGTCTGTTCTTGACCATCAAATTACTTGAAAGAGACACTTTAAGGACTATGCTAAATATCCATTCTCTTAAATCTTCTAAGCTTTATTATTTTAAAAATGACATTGCGGCTTCTTCTTTAGAAAAGCAATATTTATCTAGCACTTGCAAGTTCGCAAAGTGCTTTTCTATTCGTGCCTCACAGCTGGCCCTGTGGTGGGTAGTACAGGATTCATTATTACCAATCTCATGGGACAGATAAAGAAACAGAGGCTCATAGATTACAGGACTCAAGTTCCCTGGACAAACAGTGTTGAAATTGGGACCTTTACGTGGTCGTCTGTTGTCAAGCCCTCTACCCTTTCCACTGAACTGGGTTGTTGGTCTCAAATCCAGTTGCCTGTGAGTGACAGCCCAGATTTCAGGTTCCCATAGAAAAGCCTTCCTCAAGTCACAACTCAGAGCTCCTCCTTTGGCTTCCTGAAGGATCCATGTAAGACCCTCATGATCCTACTCTCCAAATATACTCCTGCTCTTTACAAATCAAATTAGGAAAAAAATCAGACTGTACATAAGTCACTTCTGTCCTTCACAGGGGAACCTCCTCTCAGAAACTCCTGGAGGGTGTCCTCACCCAAATGTACTCAGATATAAAAAGTCAGAAAACAGGATATCCAACCCAGCTGAGAGGAGAAGGCAACTCCCAGGGTGGGGGAAGGGTGAATTTGGGATTGCAACTGTGCTACAGGCCTGAAGGACAGCTACTTCAGACTTGAGGGGATCAGAAGTGTCAAGGAGAGAGTTCTCCAAGAAGATGAAAATGAAAAAATACTAGATGCTTTTAAACATATTAAGAGGAGATTCAGACAATTAGGAAGAGGTGGGATTTGCATTAGCAACAGCTGAATAGAAAAATAAACCAGGAGGAAAAAAGATAACTATGAATTCCAGGGAAAACAACAGGCTGGCAGAAAAGGAAAGGTAATCAGTTTATTACTATGTGACTCAACTCTGCTACTTTTTACACTGAACACCAATCTCATCAAAGTTACACAGAACTGTATTAGGATAACTGAAGGATGGGAAAGGTTCACATGCAATCGGACAGGGCGGTACTGGGGTGAGAAATAATTCCCATAGCATGGAGTCAATACCATGCCTGAAATTGAAAAGATAATTCAAAAAGTGTATTATTTAGAGACACGGCACCATGCATCTCTCTTTGTTCTCCTCCTGCTTGCCATGGTGCCTGGTTGAGTAGGTATTCAATATTTACTGAGTATTTCAGTTTACACACTGAAACATTAAACAAATTTAAATATTTAGTCAGCTAAAATAGCAGCCCAGGAGCCCTGCTTCTATCTATTTCACTCCTACCTTCTTGGCCTCACCCAGCGTCATGGAGATTCACCAGAAATCTCTGCATTACTTGACTTCTTTTCACTGTATCCCAGCAAGCAGTGGCTTAGACAGCCTTGTATCTCCTCATGTATTTAAGAAGGAAACGGAGAAGATAAGAGGGGAGTGGAGATGGTCTTTTCATCAGCCATGCTTGGGAAGGTGAGCTGGTAGGCCATCCCTGACATGAAGGAACTGCTTAAACACAAATTGGATTAACAGGACAGGATTAGAGACTGCTGGAAGGTATTATATACTTATAAACTGCTCTGCCAAAGTGCCTCTTGTTTTCATTAGAAGCCCACACTCCACAGAACCAGTCAGATGAAATATGGAATTGGTCAGTTACTAAAAAAAGAAATAAAATGAAACATATAAAATGAAGTGACTAAGCTTTAATAACGCCAAGAAAGTTGAATTAGGCAGTAAGAGTTCAGTTTAGCAAAACTGTAACTAGATCATTTGAAATGAGAGTTTTAACATGGTAAGAAATAAACATTAAAATGGTCTCTATCTCCTCCATCAAGAGGAATAATATTCAACAAGAAATATGATTAAAAGGTGACTTCAAGAAAGGAAAAAGAATAAGAGCTACATTAGAAGTTTCAGACTTATCTGGACATTTCAAATGAATGTAAGTCACCAGGTTTAAATGCACTAAAATCCTAAGAGACTGAAAGAATTTGCAGATGTGAATACGATGCTTCTATCTGTAATCTTTGAGAAACTGCAGAGTATACAAATGTGACAAAAGGTAAAGAGAAGCCAAGGTACTAACTTTCAGAGAAAGGAGGAAAAGATTACATAATATGAGATATGTAATACTGCATCACTTCATGGCAAATAGATGGGAAAACAGTGGAAACAGTGTCAGACTTTATTTTGGGGGGCTCCAAAATCACTGCAGATGGTGATTGCAGCCATGAAATTAAGAGACACTTACTCCTTGGAAGGAAAATTATGACCAACCTAGATAACATATTCAAAAGCAGCAACATGACTTTGCCAACAAAGGTCCATCTTGTCAAGGCTATGGTTTTTCCAGTGGTCAGGTATGGATGTGAGAGTTGGACTGTGAAGAAAGCTGAGCATCGAAGAATTGATGCTTTTGAACTGTGGTGTTGGAGAAGACTCAAGAGTCCCTTGGACTGCAAGGAGGTCCAACCAGTCCATCCTAAAGGAGACCAGTTCTGGGTGTTCATTGGAAGGCCTGATGCTAAAGCTGAAACTCCAATACTTTGGCCACCTCATGAGAAGAGTTGACTCATTGGAAAAGACCCTGATACTGGCAGGGATTGGGGGCAGGAGGAGAAGGAGACAACAGAGGATGAGATGGCTGGATGGCATCAACGACTTGATGGACATGAGTTTGAGTGAACTCCAGGAGTTGGTGATGGACAGGGAGACCTGATGTGCTGTGATTCATGGGGTCACAAAGAGTCAGACACGACTATGAGACTGAACTGAACTGAATATGCCAACAAGTGAACTTGAGGCTGATTCCTGGCAAAAATTCAGGAGGTTCAAACCTTGGTTCTGTCATTTAAGGGCACTGTGTCCCTGGACCCTGGACAAAACTTTGATATAAGGAGTAAACAAGATAATTAAAGTATTTATTATAGCACCTCTTACATTCTCAGTACATGGTAGCTATTACCATTTTTGTATCTCCAGCACTTCAAAGTGAAGGCGGTAATGATGAGGTAGTACTGACAGGGGTTCTTCAAGATCAAATCTCATCTACTTAAACTCATTTTTCTGGAGAGATGGAGGTATAGGGAGAGAGACGGCATTGCTAGACCATGTAGATCAGAATGGAGTCTTCATCTTGAAACATATTAGGTAAAAGTCTCTTGTCTATTCTTGTGAAAAGGCTGGATTTTAAGAGAATTAGGTGACTGAATAACCATGTTCACAGAATGCATTCATGAACCTGACCTCTCCATGCTTCAGCTTCCTTATACATGCTGTGCTTAGTCACTCAGGCATGTTGAACTCTTTGCGACCCCATGGACTGTAGCCCACCAGGCTCTGTCCATGGAATTCTCCAGGCAAGAATACTGGAGGCGGTGGCCATTCTCTTCTCCAGGGGATCTTCCTGACCCAGGGACTGAACCTGAGTCTCCGGTGTCTCCTGCATTGCAGGCGGATTCGTTACCGGCTGAGCCATCAGGGAAGCCTTCCTTATCTGTATATGGAGTATAATAATAGCAACTCAATGGGATGTTATGCAAATTGAAACCTTTAGAACAATGCTTAGCATTCAGTCACCACTATATAAATGTTTGTTAAGGGACTTCCCTGGTGGTCCAGTGGTTAAGGCCCTGCACTTCCAATGCAGGGGGTACAGGTTCAATCTCTGGTCAGGAAAATAAGATTCCACATTCTGCCTGGTATGGCAAAAAAAAAAAAAAAAAAAAAATGTCTGTTAAATAAACTTGAACAGAAGTTTCTAGTGGCATGCTTGCATAGCACTTGGTTCCAACCTCTTCAACATCTCTGTCAGAAACTTGTCAAATTTTTGTACAGTGTGTTGGTCAAGTTCTCAGATAACATAAATGTTGGACGAAGAAATCAAAACCCAAAAAGACACTGACAGGCTAGGGCTATGAAATGAAATATATGAGATAAAATTAAGTCCTGGGTAGAAATTTTAAGGGAAAAAACATGTTTTACAAGTACTGGCCTGGCTTGCCAGAACTCTCTGTGGATAAGAAAAGGAAATTTGGTTGACTCCAAGTTCAGCATGTGTATAACAGCATGTCTGGCAGTTAACACAAATTTTAGGTGCACTGAGAACTGCAGTGTTCTGACTGTCTGGACATCTTCACCAAGACAGTGGGCACAATTTGCCCTAAACTCTTCTCCCCTCGCCCCTCCTTAGGTTCCTCCCAAGTAGTGGCTCCAGGTATTAGGATGCGCTCAGAACGCAGATTAACAGTAAGCAAACACGAGGCAGGAATGAACCATATTTCCAGCTCATCTGGGTAGCAGGAAACATCCTTGGGTGGGAATGGGAAGATAGCCTCAAGGTTAGTGAAGAAATATAATTAGAAGTTTATCAGAGCACCAAATGGCTCACTGTGCTACATGCCAAAATAAATTCCCCTCTAATCATGATTACTACAGGATTTATCTAATCTATTTCCTATAGGAAATCAAACTACTCGAGGGCATTTTATCAAACTTATTCCTTGTTATAATCCCTGTCCCTGACAAAAGAAGATTTTTGTCATCCCAGGGTACAGATAAGAAATTGAGGCAAAGAAGTAGAGTGAATTGCCCTGGGTCACAAAGAACTAGAATTACAATTTAGTATCTAATCTTAGAGTGCGCTATGTGAGTTTTGGAAGGGAGAATACTGGAATCATATTACATCCTTCAAGAAAAGCCCTATTTACCTTAATCTGTGGGAGAAAGAAGATTAATTGTACTTTCCTTGGTGCATGCCAAAGATGTTGAGTAGACGCTTTAGTTCCACATGTTTATTCTAACCCTTTACCATATACCTGTAAAGTCTTGGTGTCACCATTAGAAAGATGCTGGAAACTAACTTTAAAAGAAAATAAGGCCACTACTGGTTTGCTAGAATCTCCAGAGAAAGCAATCAAAAAAGTTGTATAGGACAAGCATGCTATTTCAGATCACCAAGGAAAAGAAACTATCCACATAGATAAAACTTCAGATGCCAGCTCCTCTGTGCCTCCAGCCCCACAGTCTATTCCCAGCCCAACCTCACTGTCTAGGGACTGGATAGAGGAAGGTTGAGGGAAAACGATGTTTTTAATTTAAAAAGTTCCGTGCCAACATCAGTTATTATAATGATTTATGTATTTTACCCAATTATTTGAACAAATTTGTGTTCATTATAAAAACCTAGTAAATGAAGATATGCAAACCAAAATGAAACAAAAGGCATTCATAATGTTACCAGCCAGCAAGAACCTTTTGTATCTGTTTACAAACTGGGTATTTTTTTAAGACGCATTTCTCTGATCAGGCCATGAGAAAATCAGCTAGAAGCTGCAAGTTTGAAGTTCTGTGTGTAGTTGCCCTTTAATTATGGAGGGAAAACAGTGACTTATCCATTGAAGATTATTTGTTATTGGCACTTGTCCCAAAAGAGATAAGGTCACTCACTACACTTTTTACCTGGCAGTAAAAAGAAATAAATTCCTAATTTCATCTTACTCATCTGAAAAATTCATACCACAAGTCTAGGATTAACTGATTTACTTAAACCAGCAAATATCACAGCCAAAACAGGTTGAGAATCGAATTCTCTTTCTTTTTAAGCATATATCTCTTTATCTATATTCACACACATAATCATATATACTGAAGATCACAGTTTTAAATATATTTTGGCTGGATTCCTCCTGTGTCTTGGAGAAAAGAACCATACACATTCAGAACCCATACAAGGGCTGGTCAAGAATATACTGCATGCTGATATATTGTTCTTAGTTGCTCAGTTGTGTTCGAATCTTTGCAACCTCAAAGAATGTAGCCCACCAGGCTCCTCTATCCATGGGATTCTCCAGTCAAGAATACAGGAGCGGATTGCCATTTCCTTCTCCAGGGGATCTTCCTGACACAGGGATCAGACTTGGGTCTTCTGCATTGCAGGTGGATTCTTTACTGTCTGAGCCACCAGGGAAGCCCATGAATATATTAGTAATCAGCAAACAGTGAATATGGTAGAATTTTTCCAAATAATGAGCAATGCTACCAAATTTCAATGCATTTCTTTTTTCCACGGTAAGGAAAAATCATGCCATTACCTTTTTGTTCACAGCTACACCATCCTCACAGTCGAGCACCGCACAGTCTACATTCAGGGAGGGAATCTTATTTATCTTCTTTTCATCGTTGCCAGGTACGTAGAGCACGGCCCTCCGGGGGATGTACTTGTGGCTGGGTGAGGGACTGCATCCAAGCCTGGACACCTCAGCTGCCAGGGACGCTTTCCTGCAGGAGACATAATTCAAGTTAGTCCAGAATAGCATTTACTTATAGACTTTTGAAAGACCTTATTTAAATGCAAAATTAAAAGAGAAAACATGGATAATTTTTTTAGAATTACCACAGAACATAATCACACATAATGGCTAGGAAAATAATAATAGAAATAATCAAGAAACAGAATGTCATTTTGGCTGAGGTCTAAAAAAATATATAACATGGTTTACTGACACAATCTTCTGAGAAAAGAAGGAGGGTGTACCTATCTCTTATTGGAAAAATTCTTCCAGCATTAATATACTGTCTGGGTAGCATCCATGGAGAAAAAGTAAGCAAATTTATATGCAAAAGCTTGCAAAGAGTAAAACTACCTACAATTATATGAAAGTAAAAAGTAGAAAGTAAACAATCTAGGGACTTCTCTGGCAGTCCAGTGGCTAAGACTCCACGGTCCCAATGCAGGCGGCCTGGCTTCCATCCCTTGTCAGGGAACTAGATCCCACATGCCGAAGCTGGAATAATCCCATAGCTCACAGCAAAAATTGAAAATCCCAAGAGTGGCAAGTAAGACCTGGAACTGCCAAAATAAATAAATATTTTTAAAAAGGAAAAAGAAAGTAAACTATACATGTAAGCAAAATCTATGGCTCTCTCCCTGATAGTGAATCTTTTTAAGTAGACAAGTGATTTGCATTCAGTTTTAACAAAAGGAATAGCTACTTCTTAAGTCAGTAGAAAGGTGAATAAGAAAAGACCATTACTAATAATAGCTCTATAATTATGGTCAACTTGACTGCTGAAAACCTCAGATTCTTCATGTGTAAAAGTAATATTCACGTTGCAGTTTGTTGAGAAAATTAAGTTATGGGAAATAAAGTGCAAGAATGGATCAGTTAGAGCCTGGGGGTTATCAGCTTGATGTGGTTGTGGATGTGGCAGGCAGGGCAGCCATTGCCACTGCTCTTCCTGGAGAAACTCCAGCTCCAGCAGCCTGCCTGCTTGGAAATTCTGCTCTCTCCCTGCTTCTCCTACTGTACTAAGTTTAGCCTCCTGCGGAAATGAGAGGCGTTGGCTGAAAGCTCCTGTAGCTCACTGCAGCCCTCGCCCCTAACCTGGTCTGAGTTTGGTCCTGTGGACAAACCATGTTTTAGCCTGTAATACACGGCAAGGGAAGATGAAATCAGCTTTCACCAAGACCAGTTAGATCATTTGAGGTACCCTGTGTAAAGGGCTTTCCTCGTGGCTTAGTGGTAAAGAATCCACCTGCCGATGCAAGAGACCTGGGTCAGGAAGATCCCCTGGAGAAGGAAACAGCAACCCACTAAGTATTCTCAACTGGGAAATCCCATGGACAGAGAAGACTAGCAGGCTACAGCCCACAGGGTTGCAAAAGCAACCTAACAACAAGAATCCTGTGTAAAATGAAAATGCAGAGCCCTTGTTCAAAATGTTTGCAGAATTTCAAGATGGAAATAGAAGAACATCACATGAAGCACCGGACCCTTCTGAGCATAGGGCCTCTGTGACCATGCAGGTCAAACCCCCACAAAACTAGCCCTGCTCATAGGAGATGGAGCATATGTCATGCAAATCCCGGTCAAGGAAAGGTTAGAGCCCCAGCAAACTTGGGAACACCCTAATGTGTTACTTCCCCGGGGTAAATAGTATCATCAAAATGTTTTTAGGGATGCCTCTGAACTGTAGAGTTTGGGATTAAGATTTCTCTGCTTCTACACACTCTTTTCCTATTTTGCCCATTTAAAGCATCACTTTGTTTTTCTTATACAAATTTATTTTCTTAAATCTTTATTTACTTTTGGTTGCGCTGGGTTTTCGTTGATTTTCACAGGCTTTCTCTAGTTGTGGTGAGCAGGGGCTACTCTCTAGTTGCAGTGCGTGGGCGCCTCATTACAGTGGCTTCTCTTGTGGAGAACCGCGGACTTAGTTGTGGGGCACGGGCTTAACTGCCCTGTAGCATGTGGAACCTTCCTGGGGCCGGGATTGAACCTGTGCCCCCTGCACTGGCAGGTGGGTTCTGATCCACTGTACCCCCAGTCCAACCATCACTCTTTTCTAAAAAAAATCCTTTTATAATAGGCTTGAAGTAAAGTGAAATGAAAGTCACGCAGTCCTGTCTGACTCATTTACAATCCCATGGACTGTTGCCCACCAGGCTCCTCTGTCCTTGGGAGTTCCCAGGCGAGAATACTGGAGTGGTTTGCGGTGCCCTTCTCCAGGGGATCTTCCCAATCCAAGGTCAGACCCAGTCTCCCGCATGGCTGGTGGGTTCTCTACCACCTGAGCCACCAGGAAAGCCTTAAAACAAACCAGTAAGACCACGTAAGAGCTTTCAAGTGGCAGCATAATATCGTGGAGAGTGTAAGAACCACCTATATGAAATTGCTGACATCTGACCATTTTGACTGTGAAGAAGGCTGAGCGCCGAAGAATTGATGCTTTTGAACTGTGGTGTTGGAGAAGACTCTTGAGAGTCCCTTGGACTGCAAGAAGATCCAACCAGTCCATTCTGAAGAAGATCAATCCTGGAATTTCTTTGGAAGGAATGATGCTAAAGCTGAAACTCCAGTATTTTGGCCACCTCATGCGAAGAGTTGATTCATTGGAGAAGACTCTGATGCTAGGAGGGATTGAGGGCAGGAGGAGAAGGGGACGACAGAGGATGAGATGGCTGGATGGCATCACTGACTCGATGGATGCGAGTCTGAGTGACCTCCGGGAGCTGGTGATGGACAGGGAGGCCTGGCGTGCTGCGGTTCATGGGGTCGCAAAGAGTTGGACACGACTGAGCGACTGATCTGATCTGATCTGATCTGACCATTTTGGCCACCACAAATGCTAATTCTGTGTGGTTCAAGCCCATATTGTGACTTGCAGTCAGAAGAGAGGCTGAGAAGCACCATAATGGCTGCCCCATACAGGGGAGAGTCAAGTAGTATGTCTGTAGCTACCATGATGATCTGACACCCGTCACCCCTGGGTGGTGCTGGTCAGTACAGCCACGCATCAGGAATCTGGCTGGACACCAGAAACTCTCAGTTAGATCACAACCTTGCTGATGGAAGGGCAGTCTTAGGTCTCCTCACCCTTGCTTAGCACAGGGCCTTGCTTACAAGAGGCACACAATTCTGATACTTCATTACCCACCTCAGAGAAGCCAATGGCACCCCACTCTAGTACTCTTGCCTGGAAAATCCCATGGACAGAGGAGCTTGGTAGGCTGCAGCACATGGGGTCGCTAAGACTCAGACACGACTGAGCGACTTCACTTTCACTTTTCACTTTCATGCATTGGAGAAGGAAATGGCAACCCACTCCAGTGTTCTTGCCTGGAGAATCCCAGGGACGGGGGAGCCTGGTGGGCCGCCGTCTATGGGGTTGCACAGAGTTGGACATGACTGAAGCGACTTAGCAGCAGCAGCAGCATTACCCACCCAAAGCCAGCTCTCCAGGAAGTGGGACTGATCTGTGACCAAACTGTCCTTACTCTTCTTGGATAAGAGTCAAGCTTAAGTGTTGATTACAGGCAGGAGGCCATTTTTTATTCCCTCTGTCCTTTGCCATTCTGGAAGTTTAACTCAAGCCATGGACTGTTGCTTCTTCTCCTCTGTTTACTCCTTTTTATAAATACAGTGGATGTCTTCATTTGGGACCTTCTTCACCTTTACTTAGAAGACCATGGAAGCGTCTTATTTACCCTCCCTGCATCTACTTTGTTCTTCTGTTCATTCATTCAGTGAGCACTTAGCAAGCACACACTGGGTGACCTGCATCAGGTCTCCGCTAGCACCCCAGGCAGGTCCCCTTGTGCAAATTAGAAGAAGGTGCTTCCTGGAGCCTGCCAGCAGGTGGAAGGGCCAAGAGGTGCCTCCTGCTCCCGAGGCGGCAGCTTTGATGCATAGAGATGAGCTGAAACTCAGCCCCCTGCGTGGCCTGTTTGGTAGGCACCTTGATCAGGGCACACCCTGCACAACCGCACAGGGCAGTCCTGACCCACACTGTGCTGGGCACTGTGGGGAGGTGGCACAGAAGATGCAGGTCAAGTCCAGTAGGTCCAGGGAGGAATACCCAGAAGATGGCCTGCAAGCAGCTCTGGCAGACTAAAGGCCCGTAGAGAATGAAGCTTCAGGGAGAGATCACAGGTGGTTAAGACTGTCTGGAATAATAAGGAGGAGAGAGGTGTAGAGGGCACGGTTCAGGCTTCGGGTTATGTCACACACTCTGAGTTCCCCGAGGGGGCTGTCACTGGGCAGGTGTGGCAGGAACCTGTCGTGGCTTCCCCAAGCCTCCCTCCTTCTGTCCTCCTGGCGTGTCCTCTCCTTCCCCCACCTCGGGCTGTTTCAAAATCTGTTCCCAACTTCAGTTGTGCTCAGCACTGTCTACTACGTATGAACACAATTGCAGTGGGCGCAAGATCCAACTTATTTTATCTTACATATTTGAAATTAGGGCCTCTTGATAGTCAACATGTAAATGTATTCAAACAATATGCAAAACAAGGGCATAAGATGAGTGGAAAAAAATCTGGTGGCCTTATGGTGAGTTCCCTCTACAGAGGGACCTTATTTCAGATAAGACATCCTTTGGTAGGTTCAGGGGCTCTTCTGGCTGGAGGGGGCTCCCTCCTGGCCTTGCTTTGGCCTTCTCCCTTTTCCTCCTCCAGCAGATACCATTTATTAACCATGTATATCACAGGAGGCATAAGCTAGGCCCCAGTACTGCTGGGGTTATCCACCTAGGATTCAACATAACCATCACCTGGGGAGCTTGTAAAATTTGTCAAATCCTGGACCCCACCCACTGTAATTAAATCAAGCTGCTAAGTCGCTTCAGTCGTGTCCGACTCTGTGCGACCCCATAGACGGGAGCCCATCAGGCTCCCCCATCCCTGGGATTCTCTAGGCAAGAACACTGGAGTGGGTTGCCATTTCCTTCGTCAATGCATGAAAGTGAAAAGTGAAAATGAAGTCGCTCAGTCCTGTCTGACTCTTAGCGCCCCCATGGACTGCAGCCTACCAGGCTCCTCTGTCCATGGGATTTTCCAGGCAAGAGTACTGGAGTGGGGAATCTTCCCAGGTTTAGAATATATATCTTTTCTTTTTTTTTTTTTAAAGCTCTCTAGGTTCTTGCCACTGAAGTGAAGTGTTGCTACAGACTAGCACCACTGGCCTCTTATCTGTTCTCCCATCAGATAAGAGACTCTCCCATCTTTCCTGGAAAGATGTGCGAACTTGTTAATAATGCAGTCTAGGGCCCCCACCCCAGCCCCACTGAGTCAGAAGCTGCATATGAACCAATTTCCAAGGCGCACTTATCTCATGAGAGTTTGAGAATGCTATTCTAGGTTGACTCAAACTCAGGGGCATTGTGGAGTCCCTGGGGCACTTTCAAATACGCTGACGCTAAAGCGCAGACACAGAAAGTTTGAAGTCATAGGTCTTGGGTCAGATTGAGCCTCTGGAACTTCTAAAAACCCCGTGGGTGATTCAGCGTACAGCCAAGCTGGAGGACCACGCGCCTAGATGATCCCAATGTGTAGCCACTGCCCTAATGCAGGAAATCTTGCTCCAATGAAGACTTCTCTTAAGTGACTCCTGTGCTACCATTATATACAAGTGAATTGTGTGCGTGCCTGCTCAGTTGTGTCCGACTCTTGGCAGCTCCATGGACTTGGACTATAGCCCGCCAGGTTCCTCTGTCCATGGGATTTCCCAGACAAGAATACTAGAATGGGTTGCCATTCCCTCCTCCAGGGGATCTTCCCGAGTCAGGCATCCAACCCGTGTCTCTCTCCTGCACTGGCAGGTGAATTCTTTACCACTGAGCCACCTGGGAAGCCCACATATACAAGTAGATGCTGTGAAAGTAATAAAGTCATAACTGAAAATGCAGCAAACTTAAAAAAAACAACTCATGTTTAAAGAAAAGTCTTCCTGATTAAAAAAATGATAGTATTTGAAATAGCAGCAATTATCAACTAAACTAATGTCCATCTGAGGCTCTGCAGCTTGGTATGTGACTTCTCACCCAAGTTAGTGGTTTCTTTACTTAGCAGACTGCTAGCACAGAGGTCTCTACTTGGGCTGCACATTACAAACAAGGGAACTTAGAAAAAGAGAAAACCCTAGGCCACACTCCAACCCAATCAAATCAGAGCCTTGTGGTGAATCCCAGGCATCAGTTTTTTTTAAAGCTTCCAGGGAGACTTCAAGGTGCAGCCAAGGATGAGAACCTCTGCATCACAGTTTCAGAGTACCACCAGAGTGTCTTATTGATCCTAGAAAGAATCAGGGGTCATTGGACTTTGTAAGTGGCCAGCATGTAATCGTACCCGCCCTTAAGCTTCTGCCCAGACTCCACTTCTCTCTTGTGGCCCAGGTAGCTGAGGGTTTGGAGGGCCCAGATGGGGGCTCCACCAAACTTATAGCAAATGCAGATAGAGAAGCAGCTTGCTGGAGCCCAGGCAAACATCTGGATCTGGGGCTTGGTTGACTGGGCAGCGTGGGATGGCAGGTGGAGGCCTGGGCTGAGCTCTCTTCACAAGCAGCAGAGCTCTCTGAAGCCAAGGCCAGGTGGAACACACTGATCAGAGCCGGGACCCTAACTGAGGACTCCATGTCTTAGCCTTGACCCTGACACCTGGCTGGGAAATGCTCTTGCCTCACCTGTGGATGACCCTCAGCCAACAGCGTAGGCTGGAGGGCTCAGACGGAAGCAGGGAAGGCCAAGGGACTTCCAAGTTGTCCCCCTTGTTACAAACACACTGTCACTTTACAAACAATAATGTATTGATCCTGTAAATTCTGGGCCTATTACTTTTTTTGGATTATCTCAATGGCAGTCCAGACTTAACCATGTACAGAAAAGAACTTGATTCAGGACTTTTCATCAGATCAGATCAGATGAGATCAGTCGCTCAGTCGTGTCCGACTCTTCGCGACCCCATGAACCGCAGCACGCCAGGCCTCCCTGTCCATCACCAGCTCCCGGAGGTCACCCAGACTCATACCCATCGAGTCAGTGATGCCATCCAGCCATCTCATCCTCTGTCGTCCCCTTCTCCTCCTGCCCTCAATCCCTCCCAGCATCAGAGTCTTCTCCAATGAGTCAACTCTTCGCATGAGGTGGCCAAAATACTGGAGTTTCAGCTTTAGCATCATTCCTTCTAAAGAAATTCCAGGATTGATCTCCTTCAGAATGGACTGGTTGGATCTTCTTGCAGTCCAAGGGACTCTCAAGAGTCTTCTCCAACACCACAGTTCAAAAGCATCAATTCTTCGGCGCTCAGCCTTCTTCACAGTCCAGCTCTCACATCCACTGTGGCTCAGACCATGAACTCCTTATTGCCAAATTCAGACTGAAATTGAAGAAAGTAGGGAAAACTACTAGACCATTCAGGTATGACCTAAATCAAATCCCTTATGATTATACAGTGGAAGTGAGAAATAGATTTAAGGGCCTGGATCTGATAGATAGAGTGCCTGATGAACTATGGAATGAGGTTCATGACATTGTACAGGAGACAGGGATCAAGACCATCCCCATGGAAAAGAAATGCAAAAAAGCAAAATGGCTGTCTGGGGAGGCCTTACAAATAGCTGTGAAAAGAAGAGAAGCAAAAAGCAAAGGAGAAAAGGAAAGATCAGATCAGATCAGATCAGTTGCTCAGTCGTGTCCGACTCTTTGCGACCCCATGAACCGCAGCACGCCAGGTCTCCCTATCCATCACCAGCTCTCGGAGGTCACTCAGACTCACATTCATCGAGTCAGTGATGCCATCCAGCCATCTCATCCTCTGTCGTCCCCTTCTCCTCCTGCCCTCAATCCCTCCCAGCATCAGAGTCTTCTCCAATGAGTCAACTCTTCGCATGAGGTGGCCAAAATACTGGAGTTTCAGCTTGAGCATCATTCCCTCCAAAGAAATCCCAGGTCTGATCTCCTTCAGAATGGACCGGTTGGATCTCCTTGCAGTCCAAGGGACTCTCAAGAGTCTTCTCTAACACCACAGTTCAAAAGCATCTATTCTTCGGCACTCAGCCTTCTTCACAGTCCAGCTCTCACATCCATACATGACCACAGGAAAGACCATAGCCTTGACTAGGCGAACCTTTGTTGGCAAAGTGATGTCTCTGCTTTTGAACATGCTATCTAGGTTGGTCACAACCTTCCTTCCAAGGAGTAAGCGTCTTTTAATTTCATGGCTGCAGTCACTATCTGCAGTGATCTTGGAGCCCAGAAAAATAAAGTCTGACACTGTTTCTCCATCTATTTCCCATGTAGTGATGGGACCAGATGCCATGATCTTCGTTTTCTGAATGTTGAGCTTTAAGCCAACCTTTCCACTCTCCACTTTCACTTTCATCAAGAGGCTTTTTAGTTCCTCTTCACTTTCTGCCATAAGGGTGGTATCATCTGCATATCTCAGGTTGTTGATATTTCTCCCGGCAATCTTGATTCCAACTTGTGTTTCTTCCAGTCCAGCATTTCTCATGATGTACTCTGCATAGAAGTTAAATAAACATGGTGACAATATACAGCCTTGACATACTCCTTTTCCTATTTGGAACCAGTCTGTTGTTCCATGACCAGTTCTAACTGTTGCTTCCTGACCTGCATACAGATTTCTCAAGAGGCAGATCAGGTGGTCTGGTATTCCCATCTCTCTCAGAATTTTCCAGAGTTTATTGTGATCTACACAGTCAAAGGCTTTGGCATAGTCAATAAAGCAGAAATAGATGTTTTTCTGGAACTCTCTTGCTTTTTCCATGATCCAGCAGATGTTGGCAATTTGATCTCTGGTTCCTCTGCCTTTTCTAAATCCAGCTTGAACATCAGGAAGTTCACGGTTCACATATTGCTGAAGCCTGGCTTGGAGAATTCTGAGCATTACTTTACTAGTGTGTGAGATGAGTGCAATTGTGCGGTAGTTTGAGCACTCTTTGGCATTGCCTTTCTTTGGGATTGGGATGAAAACTGACCTTTTCCAATCTTGTGGCCACTGCTGAGTTTTCCAAATTTGCTGGCATATTGAGCGCAGCACTTTCACAGCATCATCTTTCAGGATTTGGAATAGCTCCACTGGAATTCCATCACTTCCACTAGCTTTGTTCCTAGTGATGCTTTCTAAGGCCCACTTGACTTCACATTCCAGGATGTCTGGCTCTAGGTCAGTGATCACACCATCATGACTATCTGGGTCGTGAAGCTCTTTTTTGTATAGTTCTTCTGTGTATTCTTGCCACCTCTTCTTAATATCTTCTGCTTCCGTTAGGTCCACACCATTTCTGTCCTTTATCGAGCCCATCTTTATGAAAGGAAAGATATAAACATCTAAATGCAGAGTTCCAAAGAATAGCAAGAAGAGATAAGAAAGCCTTCTTCAGTGATCAATGCAAAGAAATAGAGGAAAACAACAGAATGGGAAAGACTAGGGATCTCTTCAAGAAAATCAGAGATACCAAAGGAACATTTCATGCAAAGATGGGCACGATAAAGGACTTTTCATAATGTCACTCAAATTCAAAGCTGAGTTAAAGAGCAATTGGGACTACAATAATGATTTAGGCAGCACAATTAATTCTAGATTATTTTAATAGATAATACCATGATGTTTAATGTATGTGTCAACTTGACCAGGCCACAGGGTGCCCAGACGTTTGGTGGAACGTCATTCTGCTGTCTTGCAGATATATGTGGATGAGATTAACATGTGGGTTAGGAGACTGAGTAGAGCAGACAGCCTTCCCTAGTGTGGGTGGGCCTCATCCAAACAGTTGAAGGTAGTGGTGCGTACACGACAAGTCGACTTACTCCCCCAGTTAAAACAAACTCCTCCTGCCCAAAAGCTTCCAGCTGGGACATGAGGTCTTTTTCCCCCCGATAACTTCAGACTTGAACTGAACATTGGTTCTTCCTGGTTCTCAAGTTTGCCAGCTTCAGACGGGAACTTACACCAAAGTCTCTCCTGGGTCCCCAGCTTTCTGACTGCCGCTCTTGGGACTTGTCGGCCTCCATAATCATTTCCATATCATGCCGGCCTCCACAATATTATTGGCCTTATAATGCATCTCTTATATATTACACACACACACACACACACGGATGTACCCTATTGGTTCTGCCTCTGGAGAATCCTGACAAAGACCCTTACACATTACTAACTAGAGAGTTAACACATATTGGTGTTGACCAGGTGCTTTCCACACACCTCCACACTGTACTTCCCTATCCTGACCCAACACAGCTGTGTGTGTAGCTCTCAGACCCCTGGCTGCCCAGCACAGGGAAACTGGACTGGACTCTTGAGCAAAGTGAAGGAACAAATGAACTCAGGGCTAGATGGGTAGTTGGCTGGCAACTTTTAAGGAGAGATGGCCACATATTTCCATCAGGTGCTGTCCTCAGAGGGCTAAAAGGGGTGGAAGTGGTCACCATCATGCTCTTCACAGACTTCCCTGGACTGTCTTCCCAAAGGGCTGTACTAATTTATTCTCTCACCAGCAGTGCATGTGGGTGCTGAGCTGACCACATGCTCATGCACAGCCTGGCACTCCTTACCCCAGGCCTTTGGACATTCCATTGGAAGAGGCATGACAGAGTGAGTGAAGGCGGTCGTGGAAAGGGGCTGGAGATCTGAAGCCCTGGGTAAAGTTTCACAGCGGCCTTATTTGAGCAATGATGAAACAATCTAGTTGGTGTTGTTCAGTCACCAAGTCAGGCTTCTCAGGTGGTGCTAGTGGTAAAGAACCCAGCTGCCTGTGCAGGACATGTAACAGGCAAGGGTTTGATCCCTGCGTCGGGAAGACCCCCGGAGGAGGGCATGGCAACGCACCCCAGTATTGTTGCATGGAGAATCCCATGGACAGAGAAGCGTGGAGGGCTATCAGCCGTAGGGTTGCAAAGAGTTGGACACAACTGAAGCAAGTTAGCACACACGCACAATTATGAAGTCGTGTCTGACTCTTCTCAACCCCATGAACTGTAGCCTACCAGGCTCCTCTGTCCATGGGATTTTCCAGGCAATAGTACTGGAGTGGATTGCCATTTCCTTCTCCAAGGGATCTTTCCAACCCAGGGATCAAACCCGGGTCTCCAGCATCATAGACAGATGCTTTACCGTCTGAGCATGTTAAATCTTCAAGATTTAGTATTTGGGAAAGATCAGTATTTCCCACCTTGAACTGATCTGTATCCCATCGTTTTACACCTCTGCTGGTCAAATATTACTTTTTTTTATTGTGGTAAAACAAACACAACATAAAATTTACCATTTTAACCATTTTAAAGCCTACAATTCAATGGCATTAAGTACATTCCCATTGTTGTGTAACCATCACCACCATCTATCTCTGGAACTTCTCATCTTCCCAAACTGAGACTTACGTGTCCATGAAACAACAACCCACCCACTCTCTTTGCCCCCAGCCCTTGGAAACCACTATTCTACTTTCTGTCTCTATGAATTTGACTATTCTAGGTACCTCATGTAAAGTGAAATCACACAGAATTTGTCCTTTTGAGACTGGCTTCTTTCTATTAGCATAATGTCCACAAGGTTCACCCATGTTGTGGCACATGTGAGAATTTCCTTCCTTTTTCAGGTTACATAATACTGCATCACATGTACATATCAGATTTTGTTTATCCATTCATCCACTGATGGACATGGGTTATTCCACCTTTTGACAATTGTGAATAATGCTGCGATGAACAAATATCTCTTCAAGGCCTGCTCTCAATTCTTTTGGGTATACCTCAGAAGTGGAACTGCTGGATCATGTGGTAATTCATCTTTTTTTCCCTGAGGCTACACCCCACGACATCCCAGATCTTAGTTCTCTGACCAGGAATCGAACCGCTGCAGTGCAAGTGCAGAGTCTTCACTGCTGGGAGTCCTTAACCACCAGGAAGTCCCTCATATGGTAACTCTCTGTTTAACTTTTTGAGGAAAAACCATATTGCCTTCCATATTGGCTATATTACTTTACATTTCCACTCAAACATTATTTTAAAATATTTTATGCTGCATTCAAGTCCAGTTATCCCTAAAAGGGTGTTTTTGGACCAAAAAGCAAAAAATAGTAATAATAATCTTTCATGTGCCTTTGCCCTTTAGGAACTATCTTCACAATTGCTAAGAAATTTTGGTAAATTCCCAATTGTTCATAAACACAAAAATAAGAAAACAAATAAAGCATCCCTTTGAAATAATACATCAATACATTTCTATTTAGAACAGCACACAGAAATCAGATAGCCCTTTAAGTTCTTTTCAAAAGGTTATGACTCTAAGAGCTGATAAGGTTGAAAATAAAAATTTCTCACAGGAAAGTACGCACAAATCCTGATTCTTAGAGGATTCCTCTATTTGGGGCTGTACCTTCAGTCTTTTGAGGGGGTTGGAGAAGCATACCTACACTCTGTCACTGACTAGACTATATACCGGGAATAAAACACTCGGAAACACTGAGTTCTCTCTTATAAAACCTGTGTGATCTGACCTTGTATGACAATTCTGATGCTCATGGAAGAACGTGTGGGACTACAGTGAAGACAAGAGCCCATTCCTCCATCCTCTGCAACCCACTCCCACAAGTGACAGTCAAATTCAGCTGCAAACTGCAGCCGCGCTTATGACTATTAATAACTAGGTGTCTTCACCAGCATCTGTAATAACTGCGGCCCACGTATGTTCTCATTTTGCTAGGTTCCCAACTGCCCAGAGAGATTCCTTCCCTGTTTTGAAGAACGATGTTTCAGTTACTATGGCAACAGGGCAAGGAGAAGTGGGGAGCTTTGCATGGGCACCAGAGCCAAAGAACAGCTATTTGTCCCCCCACCAGTATAACAGGGCCATTCATGAGATTAGCACAGGGTGCGAATACACACGAGTGTGTGGCCCACTTCACAAACGCCAAGACACTTTCAGGGCCAACTCTCTCACAAAGCAATTATATCACACCTTAATCGAGTGCTCCATTTTGTACTGAAAGGAAGAGAGAGTCTTTTGTGTCCAAAGCAGACACACACACACAGGACTGCCGTTTGCGGCCACTGTGGGTTCACTTCTAAGGGAGGAGTGAGGGTACGTGGTGGGGGAGACCCACGGACTGTGGCTCAATCTTGTGGCCACTGTGTGGTGCATGGGGAGGAGGGATGCTGGTGAGGGATGTCTTCCAGGCCTGCCCAGGAAACCCCAGGGAGAGAGGTGAGTGTCAAATAAGGGACAGATTTATCAGAAATGGAGAAAAAAGCAGAATTCTTATTCTTGCTCACTCTGGTGAGATGGGTGTGATTCTGATTCAGTGCAGATCTCTTCCTCCTTAGACCATCAGACACCAAAGGGCAGAAGCAAGTGACCCCGGCAATGGAAGTCTTTTTTTTTTTCTTTCACACAGAAGAAGAAAGCAAACAAACATCCAAATCAAAAATTATTACTCTTCTAAGTGAAATAAGCCAGACATACAAGGGCAAGAGCTGTATGACTGCACTCTGCCGGGTACCGAGAGCAGGTAATTCAGAGACGGAAGTAGAATGTTGAGGGGGACAGGGGAGGGGAGTTACTATTTGGTGGGTACAGAGATTCAGTTCAGGAAGATGAAAAAGTTCCGGAGATAGATGGTGGTTGATGGTTGCACAACAGTGAGAACGTACTTCGTGCCACTTATGCTTTACATAGTTAAAATGGTAAATTGTATGCTATGTACATTTTACCACAGTGAATAAAATGAAAAGTTAACAAATCTGTTTATAACATATGTTATATCTGTGTGATTGTTTCATAAACACAAATGTACTGATCCAGTGCAGTACTGATAATGCTCGGAGTCTACCATGAGCTGATCCTCAGATCAAGGGCTGAGCAAACATGGACAAGAAATCATGTGTCCAGAGGCCCTCACTGGTCACTGAATCCCCTTCTTTGTCCACAGAACTGTAGTTCTCCAGGTAGGTGAATGGGTGGCGTACATCCCAGAAACACAGAAAACCCCATACAACTGGGTTACCATTAAGGCTTACCACGTGGTACTAGTGGTAAAGAACACACCTGCCAACTCAGGAGACACAAGTGACGTGGGTTCCACCCCAAGAGACGTTGGGAAGACCGCCTGGAGAAGGAAATGGCAACCGACTCCAGTATTCTTGCCTGGAGAATCACATGGACGGAGGGGCCTCATGGGCTATAGTCCATGGGGTCGCAAAAAGTCAGACACGACTGAGCAACTAACTGCTTTCAGTTCAGTTCAGTTTAGTCAGTCACTCAGTTGTGTCCGACTCTTTGCGACCCCATGAATCGCAGCACGCCAGGCCTTCCTGTTCATCACCAACTCCCAGAGTTCACTCAGACTCACGTCCATCGAGTCAGTGATGCCACCCAGCCATCTCATCCTCTGTCGTCCCCTTCTCCTCCTGCCCCCAATCCCTCCCAGCATCAGAGTCTTTTCTAATGAGTCAACTCTTCACATGAGGTGGCCAAAGTACTGGAGTTTCAGCTTTAACATCATTCCTTCCAAAGAAATCCCAGGGCTGATCTCCTTCAGAATGGATTGGTTGGATCTCCTTGCAGTCCAAGGGACTCTCAAGAGTCTTCTCCAACACCACAGTTCAAAAGCATCAATTCTTCAGCGCTCAGCCTTCTTCACAGTCCAACTCTCATATCCATACATGACCACTGGAAAAACCATAGCCTTGACCAGATGGACCTTTGTTGGCAAAGTAATGTCTCTGCTTTTCAATATGCTATCTAGGTTGGTCAGAACTTTCCTTCCAAGGAGTAAGCATCTTTTAATTTCATGGCTGCAATCACCATCTGCAGTGATTTTGGAGCCCAGAAAAATAAAGTCTGACACTGTTTCCCCATCTATTTCCCATGAAGTATGGGACCAGATGCCATGATCTTCTTTTTCTGAATGTTGAGTTTTAAGCCAACTTTTTCACTCTCCACTTTCACTTTCATCAAGAGGCTTTTTAGTTCCTCTTCACTTTCTGCCATAAGAGTGGTGTCATCTGCATATCTGAGGTTATTGATATTTCTCCCGGCAATCTTGAGTCCAGCTTCTTCAGAAATCAGATTAATTATATTCTTTGCAGCCAAAGATGGAGAAGCTCTATACAGTCAACAAAAACAAGACCAAGAACTGACTGTGGCTCAGATCTTGAACTCCTCATTGCCAAATTCAGACTTAAATTGAAGAAAGTAGGCAAAACCATTAGACCATTCAGGTATGACCTAAATCAAATCCCTTATGATTATACAGTGGAAGTGAGAAATAGATTTAAGGGACTAGATCTGATAGAGTGCTGATGAACTATGGACTGAGGTTCGGGACATTGTACAGGAGACAGGGATCAAGACCATCCCCATGGAAAAGAAATGCAAAAAACCCAAAATGGCTGTCTGGGGAGGCCTTACAAATAGCTGTGAAAAGAAGACAAGCGAAAAGCAAAGGAGAAAAGGAAAGATATAAGCATCTCAATGCAGAGTTCCAAAGAATAGCAAGAAAAGATAAGAAAGCTTTCCTCTGTGATCAATGCAAAGAAATAGAGGAAAACAACAGAATGGGAAAGACTAGAGATCTCTTCAAGAAAATTAGAGATACCAAGGGAACATTTCATGCAAAGATGGGCTCGATAAAGGACAGAAATGGTATGGACCTAACAGAAGCAGAAGATATTAAGAAGAGGTGGCAAGAATACACAGAAGAACTGTACAAAAAAGAGCTTCACGACCCAGATAATCACGATGGTGATCACTAACTGCTTTCAATGGGTCCCAAAGAAGAGAGCAAGTTTTCCAGGAAAACAGAGATCCATGTTTATATCCCGAAGGCGTTAGTCTTTATAAATAAATGTGGCGGGAGCACCACTCTGCCCGGAGGCACTTGGGAACCTGAAAGCACTTCGAAGGGCAACACTGCCGTTTCAGCGAAAGGCAAATGAAGAAGAGTCTGACGCCCGCTAAGGCTGAGTCAGCGCAGCAGCCAACAGGGAGGGAGAGAGGGCAGGGGAGAGGGTGTTTGAGAGGAGGTGAGGGAGAGGAGAATGGGGAGAAGAAAGGGAGGGCGGAGAAAGGATGGATCCCGAGGTAAGAAGGCGGATAAGAAAGTGGGAGGGAGGGAGGGGAGGCGGAGGGGAGGGCCGAGGGAGGTGGGGGATGGGACGAGCGGAGGGGAGAGAGGAGCTTTGTTTTGCGGCAAAGCCCCTTGATTCCTGTTGAAGAGGGGACGACAATAGAGCATGTGCCTGCTAGTGGGCATTCACCGTAATCCCACTTTCTTGCTCTACTTTTGGTGAGAAGAGGAGGAGCAGAGGTTTTATCAGAACGGAAAACTGGAGGGATTTTTTTTTTCCCCTCCTCCCGGAGTGACACTGAGGTCAAGAGGGAAACCTGCTCTCCTTCACTGAACACGTTTAAGAACACAATGCGATTAGCATCTCTTCTGCTTCTGGGCTGCTTTTCAAGCCGGGGCTGCGAGAAACACAAAGAAGTCTAAAGGATGTTGTTTATTAATAGTTAACTGTTGATGTCGCTGAGAGCTTGGTCCAGGAACGATGCTCAGGACCCTCTACCCATAGTGATTTGATAGATGGATTTCCCAGTGTGGGGAACCCCGTGAGGAAGCACCTGTTAAGCACAGAACGGGGAGCTTTCCCTAAATTGTAATTAAAACTTAAAGCACACGCCAGCCGACTTCCCTTAGCCTCTGTAGAGATGATTTGGGGTTTTGGATGGTGAAACTCTGATTGTAAGGAATAAATAGCTTATTTGTTCCACCCCTGGTCAAAGCTAAACACCCAAGAGCAGAGCCTTATGTTTAGACTGTTCACTGCAGGCATTCCTGCCTGTGATCTGATTCTAAAATGAGTTGCAGAAAAGACAGTATTTAGTAGTTGATGTAAACATATTAAAACAGGCAGTGGAGAGTATAGGAGATATTGTTACCACCAGGTCCATAAGAAAACAACACAAAAAAGATCATTTACAAAATTTCTCCACTTAGAGATTCCATTAGTACTGGGTAATCCTAGCACAAAAAATAATTTAAAGCTAAGATGACTATTTCCTGGCTTGGGCAGAACTTTAGAGGTAACTGAGCAAATGTGAACTAGACAGATAAATTTCTCCTTAACTTCTTTTAAAAGGTCACGAAAGAAGACTGCCAACCTGACAGATGTAACCATGGATTCATTTACAGAGTCCTTCAAAAGCTCAGAGGCTGCTAAAAGTGTCAAACAAGGCATCTTCCCATGCCTCGGGTTCTTTGGTATTAAAGTAATCAAGGGAGAATTTTTTTTCTCCAGAAAATGGATGACAATTTCCAGAAAACATTCTCTCCGCATCTTATGTATTTTATATTATTAATTTTTTTTGGCAGCTGTCATGAAAATCACTTAGGTTAAAGGAATCTTCGTTTTCTCCCTAAATTCTCTCAAAAATTCCTTTCAAGTGTCAATCACAATGAAATGAGGCCAAAATGTTACAGAGCTTAGAATTTTGGTATTTTGTAAGCTATCGTCTTCTGCTTATGCTGATTTGTAGATTTGGGGAAATTTTAATATTGATCTCTCTCTAGCGCTGAATAATTTTTAGAAAAAAACCCAGTCTGAGTCTAATTGCCAGACCCGTACCACACACACGAAAGCTGTGAATACAAGCTGTGATCACGAATCACGTGTATGTGGCTTTGATTGTGTGGGACCCACAATAAGATTAAGATTGCTTTTTTCCTTCTTAATTATTCAGAGCTAAGTGTGATGAAAATTAAAACTAAACATATGGATGTAATCATGAAGGCATTCTCTAATATAGTTTTTTTTCTTTTTTTAAAATATGTTTAGTGTGCTACAGGCACTAACCCCTTTAAATATTTAAGGAAGGACTTCCTAGAACTTGCTCTAATTTTAGGGGAGCTTACAATTTTTTTTCTTATTCAGTGCCACACTTTCCAATGCACCAGCCAAAATGCAAAACAGCCTCTTTTTCCTTTATATTTAAATCCCCCCAAATCCACTCTTACTGAATCTGTTTTGTGACTTAGTTTTCTGTGGAATGAACTGGTCAGACTCAGAGAGTAATACTTTTTATTGTAAATATAAAAGGAACAAAATTTAAAATTAAAGGTGAATCTTTCTGCAAGCTATAGGCCCATAACAATCTGTTATAGTTTATTTGTGACTTGATGCAGGGGTTTTCTATGAAATGGGAAGAGAGAGGAATAGGTTATCCAGAGACCAAGATAAGGAGACCATTTTTCATGTTTGTCTTTGGAACGCATCCACTAATTTCAAAAGCGAATTTAATCTTATTTCTATCTAGAGTAACACCGATATTTGTCCTCCATTGGTATGTGTGACTGATATGCTAAGGAACAGGTGGCTCAGAAGTCGGTTGGGTGACAAGGACAGACCATGTGAGACTGAAAAGTTGTTGCAGGTTATCATGGCACCATATGGACTGTCTCCAAATGGTGCTTCCCCTGATTCTGGCTTCAGAAATGCAAGCAGGGGACAGAGGAACTCTGAGCTACAAGTTAGGAGGCCTGAAACCACCATTTGTAGATAAACTGACACTGGATTTTGGCCTCTGCTTGCCTGGCCCAGTTCCCTGGCACCCTGGTTGCCTTCCTCCCAGCTCTCTCACTGACTCCACATTTAGCTGAGCTCACATTTCCTTGCTAACCCCAAACTCCTAGATGCACTTCCAAGGGGAATTCAACTGCAATCCACCTCTCTAAACTGGTCCTTACCCCAACAGTCCCTTCTGTCTTCCTCCTGGTTCTGCTCGCTTAGCTGGGTTACGGCTGGAGGGCTGAGCAGAATGCTGACTGTCCGCAGGAGCCAAGCAGCCCCCAGTTGCTTTAGTTTGACTAAATTCCCCCCTTGCCAAGTCTCTGTGACTGCAGCACAAGCGCTCAACACAAGAGGATCTATTTTGGTTCAAAAACCAAATAAGAGAGCAAACTTTGTCACAGTCCTCCATGTCATCCAGCCCTGTAAAAAAAACTGAGCAAAGGAGGAAAACTCAAGAACTCGGTTTATCCATCCCCTGCAAGATCAGTAGACTGCAATAACAACCCAAAGGCAGAAGAAAGAAACAAAACCATAGGATATTAAATTACAAAACACCAACATTTACATAGTAATTCCCGCTAATTACGAAAGAAAGATGTAAGTTGTTTGTTATAAACATCACCAGGTCTTGAGCAAACACCAAGAGCTCACCGCAGAGCCAAACCAAGCATTTGTCTAATCAGAGCCACTTCCCCAAGCGTTTTATTGGTACAGCTGCAGAGCACACATTTGATCACACATGCTAATAATCCCAGTTATGGCGCCTACATTTTAATCATTTGTTCTGGGCTTGTTTCTCAAACAATTAGCACTAATGAATGGTCAGAATACCTCGGATCATATATGTCTAATTGCAGTCAAGAGCAGTTCTCGTCTGCATGTACATTTCAATTCACCTCTGGGGATAATGTTTGTTAATTGTATTTCTTTATACGCAAGCAAAGAAAGAGGCAGCTCAGGCAAAAAGGGACTAAGTGTTCTCCTCGTTCCCTTTGTTCCCACAAGAAACTAAAGTCACTTCAAGAGGCACTTAATCCCATCATCCCCGGTTACAATTGCCTTGCAGCATCAATCAAAAAGAATCTGAAGTAAAACGATGCAGCTATATTGTGTAATTAAAAGCAATTCAGGTACTTATTGCTTGGGGCCCTTTAAGGGTCCAAATACTTAAAATGGCCCTGCAGGGATCCTAAACATTGTAGTGTTTTAAATTTGGACCGCAGTAATATCCGAAAGAAAGGAAGATGCAAAACAAAAAACCTGAAAGACACAAACAACAAAAAAAGCCCACGACCCTGTCCTTGTGCGATTTGTGAAGAAAAAAATCAGCAAAAGTCTGAAGTGAAAAAACCCATGAATCACAACTACAAAGTGAAATAAATGTAGAAAAAAAGGAAAGAGAAAAAGAAAAGAATTGATGTTTTCCAAACTCAACTGTCCCTGTCCCAATTCAACTTATGTATTTAAGGGGAAAAAAAAAGTGTCATAATATTGGCTGGGTCTCTTCAACCTGAGATGAAACAGCCTTTGACGATCTGTAACAAATGGATCTATATTATAACAACCAGAGGCTGTCTGAAAACTCAAAATACAAAGTAAATATATGGTATGTCTAATGCTAGTCACTTATAAAGGCAACATGTTAAAAGTACTTTTTTAAAGTTTGGCACAGATATGTAAAAAGTGATTTATTTAAGTCATTTAACAAAACTAAGTGCCTTGGCTTTTAAGGCTTCATATATGACTTTTTAAGCCAACAAGACTTTAACATACTATTTTCTGTTGTGTGCTTTTAACAAAGAGCCATCATTGACAGGAGGCTGGGAAAAGGCATGATTCTCTGGTTTTGATTCTTGGCTAAAATATATTTAAGTAAAAACACAATTCCTCAACAGATGTAAGACTAGATGTTAAAATAACAACGTGTGTTTAAGTTTTACCATCATTTTCCCCTTTATAATAAAAACGGGAAGGCAGGCTTCTTGTTGATTTATGAAAGAATTTCAGGGGAAAATGCTAAGCCTATTGGATATTAAGGAACTTTTCAGAAAGACACCAGTTTCCTCCCAGGATAAGGAGCATTCTGGAAACAGATGACCAGAGGAAAAACTCCACACCACCAGAACACAGCACTTCACGGCAGCATCTATAAATACCAAAATACAGCTTAGTGGCAAATGTAATTGTGGCCTGAAAACCATCATGCACACGTGAGGGTCGTATGACTTAACATTCACATCACAAAATGATTGTCAAATAAGATATCCGACAACAGTTCATTTAAACAGAACTGACCTCATTTTCCACACAAACATTCTACCAATTTGAGTGCAGAAGTCTACAGCTGAAAATGCCAAAGTACTTCCGCAAAGCTTAACCTTACATGAGCTACTGGTGCCAAATGGCAGAATGGAAAGGATTCTGCTTCCCTGTTTAAGAGAACCAAACTTTAAAACAAAAATCTATCATTTAAAAAAGTCTGCTGGCCATGCTTCTTCAATTATATTGATCATAGTGTTAGAGATGCTATACGTGCTCAAGCAGTTTCATGTCATGAGTTAAGTATTTCCTATAAATTTAAACCTATTTATTATTATTCAGCATTCAGTCTTCAAGTATCCATTCAAAATCATTACCCTCAATGGGTGGGTGGGTGGGGGGGCGAGTCTGACACACCCTCTTCACTGCAGTATTCTCATCACCTCTACCTTCTACTTGCCCCGGGGAGGTGGCACACTCCAAGGGAATAAGAAAACGTGGGTGACAGAAGGGCCCTGGGTTTGCCTGAGCTTGGTTCCCTATCTTTCCATCGCCACCAAACGGCCCAGGTAATTTACTTCTTCATAATCAGGCACAAGTGTGTCTTTGCCACAACTGTGCTGCCCTACTTGAAACAGGCTTCCCGGGTGGCGCTAGTGGCAAAGAACCTGCTTGCCAATGCAGGAGACATGAGAGACTCTGGTTCAGTCCCTGCGTCAGGAAGATTCCCTGGAGGAGGAAATGGCAACCTATTCCAGTATTCTTGCCTGGAGAATCTCATGGACAGAGCAGCCTGGCGGACTACAGTCTATGGGGTCACAAAGAGTTGGACACGACTGAAGTGACTTAGCATGCATGCATGCACTTGAAACAAACCAAAAAGTACCTGAAAGACAGGCACCAAGCTGAAAAAAAACAACAAAAAATCTTTATTTTTGATCTACTAAAGTATCTGTTCTTGTCCTACAGTTTTTATTTCACTAGCCTTTGAATTAAGATAGGCAGGAACCTAATCTTAGGAAAAGGAAGTGTAAACTTTTAACGAGGGACATTTTAGGAACTAAAATGCACTAAAGAAGGAGGAGAAAAACAGATTCATTGATAATGAGTATCGGGCAAAAGTCTGCACTGTGATCTATCTCCTGTAATGTTTCCCACTGACAGGTGCTTATCAATATCATATTTCTTTCGTCTCACACCCCAGGTCTGCTCACGGCTCCCCTGTCCCTGGTGCTCCCCTGGAATTCCCTGGGGATGGTGCCCACCACAGGGTGCCAGGAGGAGCCCTACAACCGGGCCCTTCGATTCCTGCCATTGATCCAGCTGTGCGCATGCTGGCTAAATGCTACCAGGTTCAGGCTGGAGAGCAAGACTTGAAAATTCAGTGCTAATTACTGTGATTACAATCTGTGTCTCAAGCAGCCAGAGCCTCTGGGAAGTTGTCTACAAGAGACCTGTCTCTGTATCCAAAGTCTCAGTTTGAGAGATGTAGAATCTATATACCCGAGGACTTTCTAACTCGTTAAGTTATAATATGGGCGTCAAGTCGTTCAGGATACCTTCTCGTGCACTATATATGACTGAGGCAAGCCCAGAACACAGAGTGTTCTTAAGAGACGCAGAGGGGAAAGGACCAACAGAGCCCTGGACCCACATACATCACAAACACCGGCCCCGCAACCCGATGCTCGGATGGTGAATCACAAACACCGGCCCCGCAACCCGATGCTCGGATGGTGAATCACAAACACCGGCCCAGCAACCCGATGCTCGGATGGTGATTCTCGTGAGATGACCCGAGATTCTTTGAACTCACTGAGGCAGTGCATGGGGGCTTAAAGGAACGTGCTCACAGGCATCCTCCGTCCTCCTAGAGCCAGGGCCCAACTTGTCCTGAGAATCCTGAACCTCTTAGGATGCATGCCGGTTGTGTATTTACCACTGAGCTCCCAAAGGCAGATGTAGTGGAGTCAGAGAAAGTGATTTCATGAAGACATTTATGTGACATTAAAGAATCCAAAAAAAACGTTGATGTGAGAGCATGCTAAGATATCAGTTCATTTTCCTGGGCTCACCAGCGTTTCTTTACATACACATGACTCCTTTGGAAACAGGCTGGGGAGCAAGGCAGTTAGTTCTTCTCTGGACCACGAGGCTCATTTTCCCTTCTCCACAGATGATGTGCAGATATGCTTGTCCCTGACCAAGTGTATTCAAATAGAATTCTTCCCGGGGCATGAACATTAGAACAGAATTAATTGCTCTGAATCCTCATGCAGAATTCTAAAGGGATTTCTATTCTTGTAGCAACATCACAATGCTAGGTTTCTAGACGCTGCCAAAGAGCTGAGTGTGATTTCGCCTCTAACCCATCACGAGAGCCCTTGTGCAGCTGGTGAGCACCACACGGGCTTTCTGATTTGTGCCCAAAGCAGGGCTTCTGAGAAAGAGAGGTTTTTCAGGGGACACTTTGGCGGCAAGTGGGGTCCCAAGACAGTAGGCAAAACCTGAACTGTCATTTTGAGCCTGCCCTGAATCAGCCAACACATGTCAAACACCGCAGGGCCTTTATGAAAATGTGACTTCAAATATTTTTCTTTCCTCCCCTCATTTCCTTCTTTTAAGTACTCAGTTCACAAGGTGTGTCTGTAAGTGTTTATTTGGAAATTAAACCGCTTTTAAAGGGCTAAGTTGTTTAACATCAAGAACCCTGAAGATAGAACGTAAAATATTCAGTATGAACTCATTCTATAGAACACCATTATTTGATAACTTATTTGCTGATTACTCAATCTAAATACAATTTTAAAAACAGAAGTGACTGCATGTTTTAAATTTTTGGTAACCTCAAATGGGTACTTTTTCTCCTCTTAAGAATTAAATGAAGTCACAGTGTTAGCAAAGCAAACCATTTCTGCATTTAAAAAACTTACTTAGCTCTATGTCAGGAGCTCCTGCCACTCAAAGTGACCAATCCTGTAAGTCAAAATTTTGGGATACATTAAGTTTTCATTTTTTTGTTGTTTTTTCTGTATATCATGAGGGAACCAGCAAATCTCCTTAGTCTGTTTCTGAATCTGGGTCTGTTTAGTTAGCAATAAGAACTCAGTCCTTTGATTAATTTCTAAAATACACAACAGCTCATACAGCTCAATGTCCAAAATAAAACCAAAAACAAAAACCAAGCAACTCAACTGAAAAGTGGACAGAACACCTAAATAGACATTTCTCCAAAGAAGACATACAGATGGACAACAGATGTGAAAAAATGCTCAACATCCCTCATTATTAGAGAAAAGCAAATAAAAAATACAATGAGGTATCACTTCACACAGGTCAGAATAGCTATCATCAAAAAATCTACAGGTAACGAATGCTGGGGAGGGTGTGGAGAAAAGGGAACACTCCTACACAGTTGGGGGAATGTAAATTGGTGCAGCCACTATGGAGAACAGTATGGAGGTTCCTTAAGAAACTAAAAATAGAGCCACCATACGATCCAGTAATCCCACTCCTGGAACGTATACCTGGAGAAAGCTCTAATTCAAAAAGGTACAGGAATCCCAACGTTCGCTAGAGCAATGTTTACAATAGCCAAGACATGGAAGCAACCTAAGTGTCCATCAACAGATGAATGGATAAAGAAGATGTGGTACATGTACACAATGGAATACTACTCAGCCATGAAAAAGAACGCAACACTGCCATTTGCAACAACAAGGATGGACCCAGAGATCACATATTAAATGAAGTCAGTCAGAGACAAATGTATGATATCACTTACATGTAGAATCTTTAAATAATGATACAAACGAACTTACTGACAAACCAGAAACAGTCACAGAAAACATATATGGTTACCAAAGGGGAAGGGGGGAATAAATCAGGAGTATAGAATTAATAGATACACACCACTATATACAAAATAAACTACAAGGATTTACTGTATAGCACAAGGAACTATATTCAGTATCTTGTAATAACTTAAAATGGAAAAGAATCTGAAAAGGAATATATGTGTATATGCACACACACACATACACACATATACATAACCAAATCACTTTACTGTACACCAGAAACTAACACAACATTGTAAATCAACAATACTTCAATAAAAAAATAAAAAAGAACTTGGCCCTTTGGCTTGTGGACACTAATACAAGTTGATTGGTATCCAGCAAGGTGTGGCTCGGGGCCACACTCATGGGTGTGGACCAACTTGCTACCATCTCCCTTCCTGGTTAATTGTAGGGACCATCCAAGTCTCCAACACTGGGTTTCTCAATGGCCAAGATACACTTATATTTGTTCCCTTTCTCAGACAAATTTCTCTAACAATTGTCTGCCCTATTTACCATACCACAGGCATAAATCTGTCCCCTGCAGGCTGAAAAGCAGCTTACTCTCTTACTCTACAAGCCCACTAAATAGAAAATGCACCAAAAATAGACTGTGATCAATACAAATAGGTCCAATGAAGACTGCTCCAGAAATAATTTCAATCAATTTCATACAATTGATTTGTTCTTTCAAGGAGCCCTTAATTTACTCAATCCCTGATTGAGTTGTTACATGAATCATGAAGGATTAACTATGAAGATAAAGGCAGATATTTCAATCAGGGAATACCCACGATGGTTTAATTAAAGAATTTTTGCATCTCACTTACAGAACAGTGCTGCTTAAGTACAGCATGGCATTTATTTAAAGTGTCCCAGAGGCAATTAAGCCCTTGATTAACAATAAAATTTTCTTCCTTAACTTCATTCTCAATTACCATGAAGCTCATTTCTCATTGCCGGGAACTTTCAACACGTGGTACCCAACGGCTTTAACTTGTATGTGATTCCACATAAATCATCAAAAAGGGTGAGGAGGAACCGAGATACATAGAAACCAGCCTTTTCTAAAAGCTGGAAGTCTTGTTTGGCCGCTTGCTCACTCGCCTCCCTCAGCTTGCAGCCTAGCCATGTCCATGTATGCGTGATGCCCCTACTTCGAGTTACGGTAGCAACAAGGGGACGTGGTGACCAGGACGAAATTCCTCTGAGAGTTCAGCTTTTCTTGAACTCAGAACAGACTTGGATCTGGTAACACCTTAAGCGTTTGTCAAGTATCTCGCACACACAGAAGTCCAATCAATAATAGCTCCTACTCAGACTTCCCTGGTGGTCCAGTGGTTAAGACTATATGCTTCCACAGCAGGGCACACGGGCTCAATCCCTGGTCGGGAACCAGGATCTCAAATGCCACAAGGCACAGCCAAAAAATAGAAAAGGAAAGAAAGAAAAAAAAAAAAGCTACTACTATTAAGGATAAGACACCCCCTGTCTCTTCCCTGACCTCTGTGAGCTAGACACGTGGGTCTGGGATAAACTGTCGCCCAGGCTTCTACACAGGCATGCCACTCACACACCCACACAGACAGATGGTGCGGGGCACTCTGTCACATCTGGGAAACACACCTGCCAGGGGCACTAGGGAGCCAGCCTCCACGCTAAGGGTCGGCAGCACAGAAGATAAAAATGTCAGATTTATATCTCCTTTCTGATGCCCCTCAAGTTTTCAGAACTTAATAGCTGGACAAGCTATATACACATTTGGACTTATCTGTGAATTTGTCATTGGCTCTACAAGAATGTTTCATGATTATGCACATTAATATACATCTAAAAGAAAGAAAAATCAAAAGGATTTGGCCACTTTTTATTTTAATGCCAGTGACATATGGAATAAAAATTTGTCTGATTCAACAAATAGATACTGGACACATAAGCCAGGCAGAGATATTAGAAAGCGGAGGAGAGGATTGGCCTGGGAGAAACCGAAGTCTAGCTGGGGAGTCTGGGATCTCCAAGGTAAGAGGGCAAATTCTGACACTAGTTGGAACAGTGGGAGGGGCGATTCTGAGAAGGCTTCTCAGAGGTGGGGACAACAAACGGGACCTTGGAAGGGGGAGGACAAACTCCAGAGGCAAAAAGTGCCTTGTGAATGCAGTGCGATGAGGAAGAATGAGACCTCCTCAAGGGTCACCAGTGACTTTCTTTCTTTGTAAACGCCATGCCTGCCTTTAATTCATCTGTTGCCCTCCTGCACATGGGGGATGAATTATCTTCAGGTACAAACACCAGCTATTTGAAATACCAAGACAATGTGTCCTATTTCCAATCCCGTACTCTGTCGCAGATGGTGACCAAAACAGTGACACTCAATATCCTAAAATTTTTTGACCTAAAACACTCCCTTTTTACTCTCCAGTGAGATGTATTTATGCTTTAAAAATCACCTTGGAATATACTGGACTTAAGTATTAAGCAATAATTCTTAATCAGATAGGGTGTTCCTTTAAAATCAGAATCATGTTGAAAGGACCAGATTATATTTTGCATTATCTGAAGCTTATGAGAAAATTATTTGGGGGCTTCCTGTGGACAAGGGACGGAATGTCTGACACAGATACAAAATGTGTAAATGAAAGGTACCACAATTCATACATATTAAGGAAAACAAACAACTTCTCAACGGCAGACTTTGTTCGTACTTTTTTCTTTTTAACATCTGTCGTGTCCTTTATTTGTATAATCTCACTTAATTCTTCCAAAAATCATATGAAATAGGTACTATTATTGCCATCTATTTTATATAAGGAAATAGGTTTATTTTATCCTGTAACCTTAAATTTTCAAACAAGCAAGCAGCTGACACTTTATGCCACATTTCACAACTGATACCAGTTTTTTCAGGGCATTGCACAAGCCAAAGAATATTAATTCACATCCATACTGGCTTCACGCTTAAAAAGAAAACTGAAATGGAGATTCAGGCAAAGACTGACAGTGAAGATATCTTTTTCTTCCCTTCAAAATTTCTCTGTGTGACAGTTCAGAACAGGATTCAACAAACTTTATCTGAAAAGGCCAGATAAATTATTTCAGACTTATGAGGTGAGAGATGAACTCAAGGGTATTTAACAGGGACCTGTGTAACAAGAGGGAACCCAAATTTCCGCACACTTGGTAATGACAAAATCCAAAATTAAATTGAGTACAATTTTCTGGGCATAAGGTTCTACCCATGAGAATGGCACTCCTTTGCTGGGGGCGGGGGTGTGTGTGCGCGCGCAGATATAGTCAACTGAAGTTCAAAGGCAATGTTCCCTCTTCTCAATTCATTCATCTGGAAAAACCATTCTTAGTTTGAGAGCTGAACAAAAATAGACAGCAGGCAGAATGTGGCCCAATGACCCTGGTTTAGAATATTTCTCTGAGAGTTTAGCCATAGACAATCTCATATACCCTGGTGCGTGTGTGCTAAGTCGCTTCAGTCGTGTCCGATTCTTTGTGACCCTATGGACTATAGCCTCCGTCCCTGGGATTCTCCAGGCAAGAATACTGGAGTGGGTTGCCATGCCCTCATCCAGGGGATCTTTCTGACTCAGGGATCGAATCTGGGTCTCTTACGTCTCCTGCACTGGCAGGCGGGTTCTTTACCACTAGCGCCACATGGAAAGCCCCATATGCCCTGGAAACTCAGAGTTTTGCAGACACAGGGCCCAAGTCACAGAGGAGTACTCAGCTCTGAATCACAGGCCAGGGTACCAGTCCTGGTTATTATTATCCAGAGACATCAACAAGCAGAAAGCCTCCAGGGCCCCGCTCATTTTTAACATCACTTGTTAACTTGGGAGCTTTGACGTCACTGCCGCACCTACTAGGTTGTGCTGCACTAAAGAGAAGTCAGTTTGTGTAATTCACAGATCAGTTTGGTATATATTTTCCTGTATTTGTGGCATTAAAAAGACTCAATTTCTCTTATCCCCCTTATCCTGACACCAGTAAATCTCCTTTTTGGTAAAGTTTAACAGATCAGTTTTGTGTCCCTAAGTGTATGCAGCATTTCACCCTCCTTTTAAATATAAACCCTAGAAACTCAGTCCTTGGTTGGTCCCCTGCTGTCTGTGCAACCACAGGGTAGGAATAGGGGAGGAGAGGGGAAGGAGGTGAGGAGGAAAGATCCTGGCTTACAAAAGTCCAAAGAGTATTTGACTAAAAAAAAGGCAGAGCAGGGTAGAAGACACGAATCAGAAATCCCGCAAACAGAGGAGGTTATTTTTCTTTGAAAGGATTAAGGATTGTGGGTTTGCATGCTTACTCAGACGGAATAAAAAAATATTTTAACTTCTTGCCTCATTCAGTTTAGGTCTGAACAAGATAAAGGTCGGGCCCATTCAAAACTCCTATTATAATTATCTTCTTCCCTTTAAGATAATGGGACATTAGGTGAGACATTTGGGGTTATACGCCACTCAGGAAACCATGGAGAAGAAAACTGGGAAACACCCCAGAACTCGAGGGGAGACTGACCTGGTCCAGCTTTTCCCCGCCTTTCAAGGAGACAGACATTCTAGGTAAACCTTGCTCGCCATTGAGAGCTAAATTCCAGTTCTAGCATCAAGCCAGAATTCTGATTCCAGTTGTTCAGGACAAACAGGGAAATGCACACATCTAATTTATAAAAGTGTCCAAAGGAACATGAGCTGTTTCTTTTGAGGAGAGGAACCATATTTTCCAAATTAGTCCAACTTCTAGTTGATAGGCTAAACGCCCATATATCTCCATCCTGAAGGAATGAGGGCTCCTGATGATTAATCATGCTTTCAGGAAGTAGTTAAACACCACTGTGTTGCACACTGGTAGTGCCTAAGATAAAAAGCCAGGGGAATAGGCGAAGGAGGAGAGGGAGGAAGTTAAGGCAGTAATTTTGACAATAAAGTGGAAAGGGCTTCAGGGGTTCAAATTACAACAGGGTCCGTTCAATTCAGCTTGAGCAGCCCTCCTTGTCTACACCAGTAAGTCTGTTGATTCGCCTGATACAGCCAACTCCCCAGTAATTAAAATTTCTTAAAGATTTCCTCTTCTTTAACTATCCCTTCTGCACAGTACATCACTGGGACTACAAGGTCTTAAAGACTTAATCTAAATGACTGGCCACAATGATAAGGAAGAACAGGAGGTAACATCTGAGAGGGGGAAAGAGAGACAAAGAAATAACTTTAAGAACTACAGTTTTAGGGAGTTGTGATTTTAGGAAGTTTTGCTTCCCAACCCAAGAATCGAACCAGGGTCTCCTGTATTGCAGGTGGATTCTTTACCAACTGAGGTATCAGGGAAGCCCATACCTTGAATACAGTAGGCGCTAATTAAACATATAAATGAGTAAAAAATGAATTTGTAAAAGCCCCCAAATCTTAAACTAGCTTTATATAAATATCTGCCCCTTAATCATTTAATAGTGATAATAATTATTTGTAAAGAATTTTAAAAATTAGAAGAGCAAGTATAATTACACTGCTTACCTACTAACCAATGTACTCCATTAATCATGCAAATGAAAACAGTGACTGACATAGTCAGGAAATTTCTAAAGAAGTGAATGTATTTTTAAGTATCTTTGCGTGAAGTATTAAGTCCTGTAGAGACTGAAGGGTGGTGGGTGAGGGTGATGAGGGCCTCTTTGACTACACACTGTGTTTTATATTTTAGCTCTATTTTTAAGCTCTCAAGCTATTTATAGCACTGAGTTTATGGCTATGTTCTCAGAGATAAGGAACAGGGGGTACAAGTTTTATTTAAAACTCACTTAAAATAGCAAAATTATAAAACAGTGATTCATTATCATAATCCTCCTGTGGACATAGATCAAAATACACAGGAAAACGATTTCTCTCTGAAAAGTGAAGAAAGAAAAGACCTCTTTAAAACACTGCCCTAATGCTAATGCTAATGCTAAGTCGCTTCAGTCGTGTCCGACTCTGTGCGACCCCGTCCCTGGGATTCTCCAGGCAAGAATACTGGAGTGGGTTGCCAATTCCTTCTCCAATGCATGAAAGAGAAAAGTGAAAGTGAAGTCGCTCAGTCATGTCCGACTCTTAGCGACCCCATGGACTGCAGCCCACCAGGCTCCTCCATCCATGGGATTTTCCAGGCAAGAGTACTGGAGTGGGGTGCCATTGCCTTCTCCGAAAACACTGCCCTATAAAGTTGAAATTCTTAAAACAATTTGGTCTGAAAGATGTAGGCATCTTTACATAATATATTGCATCCAGAAAAGAGGGAAAAGAAAGAAAAAAAAGAATAGATACTCCCAGCAAAAAACAATGCCCTAGCAGAATATACTGCAAAAATGCAAAGCTTCTGATACTGGTCATGCAAATAAACATACACTTTCTGTGTCTGAAAATGCAACAACCCCTTAGACTCTAACAGAGAAGCAAGTAAGTGACAGGTTCTACTGAACAATCGAGTAGAGGTTCCTGAAATGCTGAAGCCATGTGAAACCATCTTGGGGTGGAGTTTGGGGTGGAGTTTCCTTTTTAGCTAGAAAACAAAGAAGTCAGAAGTGACAGCACAGGCCTTCTGAACATCAGGAGAGTCCCAGGCTCCCCCATGCCCATCACTCGGCATCACCGCCATCTGTGTTTCCCTACACTCTGTACGTTAGACACATCCATTACATGTCTCTCCTCCAACCTTTTCCCACCTCATGGGCTCTATCTCTTCACACTTCTGAAACAAGTGCACGGCCTTCTCCATCACTCGTCACACTGAGAACTGCAATATTTCTGTTTTTTTGGTGAATTCATCAGCGGTTTGATGCTTTGAGGCATTCTTCCTTCTTTAAAAGCAAGATAGAGAGGGACTTGGCTAGTGGTCCAATGGTTAAGACTCCAAGTTCCCAATGCAGGGGGCTAGGGTTTGATCCCTGGTCAGGCAGCTAGACGGAGAAGGCAATGGCACCCTACTCCAGCACTCTTGCCTGGAAAATCCCATGGACGGTAGGGATATAGTAGAGCCTGGTAGGCTATAGTCCATGGGGTCACTAAGAGTCGGACACAACTGAGCGACTTCACTTTCACTTTTCACTTTCATGCATTGGAGAAGGAAATGGCAACCTGCTCCAGTGTTCTTGCCTGGAGAATCCCAGGGATGGGGGAGCCTGTTGGGCTGCCACCTATGGGGTTGCACAGAGTTGGACACGACTACCGCGACTTAGCAGCAGCAGCAGCAGGCAGCTAGATCTCACGTGCAACAACTAAGATCGAAGATCCCATGGGCCGCAACTAAGACCTTGAACAGCCAAATAAATTGAGTGAAAGTCAAAGTCGCTCAGTCCTGTCCAACTCTTTGTGACCCCATGGACTGTACAGCCCACGGAATTCTCCAGGCCAGAATACTGGAGTGGGTAGCCTTTCCCTTCTCCAGGGGATCTTCCCAACCCAGGGATCAAACAGGTCTCTCGCATTGCAGGCGGATTCTTTACCAGCTGAGCCACAAGTGAAGCCCAGGAAATTTAGTAATTAATTTGAAAAAGGCAAGCTAGAAAGTCATTTATTCTGCTGTGAGGCTTTTTCATGTAAGTAATTAAAGTCACTTTCAGCTTATAAACAAAGCTTGCTAGCCCTATTTTGACCATGCCAACTCTTCCAGCTTTTCTCCCCACATTCATGTTTCTTCACAGAGTGTGACCTGCCTATACTGACAAAGTACAAGGTGCAGAATCCTTGACGCCCCCACCCTGAGGCCCTCCAGTGAAGCTCTCTGGGTCCTGCGGGCTCCCTCTCACACTCTGGTGCTGGGTGGACTCTCTCCCAGCCGTGGTTTCCACAGGCCCTCCCTTCCACGGGGTCTGCCCCTTGGTGTCCTGAAGAAGCATCTGGGGCTAGAATGCTGATCCCCGGGGCCTCTAAGGCCCTCGTGCACCACTCTCAGAGGCAGCCCTGATCCTGAGTCTCACTGTCTCCGCTTGGAAGGGACCCACCTCGGCCCTCCTCTTGGGCCAGTTCAGCCAAACCTAAAAAGACTACGGCAAGCATCAGTACTTGATGTGGCAGTCCCGGGTTCTGATTAGCAAAGAGGTCAGTAAGGCGGCCAAATGCTTTGTGCCCAGTCTTGGCCAGTAATGGGGCTGTCCCTGCTAAGGCCCATTTTCTGCGCCTCCTGCCTGCCACTGCGCCTGCCACCCTGTCCTTGAATTTGTAGGCTATGGTGGTAATCATTTCATGGATTGTAATCCATCAGGCTTCTTTGTCCATGGAATTCTCCAGGTGAGAATACTGGAGTTGGTAGCCATTCCGTTCTCCAGGGGATCAAACCTGGGGTCTCCTGCATTGCAGTCAGATTCTTTACCATCTGAGCCACCAGGGAAGCCTATTTCTACCACATCTGCTAGTCAAATTTTAAAAGGCGAACTCAGATGTTGAATGAAGTCCATTAACACAGGAATGAAAGGCCTCGGCCACCCACCCGAGAGGCTGGTTTCCTGAGCACCCACAGGTGCACCCTGAGATCCATGGCCAAGGTGACAGCTTTGGAAAGATGGGCCTACAGCCCCTGCCATCTCCAGCCAGTGGCTGGTCTGGGAACAGCACTAACAGTAACACAGCACTGACTGGGGGTGCAGTCAGGACAGCCACACGCTTGAAATTCAAGAACGGGCTGAAAGTGGCCCAGGGGGTAGTGCTCCTCTTCCTCTATTCCTATTCTGTATCCAGGCTTCCCCAGCGGCTCAGCGGTAAAGAATCCACCTGCAAAGCAGGAGACACAGGTTCCATCCCTGGGTCAGGAAGGTCCTCTGGAGGAGGGCATGGCAACCCCCACCAGTATTCTTGCCTGGAGAATCCCATGGAGAGAGGAGCCTGACAGACTACAGTCCATGGGGTCGCAAAAAGTCAGACACAACTGAAGCAGCTTATCACACATGCAAACTGTATCCACAGACGAAAATCTCACTTTGCTAACTGACAGAGAAAGGAAAAGAACCTTTCAACGACTCTTGAGTTCCCCACCAGTGGGCCAAAGGCCATCTGTAATTTCTCTGGTCGCCTCTGGGGGAGGGAAGGAGTGATGATGTACCTGCTGGCCCCTCTTCCAATCTACATACATTTCCAAAGCCCATCAAACTCTGAAGATATTCAGTCCCAAACTGACCAACGTGTCCAAAAGTACACACCTTACCAGATGGAACTATGCTTCAGAGAGACACTGATGGCTAGCACCACCAGCCTCCACCGCCGGCGTCTTTTCCTTAAGCCCACTTGATACTCAAGCAGATGACTGACAAAGGAGTCTAATCTGAAAAGTCGTGGAAGAAAGATTCAGTAACTGACTTGTGAGTGGAGGCCCTTTTGGCTAAGATCATACATGATATTGGGGAAGGCAATGGCACCCCACCCCAGTACTTTAGCCTGGAAAATCCCATGGACGGAGGATCCTGGTAGGCTCCAGTCCATGGGGTCGCTAAGAGTCGGACACGACTGAGTGACTTCACTTTCACTTTTCACTTTCATGCATTGGAGAAGGAAATGGCAACACACTCCAGTATTCTTGCCTGGAGAATCCCAGGGACAGGGGAGCCTGGTGAGCTTCCGTCTATGGGGTCGCACAGAGTCGGACACGACTGAAGTGACTTAGCAGTAGCATACATGATATATATATAAATATATATATAGATGATATAGATGAGATATATATAAGATATACATATATATGTATATAAGATATATACATGATTTCCTTAGAACCAGCAGAGTATATCTGCCGGTCACCAACAGTGCATAAGGAATACAGCAGCATGCAGAAACACCCTCCCCCACTTAGGGCTCACACATTTAAAAGACAGGAGAAATCAAGCAGAAACATTCTTATCAGTGCTACATGTTCTGAACTTATGATGAGAGAGAACTTTTAATGCAGTCCTTCTTCCTAATCTACAGGAAGAAGACAATTGGATGGCCCTTACCACTATGCTTTCTCAAGCTCTAAAATAACAAGGCCCCATAGAACTTCCAGTTCCATCACCTCATGGCAAATAGATGGAGATAAAGTGGAAACAGGTTTTATTTTCTTAGACTTCAAAATCACTGTGGATGGTGACTGCAGCCATGAAATTAAAAGACACTTGCTCCTTGGAAGAAAAATTATGACAAACCTCACTGCTGCTGCTGCTAAGTCGCTTCAGTCGTGTCCGACTCTGTGCGACCCCATAGACGTCAGCCCACCAGGCTCCCCCATCCCTGGGATTCTTCAGACAAGAACACTGGAGTGGGTTGCCATTTCCTTCTCCAATGCATGAAAGTGAAAAGTGAAAGTGAAGTCTCTCAGTTGCATCCAACTCTTCGCGATCCCATGCAATGCAGCCTACCAGGCTCCTCCATCCATGGGATTTTCCAGGCAAGAGTACTGGATTGGAGTGCCATTGCCTTCTCCGGACAAACCTCACTAGACAGCAGAGATATTAATTTGCCAACAAAGGTCTGTCTAGTCAAAGCTATGGTTTTTCCAGTAGTCATGTATGGATGTGAGAGTTGGACCATAAAGAAGGCCGAGCATCAAAGAATTGATGCTTTCGAACTATGGTGCTTTGGAACTATCGAGAACTCTTGAGAGTCCCTTGGACAGCAAAAAGATCAAACCCGTCAATCCTAAAGAAAATCAACCCTGAATATTCACTGGAAGAACTGATGCTGAAGCTGAAGCTCCAATACTTTGGCCACCTGATGTGAAGAGCTGACTCACTGGAAAAGACCCTGATGCTGGGAAAGATCAAGGGCAGGAGACGAAGGGGGCGACAGAGGATGAGATGGTTGGATGGCATCACCGACACGAGTTTGAACAAACTCTGGGAGATGGTGAAGGACAGGAAAGCCTGGTGTGCTACAGTCCGTGGGGTCTCAAAGAGTGGGATAAGACTTAGTAACTGAACAACATCACAGAACTTCCAGAACACACTTATCCAGAAAGTTTTCAGCATTACAAAGCAGAAGCAACAACTGTCTTGGATATTAAAATAAAAAAAAACACAAAAACTGCTATTTTAAATTAAGTATTAAGAAAGACCCATATTATACTGAATGGGTTTTTAGAAACACTCACCAGACACAGTAAAAGCAGTATAATGGGATCTGTAATATTACTTCTAACATTCTCTGTAAATAAAGACCAAAAGGTATCATTTTCTGTGAGATCTACTATAAGGTAAAAGGACAATTTTTTTCAGCAAGCACTTTGTACAGTTAGCTGTGGGAGAGAGAATTGGGGGGTTCTCAAGCCTCGATCTGTTACCAGGCCCGTGTTTCAGAGGAAACAATTCACTTGCTTGGTGGCCTACTCCTGTTACTTTCTGGATCCCAGATGTGACCCGAGAGTGGTTTGGCAGAAGCTGAAACGCGCTTCTGTTGACTCTTTTTTTCCACTTGGTTTCGGAAGACAAGGTGCCCAGATGACCACAATCCTCCCATTTTACCAGTGACCTTCCACCCCCCTGCCCCCTGATAAGACCTTTATCTGAAAAGAAGCTATAGTCCTGGAAGAAATGTGGCTTGGTTTTGGTGAGAAATTAAGGCCGTGGCCTCTTTCTTCTTAGCAATCACCATGCTGATTTTGAAAGATTTCTACTGTACAGAAATATTTCAAACACTGTATCTGCAATTATGCTTCAAATAAGCAAATAAGGTGGGTATTCCCTGGATCTGAAAAATCTTTGCGGTCTTTTCCACTGAAATGAGGTTCTCAGTATACATCCTTGTTCTCTATCTGGTGGGGGCATAGAGAGGGAATGAGCAGGTAATTTCCTGGCTCCTGAGTATGCATGATGGGAATGAGATGCTGATGCTTGAGGTCCTGTGGGTACCTCAGTGTCCCCTATTTCTGGGAAATTAGGAGTGAGATTCCCTGAGGATTCCACATGGGACAAGCCCCGTGCTAGCCACTTTACCATATTCAGAGAACTTGTTCATGCACCAAGCCCTGAGCTCCTGCCTTTCAGGTGAGGAAAAGTAAGTGACAGCTTGTGTTCTTTCCATGACACCATTCTGCTTCTATGGCTCACTCGAGTTTCAAATCTTGAGAAATCTATCAGTCAAGCAACGTCAGCATTCCAAGAGCTCTGGTCAGCTCTGGTCAGGAGTAATCTATTCATAGACAGGCTGGTGGCTCAGACAGTAAAGAATCCACCTGCAATGCGGGCGGGAGACCTGGGTTCGATCCCCGGGTAGGGAAGATCCCCTGGAGGAGGGCACGACAACCCTCCCCAGTATTCTTGCCTAGAGAATCCCTGTGGACAGAGGAGCCTGGCAGGCTGCAGTCCATGGGGTCGCAGAGAGTCAGACACGACTGAGTGACTAAGCACAGCACACAGCACAGACAGGCTTCGGAAAGAACACACTCACCCTCACAAGGAGGGCAAGCTTATGATAAAGAAAAACTAGGACACGTAAGGGTTTCCAGTACTTACAATAATCACTGTAGATATACATAAAAAACCAATCACACTGATAATTATTATAATAATGTTGATGGAATTCTATGAGTCCAGCATAAAACAGGAGTTTAATAAATATGTGATGAATGAACAAGTTTGTCTTTGGGTTCTTAATCTGGGAACAATACCAAAAAAAAAAAAAACACAGACGAGAGGGAGCTAACATCATATTCATTTCAAAACAACAATTTTTGGACTTCCCTGGTTGTCCAGTGGTTAAGATTTCACGCTTCCAATGCAGGGGGCACGGGTTCGAACCCTGACTGGGAACTAAGATCTCACGTGTTGCGTGGTGTGGCCAAAACAAAACAAACCTCAGATAACAATTTTTAAAACTTTTTTATGATTGGCTATTAACCATTAGCAGTATTGCCGCAATGATCATGAAACATACTCTAAAATTAGTTCTGAAATCTTGCCTTAACTTCTTTACATAAGCATATCTCACATATAAATTCATTAAAATAAGCCCAACTACCCCATTTTCAAATGGAAAACCAAAAAACCAAGCAATTCTATCCCTCCAGACCCCAGACTCTCTTCTTAAGTCAGGACTGTTAACCTGTTGCCTTCATGAGCATGTGCAGTGGCTGAATTAACAGGACAGGAAGCTGCAGCCCTAAGAACCGGCCCAGGGTACCTAGTGAGCAAACCACAAAGAAGAGGGGATTTAAACCATCACAACGATGCTCCCCCGGGAGCCGTTCCGGTCCATCAGAACCCAGAATCTAACTTTTCAATGGCTCTTTAAATGTATGCACACCTAACAGACTTTGCATTCGCAATAAAGAAAATTGTATACCTTTCCAAAATCAGCTCATAAAATACAGTAAATACCTGACTACATTTTTAACTCAGTGCTTTAAATACATCCTAACCTGTTTCTGGGTTGCAACGGCCAAAAGAGTGAATACCCGCCACTGGGTTTCTACAGTACAGTACTCAAAGGTCCCCTTGCAGCTCTGATGGCCTCTTGCAAACAAAGCTGGTAAATAAAAGAAAGCGGATGACAAAAGAACCCAGTTTCCTACCTGATTCTGACCAGCCAGCCCAGGGCAAAGCTTCAGCTCTCCCAGAGCAGGCTCGGGGAAAGCAAGCACTGGTCGCCCTTACTTGCCTCTTTCTTGCTTTTGTTTCCTTTGAGAGTCATGCCTGCAACTTCCCCAGGACGTGAGTTTCTGAGTCAGAGGCAGATCCAGCACCTCTAAAAGAGTTCACCATGGTAAAGCACCATCGTACTTACTGTTAGTTCTCTCCTTCTCTTATGTCAAGATTTCTTTCTGCCACCAACCTGAGAGCGGGCTCTTCACTGGGCCAAGATCTCAGATACTGGTCATGTTGAAAGGCTGGCCCTGCTCGACAAAGATTAGCAAGCTGTCTGCAGCAGTCCCTTCTCTTCACCATAGCCAAGTAGGCCCGATAAATGCTAATACTCAGCATGACGCATCAAGAACTTTAAGCCTCCGCAATGGCTAAGCAGAAAGTATCACAAATTTACTGAAATTATCTGTGGCACAAAAGAAAAGAGAAGGAATTAATCAAAGTCTCTCTCTTAATGCAATGCTTGATTGAACTATCCCAATCCCTTTTTAAATAGGATACTGGTGGCAAGTGACCCTGATGGCAGGCCCTAGTGAGACACACAAGGAACACTTGTTCCATTTTTTTCTTTTATGACCTCATTAAGGAGGATTTTGAAGATTGTTCCTGAATATGAGAACAAAGTGCCTTAAGACATCTCTAGCTTTTTGTGTCTTTTAGCCTTTTACTGCTGGGATGGCCTTTAGGTCTGTGTTTATAGCTAGGTACACTTATGCTCACACTCATCTCCCCCTCCTAAAACAAGAATCAAGGAAGAGGATCTGGAGGAAAGGAGTCAGAGCTGTGCACCTCTAGATACAGAGATGTACTGGTTTCTCACACCAGAAAGTTTTGCCAAGACCAACTTGGGATCCACTCTTTTTTCATCTCCTCCGAGTTGGAGCTGCCATTAATTAGCCCTGGCGGCTGTTCGGAGGCTCTTATCAAGGGAGGGCTCAGACTGCCAAATCTGCTGGTGTGAAAATAGTCCACCGCCAGCAACATTTTTTCTGTGTGTTTGTTGACTCCTCGCTTCGCTTTAATATGGAAGATTATATTTTAAGATCAGAAACAAACAAACAGATTTACAACCGAAGGCTTGAAAGGCAAACAGCAAAAAAATGCAGCCAAGGATTGAGCCTAAATGTAGTATTTTTATTGACTTCTTAGAAACCAAATAACCTGGCATATTAGTGTGTGCATTCTGCAACAGACATTCAGCCCCATTGTACTACTTAGAAGAGAATAAAAAGAAACCCTACTGTTTGAAACCCAGCGGAACATCCCCACAACAGGGCACAACTGTTCCCTCATGCATGAATGGGAAGGAGATGAAAGAAAAGATGGACTTCTGAGGTACAGCAAAAAACAAAGACAACAAAAGTGCTGATCATGAGGGAATGACACAACTCACTGCTGCAGAAAGGATGAGAGAAAGGAACTCAGACAATGCTGAGGACAGCCAAGTGACACGTGGGAGAATTGAAAAATCTACACAAGTGTCTTTTCTCTCCACCCCTGATGAAAAACAATTAAATGTTGGTACATCTGTCATAGAAAAGATCACTGAAACCTGTTACTATCCTTATGTACAGTAAACTCAACTGCCCGAACTGTAACTCTGCAATTAAACGCTGCCACCTCTGTTTCTCACCCTTGCTAAAATGAAAAGTGTTCACTTCTACGAGGCTTTACAACATCTGAATATGTTGAAACAGATGATAAAGGCTGAGGGGTACTGAAAATGTGTACGTACAGATGTACGCGTGCACAGAGGTTTAAAATACTCTACGTAAAAGATGGGTTTCAGGAATTGGTATATAAACTCAGCTTTTGTTTGTAAAATAGTCTCTCCTTGACTCCCGTTATAGAGATATTTGCTCGAAATTTTGCATTGGTTTTCATCCAGTAGCAGCTCCAAATATTTTGGCATTACGTTTGTTTGTTCTCAAACCCCACTACCAAGAAGATATTGTTTGTAAATGCCTAATATGGATGAAGCTCACAATTGAATGCCACTTTGGGGTAAATGCTGTCATTTGTAATGGGATGGGAATAATTACTTTGGGATGTTTCTGTTTTTCTTAAGAAACAGAGGCATGCCTGTCCACATTTCGCTCATGTTGAGCCCTCCTAATAAAGTGTTCAGTGAGAAAATCCTATCAACCAAATACATTATCAATTAAAAAAAACACCATATGAAATCCTCACATGATGCTTATTGCTCCGGAAGTCCACCAGCCTGGGAAGTCACACTGTTTTTAAGTGAGCTCCTGAGTGTTACTCCTTGCTTGATAACGTGCAGTCCCTCATGAAACCCCAAAAGCAGTTATTGACCCTGTCAGGATGCCTGATTAATGGACAAACGTAGTAATTGATTAGCAAAGAAGTGTGAATGAAAAGGGGGCACAGCATCAATAACCAGCTTCTAACAAAAGTGGTTGACGTAAAATGTAAAACAAGAGCCCGCGGCTATATCTCATCAAAGGCACGCTTTTCTTACAAAGGGGAGAGACTGGGAAATAAACAGGCCTAGTGTCCTGAGGCCTATGACTCTTTAACCCTTCCTCTTGGTAAGGGTACTGTGTGGAGTCCGCAAGCAGGTTGGGAACTGCCTGTCCATCCACTTGCAATCCACCTTCAGATGTCGAGCAGATGAGCCACTAACTGTTCCCATTGTCCCAAAACTTAAGAAAAAGCACGTAAGAAGTCCTATTCTCTCTTCGTTTTGTTTACTATGACCTCTCTTCACTTATGTCCTCGTAGAAAAATAAATTCTGCTTGCTCAGGTGTCCCTGGAGAGACAGGCAACATTACTCACTAGAATGTTGCTTCCATCTGCTTCTGAGCATGAAAAATAAATTTATTCAGTCAATCAGTCAGTCATTCAGCACCTGGCACAGGCCAGTTATTCCTCTGAGCTGGGCGGTACAGAGATGAGTAAGGTTTGCGGCAAGCTGAGTGCACGCAGACCCTGCTCCTGCTTAGAACGCACAGAAATACTGCATAACCTAAAGCAAAAGTTAAAGCGAACTCCCTGGTGGTCCATTGGCTGCTGTGGCCTCGGTTCAGTTCCCAGTTGAAGAACTAAGATCCCACAAGCTAAGAGGCACGGCCAAGAATAAATATATACAGAAAATAAAGCAAAGGTTTAATACGTATCTCAGCTTGAAACAGTAAGGAAATCTTCAAGTGCTGAAACAAATCAAGAATTTCAGAGCTGGAGTTGATGCTATGTCTACAGAGGGGCATCAGCCCTGGAACAAAGACTAGGGGCTGGAGTGTCAACACCCTTGTGGCACAGAAGACACCAACTTGGGCTTGTGCAGGTGAGGGAACTGGACAAACTAGACCCCTTTAAAAGCAATCTAATCCACAAATAGGGAACTAGAACCTAGACAGCATATTAAAAAGCAGAGACATTACTTTGTCGACAAAGGTCTGTATAGTCAAAGCTATGGTTTTTCCAGTAGTTATGTATGGATGTGAGAGTTGGACTATAAGGAAAGCTGAGCGCCAAAGAATTGATGCTTTTGAACTATGGTGTTGGAGAACACGCTTGCAAGTCCCTTGGACAGCAAGATGATCAAACTAGTCAATCCTAAAAGAAATCAGTCCTGAAACTTATTGGAAGGACTGATGCTGAAGCTGAAACTCCAATACTTTGGCCACCTGATGCAAAGAACCAACTCATTAGAAAAGACCCTGATGTTGGGAAAGATTGAAGGCAGGAGGAGAAGGGGACAACAGAGGATGAGATGGTTGGATGGCATCACTGATTTGTTGGACAAGAGTTTGAGCATGCTCCGGGAGATGGTGAAGGACAGGGAAGCCTGGCATGCTGCAGACCATGAGATCACAAAGAGTCAGACACGACTGAGCAACTGAACTGAGAAGAACCATGTCCACAAAGAAAGAGCAAGATAGTCTGAGGTCTGGCTTGGGCTGTATTAAAATAAATAAAGCCTTTTATATGAGTCATCAAAACCACAAGCCTGTTAACAGCAAGTACAGGCATGAAGTTTATACCACTTGGATGGGTTTGAAGTCATAGAGAAATTAAAATTAAAAACTTGAGTTCAAGACTCTAAAACAACTGAGCTTTAGTCTGCAGAAAAGAAATGCAAAGCAGTGCTGCAAGAATATATACACAGTCCGGGGTACATGAACTCCCAGAGGCGAAAACAACCCCTTCTGAAGATGAGCTCACAACAGAATCCCAACCATGGAAGGAAATAAACCACCAGGAGGGAGGCTCACTAAGCACAACGTAAGGGTGAATAGGTCTGGCAAGAGTCCCTGGACTGCAAGGAGATCCAACCAGTCCATCCTAGAGAAAATCAGTCCTGAATATTTGTTGGAAGGACTAATGCAACTTTGCACCTGATGCAAAGAACAGACTCATTGCACCTGATGCTGGGAAAGATTGAAGGTGGGAGGAGAAGGGGAAAACAGAGGATGAGATGGTTGGATGGCATCACCAACGCGATAGACATGAGTTTGAGTAGGCTCTGGGAGTTGATGATGGACAGGGAGGCCTGGCGTGCTGCAGTCTGTGGGGTCGCAAAGAGTCAGACATGACTGAGAGACTGAACTGGACTGAACTAGAAATGAGTGAAAAACCTCAGTAGGAATATGAAATATATATTTGAAGTTATTAAAAGTGACACAGGAAGGAACAGTAACCATTGAAAGATTGGGACAGTATTGGAAATAAAAATTAATTCAAAAGAATCAAATTTAGCATTTTTGAAAGGAAAATAATATAGTCACAAAAATGAATAAGTAAAACAGTAGATTAGATATGCCTGAAAAAAGAATCAGTGAGTTCCGAGGTCACTTAACAGTACATGAAAGAACAGCGTAGGAAAAGGCAATGAAAGGGACCCGGAAAACTGGCGGAGTTCAGAAAAGCAACATGCCCGGGAAGACAACCCCCTCCTTTACCTCTCTCTCCTGCCTGGGTAAACATTCACAAATTCCTTCAAGTCCTGTGTTGACTTCGTAAGTCTCAATGACAAGGACCACTGACAAAAACGTGGGGCAGTGTAAATAATAACAGCTTTATTATTCCCCCAGCTCCACTGGGGCAGAGAAAAGCAGCAGACGGTCCCCGGAAAGAACAAATGTTAGTACTGTCCAGTCCAGAATGCAACCCGCCACATTGCTCTGGGCCTCTGGAGGGGAAAAGGAGAAACACTGTCCAATCTCAAGTTTCTTAAAAACAAACACACAAAGAAAAACCCAAGCCACCAATTTAGAGATAGTTAAGAATGAAGTCGGTTACAAAAATGCAGTAAGAAGGCTCTCTCCTCCAACTAGATCTTTCATCTTCATTTCATACAGATGCTCATCTTCATTTCATACAGATGCTTCATTTCATACAGATTCTGCATTTCCTTTCTATTGAAAGAACATACACATAAAAGCCTACTGATAAACTCCTACCTCTCGTTAAGAGTTTGGAATTGGGGCAATTGCTATGAGTTAACAATTTATAAGAGGTTGTGATCTTTCCAAAAAGAGAACAGTCAAGCTGAGAAGTTGAGAAGAAATGTGGGAAGAGAGAAAAAAACTTTTCAACTACAGATTTTTCGGAACAGACACAGGAGTGAAGGGCATGGAAATTTTCTTGAACACCTGTTCTTGCTAGGAATTTTTTTTTTTTTTGCATGCTCTTTCATGAGACAGAAAAGGAAAAAAAAATACAAGCTGAAAGGGAGCAAATGGATTCGCCATTGGCCAGGAAATAGAGGCTGGTTCTCAGATCAGAGAGAAATACAGTAGGCAGAGGATGACAACATCCGCTGTATTCACTGGCTGTGCTGTGCGCTATGAGCTAAGTTGCTTCAGTTGTGTCTCCTCTTTGTGACCCCATGGACTACAGGCCACCAGGCTCCTCTGCCCATGGGATTCTCCAGGCAAGAATACTGGAGTGGGTTGCCATGCCCCCTCCTGGGGATCTTCCCGACCCAGGGATCAAACTCACATCTCTTATATCTCCTGCATTTGCAGGCAGGTTCTTTATTACTAGCACCACCTGGGAAGCCTAGGGCTGTGATAACAAAGTTCTACAAACTAAGTGGCTTACACATTTCTGGAGACCAGAAGTCTGCAATCAAGGAGGGAGGGACCTGCTCCAGCCTCTCTCCTTAGAATGTAGATGGCCATCCTCTGCCCATCTCTCTTCACATTGTCTTCCCACTATGCTTGGCTATTTTTTGTGTCCAAATTTCCGTTTTATTTAAGGACACCAGTCATATTGGATTAGGGTCCCCCATAACCTTAAATTAAGATTAGCTAAATTAACCCCCTTAATTTATTTAATCTACAACAACCATACTTTCAAATAAAGTCACATTCTGAGTCCAGCAACCTCAATATATGCATTTTGGAGAGGAACACAATTCAGCTCATAACAATAGCTGGTATTTATTGGGTTCTTACTGGGTGCCAGGCACTGCACAATGCATATTTCATGTAATTCTCTGAAATTATTATCCCCATTTTATAAATAAGGAAGATTGGGAACAGAGAAATTAAGTAATTACCCAAGCTCCAATCACAGCTGGTAAATAACAAAGTTAACATTTCAGAACCTGGTCCAATGGATCCACCATGCTAAGCATTATCCTTTACTCTGTATCTAGTAAGACCGTGTTTCACCCTTTTGGAAATCTTTGTGATGGAATCAACAAATACATGCCCAAGAGAATGAATGAAGTACACGAATGGGGGATGAACAAATCGGTGGGTGGCTGAGGATTTCTACACAGTGAGGTACTGCCATCGATGAAGTATTGATGAAACGTTGCCATCGTCCCAAAGCACTGTTTCCAGTAGAATCCTTAGGTCCACGTGGTACGTCTACATGCTAAGTGGCATGTGGCAGGGAATACACAGGCTGAGGAGTCTGACAGAACCTGTTTGGTGGTGGCAGATGCAATGTTAATGATTTCTGTGTGTTCAATTCTAAAGAAACAATTCTGAAATGATTTTTGAACATAACGGAAATGATGAGTTTTAAGGAGCTAGCCTGGTAAAAATACAGCTTGGGCAAGTACACACATCATGCAGCTCTATCAACCCCCTAATTCAAGGTCAACCATTATTTCAATAGCAACAAAGATTAACTGCCATTACAAAGAGAACTTTTTTTAGTAACTAGTGTTTCAAACTTCTAAATCTGTTTTATCATAGATCATATCACTGTAAACGATCTCTCAAAATCATTAATCCAAAAATCAAGGCCAAATCTCTCTCTAAAAAAGTCAACTCAGGCTTGCACTTAAGTACTCAAGTTCAACTGCATGTGCTTGGAAGAAAAAAGCTGAAAGGAAATACTTTAAATAGTATAATTCATCCCTGGCTCCGCCAGGCACTTAACTTACTAAGAACAAAGAGGTAAATCGGCCTATGAAAGTACCCCAGGTCCCCTGAGCCTCTCATCCTGTCTTGGGGGCTAAGTGTGATGCCTGGGTTTAAAATTGAATTGCAAAATATGCATTTTTCCAAGAGTCTGCCTCTAAATGTAGCCACCCTCCCCTCTGGTATTTAGCCGAAGGAATGGAGATCTGCCCCCATGCTAGAGGGAAAAATAAATCTGTGGTCAATTTAATGACATATTATTTAATATAACAGCACAACAGATTTGAACTTAATTGTATATGACTATCCCTTTTCCAACGGTTTTTAATGCCAAATACCCAAGGTGCAATTACTCCAAATCACCTTTCAGACAATGATACTCTATTAATACATTTTTGTCTCAGAAGTACAGAACATAGTCATCCAAAACTACTAAGAAACCAAAATCCATCCACCATCTGCAGCCCCCAGTGCATCACCCACGAAAGCCTCATAATAACTGGAGCCATCCAATGAGGGACCTCTCAGAATGAGACGTGGCAAGAGACCTGGAGAGTGGTAGACAAAGCTTTGAAATGGTTTTATATTTTCTGGGCATATTTGGCCCAGGAGCACATTGTATATTTTCCAGTGGCTTTGTCTGCATTATGTGTGTGTTCTTTTAAGTGTGGTTAAATATACTTAACATGGGCTTCCCTGGTGGCTCAGATGGTGAAGAATCTACCTGCAATGCAGGAAACCGGGATTTGATCCCTGGATCAGGAGGATCCCCTGGAGAAGGAAATGACAACCCACTCCAGTATTCCTATCTGGAGAATCCCATGGACAGAGGAGGCTGGTGGGCTATGGTCCATGCGACTGCAAAGAGTTGGATACTACAGAGCGACTTTCACTTTCATTCACATACATAACATATAATTTACCATTTTAATCATTTCTGATTGGTTCTGTGGCATTAAGAACATTCTCACTGTTATGCGAACATTACCACCATTCACCTTCAGAACTTTTATCATCATTCCAAACTGAAACTCTGTACCTGTTCAACAGTGCTTCCCCACTCTCCGCCTCCTCCAGTCCCTGGTAACCGTTATTCTATGCTCTGTGTCCATGAGTTTCACTACGTTTGTACCTCAGGTAAGTAGAATCATACAGTTTTTGTCCTTTTCCATCTGGCTTGTTTCACTTAGCATAATGTTTTCAAGGTTCATCCGTGTTGTAGCCTTGGTCAGTATTTCCTTCCTTTTTAAGGCTAAATAATACTCTGTCATACAGGTACACCACGTTTTGTTTATCCATTCATTCCCCAATGGACACTTGGGTTGCTCCCACCTTTTGACTATTGTGAATAATGCTGCTATTAGCTGGGTGTGCAAATATCTGTTCAAGTCCCTGCTTTTGATTCTTTGTGGGCTATTTGGTGATATACCCATAAGAGGAATTGCTGGATCATATGGAATTCCATGTTTAAGTCCTTCATTGTATTTTTCTCACAGTTAATGTTGTAAACAGATGCGTCCCTTGCATTGTGTGCCCGGTGCAGTGTGTGGTGAGGTTTCTAAATGCCAATTTTCTAAAAGCTCCAAATGAGTAAATTAAGTTAAAAAAGAAAATTTAAAAGACAAAAAAGAAAATTTAAAAGACAAATGTGATCAAAACACTGCCTAACACATAAGAGATAACCAGTAGGTAGTTGCTGAATGAATGTGAAAGTGGCTTTAAAATCTAGCAGACCTGGTTTCAAGTGTTGACTGCAATTACCAGGGGTATGACTGAGTCCTGCTTCACTCCTTTGATACAATGGGGATAATCTTACACAGCTGCTGCTATGTTGTTGGAATTAAATGAGACACTCTATGTGAACTGTGAGGATTCCCCATGTGCACTAAGTGCTCCATAAAAGGCTGCTATCATTATTGCTGCCATGGGTATTCACGACCTCCAGCTACTTATGGTCACAGAGATCATTTGGAGATTTGGTTTCCGCACCCCACCTCCCCGCACCAAGGGCATCCACGGCTGTCACTGAAACACCTCTACGCTTGCACCACGCTGAGGTGAAGTGACAACAGACAGGGGCTTGTGGCTGTCTTACATCATTCTCCGCAGCATCACGGAAGCAGTGTCAACGTCCTGTGCACTCAGAAAGGAAGATACACATTCTGAAACTGACATCAACAAAGGAATCTTGACAATCAGGGTGGGAAAAAAGATCCGACTTTCCTGTAACGAACAGTAAATCACTTGTTTTCAAGTTCCTTCGTGTTGTGCTCAGAGACAAGAGAATATATTGACAGGATCCCACAAATACCTTCACACTGAAAAGAGGGGTATTACAGTGTTGATTCTTGAGGCATAAAGTGTATTACTGTGGCAAATACACATCTGGGTTCGTGGAAACCTTGGTGGAAAGGCCATCCATAAAATGCCAAAAGCCAGGACCAGCCATGTCTTCAAGCATCACAGTATGAAAAGGAACATAAAGCCTTCTGCACCCTGAGCTGCTGTGGAAAAGTTGTCTGTTGTGATTCCTTGTAGACGGGGGCTGTCAGCACATTGAACAGGGAAGGAGTCACAACTCCAGAGTTTACGACCCCAATACGACGGACGGCAGGACCGTCACTCCTGCACCGTGGGTCCCGTGCCCAACAAGGGGTGTTTACAAGTAACCATTTAGCACCTTCCTTGAGGTACTTTTACACCATGCTCCTGCCTTTCCTGTGGAGAAGAGAAACGAGGAGAATATGCTTTCTCTTCGGTGCTGAAATCTAAAATTGGAAAATGTAATCACGTGAGGGTTGGGTTTTTTCTTTTTAATGGCAATGCTTAAAATCTCTTCTGTGTCAATGATGCAGGGGGAAAAAAATCTTACTCCTTAAAATGACTCTTTCATAGAACATCAGGGTTAGTTTGTGAGTGGCACGTTTTAAAAACATTTAATCAGTGATCTGAATATACATCAACACCTTCTGGCGGCGTGCTATAAAACGTGAACCTTGTCAACAGCAACAGAAAAGGTGACACACTTGGGACACAGAGCTTTTACGCTGACACACAGTAATAATATAATTTTAAAATTTATCATCTGTTTAGCTGCAAGCAACAACAATTAATCTTTTTGACAACTCATATAATGCTTTAAATAACACCTGGGAAGAAAAACAACGCGTTCCAATTTTTACTTTCATTGTCTTCCAGGCCTTTGTAGCTACAAGTGCATACAAAACCACACACAATAAATTTTGTGATTAGAATTAAAACGTTAGCAAAAAATATTTCCCTTGTCACCTCATGCCCCCCTTTGCCTCAGTTAATAAAATTACTTAACACAAGAACCGTAAGTGAGAGCGAGTCCCAGGGGGAGTGTGGGCCACCGAGGGTTCATTTCTGTCACGTCAAATGACATTTTATTCCCAAATCATTTAACCTACGACTTCATGTGACTGGTTATAGCTTGAACAGAATTCTAGTGGGGGCCCAGAAATGACACTAATCCTTTTCCTGGAAACTCCATCAGGGCCTGACAATCCCAAGCTCATCTGATACCAACAATTTAAAAACTACAGCCAGGCAAACTGTCTTCATAACGTTCAGAAGCGTGTGAGCATATATGTGGACGGTCTGGTCTTTTGCATGTCCTGTGAAGCTTCATGGGGTTTAGATTAGACTACATTAACACCCTTAATTCATCTCTTTCCTATTATACATTAAATCAAAGCATTTTTCCTAATGTACCTGCTGACCCAGTGCCCTGCTCACCCTGAGATTTGAAAGTCTGTGGGTTAAAGCAAAGGCAAAAACATCAGCACAAAAGAGGGCTGACATTACTCTCACTAGTAAATCACAAGCTTGTGACATTTGCAGGTGAAATGAAATGGGAAGGATGTTGCAAATCACCCCACTGTCCACAAATCTCTTTTTAAAAAAAAAAATGTATTTTTATTCATTTATTTGGCTGTTGTTGCAAATCACTGCACTGTCCACACACCTCTTTCCTTTTTAAAAAAAATATTTATTTATTTTTATTTCTTTGGCTATGTATGTTGGGTCTTAGAGACGGCATGTGAACTCTTAGTTGCGGCATGTGGGATCTAGTTCCCTGACCCGGGATCGAACCTGGGCCCCCTGCATTGGGAATGCTGAGTCTTAGCCACTGGACCACCAGGGAAGTCCCCACACACCTCTTTCAACCAGTCTTTCAAGACTCTGACTGTCCCCATTTGACAGATGAGGAAACCAGAGTGCTGAAACTCTATTTCAAGGATTTGCGAAAGCCACATCCCAGGTGTTTTCTATTGTTACACACCCTAAACGGCAGCCAAGACTCAAAAACAAGAAACTAGCTCCAAGAGCTTGGCCAAATGGGTCTGGACACTGGAGTACAATGGCTTATGCTTTGGGCAAGTACCGGCAGCAGACACACAGGAAAAATATGAGCTCTGCGGCAAAGCAGAGAAAAGACAGTGTCAGGGAAGACGTAGGTCATGAGATCTAGGTGTGCGTGTTTGTGAAAAAATAAGAGGGTTGAGCATGTACAGCTCTTTGTCTACAGGTATTTTGTTCTTTTTGGGTCTTTGTTTTCATTCTTTTCTTTTTCCTTCTTTCCCAAGTCTAGGCTTTCCCAAGGAAGCCTCTCTGGCAGGCTACAGTCCACGGGATTGCAAAAGAGTCGGATACGACTTAGTGACTAAACAACAAGAAGTAGATTTTGATTCCAATACTTTTCCCTAACGAATGATCAGTGTTACATGATTCTGGTGCCAAACTTCGATATGCCCCATAACTTGCTTTACATGTTTCTTAGAAAAAACTGCAAATTCTTTTTCAGAAAAAGATTTTTCAGAGGAGAGCCTGCCATTCTATACAGAATGTCAGACTTTCTCTAATGGTTATGCTGACTTGGGGACCGTTACTCTAAATGTATATTTGGAGCCTCTAAGCAAAAAAACTTCATAAAGGTTTCCTTCATCCTTTGTTAATTACTGATGAACTAATCCCCCATATGACATGTCTCCCTCTGTGTCTGAACTCTAACCAGCTGCCTGTATAGCATTTGAAGCTGTAGCAGGAACTTATAAACATGGACAGGTTATTTTGAAAGGGAGAATTCTGGGGTGAATTCTGGATCTGTGAGGGGACCGTGGCACACCCAAGGCACTCTGTTCTCACTGTGGGGACCAGGAAGCTAATATGGAGGGCTTCGAGAATTTGCTGACATCTGTGCTCCTGATCTCCTGACTTCTGTCCAATTTCCTCCTGGTGCTTAACCATTTTCCTAATCCTGAAAGGCATAAAAAGACTTTCCCACCAAGGAGTTCTTTCTCCAACTATCAAAGCGGGGGGGGGGGGGGGGGGGGGGGCGGGGGAATCACCCATACTTAATTAATTGATATACAAGTTTCCTTTTAACTATACCTAGTATTAATATTTAAGTCTCCGGCCTGAACCAGACCTCTCCAACTAGTGGAAAAGGCACACTAATGTCCTTTCCCAGTACATACGCAGGAGAACAACTCTTAAAATGTGTTTAATTACAGGGAGCCCCTCACAGCATGGAACCGGAGCACTGGGATCTCAGAAAGCAATTTTCCATTTAGTTGGTACTCCTCAGCTAATTAAAAAACCAAATGGGCCAGCAATCTGGACAAGGAAGCAGTGCACACTCCACACGTTACAACCCAGGTAAAGGTACATGTGAGCCTGAGTGGAGCGAGAGCCGCAGGAACCCGAAGGTGAAAAACAGCCCTTTACAGCAGTGGCCCTGACGGATGGGGACGTACGTGCCTGGCTGGTGAACGACACGCCGCCCTCTCACTTCCTGGCTGAGACACGCGAACACTCCGGCCATCTGTTGTATCTGCAGAGATCCCCAACTCAGAGGAGAAGAAGAGAAACACGCTTCAGTTGCAGCTGGAACACACATGCTTGCCAATGACGTGGGCTCTTGGCACGGCCAAGATTTCAGGTTTGAGCCCTCAGTGACATTACTTTCCCCCCTCCTCAACTGTTTAATCAGGTTCCCCGGGTCTTTGCAGGACTCTGTCTGGGCAGGGAGAGTGATAAGGGAGCGAGGGTGCAGAGCAGCCACTGGCTTTCCAAGGGCCGTTCTCCTCTGACTGTTGAAATGTCTCCCAGGGGAAAGAAGGAGGTCCCAGAAGCCTGGTGCAGGTTGCGCCCACCATAAATCCCGCTCAGCTTCCTTCCATTTACAGTTTATTGCATTAACATTTCTTTTGTGCTGGCTTCTGCTGGGAAGCTATTGTAAATTTGGGCAATTACAACTTTGGTTCCATCCGTCCCTCCCCTCCTCGGTAGGCACTGGAACATCAAAGGTGGCCCGTTCAGCAGAGGTTGGCTCTGTCTCTTAAATCCAACCTGAAATAGATGTTATTAGGAAGAGCTGGCTCTGGACAAAAGGTAGCAGGATGAATTATAAAGACGCTGCTCTGACCTTCTGAGAAAGTCTTAAAATAAGCTTTCTTAAACCCTGGGCACAAGCTGCCAAGTCAAAGCCTGGGCAGGCACTGGAGGGCCTCCTTGTCCAAATCCTCATAAAGTAGACACATGAGTCGTGTCAGACAGGCATGGGCCCCTGAATGGCAAGGTTCTACCAGCCCGGCCTCTGCTTGTGCCTCAGTGCTGCTTAAAATAATCTTTCTTTCAAAGCATCTGTGTAAGCCAGAGTCGGTCCCCACTGCTACTGTGCCGCTAAGGCAGCCTGGAGGAAGCCCAAGACCCTGGTGAGGCCCCCAGCAGCTATAAGGAGGGTCAGTAACCAGCTGGAAAGCCTGACGGACGATAGGGAGCTGCTTCCATTCCTGACAAGCTGTCACTTGTTACAGGGAAGAGAGAGAGTAAGTGTGTGCGTCTCAGGGGTCCTGGGGATTTCATTGGTCAGCTTCAATCTCAAAAACTTTCTGAGAACCTACTGGGTCCCATGGTGGGTACTGGACTGGGAGGGGTGGGGTTCAAGAATGAACAGCAACAACCCTTGTCTCAAGAAACTTAAAAGCCAGTGGAAGATGCAGGCCTGATGACATCTGACTGTTCAGCTGCTTCCTAACAAGTTTCATAACACAGGCACAAAATGCCATGCATTTTAGCTCTTCAACATGTTAAACACAGAGTTATCATATGACCCAGCATTTTTACTCCTAGGTCTGCCCAAGAGATATGAAAACATATGTGCACAATGTACGCGAATGTTCACAGTGGTATTATTCATAATAGCCAAGAAGTGGAAATGACCCACATGTCTATGATGCATGAACGGATAAATAAGATGTAGTACATTCTTGCAATGAGACATCATAAAAAGTAATGAAATATCAACCTATGGTACAACAGGGAATGTAGTGGTGTTAGTCGCTCAGTCGTGTCAGAGTTGTGACCCCATGGACTGTAGCCTGCCAGGCTCCTCTGTTTATGGGATTCTCCAGGCAAGAATACTGGAGTGGATTGCTACTTCCTTCTCCTGGGGATCTTCCCAACCCAGGGAAGGTCTCCCGCATTGCAGGCAGATTCTTTACTGTCTGAGCCACCAGGGAAGCCCCATAACAGGGATGAACCTTGAAAACATTACGATAGAGAGAAAGCAGCCAGACACGAAAGGGTACAACCATATAATTACAATTATATGAAGTGTCCAGAATAAGCAAATCTAAAGATTGGGAAAGTTGACCCAGGGATTCTCAGGGAAGGGAAAAGGGGAATGTGACAGCTGATGGGTATGGGGTTTCTTCTTGGGCAAGGAAAACATTCTGGGATTTAGCACTACTGATCATTGCACAACTTTGTGAACAGACTGAAAAACTTTGAATCATACATGTTAAGAGGGTGAATTTTATGGTATTTGAATGATATCTCAATAAAGCTTCCCTGGTGGCTCAGACAGTAAAGAACCTACCTGCAATGCAGGAGACCCAGGTTTGATCCCTGGGTCTGGAAGATCCCCTGGAAAAGGGAATGGCTACCCACTCTCAGTATTCTTGCCTGGAGAACCCATGGACAGAGGAGCCTGGGTGGGCTAAAATCCAAAGGGTCAGAGAGATTGGACATGACTGAGAGACTAACACACTCATTTTCAATAAAACATTCTTTTTTTTGGCTGCATCACGGAGCTTATGGGATCTTAGTTCCCCGACCAGGAATGGACCCCAGGCTCTCAGCAGTGAAAGCCCAGAGTCCTAACCACTGGATCACCAGAGAATTCCCAAATCTTATTTTAAAATGCTATGGGAGTTTAGGGTTGGGAGTAATGTGACTAAGGGAAAAGGACTGTTATATATACCACCTCTGCTTGTATTAAGAACACAGTAAGGATTCTAAGCACTTTCTTAACAGGAAAGCATGAATGAAGGAAGAGAAGAGCTTACTGGATTCATTGCTCACTTGGATACCTCCTGGTGTGAAGAATGGACACTGAGTTTCTACTTTCTGGATTATTGTTATTGTCATACAGTCCGTAGAAATAACATTCTAAAAACACAAGGATTTAGAGCGCTCTGTGCAGTGTGAGTTTCAGGTTTTGCGGATTCTAGAAACTCCTGTTCTGTGTTCCCACCACCCTCCAGGCTCTGTTTTCACCATCATGTGGAGCAGCTGATACTTAATTATCTTTTAAGCAATTTGGAGGCAGTAACTATCCCTTTCATCCCTAGTCCCAGCAGTACATACAATAGAGGGGACTCAACAAGTGATTGTGGAAGAAGGAAGGATGAAGGGAGGGAGGGAGGGAGGGAAGGGGTCATTATTTGCTTATAATGAACTTATAGTCTAATTCCTCAGGCTTTCTTATCTCTCCATTTTCTTATCAGGAGGTGTTATTACACTAAAATTTTTGGCACTCTAATGCTGTTTTTGTATGTCAAAAGTGGTCAAACAGCAGCAGTTTCCTATGGTTCAATCTAATACACAGTCACAAGAAACAACATCATTTCAGTCCTATTTCATTACACAAATGTGTTTTGAACATGGGGCTCTGGAAGCTCCGTAGGGAACACCAAGTGAGAGGCAAGGGGAGGGTCTCTGATCCTCTCCTTGTTGTTGCTGTTCACTCGCAGTCGTGACTCTGCGACCCTGTGGACTGTAGCCCACCAGGCTCCCCTATCTTCCTCCATCCCCTGGAGTTTGCCCTACTACCTCCTCCAAAAAAGCCAAACCAGAGGTTCTATATTGAGTTGGTTTGAACGAAAGACCTAAAGACACACATCTAAAAATTAGTTTGCACAGTTTATTTACAACTCTAGACCAACTTCGTTATTTACTAAGAAAATGACCTGTAGGTCAAGAAAATAAGGAGTAATGCTTAAGCTCTTTGCTCTCTGTTCCGCTGAAAACCATAATGCTGACAAATTTTCAAGGTACCTACCAACAGGGCATCTAAAGAGAGGCATCTGCAGGAGAGACAGCCACGCTAGAAATTCTGCACGGGGTGGCGACAGGCGTTAGAAACTCGAAGCAGTAATCCAAGGGTTAATCAGGAGAGAGACTGAATCCAGAAAGGCTTATTAACCCAAGCCTTTCAGTACTGTCTGTACCACCCTGCTGCCTCTAACCAAACAGGACACTGTAGGTCTCAGGATGACAGAAAGCTTTTGTTGAAGTAGGAGGCTGACAGCTATCTGTGAGGAGGGTTTTTTGTTTATTTGTTTGTTATTCAAATAACTTTCCCCCCTGAAGAAATTCAAAAGGAAAATGTCAGAAGTCTGTGATGAATGATTTTTTTAAATAGATGGGATTTCCACACCCCACCCCCGTTGAGCTGAAAAGTATGTATGGAAAAGGAATCCACCTCATTAAATGGTAAATCCTCATATGTAAGTTTGATATTGATTCTTTCAAAGAAGTTGTGCTTGTAAGTCAGATGAGGACAGGAGGGTGTGTTCAGCGTTCTCTGAAGGGCAGCTGTTCAGGAACATTGTCAGATCGTTAATGACAAGCAGAACTGGAACTCTGATGATCAACTGGTGATGGGGAAGTCACCCAGTCCTGTCTTCTCCTCCAAGCTGTGCATTATTAATGTGCTTCCTAAAATACCTTCATAATTATTTTTTAAAATACATGCTGTGGGGAAGGCTGGGGTGGCCAGGGGAAGTGGTCACCGGGGGTAGGGGGTTGGAGACAAGGGGAAGATTCCAGAAAGGAAAAACCTACACTAAAAACTACCTCCTTTTTTTTTTAAAAGGTTCCTTTTAATCAGCTCTTAAAGCAAAGACAGAAGCTGAAAACATTCCATGTAAATGAACAGCAAAGGACTCCAAATGCTTAGCAGACCAGAACACCGGAAAGAGTTCACTTGGTACCGCCAGGCATGACCGGCTTTAGTGGATTTAACAATAAAAAAGAAGATGGCGCCAAATAGCCAAACTACATGGGACCTGCCCTTCTAGCAAGAAAAGTGGGTAACACTTTCCACTGGGGGATGCAGGGGAGGTCTAGGGAGATAAATTCTACTTAGCACAACAATGTATAGATAGCATTTAGGCCACATGCAAATTTCATCTGCAGAGCTTGCAAATGGCATGCAATTTACTGCTCAAAGGATGTAACCTATTTGAGTTAGAGAGCTAGTTAATAAAACCTTCTAGAAAAGAATGCAGAGTTAATCGCCATCCATCTCCTGGGCTATTTCAACTTGGCTCTTTTTATTTGCTGTTAAGCAAAATTCTAAATATTGTTACAGCAAATCATGTTTCGATAAAAGAAAAGACAAGTTAGGTTTTGGTCGAATTTAAGTCCCTTTAATAAAACCCTTGATAAGTTGAAGCTGAAGTTGCTTTTCTCCTCAGAACTTGTTCTGTGGTGGATAAAATTTTCAACAACTATAAAAGTTTCAAGTAGGGTCACATCTAGAAAGTAACAGTAAATAAACGTAACCACTCATAAACGGTGCTAGATCTTTTTGCATTCCTGAAGTTGAAATCAGATCAGATCAGTCGCTCAGTCGTGTCTGACTCTTTGCGACCCCATGAACCGCAGCACGCCAGGCCTCCCTGTCCATCACCAGCTCCTGGAGGTCACTCAGACTCGCATCCATCGAGTCAGTGATGCCATCCAGCCATCTCATCCTCTGTCGTCCCCTTCTCCTCCTGCCCTCAATCCCTCCCAGCATCAGAGTCTTCTCCAATGAGTCAACTCTTCGCATGAGGTGGCCAAAATACTGGAGTTTCAGCTTTAGCATCATTCCTTCCAAAGAAATTCCAGGATTGATCTCCTTCAGAATGGACTGGTTGGATCTTCTTGCAGTCCAAGGGACTCTCAAGAGTCTTCTCCAACACCACAGTTCAAAAGCATCAATTCTTCGGCACTCAGCCTTCTTCACAGTCCAGCTCTCACATCCATACATGACCACAGGAAAGACCATAGCCTTGACTAGGCGAACCTTTGTTGGCAAAGTAATGTCTCTGCTTTTGAATATGCTATCTAGGTTGGTCATAACTTTCCTTCCAAGGAGCAAGCGTCTTTTAATTTCATGGCTGCAGTCACCATCTGCAGTGATTTTGGAGCCCAGAAAAACAAAGTCTGACACTGTTTCCACTGTTTCCCCATCTATTTCCCATGCATTGATGGGACCAGATGCCATGATCTTCGTTTTCTGAATGTTGAGCTTTAAGCCAACCTTTTCACTCTCCACTTTCACTTTCATCAAGAGGCTTTTTAGCCCCTCTTCACTTTCTGCCATAAGAGTGGTGTCATCTGCATATCTGAGGTTATTGATATTTCTCCCAGCAATCTTGATTCCAACTTGTGTTTCTTCCAGTCCAGCATTTCTCATGATGTACTCTGCATAGAAGTTAAATAAACATGGTGACAATATGCAGCCTTGACGTACTCCTTTTCCTATTTGGAACCAGTCTGTTGTTCCATGACCAGTTCTAACTGTTGCTTCCTGACCTGCATACAGATTTCTCAAGAGGCAGATCAGGTGGTCTGGTATTCCCATCTCTTTCAGAATTTTCCGCAGTTTATTGTGATCCACACAGTCAAAGGCTTTGGCATAGTCAATAAAGCAGAAATAGATGTTTTTCTGGAACTCTCTTGCTTTTTCCATGATCCAGCGGATGTTGGCAATTTGATCTCTGGTTCCTCTGCCTTTTCTAAAACCAGCTTGAACATCAGGAAGTTCACGGTTCACATATTGCTGAAGCCTGGCTTGGAGAATTTTGAGCATTACTTTACTAGCGTGTGAGATGAGTGCAATTGTTCGGTAGTTTGAGCACTCCTTGGCATTGCCTTTCTTTGGGATTGGGATGAAAACTGACCTTTTCCAATCTTGTGGCCACTGCTGAGTTTTCCAAATTTGCTGGCATATTGAGTGTAGCACTTTCACAGCATCATCATTCAGGACTTGGAATAGCTCCACTGGAATTCCATCACCTCCACTAGCTTTGTTCGCAGTGATGCTTTCTAAGGCCCATTTGACTTCACATTCCAAGATGTCTGGCTCTAGGTCAGTGATCACATCATCATGATTATCTAGGTCTTGAAGCTCTTTTTTGTACAGTTCTTCTGTGTATTCTTGCCACCTCTTCTTAATATCCTCTGCTTCCGTTCAGGTATGACCTAAATCAAATCCCTTATGATTATACAGTGGAAGTGAGAAATAGATTTAAGGGCCTAGATCTGATAGATAGAGTGCCTGATGAACTATGGAATGAGGTTCGTGACATTGTACAGGAGACAGGGATCAAGACCATCCCCATGGAAAAGAAATGCAAAAAAGCAAAATGGCTGTCTGGGGAGGCCTTACAAATAGCTGTGAAAAGAAGAGAGGCGAAAAGCAGAGGAGAAAAGGAAAGATATAAACATCTAAATGCAGAGTTCCAAAGAATAGCAAGAAGAGATAAGAAAGCCTTCTTCAGTGATCAATGCAAAGAAATAGAGGAAAACAACAGAATGGGAAAGACTAGGGATCTCTTCAAGAAAATCAGAGATACCAAAGGAACATTTCATGCAAAGATGGGCACGATAAAGGACAGAGATGGTGTGGACCTAACGGAAGTTGAAATAATTGAGTACAATTTCAAAAAGCATTCACTTGCAGATATAGTTGGCACATGGGATATAAACTCTACTCCTTCCTTGCTGTGAATCATGGAATTAAAGATAGAAATTATTTTTATCTCCAGTTTTCCTCCTGACTTTTTCTTCCCCTGCAGCATGCCTGCACTAAATAATTTTTGTTTTTCACTGATAACAAGAGAAGTTTGCGCCAGACTATTCCTCTGGGACAACCTGTCAATGATCACAAGGATCCAATTCAAAACTTCCTGCAAATAGTGCGCTCGTGGCTCATTCTTGATTCCGTTTCCCCCTGAAGCTTGCTGAAGGAAGCATCTTGGTGCTTCTTCATTCTGTGTTGGTATGTGTGCTTTTGAATTCTGAAATTGAGAATGAACCATATCCACTTTTCAATAACTAGGCTTAAAATGTCAAAGACGTGATAAGAAGTCGTTGAGTAGAACAAGATATTTTATGGATTTGTATTAAGCCCTAAGGGCTGGATGCTAAGACCCCCTACACTTTGGAGTGCTGAGTTCAGCCAGCCACTTGCTAAGGGTGTGAGGGGCAATGCTTGGGGTGTGAGGCTTACTTTATGGAGCATCCTTCAGCACCTGAGTGGGCAGACCTGGACAGTGCAGGCCTTACCTTGGCCACAGTCCCAAAAGGCACATCTGCACCACTGGCTTTTGTCAGGATGAATGATGGCGTGAGTCATTTCAGTAAAGCAACCCAGTTGCCAAAATATAACTGCCAAAATATTTGGAATAATGTAATTTAGCACTTTAATGTCATTTTACTCCCTGAATTTACAAATAAGGAAGAAGTGGCCTCTGGCCATTATAGCTTTTTTTTGCTCTGTGCGTTCCTTTCCAGCATCAGCTATTTTCACTATACTCCATCCACAATGAAGCTGGAAGAGATACTTATTGAGCATATTTCTTCTCTCTTTATGTCACCACTTCCTCATTCTCAGTTCACTTGTTATTCTCCTGGTAATGCTGAGTCTGTATGCTTAAAAAAAAATTTTTTTTTTGACTAAAGAAAAGCTTAAGGAATGATATCATTAGCAAATGCAAATATGCTAATTCACATTAAAAGATAAGGCTTAAAAAGTCCAACCTGTCATATGTAAAATTATTTTAATGACATAGTCAAGAAGAATCTGGAGATTATGTTGCCAAGAAGGCAATACTTTTAAGGCAATCTTACAAAGTATATGAAATCACAGACTGTAATATCCTGCAACTATTTTAATTTTAAAAGCTCAGTTTACAAATATATACCAATATTTTTCTCACTTTTAATCACTCCCCCACTGTTTTAGCATAAGAGCTAAAATAACCTAAAACGTCCCCTTAAAACACACACAGCAAGTCTGTTACACAGATCGAGAAAACAAAAAATGTATGAAGGAAAGGATGTTTTAAATAATCTGAAACAGAGTAGCAAAAAAATGTGTGGTTTCTAGGTTTCAGCTACTATTAAAGAATTTTCCTGGGAGAATTTTACTTTAAAGCAACTCTAAATGAAAATGCATATAATTAAGGGAAAGACCATTGCTTCAAACAGATTGACTGTCTTTAACAAGTTTCTCTCTTTCTAGCTACTCAGATATGCTATATTTCCTAATTATCACCTTTTAAGGGCCATCTGGGCCCATTCCTCCCCATCAGGGGGCAATTCCATTTGCATTGTTCCTGGGTTTAGTCATGATCAAGTAGTCTGGTGGTAAAGTTCATTAGAAATTAGAACAGAAGCAGTCAACCCAACACAGTAAACCAAGTATCTGATGCATAGGCACCCACAGGAGAGACGTACGCCCTCCCTACCTATTCTCACATAACTAACAAGTCTGCCATGTGCATTTTATCAAATTGCTTAAAGAAACATTCAGCTAGTCCCTGGCCAGGTATGTAATGAAAATTTGATTAAGCCTCCTCATACTGCAAAATATTTCTCAATTAAAGCAACATAACGATAGTCCCTTATGTCTTCTGGTTCCAAAGTCTATTAAAAACCCTTTAATGATTCCCTCATTTAGCCTACCATTCACAAGCAGTATACCACTTCCTTCCTGTAGAGAACACACAAGAATTATCCTAATTGTATTTTCTGTGAAACGAATGCACATTGCAGAGAAGGCGTATCCAACCCGCAGACCGACACTGACGGGTATGGGTTCCAAAGACATTCCCTTTTGTCCTCATCAATGGATCACCCTATACATTCACACGTTCCTTACAAACGTGTTTGTGTGCCAAAGGGAAGCTTGGCCCCTGGATGTGCTACATGGTTAGGCAGCTGCCCTACAGCAGGGCTGATTGCAAATAGCGTGGCTAATTCAAGGCAGCCATATACAAGGGTTCCCGCTTCATACCTCGTAAGGTTAGATACATAAAACCCAGGAAATAGTTACTGCCTCATCTTGCAGTTTCTGAGCCTGGCTTGCAATGGCCATCTTAATCCGAAATGCCAGCCTATTGAGATCGAGAAGGAGCGCTCCCTGCTGAGACCCAGAGCCTCATCAGGCTACACCTTAGTCTTGCAAATGAAGACAGCTGCAGCAGGCCCTAATCTATGCAAGGCAGGTGTAGCCCTGGGGCGCTCCGAAACTGACCCTAGGAGCTCTTAGGGCTGTGAAGTTAAGAAGTTACTGTTATAAAAAGACTTATTTCATAGCCTCTCATTATCGAGGTTACTATGCTTTTTAAAAGAACAATGGCTTATTTCCTCCCATTTGTACCTTGGTTTTCTCCTCTGCTTTTCTGAAATTCCCTTATTTAGACAGTCCCTAATTCTGACTCCAGCTGGGACACAGCAAATCAGTGGCCTAGCTCACGCCTAAACCATGCTACTCATTCAATGCTTTTTTGAGAAATTGGTTCTACATCAAGTTACTCCATTTTAAAAACCCATCCTAAAACCTACTCTTCATACATTAGTAGAGATTTCAGGACAAAAGTATGCCCTATAGGATCGTTCTGAAGTCTGATTCATAAATAAAAATAATTCAATATTGCTTCGTAAAAAGAATCTACAGCAAAACATAGCACCACTGAAACTGTGCCAACAATAATTAACTCAAGAAGTAATCACTGAGTCCCCCCCTTTCCTCTCTCACCCTCCCTTCTCTCTCTCTTTCTTTGAATGTGTTAAAACAAATATATCTATGTTGAAAGCCAGTTCCTGGTCTCCAGTGTCCTCCCAAAGGCTGAGGAAACAGAATGTCAGGGGTATTTCTGCCTTAAGAGGGACTGGGGTGCACCTGGGGAGGCCTTGGCTGGGTCACCAGCAAGGCCACCGCCTGAGGCTGTGCCAGGACCCTGAGCTGAGAATATGTGGAGGGTTCCTGGCAGAAAAGGGGACTCGGCAAACCTTAAAGCTTATCCTCTGGGAAGATCCCTGCTCCCCACCCCCATTCTGAAGGACTGAAGTTTTGCTCAGATGATGCTTAAGTCATGTAGGTCTTGACAGAAGAGGCTGATGAAAACCCAAAACCTTATACGTGATGAATAACTATACTGAAAGCTTGTCATTAAATGTCATTTTTAATAGTATTACTTTGAGGCATACTTTGGCTTTCCAGGTAGCTCAGTGGTAAAGAATATGCCTGCCAATGCAGGGGACGCAGGAGATGTGGGTTCGAACCCTGGGTTGGGAAGATCCCATGGAGGAGGAAATGGCAACCCACTCCAGTATTCTTGCCTGGAAGATCCCATGATCAGGGCTCTCCTATCCCATGATCAGGGCTCTCCTAGCCCTGAGGAGCAAGGCCGGCTACGGTCCACGGGGTCCCAAAGAGTCGGATATGACTTAGCAACTAAACCACAACAACAAAGGCATACTTTTAAAACCTGGGAGCTCATATGTGAATTTTGAAGTAAAGATGATAAATATTTTTAAACACTAGCATTTTCTTGAAGAATTATTTTAGAACTTTTAAAAATCAGTTCTCCTTTAGTTTTCTACCCTTCTCTTTAGGAATACTCATAATAGGCTTCCCCCCCACAATTCCTATAGAACTGTTGAGTCTTTATAAAAGTATAAAATTTGAAACAAGTGCAGAAAGCCTGTAAATGTGCCAGAAATACCGGGCTACACTTCCACACCCATTACCTCTAACAATTTCACAAGAAGGGGCACATTTTCATGAGTGGTCTGATGTTTTAGCAACAAGACTCCTATGGGCTTTAATGGAAGTCACACAGCTAAAACTCCATGTACCACTTTGAAAATTTAAGAGTAATTGCTAAGTCCCCCTTAGAGGGTCATAGAAATATTAAAAACCAAAGTATTTTGCTAAGAACTCCAATTATGCCTGAAGGCTTACATCAGATTTTATAAAATGATTGGTCACATATATAATGTACTCTAATGCTGTTTTATTGGCTGGTTGTTTTCTTTATAAAAGAGGGTCTTTGTGAAGTCCTGTCTGAAAGGGAACATACAATACGGTGAACTGCCGGTCTGGGCTTCACCTAAACCCATGGCTCAGTCTTACAGGGGATGGATGTGTGAGAAATAAATGGACTTAGGAACATTTTACCTTGTTATTTATAGACCCAGAAGGAATCGTTTAGTTCACTGTTCCATCAGGCTGATAGATTTTTAAGAAATATATTAAACTTTTGAACAAAACCAGTCTGCTGCCCTGGTGGATATTCATCTTCAGAATCTGTTTTGAATGAGTCGGTGCGACTGATCCTTCACATGTGACACAGTGGTAGCCTTTGTCTGAGGACCCCTGTCATAAGCAGAACTTCTGACCTCTTTCTGGAATCACGCATAAGAAGTTTTATTAATTTGAGGGAAGAATCCAACATTTCTATTTAAATAATTTCTTTTTTTTTTTTTTTGGAGGCACGGCTGACAGCTTTATTGCTCTGGGGAGGGGAGGCCAGAGGATCAGGAGCTCTTGGTGGGGCGGCTCGGCTTCCTCTTCACCATCACAGGCTTCTGGCTGCGCAGGATGGCGCTGACTCTGCGGATGGCGGCCATGCGCAAATCCGGGCGGTACTTGTTCTTCCGGATCATGTGCCGGATGCTGCTGAGGGTGGCCCGGGCGTTCTTGTTGATGGTGGTCCGCACATAGGAAGTGGCCGGCTTGCGCTGGCCGGATCTCCGCTTCATCACCACCACTACCCCTTTGCCATCCGCCGCCGGCTCCACACCCATGGTCTTGTGGTGAATGAGCCCATTGTAGCGGAAGGAGTTGCGCGCTTTCAGGTTATTCGGCTCGGTGTTGTTCGTCTCCTTGTTCCTCTTGATCAAGAAGCTGGAGCAGTTCCGCATGACCATCCATTGCAGGTGCACGGACATGGCGGCGACTCCTCTCGGTGCGGCGGCCAGAGACGGTATTTAAATAATTTCAAACTAACAGAAAAGCTGCAAGCATCAGATCAGATCAGATCAGTCGCTCAGTCGTGTCCGACTCTTTGCGACCCCATGAACCGCAGCACGCCAGGCCTCCCTGTCCATTACCAGCTCCCGGACGTCACCCAGACTCACACCCATCAAGTCAGTGATGCCATCCAGCCATCTCATCCTCTGTCGTCCCCTTCTCCTCCTGCCCTCAATCCCTCCCAGCATCAGAGTCTTCTCCAATGAGTCAACTCTTCGCATGAGGTGGCCAAAATACTGGAGTTTCAGCTTTAGCATCATTCCTTCCAAAGAAATTCTAGGATTGATCTCCTTCAGAATGGACTGGTTGGATCTTCTTGCAGTCCAAGGGACTCTCAAGAGTCTTCTCCAACACCACAGTTCAAAAGCATCAATTCTTCGGCGCTCAGCCTTCTTCGCAGTCCAGCTCTCACATCCATACATGACCACAGGAAAGACCATAGCCTTGACTAGGCGAACCTTTGTTGGTAAAGTAATGTCTCTGCTTTTGAATATGCTATCTAGGTTGGTCATAACTTTCCTTCCAAGGAGTAAGCGTCTTTTAATTTCATGGCTGCAGTCACCATCTGCAGTGATTTTGGAGCCCAGAAAAACAAAGTCTGACACTGTTTCCACTGTTTCCCCATCTATTTCCCATGCAGTGATGGGACCAGATGCCATGATCTTCGTTTTCTGAATGTTGAGATAGCACCACAAAACTCCTGAATAGCCCTTACCGGATTCACCAAGTGTTAGCATTTTGTCACAATTGCTTTATTATGACTTCCTCGCTACATCGATTGACTGATGTTCATGCATGATATGTGTATTTATATTTTCTTCTGAACCATTTGTAAGTTGTAAACGTGTCCCATTATCCCTAAATACTCCCCCAAATCAAGGACACTCTCCTACACAACTGCACCAACACTGGTACCATGGTTATCTATTCCATAGATATAACTGAAATCTCATAAATTGTCCCAATAATGTAATTTATGTCCATTTTTTTCCTGGCCCACGATCCAATCCCAAATCAGTCACTGCATTTAGTTTTCACACCTCTTCAGACTCAGCAAACTGCAATACTATGTCCTTCTTAAAGATTACTCACAGGATCTCTTTGGTGGTACACTGGATAAGAATCCACCTGCCAATGCAGGGGACATGGGTTTGATCCCGGGTCTGGGAAGATTTCACAAGCCATGGAGCAACTAAGCCAGTGTTCCCCAACTACTGAGCCCGCACTCTAGAGCCCATGAGCTACAACTACGGAGCTCAAGCTACAACCACCGAGGCCTGTACGTCTAGGGTCTGGGCTCCACAAGGGAAGCCACCACGGTGAGAAGTCTGTGCACTGCAGCCAGAGAGAGCCCATGCCCAGCAACAAAAACCCAGCGAAGCCAAAAATAAATAAACCTTTAAAAACACTGTGGTATCAGATATTCTCTTGTACACATGCGGAGGAAGACACTGCTTTCAAAGAATGCCTTCCGTTTGCTGTTGTAGGCATTGCCATATTGATATTCTCCCATTAGAGGCCAACTTCTAGCTGCCACTATCCATAAAAACATTAGGCAGTGAAATCTTCGCCACTATATACCATTTAGGTTTCCGTCACAGTCCTGAATGCAGAAGTTTCCCAAACAAATATAGAAAAATGCAGACTGAGCATCCTAAATTTTTATATTAAATATTGTCCCAGGAATCCAACATGGGCATTTAGATACTGTTATTTAAATTCTAAATATGCGCACTGGAGAATAATACACTTTAGGATGCCATTTCACACACCAGGACTTGACGGGTCAAATATTTTCTCTGAATGAAGTTGAACAGACTCCTGGAAATCTGAAGGCAGTTGCTAAATGTTGTATATAATCAACGGCTAGAGCAATCTTGTCTTTAGAACATTTCTTTCCATTTTGAACAGACATCTCCTTCTCAGTATCCTCCTCCCATTTTGTAAGCAGTAGAGTAACGGTTCATATAAAATGAGTTGTGGTTACTCATTACGTGACACCTGGACAGATGGGCCCTTTGCAGATGTAACAGGTCCTGTGCTTCACTACCACCCCCCACCACACACACACAGTTACTCACATCCCCATCCAAGGGGCTCTAAGAGTGACTCAAAAGGTAAACAGAAAGTCCCAGCACAGTGAGCATCTGAGTAACACTCCAGGAAACAGATTCCTCACTCAGATCCTCCAAGTGAGGAAGGTGTAAGTAGAATACTCCAAAAGACCACATTGTTAGAGAGGAGTTCTGGGACATTAAAGACCACTTCTTGATGCTTCCAAAAAACTGCAGTCTCCCCTTTAAAACATGTACCCAGAGCAGAGTTTAATTAGCTGTACAATTTAGGTCACAAAGGTTTTTTTCTAAAGGAGCAGCATATTAGCAGTACAAACAGGTTTAAATATTCTGAATGAGAAAAACCAATCACTGCAGACAGACTCGATTTTTCCCTGCCTGGAGCAAGGACCAGCATTTGGTCAGTCCTCATTAGATGTGTGGTGAGTGAATGAACGCTGGGAGAATTATCTTGTACTTTCTGTTTTTAAAGAGTTAACCTACATAAAAATATCAAGAGAGTGAAATATTTCACAGTAACGCTTACTGCCTACTTTAATTATACAAAAGATGATTGTAACAAACCTGCTCCTAAAACAAAAGGATAATAATATTTTCCTAATTTTGGTTTGGTTGCAGAAAAGGCAAATTGGCGCGTAATTAACAATTTGTTGGTGCAAATTTATCTGCATCTTTTAATTGGTGTTAATTAGATTATGACTAAAATTTCTTTAATCCTCTATCTTACCTTTTTTGATGCTAACTAATTTTCTCAGCTGGATGTCAAAGTGTCCCATTAATTACACTTTTCTAACTGGAGCTTCTTCAACCACAAAGACTCAAACATATAGAAGGACAGCAGTTTTCAGAAGGCCTAGGGACCAACCTTTTGGGGAAAAGAAGGAACAGTGAGAGCTGACACTTTGGAGATAAGCAGTGAACCCACCCAAATTCACTGGTGAAGTAAGGCTTCCACAGTTAGCAGATCCTGGCCTGTCTGAGGAGCCTCCAGCATTTGGTGGTTGTAAATGACATCCTGTGATGTGAGTCTGCCACACAAAGCAGGTGTTAGAGCAACACAACAGTGACAAAATGTATAGCCTTACAGTGAAGAAGATCATCCATAGTAAATGCCAAGAATAACAACATGCTGCCTTTTATGGCTACCTAGGAGCCATTCTGAATACTGGTAGACCCGCTTCCAATGCAAAACAAAGGCAAAGGTGAAGTTCCCCATTTCATATGGTTTCCTCCAAACATTGTAACCCTTCTACCATGGCTAACATGTCAGGGAGAAAGCCACAAAATACATTCACTATCTTTTATAACAAGGTGACCCGAAATAAAACTTAATGTAGTTGAGGATTTTTGATAGCTCTTTATCCACTGCTTTCCTCTCACCACGCAGCAATGATGATTGAAACCTGGTGTGTACTGCAAAAAAAAAGGGCTATAAAACATTTTATGTACAAATAAAACAGTAGCCATTAAGTTCTGCTATGATGTCTGAGTAGATATTCAGCATGAAAACATGATAAAACAACTGTAAACCAATTGTGATCAAATGTAATTACAATGACTTGTCTCCAGTGAATGACATGAACTAAACACAGTCACAGACTTCTCCAAAATCACTTTGGGCAAAGAACCAAGATAACACTTATATCCTTTTTTTCACTAAAGGCATTTTGCCAAATAAATCGCAAGCACACAAGCTTTAATAACCACAGCCAAAAAAGCACTTGGGAACTCATTATGGAAATGTTTAAAACCACGCACATACATGCGTGTGCACACGCACACACATGCAATCATATTTGATAAAACTCTTTCATATTAATATAATTCCACTGAAAATGCCACATGTTTGAGGTTTTTAATTGGTGGTCCCCAGAAGTAAATCCATAGACTGATAGGGAGTTACAAGTCTTTTTTTCTCTCCTCAAAGTCAATTGGTTGCCTTTCCTGTCATCTTTATTTTGAAGATGTTGTATGAAGATCTACTTGAAGATTTTTATGCAGCTGAAAGTAAACAATAACCTGGATTCTAAAAGTAACCACAATTTTTCAGTAAGTCAATGCAGGTAAACTCCCTCACTCTCTAACCTTTCTGATGGGGCTTACTACAGTTTTATGTTCCAAAACAGAACAAAGAAAAATATCTATTCATTGAACACTGCTCTAATTCCAAGTAGCTGTTGTTAGAAAAGCTCTGGGAACTTAGGACCAGGAAAAGAAAGAGATGCATTCCAGGTCCTCCTTTTTAACCCTGTCTCATTTTTTCAACTTGAGCCCTGAAATGTGGCAGTACCAATACAAGCTAAATATTAGTGTTAGTAGGAAAGTAGAAATTTAATTCTACTCCTAAGAACATACCCCAGAAAACACATGTCCACACAAACATTTGTATTCAAAAATTCATAGCAGTATTACTCCCAACAGTCAAAAAGCGGAAACCCAAGTGTCCATCAGCCTATCAATAGCATTTACATTATAGTCTATCCACGCAATGAAATATTTTTGAGCCTTAAAAGTAGTCAATACTCATACATGCTAGAACACAGACGAAACTTGAAAACCTCATGCTGAGGGGAAGAAGCCACTCACAAAAGACATTATATGACCCCCTGTATGAAATATCCAGAAGAAGCAAATCTATAGAAACAGAAAGTAAAATGTGTGGATGGCTAGGACTGAGGGTCGCAGAGGCAATGACCACTAATAGGAATGACCTTTCTTTCTAGGGTGATGAAAATGTTTTAAAATTGACTGGGGTGATGGTTGTACAACTCTGTAAATAGACTAAAAGCCACTGAACTGTGTGCACTTTAAGTGGATAAATTGTACAGCATGTAAGTTACAGTTCAATAAAGCTGTTAGGTGTGTGTTAGTTGCTCAGTCATGTTCAGCTCTCTGCGACCCCATGGACTGTAGCTGGCCAGGCTCCTCTGTCCATGGGATTTTCTAGGCAAGAATATTGGAGTGGGTTGCCACTTCCTTCTGCACAGGATCTTCCCGACCCAGGGATCAAACCCTGGCCGCCTGGATTGCAGATGGACTCTTTACCATCTGAGCCACCAGGGAGGTACAAAGCTGTTATACAAATATTTTTCAAGCAGAGATCATGATGTTTCTCGGTCCCTTTAACATGTGTTTCAATAGAAGCTCCGAGGTCAAGCATCAACATTGATGAGTGCTCCAAATACACTTTTATTTAAACTTTCTCCTGAAGAAAGCTACCGAAAACTCATCCTTCCTCCAACTCTGCTCCAAGGAGACCACCAGTGGCCGCTCCCGTGCCCCACCCCCTGCCGTGTTGCTAAATTCAGCAAGTAGCCAGTTCTCAGTTTCCAAGTTACTTCCCTCACAAGCAGCGTCTGGCGCAGTCACCACCTCCACCCCCTGGATATACTGTCCTACTTGATCTCCAGGACACCTTCTCCTTAGCTGTCGTTCTCCCTTTCTGCTTCCCTCTCACCTCCCCCACTCTCCCCTTCATGTTGGAGTGTGCTGCTGGCTCTGCAGCTTTGCACTCACTGCCGCCCAGTCCTACTGCTTTAAATGCCACGTCTGTGCTAGCCGTGTGCATAGGCCGATCTCCAGTCCAGGCCTCATTCTAAAAGCCTGACCCATATACTCAGCTGCTGAGTTGGCATCTCCACTTTGACTTTAATTGTTGCTGTTGCTCAGTGGCCCAGACATGTCCGACTCTTTTCGACCCCATGGACAGTAGCCTACCAGGCTCCTCCATCCATGGGATTTTCCAGGCAAGAGTACTGGAGTGGGCTGCCATTTCCTTCTCCAGAGGATCTTCCCAACCCAGGGATCGAACCCAGGGCTCCTGCATTGCAGACAGATGCTTTACCATCTGAGCCACCAGGGAACCATAGCAGATAATCTCAAATTCAACATGTCCAAAGCTAAACCGATCTCTCCCTCTCCCTGTCCCCAAACCCAAGAAAATCATGCTATAGCCTCTCCCATCTCACTTGAGAGCAGCTTCAAGCCAAAAATCTTGACAGTCATCCTTGTCACTAGTTTTATTTCCAACTGAGAAATATTCAGTCTACCAGGAGATCTTGTTGCTTCTGCTTCAGAATATATCTAAACTACCTCTCACCACTTCCCACTCTGGTTTCAGCCACCATCAGCTCTCACATGGTTCAAGGCAGCCACCTTTGACTGGTTTCACTGCTTCTACCCTTTTTCCCTACAGTCAATCCCCACCACAGGTTCCAGAGGGATCGGCTTAAAATATGAGTCCTGAGATTTCCCCATGGGCCCAGTGGTTAAGACTCCACGCTTCCACTGCAGGGGGCACATGTTTGATTCCAGGTAGGGAACTAAGCTCCCACAGGCCACGGGACGCAGCAAAAAAAAATTAAAAATACAATAAATAAAATAAAGAGCACTCAATATGCCAGCAAATCTGGAAAACTCAGCAGTGGCCACAAGATTGGAAAAGGTCAGTTTTCATCCCAATCCCAAAGAAAGGCAATGCCAAGGAGTGCTCAAACTACCGCACAATTGCACTCATCTCACACTCTAGTAAAGTAATGCTCAAAATTCTCCAAGCCAGGCTTCAGCAATATGTGAACCGTGAACTTCCTGATGTTCAAGCTGGTTTTAGAAAAGGCAGAGGAACCAGAGATCAAATTGCCAACATCCGCTGGATCATCGAAAAAGCAAGAGAGTTCCAGAAAAACATCTATTTCTGCTTTATTGACTATGCCAAAGCCTTTGACTGTGTAGATCACAATAAACTGTGGACAATTCTGAAAGAGATGGGAATACCAGACCACCTGATCTGCCTCTTGAGAAATCTGTATGCAGGTCAGGAAGCAACAGTTAGAACTGGTCATGGAACAACAGACTGGTTCCAAATAGGAAAAGGAGTACGTCAAGGCTGTATATTGTCACCATGTTTATTTAACTTCTATGCAGAGTACATCATGAGAAATGCTGGACTGGAAGAAACACAAGTTGGAATCAAGATTGCTCGGAGAAATATCAATAACCTCAGATATGCAGATGACACCACCCTTATGGCAGAAAATGAAGAGGGGCTAAAAAGCCTCTTGATGAAAGTGAAAGTGGAGAGTGAAAAGGTTGGCTTAAAGCTCAACATTCAGAAAACGAAGATCATGGCATCTGGTCCCATCACTGCATGGGAAATAGATGGAGAAACAGTGGAAACAGTGTCAGACTTTATTTTTCTGGGCTCCAAAATCACTGCAGATGGTGACTGCAGCCATGAAATTAAAAGACGCTTACTCCTTGGAAGGAAAGTTATGACCAACCTAGATAGCATATTCAAAAGCAGAGACATTACTTTGCCAACAAAGGTTCGCCTAGTTAAGGCTATGGTCTTTCCTGTGGTCATGTATGGATGTGAGAGCTGGACTGTGAAGAAGGCTGAGTGCCGAAGAATTGATGCTTTTGAACTGTGGTGTTGGAGAAGACTCTTGAGAGTCCCTTGGACTGCAAGAAGATCCAACCAGTCCATTCTGAAGGAGATCAGCCCTGAGATTTCTTTGGAAGGAATGATGCTAAAGCTGAAACTCCAGTATTTTGGCCACCTCATGCGAAGAGTTGACTCATTGGAGAAGACTCTGATGCTGGGAGGGATTGGGGGCAGGAGGAGAAGGGGACGACAGAGGATGAGATGGCTGGATGGCATCACTGACTTGATGGGTATGAGTCTGAGTGACCTCCGGGAGTTGGTGATGGACAGGGAGGCCTGGCGTGCTGCAGTTCATGGGGTCGCAAAGAGTAGGACACGACTGAGCGACTGATCTGATCTGATCTGATCTGACCAGGTCTCTTCTTTGTTCAACACTGCGAGGGTTTCCTCTTCGCTAGAAGAAAAGGTGAAATTCCTTACGATGTTCTGTCACCTCTCCCCTCATTTCCTATTGCTTTGGACCCTTCTCATTCCACAAGCCTCCAGGCCTCACTGCTATCCTTGGACACACAGGGCTGTTCCCTTTGCCTTGAGCGCTCTCCTCCCAAATATATGCATTTATATATAAGATACATAAGTCCCTCACTCTGTGAAGCCTTCGCTAGAATTTCACCTTCTCAGCTGGGCTTATCCTTACCACCCTATTTCATTTTTATCATCATTATTATTTTTGGCCAAGCCTCAAGGCTTGCAGGATCTTAGTTTCCCGACCAAGGACTGAGCCCTCGGCCTTGGCAGTCAAAGCACACAGTCCCAACCACTGGACGGCCAGAGAAATCCCCTTACCACCCTATGTGAAGTGGCAATTTGACTCCCACCTCCGCTCTGACCTGTTTCCTTTGCTCTATTGCAACTTTCTGTCACCATCGTCTAAAATTCTGCATGATTTACCTGTTTATTATCTCTGCTGTTTGTTGTCAGGCCCTAAAACATAAGTTCCAGGAGGGTGGATCTTTGTTCTGTTCACTGATGGATCTCAAGTACCTAGAACATGGTAGTTTCTCAATTCGTATTTGTTGGATGACCGAATGACTGTTGACAATCCGACCAGACCCATCAGCAGCTGCCCACGTTTGTTTAATAGTGACTTTATGACTTAAGGGCATAAAGTTTTGTTACACAGAATTTTAAATAAAACAATAGTGGTGAAAATCAAGCTAAAGAGTTACTGCTGCTGTTTAATATTTATTAGAGCCCTAAAACATGCTAGGTAACACAGAGGAGATTCTCTCAACTCCATGAGTCTTCAATGAAATTGTGGATGATGAGATATTCACACTCATCTAGTTAGAACCCTGTATGGAACAACTGATGGGTTCAAGATCAAGAAAGGAGTACGACAGGGCTGTCTGCTGTCATCCTGTTTAACCTATACACTGAGCACATCATGAGAAATGCCAGGCTGGAGGAGTTACAAGCCAGAATGAAGACAGGCAGGAGAAACATCAACAACCTCAGATATGCAGATGGTACATGCTAATGGCAGAAAGCGAAGAGGAACTAAAGAACTTCTTGATGAGGGTGAAGGAAGAGAGTGAAAGAGCCGGCTTAAGACTAAATATTAAACTAAGAACCTGGCATCTGGCTCCATTACTGCAGGGCAAGTAGAAGGAGAAAAGGTCGAAGTAGTGAGTTTTCTTCTTCTTGAGCTCCAAAATCACTGCGGACAGTGACTATAGCCATGAAATCAGAAGACGATTGCTTCTTGGCAAGAAAGGGACGACAGACCTAAACAGTGTGTTGAAAAACAGAGGTGTTACGACAAACATCCATATAATCAAGGCCGTGGTCTTCCCAGTGGCCACATACGGTTGTGAGAGCTGAACCATAAAGAAAGCAGACTGCCAAAGAATTGATGCCTCTGAACTGTGGTGCTGGAGAAGACTCCTGAGACTGCAAGGAAATCAAATCAGTCAATCTTGGGAGATCAACCCTGAATATTCACTGGAAGAACTGATGCTAAAGCTCCAGTATTTTGGTCATCTGATGGGAACAGACAACTCGTTGAAAAAGTCCCTGATGCTGGGAAAGATCGAGGGCAGAAGGAGAAGAGGGCATCAGAGGATGAGATGGCTGGATGGCATCACTGATGCAATGAACGTGAACATGGGCAAACCCCAGGAGTCAGTGAGGGGCAGGGAGGCCTGGAAATCTGCAGTCCATGGGGTCTCAAAAGAGTCAGACAAGACTGGGCAACTGACCAACAACAATAAGCAAATAGAAATTCACAGGTGACGGAGAATAATGTAGTATAGGTCTCCTAAGAGCTTAAGTGTTAGCCCTTGGAGCAGAGAGGAGGAAAGATTATGGAGAAGTCCATCTGATCTTTGAGGTGTCCAGAGGTGGTATTTTGGGCATGCTGCTCAGCTTGCAGGAGCTCTGTTCCCTGGCCAGAGATGGAACCAGAGGCCCTGGCAGAGGGAGCGCTGAGTCCTAACCATTGGGCTGCCAGGGAACTTCCTGTTCAGAGTTCTATGGTGGTTCTGCTCTCTGTAGTGATACATGAGATGGCCTTGAAATAGATAGAGGGTCTGAAAATTGCCCAGGCTATAAAAGGAGAAAAGTTAGTGACCTATCCTGTTTATAACACTGGTCTTCTTGTAAGCAAAATATGTTGTTGAGTCTAGAAAAAAAAAAGAAAACATTGATCTTACAACTTGCAATTTTAGAAATGCTGTATTAAATTTTCCAATGAGACTGTGGAAGCACTGGCTTCAGTCAAAATTTTATATATTAAAAAACTTATCATTCTGGAATTTTCTAATTGACAAAAAATTCCCAAAGCAAAAGATGCAAAGTAGTTCCTTACAGTGTGTTTGCTTTCTCTTGAGAAGGGCTCATACAGGGGCTAATAATAACATAGTTATTACCACAAATAATATTCCTAATAATAATAGCTAATGATAATACAGCTCTGTATTAAACAGCTATATCATCTTCTAAAGGACATGAGACAGAGTCGACGCTCGCATATCACCCAGGAGGCCAGCAGCGCCTGCTCCAAGGTGACAGCTCCACCCACAGTTCACCTTCCCTGTGCTCACAGCCGCACTTTGCACCAGTGACGCTTGGAGTTAAATTAAAAAATAAAAACACTAGTGACTCATGAGTACCTCTGGACCTTCAGCATGGCTTACATCTTCTTTCCAAGCATCTTCTTTTTCATTTTTTTAATCTTTTCTTCTTTTTTAACACAAAGAGTCCATCAGTTCAGTTCAGTTGCTCAGTCGTGTCTGACTCTTTGTGACCCCATGAATTGCAGCATGCCAGGCCTCCCTGTCCATCACCAACTCCCGGAGTTTACTCAAACTCATGTCCATCGAGTCGGTGATGCCATCCAGCCATGTCGTCCTCTGTCGTCCCCTTCTCCTCCTGCCCCCAATCCCTCCCAGCATCAGAGTCTTTTCCAATGAGTCAACGCTTCGCATGAGGTGGCCAAAGTACTGGGTTTCAGCTTTAGCATCAGGCCTTCCAATGAACACCCAGGACTGATCTCCTTTAGGATGGACTGGTTGGATCTCCTTGCAGTCCCAGGGCGGAGAAGGCAATGGCACCCCACTCCAGTACTCATGCCTGGAAAATCCATGGATGGAGGAGCCTGGTAGGCTGCAGTCCATGGGGTCGCTAAGAGTCGGACACAACTGAGCGACTTGACTTTCACTTTTCACTTTCATGCATTGGAGAAGGAAATGGCAACCCACTCCAGTGTTCTTGCCTGGAGAATCCCAGGGACGGGGGAGCCTCGTGGGCTGCCGTCTCTGGGGTCGCACAGAGTCGGACACGACTAAAGCGACTTAGCAGCAGCAGCAGCAGTCCCAGGGACTCTCAAGAGTCTTCTCCAACACCACAGTTCAAAAGCATCAATTCTTCAGCACTCAGCTTTCTTCACAGTCCAGCTCTCACATCCATACATGACCACAGGAAAGACCACAGCCTTGACTAGGCAAACCTTTGTTGGCAAAGTGATGTCTCTGCTTTTGAATATGCTATCTAGGTTGGTCATAACTTTCCTTCCAAGGAGTAAGCGTCTTTTAATTTCATGGCTGCAGTCACCATCTGCAGTGATTTGGGAGCCCAGAAAAATAGTCTGACACTGTTTCCACTGTTTCTCCATCTATTTTCCATGTAGTGATGGGACCGGATGCCATGATCTTCGTTTTTTGAATGTTGAGCTTTAAGCCAACCTTTTCACTCTCCACTTTCACTTTCATCAAGAGGCTTTTTAGTTCCTCTTCACTTTCTGCCATAAGGGTGGTGTCATCTGCATATCTGAGGTTATTGATATTTCTCCCGGCAATCTTGATTCCAGCTTGTGTTTCTTCCAGTCCAGCATTTCTCATGATGTACTCTGCATAGAAGTTAAATAAACATGGTGACAATATACAGCTTTGACGTACTCCTTTTCCTATTTGGAACCAGTCTGTTGTTCCATGTCCAGTGCTAACTGTTGCTTCCTGACCTGCATACAGATTTCTCAAGAGGCAGATCAGGTGGTCTGGTATTCCCATCTCTTTCAGAATTGTCCACAGTTTATTGTGATCTACACAGTCAAAGGCTTTGGCATAGTCAATAAAGCAGAAATAGATGTTTTTCTGGAACTCTCTTGCTTTTTCGATGATCCAGCGGATGTTGGCAATTTGATCTCTGGTTCCTCTGCCTTTTCTAAAACCAGCTTGAACATCAGGAAGTTCACGGTTCACATATTGCTGAAGCCTGGCTTGGAGAATTTTGAGCATTACTTTACTAGTGTGTGAGATGAGTGCAATTGTGCGGTAGTTTGAGCACTCTTTGGCATTGCCTTTCTTGAAAACTGACCTTTTCCAATCTTGTGGCCACTGCTGAGTTTTCCAAATTTGCTGGCATATTGAGTGCAGCACTTTCACAGCATCATCTTTCAGGATTTGGAGTAGCTCCACTGGAATTCCATCACCTTCACTAGCTTTGTTCGTAGTGATGCTTTCAAGGGCCCACTTGACTTCACATTCCAGGATGTCTTGCTCTAGGTCAGTGATCACGCCATCATGATTATCTGGGTCTTGAAGCTCTTTTTTGTACAGTTCTTCTGTGTATTCTTGCCATCTCTTCTTAATATCTTCTGCTTCTGTTAGGTCCATACCATTTCTGTCCTTTATCGAGCCCATTTTTGCATGAAATGTTCCTTTGGTATCTCTGATTTTCTTGAATAGATCCTTAGTCTTTCCCATTCTGTTGTTTTCCTCTATTTCTTTGCATTGATCGCTGAAGAAGGCTTTCATATCTCTTCTTGCTATTCTTTGGAACTCTGCATTCAGATGTTTATATCTTTCCTTTTCTCCTTTGTTTTTCGCTTCTCTTCACAGATATTTGCAAGGCCTCCCCAGACAGCCATTTTGCTTTTTTGCATTTCTTTTCCATGGGGATGGTCTTGATCCCTGTCTCCTGTACAGTGTCACAAACCTCATTCCATAGTTCCTCAGGCACTCTATCTATCAGATCTAGGCCCTTATATCTATTTCTCACTTCCACTGTATAATCATAAGGGATTTGATTTAGGTCATACCTGAGTCTTCTAGTGGTTTTCCCTACTTTCTTCAATTTAAGTCTGAATTTGGCAATAAGGAGTTCATGGTCCGAGCCACAGTCAGCTCCTGGTCTTGTTTTTGCTGATTGTATAGAGCTTCTCCATCTTTGGCTGCAAAGAATATAATCAGTCTGATTTCGGTGTTGACCATCTGGTGATGTCCATGTATAGAGTCTTCTCTTGTGTTGTTGGAAGAGGGTATTTGCTATGACCAGTGCATTTTCTTGGCAAAATTCTGTTAGTCTTTGCCCTGCTTCATTCCGTATTCCAAGGCCAAATTTGCCTGTTACTCCAGGTGTTTCTTGACTTCCTACTTTTGCATTCCAGTCCCCTATAATGAAAAGGACATCTTTTTTGGGTGTTAGTTCTAAAAGGTCTTATAGGTCTTCATAGAACCGTTCAACTTCAGCTTCTTCAGCGTTACTGGTTGGGGCATAGACTTGGATTACTGTGGTATTGAATGGTTTGCCTTGGAAACGAACAGAGATCATTCTGTCGTTTTTGAGATTGCATCCAAGTACTGCATTTCAGACTCTTTTGTTCACCATGATGGCCACTCCATTTCTTCTGAGGGATTCCTGCCCGCAGTAGTAGATATAATGGTCCTCTGAGTTAAATTCACCCATTCCAGTCCATTTTAGTTCGCTAATTCCTAGAATGTCGACATTCACTCTTGCCATCTCTTGTTTGACCACTTCCAATTTGCCTTGATTCATGGACCTGACATTCCAGGTTCCTATGCAATTTTGCTCTTTACAGCATCGGACTTTGCTTCTATCACCAGACACATCCATAGCTGGGTATTCTTTTTGCTTTGGCTCCATCCCTTCATTCTTTCTGGAGTTATTTCTCCACTGATCTCCAGTAGCATATTGGGCTCCTACTGACCTAGGGAGCTTCTCTTTCAGTATCCTATCATTTTGCCTTTTCATACTGTTCATGGGGTTCTCAAGGCAAGAATACCGAAGTGGTTTGCCATTCCCTTCTCCAGCGGACCACACCCTGTAAGATCTCTCCACCATGACCCGCCCATCCTGGGTTGCCCCACGGGCATGGCTTAATTTCATTGAGTTAGACAAGGCTGTGGTCCTGGTGTGATTAGACTGACTAGTTTTCTGTGAGTATGGTTTCAGTGTATTTGCCCTCTGTATTTGCCAGTGTATTTGCCCTCTATATCATCTGCATATCTGAGGTTATTGAGATTTCTCCTGGCAGTCTTGATTCCAGCTTGTGCTCCTTCCAGCACAGCATTTCTCATCATGTACTCTGCATATAAGTTAAATGGTGACAATATACAGGCTTGACGTACTCCTTTTCTCCTATTTGGAACCAGTCTGTTGTTTCATGTCCAGTTCTAACTGTTGCATATAGGTTTCTCAAGAGGCAGGTCAGGTGGTCTGGTATTCCCATCTCTTTCAGAATTTTCCACAGTTTATTGTGATCCACACAGTCAAAGGCTTTGGCATAGTCAATAAAGCAGAAATAGATGTTTTTCTGGAATTCTCTTGCTTTTTCCATGATCCAGAAGATGTTGGCAATTTGATCTCTGGTTCCTCTGCCTTTTCTAAAACCAGCTTGAACATCAGGACGTTCACGGTTCACGTATTGCTGAAGCCTGACTTGGAGAATTTTGAGTATTACTTTACTAGCGTGTGAGATGAGTGCAATTGTGTGCTGTTCTGAGCATTCTTTGGCATTACCTTTCTTTGGGATTGGAATGAAAACTGACCTTTTCCAGTCCTGTGGCCAATGCTGAGTTTTCCAAATTTGCTGGCATATTGAATGCAGCAGTTTCACAGCATCATCTTTCAGGATTTGAAATAGCTCCACTGGAATTCCATCACCTCCACTAGCTTTGTTTGTAATGATGCTTTCTAAGGCCCACCTGACTTCACATTCCAAGATGTCTGGCTCTAGGTGAGTGATCACACCATTGTGATTATCTTGGTCGTGAAGCTCCATTTCCTGTCCCAAATACGAGGTCAAGAGGAGAGCAGGAATTCACCCAGGCTTCTCAGGAACCACTGTAGTCTATGCTGGGTAAAACTGGCCCACACGTGAACATCTTAGAGTTTTACACTAGCTCTTTATAAATTTCTCAGTATATCCCATATGACTCTATAATATACCTTTGGGCAAACTGTAATATTGCCCAGAAGCTTCATTTTTATACACAAATATTAAAAAAGATGAATAGCCCCCATAGAATATGAAGGATTGAATAAAACAATGCTTATCAATCCTGAAATTTCTTTAGAAGCAATGATGCTAAAGCTTAAACTCCAGTACTTTGGCCACCTCATGCGAAGAGTTGACTCATTGGAGAAGACTCTGATGCTGGGAGGGATTGGGGGCAAGAGGAGAAGGGGACGACAGAGGATGAGATGGCTGGATGGCATCACTGACTCGATGGATGCGAGTCTGAGTGACCTCCGGGAGCTGGTGATGGACAGGGAGGCCTGGCGTGCTGCAGTTCATGGGGTCGCAAGGAGTCGGACACGACTGAGCGACTGATCTGATCTATCAATGTAAGTCCCAATGTATCTGTTATGATGAGTAAACTTTGTATCCCAAATCTATGTGCGCTGGATATGAGACCTTAGTGGGACTACCAGGGATCGAACTTGGGCCCCTGCACTGGGAGTGTGGAGTCTTTAACCAGGGACCACCAGATATGTCCCTCAAATCGAAATGTATTAAACTGCTTCATTATGACTACTCCCAATAATAATTAAAATTATGATAAGCTATAATTAATAGTTATGTGGCTGAGTGCTAACCATGTTCCAGGCAATGATCTTGGAATTTCAGATACACAAGTCTCATCTGATCACAGTAAACGTATCCACATTTTTCAAAGGAGAGAACTAAGACTCAGAAATATCAAATGGCTTTCTTAGGGTCATAGAACAACAAATACAGTGATAGGATACTAACCTCTGGGGCCCATGCTCTTAAACATTAAGCTCTCCTGCCTTCAAATTAAAACCAGGAAATGAAGGAATGTGCTTTAACCACTTTGTTGCTACTGTTGTTCAGTTGCTAAGTTGTTTCAGACTCTTTGTTACCCCATAGACTGCAGCACCCCCAAGCTTCCCTGTCCTTCACTATCTCCCAGAGTTCGCTCAAACTCAAGTCCACTGAGTCGGTGATGCCATCCAACCATCTCATGCTCTTTCACCTCCTTGTCCTCCCGCCCCCAGTCTTTCCTGGCATCCGGGTCTTTTCCATTGAGTCAGTTTTTTGCATCAAGTGGCCAAAGTACTGGAGCTTCAGCTTCAGCATCAGTCCTTCCACTGAATATTCAGGGTTGATTTCCTTTAGGATTGACTGGTTTGATCTCCTTGCTGTTCAAGGTACTCTAAAGAGTCTTCTCCAGCATCACAGTTCAAAAGCATCATTTCTTTGGTGTATTAATCACTCCAAGATCACAGTATAAATTACTGAGAGTTTGCATAGTAAGTTGCTCAGGTTTATTTGTTCAGAAGTATTTGTTGAACACTTATTATGTGCTGGCTAGTCTATTAGACACTTGGAAGAACTCAGGAGGATGGGATCCTTGGCCTGGAGGCTGCTGGCCTGTGTGGGAATCACCCAAAGGTCAGCAGGAGCCTGAGAGTCACAACTGAGGACTGAAGTGAAGGAGAGAAGGTGAGGTGGGGAGTGTGTGCTTGCCGATGGGTGGGCAGCATGATTCAGGGAGTGACTCCAGGCAGAAGAGGAGTCTCTCAGCGTGGCTTCCACCTACAAGCCTGGGTCTTCTCACCTACAGATAGGGCTTTTCCAATCACTTCCTAACTTAGGTGCTCTATCTCCAGTCTTTCCCTTGCCTCCACAAAGCCCTTGAATCTACCTTGCTGACTGCTATGGATAAATCTTCGTAACATGCAATTGTACACATACTTAAGTTTGAAAATTCTTAGAGGCTCCCCCAGATCAGACCTAACTCCTCCAACGTGATAGTCCAAAGTCCTTCATTAAATCTTCCATTCTTCATTGAGTGTGGGGCTGATGGATGTCTGTTTTCAGAGCACATGTCTAGAAATTGTGAACAAGTTATAGTTCAGGAAATAATAAAATGCCATGGGAAATTCCACACAAAATTATTTGCATAGTGAGAACTTTTAAAGCATCATTTATACGCAGGGAACTTTCTAACAGATCTTTCACTAAAATTAAATAATGGAATGAGAAAACAACCCTATAAGGAAATCGAACAGATTGTCTAAGACCAAACTTGTCCTGCAGTTCCAGGAACTCTCTCTAATCCTGAGATGTGTAATGTGTGGGGTGCAGAATATTGTTTATATCTCAGTTGTAACAGCTCTTAAAAGCTAAAAATAGGGGCCTCTATGTGGAATGAAAAAGAAAGTTTATAATATCCATGCAACTGAAGGCTGGCTCTCAGTGAACTAGGAAATCTTTCAGAGGTTAAGAAAACAAAACAATAATTTTTAAATATCATCCAACTTTACATTTCCTATTTGCAAACTAGGGTTCCTGGGGATACCCAACTTTGTCAAGGCTTACGACTCCCCCACCTCGCTGCTGATTCTTAAAGAACACTGTAAAAAGAGTCTGGATTTTTTGCACATGGTTAGAGAAGACTCCAGAGAAGGCAATGGCACCCCAGTCTAGTACTCTAGCCTAGAAAATCCCATGGACAGAGGAGCCTGGTAGGCTGCAGTCCATGGGGTCGCTAAGAGTCGGACACGAATGAGCGACTTCACTTTCACTTTTCACTTTCCTGCATTGGAGAAGAAAATGGCAACCCACTCCAGCATTCTTGCCTGGAGAATCCCAGGGACGGGGGAGCCTAGTGGGCTGACGTCTATGGGGTCGCACAGAGTCAGACACGACTGAAGCGACTTAGCAGCAGCAGCAGCAGAGAAGACTCTGGAAGGAAGTTAGGAAGGACAACTCACAGTTCTTCACAGTATCTTGAGCCCTTAATACCTCACTCCCCATTCAAAGCTGAGGCCCTGGGACTTCCCTGGTGGTCCAGTGGCTAAGACTCCGAGCTCCCAATGCAGGGGGCCTCGGTTCAGACAGACCCTGATCAGAGAACTAGATTCCACATGTCACAACTCAAGAGTTCACATGCCTCAACTAAAAGAGCCTGTGGGCCACAACTAATAGTCAAATTAATAAGTAAATATTAGCTGAGGCCCATAAAGGCCCCAGTGGTTCTTCCTGGCAGTTGGGGACACTGCTGGGGGCTCCATCTCCTGACTTCCACCTTGAACCGGCTTGTCCAGCTCCCCGGTGCTCTGAACCTACCTTCTATCCCTCCAGTTCTTCACCTAGAGTACCATCTTGACTTGACTGACCATGGCCTCTGAGTTTGGTTTTATCCCTTAATCCTATTTCATGGTTTGGCTCTAGCACCTCGGCCCTGGCTGGGCTACCCTCAGCTCACCTCTCCAGAAGGAAGCCTGGGCTGGATATGCTGTGCCAGCTGCATGTCCAGGCCATAAGCAGGTTTCATCACAGGCAATGGAGAGTGGCAGGTGTCCTCATTTTATCTGCAAACACATCTGTCTACTCCAAATGGCCAATGGCACAGTAACGGTGAGGTTTTATTCTTGTTGCTCATTGTCTCACATGTATTTAGCTAGCATTATTGGAAAATGGGCTTCCCTGGTGGCTCAGAGAGTAAAAAATCTGCCTGCAATGTGGGAAACCCCAGTTCGATCGCAGAGTCGGGAAGATCTCCTGGAGAAGGGAATGGCTACCCACTCCAGTATTCTTGCCTGGAGAATTCCATGGACAGAGGAGCCTGGAGGGCTACAGTCCATGGGGTCACAAAGAGTCAGACATAACTGAGTGACTAACGCTTTCACTTTTCACTTTCACTGAAAAATCATGGGCAAAAGCTTTGTTTCTCAGATGGCCATAGAATTCTTCAAATTATACACACACACACACACATTACATTCGTATCCTTTTGTTCTGAAACAGACCAACTGCCAACTGGAATATTAGGGAGAGTTTAATCTTTAGAGGAAATCAGGTGAATGTGGAAAGAGTTGACTGGTAAAACTTAAGAGAAAATGTGTGAGTATTAGGAATATCTACTGTAGTCAAAAAGCTAAAAAAAAAAAGGCTTTTTAGATAATACCAAATACATTATGTGACTTCACAAAAACAATTTTGAATGTGGGTGTTAACTGGTTTCACTAAAATGCTCAATTTTTTTTTATTCTGTAAACACCCAAAGACCATCTAGGAAATTGAGGCCAACACACATACACACAAAACTGTGTCTTTCTGATCACTGTCGAATCCTAAACCTATTGTAGAATGAGACGCAGGGCGGCCTCTCCAGACTTCCAGCAGCAGTGTACCATCTATAAAAAGCAATATCCTTTAAGCAGGACTATACTTCAATCCTTTCCATAATCTGACTGCGAGGGTGAGAGCGAGAGAAGAGGAGGGGGGAGAAACAGTGACAGGGGCAAGATTACAGTTGATTTAAGATGAAAACAATGGATTACGTACTCAATGTTCCTCCTTCTACTCTGTTCAAAACTTACCTAGCTTCACACTCAGGACTGATTGCAAGTGGGGGGTTAGTTGCAAGTGTCAGCACTTCTATATTCTGGCAGGGCAATGATTTCTGACAAACCCTGAATCCAAAAGCTTCCAATAAAACCTCCCAACGCAACTTGCTTCTCTGCTTGTTTTGGGGTCTACACGAAGGTCGTTTAGCTTAGGTTGGAAACCCCTCCAAGCAGAATTCTGACGCGTCTTCCGCGTGCAGACCCTCAGTTGGGACCCAGGACATTGAGATGCCGCTCCCACGTGCTCTGCCACTCTCAAGGGTGAGACGCACATTCTTCCAACAAGACCTCCCAAGTAAGGCAGCATCGTGTGACAAACAGGAAAACCACCGCAGAACAGCCCTGAAGATCACCAAGAACATCCTTAAAGTCAGGGGCTCATTTTAAATGTTGTTAATCTAGGTGACTTTGGGGTCCAGTGGCTTTAGGGGACAATGGAAATTTTCACATTAATGGTGTGAACTCTGTACTGTATTTTGACACCTGCTACATCTGATTCACATGCAAAAAAAAAAAAAAAAAGAGTCTGCATAATGAAAAGCCATTCATTTTTCCGTTTCCTGTCTCAGCAGGAATAGAAAACAATTCCAAGCCACTCTGCAAACATATCCAAGGTTAAAGATTTTGGAGGGAGGAGCCTGCCAGCATCTCATGCCCTGAATCACTGAAGCATTTCAGTAGACTAACTGATTCAAAATAATAAATGAAGAAAGAAGGAAGAAAAACCCTGTGAGATTTGCAAAAGTTCTGGTGCAGAACAGGTTCTTTCTAGAACCATCTCAAGAGTGGCTGGTCACGTTGGACTCTATCTCTGGGGTTTGCTCCTAGATGCACCACGGTGCCCCTTGGATTCGGTGAGGGTCAGACAGCTCAAAGCCACTCTGGAGTGGTCACAGTCAACACTCGGCCCAGGCTGGGGTCTCAGCTTGACAGTGCAAGAGTTCTCTGGGTGACCATCTATTTATCTCCACCCCCTAGACCATTCTCAAATGTCCATCCCTTCTTCCCTTAATCCCCACTGCTATCACTCTCCATGTGGCCTTGTCAACTGTGCTGCCTAGAGAACAGCCTGGAGCCCATCATCTCACCCAAGCCTCCCGTCCCGAGGTCCTTGGAGCAGGTAGCCCTGGATATGGAGGTCTCTTCTCTCTTCTCATCCTCAGCTCCTCCAAATGAAGCCCGCAGTAAATCCCTCCCCAGACATATTTTGGAAATGATTAATCTCTCAGATTAACCAAATGGGCTCAAATATAAAAATATTTTTAAAAAACAGTAGGGTCGTTAAAGAGTGACAGATTTAAGCGCCATCTGGGCTCGCTGGTCAGGGTGGCGCGAATTCCATCAAACGGCTGAATGGTGCATGATCTGGGAATCCCATCTGTTTTATCTAACATGAATCAGTCCAACGGTTTGGCCATTTTGATGTTAGAGTTGTTTAAAGAAAACTCCAGACATATAATATCAATAGTTTTTTTTTCCCCCCTCTAAACTTCTAGAAGCAAATTACATGCTTGGTTATCACAATTAAAGTAAGAAATGAAGGTTAATTTGATTCTAAGAACAGCCCTGGTGAAATTCCAAATAGGCTTTTTTTTTCCCCCCATATAATGATTATTTTCCCAATTTTTTTTTTAAATTTTGGGACCATATATGGAGACTTTTCTTGGGGTTATCATATGTAGTTTTTAAAAAGTTTAATTTTTTTCACTGAAAACTATAAGATTTTGGATCTTGCAGAATAGCAAACTTTGAGGTCTTTCTCATTTTTAATTCTTCCTTCTCTGCTCCCCTCAACAAAAATATTTTTAATGACAATAATATGAAAGTACTATAACGAAAAAGTAGTCAAGAATATCATCACTTAGACAATTTTACTTTTTCTTAAGAAATATGTATTTCTTTTCTTAACAAGTAACATCTTTTCCTCATTTTTATAAATTGCTTTTAACCTTGCACTTCGGCTTGCTTGCCTGTCTTGCTGTGCTGTAATAGTTCTTAGAAACACTAATCAGATTTTCCTGCCCAATAACATAGTTCTGTTTCTGAACAGTAGCAATAAACGTCTCAACACAAATATTCTGAATACCTAGTCTTTAACAAGCAGGGGAAAATACTAAGAGTAAATATATTTTGTCTGTTTTGAGATCTCATACGAAAGAAATTACAGTCAACTACAAATCATACTATCCTTTAATGGGAAAACACTATTCTGCTATGATATTATGATTATAATTTTTATCTTTAAAAATATGAAGGATACTTTTACTATTTTTTATATTTTAGTATTATGCTACAATATAGCATGCTATGATATAGATGTGAAACACATGAAAACAAAGCAATCATCCAACAAAAATGCAGATAGCTGTGCATTCAAAGGGGCACTGCACATTGTCACATGATTTTATTCCTGTTTTTGTCATCTTTTGTAGCTATTATGTGAAACCAAAATAAATTCTTCAGTCCTAGATTTGTAATTGTATACAAATATATTTCCTAAAGCACAGAACCCTCTGGAAATATAATGCTGGACCTACATGGTATGTTACATGTGTGTGCTTTTATTGATTCCTCGTCTATAAAACCAGGATAATAATATCTTCCTGTCAAACTCTTTCAAGAATTACATGCAATCATGTTTGTAAAAATTCTAAAGTGCTGTGCGAATGTAAGGTATCATTAGTAATCATAATAACAGTAATTCTATATTCTTATCAAACAAAACTACAGAAAAATAAAACATCCGTTCTCTAAATCTCCCTTATGATTAAATAAAGAAGCACATTTATATGAACTCTTTCTAAAGCAGCATTTCACAACTTGCTTCAAAGTATTCAGGGAATTCCAAAGATTCAGAGAAAAAAATTTCTACAATTGATGTATTTTTAAATGCAGAAGTGAACAAATTATTATAAACTTTATTTGTATCCTTAACTTTCCTAAAAGCTGCTGTGGCCAGTTCAGAATTCTAAAAAGCATATGAAAACTTCTGGCTGAGGGTACTGGTCCAGAACTCAAACAGGATTTATGTTGCTAATCATCAGTGGTCGAGAGTTATTCATTTAGATGAAGGCAAGTGCTAGGATCACAGACCTTTTCTCCTTTTCCTTCAAGTTTATAAAATCACAAAAAGAGGAGAGACTTTTTGGAGGATAAATGCTATGTACAAAGTCTTTATGGAGACAAGCCCTGATTATTAAAATGTCATCATATTTGCAGTTCTATTCCTCCCTGCCTCACCGGAAACAAAAGAAATGGGTCCCAGTATCAGCCCCAGGGTATTCTTCCCCTTCCTCCGTTGGGGCCAAGCCTGCCGTGCTCCTGGAATAGCAGGAGCCAACCAGATCCAGCCAAACCCAGCTTTCCTGATGCTGGAACAGCTCAGGTTGTCCCTGTGAGATGCCAGCTGGCTTCTGCACAAAGGTGTCAAGCTTTGTGTGTCGATAATCCCTTTGGCTTTCTCAGCATCCCCAAGTCATGCAGACACACACTGGATACTTGAATCAGGTGGTCACAGTACCAATGTCTGGTCCCCATGACTGTGAGATGCCCACATCCCTCGGCATATCCCCAACTCCAGGGCCTGGGGCACTCACTCAGCAGGCATGCCCCAAAAGAGCTCAGCTATACTTGGCTGTGAGCTGGTCCTGCTACCCAGCTGCAGGGTGTTAGGACACACGAGGCCATGGGCTGGGGGGTGAACAACAGTAAGTGCTTTGGGTAAAAATTACAGCAGTTACAGTTGTGGGAGAACTACCACAGTGACATTCTTCGTTGGCCAGGTGAAAGGACCTTAGTGAGGCAGTGTGCATTCAAAGATGCCAACCAGAAAATGTTATTATTGGTATTTATACGAGCACATGTGGCTGGTATCAAACAAAGCGCTGCCTGCTCCAGTTTCACAGACATACAACTTGTTTGCTCCAATTCAACTGAAGGATGCCATATCTAGGGTTTATAAAGTGTAAGAAAATATTCCCCTTGGGGATCGCCTATGTAGCACAATGTGAGCTAAGAGAAGTGATAAGCAAGTACTGCCCTGTTTTCTTCTAGCATATTCCTTGACAAAATAATCATTTTGAAACCACAGGTCATTTTAAATGTATCTCACTCTCCATATCTGGGTGTATCAGTCATTTTATTTAACTGTGGTTTAAAGAAAATGTTCAGTGTCTTGAATCCAGCCTGAGATGCTTTTTTTTTGTACCCACATGGACCATCTCAGATCTCAGCACTGTATTTTGAGCGACTGAACAGTGGCCTGTTTAAAAGTAAACAGAAAAACCCCACATTACAAGAAAGAACAATGCCAGTAAACGAATAAGTGGTTGAGTGACCTAAAAAATACTTCTCAATAAGATCTCATCCCTTACCAAAACCAGTGAAGTGTGCCATGAGATTAGGAAATAGTTTATAAATATGCTGCACTTTATAGGTTATCAAGTCAGATGGTGGCAAAAGATAAAATGGTATGACCCATTTGTCAGGTTATCCCATAAATCTGTACTTTTAAATGCGACAATTTGTCAAATTAGCAATATGAATGAAAAATCAGCCTTCTCCTAAAAAAATAAAATCTTTATTTTCTATTCATTATGATCATTGCCTAACGTTTTAAACACTTGGAAAGTATAAATCTATTTTTCAAAGAATAATTTCAACAAAATAGGATGAATGGCCTAACATCAGTAGCTACTGATTCTCGATGAAAGCAGCTATGGGGAAGAGACCCTGGAAGAGATTTAGAATCTACTTTGGCTCAAGATAATTGATGAAATTCTATTCCCCTATAAGAAAAACTGTTAGTAGTTGGATCAGACTTTTAAAAATGATGTTGAGTGCTAACATCTAGTCCAATTATTAAAAATACACACACACAACACAATTAAACCTGTGCGGAGAAGTATTTTAAATAATCCCAAACATCCAAAACTTCTGTGGCTTTGGTAAAAGGATCATAAAGTACGCGACAACCAGAGCAAACCTCTTTAAAGCGACAAAATAGCAAGGAAAGGTCAGGGAGCCAAGCAGGTCAACAAAGTCCTTCTTCCCCGTTTGGGGTCATTCTTCCCTCCAGCACTGATTGGTCTCCGAGTAAATTCCACATTAGCTCCTCCCTTCAACGGTAGCAGGAACACTTGAACTGCCTTCTCTCTCCACAAAAGTTTAGTTTGCTGATTGGGCGTGAAACAAAGGGAAGACAGCAGGGGTACAGTTTATAAGGGGGCAGGCGAGGCTGACAGGCTATTGTGCTCTGGAGGCATCCACAAGCTGTTAATTCTATTTTAACATCGTTAATAAGACTGTTAACACATCAGACTTTGTTTAGAGACCTTGAAAACATCAACAAACTATTAAATGAACCACCTGAAATAAAATAGTATCTACTTTGGAAGTATCAAAATCATATTTTCTTAAAAAGGAAAAACCAAAAACCCTTGAGATGAAAAGACTAAAGAAAGCAAACAGGAAATTTATTTCTGTAAAATGTGTGTAAAGACCCCACATTCTTAGGTTTAATGCTCTTGAAACATTCTTTTTTATTTTGATATCATCTTCCATCTATGGATTTTGCAAATAAGGAAGTTAGATCAAAACACAACCATTTCCTTGTCCTTATGCAAAAAGGGATTAAAAATAGAGGTTTAACTAAATATTTTAAATGAATAATTAGTCTTTCAGATTAACAGCAGTTAACTTTGCAATAGAATAGAAAAGTATTTTGATCTCACTCTTTAAAAAAATTAGGAAAACCTCATTATATTTATAAGGGCAATTTTTGTGTAATTTCATGTCCAACTAAAAAACTGTTGAGTCATTTCAGTAAGAGTGAAAAGCTCCAATTCATGACTTAAGGAAAATAACATTCTCTAAAAACTATTTTAATTTTTTCTCTTTTTCTTCACTTATCTTAATTTTAGGAATTAAGACTATTCAAAGTGAAAAGTACTATGCTTAAAATCAAGGAGACTAAATAAGCAGTAATCTATATTCAAAAATAAATGTAAAGAAAATATTTTCATTAGAATTTGTTGGTGTAAATTTATTTTTAGGGTCAAACTTTTTTCCATTAAAATAGCATATTTCTTATAGAATAGTCTAACCACTAAAATTATTATAACTGACATCTATCTTTTCATTCAAAGCAAAACAGCCCCAAATATATAGGAAATAATGTAGTGATTTTTAAAACAATTTTTAGGCACTGTATATATCTGAAATAGTGACAAAAAAAAAATTTAAAGCATTCTGGATGTGACAAAGTATTGATTTTTCCAACACTCTGTAGTACAAAATACGCAGAATTTTAAATATCCGTGCCTGTGATTTTTAAACCATTATTTCATACTCTTGCCAGCATGGGAGAGAAAAATCAAAAAGCATGAGAAATTATGGTAGTGTCACATTATGGAGAAGGGATAGACAGTTTTTGGAAGAGAGCAGAGAATCCTCGGGAATATTTAAGTATTTTGATTCCTTTGAGCACTGCTGTTTGTTTGTGGGCTTGGGTGGGGGAAGACAGTGGATGAAAACAGGGAGAGAAAATTCACAAAACAAGGACATCAGTACGAGAACACAGATGTGCAAACTTCTGGGCAAATGCTGAGGCAACTCCAAATGCACCTTCGAACGTAGGAGAGAGTGCTGCTCTCAACAGGTCAAGGGACCCGTGTGCAGAGGCTGCTGTGTGCAAGGTGTGGCGACTTCGGGTGGCACAGTCTGGGAAAGCATCAGTCACCGCACGTTCTGAAAAGTGGAAATCAAGGCCACAGCCCCAAGTGAAGACCGGCGGAGAGATCACATTTGGCTGCCACTGTTCAACTGCCCTGCCCACATACAACGCCCGCTTCTTCCTCCAGCTTCCTGCAATCTTTCATGTTTCAGACACACATATTTCCACCCAAGTGTTTCAGTTGCCATAACAACTTCATAAATTTGTTCTCAGATGTCCCTTTTAATCACATCATTTACAAAAAGCTGGATGGGTTAGGACACTGCCTCAATTTATTCCGTTCACACCTGGCTCCTGAGAAGTCTTGTTACTTGTTCCTTTTCTCTAAGAAGCTCAAACACCTGAAAATAATGTCACTATTCCACTCCCAGGCAGAATTTTTTGTTTTTTTTTTTTTTTAATCAGTTTGTGTGTGGCCTTATCAAGCTTTTAAAACCCAGGCGACATAACGCCCAGGAACCTTCCTCTGCCTCGTGGAAGTACTGGACGGTGCTGCCTGCGCAGTGGTATACGCACAGAACGGCTGCTTGATTTCCAGATATCAATTATTTATGCCACTAATAGGTTTTTGATAGAATCCTAGCCATTTTAGTCGGCTTCTGGTGACTATTACTACCTGGTACCTTTAAAATATTATCTACGTTAGGATGGGAAAATACAACTATGCTAATTTATAACAGTTCCAATAGCAGGCATTCATTTTTAAAATACTTGGGGATATTTTCGGGTTTTGTTCCAATAAAGAGTAAGGCATATCTCTGGCACCATTAAATGAATGACTTTTGCCAACACCAACAACCAAACAATGGACGACAAGATGCCACCAACAAACAGAGAGTGGGGGCCGGGGTGGGCGGGGGGGTGTGTGTGGTGTCAGAAAATTCGGCTGGGCTTTTTGCATGTGCAGAGAAACCCAAGGCACTTCTGAAACGCAGCTAACAACACAAAAGGCCTGAAGTGGTGTTGAGGGCCACACTGTGCTATTAGACACCGCAGATGGAAACATGTGAAAGTCCACTCAAGTGAACTTTAGAATGTGCAAGCATAAAATAAAATCAAGAGAACGAAGTTAGGGCTATTTGTCGGTTCTAGAGTTTTAGTTTTAACTGCACTCTTGGTTGGTTAGAACAGAAATACAGAAATTTAAACTCAGAGGAATGAACTGGAGGGGGAAAATACTGTTTATAACTCCATCTGTCGAAAATTAAAACTCAGGGTGTATGGTATGCAACTCAGGACCAACAAAAACAAGTAAATATTGGTTATATTTAGGGAAGAGCAGAAGAACAGATGTTATATAAAAAATTAGACCTTTTACTTCAAAAAATACTACACATGACAAGTTCTTTGCCACTGGAAAAAAAAAACGAAAACCCTCTTTTAATCATGTAACGAGTGAGAAGGTAGGATTCTTTACCTTTGAATACTGAATGAGGACAGCAGCATCAAAGGCAGGCTTGATCTGTTCTGCCTGAAAAACTAATAGGCTTGACAAGTCCTGTAGGACAGCCTCTCCAGTCGCAAACAAGAGGCTCTAGCGACACCCGCAGTCCTGGGAACGAAGTGCAGCTGTGAAGAAGGGGCCGGGGTTGGCGGAGGGCTTTTTTTGTTCGTCTGGGGGCTTTGAATTTGTTTATTTGTTCTTTGCTCAGAACGGCAAAGCCTTCCGCCATAAGCCTAAGCAGGCTCTGCCGGGTGCTCCCACCCCTTCGGCCGGCTTCTGCCCGCTCTGCCCGCTTCTCTGCGCGGCCACCGCCCCGCTGCCAGTCGGAGGGGGAAGCCTGCAGCTACAAGAGGGCCTGGTTGGGAGACCCGGCCACCCTGGGCCCGCGGTTTCAAAGGGCAAGGAGTTGAAAGGAGGGGAGGACCGCGAGAGGGGCCGGGATGCCGAGGGAAGACATCAATTCAGCATTCCTCAGTGGCTTCAGATCTTCACCCTTGTTTTCTTTTCCCCTCTTCCCTCCTGGAAGGGTGAGGCGGGAACCAGCACTTCAAAGGGAAAACTTTCCCGGGGCTTGCGTGGAAGGATGCAAGCTCTTCCCACCGGTGTGATTAACACCAGAGGTTGTTATTATTTTTGACAAAAAAATGATCTCGCTTAAAGAAGACCACCTTTCATCTCCTGAGCCGCTTGTTGATGAAGCTGTTGGTGTTAAGACAGGGTGGGGAGGGTGACAGCCCGAGAAGCCGGGCCCCTTTCAGAAAAATGGAAGGGACACTTCTGCAGGGCAGGGGCAGGCAGCGGCCTTCTGCTGGCGCGGCCAACTCTCATCCTCGTCTTTTGTCCTCCACCCCTCTGCACCCCACTCCTGTGGCAGGGCCAACGGGGGGCCAGAGCTTCAACGGAAAGGGGAGGGACGGAAAAAGATTGCCAATTCAATAGTAGGAAACCAACCGTATGGGGCAGGATAAGGCGGGCGCACAGGCTTGGGCTCCGCGTCTGGGGGCTGAGAGGAAACATGGAGGCTCAAGGCAAGTGCCTCCTAATGAAACAAATTTGGCTTAGTTACTGGGAAACGCTGATAAAGAAACTAGCTGAAGATGACTATTTAAGGATGAAGGAAAGCAGAGCTGCTTAAAGCACTCCATAACAAATCTTAATTGCTCAAAACAAAGCAGCTGAGTTTCAAGAGTGCTTAAGAGGCCTTTCAGCTGTAACTTGCAGCACAAAGCCCATGCAATATTATCTTAAAAAAAAAAAAAGATTTTTCAGGATCAAGGATGGAGTTAGAACTTTACCTTTTTTGAAGGGTTTAATTTTTTTCTATCCCACCACCCTCCCGCAATTAAGTCAAGATTTAGATAAGTTACTACAATTTAACTACAAGTCTTTTACTGCCTTTTTAAAAGCAAATCTAAGGGAATGAGACCCACGTGCCTTCATTTCAAAAAGGCTCAAAATGTGAATTTAAAAGAATAAAACATTCCTGAACAATTATAAAGTCAAGACGGATTTTGGAAAGAACTATCAAAAAACAATATTTGTATAGAATTTGAGCATTAGCGGCTAGCCTGACACAGCAAAACCATTGTATTTTCCACTAGTTTTGTTTTGCTATATACAGCTGTGTTTTCACAGATGCAAAGCCATGTGTCTCCACCAAAAGGCCTAGCCTTCCCTTCAGATGTGAATGCAGATCAAAGGTTCAAACGCAGAAATACAAGATCCTTTCCCCTTTGGAACATGTTTTTATTTTTCTGCAGTGGCTGCAAACCAGAATTTCCATCTGTTGTCCTTCTGCAGTGTAGAGGTGAACCTTAACAGTGGGGCTCAGAGCCCTGTTATCTCAGCTAAGAAGTGCACGGAGGTAGCACGTCTGCATGGACGCTCCGAACGCTCCCCAAGACATCCACGCAGCTGAAACAGAACTGAGCTAGGCAGGGGCAGAATCTGTTTTAGTTGATAGGTTAGACATTAATTTTCTTATTTCTTTAAATATCAGAACAGATTACAGAATTTTTTAAGATCGGGTTTTGCAACATGCACTTTGATAAAGATAACAATATCAACTGTGATTTCCTGCCTACCCCTTCTCCCCACTATCCCCAGATAGTTTACATTTGAATCTCGGCTTATGGAAAATTCTCCAGCAATAAAAAATAATTTCATAAAATTAAGTGACTTTTAAAATTTCATTATAAGTCACTACCATGCAATTTTTAATGGAAATATTTTAAACATTTCTTGTTCCTATTATCTTTTTTAAAATAACTCTTTCCTCCTCAATTTCCATTCTTTTTATTGAATAGACCTTCAGGATGACTGAGGAGAAACGAGTTTCCCTCTGTTAACTGCTCTAAAAATGGATTTACTGCCATGTAAATATGTGCTTAAGAGAACAGTAAAAATACAGCACTGTGGCTAAAAATGTGGGAGGCTTTGAACATATTTTTGGCAGGTTTTTACAAAGACCGACAGGCGCAACTACCTATCTGTAGAAGATCAAGAGAGGCTAGAGGGGTGAATGGGTGGATGGTTGGGTGGAGATGGCAGATACAAAGCTTTGGCTAGTCCCTAGAGAGATTTTACAAAAGCCCAAAGTGGAAACATGGCATGGACCAGTCCTAATGCCAATGTGTGAGTGCCATCTAGTGGTCAGCCCAGAACTGCACCCTGGTCTACCTACACCTACAAACGCTCTGTCCTATGGCTCCCTAACCCTATTTCCTTGCTCCACTGTGGCTCATTCCAGCACTCCCAACCCTCCTGTCCAATAACTGTAGCTTTTCTGCCCTAATATAAACAACAACAAAAACCCAAAAGTTTCCTAACAAAACAAGTTTAAAAAGGACGATCCCAAAGGTTGGGTTGGGTCTGCCAGAAGCAAACTATAAGGAGGGGGAGCCACGTGAGAAACCTTAAAGAGGCTGTTTCAACAATAAGGAATTGTTGCCACCACACCTGATGCGCTAACTTGCTTCAGTCATGTTCGCCTCTTTGCGACTCAATGGACTAGAGCCCACCAGGTTCTTCTGTCTGTGGAATTTTCCAGGCAACAATTTCCAGAATTGTTGAGTGTGTTGCCATACCCTTCTCTACGGAAATCTTCCCCACCCAGGGATCGAACCCATGTCTCTTATGTCCCCAGCATCAGCAGGCAGGATCTTTACCCCGAGTGCCACCTGAAAAGCCCTGAAGGGCCAGACTAAGTAAACAGCCCCGCTGTCTACACACGCACACTCTCTGGTTTCAGTCCATCAGTCTTTCTTGGAGGGGGGTGTGGGGAACAGCTTTATGACTGGACAACAATACTCCTCCATTGCTTCCTGAGAGGTAGAGAAAGCAAGGTAGTCAGTTACAGCTGAAAAGTCCCTATTTCAGCTCTCACTTCCCAGCTCAAGTGGTGAAGATGCTCCACCAGCCCACCACTGACCCAGGAGATAAGAACTACCTTCATCATCCCCTCCTGCTCTGAGAACCACTGGGCAAATCTGAAATAAGGAAGCTAGTCTTATGCTGGTATTAACCCTCCAGCAGGACCCACACGAGTGAGGAGAGGCCCAGAGCCCACTCTCCTGGCCCGGTCGCTAGAGGGCGCTGTTCTGGCTTCATTCTGTGAGTCACGCCCCCGAAGAGCACAGCTATCCTGACTGTGTGTGTGTCTTTGCCCAGTCGTGTCCAGCTCTTTGTGACCCCCCACCCCCGGACTGTAGCCCACCAGATTCCCCTGTCCATGGGATTATCCCGGCAAGAATACTAGAGGGGTTGCCATTTCCTACTCCAGGGGATCTTCTTGACTTAAGGATTGAACCCTCATCTCTTGTGTCTCCTGCATTGGTAGGCAGATTCTTGACCACTGCGCCACCTGGGAAACCCAGAAACAAGATGCAATACTGAACACTTGCCATACCCCCTTCCCAGCTTTACTGAGATATAACTGATGTATAATACTGTGTATGTTTAAAGTGCACAGTACAATGATTTGATTTACATATATATGGCAGAATGATCACCACGATAAGGTTAGTTAACTATCACTTCACATAATTACTATTTTTGTGTGTGTGGTAAGAACATTTAAGATCTACTTAGGCCCGGCAAGGAGGAGGGTTCTTGAGACAGATCAGCCAATACACAGAAAAAATGGGCTTTGGAGTGAGTCTGTGCAGGTGTCTGGTTCTGCCAAGCACTGGTGTGTGATCCCAGCAAGATACAACTCTCTGGGTCTCGTGTCCATTCAGTATGAAACAGGGATCACAACACCTGTCCTGCATCAGACTTAAATGAGACGATGAGTTCATGAAGCTCAGAGCCAGCCTAGGAGTGGGACTCAGGGCACATTCAGTGACTGACAGAAAGGAGGGAGGGGATCACCAAGGGATGACAGTGGTGTGCATCACTATGGGTGTGTGTCTGTGTGCACGTGTGTGTGTTCAGTCATGTCCACCTCTTTGTGACCCTATGGACCATTTAGCCCACCAGACTCCTCCGTCCATGTCCATGGGATTCTCCAGGCAACAATACTTGAGTGGGTTGCCATTGCCTCCCCCAGGGGATCTTCCCAACCCAGGGGCTGAACCCGTGACTCTTGCATCTCCTGCACTGGCAGGCAGGTTCTTTACCTGGGAAAGTCCCCTTGGGCACTATACTGAAAGGACCCAAAGCACTGTCCACGTTCCCCCCACCCATGTGAAGCAGGCCAGCTGAGCACAGCTGAATGCTTAAAAACACATTAAGGTTCTGAAGTTTCTTAATCTCAATGAACATGTCCCCAATCTATAAATTGGGGCTGGTGACAGCATCAAGCTTACAGGACTGTTTCGAGGGATAAAAGTGTAATAGGTAAAGCACCGAGTACAAGTCTGGCACATATGTGGCAGTGTGCCGTTGGAGATATTAGCCACTGGGTTTAATCCTGTAGGAGTCATGTCAGCACTTTTATTTCTCATTGTTGTTAGTAAGACCAGCTTCCTGCATTTCAGTTTTGCCTGTTGAACATTGACAGTGAGGACCCGAGACATTTTCCTTTTATTAAAATACTACTTATGGGCATTCCCTGGTGGTTCAAAGCTAGGACGCCGCACTTCCACTGTGCAGATTCAACCCCTTAGTTCTTACGTGAACAAAGATCCCATAAGCTGTGTGGGACGGACCAAAAAAAAAAAAAACCAAACTGTTTAAATCAATCCCTGGTCAGAGAACTAAGATCCCATAAGCCGTGTGGCACAGACCAAAAAAAAAAAGGGGGGACTATTTAATTCAAAAGCTGTGACTGGGGACTTCCCTAGAGGTCCAGAGGTTAAACACCCACCTTGCAGTGGAGGGGGTCGCAGGTTCAATCCCTGGTGGGGGAACTAACATCCCACGTGCCGTTGAACAACTAAGCCCATGCACCACAACTGCTGACTGAGCTCTCACACCCTGGAGCTCATGAGCCACAATCAGAGAGTCTGTGTGCCGTAACAAAAGATCCCACATGATGCAATGGAGATCTTGTGTGCCACAACTAAGACTCGACACAGCCAAATAAACAGATAAGTAGTTTGCCGTAACAAAAGATCCCACATGATGCAATGGAGATCTTGTGTGCCACAACTAAGACTCGACACAGCCAAATAAACAGATAAGTAGTTTTTAAAAAATAAAAGCTGTAACTCATCTCAGAACCTACTGTATAGCACGTGGAACTCTGTTGGATATTGTGTGGCAGCCTAGATGAGAGGGGAATTTGGGGGAGGATGGATACATGTATGTGTACCGCTAAGTCCCTTTGATGTTCACTTGAAACTACCACAACATTGTTAATCGGCTCTACCCCAATCCAAAATAAAAGTGTTTTTTTTTTTAAAAAAAGCTGTGACTTGTCTCAGTGTGGTTCACCCCTGGCTTTGAGGCTGGAGGCTCTGTGCTCCACGCACTTGTACCCACTGCTCAGTGACTGCTTTGAAGGCCTTACTAATGAGTAAGACTGCGGTGACGCAGAAGCAGCATAATGTAAACGGGTGGAGAAGACTCTGGGCCAGAAGACGTGGGTTGGCCCGGCCCGCCCTGCCACACGCAAGTTGAGAGTGAGGGTGCACAACCCAGCCAGCCCTTCCTCCTCACGCCCCTAGTTCAGTCCTGCATGTGTGTGGACACGCCAGTGTGCGTGCCCAAGTTCCACCCCTCACTCCCCAGGCCTGCCCCACCCTTCAGTTACCCCTCTGGTCTGGGGTGCCAACGCTACTGCTGACACCGTCAGCACACTAAGATGGACCATCTATCGATACCCAGCTGACGATGACATTTCCCAGTCCCTCCTGTGTCTGGGTATATTCTGGGACGATGTTCTGGTTGATGAGGTCTGGCCAGTGTGAGCAGAAACATGGAGCCCCGTAGAAGGAAGGAGTGTGTCCTCCCATTTCCGGTGTGATGAGCCGGGCCTGAGCAGTGGTCTTGGGTAAGACGTGTGCCGTGTGCTGAGGATACAAGAGCCACGGGATAAAAGGAACCTGGGTCCTCACTGAGCCTCTGTGTGAGTCCTCCTCCACCTACTCCCAGTTTAAGTGACAGAGAAATTATCTTTGATAAAGGCACTCTTTTTTGTGGCCTTTTTTTTTTTTTTTTTTTTAATCACAACACCCAAACCTATATCCTGACTGAAACTCTATAGTTACTGGATGCGTCTGAATGAAATGGGCACTGAGCCCATTGTGTCTGGCATGTTATCACTTGACTCAATCTAATTCTGAGCAGAAGGGACAAGTAAACCAAAGCTATTCTGTTGATCCCCTTGGACACTGGATCATTGTGGGATTCCAAAGTAAATGAGAAGGTTAACAAAAACTAGCCAGGAGGGACTTCCCTGGTGGTTCAATGGTTAAGACTGCACCTCTACTTCAGGGGGATGCTGATTCAATCCCTGGTCAGGGAACTAAGATCCCACCAGTGTGCAGCACGGCCAAAACCAACACAAAACTAGAAAACAAATGGAAAGCCAAGGAAAGGAGAAAATAATCCTAGCAGCTTCATGTGTGGTATTTTTGAATTTTCAAATAGATGTAGGTGATTAAGAAGATACTTCAAAATGAAACATTATCATTTCAATTCAGTCGCTCAGTCGTGTCTGACTCTTTGCGACCCCATGAATCACAGCATGTCAGGCCTCCCTGTCTATCACCAACTTCCGGAGTTCACTTAAACCCATGTCCACCAAGGCGGTGATGCCATCCATCCATCCTCTGTCATCCCCTTCTCCTCCTGCCCTCAGTCCTTCCCAGAATCAGAGTCTTTTCAAATGAGTCAACTCTTCTCATGAGGTGGCCAAAGTATTGGAGTTTCAGCTTTAGCATCATTCCTTACAAAGAAATCCCAGGGCTGATCTTCAGAATGGACTGGTTGGATCTCCTTGCAGTCCAAGGGACTCTCCAACACCACAGTTCAAAAACATCAATTAATTCTTCGGCGCTCAGCCTTCTTCACAGTCCAACTCTCACATCCATACATGACCACAGGAAAAACTATAGCCTTGACTAGATGGACCTTTGTTGGCAAAGTAATGTCTCTGCTTTTGAATATGCTATCTAGGTTGGTCATAACTTTCCTTCCAAGGAGTAAGCGTCTTTTAATTTCATGGCTGCAATCACCATCTGCAGTGATTTTGGAGCCCAAAAAATAAAGTCTGACACTGTTTCCACTGTTTCCCCATCTATTTCCCATGAAGTGATGGGACCAGATGCCATGATCCTCGTTTTCTGAATGTTGAGCTTTAAGCCAACTTTTTCACTCTCCTCTTTCACTTTCATCAAGAGGCTTTTTAGTTCCTCTTCACTTTCTGCCATAAGGGTGGTGTCATCTGCATATCTGAGGTTATTGATATTTCTCCCGGCAATCTTGATTCCAGCTTGTGTTTTTTCCAGTCCAGCGTTTCTCATGATGTATTCCACATCTAAGTTAAATAAGCAGGGTGACAATATACAGCCTTGATGTACTCCTTTTCCTATTTGGAACCAGTCTGTTGTTCCATGTACAGTTCTAGCTGTTGCTTCCTGACCTGCATATAGGTTTCTCAAGAGGCAGGTCATTTTAATTGGTTATAATATTGGCAAATGAACTCCATTACCCTTGGATGAGTAAATGAGACACAGACACGTGCAAAGGAGTTAACAGCGAGTGACTTAAAGTCAAGATTCCAAGCTTTCTAGGTGCTCCCCCTCAAATATGATTTTACTTTTCATCTATTTTTGTCCCTAGATTATCAGCCTCAAGAGAGGGACTCCTCAGTGTCCCAATACTGAATCCCGCTCTTTTAAAAACAGCACGTATCATGATGCTTGCATTCAGAAACACCTGCAGGTGCTCCTAGTTGCCTACAAAGCAACCTCTGAAATCCTTAGCCTAGGGACTTCCCTGGTGGTCAAACGGTTAAGACTCTGTGCTTCTACTGAACGAGGCACAGGTTCAATCCCTGGTTGGGGAACTAAGATCCCGTGTGCTCTGACCATAGATAGATGACAGATTGTTGTTGCTGCTCAGTCACTAAGTCGTGTCCGACTCTTTGCAACCCATGGACTGCAGCCTGCCAGACTCCCCTGTCCTTCACCATCTCCCGGAGTTTGCTCAAATTCACGTCCATTGAATCGGTGATGCTGTCTCACCATCTCACTCTCTGTCACCCTCTTCTTTTGCCTTCAATCTTTCAAGATAGATAGATAAAATCCTTAGCCTAGTGGTCTAGGCTCCCCAAACTTGACCCAAACATGACTTTTAGATCTCATCTCCTAATCTTGTGCCTCCGTGACTGTGCCCACAGAATTCTACCTCCCAGGGTTATCCGCCTTCTTCCATGTGCGTTCAAAGCCTACTTATCCTGGAAATGTTACTCTGTCACCACCTGCTCATCATCTTTTAGGTAGTGTCTCCCTCAGCTCGTGACTGCAGCTCCTCCCACCTTTCTCTCAGCCACCCCAGGGTGGCCGCCTCAGTCCTTCCAGCTTGGTTGAGTGGTAGCCATTGTTTCAACTGATTGCTTTACAAGGAGAAATAAACTTCAGGGGCATCTTTGCGTGTCTCCACACAGAGGGAAAGAGGACGTGACCCCGTTGAGCAGTCTCCCATGCACCTTGCCCACCCTGCTTCCTCCACCCTGCATCCCCACTTTCTATTTTTGCCAAAGTGATGCTGGCTGGCAGGGGCTGCGTTAGCAACCCCTCCCAGGGTATAATGCATTTCAAAAGAACTTCCTTCTGGGGAGAAGAAAGGCTTGCTCAGACTCCCTAGAAAGTCACACAGGACGGCCAGTCTGGGTGCTCAAATGCTAGAAGTGGAAGTGAGTTCCATGTGAACATTTAGTGGTTACTGACTGCCCCAGATCCACTCCACCTCTTGAGAATCTGCCTCATCCTGCTCACAGCTTAAGTAAGTATTAGTTGCTCAGTCATGTCTGACTCTCTGTGGCCCCATGGACTGTAGCCCACCAGGCTCCTCTGTCCATGGGATCCTTCAGGCAAGAATACTGGAGTGGGTTGCCATTCCCTTCTCCAGGAGATTTTCCCAACTCAGGGATCAAACCTGGGTCTCCTGCGTTGCAGGCAGATTCTTTACCATCTGAGGTACCACCAGGGAAGCCCCATAACTTCATCTGCTGGAATCATCAAGGTGCCCGGCTCTCTCAGAGTCAAGTGGTGGACACGGTTAGACCGGTCAGACACTCCCGTCCTGGACCCTGCCTCTTGTGCTGGCAGCACATCCACCCTGGTGGCTGAGCTGGGAACGATGCAGGCGTGGTGCTGACGCCAAGATGACTAAGCCTCCTTCCCCGATTTTGTGAGTGTCCCCATACTCTTCTGATAAGTCCCCCTTTCTCCTGAGAGCCAGAGTCAATCTGTTGCTTAACCAAGAACTCTTGTTTTCTTTTCCGGCCACACCTCCCTGGAGGCATGCAGGATCTCAGTTCCCTGGCCACGGGTTGTACCCATGCCCTCTACAGTGGAAGCACAGGGTCTTAACCACGGCGCCACCAGGGAAGTCCAAGAATCTTTTTTTTTTTTTTAAACTAAATTTTACTGGAGTATAGTTGATTTACAAGGCTGTGCCATTTCTGCTATACAACAAAGTGAACCATTATACATATACATATATCCACTTTTTTGGATTCTTTCCTCATATAGGTCAATACTGAGCATTGAGTCGAGTTCCCTGGGCTACACGGTAAGCTCTTATTATCTATTTTATATACAGTAGTGTATACATGTCAATCCCAATCTTCCAATTTATTCCTCCCCCCTTCCCCCTTGGTAACCGTAAGTTTTTAACCAAGAATCTTACCTGATAGAAAGTCAAAACCTGAATTTCATTTCATTCAAAAAGTATTTATTCAGGTCTTGCCATGCACTCAGCACGGAGACCGCTGCCTTTTGAAAGCAGGTAAAGGACTCTCTCCCCCTCCGGAGGTTTAATTTGATATGGGGGACAGGAGAGGGTGCACAGAGCACAGTCACACGTGAGCAAAGCCACAGGGGTGCAGGGGAAGGGCGTGAGCCAGCCAGAGTGGGCATGGGGGATCAGTAAGACTTCACAGGAGCAAGGTGACATTTGCTCTGCAGGATTTCACCAGGTGGAAAATGGGGAGAAGGGCCCTGCAGGCAGAAGAAACGGCCTGAGCAATGGCAGAAATGGGGCTGCCTCATTGCAGTAAGAATTTTAGCGTGACTAGTGGATCTGGTACAAGGGGTGGGAAGGAGATAATTCTGGAAAGGAGATTTGGGGTCAGGGTGTAAAGGACGCGGTGTGGCCATGTAAGGTCTTCAGTCTTCAGTGTTGGGAGCTACTGGAACTTGTAGAGAGTAGAGCAATGAGCTCTGTACTCAGACAGCTCCTTCTGGAAGATGGACAGGAGGGAGGAGGGGCCAGCCAGAGGGCAACAGCAAGGGGCCAAGATAGCCGCAAGGAAGAGACGGCAGAAGCCATGGCCAAGATATAAAAAATCAAAGGGGTTGGCTGGAGTCAAGGGTAATTCCAAAGGCATCAGCCACAAAGCAAGGAAATGTGGCTTCAGAGCCAAGGCCTTGAGGGGTGGAATGGCCAGGACGGCTCCTCCCCACTTACCTTACACCTCAGAAGGGCACCCTTACCTGTGGCCAAACCAAGATTCAACCTCACCCCTAAGTAGGAACTTAGGGATACAGGTTCTGACTCCCAGGCAGACAGAAATGGTGAAAGTGGACCAACACTCTGTTCTCTGTTACTTCCCTTCTTCAAAAATTTTTTTCATGAAGATTTGAGAATATTTAACACAAAATCCTTCATCATGGTTTCAAAATTTCCCCCACCCCTTATCTCCTTTAATAACACGTAAGTTAAGATTTGCCAAAGATACGATGACATTGTAAAGGTACATCTCACTGAAATCTACTTAATTGTTACATTTGTTTAGCTTTTTTGACACAATTTTTAAGAGTGTTTATATTCTTCACAGAACTGCATTTGGACTATCATGAAAAATGGGTGCCAATTAGAAGTATTTTGGCTAAAACCAGTTCCTGCACATCATTGTCTTATGCTAGAAGTGAGCTGGCATGAACAACAAAGGGTTGCTATTAATAGCACAACACAGAACCCAAGCGGAAACTTGAGTGAAATTATGTTTTTTAAAACCCACTGTTTAGTGCCCAGAAAAGGGACAGACTGTGCAGCATCTGTGCTGGGGGGATATGGAACTAATAAATCATTGCCATTTTTACAACGCACAGGCAGAATACGATAGTCTGTCCAAAGCCAAACATGTGCTGTCCGAGAAAAATGATTTACGTTCCAGGGCTTTTTTTTTTCCATTTGATTTGAAAGTTTACGCATTTAGGCATCTGAAATGATTTTATTAATTTAACTCTCCTGTAATCATTAACAGGTTTTTTTTTTAATTTGAGAAGGGTTACATTTATGAATGAATATTACTATAAACATATATACATCCTTATGTTCAAACATAAAACATTCATTGCAAAGTCTGATGTAAAGCCACATCATATCTATGACTGAGCTGGAAAAAAATTGGACTTTGATGCATGTAAAAAAATGACTAGTTTTTAGAAAACTCCTGTGAAGCAAGATGGCTAACTTTCTACTATCAATCCAAGAAAGCTGTAAGAAAAGCCTATCTTTTTGCAGAATTAATTTTGTCAGAATATCAAAGCGAGTTTATAAAAGCCTTGAAACACTGACGACAGTACAATATCCTTCCTCAATAAGTAACTACCCAAGGCTAATTGCTTAAGCCTTAGGCACACTTGGCCATCCTATCTGCTCTGGAATACATTAATGTAATAAAAAGGCGCTTCTAAATAGTCACACAGGCAGCTCCACTAATCAGATTATCATCGTAATGCACTGACAGCGAGAGGAGTCACAGAAAACCAGGGCTGACAGAACGCTGTTCCAGGGCCACAGAGCAGTGGGCTCCTCGTTTTGGCGTTCCACAATCGTTTCACCTACACACTCTGAGAAAACTGGGAAAATTCAGGAAGCAGAGCCTACAGGGGCTAACACATATTTTGAGTCTTCTGAACAGTCAACGGCGTTCAGGTTTTTGTCCTAGGACTTGAAAAGTTAAAGGCACGGTCCTGCCAACTGTGAGATGCCCTCTCCAACAGGGACCACCCACAACTGCGGATTTTCCATCTGGTGAACAAAACAGACAGCTCCCTAATTATTTTTAAAAAGGATTTTTTTCCCCCTAACATACTTTCTTTATTTGTCTGTGACCTGGAACTTAATGGAAAACCTGGTGCATGCCAACTTCATTTCTTATAATGAAACATCCCATTTTTATTGTTTTAACTAGGGTTTTTCAAAGGCTCTAAGATAGAAATTATTACCCCCAGAGCTAACACACCAAGTCACCAAGACAATTCCCATGAACAACTGTTTTCTCTGAACAGAGAATATCTTGTTTTAAATACTAACCACTGAAGTTTTCGCTTACAATCAACATGATGAAAATAGGAGGGAAATTATTTTCAATCGTTTTCAACGGGGAACCCATACTGCTAGTGTCAAAATCGATGGCTTTTCCAACAAGATGGCCACCTCTGCCAAAAGCATGCTCAGAAATGCCAACTGTAATTAAAATCTGGCACCTGTCTTGGGCACCAAATTTGCTTCTAATATCTCCATGTTGAAATGTGTCTCAGCTTTGAGAGGACGTAAGATGCTTCTTGCCCTCTGCCCTTTGGAAAAACACTCAAGTGGAAAAATTGACGGCTGTTTTCCCGAAAATCACATTTTTTAATCTGAACTATCCTAAATTTCCTCTGCTTTTTTCCTTGAATCTGTTTAATTAGTCCCAAGAGACTCAGCATACATTCCCTTCACACATTTTGTTTTTATAAACCTCAGGAAAAATGGGCAGTGAAATAAGTTCTTCCTCGTATGGAGTTGTGCTTGACGAGGCTGGGGGCGGGGGGTTGGTGGTGTGGTGATGGTGGTGGTGGTGGTGGTGTGGCATGGATAGATTTCACAAATATTTACATTCTACGGAAGTGGGAGGCATAGAAGCGGTGGGGAGGAAGGCTTTCCTAAGAGGAAAAAGCAATAAAGAGACCAGAGACCAGAGCAATAAATCTTGATGTGATGGACAATGTCCTCTCTGACCATGGTCAATGGACAAGCCTGTGCCCCAACTACTGTTTTATTGAGCTGGGGCCCCCGGAATGTAAGGCTTTAGCCCTTTAAAGTATCCACAGCATTTCCCCCAAAGGAAATCCCTTCTCTCTTATAAGCCTGTCACACACTGGACACCTGGGTCCACCTAGGTGAGGCCAGAGTGGTCTTCAGGCCCCCACAAGCCCAGGGGACAAGAGGCCAGAGTGTGAGACGGCCCGAAAGCAGGCTTGTGCCTGCCTCGCTAACCACTGGAGTGCAAGGCCTAGCAAGAGGGCCTCCCACGGAGAGGGTGCTCAACAAATGCTACGGAAAGAAGAGCGGGCGGATCCCCTGTGAATGCACCTTTGTAAAGAGCGCCTTATACTGAGACTTCATAAGGCCACCCTGGCTTCAGTAGTAAAAAGAACCTGATGAAGTGGATTATAAATCCTGCATATGCCGGAAGATGCCCTTCTACCAAGACTTCTTGAGGGTGCAGACACACAGATGTTCTGACCTTGGGACTTGCCGGCCTCCCTCCTCAGCTGACCATAAGCAACGCTATGCACCCCAGACCCCTCCTAGGTTCCTGTAACTTCACTCTTCATCAGAAGTGAGACTTAAAGAGGTAAGGGAAGTGTGACAGACCACATAAGGTACAAACAGATTTTACTATTAAATAAAGCAGAAAGTGTATACAAGCAGAGCTTAATGTATGATATGTCTATGTTCAAAAAGATTCATCGAATCCTTTTTAAAAAGAAATTCACCAAGAGGTTGCTTCTTTGGAAGTGAAAATGACTTTTTCCCAATGGTAAAGATATTACAAAGGATGGCCAGGCACTCAGGAGGGCTCACAAAAGCCCACTTGACCCCACAGTGTTCCAGAACGCTGAATGACACCTGCCACTCTCTGCAACAGCCTGCTCATGAGAAGGGCATGCTGAGTGTAAACTCGGGAACTCCACAGCTGCAGGACCAAAGACACCCAGGACACGCCTCATAGCCTATGGATGCCTTACACTCCCCTAAACAAAGCCATCTCCCTGGATCAGAAATTTCCCTAAGGCAGAATTTTAAAAAAAAAAATTTTATTTTTACTGCAGCCCACAAGAAAAAGCATTTCCAATGAAAAGCCCATAAACACACACATCCCCCACATATTGGAAGAAATAAACATTTTTATAAAATAAAGCTTAACCTGTGATGTACTTTGACTAGAACAGTTTCTACGTTATTCTGGTTCATCTTTTCAAATGCTCATCATGACCCAATCAATATATTTACAGCTCGCTATGGGCTGGGATGGGCTTCCCAGGTGGCACAGTGGTAAAGAATCCTCCTGCCAGTACAGGAGACCCAGGTTCGATATCTAGGTCAGGAAGATCCTCTGGAAGAGGAAACAGCAACTCACTCCAGTATTCCTGCCTGGGAAATCACATGGACAGAGGAGCCTGGTGAGCTATAGTCCATGGGTCCCCAAGAGTCAGACATGACTGTGTGACTGAACACTCAGATGGGTTGGGACCCCCACAGTCTAAACCACCACTGCCCCGAATGGCCCAAATGGGGGAGCAAAGGTGCAAAGAGTGGTGGGTGCTGAGGTGTATTCCCGCAACTTGTTATATCATATGGTTAACTTTTAATGTGACTATGAATAACAGGATTAAAATGAGACAATTTTATGCAAATGTGTCAGAAATTCATGCATCCCTTGGTTCAGGCTCCCATATATTCAATTCTCTCCTCCTCTTTGTCTACCTTGTTGAAGATGTTACATGTTAGCAGAAAAGCTGAGGATACAGATAATTACAGATACTAGGTAAGAAGGACAGAGACTGCCAATCACACTGATGAAAAGACGGAAGATCTGTAAACTTTAAAAGAAAGAAACCTGGCTACGCAGAACACTGAGCTACCACTTAATCAATGATTGGGCTGTTGTCAGCACAGCACTGCACACAGCGGCTCACAGCGGAACCAGTCGGCGCCACCCACGAGGAGCTGCCTTAGAAGGCGGAGAGAGGCGCGGGATCCCGAGCCTTCTAGCCCTTTTGGTACAGACCTACCACTTTGCTCTCTAGGAAAAAGTCCAAAAATTCTGGATGAAGGAATGACCCTGGTGACTCCAGGGTCACATTAAGTACCCAAGAGGAGCCCCACGAGTCCCGGGGCAAAGTCCTCATGAAGGCCCAGTGAGCACTTGAGCTCAGTGGAAGAGAAAGGAGGCAGTACTCTGCCTCTCAGGGTAGTGATGGATTCGAGCAATGGCCCCCTACCCACCCCAGCCCCAGCCAATGCCATGACCACTGCCAGCCCTCCCACACCTGGCTGAGGCTGAAAATGACGGGGTATTCCCAGTGACCAGGGCCACATTCACAAGACGCACACAGTCGCCAAAGCTGCGGTACTGAAGGGTTAGAGTGCAAGGCTCCTCTGTGTGTGCTCAGTCGCTCAGTCGTGTCCAGCTTTTTACGACCTTGTGGACTGCAGCCCTCCAGGCTCCTCTGTCCAGGGGATTCTCCAGGCAAGAATACTGGAGTGGGCAGCCGTTCCCTCCTCCAGGGGATCTTCCAGATCCAGGGACTAAACTGAATGACTTATGTCTCCTGCATTTGGCAGGTGGGTTCCTCACCACTAGTGCCACCTGGGAAGCTCGTGGTGTCAGTAACACAATCTAAATAGCTTTGGTTCATTTGGGTTTCTAACTTTATCCACGAACAACTCCTTTTAACCTACAGGTTATAAATGACTAACTACCCACATTAAAATATTTTTTTAAGTTGGAGGATGACTGCTTCACAATGTTGAGGTGGTTTTTGCTGTACAACAACATGAATCAGCTATGAAAGTCAAAGTGCTCCGTCGTGTCCCACTCTTTGCGACCCCATTGACTATACAGTCCATGGAATTCTCCGGGCCAGAATACTGGAGTGGGTAGCCTTTCCCTTCTCCAGGGGATCTTCCCAACCCAGGAATCAAACGCAGGTCTCCAGCATTGCAGGCGGATTCTTCACCAGCTGAGCCACAAGGGAAGCCCAAGAATACTGGAGTGGGTAGCCTATCCCTTCTCCAGAAGATCTTCCTGACCCAGGAATCAAACTGAGGTCTCCTGCGTTGCAGCTGGCTTCTTTACCGACTGAGCTATCAGGGAAGTCATATATCTCCTCCCTCTACCCTTATTTTAAAATCAGCACAAAGCATACTATGGCAACTAGGGTTATATCAACTGCAAACAGCGTATGACTGCAGGCTTACATTGGTGATCTAAGAAAAGACTCTCAGCAGGATTGAAGGCAAGAATTTTCAAAGAAAACTCCACAGAAAAAAATGATATATTTGTTGTTTGGCAACATGGTTTATAAAGCCAACCAATGAAAATCCTATGTTAGAGGTGATAAACGTGAAACAAAGTAAAGCTAGACACTTGTTCTTTTTGTTATGTCCTCTCAGAAGGGACACGTCTTTAGGAAACACATCGGCATGACTAGTTTGAATCTGTACCTCCCACCATACATTCCTATACATAAATGTGTGTATGTCTCTGTCTGGGTACGTGTGTGCCTATTTCCAGAGCAGTAACAATCCCATAGTCCCAAAGACAAAATAGCAGGGGGCGCTGCCCATTAAGTTATCGGTTCCAGGCCTTCACTCCCTAATTGACAACTTCAGGGCTACTTTCATCACTTGTCAATTTCAAACCCACACTCAATTTTTCCTTTTAGATGATGTTGCATCTGTAATACAGCAGTGTTTCTGACACACTGCAGCATGTCTCCTACGAATATTTCTTCGGAAGCACAGCTTAATCAAGGGTGGAGATGGAGGAAACCTGCTAAATGTTTTTCACATCTATCAACAACTGAAAAGAACATGGTGGGGAAAAACACATTTTTATGCTTAAAATATTTTCCACTAGTCAGCAGTAATTCAAGCTATTTAAAGCAAGTAGATATGGATTTAAATAAAATATATAAGGATATTTGATACAACCAAAAATACCTTCAGCCTAACACGGTGAAACTAGTGAAACATTAAAGATGACAATTTACATAAAAAACAATAATGAAATGTATTCAGCTCTAAGCTAAGGGATTTTTAAAACCCATTATGAGACAAACAAAATACTAAATAGTTTACCACACTATTGTTCAGTTTACTAAATTGCCTTTGAAAAAATAATTGGCTTAATAGGTGCTTTAAGCATTATTTTCATGATTAAAAGAATACCAAAAATAAATGAACCAATTCAAACTTTATTTTTATAGTATCAAAAGCTAGATTAAAATCACACTGTTCTGTTTAATTAAACACTACAGTACACAGAAAAAATAAATTTTCAAGTAAGCATACATCAATCACACACCTGGAATTTTCCCAGATAATTTCATTTTTAAGTATTTTGTCCAATTAGCCATTTGTATAAATGTACTCAAGTCACATGTGGTTTGTGGGAACCAATTTGTGATTCTAAAAATATAGTCACCTTGAATAAGCTAAAAGGATAGGTGTTATGTTTTTTTCTTCCCTTTTGGGCTTTCATTTGTTATTTTTGACATAAATGCATTTAAACAACTGCGAAAGCACTGGGGCACTCCTTTAAGAATGATTCTAAATACTTATGTTCTAGAACTGGATTTGGCCAGTTATTTATTGTTATAGTTATCAATATTTATGAAACAATGGATGATTAAAGCATAGTGATTTCTGCATATCTAGGGGTTTAACACTCCATATTGCCACTGTGACCATCATGAAGTACGTAAGGACATGGAGAGAATCCAGAACCATGCATTTTTCCTAGTTGCCAGCAGTACTACCATTTTACCTATGCACTAGCCAAGAAAACCAGATCCAAGGCATGTTATACATGTTAAGAAAGTTAACCACAAACGTTCTCCTTTAAACCTTGTCGGGAAGATCCCCTGGAGAAGGGAATGGCAACCCACTTCAGTACTCTTGCCTGGAGAATCCCATGGACAGAGGACCCTGGTGGGCTACAGTCCATGGGGTCACAAACAGTCGGACATGACTGAGTGACTGAACTGAAGCAGGCTGCAGAAACAGGCATGTGGCTCCTACTCTATTCTTTAGTAGGTCTGTAAATCTGGATAACTCACCTTACTTCTCTGCATCTCACGTTCTTCACCTGTAAAACAGCCAAAAGAATACTTTCCTCATGCTAATGTTAACGTATAAAAGCAGTATTTGCAATGTAGAAAGAACTCAAAACAGTGTAGTCCTCCCCAAGAATAAGAACTAGAGACAGGACCTCCCTGGTGGCGCAGTGGATGTAAGAACCCACCTGCCAATGCCTGTGACACGGGTTTGATCCCTGGTCAGGGAAGATTCCAGATGCCATATGGGACAACTAAGCCTGTGAGCCACAACTGCTGAAGCCCACGCACCTAGAGCCGGTGCTCCTCAACAAGAAGCCACCGCGATGAGAAGCCCACGCCCCACAACACACACCCAGGGCAGCCAAAAATAAATAAATAAAATTACATTAAAAAAAAAAACAAACACACACCTGGATCCAAAAGAGGGCAGAGATGGAGTCAAGATAAAGAGAACAGTATGCTGGGAATGAGAGCTCCAGCTGGACGGGAGGCCACAGAGGAAGCGAAAGGAAAGCGGAGAGAAGGGAGAAAGAGAGGCCAAAAATAACAGGTCTCTGTTCAAGGGAAGAGTCCATCAACGTATCTCGTTCAGAACACTTCGGTCAACACGTGTGGAAGCCCTGCCCACAACTCTTCCACTTTTAAGAATTTCTCTGAAACGTCTGGCCTCCTACCAGCCTGGTACCTGAGTTATTACTAGGAATTCTTTTCAGAGACTATACCATCAGCCGTTCTAAAGGTATTCCCAACCCCAAGGCCATCCTTACAGATATGTTAAGGCGTGTACTACAAGTGGCTCCAAGAGTAAGGAAAGGCGAGGAGGCCTAACAGAGGGGACGGCTTTGAAAGAGGCACTGCATGATTCAGTGGGACCACGTCCCCCACCTGCCCCCTAGGAAAGGCGGTGCTTGGGTAGCTCACATGATACTTACACTAGGAATGCCCCAAGCTGCTTTGGCAGGAGATCGGCTTGCGTAGCCAGCATCTGAGCCTGTTTCAGCTCGATGGCAACAATCCACTTCGAGGGTGAGCCCCACCTCACAGTGATGTGGAGCACGGGGCAGCAAGCACAGCTACCTAGGAAGAGCAGCCACGTCCAACCACCTCGGCACCTCTCAGGGTCAGAGGGGGAAGGAAATGCTTTCTGCCACATCATGAAGAAGACCGTCTGGTGACACCTAACAGGTGCACTGGCAGAGAGTCCTTCAGGTGAATGAACACAAGCGCCAAGCAGAAAGGCACGTACCAGGACATTCTGAGGGCCTCAAAGGAGGGTCAGCATGAAATCTCCTCGGGAAAGGAAGAAGTCCTCAGAAGAAACCAGACTGAAAACAGGAACCTGGAGCCACAGAAACCAGAGGGACCAGTGGCTTCTCCCAGATTACTCTGGTCTCTTGGTGTGGGGCCACCTCACTGCAGCCCAGACCCATCTATGTCTCTGGAAAGACCTGCGCTTGATATGAAAGATGGAAATACTACCGAATGCCTACAATTTCCACTGTCAGAGTCCTTCTGGGTCACCCGTGGGAATCAGAAAGAATGTTTCCTACTGGCCACAGAAAGAGACGAGCTGCAGAAGGACCCGAGGCTCTCACTGTAACAGGACCTGAGAACAGGAGGGCGTCGCTGAGCACCAGGGACAGCTCTGAGCACCAGGGACAGCTCTGAGCAATTAACTAAGTATGTTACTCCTGGAGGAGGGGAGATGGCGGGGACTGGGCACGCTGAGATTTAAAGTCATGTGTATGTTGGGGGCCAAAGCCCAGAGCACCTTGGTCACACACATCATTACGTCCAGGTAGATCCTGCAGACTTTTCTCAATCGACAGGTTGTTGAACTCTCACCAAACAAATCTTCTGCTTTTCCTCGTGGTTTCAGTTAAAGAACTACTCTCAGAGTCATTAGCAGGGATTCTGAAGCTGGGCTGGCCCACCGTGAGAGCTATTTTTCATCCCACAGGCAGCCAAGAACCTGAATCCCGTCCCCATGTGGTGACTCTCCACCACATGAGCCAATGGAAGCTGGAAACGGTTCCCCATTCTCCATTCGCTTAAGGCCTCTATCCGTCACACACACCTGCCCCAGCCTGGGAATTCAGAGTCAGCCACACAAAGGTGCCAGAACTGTACAGGAATAGCCGTTTCAAGGTAAAACCCCCATACTGGCCGTGACACCATTGTCATCAGAGCCCACATTTAATTTAACAAAAAGTATTCAGTTATATTTGTGCCTCTTGTAGCAGGGCCCATTTCCTTTCCACCCTCATTCATGAAGGCAGAGTAAGAAAACGCAACTTCACAACAAGTAGGAAAGAACTGGCCATTGTCTCGGCCTTTGCAGTCAGATGTTTCATGGGATTTGCCCACAATGCTTAAAGGCACGTTTGTGATTCTGATAACCCAAAACTAGAAACTGTATTACGGACTGACTGCGTCCAGAGCCTAAAGCGAAGGTTTACAAGCCTGTTCTGCCTTCCTTCAGCCTCTCCGTGCTTATAAATGACACCTTCCAGTGTCTTAAACTATGAGAGGAAGCTTGCCCCAAATTCTCAGGCTGCTAATGGTTTCACATAAAATGAGCTCCTACAATTTTATTACCACCCTGGTGTGAACTTGCAGGTGAGGGGCCACCAGGGAAAGGATGAAGACTTGTCTCTCACTCCTGGCCTCCTGACTTTTCCAACTTTTCCACTCAGGGTTTCAAATGATGGCTTTAACTCCCAAGGCTGCTGATGAAGCCAAACAGGCTCTGCTATGTTACTGAGAGAAAGCAGGAGTAAGCCACCAAGTCCCTCAGGACAGAGAGGGAATTCGAATTCATTTCCTAACTTTACACTTATGAAGCTGATAAAACCATTGACCCCGTACATTTTGACATGGCAAGGAGATCCAACCAGTCCATCCTAAAGGAGATCAGTCCTGGGTGTTCTTTGAAAGGACTGATGCTGAAGCTGAAACTCCAATACTTTGGCCACCTCATGCGAAGAGCTGACTCATTGGAGAAGACCCTGATGCTGGGAGGGATTGGAGGCAGGAGAAGAAGGGGACGACAGAGGATGAGACGGCTGGATGGCATCACCGACTCAATGGACGTAAGTTTGGGTGGACTCTGGGAGTTGGTGACGGACAGGGAGGCCTGGTGTGCTGCGATTCATGGGACATGACTGAGCGACTGAACTGAACTGAAATGATAACATTTAGTGGGTTATTGGTCAATCTGTACGTTGGAAAGTAACTACCCGAAAATGTTCCATTTCACATTTCAATCAGGTAAGCCAGACAAACATCCATTTTGTACATATTATATTGGGTTGTTCAAAAACTTCCTTCGGGTTTTTCCATATGCTGATACAGAAAAACCCAAACCAACTTTTTCGCCAATCCAACATATGATGCCTGTGTCTCACACCACCAAGATCACTCTACTTAGAAAAGAGGCTGTGTCAGCATACAAGGAAAAGTCCTGATGGGTACACTGTACACTGCACAGTTCAGAACCTCTGCACTCATCTGAAGTTTCAACCACACAGCACATGCCAAATGCAGTACTGATGAGCTGATTCTGGAAGAAACCAGGGCTGATTATCCGAAAATACGTGAAATTCACATGTTCAGATACATCTAACTTTGTATGACTATTTCTTATCTCTGGAAGTGATTTATGACAGGCTAAATAGATAAATGGGTGCTGCTGCTAAGTCGCTTCAGTCGTGTCCGACTCTGTGCGACCCCATAGACGGAAGCTCACCAGGCTCCCCTGTCCCTGGGATTCTCTAGGCAAGAACACTGGAGTGGGTTGCCATTTCCTTCTCCAATGCATGAAAGTGAAAAGTCAAAGTGAAGTCGCTCAGTCGTGTCCGACTCTTAGCGACCCCACAGACTGGAGCCTACCAGGCTCCTCCGTCCATGGGATTTTCCAGGCAAAAGTACTGGGGTGGGGTGCCATTGCCTACCCCGAGATAAATGGGTAGATGGTATTAATAAATCTAAAGATATTTACAGCATTATTTCTCCTAGGGGAATTAAAAAGCTTAAAACTATACAATTAAGAGTAATTTCACAGTTTCCAAAAGCAGCTGACTAATAAATAATGAATGCTTAGTGGCGGGAGCTGAGGACGTTTCTCAGTGCCTTTTAAAGAATAGAAAAGGCAAACTAACTTAAATGTCTAAATGTGAAAATACTTCAATATGGCAGGCTCTAACTACTTTCAAAAGTTGAAAAAAATTTCACATTCAAATAAAACAAAATTCCACATAAATGGCTTATATGTTAAAAAGCCTTCAAACTCAAAATTCACACACAAAAAGCTTTCCTTTTTAAGACCAAAGTTCTTCTAAGATCGTTTGTCATAGGCTTAGAAGTGGTGAAAACCAAACCAGCTGCCAAAAATTATTTACTTTGTAGCACAAACGACAAAGGATGTAACACCCACTAAGTGACCTGCAGAGAAAATGCAAGGTTAATTTATTCTGCATGCCTTCCGTTTTACTTTCTGTTAAAATAATGCTCATCACCACATCCAACTCTTTCTCCGGGCATTTTATCCTAATCAAAAATAGAGGCAAAGGAAGGAACACAGAGGGGGAAAATGCGAGTGGCAAGAAACAAACAGATCAGGATTTCTCAGTCAGAAATTTAAGATTAACCCTTTCATTAAGGATAAATCTACAATAAAGAACAACACAAATACTCTTTTCCTGTCAAATGTGTAGGATTAAAAATTGGATTTATCGCAACATCTACTGTATTCTCAACACGTTTTTATATACATAGTAGCTTTTGGATCTTTTCAGATTCAAAAACACCAGCCAAAACAGAGCCAGAGTGACTGCACTGAACCGAGCTCCTGCCAGATAAGCCAGAACTGTAGACAGTCCTCCAAGTGTAGTGACAACAGACCCGGTTTGTTAGTCCTGAAAATATGTAAGTTCTTTGTAACTGAAGCTCTGGAATGGCATCTGTCTTAAATTACATCCACCTGGGATTGTGTTCCAACAACCAATATAGGCAGATTACTGGAACTTGAAAACCTCACTTTTTTGGTAATTGACATTTAAACTGTTTGAAGTTTCTCATTAAGGTCTCTTAAGAAATTAACTACAGATGTTGGAAACGAAGTGTAGAGTGCTTAGAGAAATGAAGTCACCTGAAGGCTCCCAGTAACTAGGAGTATTTAAATATAGTAAGTGCCTTGGAAAGAGAGGATGGGCTGGCCTGCCTCACAGGCTGCAGAGCCTCGTCCCTTTTTCTCCATTCCTGTTAGGTGTGCCAGCACACTTTGGATGTAATTAAAGGAAACGAGAGAGGCAAGAAGTTGAAATGACATGGGAACTACCACTAGACCAGAGCAGAGTGAGGAACTCACTTGACTGAGGCCGAGAGACTTGAAACATCTCCACTGCCTCGGGGTTACCGACGGTATGTAAATCTGAAATCCTGGTCTGGTCTTAGAAGCCCTTGACAGCCTGACCCCAACTGGCCAGCGAGCTTCACGTTGCTGCCACAAGGCACCCACACTCCACAGGGACCCATCTGATGTCTCCTGCTGGGCTCTGCACACACAGTTCCTCAGCCAGGAAGGCTTTCCCCTCTCCGGTCATCCTTCCAGAGCTACTCAGAGGTCCACTTCCCTGTGAATGGACCCCAAGTCCTCTGAAGGCACTCTCCCTCTCTTCCCATTTAGATGATACACTTCTTAGAATGAAGTCCCTATCTGACATGAAATGTACCCAAATAAAGGACCTCCAGGTGCCTGCCACTGAAAAGACCTTTGGGAAATTTTCTCCCATTCCCCCTTCTTAGTGGCGGCCTAGGACTTAGCATGGAGAAGGCGATGGCACCCCACTCCAGTACTCTTGCATGGAAAATCTCATGGACGGAGGAGCCTGGTAGGCTGCAGTCCATGGGTCGCTAAGAGTTGGACACGACTGAGGGACTTCACTTTCACTTTTCACTTTCATGCATTGGAGAAGGAAATGGCAACCCACTCCAGTGTTCTTGCCTGGAGAATCCCAGGGACTGGGGGGCCTCGTGGGCTGCCATCTCTGGGGTCGCACAGAGTCGGACACGACTGAAGCGACTTAGCAGCAGCAGCAGGACTTAGCAGGGATATAGTTCTCATTCTTTTCAGGAGAAAGTATAAATGAATGACTGAATAACTAAAAGAGATGTGTTAAAGGGACTTTTACTTAAATAGAATACCATTGATATGTTACAGAATTTCCTGTTGGAAAAACTGTTCTATGAAGGAAAATACTTTTCCCATTTACCTGCATAATAAAATCAATGAGCCCTGCTAAAAAATGCTTTTGCCCTAACTAAAATAAAAATCAAAATTAAAAACACTGAGAGCGAGCTAGAGAACCACATCAAGCAGTAAACCATATGGTTGTGGAAATAAAGAGATAAGTTTCCTCATCCCTCATTAACAGCAATCCTGGAAATGCTAACATTGTTACTAATTCCTCAAAAACAGTACACTAATTAGTAAAAGGCACCTGTGTCAACAGTCCTATTTCCATTTTTAAAATTCATTTTTCAGCGGATGCCTGGGGTCCTCACTTAGCACATTAGACATTTGTGGAGCCTAAAAACTGCTCATCACGGCTGGTCACTGGCTAGTTGCTAACGCTCAGCGGTTCCCATACACAACAGAACGTGTGGAGCCATCCAGCTGGTTTCAGAAACTCACAAGCTAGCCACCCCACTCCACCAAGGCACTGCGCTGGGACAGGAGTCCTGCAAGGCAGCACCTTGTCCTCAAGGAGGCAGCGCAGCGGGCCTCCTGAATGGGGCACTGTGCCCCAGATCAACCCGTGACTTCCTTAATTCTGCATGAGGATGATGAGAGACTTCCAACAGCAACTCAGTAATCCCAGTGCTGGCCAGAAGGAGTCCACAATCAAAGTGGGAGGTCCCTATGCCACCTCACTCCAGCTGACACCCCAGGGTATCTGGGCAGGGAGAGGGGAATGATGAGGGGTAGGGGGAAAAAAAGAAGCAGAAAAGATTTCCAAATGAAAGCTGCTAAAGTTCCGCCATTGAGCTGAAAGACCATGGACTTTTCTTTAATACACCTTCCAGAGGCTGAGCTGAAGAAGTGTGTTCCACAGGTGAGAAATTCTGAAATAAACGGAATGTACCTGGGACATAAACACTGGCTGAGGAGGTGCTTTCAACCCCACAGACTTGGACATGGGGGTTCTCCCAGTGAGCCCCCGTGCTGGGTCACAGCTACGTGCTACCAGCAAGATCTCATCTCCCCCTCCCCACAGCTTGTGCTGGTAAATGAATCCTGTAGACAAGCATGCACAGAAGACACCCCCTTTATGCTTTCGAAAACTCTTTTCCAAAAAGGAGAATACTGAGGAGGCTGAAAACAGCCCTGGACTGTGTTCAAAAACTCAAGCCAAGAAAGAACCTTCAGATTTGACGTCTTAAATTAGCAGGAATGTTTAGACAAATCTATAATCGAGGAAAACATACATACACCCACACTCACACCAAAAAAGCTTGCCTTTCCACCCTCTCATGTCAAGTGGATAATTAGTAATGAATTCTGTTTACTGTGACCATCTGACGATTTTTTTTTTATGCAGGAATTTTAAATTAAGCACCTACTATGTGTCAAACACTGTGCTGGGCACAAGCAAAGAGGGGTGAACACAGAGATTCCAGTTTTGTGGAAGAGACCAAACGTAAGAAGGAAGTGCGCCCATCCACATCCCAAGACTAAACTGAAAATATGACAAGGGACGAAAGGCCCTGCAGGCGGAAAGGGGGTGAGGGCGGACATGCCTCAGCCCCAGTGGGGCCACGGGGAGTGCGGGCTTTATGCATCTATCTTCTTTCTTTTTCTTATGTCCACGGTTTACTGGTGTTCTTATGAGCCAGGCGCTATGCCCAGTGCCCATTTCATTTCATTCTAACCACTCTCTGTGGTATCATGGGCCCCTCTTACAGACCAGGGGACTGGAAGGAGCTGGCTCTGTCTCAGGTCTGGGGTCTTGGGAAACTGTCTGAACCCCACTGGTCCTCAAAGCCTTCCTCGCTTAAGGAAGCAAAAGATGGCTGATGCTGGGATGAGTGTGTGAGAAGGGTGGGAGAGGGTGAGAAGTGAGACAGAGAAGGGGTGGGACCAGACATGCCCTGGAGGGCCACAGAAGGGCGCTGGAAGGCTGCTAAGCAGTGAAGTGAGATGAACCAACTTGTGTATTTAAAACTAGTTTGGAGGAACCACATGGAGACACCACTCCACACCACTAGTTTGGCGTCAATGAAAGCAATGGAAAATCACAAGCGCTGGTGAGGACAGAGAAACAGGAACGCCTGTGCACCGCCAGTGGAGCCGCCCAGCGGCCAGGGCAGCTGCTGTGGAAAAGGGTTTGGTGGTTGCTCTAAAAGTTAAGCATAGACTTACCACGTGACCCAGCAATTACATTTCCAGGTATATGTCCAAAAGAACTGAAAGCCAGTACTCAAATAGTATGTTTACAGCAGCACCACTCACAACTGTCAAAGGTAAAAACAACTCAAATGTCCATCAACTGATGAATGGATAAATAGAATATAGCCTATGCCTACAAAACTACAATTAGCATCTACCTACGATGCAATGCTCTTCAGCCATAAAGGGGAGCAAAATACTGATACATGATACAGATACGGACAAATCTCAAAACTGTTATTCTAGATGAAAACATCCAGGCACACAAGGCCACATGCTGCATGACCCCATTCATATGAGCTATCCAAAAGAGAAAACAGACTCGTGGTTGCCTGGAGCTGGAGAAGGAGGGATAGGCAGTGGCTGCTGACAGGCACGGGGTTTTTGGGGTGGTGAAAATGTTTGGGAATAGAGATTATAGTTGTACAATACTAAATGTATTGCACTGTATACCTTAAAATGGTTAATTTTATATTATGTAAATGTTACCTCAATTTAAAAAAATGGGTTGGAGGGGTGTAAGTGGATGTACAAGACCCCCTTCATAGAGGTCCAGATGAGAGCTGCCCACTTGAAAGGTGACACTGGAGACAAAGAGACAGAACCACGAGACGTTTTTGGAGGCAGACCCGACAAGTCTCGATAATAGAATATACATGCCAGCACCTCTGCAGGCGGCATGTAACATGGGAGGTGATGAGGGCGGTGAGGCAGGCAGGCAATCACAAAGCTACTCCGCGAGCTCAAACCTGAAGCTAGGAGAGTGGACGTGTAAGCAGAATAACGGCCCCCAAAGACATCCCTGGCCTAACCCCTGGAGCCCAGGAATGTGGCAGGTTACATGGCAAAATGGAATTAAGGTTGCTAATCAGATGACCCTGAGATGGGGAGATTAGCCTGGATCATCCAGTAGGCTCAGTATAAACACAAACATCCTTGTAAGTGGGAGAATGAGGCAGAGGCAAGAGAACCAGGGAAATGGCAGCCTGAGAAGAATTTGACCCATGGTTGCTGGTGGAGGAAGGGGCCACAAGCCAAAGTATCTGGGCAGCTCTAGAAGCCGGAAGAGCAAACAGACCCTCCCTTCAGGCCTCCACAAAGGGGTGCAGCTCCGCTGACACCTTGGTCTTAGCCCACTGGAGCCCTCTTCAGACTCCTGACTTTCAGAAATGTAAAGTAAAAACTCTGCGCTGTTTTAAGCCACTCAGTTTGTGACAATGTTACAGCAACAGGAAACTAACACAGTGGGGCAGAGTTGGCAGCTGAAGAGGACAATCAACAGACCTGGCAACAGACAGGGCATGGGTGGGAGGAGGGATGAGGGCACCCCAGACGACGGGGAGTTGGGCCCGAGATGTCTGTAACGAAGGCACAGAGGGGCGAGCAGCGTCAGAGGCGCTGAGTCTCAGAGGGAAGGGGTAGAGAGCTGCTGCTGCCTTACAGTCTGGGGAAGGGAGGAAGTGACATCTGTGATGGTCCTGAGGTGAGAGGCGGGAGGAAGAGTGTGAGCAAATCAGAGAGGGGACGGGGCTGGGCGGTGTGGAGAAGGTGCGGGTTCTGGCCAAACGGCCCAAGGCGAGCAGCGCTAGGAGGAACCCTGGCAAGGTGGGTGAGGGATGAGGTGGCCTGTGCCGCCATACCGAGGGGTGCAGGCAGCAGACCGCTGGAAGGCATCAGGGAATTGATGCCATCTGTGGGGGCGGGTCACTCCAGTACTCTTGCCTGGAAAATCCCATGGATGGACGAGTCTGGTAGACTGCAGTCCATGGGGTCGCTAAGAGTCGGATGCGACTGAGCAACTTCACCTTCACTTTTCACTTTCATTCATTGGAGAAGGAAATGGCAACCCACTCCAGTGTTACTGCCTGGAGAATCCCAGGGACAGCGGGAGCCTGGTGGGCTGCCATCCATGGGGTCGCACAGAGTCGGACACGACTGAAGCGACTTAGCAGCAGCAGCAGTGGGAGCGGGTAAGAGGACTGGAGGCCAGCTGTAGGAAGCTAGGCAAGAAGCGGGTACACAAGTGTGAGTGTGGGGCTGCTGAGAGTAAGGCTTCTCCCCACTTTCAGGCATGTCTCCAGGCCCCTGGTGAATCCAGACTGTTCTACAGCACAGGAGAGACTGATGACCCAAACTCACAGGCTGGACCTTTGTAGAGGATGGGGTAGGTGGGAGGGACACCACAAGCCTCTCTGATGTCCACACTTGCTTCCCTGGCCGAGGAAAGATTCTCTTTACCGGCCGACTCTTGCAGGTAGGACATTTTTTAAAATGCACAACACTCGGGTGGGGCAACACACGCAACGTCTGCACACTCTGGTTTTGTCAGTCTCTGAGCATCACTGGACTTCCCTGGTGGCTCAGATGGTAAAGAATCCGCCTGCAGTGCAGGAGACCTGGGTTGGAAAGATCCCCTAGAGAAGGAAACGGCAACCCATCCCAGAATTCTTGCCTGGAGAATTCCATGGACAGAAGAGGCTTGTGGGCTACAGTCCATGGGGTCACCAAGAGGCAAACACGACCGAAGGACCAGCACTTTCACTTTCTGGGCATCACTAGGTGAACAGTTGACCACAGGACCTAAGAACACTGTGCTTCGAGCACTGGGGCATTTGTGGGGCAGGCGGAATCTCGAGGGGGATAGGATGAAAGCAGAAATCACATCTTTACTTTTCCGAGTCATTCTTGCAGATAACACTAATTTAGGACACATGCCTCTTCTTACTCCTGAGTTCCTCTAGGCTCTGTATTCCCACTACACCCCAATTACTTCAGAATCACAGCCCCTCTGTACTGCGGCAGTCAGCAGTCACTTGATTGAGGGCTTGGACAGAGCACCTGCCAGAGGTCCCTACTGAAGACAGAGAAGGAAACGGTGAAGACACCTCCTGACCTGAGGACCTAAAGCGTGAGGGTGAATTACGCATGAACAAACATCCCCCAATTTGGCAGGAGGGAAGGGTACGAATCAACCGATGTAGGCTGTTCCCCTAAATTTAGCTGAAGCAGAGCTTTTATTATCCTCAATCTCTGGTCAAATTGAACTCAAATGGACCAAAATAACCCATAGCTCAAAAAAGCCATGTATTTCACATTTCTGAATTCTCCAAAGTCCTCTTGCTTGAGGTCAATAATTCCTTCCTAGATTACGGAATGTCAGTAGGCAGGAGGCGTCTAGTCCACCCTCTTCGTTTTAACTGTGAGAAAATAAGGATCAGTTTAGACAAGGGCCTTGAATGAGGTCAAGGGTAACAGCAGGGTCAGTACTGGACTGGAACCCTAGAGGATCTATCCAAGGTCTTCCTGCTCATAACAGAGTTAGAAATCTGATCTTGTAAACTGCTTTTTCTTTTTTGACATTTGTAAGAAAACCCTGAATAGCACCAAAAAGAGATATTAAACCAACTCCAATTTTTAGGAGCTTGAATACTTTCTCCTTTAATCTGAACTATTTTGTGAAGGCAGAAATCACCCAAGGGTGAATTGTGGCTCACTGGTATAATTTAAAGATGCTATCATTGTTTCAAAGAAACCCACTTTAGACTCAAACCCTTAACACCGGGCTTCTGTGCTCTGTCTAAAACAGGCACTAACAATCACCAGAGGGTGGCAGGCAGTAGCCCAAAGGTCTACTGATGGATTCCTAGATAAACAAAATATGGTATAGACACATAATGAGATATTATCCAGCCTTAAAAAGGAAGGAAATTCTGATTCCCCATAATATGGATGAACCTTCAGGACATTATGCTAAGTGAAATAATCCGGATGTAAAAGACAAACATCGCCCGCTTCCACTCACAGGAGAATACAGAGTAGCCAGTCATGAGACTGAGGAGACTAGCGGTTCTGGGACTGGCGGTAGGGGGCTGGGGAGTCACTGTTCAGTGGGTTAGGGTTTCAGTCTTGCATGAGGAAAAGGTTCTGGAGATGGATGGTGGTAAAGGTAATAAAACAAACAAAAAAAAGGTGACTGTACTTAATGCCACTGAACTGTACACTTTAAAGGCTTAAAATGGTAAATTTATGTTATGTGTATTTTTACCACAATAAAAAAGGCACTAATCTCCAGATGCAGTATTTTTCATCCAGCAAATCTCTATCTGGCATTTACTGTGGGCCAGGTACTGCTTCAGGGGCAAGGTTCAGAGTGGGATAAACAGACCAAGCCCACGTTCTCAGGAACACGGAGGCTGGGGGTGGGGCAGACAACCTACAAACAGATAAGCACACAGTAGGGCAGGTGGAGGCGAGTGGGATGGAGAAAGACACTACCGGGGTGAGAGGGGGAGTGCAGCAGGTGAGGCTGTGAGGCACGGTGACGTCTGAGCAGACTTAAAGGGGACAGAGTGCTGCGGGCTGACCCACGACCCTGAGTAGCTGCAAGGGGCAAGAGGAGGGAGTGGGCAATTAAGACGTCCAGAGCTACTTCTTAAATGTCTCATAAACGCCCATATCCATGGGGTCGCAAAGAGTCGGACACGACTGAGCAACTGAACTGAATTCAAATTGTCAAAGGGACCGTTTATAGGTCAGTATAGAAAGAAATATGCCTTCTACATCTATGTGTCTTTCATTCACCTTAAAATGAACAGGAAAACCAATTACCCTATCTTTTACTAAGATGCACGCCTCTCAGGAGACAACTTACATCGTTCATTGTTAGAGCGCCCTCCAGTGTCTCCATATGACAACAGCATCTGGCATGGATTTTTTTTTTTTTTTTTCCCTCCTAAATTTTGGTATTTGGCCAAAAAGTAAAGTGGGCATATCATCCTGCTCACAAAGAATCCTGTGAGATTAAGTAAGACAAGTCAAGTGAAAGTGCTTTAAAATAAGTCTGCGCTACTTGTAAGGTTGTGCAACATATATATGTTTGCAATGATGTAAAATGATTATATAAACTTTTAGAAGGTTCATGTTTTAAAATACATTTTTTTTAAAGCAATGTACAACTTTCAGCTAAAAGGCAAACACAATCTACCACTAAATTTTAACGCTAATTTTACTAGGGGTGGCAAGTGCTGTCTTTACAATTTTTCAGTATTTTCGGGTTCTAAATATCAGTATTTGAAGAGACCTGCATATACTTAACAGGGAATTTTGGTCACTCTGCTTTCTTGATCAGAAACACAGCATGAGGTAAATGATGGTTACATTTTACATTTTGGAGTATAAACTTTAGGAACTTTTACTTTGCATTCATATGTATATATAGCTTGTATATTATATACAATCCCCCATTTCAGTATGCTTGCCGGGAGAATCCCAGGGACAGAGGAGCCTGCTGGGCTGCCATCTATGGGGTTACACACAGTCGGACATGACTGAAGCGACTTAGCAGCAGCAGCATATACAATCCCATACAAAGTTTGTCAGAAAGATTGAAATCATATTATATGTATAGTTTTTGACCTCTTTTTGGCACTTATCAATTTACTGTGGGAAATTTTTTATGTTAAAAAAAAAAACCAATACAGCATGGGGAAAGAGTTCAGACAGATTTGTTCACACCAAGCAGCCTATTAAAATGGAATCCTTACTTTCTCATGGAAATTGGTTTTGGTTCCTTTATTATGGAATCAAGCACTTTTGTCAGTCTCAAAGCCTTAGAGGAAGACGTTACATGCAGTACAGTTCTGAAAAGAACTAGTAGAAGTTTAACTACGTGGCCGGTTTACTGAAACACTTGTAGGCTGGGTCTGTGACGCTGAGGCCACAGAGGGAAAAGCCACCCATGGTTACAGTCAGGAGACGGGGCTCTCTTAGACCTGGCACCACTAGCTGTCTGACCAGCAGGAAAGACAGTCTCTGCTTATTTTACTGTGCATGAGTCTACTGATGCCAAGGAAAACGTGCAAGTAGGCCTCCAAAAGACATACTGCAATCCAGGTATATCCAGCACCATTTCTGGAGGGCAATCTGACAACAAGCATCAAAAGGCTTAAGATGTCCATACTCTTTCACCCAGCAAGTTCACACACTGAAAATCACCTCCAAGAACGTAAGTAACGGTAGACACAGAGACCTGAATATAGGGACATTTAACTGTGCATTTCTTCAGATCAGATCAGATCAGTCGCTCAGTCGTGTCCGACTCTTTGCGAACCCATGAACTGCAGCATGCCAGGCCTCCCTGTCCATCACCAACTCCCGGAGGTCACTCAGACTCACATCCATCGAGTCAGTGATGCCATCCAGCCATCTCATCCTCTGTCATCCCCTTCTCCTCCTGACCCCAATCCCTCCCAGCATCAGAGTCTTCTCCAATGAGTCAACTCTTCGCATGAGGTGGCCAAAATACTGGAGTTTCAGCTTTAGCATCATTCCTTCCAAAGAAATCCCAGGGCTGATCTCCTTCAGAATGGACTGGTTGGATCTCCTTGCAGTCCAAGGGACTCTCAAGAGTCTTCTCCAACACCACAGTTCAAAAGCATCAATTCAGCAGCGCTCAGCCTTCTTCACAGTCCAGCTCTCACATCCATACATGATCACAGGAAAGACCATAGCCTTGACTAGGCGAACATTTGCTGGCAAAGTGATGTCTCTGCTTTTGAATATGCTATCTAGGTTGGTCATAACTTTCCTTCCAAGGAGTAAGCGTCTTTTAATTTCATGGCTGCAGTCACTATCTGCAGTGATTTTGGAGCCCAGAAAAATAAAGTCTGACACTGTTTCCACTGTTTCCCCATCTATTTCCCATGTAGTGATGGGACCAGATGCCATGATCTTCGTTTTCTGAATGTTGAGCTTTAAGCCAACTTTTTCACTCTCCACTTTCACTTTCCTCAAGAGGCTTTTTAGTTCCTCTTCACTTTCTGCCATAAGGGTGGTGTCATCTGCATATCTGAGGTTATTGATATTTCTCCCAGCAATCTTGATTTCAACTTGTGTTTCTTCCAGTCCAGCATTTCTCATGATGTACTCTGCATAGAAGTTCAATAAGCAGGGTGACAATATACAGCCTTGACGTACTCCTTTTCCTATTTGGAACCAGTCTGTTGTTCCATGACCAGTTCTAACTGTTGCTTCCTGACCTGCATACAGATTTCTCAAGAGGCAGATCAAGTGGTCTGGTATTCCCATCTCTTTCAGAATTGTCCACAGTTTATTGTGATCTATACAGTCAAAGGCTTTGGCATAGTCAATAAAGCAGAAATAGATGTTTTTCTGGAACTCTCTTGCTTTTTCCATGATCCAACGGATGTTGGCAATTTGATCTCTGGTTCCTCTGCCTTTTCTAAAACCAGCTTGAACATCAGGAAGTTCACGGTTCACATATTGCTGAAGCCTGGCTTGGAGAATTTTGAGCATTACTTTACTAGCGTGTGAGATGAGTGCAATTGTGCGGTAGTTTGAGCATTCTTTGGCATTGCCTTTCTTTGGGATTGGAAAGAAAACTGACCTTTTCCAATCTTGTGGCCACTGCTGAGTTTTCCAGATTTGCTGGCATATTGAGTGCAGCACTTTCACAGCATCATCTTTCAGGATTTGGAATAGCTCCACTGGAATTCCATCACCTCCACTAGCTTTGTTCGTAGTGATGCTTTCTAAGGCCCACTTGACTTCACATTCCAGGATGTCTGGCTCTAGGTCAGTGATCACACCATCATGATTATCTGGGTCGTGAAGCTCTTTTTTGTACAGTTCTTCTGTGTATTCTTGCCACCTCTTCTTAATATCTTCTGCTTCTGTTAGGTCCATACCATTTCTGTCCTTTATGGAGCCCATCTTTGCATGAAATGTTCCTTTGGTATCTCTGATTTTCTTGAAGAGATCCCTAGTCTTTCCCATTCTGTTGTTTTCCTCTATTTCTTTGCATCGATCGCTGAAGAAGGCTTTATCTCTTCTTGCTATTCTTTGGAACTCTGCATTCAGATGTTTATATCTTTCCTTTTCGCTTTTGCTTTTCACTTCTCTTCTTTTCATAGCTATTTGCAAGGCCTCCCCAGATAGCCATTTTGCTTTTTTGCATTTCTTTTCCATGGGGATGGTCTTGATCCCTGTCTCCTGTACAATGTCACGAACCTCATTCCATAGTTCATCAGGCACTCTATCTATCAGATCTAGGCCCTTAAATCTATTTCTCACTTCCACTGTATAATCATAAAGGATTTGATTTAGGTCATACCTGAATGGTCTAGTGGTTTTCCCTACTTTCTTCAATTTCAGTCTGAATTTGGCAATAAGAAGTTCATGATCTGAGCCATAGTCAGCTCCTGGTCTTGCATTTCTTAAGAAAAAAACAAAAAAAACTTGGAAATACACACAATGAACATTTGCGGCTATATACAGAGAAATACTTATGTGATGGCTGTGGAACAACAGTAAACACCAATGCTCAAAGATTAGTGTGTGTGTGCTCAGTCATGTCTGACTCTTTGCCATCCCATGGACTGTAGTCTGCTGGGCTGTTCTGTCCATGAAATCTTCCAGACAAGAATACTGGGGTAGGTTGCCATTTCCTACTCCAGGAGATCCTAAACTTTAACCAAAACATAAAATGAAAGCAACTAAATAAAAAATCATCTTAAATCTGGCTTATAATTGAAAAAGGAAGGAAAGGAGGGAGGAAGGAACGGAAAATGAGACAAAGAAGGGAAGGAAAGAAAAAAGAAAGGAAGCAGGACTTTCCTAGTGGTCCAGTGGTTAAGAATTCACTTTGCAATGCAGGGGACATGGGTTCGATTCCTGGTCGGGGAACTATGATCCTACATGCTGTGGAGCAACTAAGCGCACACACCACGACTAGAGAATCCTTGCACTGCAAAGAAAGATCCTGAACGTAGCAACTAATGCAGCCAAATAAAGAAAGAAGGAAGAAAGGAATGTCAATTCTGGGACCCACTTATTGTCTATATCATTCAAATGAGTTATTTAATTGATAAGGTATCTTCAAGTAACAACATGAAATAAATTAAAACTTTTATGAATTATAATGGATTTAAATGTATACCCAAGTGATCTATATGAAAACACAAATACTATTTCATTGGAATTTTCTTTATGATTAGTAAAGCCTTAAATTTAAACTGTGGAGAAGGCAATGGCACCCCACTCCAGTACTCTTGCCTGGAAAATCCCATAGACGGAGGAGCCTGTTGGGCTGCAGTCCATGGGGTCGCTAGGAGTCGGACACGACTGAGTGACTTCACTTTCACTTTTCACTTTCATGCATTGGAGAAGGAACTGGCAACCCACTCCAGTGTTCTTGCCTGGAGAATCCCAGGGACGGGGGAGCCTGGTGGGCTGCTGTCTATGGGGTCACACAGAGTCGGACACAACTGAAGCGACTTAGTAGTAAACTTAAACTGTCAAGATCATGAGCAACGCACAGATGAATAAATAAGAAACGTGTAACAACAGAACACAGCCCAGCTGCATTTAGAGGCAAGAAAGCATTTTGTTTTTACAACTAACAACTCTTCCATTCTTAAGAATGTTCATCAAGTCCACCAATAGCCACTCCCCAAGGAGCCCAGCTTTCTTCTCCCTGTCTTCCTAACATCTCAGCCACATGCGCCTGTGGGCTTCCCCACAGGGAATCAGTCATGTAGAAAATGGCAGCTCCTACAGAGCGGCCACTGCAACATTTAGTTAAGGAAACTGTGACCAGAGGCTGTTTTCAGAAATTACATCCATCAGACCTTGGCTGTTGCAAAGCCATCGCTGGAGAAATTAACCACTTCAGGAAAAGTGCTGATGCTCAGCAGTGTCAGGCACCCCAGATGCTACCTCACTGACCGTGTGAGGCTCGACTACAACCAAGCATACACGCTCACCTCTCAGACTCTGATGTGACTTCAGACCCATCCTCAATGCCCCATTATGGAGTATTTCTAGAAGAATACTTATGCCATAAGAAGTGCTGATGCCACTCAAACATTCCGCGAAGCAGGGGTGCTCAGGAGGGCTCCCTGAGAGGACAGACACTTTGGTGGCTACAGTTATTCAGAGTAGAATAAAGAAAAGCACATGTTATGAAACTGTCTGCCAAGCCTTTCTGGATCCATGGGGCCCAGAGGTGAGCAAGTGAAGGTTTTTCAGTTCACCTTCAGGTTCCATCCTTTCCTCCTTACCCTCAGCCTCTCCCTTGGCCAACTCAGTGATGTTCCTCTCAGCTTGCACCCACACAGATGGTTCTAGCCTACAGCAAAACTCTATAGCAAATGTACAAACGGTACAATGGGAGTGGAAGCCCTACACAGCTGGAATGGGTCCACCAGCAAAGCTTATGCTAATCTGCAGACTTGGCATAGCCTTGCTGGCACACAGCCCCTGGCTGGGAATTTCCCTCCAGCAACATCTGCTCCAGGAGGCACCACCCACATGCATGTGCATCTTCCAGTACAGGCCAAGCTACTGCTTTCAGTTCTTGCTCACCAGGTTGGTTTAGTTCAGTTCAGTCGCTCAGTCGTGTCCAACTCTTTGCGACCCCATGAATCACAGCACGCCAGGCCTCCCTGTCCATCACCAACTCCCGGAGGTCACTCAGACTCACATCCATCGAGTCAGTGATGCCATCCAGCCATCTCATCCTCTGGTGTCCCCTTCTCCTCCTGCCCCCAATCCCTCCCAGCATCAGAGTTTTTTCCAATGAGTCAACTCTTCGCATGAGGTGGCCAAAGTACTGGAGTTTCAGCTTCAGCATCATTCCCTCCAAAGAAATCCCAGGGCTGATCTCCTTCAGAATGGACTGGTTGGATCTCCTTGCAGTCCATGGGACTCTCAAGAGTCTTCTCCAACACCACAGTTTAAAAGCATCAATTCTTCGGCACTCAGCTTTTTTCACAGTTCAACTCTCACATCCATACATGACCACTGGAAAAACCATACACTTGACTAGACCGACCTTTGTTGGCAAAGTAATGTCTCTGCTTTTCAATATGCTATCTAGGTTGGTCACAACTTTTCTTCCAAGGAGTAAGCATCTTTTAATTTCATGGCTGCAGTCACCATCTGCAGTGATTTAGGAGCCCCCAAAAATAAAGTCTGACACCGTTTCCACTGTTTCCCCATCTATTTCCCATGAAGTGATGGGACCAGATGCCATGATCTTCGTTTTCTGAATGTTGATCTTTAAGCCAACTTTTTCACTCTCCACTTTTACTTTCATCAAGAGGCTTTTTAGTTCCTCTTCACTTTCTGCCATAAGGGTGGTGTCATCTGCATATCTAAGGTTATTGATACTTCTCCTGGCAATCTTGATTCCAGCTTGTGCTTCTTCCAGCCCAGCATTTCTCATGATGCACTCTGCATAGAAGTTCAATAAGCAGGGTGACAATATACAGCCTTGACGTACTCCTTTTCCTATTTGGAACCAGTCTGTTGTTCCATGACCAGTTCTAACTGTTGCTTCCTGACCTGCATACAGGTTTCTCAAGAGGCAGATCAGGTGGTCTGGTATTCCCATCTCTTTCAGAATTTTCCACAGTTTATTGTGATGCACACAGTCAAAGGCTTTGGCACAGTCAATAAAGCAGAAATAGATGTTTTTCTGGAACTCTCTTGCTTTTTCCATGATCCAACGGATGTTGGCAATTTGATCTCTGGTTCCTCTGCCTTTTCTAAAACCAGCTTGAACATCAGGAAGTTCACGGTTCACATATTGCTGAAGCCTGGCTTGGAGAATTTTGAGCATTACTTTACTAGCGTGTGAGATGAGTGCAATTGTACGGTAGTTTGAGCATTCTTTGGCATTGCCTTTCTTTGGGACTGAAATGAAAACTGACCTTTTTGGTTACTGCCCACTAGTTCTGACTCTGGTTTTACCTCATTTCCCACCAGCTCCTCTGTCCAGGCCATGGGCATGTCCCCTGCCTCCAGGCTTCGCCTGGTCTATCTACCCTCTTATGGTATTTCCTATTTCCTCAGTCTCTCACCTCTTCTCTGCAGCCCTACTCCTAGCAAAGGCTCTTTTTTCTTTAAAAAAAAAAAAAGCATTCCAAATACTCTTTCCCATCCCATTCTTTTAGTTGCTTAGTCATGTCTGACTCTTTGTGACCCAATGGACCGTACTCCACCCATCCCACTCTTTAAGGAGGCCATTCTAGAAGGCTCTAGCTCCAATTCTTAGACCTCTGGTCTACCATCTTAAATCATCTTTACTCCATCCTTCAGCCCTTCCTTTCTCTATCTCTAGGGTAAATGACCATCCTTCTTTGCCTGAAACAGAGGAGCTTCCTGGAATGTGGGACCTTCAATGCTAAAACCAGAACAGTAGTCCTAGGCAAGTTGAGACAGTTGGTCCCCCTATCTCCCTGAACTTAAGTTTCTTTCTGCCTCATAACCCAAAACATCATTTTATGTTTACTGTATCCCATTTAGCTTCTCACTATGCATTTGGGCAACTGAAGTCAATTTCTAATGATGCCAACAAACATTTAAAAATACCTAACACTTCGCATTGAGCTTTTAATACCAAGTCAAGTGACAAAGTACACATATTCTTAGAATTCTGAGTTCTTTTCAAAATGCTCACTCAAAAGTTTGTTCTTTTTAACCCCGGCCTCCTCTTTACCATTCTTTCTATAAAGGCTTTCCCCTTGCTTGCTCACTGCTTTCATTCTTCTATGCCTACAGTTTCTCCCCTCTGCTCCCTTCTTCTCCCATCTCTATCCTCCATTCGAGTGGTTATCAAAAGATTAAATTAAACCCAAGGTAAGTTGGAGACAGAAAATAATAAATATTGGAAAAGAAATCAATGAAATTGAAAACAGAAAATAGGGAAAAATCAATAAAACTAAAAATAGTTATTTAAAAAGACCAATAAACTGAAAACTCAAGCAAAAAGCAGAGAAAAAAGGACTACAAATATCAGGCAGAGAGAGCAAGTCACTACTGACAATATGAATATTAAAAGGATGATAGGCTGGAGGCAGGAGTGAGGGTTAATTGCAAAAGGGCTCAAGAGAACTTGGGGGATGGTAGAAATTTGGGGGTGATCTAAAACTGGCCCATGGGGATGGGCTGCACAATTCTGTATTCAAGAATTGTTGCATACAACACTCTTACCAGCTGCTTTAGCTATGATCAAGGTTCTGGGACATTCTAAGCTTGATTTTTTGGAAGCTAGAGTGTATCACCTTGCTGATAATAACGCAAGGAATACTGGCCTTAAAGGGACCAACAGCAGCCAAACTTCTGTTATGATCCAAAGGGATATTTCCACAAATGATCATTTAGAAAAACTGGCTAGAGAAGCCCAACAACTGGCCTCAGAAAAAGGAAAACGAATCCGGAAATTACATAACTGTTGGTTTGATAAAAAGAGAAAGCTCGGTTTTGGACAAAACAACCACCCAGTCCTACCAAAGACGCTAAAATTCCCACTCCTCACCTCCATACCTGCATTAAACCACTGGTCTACTGACAAGTGATGGAGAAGGGAACAGCAACCCTCTCCAGTATTGTTGCCTGGAGAATTCCATGGACAGTGGAGCCTGGCAGGCTGCAGTCCATGGGGTGGCAAAGAGTTGAACACGACTGAGCGACTACACAATTGACAGATGATAGCCCTCATGCATCAATGCTGGTGGGGAAATTAACAAGGCCACAAAAGGTGGCTGCTTCACATGTTACACAGTCCAAAGCACAATCCAGGGAAGCCATTCTTATTGCTCCTAGATATCTTAACCTGTTTAATGATCCATCTGAGGTCTGGCAAATGACTTTTATACATTTACTCCATCTAGTGGATATAAATGTGTTTCACTCACCGCCTGTATGTTTCCCACTGGACCAAAGGCTTCCTCTGCAGAATTCCTCTCAAACTTCATAGTAAATGAGGAATCCATTTTTACTGGCCAGGCACTTTAACAAGTATGTGCTGTCTGTTTGGTTTTACAACACTTTCATTGTACTTGCCACCCTTAATCATCTTGTTTAGTTAAACACACTAACATCATTATTAATACTCAATTGGCAAAATCTGTACAGACTCTCCAACTATTTTGGCCAAAAGCATTCCATTGATATTTCTAAATCTCAGATCCACCCCTTTGGGACTCATAAACTTGCAACCTTTGGAACAGTCACAGAATGTCCAATATACTTGACTCCTGCTTCTTTTGACCCATAGCTGATAAAAGCAGATACTCCAATACTGCAAAGGCCTAACTGGTGCTGTTAAAAGTAACCATGTTTTGGTAGAGCAATCTTTTCACAGTGTGCCCTCAAGAAATGAAGACCTTAAGCATCACACACTGATTGCAACCTGGAGATTTCATCTTTTGGAAAATACACCTCCAGAACTCTCTTCAATCTCACTGGAAAGGCTCCTATCAAATACTGCTAACCAACCACTGTGCCACCAAACTCCAAGGAACAGACTCCTGGATTCATGTGACACCCCTGAAGAAAGTGCTAAGTCTGACTGGAACTGCGTGTCATCTGGTGACCTGAAAGCAAAGATTTTCCAGAACTGAAGAAGATAACAACTGATGAGACAGCTTTCTATAAACATACAATATGTAAAAACAATAAGAAAAGGGAACTATATAGATATAATATTTATTTTCTGGAGTTAAGTCAGTATAAATCAAAAGTAGATTCTGTTAAGATATATATGGTAATATACAAACAATTAAATACTATCCAGCCATAGGAAGGAATGGAGTTCTAATGCATGCTACACACCATGGAAGACTCTTGAATTATGCTAAGTGAAATAAGCCAGAAACAAAACGACAAATATTATGTGATTCCACTTATATGAAATACCTAAAAGAGACAAATTTAGAGAGACAGAAAGTAGATTAGAGAATACCAGGTGCTGGTGAATGAGAAGTTACTGTTAATAGGTACAGAGTTTCTATTTGGAGTGATGAAAAAACTGGGGGGCTAATGATGATGTCTGCAAAGCACTGTGAATATGATAATGCCACTAAACTGTACACCCAAAATAGTTAAGATGGCAAAGCTTGTTATACATATTTTACCACAATTTTTTAAAGAGGCATATAGTAAGCCTGAGGGCAACCACTAAAAAAATAGTGAAAAAAATCATTAAAGAAATAAAAAATATCATGTAAGAAAATATTCACTTAATGCAAAAGAAAGAAGAAAGCAACAGTAAAAGAATATAAGAACAAAAAAGAGATGAAACATATAGAAACCAATACCAAATAAATACATTACAAGAAAGGAAAACTACAGACTAACGTCACTCATGAATATAGATGTAAAACCCTCAAAAAATATTCACAAATCAAATCCAACAATGTATACATAAAAAGAACTATAGGCCATGACCAAGTGGGATTTATTCCAGGTATACAAGGCTAGCCCAATATTCAGAAATCACTTAATATAATCTGCCACATCAACAGGCTAAAAAAGAAAAAAAAAGCTAAAAAAAAAAAAACCCCTCAGTAAATGGGGAATAAAAACCATCTATACAACACCTACAATTAATAGCAGACTTAACAGTGGAAAACTGGATGCTTTCCCTAAGATTGGGACAAGGCAAACAGGAGTCTCATCACTCCTATTTAACGTCTTAGTAAAACCATTAGCTAGTGCAACTAAACAAGAAAAGGGAAAAGAGAATCTTACTGTATTACAAATGTATGAAATCACCTCACTGAAGGGGCTGGGAAGAAAAGGTGCTAACCCAAGTAACTGTGGAAATGAGTGGAATCTCTAAGACTATAGGGAAAGGAACTGTACCTAAGCACTGGACTTTAGTCTTTTCCCGTGAAGTATGGTCTAACAAGTCAGATACTGCTACATGTACACTGAAATTGAATAACTGAGTGACTGGATAGTGCATGGTGGAAGCCAGCTCTCTCACTGTTGGGGTGAAAATTTACAAACAAGCCAGGTGAGGAGGCTAGAATGATCCATGTGGTAATGCATTAGAATATAGTATGAACTCACCTTTAGCTTAATATGGATACAGATGGTTACATGAGAAATATTTCTAGATGTGTACATATGCACGGATTACTATTTACACAAATCACGGATTACTATTTACACAAATTTCTTTGCTCTGCCAGCTGAGAGGATTTAAAAGACATTCCTAGCAGTGGGCAGTTATGTGCCCCCAATGAGGGCAGGGTATTTCTGTAAATTGGGCGGTAGCAGCAGAGAGCTGCTGGGCTGGAGAAAGGAAGGGCAGGGAGGCACCAGGGACACCACCACAACAGAGGGAAACGCTGGAGGGTCGGGAAGAGGGTTCTGTAACTGCCTATCAGCAACGCTGCTGATGCTCTAAAAACAGAAGAGAAAAGCCACCAGAAGCCAGTCCACTGGCTTGAAGTGGAAGTCCTAGACAACTGGGATAGAAAGTAAGACACCTACAGGGAGACTTTTTTAAGCTGACCTTGGGCACATTTACTTTTCCCATCCCCGTGTGTTCTGAAAGCGCCAGGACCCACAGAATTTAACCTGGGAAGCACTCTCTGCATTAAAGCCCGCTGCCATGGCCTTGGTGGGGTGTCCTAAGAGTGCTGAGAATAGGCCAGTGTGCTAAGAGGAATGGAGTGCATTATGAGCTTAGCCCCAGGAGCCTTAGAAGTCAGTGACCCGGTGCGGTCACTGGACCCATTGTTGAAGAGGCCACAGACGCTGGCCCCTTCATAGGCCAGAAAAGGACTTTCTGGAAGGGTACACCCTTTCAGGGGCTTCTCTGGCTTCACTGTTGACCCTAAAACCCAGAGACATTACCAGGCCAGGATCTAGGAAATGGGAAGGTGGGATGCACAAGCCAGATGGCTCCTGGCATGGAACACCAGTGAGTCAGGAAGCACGGAGCAAGCAGATGTAAACCAAGTTCCAGAGCAGGAGCCTCTGCTTTGGTTTCTGAACCCAACTCTGCCATTCTCTGCTTTGAGTGTCAGTCAGCCTCTGCGAGCCTTGGTTTCCTCATCTTTATAAATGAGTCACCCAGCTTCTTTCCATGGTGATTAGGGAACAGAATGAGGGAACATATATGTGCATGTGGTTGGCAAACAAGCAAATCTCAACCAGCGGTTCTCAAAGCGTCATCTGAGGACACGTGGGGTGAGGAGGTGGCACCCTGAGACCCTGTGAAAGGGTCTTCGAGGTCTTCCCTTTTCCAACCGGTTTGTGCATGAGCCTGGAAACTTCTAGGTAAACTTTCTCCAAGACAGGTGATATGCGACTCCAACTGTTCTTAATTAAACTGAAGACATTTTAAAAAATATAATACGACGCCACTTTTCTTTTCTTTAATATTTTTCATTAAAGATGCAATCTGAGTTCAATTTAAATGGATTTGTGATTTTAAAATGACTAAACTTTTAAATTAAAAAAAGAAATCAACAGATATAAGCAAAAACTCTTCGGGGTCCTCAATAATCTCTCAGCGAGTAAAGGGGGCCTGAGACCAAACAGTTTGGGAACCGCTGCGTGAACAACCGGGTGGAGGCGAGCCGCCTCCCGGCCCTACGTTCCTGGCTTCCCTGTGTGGGGCCGCGAGTTTTGTTTTCTGGGTTTGAGAGGTCGAACGTTTGTACCCATTTTGCGGACTCAGGCAACGGCCCTCCCGCACTGAGGCACGGACACTGCGGGGGGTGGGGGCGACCCCCGCGGGGCGTTGCCGACCTTGGCAAAGGTCGAGCACGCGCGCTCGGGAGGTTCACGGCGCTCGCGGCCCGCGGGGCTTCCCGCCAGGGGCCGAGGAGGCCGCGCCTGCGCAGCGCTGAGCCGAATGCCGACCCACAGCGAGCGCGGCCGAGCGGCGGGGGACTGGGGACCTGCACTCACAGCCTAGGCAGCGCCGCCGCCGTCGCTCCTCGCGCCGCCCTCCTCAGCAGACGCTGCGCCATCTTCCCGACGCGCGCGCCCCGCCCCCGCCCTGTCCGTCTCCGCTTCGTCCCGCCCCTCTCCACGCCCCGCCCACTCCCCGCAAGCCACGCCCCCGCGCTCTGAGCTCCTCCCCCCTCGGGATGTCAGAGCTTCCAGGCTGAGTTCAGTTCAGTCTAATCGCTCAGTCGTGTCCGACTCTGCGACCCCATGGACTGCAGCACGCCAGCCCTCCCTGTCCATCACCAACTCCCGGAGCTTACTCAAACTCATGTCCATTGAGTCGGTGATGTCATCCAACCATCCTGTCCTCTGTCGTCCCTTCTCCTGCCTTCAATCTTTCCCAGCATCAGGGTCTTTTCCAATGAGTCAGTTCTTCGCATCAGGTGGCCAAAGTATTGGAGTTTCAGCGTCAGCAACAGTCCTTCCAATGAATATTCAGGACTGATTTCCTTTAGGAGGGACTGGTTGGATCTCCTTGCAGTCCAAGGGACTCTCAAGAGTCTTCCCTTGGTCTTCCCTTGTGGCTCAGCTGGTAAAGAATCTGCCTGCAATGTGGGAGACCTGGGTTCGATCCCTGGGTTGGAAAGATCCCCAGGAGGAGGGAAAGTCTACCCACTCCAGTATTCTGGAGAATTCCATGGACTGTATAACCCATGGGGTCGTAAAGAGTCTGACATGACTGAGAGACTTTCACTTCACTTCAGGTTGGATACTAACAGATTTCAGGCTGAAACGCGAGGCAAAGTCTAAAGGGATTGAGGGGTTCTTTCTTGAGTGGGTCTTTGGGTGACTGAGTCCAACCCTGCCCACCCTTCTGGGTTTTTAGGGCAGCTTTTGAGAGACCTTGCATATTCCCAGCCCAACATAGCCAGATTTTCAAGGGATTTCTTTGTTGTTTTTGTTTAAATATTACCTAACAAAGTTTGTGAGCTTCACCTTGTGCGTGCCTTGGTTAACAGTTAATCCTTTATGGGACATTTATGCCTGTAAATAGGGTCAGAATAGCTACTCCTGGCAGTTTTCTGGGCCAGGGAAATGCTTGTTGAAGACACCGGGCGGCACACACCACCCTTCACTCCGACTCCTTCCTGCCAGATAGCAAATACAACTCTAGCTTCACAGTCAGGAGAATACGAAGGTATTAAACAGCTTACCAGCTGTGTGACTTTGGGCAAATTACTTAACCTCTCTCTGCTTCAGTTTCCTCCTGTAAAAAGGAAATACAAATAGTACTCACCTCATAGGGTAATTAAAAGGTATTATAAGGATATGTTGCATTAATGTATATAAAGAGCTTAAAATCTCTTCTGGCTCAGAGCACATGCTCAGTAATGTTAACTACTTATTATTATCACACCAATTCCTTTCTTAGCACTCCTTAGTGACATCCAATGAGAAGTGTTAAAAAAACAAATGAAGACCCACCTTGAAAATTCTGAGTAGACAACCCAGCTTCATCATACAATCAAAGCCTAATTTGACTTATTTTGCAAGACAACTTGACCCAGTTATTTCTTGCTTATGCCTCTGGAAATCACAAGCAAAACTTGAACTACTTCCCAAGGTTGATATGAGGTAACCGCTGCTCAATTCCTTATCATTGAAGAAAAGTCTAATACCATAAATATCATAACTAATCGCTGTGAAGAATAAACAGTCACTGCTTTCTCACTACAGGAGCTGCTTTGTAACAATATATCTCTGAGTCTCATTCCATGCTTTGGTTTGAGTGCTTCCAGTTTGCAAGACGTCTTTTCGGTCTGTCCACAATAAACTTTTACCAATTACTACCTCGGACATTAGTTGGTTTTACTTCTGTTACTTATCAACTTTTGACAGTGTTTAGAATAAAACCCCATCGGAGAAGGCAATGGCACCCCACTCCAGTACTCTTGTTTGGAAAATCCTATGGACAGAGGAGCCTGGCGGGCTGCAGTCCATGGGGTTGCTAAGAGTCGGATACAATGTCTTCACTTTCACCTTTCACTTTCATGCACTGGAATAGGAAATGGCAACCCACTCCAGTATTCTTGCCTGGAGAATCCCAGGGACGGGGAGCCTGGTGGGCTGCCATCTATGGGGTTGCACAGAGTCGGACACGACTGATGTGATTTAGCAGCAGCAGCAGCAGCATAATAAAACCCCAGTTCTTCACCATGACTCTGAAGCCCGTACTCAAATTTGGCCCCTGCCTGTCTCTTCAGCCTCATCTCAGCCCCACCTATCTTCTTTCTGTGGGTTTTTTTGGGAGGAGGGATTTGGTTTTTTGGGGGTCAAGCCCCGCAGCATGTAGGGACCTAGTTCCCTGACCAGGGATGGAACCTGTACCCCCTGCTTTGGAAGCTTACAGTCTTAACCATGGGACCACCAGGGATGTCTTTTGGGTTTTTAGCATGATAAACTCTCTCCCACTTCAGGGCACTTACTGTTTCTTTCTTTTTTTTTTTTTTTTCACATGCTGTTTCTTATCCCCAGAACTTTTATGGCCAGACTGTCGCATCCTCTCAGACATTTACCCTACCTGCCACCTGCTCAAAGAGCCTGAGCTGACAGCCCGCACTAGAGCATCCTCCTGGTCTGTTTCACTGGCACAGCTGCCTGATTGTCTCCATCACAGCCCACATCACAACGTTTCTTTACCAGCTTGTGAATTTACTTTCTTACTGTTGCCTTTCCTCACGTGGTTCTCAAGATGGGTTTGGGAGTATGTGGTTGTCATTTAGAAAGTAGAGCTAGGGGATGTTTGGACTTTCCCACTCATGGAAAGGCTGCTAGTGCTCTGCTCTAGAAACACTGTCTATAGAAATAGAATGTGACCTCCTTGAGAGCAGGGACCCAGTGCATCTTGTCATTGCTGTGTGCCCCGAGCACGAGGCCCAGTGACTTGCCACCTGTGGGTATTTAATAAATATAAGTTGAAAATGTTCCTCTAGCCTCGTTATAATTCTGAGAACTGCCATGTGAGTTGTTATCCTTACTAAAAATGCCCCAAACCTTATGAATTTTTTCGGTAAAATACAACCTCCAGTGACTCTTTTGCCAACAGATTCCAATTTCTTTCAAATTCTGCTTGAAGAAATTATACCTATGCCCATTCTAACCAGGACTACTGTGGTTTTATTGAACCTCTTGTGAGATTACTAACTTGTGGGTTTTAAGGATTGTTTCCTAATGTTGGTAGACTTTATTAACTTCATCTACCTAGTATACGGATTCCTGGAGGAAACTATTTTTCCAGATATAATAGAGAAAGAGATCTAGTTCTTTTCCAGGAGCTAGTCACATCTGTCTTTACTCAAGCCTCCAAAACTGAAGGAAAAAGAAAATTGTGTTTGCTCCAAGGGCACTAAAAATATGAAATTTAGCAGGTTGAATAACTCTGTGAGACCTTATTGAGTTAAGCAATCTGGTGAGATAAGAAGGAAGGCTAACAGAAGCATCACAACTTCAGAGCACACTGGGCTTACGGGTGACGAGGGTGGGTACCAGAATAACCAATCAACGATGATCACTGTTGAAGCTGAGAAATGGGTACATGGGTGTGAGTGGGGTTTATTATATGTCCCTCAATTTACATATGTTTAAAATATTTTTAACAAAAAATTAAAATAAAAATCAATTCAAATAATGCCTTGCATAGAAAGAGCCAGATGCAAATTTATCCAAAGGCAGTTAACCTCAGGGCCGCTGACTTGCACTGGTCCCCTCCAAGTGCCCACCAGGGCACAAGGGCATTTGTTTTTGTAAACTGTACCAAAGTAAGATATTTTAACTACCATTGGTTAAGACACTTTCTTCGTCTACTCCAATTGTTCATCTCTCAGATTTCCTTAATGTTGGATGGCATAGGAATGGCTGCATGTATTTTGGGAGTCCAGCTAAGGAAAAGCTGAGCTGGGATATATTTGGCTTAGATTTAGTAGAATACGTTTGTGTGATTTGCAGTCACTTCCACGTCTAATTATGAGCAGTTCTGGTTTAAGAATGACTTTCGGGAATTCTGCTGTGCACTGTACTGACTCGTGTGCATAAAGATGCAAAGGTCAGAGGTCATATCCCAATAAGAATGTGCCCCTTGGGCACCTGGCCCCAGCAGTGCACGTGTAGTAAAAGAGAAACAGAATTTGGAGGGCACGGAGCCAGAGACCATCTGTGGAAAATTCTTCCAGTCATCAGAAATGTAAAATTGTCAAGAGAGGGTTTGGTCCTTATCTCTATCTGGCCAATATGGAAGCTCTCTCCTGTGTGGAAGACACTCCAATAGCATTGTGATGGCTTTCACAGTGTTGGCTCAGCGTGGCTGGGACCACTTCTCCCAGAATTTCCTTGCCTGCGGGAAACCAGGTTGGGGTTGTTCACAAGAGACATTCGCGTGAGCTCTGGAAGGTGGAGGTGAAGCCCCAGGTCCTACAGGCTCACCCTGTTGACATGGGGCAGTCAGTGTTTACTTCCTCTCTTTTGAGATTATCTACAGATTCCTGAGTGTTCATTGGAAGGATTGATGTTGAAGCTGAAGCTCCAATACTCTGGCCACCTGATGCGAAGAGCTAACTCATTTGAAAAGACCCTGATGCTGGGAAAGATTGAAGGCGGGAGGAGAAGGGGACGACAGAGGATGAGATGGTTGGGTGGCATCACGGACTCCATGGACATGAGTTTGGGTAAACTCCAGGAGTTGGTGATGGAAGGGAGGCCTGGCATGCTGCAGTCCATGGAGTCGCAAAGAGTAGGACATGACTGAGCAACTGAACTGAACTGAACTGATCTCATGACTTTACCTTCATATCCAACTCATTCTTTTCCAACTCAGACAAACATTTATTGACATGATTCCTGATCTCAAAATTCAGGCACAAGCTACCACATGGATAGACCTTGAGGACATTATGCTAAATGAAATAAGCCAGTCACAAAAGGACGGTACTATACATGATTTCACTTATGTGAAGTTTCCCAGAGTAGTCAAATTCATAGAGACAGAAAGAGAATGGGGGTTACCAGGGGCTGGAGGGAAGGGAAGTAGGGAGCCAGTGTCTGATGGGTACAGAGTTCAGAAAGATGAACTCTTTCTGAAAGATGAACAGAGGTCTGGGGGTGGATGGTGATGGGTGCACAACAGTGTGACTGGACTTCATGCCAGCGGGCTGTACATGTAACATGGTTAAAATGGGGAATTGTATGAAGTTCATATTTTTCCAAATAAGAAAAAAGATTTCATTTACCCATTTTAAAAATATAATTGATTTACAATGTTATATAGTTTCAGATGTATAACACAGTAATTCAATATTTTTATATATTACCTGCCATTTAAAGTTAGTCATATCCATGAGTCTATTTCTTATACACATTCATGTTTTACTTTTTAGATTCCATATATAAGTGAAAACATCCCGTATTTACTTGTCTTTCTCTATCCAACTTAGTTCACAAAGCATAATACCCTCCAGTCCATCTATGTTGTTGCAAATAGCAGTTTTTAAATTCTGTTTTTTGTAGCTGAGTAATATTCCGTTGTATGTGTACGCTACATCTTCTTTATCCAGTCATCTGTTAATGGACACTGAGGTTGGATCCACGTCTTGGCTATTGTGAATAACGCTTCTATGAACATCAATGTGCATATATCTTTTCTAATTAGTGTTTCATTTTCTTTGGATAAATGCCCAGGAGTGGAATAGGTGGATCATATGGTAGTTCTGTTTTTAATTCTTTAGAAAAACAAAAGATTTTAAAAAGCAGCAAGGAAGGGGCAGCCAGGTAAGTGGGAAAAACAGGTGAGCTCTGAGTCTGCTGGTGCATGTGGGAAGGGGAATACAGAAATAGAAAGGATGCTGCGATTCCTTCTGTGTGAGAGGGGCAGGGAAACCAGGAGGCTCTGCCAAGAAAGGATAAAACTGGATGGGGGGAGTGAGCCTGAGACGTTAGAGGAAGACCGGAGCAAGCAGAGGACTGCTCCAGACTGTAAACCACAGGAACGCCCAAGTCTCAAGCAAGGCTGCCCTCCAACATAAGGTTCTCCTGAATGGAAGCAGGGTACATTGTTACCACTTGGTCTTTTGGGTTTTGTTCTGACAGCAGAGAATGCAGGATCCTAGGTCCCCTGACAAGGGCTCGAACCCTCGTTCCCTGCACTGGAAGGGCAGAGTCTTAACCACTGGACTGCCGGGAAAGTCCCACCACCTGGTCTTAATAATCGTCATGAAACTCGAATAACTCTCACTGTTAATCTTCGAGGTACTGAATTTTTGTATTGGCTCAGCTACACTTTTGGAAAACAGTCACACCCCAGGAGATATTGAATAACAATAATAATCAACCCATGGTTTACAGTAATCATTTCAAGCTTAAATAACTTAAATAACCACTTACAGCAGTACCGATTAGGAAAATGAAGCTGCATTATTCCTTTGTTACAAACACCAAAGGCTCTTTATCATAATCCATTTTCCCCTTCCTTTGGGTGTCTAGCCCATGTAGGTTATTTTCACCAAAGTTGCGTCTCAAAGGCTGGAGAGCCAGTGTCACTGATTCAAGACTTCAGAATGTTGCACTTAGAAAGAAGCATATTAGAAGTTCTGTGGAATAATTTTTCAACAGTGGCATGGATAGAACTACACTCTGAAACCATCCAGGCCTCCTGCTGCTCTAATACAAAACCCTCCCAGCCTTACCTCCTGGCAGGCGCTGCCTTTGATAACGTGATAACTGTGTCTGGCTTTCTTGGGGAGAGAGGAGACTGTCTGCCAAATTTAGGCCAAATGCAAAATAACTAGAGACCACATTGTGGACTTTCTGAGCCTCAGCTTTCTCTTTATAAGGTGGGGGAAGTTAGACTTAGCTGACCTCTAAAATTCCTTCTGGCTCCCAAATACTGATTGTATAACTAAGATTCTTTTCTAATCTCAGCCTCTGAAACTGTGCTGCAGCGCCCCCTAGTGTCTCAGTCAGATGGTTTCCCGACGCCCCGCCTCCCCCTCAACCTCTCCAACCTGCCACACACTCCCTCTGGGACTCTCCGGGGGCCCTTCCCCTGATCCACTTCCTTTTTTCCAAAGCCCTTTGTTGTTCAATCTCTCATCCTAGGGGAAAAAGTGAAAGTCCGACTCTTTGTCCATGGAATTATCCAGGCCAGAACACTGGTGTGGGCTCTTCCCTTCTCCAGGGGATCTTCCGAACCCAGGAATCAAACCCAGGTCTCCCGCATTGCAGGCGGATTCTTCTCCGACTGAACTATCAGAGAAGCCCTCATCCGCAGGGACTGGAATGCAAAAGTAGGAAGTCAAGAGATACCTGCCTTAACAGGCAAGTTTGGCCTTGGACAAAATGAAGCAGGGCAAAGGTTAACAGACTTTTGCCAAAGCACTTCTAAATAACTAGATATTATTTGCGATGCTTATGTTGAATGTAAGGAGATTTTTGCCTGTTTTGTTCACTGATGTATCCCAAGCCCCCAGAACACAGCCTGGCACCTGACAGACGTTTAGAATTAATTTGTCAAACTGGAAGTTTCAATCTTGAGGCATCCTCTGCCAAGATTTTTATCCTTTGCTTAATTTTCCCTGTTGCTTTTTTTTTTTTTTTCCAATTGGAGGATAATTGCTTTACAATATTGTGTTGGCTTCTGCCATACATCAACATGAATCAGCCACAGATCAGATCAGATCAGATCAGTCGCTCAGTCGTGTCCGACTCTTTGCGACCCCATGAACCGCAGCACGCCAGGCCTCCCTGTCCATCACCAGCTCCCGGAGGTCACTCAGACTCGCATCCATCGAGTCAGTGATGCCATCCAGCCATCTCATCCTCTGTCGTCCCCTTCTCCTCCTGCCCTCAATCCCTCCCAGCATCAGAGTCTTCTCCAACGAGTCAACTCTTCGCATGAGGTGGCCAAAATACTGGAGTTTCAGCGTCAGCATCATTCCTTCTAAAGAAATTCCAGGATTGATCTCCTTCAGAATGGACTGGTTGGATCTTCTTGCAGTCCAAGGGACTCTCAAGAGTCTTCTCCAACACCACAGTTCAAAAGCATCAATTCTTCGGCGTTCAGCCTTCTTCACAGTCCAGCTCTCACATCCACATGACCACAGGAAAGACCATAGCCTTGACTAGGCGAACCTTTGTTGGTAAAGTAATGTCTCTGCTTTTGAATATGCTATCTAGGTTGGTCATAACTTTCCTTCCAAGGAGCAAGCGTCTTTTAATTTCATGGCTGCAGTCACCATCTGCAGTGATTTTGGAGCCCAGAAAAACAAAGTCTGACACTGTTTCCACTGTTTCCCCATCTATTTCCCATGCAGTGATGGGACCAGATGCCATGATCTTCGTTTTCTGAATGTTGAGCTTTAAGCCAACCTTTTCACTCTCCACTTTCACTTTCATCAAGAGGCTTTTTAGCCCCTCTTCACTTTCTGCCATAAGAGTGGTGTCATCTGCATATCTGAGGTTATTGATATTTCTCCCGGCAATCTTGATTCCAACTTGTGTTTCTTCCAGTCCAGCATTTCTCATGATGTACTCTGCATATAAGTTAAATAAACATGGTGACAATATGCAGCCTTGACGTACTCCTTTTCCCACAGGTACACACATATCTCCTCCTTCCTGAACCATCCCCCGCCCCACCTCTCACCCCATCCCACCCTTCCAGGGGGTCACAGAGCACTGGGTTGAACTCCCCTTGACACACAGCAAATTCCCACTGGCTATCTATTTCACACATGGTGATGTATACGTTTCCATACTATTCTCTCCATTCGTCCCACCCTCTCCTTCCCCCACTGTATCCACAAGTCTCCTGTCTGGCTGCTTCTCCATTAATGCCCTGCAAATAGCTTCATCAGCACCATCTCTCTAGATTCCATACTCAGGCATCAATATACATGTCTTTCTCTTTCCAACTCACTTCACTCTGTATAACAGGCTCTGGATTCATCCACCTCACAATGGATGCTGGAGAGGATGTGCAGATAAGGGAACCCCTGTCACTTTAATTCACTTTTTATATTAAGGATTATCTTAATATATAATTCTTAATATATATTATATATAATAATATATAATTATTTTAGTATATAATTATCTTAATATATATGCTGTTTCTTCTTTTTTAATGTTGAAAAAATATTTATATTTTGGACTCACCTCACGGCACACAAGTTCTTAGTTCTTTGACCAGAGATCAAACTCTTGCCTCCTGCATTGGAAGCATGGAGTGTTAACCATTGGACTGCCAGGGAAGTCCCCAGTTTCTTTTTCTTCTTAATTGCCTGTGCTGTGGGCTGCATAATAGCCCCCACCATGTCTGCATGCTAATTTCCAGAACCTGTGAATATGTTACTTTGCAAATGTGATGGATTAAGGATCTTGAGATGGGGCGATGATTCTGGATTGTGTGGCTATGCCCAATGTAATCACACAGTCCTTGGGACAGAGAAGCAAGAGGGTCAGGGTCAGAACAAGACATGACATGGTCTCAAGGTCAGAGTGATGAGGGGCCCAAGGCGAGGAACGCAGGCATCTTCCAGAGACTGGAGAAGGCGAGGAAACGGCTTCTCCCCTCCAGCTGCCAGGAGGAACACAGCTTTGCTGACGCCTCAGTTTAATCCCCATGAGAGCTATTTTGGACTTGTTACCTCCAGAACTGTAAGATAATAAAGCTGTGTGGTTTTAAGGCACCAAGGTTGTGGCCATTTAGTACAGCAGCTGGAAGAAGCGAATACATCCAGTAAAAATTAAACCTGCCCAAGCACACTGCTTCCTACAAACCAGCCAATTTCAAGTCCAAAGTGGCACAGTTGGTTCAGATGACCACAAACATCTTTGTCAGTGTCAGATAGAATCATCAAACTCTCGCTCTGGCCAGAACTTCCTTGACTGAAAGTTTCTAAAGAGAGCAGCTTCAGTAATTTTTCAAGCCAGAATTTTGGGATCTTTTCTCTGTGTCATTTGAAAAGGACTCTCCACTCCTGAACTGTTTAAATTGAGACCCAAGGCACTTACCACTGCCTGAAGTCACATTATCCACTTATTTGCTTATTACCTGACGTTACTGTCATTCATTTGCTGCCTTCCATTACAGTGTAAGCCCCATGGGGGTGGAAACTGGGTTCACTTTGTTTGCCACTGTGTGCCTAAAATGATGTTGAGACCCAGTAGATGCTAAATCAATGTTGAGTGGATAGCTGGGAAGTTGACTTGCTAAGGAGAGGTAAGAAATCCTTCAGCACCACTTTGTCCTGCCTCCGAGAGAAGACCAATGATAGCAGTTCAAATGCGGCTGAGAGTGTTGAGATACAAGGGGGAGGGCAAGTGCGGTGCATGCGCAGTCATGACTGACTCTTTGGACCCCATGGACTGCAGCCCACCAGGCTCCTCTGTCCATGAAATTTTCCAGGCAAGAATAGTGGAGTGGGTTGCCATCCCCTCCCTCCAGGACATCCTCCTGGCCTAGGGATCAAACCTGCGTCTCTTGCATCTCCCGCATTAGCAGGTGGATTCTTTACCACTGAGCCACCTGGCCAGGTTGTTAGTTTTGAGTGATGGGAGGAAACGAAGGAGTCACGTAAGGATAAGAGTGAGAATGGAGGAGGCACAGAAGTTATAGCCAGGCTTTGAAATGACTCCTTGCCTGACTCTTCACAAATCACATGTTTAGGAAATAAAAGAGGACGTTTGTTAGCTGTAAGAATTTACTACGTCCAGCAATCCCACTCCTGGAGTGGAATAGCTGGTTGTTGTTGTTCGGTCACTCATCTCAGGCTCTATTTTTTGTGACCCCATGGACTGCAATATGCCAGGCTTCCCTGTCCTTCACTATCTCCCAGAGTTTGCTCAAATTCATATGCGTTGAGTCAGTGATGCCATCCAACCGTCTCATCCTCTGTCATCCCCTTCTCCCCCTGCCTTCAATCTCTCCCAGCATCAGAATCTTTTCCAATAAGTCGGCTCTTCACATCAGGTAACCAAAGTATTGGAGCCTCAATTTCAGCCGAAAACTAATGCAAAAAAATATATGCATCACAGTGTTCACTGCAGCACTGTTTACGATAGCCAAGACGTGGAAGCAACCTAAATGTCCCTCAACAGAGGAATGGATAAAAATGTGGTGCATGTGTATAATGGACTATTACTCAGTCATGAAAAGAATAAAATAATACCATTTGCCACAATGGGGATGGACCTAGAGATTATCAAACTAAGTGAAGTCAGACAGAGAAAAACCAAAATCATATATTGCTTATATATGAAATCTAAAAAAATGATAGAATGAACTTGCTTACAAAACAGAAATAGACCCACAGATGTATAAAACAAACCTATGGTTACCAAAAAGGGACCTGTGGTTACCAAAGGGCTTCCCTGAGAGCTCCGTTGGTAGGGAATCTGCCTGCAATGCAGAAGACTCTGGTTCGATTCCTGGATTGGGAAGATTCCCCTGGAGAAGGGAAAGGTTACCCACTCCAGTATTCTGGCCTGGAGAATTCCATGGACTGTATAGTTCTTGGGGTCGCAAAGAGTTGGACCGGACTGAGCGACTTTCACTTTCACAAAAGTGGAATGGTGGGGAGATAAATTAGGAGTTTGAGATTAACATATACACATTATTACATATATACAGAAAACCAAAAGGGACCTACCATATAGCAGGGAACTATACTCAATATTTTGTAATAACCAATAAGGAAAGATTATCTGAAAAAGAATATGTGTGTGTATGTATAACTAAATAACTTTGCTGTATACCTGAAACTAACACAACATTATAAACCAACTATACTTCAATTTAAAAAAATCTATTAGAAACCCTGTTTACGAGACAGCAAAAGAGACACTGATGTATAGAACAGACTTTTGGACTCTGGGAACGGGAGAGGGTGGGATGATTTGGGAGAATAGCATTGAAATATGTATAATATCATATCTGAAACGAGTCGCCAGTCCAGGTATGATGCCTGTTAACGGATGCCTGGGGCTGGTGCACTGGGACAACCCAGGGGGATGGTATGGGGAGGGAAGAGGGAGGAGGGTTCAGGATGGGGAACACATGTATACTTGTGGCGGATCCATCTTGATGTATGGCAAAAGCAATATAATATTGTAAAGTTAAGCAAAATAAAATTTAATTAAAAAAAAAAAAGAAATTTTGTTTATTAATTTATGGAGCCGAGAGAGGCCCCTGTCTTGGCCAGTACTAGGTAGCCCTATGAAAGGTAAATAGTAATAACTCGTGAAAGAACTAATGTGCATGATTATTCACTGTATCATAATTTGTTTTTGCAGAATATTAGGGAAAAATCTAAATGTTCATCATCATGGGGCCAACTTTTTAAAGTACATACATGAAACAATAGAAAAGTATGCAACCATAACAAGAATTTACTTAATAGTGTATGTCCTTATTCTTTTTACTAATATATGAATGTACTAATACAGAAGCCAGAGAAGGCAATTGCACCCCACTCCAGTACTCTTGCCTAGAAAATCCCATGGGTGGAGGAGCCTGGTAGGCTGCAGTCCATAGGGTCGCTAAGAGTCAGATACGACAGAGCGACTTCACTTTCATTTTTCCCTTTCATGCATTGGAGAAGGAAATGGCAACCCACTCCAGTGTTCTTGCCTGGAAAATCCCAGGGATGGGGGAGCCTGGTGGGCTGCCGTCTATGGGGTCGCACAGAGTTGGACACGACTGAAGTGACTTAGTAGTAGCAGCAATACAGAAGCAGTTTCATTACGTATAATGGAATACATTGCAAGGGGAAAAAAGGCATGACACAGGACATTGTTATTATACTCTATCTTTTGTGTAAAAAGAAGACTAAAATAAAAATATGGTCCACATTTTATTAATTTTTAAATTTGTTTTGTTTTTGGCTGTGCTGTGTCTTCGTTGCTATGTGAGGCCTTTCTCTTGTTGCAGCAGGTTGGGGCAACTCTGCAGTGTGCAGGCTCCTCATTGTGAGGGCTTCCCCTGGTGCAGAGCCTGAGCTGTATTTTTGTAAATGAAAAGCACTTCTAGATATTTAATCAGTACTATATGTCTGTTTTGCAGAAATAAAATGCTGCTTAGAGATTCCCTTAAATATTTCTTATTTTTGTGCTTAAACGTATTTTCTGTTGATCTATGGAATGTTCTGTACAGAGATGCATTGTTGTACTGTTGGGCTAGGCCGTTTTTTCAAAATCTGGAGCTATCCAAGTATCTTTGACCATGTTAAAAAAAATAGTATTTTTTGTTATTAAAATTTTGACTGCATAATTAAGAAAAAAAAACTCTGAAAGGGAAAATGTGTGTGTGTGTGTTAGTCACTTAGTCGTGTTTGACTCTTTGCAACTCCATGGACCGCAGCCCACCAGGCTCCTCTGTCCATGGGATTCTCCAGGCAAGACTACTGGAGTGGGTTGCCATGCCCTTTTCTAGGGGATCTTCCCAACCCACGGATGGAACCTGGGTCTCCTGCATTGCAGACAGATTCTTTACCATCTGAGCCACCAGGGAAGCCCAAAAGGAAAAATAATGCTTCTAAATGATAGGGGTTACCTATTGGAGGAAGCAGGGACAAGGCACATGGAGATGGGGATGGGGAAGGTTTCCACTGTATCCCTTTGGCAAATTTAAAACTTTTGAACCATTTACATATATTATTTATTCAAAACGTTAAATTTAAATCATATGAACAACAAGTCAAAAAGAAGAAGAGAAACCAGAGTCTTACCCAACTAGACCCAGGTCCCTAACTGAGCCTGACACACAGACCCTGCACCATGGTTGCCTGTGGACGGTGGGATACCATCCGCATGCTGGCGTCTCCATGGCCACAGAGCTCTAGGTCCGTTCCGTATACCATACTGGGTTGAAAACTCCTGAAGTCCCAGCCTCTGATTCCCAGACTCAGGGCCCAGCAATTTGCACAGTTGACAGTCTTCCCAGCCTCTGTGGACAGGAGACTTGATAAAAATGTGTACCATTGAATCCTATGATGAAAGCTGGTTGGTTAAGACCCTCTGGCTTTTGTGGAATAATCTTTAATGCACCAGACAAGAAGACTGCTAACCAGCCTTATTACTGACAATTTCCTCACGTCCCTGGTAGGGCAGGCAGATGATTTGAGGATTATCCAGGCTCTGACAAATCCCCTGGGCCCTGACAATCTCGTTTACAAAAGAATCAAATCTGTTTATTGCTGATAATAAATGGTATGCCCTAAGGTTTGCTTGTAAGTAACATGTGAGTCGCTTTTTTTTTTTTCTTTTCTTTTAGCAACAGGAACCAAACTTAGATTCATCCTGATAAACTGGGTATTTGGGACTTTATGTGATGTAATTTCTCTGAATGATTTCTTAATCCCCCTTTTCTAAACCTTTGCTCCCCAGCTCATGATGACATAAACAGCCTTGATCCAGAGCAAAAACGGTCCATCTAACAAAAAAGCCTGTTCTTGTGGCTAACATTCACTGGTCATGGTGCTTCGTTTTTATTTGTTGCTCTAAGAATTATTTAAAACAAAAGGACAAAGCACATCTTGAACTTATATGTCTGATAAGCTGAGCCCTCTGAATGCAAAGACCAGATCCTCATTCGTCTCTGTATTCCTTGCAATAGGTATAGTAGTTCACGCATTGTAGATTCTCAAAACCACTTGTGAGATTGCCTTGTTCATAAACTACCATCATTTCTCCAGTGAAATGTTCTCTGATATCTAAATGTTAGTGAACGACATTTAGAAACCCAAATAATGAATAATTTACATTAGCTCTGTCCTTCCTCTTGATTTCTGAGAAGTAAAATGCCCTGCCGAATTCTAACCTATGCATATTATGAGTATGTAATCTTATTCATAACGTCTCATTGAACGTGGCTATTTTTTCAAGTATTGCTGCATAGGGAAAATCTCCAAGCATAAGTTAATATCTCCCTTGGGTATTAATTAATATCTAAAGGATATTAATATTAATATCTAAGGGATTAATATTAATATCCCTTAATATTGATCTGTGTGACTCTGGTCTTCTGACTATTTTCCTCTAAGTTGCACCTGAAACCGATGCAAAAGCCTAGACTTAGAGGGAACTCTAGGTTCCCGTATTTCTTTTGTTGAGGGTGGGGGAAGGGGGCACTTACTCTTCTGTATTTTGTACACGATAGTCTAGGGATCAGTGAGGACCTGTCTGGTGAAGAAACAATCATTGGTACCCAAATTCGTCCTCTTCCATGTATAATATTCCTCATTCTAATTTCCTGCCTAATGAAGCAATACAGCTAGCCAGATGATTTCCAGCGTTCAAAACCAAGGCTTCTTCTGAAGGGTTTGTCATTCGTTTTCTCCAATTTAGAGGAGTTTCAGGATTCAAGAGGTTGAAAAGGCCCAACTGTTACATGTCTCTCTCTCTCTCTTAAAAATAATTTTATTTGCCTATATTTGGCTGTGCTGGGTCTTCACTGCTGCGCGGGCTTTCCTCTAGTTGTGATGAGCCGGGGCTGCTCTTCCTGCACAGGCTTCTCATTGCAGTGACTTCTCTTGTGGAGCAGGGCTCTGGGGCATGCAGACTTCAGTGGTTCTAGCTCCCAGGCTCCAGAGCACAGGCTCCACACTTGTGGCGCACGGCCTTAGCTGCTCCCTGGCACGTGGGATCTTCCCAGACCAGGGATCAAACCCATGTCTCCTGCATTGGCAGGCGGGTTCTTTACCACTGAGCCACCAGGGAAGCCCATCTCTCTCTTTTAAAATCCCATTTAGTATTCAATATATATTCATTATAGATTGATTGAAACATATGGAAATAAATCAACAGGGGCATTGGGAGAAAGTTAACATTCAAAGGTACTTATTAATATTCTGATGGTTTCCTTATAGATAGATTCTTAAGCATTTTTCTATTCTGTGTATGTATTTCTCTCTCTCTCTCTCTCTCTCTCCATAGATGGATAGATGATTTTCACACACACACACACACACACACACACATATATCCACGGGGTTGCCAAGGGTCAGACACGACTGAGCAACTGAACAACACTCTTAACATATACATCACATATATATACTGCTTTAAAACTTGTTTTCTTTGCTCTCAATAAATAACTAAAACATATACTTAAGGTTATATTGTAACACTCCAACACACATGGAAATATTCATATATTTTCTTCCGTGGAAGTGAAAAGAAATAAAATACATATATAAAAATACTGAAAACAAATCTAGTGAAGGGTCCTATGTAAGCCGTGAAAATGAGTTCAGAATATTAGGAAATTAGTTTCTTCTAATTCAAATTTTTTTCTTTACTTTGGTTAACTTTGAAAATTATTTTTCGCAGCATAAACTTTTTGTAGGAACACAGCTAGGAGATTCTCAATTGTCATGTAATCCTAAGCTTAAAGTTTGCAAAGTCTAGTTTTTCTTCTTCTTTTTTTATTTTAAGCCTTTTAATTTAGCTTATTGACCCCAGTATTTTTGCTACATCCATTGCTAGGATCAAATCGTTATACTTTTCAAAAGCATTCCTTTAACCTGAGGTCAAACAAATGTGAAATATGAGGAAGTTATAAATAGACTGAAATCTAGAACAACCATAACCCTGATATCTAAATTTTTATATCTTTGAAGTACACTGAATACAGAAAGAATGCAGACTTTTTCTTTTCCAGCCAGAGAAACCACACACACACAAAAAAAGAATAAAAAAATGGTCTCTTTCTCATTTCTGTAGTCAATCTCTCAATCCAAAAAAAGAAAGTGGGGGAGGATTTAAGTCAAGCCAATAAAAATAAACTGTTGCCACTGTTTATTGAGAAAATAATTCCTTGAGATTTTGTTTTTCCCCAAAGATCTAACCCCCCAAAAAAATCATAAAGAAGATCTCTGGCTTAGTTTATTTCCTAGAGGAAAAAATTGTTAACATTTGTTTATTTTGTAAAGCCTACCAATAACGAGTGGACCCATAAAATTCCCCTCTTTTCTGTGTATGGTGGGAAAAAAGCAGGGGGCAGGCTAAGTTTGGCCTGCAGTGTGAATATAGTTTGCTGTCTGGAGTTGCCCAATCTTGTCTGGCTTCTATAGGATTCCCAAGGTCCATGAATCATGTCCCAGATGACGAGACCAAAGGGTATTGGATGGATGATTGGAGGGAGACCAGACGATGGAAGACTCTGAAATCCAGATGGTAGAGTCTAGAGTGGACTCTGCGGTAGGTTGGGTTAATGACTCCAGGTCTCCCCTTTTCTCTGCGTCCACACCCTTCCATAGGCTCAGTGGAGGTCGAGTATCTCTCCTGGTCCCTTGACTTTGAGTTTGGCCAAGGATGGTGTGTCAGTTTCCAACTCTAGGCCTTGGGAAGTCTCCCACATTTCTGCATCACCGTGAGAAGAGCACCCTCTGGCAAAGCCCACTCTCTGGACAGGAGGCAGCAGGGGGAGGAATGTCCTCTGGGGCAGAGCTGCTCCCTCAGACCTGCAGGAGACACAAAGCTGCCCCAACAGGAAGCAGAGCCCCCAGCTCAGTCCAGACTGGCTGAGCTTCAGCAGACGGATCAACACTCGCCAGTAATAAATACCCATGTGGTAACCCCTGAGTTTTCGAGGGCTCTGCTGCGCTACATATGTATCACTGTATTGGTATCACTGCTGTCATTGCAGTAATACAAACTGAGACACACTTTTAACCACCCTCCCCCCCCCAAAAAAAAAAAAATCATTAAAACCTTTTTTAAGCACCTAGGGACTTCCATGGTGATCCAGAGTTAAGACTCCACACTCCCAATGCAGGGGAACATGCAGGTTTGCTCCCTGGTCAGGGACCTAGGTACCACCAGCTGAAACTAAGAACCTGCATGCCTCAACTAAGATCTGGTGCATCCAACTAAATATTTTAAGAGCATTAAAAAAAAAAAAAAAAAAAAAAAACTATAGGGAGATTAACATGTGGCTGTGTGCAGGACGGACTGGGATGGGAAAGAGACAGGATTGTCATCTGGATGTCAGACGATGAGCCCGGAGCAAGCGTGGAGGTGGCAGGCACAGGGTGAGGGAAGACACTGGCGACTGGCCGTGAGGATGAAAGAAGAGTCTGACTCAAGGTAGGAGACAGCAGAACCTCACACCTGCAGACAGGAAATGGCAGTATCCATGGGGGACTTGGGATGTGATTTTGGGAAAAACAACGAGCTCACCTGTGCCACGATGGGTTTGAAGCAACAGCAGTATAATCACAAGGCCGTGTGCGGTAGAGGAGAGACTAACAGGGACAAACAGACTGGCTTGCTAGTCTTGGCTTGATTTCTTGCTGATCGTGGGGCTCTTCCAAGTGACACAAACTCTTTGAGCCTGAGTGTCCGCCCCCGCAGCAGTCTTCAGAGTTGCCCCGATCGATTGTGAAGACAGGCTGAGAGGAGATGGGCATCCTGGTCTGCCCAGCTTCTCTGCTTTTGGGAATGCCCCTCCCTTGAAATCCAAGGGGCTGTCATGCACGTGACCACCTTCTCTGCCCCCATGATTCATCCAATCAGACAATGAGAGTCCACTTTGGTGGGGTGGATATAAATGTTTGATGAGAAAAGTGTCTCTTCTAATATTAGGAACAGTAAAGACACTCCAAGCCTCAAATATATTGAAGGTGGCTCAGATGGTAAAGAATCCGCCTGCAGTGTGGGAGACCTGGGTTGGGAAGATCCCCTGGAGAAGGGAATGGCAACCCATTCCAGTATTCTTGCTTGGACAATCCCATGGACAGGAGGGCATGATGGACCCCAGTCCATGGTGTCCTGAACAGTTAGGCACAAGTGAGTGAACGCTTCAGTTCAGTTAGGCTGCTTTGGGGAAAGAAATTGCCTGAGAATGCAGGTAGCCGAGAGGAGAGGTGCAGATAGAAGGAGAGAGAGAGCCCCAGTGATATTGCTTGAACCCCTAGATCTAACAGAGCCATCTACTGGACTTTCCAGTTACATGAGCCGATATTTGCACATGTGTGTGTGTGTATAATACATTTATGTGTATAAGTATATATATATATATATATTTACTTTTTTTTCTTTTGCCTGCACAGCTTATAGGATCTCAATTCCAACCAGGAATTGAACCTGGGCCACAACAGTGAAAGTGCCAAATTCTAACCACTAGACCAGGGAGGAGTAGGGGACGACAGAAGATGAGATGGTTGGATGGCATCACCAATGCGAAGGACATGAGTTTGAGTAAGCTCCAGGAGTCGGTGATGGAGAAGCCTGGTGTGCTGCAGTCCATGGGGTCACAAGGAGTCGGACACGACTGAGTGACTGAACTGAACTGAACTGAGACCAGGGAACTCCTTATATATATACATCTTTTTTCCTGGTTAATGTATTTATTATGTAACAGTTAGTTCTGAGACAAAGTCAATTCCAAACATACTATTGAGGATTCTGTAATAGTTGACTTTAGAAATGGCTTATGCTTGTGCTCAGTTGCTTCAGTTGTGTCCGACTCTTTGCGACCCTATGAACTGTAGCCCGCCAGGCTCCTCAGTCCGTGGGATTCTGGCATAACCCAAACCTATTTTTCCAATGAATTTTAGTTCCCCAACCAGAGATCAACCTGTGCCGTTAAGCAGTGAAACCATGGAATCCCAACAAATGGACCTCCAGGGAATCTCCTCCAATAAATTTTCTCATGTAATCTCCAAAGAATTTTTCACTGCCATCATTTGGCTCTGGAAAACCTTTATAGGCAATAGTATTTTTACATTAGAAAAAAAAAATTAAGTACTGGTGTTAGGCACAGGTTAAAAGGATGATATGCACAAAATATAATAATTACAGATCAATACTGATTTGAACACACATTTATATTTAAACTGTTCAAATAATCATTGTTTTAGATAAATTTAAAGCATGCTTCAAGAATCGGTTTTAACATCTCTGTTCTAATGCACGATAGAAAAAATTTCTTTCTTATTTCTTCAGTAGTAAAAGCCTCAAAAGTGGTGTTAGAAATCCAGATTCTAACCTTGTCCTCTCAAGAAACAAGTTGAAGAGGTTTTGGATCTGATTAAAAACATTATTCTAAGGGAAATATCTGCAGAGAGAGAAACCCTGGGTCTACATTTTTAATTAATGTAGTTTGAGCTGGGATTTGGGCTCTTGAAACTGAGAGTCCTAAATCAGCAGGTATTCAAGAAATAGTAACTGAACAGCATTCAATAGGGAATTGGCTCTTAGAGCTTGCCTGACTTCATATTTCGTGCTTCTTCCTATAAAGGCCTTGAAGCCAAATGGCAGCAGAAAAGGCATAAAGTCTGCATTGTTGAGATAGACGTGGATTCGCGGGCTTTTGAAAGGAAACACGACAAGAATCACACTGTGAAATATGAAGATCTACTACAAAGCCACAGTGAAAAAACAAAGCAGGACAAAGCCCGAAGAGCAATGTGGTGTTGGCAGAGGAACAGATAAATAAGCTGGTGGGACAGAATGAAAGCAGATCCATTTACATATGGGAACTGATGCATGATTCTCAACACCACAAATCCGTGGTGTCGGGAAACCAGTTTACTATACAGAGAAAAATAGACACCACACATAAGGGTCAATTTTGAATAGTCTAAAGTGTGAAAGATAAAAATATAAAGGGCTCAAGGTTTGATCCCTGAGCTGGGAAGATCTCCTGGAGAATGAAACGGCAGCCCACTCCAGTGTTCTTGCCTGGGAAATCCCACAGACAGAGGAGCCTGGCGGGCTACAGTCCTTTGGATTGCAAAGAGTCAGACATGGTTTAGTGACTGAACGAATGAATGAAAAACAGAAAACCAAGAGAAAAAAAATTCAGATACATTTGTTATCTTGAGGTTGAGAAGAACTTCATAAATTCTAAACTGTGAGACAAAAACAGATGAATCTGAACCCATCAAAATGAAATAATCAACCAAGGACACCACAGTCAGCAGGAGAAGAGAACTGTGATGTCAAAATCCATCAAGGAAGTCGTATCTAGAACAGAGGTTGACAAAACGGTGGTTCAGAGGCCAAATTCAGCTTTGCCACCTGTTTTGCAGGTAAATCTTTACCGGAACACAGCCCCACTCATTCACTACGCACCATCTATGGCTGCTGCGTGCTACAGCGTCACAGCTGAACTGGTGCAGCAGAGAACAGATGGCCGGCAAAGCCTAAAATACTGTCTGGGCCTTTACAGTAAAGTGTATTGACATCTTATCTAGAATATACAAGGAAATGAAGCAAAAAAGTCAGAAATCCGGTAGAACAATAGGCGAAGGATATAAAAGGGGAAATATGAAGACACGCTCAGTCTCACTATTGTTTAGTCACTAAGTCATGTCCAACTCTTGCAACCCATGGGCTGTGGCCCAACAGGCTCCTATGTCCATGGGATTTCCCAGGCAAAAACCCTGGAATGGGTTGCCATGTCCTACTCTAAGGGATCTTCCTGACCCAGGGAGCGAACCTACATCTGCATTAGCAGACAGGTTCTTTGCCACTGAGCCACCAGGGAAACCCAACCTCACTGTTAGAGAAATGCAAATTATGTAAAAGGAGATTCCCCCTGTACACCCACACCATAGGAAAAATTAGAAAGTCAGATGAAAGTAATTGTTGAGAAAGATCTAAGGAGATGGAAATTAGCACACAACACAGAGGGGCAGGTAGACTCCGCCGTCTTCTGGAGAGCAGCTCAGCAGAGCTGAGCAAACCTCCTGTGTGTATACCCCATGAGCCTGCAATCCCGTGCCTGCACGTGACTCAGGAAGTTTACCCCGGTCTGTAAGAGAAGGTATACAAGGATGCATCCTAGCAGTTTGTGGGAGCAGGCTATTGGAGTCAGACCAGTCATATCGAAGGGAAGGACAGAGCAACTGTGCTGGGTGCATGCCGTGGGGGCTGCGAGAACGAGCGGTTCATCCAGCTCATGAGTAGGTCATGCTGTGGAGGAGAGAAAATCAAAACAGAAGGAGACCCAGAGCTCAAGACTGTATGTGTGTACATATGTATGAATATGTATATATGTGTATATGTATTGTTGTTTGTGGTTCAGTTGCTAAGTCTACTCTTTGCCACCCTACGGCCGGCAGCACGCGAGGCTTCCCTGTCCTTCAATATCTCCTGGAGTTTGCTCAAACCCGTGTCCATTGTTTTGATGATGCCATTCAACCATCTCATCCTCTGCTGCTCCCTTCTCCTCCTGCCCTCCATCTTTCCCATCATCAGGTTTTTTTTTTCCAATGAGTCAGTATGTACTGGGCTGGCCAAAAAATTCATTGTGGCCTCTCTGTAAGATGTTACGGAAGTGAAGAAGCAGCTAGAAAGATTGGTAAGTCCCTTAAGACAAGGCTATAAGCAGACGGCAACAGATTCGACTCCGGTTTTCAGACAATCAGGGACCTTGATGGCTCATTTAACCTCAGCTTCCCGGGTGGCCCCCCACACCCTGCAGAGTTTCCAGTCCAGTGGGTCTGGGCCTGGGCCTGAAAGTGTGGGCTTCTAACAAGTTTTCAGATGCTGCTGCTGCTGGTGGTCTGAGGAACCACACAGAGCCATTAGAGCTTCAAGAAGAAGGGAGTAGCTAAGAAAATCAGCCACCACAGAGGCTTGGCAGGAAGTACTGGACAAACTGAGAAAACATCCTTGCTGTCAGTCCAGACAGTAATTTCCAGAGAATAGTAGATTGGTGGCTTCCTGTCCCCTGAAAAAATACCCCCCAAAAGCTCTTCCTGTCCCCTGGGAATACCCCATGGTCAAAAGCTGCAGGCAGCACCGACAAGTCTTCTCCACGAAAGCTGCCGTCAATCACACTGGCCCAGTGCCCAGCCCTGACTGGGACGGTCGCAGTGGGTTAGCGGGTCAGTCAGCGTCTGTTGCCCTCAGAGTCCTGCCCTTTTAACCAAACACCTCGGGTCAAAAGCCTTCCATGCGATAAAGGCACTCGTGGTCTGAGTCCATATTTCAATAGCACAGAAACAGAAAATAAGCAAAATCATTTTGAAAGGTGATTAAGAGAGTCACCCCTAGGAAACAGCTATTATTCATCCCTCATCTGGGCTAGAGTCAAAATAGGAACCAGGGAGCGAAGGCTCTAGAGCTCCCTCAGGTGGACTATTAATTTCAATTCTGTCTCCACTTCATTTTTTTGTTTAATTTTTTAATAACTGAAAAAAAAATCTTTTAGTGGGTCTGCATGGCCTGTGGAATCTTAGTGGATTCTGCCTGGCCTGTGGAAGCTGAGTTCCCCAACCAGGGACTGAACCCACGCCTTCTGCCTTGGAAGCACACAGTTGCATCCACCGGAACACCAGAAAGCATGTTTCATTACCTGCTGAATATGGGAGATTACTGGTTGCCTGCTGTTTGAGTTTCCTAGAGGTGCAGGAGCAAGTCGCCACAAAATGGGCAAGGGGGTTGAAGGGAGGCTTAAAACAACCGAAACGTGTTCTCTTACAGTTTTGGAGGCTAGAAATCCAAACTCAGAAACCTGTGGAGATGGGTCCTTCCTTGCCTCTCCCAGCTTCTCGAGATTTATTGGCCATCCTTGGCCAGCAGGGGCCTCACTCCAGGCACTCTTAGTCGTGATGTGGCATCTCCCGTTTTGTCTCTGTCCTCACGTGGCTCTCTCCTCTTCTAATGAGGACACCAGTCATGTTGGAACAGGGTCCACCTAACACCAGTATGCCCTTAACTTAGCTAATTCCATCTGCAAGGACCCTATTTCCAAATAAGGTCACATTGTGAGGTGGGGCCAGGGAAGGGTGGGGGGGGGGGGGGCAGGGGGTAGGATTTCAACACATCCTTTCTGGGAGGACATGATTAACCCATAATATCTCCCCAGGACCCTGTGCTTTTTTCTCTCTCCTAATCAAACCCAGGTTTCCCCCAAAGCACATTAACTTACACAACTATGACACCCAGAATTCCAGGCTGAGACTAGGGAGACCCTGCCCACATGGCAGTGGCCTGTCCCAACAAGTCATTACTGGGCACAGCAACAGGTACTTGGGTAACTCAGAGACTGTGCTCTTGAAGAGCTTCTAGCTAGGGGGCATCTGGGCCAAGGGACAAGCCTTTAAAAGATGGGGATATCAGAAGGCCATGTATGGCGTTCAGTTCAGTTCAGTTGCTCAGTCATGTCCAACTCTTTGTGACCCTATGAACTGTAGCACGCCAGGCCTCCCTGTCCCTCACCAACTCCCAGAGTCCACCCAAACCCATGTCCATTGAGTCGGTGATGCCATCCAACCATATCATTCTCTGTTGTCCCCTTCTCCTCCTGCCTTCAATCTTTCCCAGCATCAGGGTCTTTTCAAATGAGTTAGCGCTTTGCATCAGGTGGCCAAAGTATTGGAGTTTCAGCTTCAGCATCAGTCCTTCCAATGAATATTCAGGACTGATTTCCTTTAAGATGGACTGGTTGGATCTCCTTGCAGTCCAAGGGACTCTCAAGAGTCTTCTCCAACACCACAGTTCAAAAGCATCAATTCTTCGGCGCTCAGCTTTCTTTATAGTCCAACTCTCACATCCATACATGACCACTGGAAAAACCATAGCCTTGACTAGACGGACCTTTGCTGACAAAGTAATGTCTCTGCTTTTCAATATGCTGTCTAGGTTGGTCATAACTTTCCTTCCAAGGAGTAAGCGTCTTTTAATTTCATGGCTGCAATCACCATCTGCAGTGATTCTGGAGCCCAGAAAAATAAAGTCAGTCACTGTTTCCACTGTTTCCCATCTATTGGCCGTGAAGTGATGGCACCGGATGCAACGATCTTAGTTTTCTGAATGTTGAGCTTTAAGCCAACTTTTTCACCCTCCACTTTCACTTTCATCAAGAGGCTCTGTAGTTCTTCTTCACTTTCTGCCATAAGAGTGGTGTCATCTGCATATCTGAGGTTATTGATATTTCTCTTGGCAATCTTGATTACAGCTTGTGCTTCATCCAGCTCAGCCTTTCTCATGATGTACTCTGTATATAAGCTAAATAAGCAGGGTGATAATATACAGCCTTGATGTACTCTTTTTCTTATTTGGAACCAGTCTGTTGTTCCATGTCCAGTTCTAACTGTTGCTTCCTGACCTGTATACAGGTTTCTCAAGAGGCAGGTCAGGTGGTCTGGTATTCCTATCTCTTTCAGAATTTTCCACAGTTTATTGTGATCCACACAGTCAAAGGCTTTGGCATAGTCGATAAAGCAGGAATAGATGTTTTGCTGGAACTCTCTTGCTTTTTCGATGATCCAGTGGATGTTGGCAATTTGATCTCTTGTTCCTCTGCCTTTTCTAAAACCAGCTTGAACATCTGGAAGTTCATGGTTCACGTATTGCTGAAGCTTGGCTTGGAGAATTTTAAGCATTACTTTACTAGCATGTGCTGCTGCTGCTGCTAAGTTGCTTCAGTTGTGTCCAACTCTGTGCAACCCTATGGACTGCAGCCCACCAGGCTCCTCTGTCCATGGGATTTTCCAGGCAAGAGTACTGGAGTGGGGGTGCCATTGCCTTCTCCGTACTAGCATGTGAGATGGAATGCCATTGTGCGATAGTTTGAGCATTCTTTGGCATTGCCTTTCTTTGGGAATGTATGGCAGTGGCCCTTATCAGATCATTAGTTTGCTAGTTATCTGCTTTCCTGGCTATTATCCCCATTAGAATGGGAAGGTTGACCCTTTAAAAAATATATATATTTATTTGGCTGCGCCAGGTCTTAGTTGCAGCATGAGGACTCTTAGTCATGGCACGTGGGGTCTAGTTCCCTGGCCAGGGATTGAACCTGGGCCCCCTGCATTGGGACGCGTGGAGGGACGTAGATGTGGCCCAAGTGGGGCTCAAGTGGCCTTGGAAGGAGGTCAACTGGTAGGATGACTTTAGCTTGGCCCATGAGAGACAGGCTGGACCAGACCCCAGGTGAGGTCAGGACTGAGTGAATTTCCTCCCCACCCACCCCTGACCCACCAAGTTGGGTGTGAATCACTCTCAGGGACCCCCTTACACACTGCAAAATAGGTATGCTAGGAAAATGGCCAAAGGTTTGGAAATGGGCAAAAGAGATTATTAGATCCTTCCAATAAAATGCCGGTCTGTTGTCCCCCAGATCGTTCAGGAGTACCAGATCCTATAAGGGTGTGTGCATCTCTGATGGCTTTTGATTGGACTAGTATTTAGTTATGTACAGATAGAAGTAAGCGTGTAGAAAATGGATAGTCAGGCAAATATTCTCTGTCTAGAGCCATGCCAATGAATCATGTTCATAGTAATCCAAAAGAATATTATCCAGTGGAGAATATAAATCCCTGCAAATCTAAATCTAAATTTGACCTGGTTTTAACCTCTTATTCATTCTCTCATTGATTAATAAGTTAAATAAAATCATTAACAAGCAAGAAGTGTATGTCTGTCTGAGAGTCATGTTTTATTTTCCAGGATTTTATACTTTAACAGGTAAAGAAGTAAATAGAAGTGAAGTGGGGGACAGCAAGGATGCCTGGAGTCTCAAGGTTCAACACAGAGGTAGGTAACTATGGAGAAAATCAAAGCAGGGTTGGGGACGGATGAGGAAGTAATCTGCTGCTGAAAGATGGCTGCCCTCCAGCACACCTGCCTGAAGGCTATGCCAAGGAATATTGCTACCTCCTCTCTCTCCCCTTCCTATTAGCTGGTTATGTTAGTTTTGTAGGGCTGCCATAACAGAGTATCATAGACTGGGTGGTTTATAAAACATAGATTAATTCCCTACAGTTTTGAGGCCATAAACCCACGCTCAATGTATTGGCAGATTTGATCTCTCCTGAGTCCTCGCTCCTTGGCTTGTAAATGACCATCTTCCTCCTGTGTGTGTCTGTGTTATCATCTCTTCATATGACAGCAGATTAGGGCCCACCCGAATGACCTCATTGAACTTGATTACCTCTTTAAAACACCTGTATGCATATACAGTTGCACTCTGAGGCACTGGGCATCAGGGCTTCAACATATGAATTTGGGGGGCGGGAGGGGGGACAGGCACACAAGCCAGCCCTAAACACACCACCCTCACACGCCCTGTAAGTTTGTAGCTTGCTGATTTGATGAAATTGGGTTTATGGGATAGGTGCTCACTATGTATTGATATAGCCTGGAATCTGCTTAGTGGACACGAAACCACTCAAGACCAGACCCAAGCTGCAGAAATCCCTGGGGGAAAACTGCAGTAACTCATAGACTCAAATGCATCCCAGGGCAAGGTTTTCTGGCCGCTTCCTGAGAAAAATGTCATTCTCCCTGAGCAGGTGGTGGGGGGTACAGGGGATGCTACCACTGAAGGTGGCAATGGGACTGGGAAGAGAGCTGGTTGTGGACTTTGTGATTTGGGGTAAATTGTTTAACTTGCCTGGGCTTCAGTTTCCTCCTCTGTGAGAGGGAGGGGCTCTTTCGGCCCTTCCTACTCAAACCTGGGCCAGGAACCAGGAGCATTGCACCTCCTGGAGCTGATGGGAAGGGCAGACTCTCCGGAACCCACCCCAGGCCAGGTGTGTCTGAATCTGCATCTTATAATCTCCAGGTGATTGACAGGCACGTGGAAGTTTGAGAGGCACTGATTTAAGACTCGCTGGGTCCGGTGGTCCCAGACGGAGATCATCACGGAGCCCATTATTATGAAACATGAAGCCCGTCATTTCTCCCCTTCCCCCATTGCCCCTCCTCAGAGAGCTGCTGCTGCTGCTAAGTTACTTCAGTCGTGTCCGACTCTGTGCGACCCCATAGACGGCAGCCCACCAGGCTCCCCTGTCCCTGGGATTCTCCAGGCAAGAGTACTGGAGTGGGGTGCCATTGCCTTCTCCGCCTCAGAGAGCAGGTTGGAGGAAAGATGCTCATCCCTGCTTCTAAGCTGCTGTGAATACACGTCCTGTCACCCCACTGAGACCAGAAAATAGGGATTCAAATGCAAGTCCCTCACCCCACCCCCACCGTGCTAATAATCCTTGGCTAAGAGATCCAGGGGATGAGCAAAGACCCAACAGAATTACTGGGTTAATTTCAGAACTTCCCCTTATCTCCACCCTGCAATCTGTTTTAAAAAGGGAGAGCTGAACTCAACAATAAAAACCAGACAATCGACATGAGCAGACATTTTGCCAAAGATGGCAACTAAGCACATGAAGATACCCAGTATCAGTAGCCATAAGGAAAATACCGATTAAAACCACAAGGTCAGTACATACCTATCAGAACTCAAAAAATAGTGACGTCCCCAAGGGCTGGTGAGAATGTGCAGAAGCGGATCTTTCCCATGTTCCCAGTGGGAGTGTAAAATGGTGCACAGCCACTCTGTGCGTGTTTGGCAGCTTCTTATAAAACTAATCGTGGAACTACCATTTGACCTTGTGATTTCATTCTTGGGCATTTATCCCAGAGAAAGGAAAACTCATGTTCTCGCAAAAAAATCTATAAAAATGTTCAGAGAGGCTTTATTCATATTCGCTCCAAACTGGGAACGATCCCGGTGTCCTTCAATGTGGGAAACAAACTCTGAACATCCATACTCTGAAATGTTGTCATCGATAAAAGATAGTGAACTGATGTACAATACAGCTGGGTCAGTCTCTAAAGATTGATAGTGAGTGGAGAAAGCCAGGCCTAATGATCACATACTGCTTGAGTCCATTTAAATGATATTCTTAAAGTGGTGGAATTCTAGAGATGGAGAGTGAATTAATGGTGGGAGGAGGCTAAGGGAGGTGGGGGTAGCTATGAAAGGGCAACCTGAAGGATCCTGGTGATAGAGATGTTCTGTATCTTCACGAATCGGTGTCAATGTCCTGATTTTGATATTGTGCAATGGCTTTGCAAGATGTCATTACTAGGGGACCTGGGCAAAAGGTAATCCGGGGCCATCTGTGTTGTTTCTTAAAATTGCATATTGATCAACAATTCTCTCAAAAGAAGAGACAGAGGAAAAAAAAAAAAAAAAAAACATATTCTTGTCAATAAAAAAAAAAGTGAGCGAGCTGTGTCCCAGTCCTCCTCAGAGAAACGTGCTAGATTCTTTGCCAGTTGAGGAATTCTGGTGCTTCTGCTGGATGTGAAGAGGGAAGGGAGAAGGTCAGAGAAGGTAGAAAGGAGATGTTTTATGTATTCCCTAGAAAGACCTACAGCCATGAAATTAAAAGACGCTTACTCCTTGGAAGAAAATTTATGACCAATCTAGAAGGCAATGGCACCCCACCCCAGTACTTATGCCTGGAAAATCCCATGGATGGAGGAGCCTGGTAGGCTGCAGTCCATGGGGTCGCTAAGAGTCAGACATGACTGAGCGATTTCACTTTCACTTTTCACTTTCATGCACTGGAGAAGGAAATGGCAACCCACTCCAGTGTTCTTGCCTGGAGAATCCCAGGGACGGGGGAGCCTGGTGGGCTGCCATCTATGGGGTCGCACAGAGTCGGACACGACTGAAGCGACTTAGCAGCAGCAGCAGATAGCATATTCAAAAGCAGAGACATTACTTCGCCAATAAAGGTCCGTCTAGTCAAGGCTATGGTTTTTCCAGTGGTCATGTATGGATGTCAGAGTTGGACTGTGAAGAAAGCTGAGCGAAAAAGAATTGATGCTTTTGAACTGTGGTGTTGAAGACTCTTGAGAGTCCCTTGGATTGCAAGGAGATCCAACTAGTCCATTCTGAAGGAAATCAGCCCTGGGATTTCTTTGGAGGGAATGATGCTAAAGCTGAAATTCCAGGACTTTGGCCACCTCATGCGAAGAGTTGACTCATTGGAAAAGACTCTGATGCTGGGAGAGATTGGGGGCAGGAGGAGAAGGGGATGACAGAGGATGAGATGGCTGGATGGTATCACTGACTTGATGAACGTTGAGTCTGAGTGAACTCCGGGAGTTGGTGATGGACAGGGAGGCCTGGCGTGCTGAGATTCATGGGGTCGCAGAGTCGGACACGACTGAGCAACTGAACTGAACTTAACTGAACTGAGAAAGGCCTATGTTTCTATGCAAAGTAGACAACTGCTCGGAAATAACTGGTCGCCAAAGCCCAGCCAAACCAGAACCTGCCAGAAATCCTAAGAAACTAGAGAGTAGGTCTCCCGTGCCCTCGTGGGCACTGTGTGTCAAAAGCCCTGTCTGCCAGCAGGATGGGCCCTGGGGGACCCTGATCTGCAGCTTCCAGCTGTGGGAGAAGTCTGTCTAGGGTGTCACCCCAGTCACACTCCATCAGGAGGCTCAGCCTGGCTCAGCCATTCTTGAATCAAGGCCCTGCGTGCCTGTGTGTGTGCTCAATCGAATCTGACTCTTTACAACTCCATGGACTGTAGCCCACCAGGCTCCTCTGTTCATGGGATTTTACAGACAAGAATACTGGAGCAGGTAGCCACATCCTAGTCCATCAAGGTCCTGAGCAGGTTCTAGGACCTGGCTTTGACTGAAAACTGAAAATGTTAGTCACTCAGTCATGTCTCTTTGCGGACCCATGGACTGTAGCCCACCAGGCTCCTCTGTCCATGGGATTCTCCAGGCAAGAATGCTGGAGTGGGTTGCCATTTTCTTCACCAGAGGATCTTCCCAACCCGGGGACGGAACCCAGCCAGGTCTTCCACATTGCAGGGAGGTTCTTTACCCCTAGTCTGAGCCACCAAGGGAGCCTAGTCTTTGACTGAAGAGCTCATCGAATCCCATTTGAAGATGAGGGAGTCTGTGGCATAGCTCCTCTCTCCAAGGGATCCTGGTTGCCTGGTCTCAGGGTTCCAGAACTTCCCTCCCCCTACATCCCTCAGCATCCTGCCCACTTAAGGCCTGCCCCTCCAAGTGCTTATGCGGTGCTCACAGACAGGTGGAACTTTGGCTGCCTGCCCTGCCCGATGTAGACAAGGACAGGAAAAGGCATGAACCCAGGACACCTTGAGCTGCCCTTCAGTTTACAGAGCAAGTGGCAGGAGGGTGGGAGTCAGACCAGAAACTGAAATCAAGTCACTGTCCTTCCTTTAACTCCCCACCTTTTGACTCAAGAACAGTTGCTGTTCAACTGTCCCCTCCTACCCTGTATTTTGTTCATGTTTTCCATTCACGAGAAAGCCAGTGGATCCGGGCTTCTCAACCAGCAGTCAACAAACACTTCTTGGTCAACCTCCAGTTGTTTCCACCTGCATCCCATGCTTTGACTGGAGGGGACTGGGGTTCGCTTCCACCACCCAGTCAGCAATGTAAACCCTCTGCCTGCACCACCAGTCATCTGCTTCTTGCCAGAAGCCTCTCCCTCTCCCAACAATGCTCACATGCTCCAGCAATTCCTCTCCTTCCTGTATGGTCACGCTAGGATTTTAAGAAAATGAATAATGTACTAGTCTTCATAATGCACATACAAAATATCTAAATGCTGCAGAAAATCAGATAAAATTAGGATAAATATTGCAATGCCAAACCATTGGGTTTGTTAACTAGAACACTGAGAAGATCAGCGGTAACTGTGGATTAATATACGACATCTGTATCCAACTCCCTTTTAGCCTTTTGTCACCTGCTGGGAGAACTTCACATACATTCACTCACACTTGTTCAGTCGAGAAGTCGTGTCTGACTCCTCGTGACCCCATGGACTGTAGTATGCCAGGTCTCTGTGTCCCTCACCATCTCCCGGAGTTCACCCAAGTTCATGTTCATTGATTCAGTGATGCCATCCAACCATCTCATCCTCTGCCGCTCTCTTGAAGAGTAAATATTTGAATCTAAGTGTCGGTCAGGTGGGATCAAAATAAGAGTTTATAGATTTTTCATGGTTCTGAAAGTAGGCTACATCTTCCAGTGAAAGAGGGCAGCTCATAGGCACTCAGGTGTGAAGTCTCTCCTTGCTTTCCTTGGAGCCCATGTCCCCACCAGCACCTTGGGTTTCCGTTGGTGGGGGGTCTCGTGCTGGGACTATCCTGGTGGCCAGGGCACACACAGCAGATGTGCCTGGGGGACTGCCCGAACCTGGAGCCTGAGCCCCGAGTGCCTGAGGCTCCGGTGCGCCTGGGCTCGCAGCCACAGCCAAGCTGACGGTGAGGGGGCTGCTCGGGAGCGTGAAGTCAGCCACCTCAGGGGAGTGACGACGAGGGTGCAGGGAAGGAAGGGCTCCCCATTTGTTCACACTGATCCTTGGACTTCTTGCCTCCAGGAATCAAAGCTCACTTCACTGTTACCCATACGGTTAAAAATGCCACTGCCCTGACAGAGATGTGAAAAAAACAAACTTCACACCTGAGGCAGAAAGAAAACACATCGTGGCTTCTTCTGAAATTAAACTTTCCCAAGACTGGGTTGGGAGGGCACCCAGGTCCTGAGGCAAACAGTGTGTATGTGTGTATGTTCCTGAGGCAAATTCTGCGTGTGTGTGCACATGTGTGTGTGCGTGCACGCACGCGTGAGCATCAAGACAAACTGCCAAGCGCACATTTTAGCCAGGTACCAGGCTGTTTTTAAGTTGCTTTTCCAAAATCAGTAACAAGGGGCCACATGAGCTGAGGTCTTTTTTGATTCCTTTAAACACTGATAAAATCGTCTTGTTTCAGAAGTCATTTCCTCTTAGGTACAGATTCTGCGTCCAGGATGGGAGTTTTCTCCAAGGTACCCAAGTGCTTCGGGGACCCACTCTGGTGCACTCCTGCCTGGCACCTCAACTCTTTACGGAAACACCCTTTGTGAGCTGGGTTCTTTTTAGATCTCTCGTTGTCTTGTAGAGTCTCTGGGCAGTGGAGCTGTGGCAACTACCTCGCTATGGAGTAAGAGAATTTTCTCAAGTTTCTCCCAAATTTCTTTTCCCAAACAGGTCCTTAGAGGTCGTTTATACCACCTTACAAATCTATTAAATATCAATGAGGTGACTTTGTAAGAGCAATGCTTTGTACTAATATATCAAACATACTCTGCCCAATAAAAATACAATCTCCACAGCTTTCTTAAAACTCTCACAACCAACTCTGAAACGGAATACTCTTAATACTGTCAGTTAAATAGGAAATAAAAAATGAGGTTTCAAGTCGGTACATTAAGAACAAAGTTTCAAGTAGACTTACTTCTCTCTATATTCTCTGATACATTCTGAATTGTTAACCATGGGTGTAGATTACCTACTCCAAAGAAAAATTTGAATAAGTCAAAATTAAATATTCAGAATCTAAATTGAAACTGTGAACGCAGACTATCCCAGTTAAAGTGCTTTTTCTTAAATCTTCAAAATAAAAGCCCTCTCTCCTGCGTCCCCTGCCACACTGCCCCACTTCCTTATGTAGCTGCATGTAATGCCTTCAAGTAGCAGAGTAAGCTTGTGTGGGAGTTAAAAACGCATTCATCACCCCCACCCCCACCAGATTTGACAGAAGTGTGGCAAGGAGGGCCATCTGTTTTATTTGAATGAGAAATAACCCAGCATTCTGATTTCAATTAGCCTCTTTGTAGCTTTATGTTCCAGCTGGTTCCATGGGTAACAGTTCAAACTAAGTGTAGAGAGAAGCTGGCCAAGTTCTGCCAGTGCTGATTTGTTTTTAACAACTGTCAATGAACAGAGAGCAAGTGTACAAGACAATGTGGCTGGATGCACATTAAAATGCAAAATTTCACAAGATCAGAACAGCACATTCTGGCATCTGAGAGCTAAACAAAACATTGAAATGGTGTCTATCATTGTATCAATATTTAAAATCAATATCACTTAAATTCCTAGTTTTGATTAACAAATATATGCCTTATTCTTCAGTTGCTCAGTGTGTCGACTCTGCAATCCCATGGACTGCAGCACACCAGGCTTCCCTGTCTTTCACTATCTCCCAGAGTTTGCTCAAACTCATCGGGGAAGGCAATGGCACCCCACTCCAGTACTTTTGCCTGGAAAATCCCATGGACAGAGGACCCTGGTAGGCTTCAGTCCACGGGGTCGCTAAGAGTTGGACACGACTGAGCGACTTCACTTTCACTTTTCACTTTCATGCATTGGAGAAGGAAATGGCAACCCACTCCAGTGTTCTTGCCTGGAGAATCCCAGGGATGAGGGAGCCTGGTGAGCTTCCGTCTATGGGGTCGCACAGAGTCGGACACGACTGAAGCGACTTAGCAGCAGTGGCAGCAGCATATCCATTGAGTTGATGATGCCATCCAACCATCTCATCCTGTTGCTTCCAAATACACACCTACTACATGCAAAGTCCTGTTACACTTGAGGCCTGAAGCAAAGGAGCAGCGGTTCCTGCCCTTCAAAGGCCTGTGATTTACTTGAAAGGATAAGCCTGCAAAGTTATACAATAATCTTGAGTAATATTAAGACAGTAACAGAACTGTCAGACATCAGTATTGAACAAAGTAGCAGGAGTTCGGAGGATGGAAAGGGAATACTTTCGTCAAGGCTTTACGTTGGAAGGGATCTGCTCGTTAGTGGCAGCACAGGACTGAAACGATGCCATCTCACACACGGGTCCCTTCCGCATCACCTCTGCTCCCCTTTTCACCCAAGCATGCACACACACACGCACACACTCAAAAGCTCAATGAGGCATCACTGCATTGGTGACAGTTCAAAGCCCTTCCTGTGGCTGCACAGAAGCCACTGCTTCCCAGGGTGTGTTCGTCAAAAGACACCAGATTCCTGAGGCCCCATGCCACACAGGTTGATGGCCCAGTTCTCTGACAGCTTTATGTAATGGATCTCAAGGAAGTCATATGAACTAGTGGGGGCAGGGGAAGAGTCGTTTCTGATGGCAGCTGGTTTGCACAATCACACTTACTGAGTTGCGTTTTCCCACCGCACTCAGGGGTCCAATCCTTACTATCTGTTTCCTTGAAGTCCTGAAAGAAGAGTCTACGACCTTGGTTCTGCAGCTTCATCAGTTTCTCAACATGTCCCTCCTCAAGGGGTTGGCCAGTTCTCCAAAGTCACATCGTCCAGAGCAGAGGGGTCATGGTGGAGACAGCCAGCAAGAGGGGACCCTGTGGCTGGGTCCCGGCTCAGCGGCAGTATCATGGGATGGATGCTGAGCGCCCAGCTCCTTCCACCCCAGCTCTGCTGACAGGTCAATGTCCACAACGAGGCTGACCCAGCCCCACCCAGCTCAGCTTCCTGCTGTCCAGGAGACAGTCCCAGTCAACACACTACAACACAGTGATTTCTTAATTCCAGGAAATTCAAATTAAGACAAACGTAATCATAATGAAGAAGAGCTGCTAGTCATTATTAATGCATAATCATAAAAACTGATTTAAAAAAATAAAAAATACTGTATTTTGAAAAACAGGTTAAAAAAATATGAAATCCTTAACAGCAATGCAGTAGGCTCATATTAACTACTATACTTACATAATTCATCTGGCTAGATATGCATGACTAAAATTTCTGTTAACTGCCTAATAAGTGAAAAGTTTAGTTTTGTTACAAAGCCTGGGAAATTGGAATTTCATTTAGCTCAAAGCTCAGAAAGTACATTAGCAAAAATCAGTCGAATCTGATAAAAAAAGTATAAATCACTTAAAAACACCATTGGTAAATACAGAATCCCCATGAATATACAACAGGTAATGATGCAATGAAGATGTTTTTACAATATTTATTAAGATAACAAATTTATAAATTGAAAGACTCAGAGGCACATAGTTTTTAAAAGGCCAATACCATGGAATAATGAAGTCAACACAAAAGAAGATATGAACAGTTACAACCAATACAAGATTTTTTTTAAAAGCAGCATCCCTACCCCCCCGCCCCAATACACATCATAGGAATCATCCTTCAAAATTACCATGATAAAAAGTTACTTCCTTCAAAGAAAAATAATTCTTTCCACCTACCGAGCCTAGAAAATCCTATTTACAATGAACTGTCCTGTATTTCATCAGTATTGTTTAATATGGCCTCTTCTATTCTGCCATTAGAAGTACTGAAAATTTTATAGCTATTATATTTACAAATGCACATAATATTTAAATTTGCTCTTCATTGAGAACAACTGAATATATACTTAATCAAATCACGATACAAATGTTTTAGTGCTGATAACACATTCTGCAGGGACGGGTATATGGGGAGAGGTGTATTTAGAATCATGTTGTTTCTTAAGGATTACTAGGCCAATAAGTCTGGTAAAACTCAAGGTAGTCACAAAAACAGGTGTTTGTTGATGAAGAATTTAATTTATTTCTGTTTTAACTGGACGCACTGGGCTTCTTCAGTCAACCTTCACCACACTGTATATTTTGGTAACAAACCAAAAGCATGCAAAGAAGCCAATTGTTCCTATAAAAGAAAAAACAAAAGTCAACCTCCTTTCAAGGCAGCTTCCTGATGTACATAAAAGTACAGACTTAAAATGACTGGTTCCTTACAAAGGCCATAAGACTATAAACCAAAACTATAAGCCATTACCAGGAATACACCAAAGACCCATAAACTTTTTTGAAAAATACTGCACTAATTCAAATCAAATTTCTTACAGAAATTGATTAAAAAAACTTTTATGCTATAGGATTATCTAAAGTTTTCTATGATATATTTTTTTCCTTATTACACGGAAAAGGCTAAAATTGGAAGAGGAAAAGGATCTTTTCCTTTTCCTTGCCAATCTTACTTTTCTATTTAAAAATACTTTATTATCACAAAATGGAAAATGCTATTAATTCAACATATGATATGAACAGCTTAAAAATCAGAATATCAGATTCACAGAATTAAAAGGGAATATTTTCTAAGTACAGTTATTGGGAATGATCACTTTTCAAAGATTATTATAACAAAATAACTCAAAAAGATTTTTACAAAGTGTTAAAGTGATATGATAAAGAATAATAAAGACACACTCCCTCTGAGATGAGAGGTGGCACAGAACTGGAGGACAAAGCAGCTCTGTCCTGATCTATGTGAATCATCTTCAGATGAGTCACCTGGAGTCTCCACCCCATTTATTTATCTCATTAAAGAGAGATAATTTTATCTGCCCTACCGGCCTGCACAGACTGTTAACAGAGTAAATGAGGAAATTCATGAAAAAATACAGGCCTTGATTTTTAGGTATTTTTATCACTTTAGAGTCTAAAAATTTTGAAGTATTTTTATCACTTTAGATTCTAAAAAATTTGAATGCCAGACAGTTGACAAAAATGAGGCTTTAAGGATTATGTAACTGTTTAGGGCCCGTGGATGATAAGAAAGGCCAGGATTCAGATTTACTTTTGATTTCAAGTGTAGTATCCTTTTAAACTATACCATACTTACATGTACTAAACGTAAATTCAGAGACTGTTTTGCAAGAGAATATGTATGGCATCACTGACTCGATGGACTTGCGTTTGAGTGAACTCCTGGAGTTGGTGATGGACAGGGAGGCCTGGTGTGCTGCAATTCATGGGGTCGCAAGGAGTTGGACACGACTGAGCGACTGAACTGAACTGATGTACTAAATTATGAAACTGCCTACCACGTTAAATTGATGCATAGCATTTTTTCCAAGATTATCCCCTAAGAAATATTCAATAGGCAGGGCTACAGAAGAAGATAGAAGGGGATACACATGCCCCTTGTGGAAGTTTTATATTTAAAGTTCCAATTGTTTTCACCATTGTTTTAAGATTTTGTAAGTCAAGAGACTATAGTTGGGACATTACCACGGAAGTTATGAATGTTATTATACCCATTCTTACATCATATATGTAACCAAGTATCTGCTCTGCACATGCCATGCACTCTGTGTTTTTTCAAGGACACACATATATACCTTCTGGTTATTCAAAGGGTCATTATTAAGGCTTGAGAAGAGGCTGGGGTTAATTCCAGAAAAGTAAAGGTGAAAACATAAATATACTGAAACAATCTTAAGTGAAACAAGAACTTCAAGGTAATAGAAGGCATTTTAAGATGAGAAAATACATTTTATCATCATACTAGCAACTCTAAGAAAGTTAAGTTTACTTTGTTCTTCAAGTACTTCTAGTATTTTACTTTGTTCTTAATACTAAATGGGTATAGTATACATACTAAAAGTGGCATCTTTCCTAATGTGGCAGAATAATAATTATTGTTTTGTAAAATAGATTGACTTAAAAAAATGGTGTCAGTGCAGAGTCTTGAAATAAATGTGGATGTTTCCTTCCCACAAACTGAAATACACTAAAAGTCAATGGCTTCACTGGTTGATTTAAATTTGATGTGGCTCCAGAATCTAGACTAGAAAAGTTGTTTTATTCAAAATAAGTAAAAATATGACGCTTTAAAAATCAAGAACAATAAAGTTGAGGTGATAGTTGAATTATCATGATAACATGTGCCTGGAAAAACAAGACATTGACCCAGACCACAATTTTTTGTGTATAACAAGGAATACATTGTGTATGTATTTACAGACATGGGTACAGATGCCCCCAAACAGTAATCCTCGTTTCATAGGCTATGACTGTTTTATAGATCATTTATGGAGACTTATGGCTGTGGATCTAAATCTATTACACAGAGACCAAGATACAATCCCCACAACACACACACGCCCTACCCGACTATGTCTGACCAATGAATGACCTGATGTACAGAACTGATCTAGGTGCCTGACTCTTGTTATATATACTGATATAGCAACAGGGGCACTTCAAAACTCTACCTAATTCTCTTAAATGCTAACAGATGAGTAGAAAGTAGAAAAGCTAATTTTTTAACAAGTTTTTTTATTTTTTGACTCCTGTACTTCCTCACATAGCATGCAACACAATCTTAAGATAAAATTTCAGATGTACACTTTTTGTGACAAAGAAATGGTCCCTCAATTTGCTGCTGTTGTTTAATCATTCTACAATTGCTAAGCACCCAAGCACTGAGATACAGAGAACTTTCCTAGGTGGACAGAGAAAATGTACATATAAATACCAATGTAAAGCACACTTTATCCCATTAGGTAAATGGATTTTAAAGTGGAGATATAAACCTGCAGTTTAAAACTTCTAGAATAAGGGATGTCCTATGCTCATCTTTTCTTGGTATCATTTACTCTCAATCTCATCTTAAATTTCTAACTCCCAATTTCTACTTACTTCTAAATTAGGTAGCTAGAGCTTTTTACTCTATTTCTGAAATGAGCAAAGGCAAGACTGTTCCATTAACAGATGGACAGGGGAAAGCCTTGAGATGTTCTGGCCAAGGCACCCCTATACTTCCAGCACAACAATGGTCCCTGGTTAGTCTTCTTCCGCTGGGCCCTGTCTTCTCGCCTCTGCTCTACTGGTACTCACCTCACCTTCACAGGGGGCAGACCAAACCATGCTTAACTGCCTGAGAACTAAATATAGGAGCACTAAGTAGTAGAAGCCTTCATGGGTTTTATAAAAGCAAAATAATTATAAATAATTTGCCTAAAAACGTATTAACTAAAAAGAAATCATTCTAATTCTTACCTGTAAAAAGAAAGAAGATCAAAACCATTATCATGGTATACCCGAAGTACAGGATTGTACTTGCAGTCCCTGTGATTTGCAGTTTTGAGAAGAAGTAGTGTATTGCGTATATTAAGAAATACACTGCAGTAAAGCCACTGGTGAGGAATGAACGCCACTGCCAATGATAATCCTGGGTAGAAGAGAAAAAAATCCAGGATCAAGAATTACTTTCCAATTAATAGGTAACGCAGCCGAAGAAAGTTAATAAAGAGAACATAGCTAAATGGAATAGCCCCCAAGCCTAATTTTTGCTATTGATTCCAGTCTCTTTTCATACTGAAATTTGCCAATTTCACTAAAGGTGTTCAGAAGCACCTTCTATCTTTGATGGAGCTACTTAAAAGATTGGCTAAAAACATATAGAAAAATTTTTAATGGTTGATGAATAATGAAGCATTAGGCTGTATTTTAAAATGTATGATTCCCTAAAAGAAAAGAAATAAGACAAAAATTTTGGTGCCAAAGATATCATTAAGAAAGTGAGAAAACAAATTACAGAATGGGAGAAAATATTTACAAATCAAAATCTGATAAAGGTTAGTATCCAGAATATAGAAAGAACTCTTACAATTAAACAAAAAGATAAACCATCAAACTTATAAATGAGCAAAGGAATTCGACATTTCTCCAAACAAGATACGTAAGAAAATATGCTCATCATCATTAGTCATTGGGAAAATGAAAATCAAAGCCACAATGAGACACCACTTCACACCCACTAGGACGGCTATAACTTAAAAAACCAGAAATATCAGGTAACTGGCAAGGATGTGGAGAAACTGCAACCCTTGTGCATTGCTAGTAGAAATATAATGGTGAAGCCACTGTGGAAAAGTCTGATGCTTCTCCAAAAAGTTAAATAAGAAGTAACTAACTATATGACTCAGCAATACCACTCCTACATATATACCCCAAAGAACTGCAAACAGGTAAAATGAGAATTAGTACACGGATGTTCATAGCAGCACTATTCACAAGAGCCAAAAGGTGGAAACAAACCTAATGTCCTTCAATGAATGAAGGTACAGACAAACTGAGTGCAACTCTATGATGGGACATTACTCAGCATAAAAGGGAGAAGCACTGCCACACGCTAGAGTGTGAGGGCGACCTGCAAACACTCTGCCCAGTGAAGGACGCCAGACACAAAAGGGCAATCATATTGTGCACTTCTATTTATATGAAATATCCACAACAGACAAATCTGTAGAGACAGAAGCAGACTGGCGGATGCCAGGGTCTGAGGAGGGAGAGAACACGAAGTAACTGCTTAGTGGGTATGGGATTTCCTTTAGGGGTGAGGAAATTATTCTGAGGCAGAGACAGTAATTACCCAGTACTGCCTATGTACTAAGTGCCCCTGAACTGTTCACTTTGTAATGGTTGATTTCATGTTTTGTGACTGCTGCTGCTGCTGCGAAGTCTCTTCAGTCATGTCCAACCCTCAGCAACCCCATGGACTGCAGCCCACTGGGCTCCTCTGTCCATGGGATTTTCCAGGCAAGAGTACTGGAGTGGGGTGCCACTGCCTTCTCCGCATGTTATGTGAACTTAACCTCAATTTTCTAAAAAAGCGTTATCAAATTTAACAGTTAAGATTTTATCTCCTATATAGAAAACTATAAAACAATGATTTAACACAATCTAAATCTTTTAAAAGTCACCCAAAGACATCATCATTTTGTCTTGCTGCCAACTATATAACTCACTGCAACGAAATCTCCTAAATGTTTTAATAAATTTTTCCATGTAAAATGTTTGCTTTCACTGAATTTTCAGTCTATAAGTATCTGTATCACAATAAGAATAGTAATTTTAAAGTCCAACAGTTTTTAAAAAATTCAGCATAATGTGCTATTCTTAGGAAATTAACATTTTAGAAGTTAAGTTCTAAATAAATTATAAATATACTGCACTGGGAAACTATCTTAACTCAGGCTTAAAGATGGCTGCATTTGATTTAGGAATATAGGTCAATTTCTACCTGTAACTGCAAATGTGCAGTTATACTTGCTCACTGAAGAAAAAAATATTGACACAAAAAAAGACTGCAATCTTTTGATAATTCAGGTTTGGGAGGCTATTTTGTGACATTAGAAATTGACATGGAAAAAAAGTCAATAAAGAAAATTACTTCACAACTTGCCCCACAATAACACATATTTACTTCAATTAATAGTATTCAAGGTTACCTTATGCCAAAATTACAAATACTGTTAGCAAATGAACATAAGCGAATATTGCTAATACATACCTCTGCACACAGGTGGAAATAGCAAAGAAGTATAGTTGCTTCAGAACAGGTAATAACCAATATGATAAACACCAGGAACAGGAAGCCAAACATGTAATACATCTGGTGTGACCTACAATCAAACAAGTCAAGATGAACCAATCAACAGTTTCTTTTTGACACAATAAATGACACACTCCTTTCTTTTTTTTTTTTTAACTGGAAATGTTTGCTTTTTCTCCCATCTAATCGATGACAAATTCTCACAGGTTTAGACGTGATGTGTGTAGCAGAGGCAGGGCAGGAAGGATACAACAATGCACTGAACTGTCTTCCTGTTCAGGCAGGACTTGCAACTCTTATTTATTCAAATATGCTTAGTTTGTCTGTCTACTGGTGAGTCAAAAACTTGACACTTCCTCCCTTCCCCCCCACCGAAATTAATGTAAAGATAGAGCCAAACTAAGAAAAGGTTATATTGGGTACAGATTGTTTCTTATCATATATGATAGCATTGGCTGAATTTGGAAAACACTATAACAAACAGGAAGGAAAGATAGGCTCTAATAACTAAAAAAGTTCAAATTTAGTTTTGACAATGCTACCTGGCACCCTGATACTTTCTGTAGCATTTGTCAATGTGATCAAATAAAGATCACAACATACTGTAGTGTATGAGCGGCTCAAAATTACCACGGTGCCTTTTCCTACTCAAACAAGAAACCAGAGAATGAAGTGATCTTGAGATAAGAAATGACTCTGAAGGTTGTCTAGCTCAACAATGCTTGCTTGAATCCCCTCCCATCAAGAGCTCAAAGACACTCCTCTGAAGCAGTACAGATTACTTATTTAAAACACAGGACTGGAGAGACAGGTGAATTTTCTGTCACATAGTGGCCGGGTGACACAGGCAAATTACTTAACCTTCAAAATCTCATTTTCATCTCTGTAAAATGGGATAGTATCCACCTCATAGAGGTGTAAGAATTAAGTAATAAATAATAAGCCCTTGACTAATAACTGTTATCACAATTCTTCTAACACTGAAAAGATAAAAGAACTTTTTATCTCAAGATTTCTGATAACAGTTTACATTTAAAGGTATGAACAGTAAGCCCTATAAACAAAAAGAGAAAGCTAGTAGTATATACAATGGGAACAAGAATAAGAGGACTCGGTGCTCAGCTTACCAAATACTATTCAGGATGAAGAAAAGCTGTATAAAGATGCACCCAAAGGGCAAAATCCCTCCCATGATAATACCAGGTAATGGCTTTGTGTAGAAAGACTGTTCAGGAATCTGACGTGGAATCTGATTGGTTCGAACTGGGTGTTCAATGGCCTTCAGTTAAAAAAAAAAAGAGAGAGAGAAAGGGTTAATAATTATATATCTATTTAAGAAATTCTTCTCTGCACTACATTATTTGTCAGCTTTTTCTCCGCTTCCATGCTGACACTAATGGCAATACAAGTCGACCTAGGTCATCAGAGGGAAACTTGTACTTAGAAGCCCCAAACCAGATACCATCAGGTACAACAGTCAATCTGTCTGTCTACTGGAACAAGCCCCCACGGTTTCCAGCAGGGATCCAGTGACTAATGGCTTTAAACAAAATAAGAAACACACAGGAGGAAACAATATAGGACTCAGAAAATAGCAGTTAATACAAGGGTAGAGTTAAGCTTCTCCTTTTAGTTATATATTTACTGTAAGAAATGGGCTGGTTCTGAAACTGTTGTCAATGTGTTTTTTGGAGATGGACAATGTCGTTTCTATTAAAATTGCTCAATTTTTGCTAAGACTTAAGAACACAAGGAAGATAATGAATGGTTATATGAAGCTTTATGACCATAAATCACTGGTGATGTTCTCAATTATTCTCTAACACACTACATGGCAGTATAAAACCAACTGGAGCCTGAAGTACCTAGACACAGTAACACGAGGGGGAGGGAGGAGAGCACACATGTAGAAATTCCCTTCCTTGCAAAAAAAGTTCAAAACCTACTTCTATAGTTTTTGTGATGATACAGCAAAAGTTAAAACCTCATATTCTCACTGAGATTATACTTCTGTGAACTTGATTATTTCGTATGTCAGTGTATGGGTATAGAGGCAGAGAATCACTATACCATTCTTCAAATTTTATATTTTTAGAATTTTAAGTACTTATTTCATCTATGTAATTTAAAAATTTCAAATCATGTCAGTTTACTATTTATACTATACAGATTTCAAGTCATAAACAAAACGTCAAAGAACTGAGAAATCTTTTAGTAGCCTGGCATGATAGGTACAGTGGAAACTCTGAAGTCTCCACTGAAGTAGATAAGTTTCTTCCAGGGTATTCCAGGTCCCCTCACAAAGTGTACTGAACTACATAACTTCTTTTAATCTTGTGGAGACATTTTCAGAGAAAAGCCAAGATAGTGGAGTTAGAGAAGGACCCAAGAACGAATTCTCAGCTTCCTCTGAGCCTGCAGGTAGAAAGTGGGCAGCGAGGTGGAGGCAGACAGGCTGGAGGGGGGACTGAGCCGTGACTGCAAGCCTTCCTAAAACCAAATGCCAGCGGGTAAGCACATAAAGTTCATTCCAAAACTACTTATGAAAAACACTGCTATCCTTACTGTATGGTCACTAACTTTTATTTTACAGCTTTGCTTCCTAACCCATACTCAGTTTTACCCTGTTTACTTAGTTAAGTTATATAGATTAGAAACATTTATTGCTAAGAAAAAAAGATACATGTACTTTTTAAGTTAAAAAAGGGGAACAATTTATTTTTAATGTAATAAATTCATATTTTTCATTAGTTTAAATTAGCATTCATTTCCTGTAATCTATTTTAGTTTCCATTTACATTTACTTATCAAACTTTGAAATCTTAACTTTATATCCATAACCTCTCTCTAACCACATTCTTCTGAGTACTATTTTAAGAATGACTGCAGTCAAACTAAGAAGTCATAAATTTTCTATGAAATTCAGATCCCAAAGGACTAGTTTCTATCTTCTAGACACTTGCATTCTTTATGGTGGCATATGCTAATTTCCACAGCTGAGATTCATTCAAATAAGTTAACATCTATAAACTTACATTCTTCTTAAAACCAAAGTATGCACCAATAAATGTCAGAGGCACAGATATACAGAACCAAAGAGCCAATATGGCAACCAAGGTCCCGAAAGGAATAGCTGCTGAAGATCCTTCTCCCCACAGAATCAGGTTCATTATGAAGAAGTCAGCAAACACAATCCTGAAAGACACAACAGGCGTCTGGGTAACATTTGAGGGAGAAGCAAAATGATACAGTGGCCATCATATGCAGCGAGTATCACAATTTCTGTGCTATACATAGTCAAGTGGAATTGCTGGGTCATTAGGGTATGTGAATTTAAAACTCCAGTAGATGCTGATGTTTGGTAGAAACCAATGTAATACTATAAAGCAAGTATCCTTCAATTAAAAATAAATTAAAAAATAAAAAAACTTTAGTAGAAAACGGAACTGCTCTTCAAATTGGTTTTGCCTGACTTAAACTCCTATCAGCCCCTTATGAAATTTACCCCTTAAAACATATTTTCATCATGCTTGGGACTGCCAGACTAAGAAACAGACTTTTAAGAAAAGGAATATAAAAAACTCTTCTGTCTAAAGGCAATTTTTTCCAGGTAAGACAGGTAGTAGTCATTCTGCAAATGTTCACTGAACATTCACTTTTTAAAAATTAAAATCATTTTCTTGGATACACACAGAAAAGACTAGACATACAGGACAGAAATTCTGGGAACTAAAATATGACTATGTTAAGCAAGTTATTATTGAAAACTCCACTTACCCAGGACAAAGAAATGATGTCAATAAAACATTTGTTTTCCACTTCTCACCTCCAAAGGCTGCATGAGAAAACAAAAGTGGCATTAACACAAAGACATACTTTCAAAGCAAACCAAATGCCCATACCTCAGGTCTGGCACTGGACAAATGAACACACAGCACTGGGTGCCCATTCCTAGAAAAATGCCATGAGCAAAGGTCCTAATACCCCCTCATCAAATGATCCAAACCCAGAGACACACATTCCAGGACTGCCTGGATTAAGTCCCACTCTAAAGACTTTTGTTTCAGCATAAAATAAATCTAGTATCAAAAGAAAGTCATCCAAACAAGTTTTATTCTCTTCTACTTTTTTTAACTTCAAAGCAAAACAAACCCTTAAGTTCTAACCCAGTTTCAATCACTGGGACTAGATGAACAAAGAGTACCCTGGAAACACTCAGGTCAGTTTCAGAGTCTGTTATAAAACTAGGAACCCTCAGGCCTGACAGGCAGCACTCCTAAATGCCCACAGAAGGTCTGAACCTCCAGGAGTGCCTCCAGCAGGGCAGCTTCTCCAGGCCGTGGGGGTGGGAGGTGGGGGGTCAGCGTGTAGGATCAGGTGACTGAGAACAGAAGGGGTGCAGTCACCTGATAGAACAGTTTACTTACCAACTGTTTACTCTTCTTTACTTCTAATTCCCCCCCACTTTAAAAATGTAAAGTATCTGGAGTAAAATAAATGAAAGTACTCCTCCACTCCTAGTTTAAAAGTTGGAGATAAAACTGGCTGAGATCACAATTTGTAAGTTTAAGTACTTCTTGGTCTAAAAGAAAAAATAATTTATATATATGACTTGACTTCACAGCATTACTGGCAAGACTACTGTGAAATTATGAATTTGGGGGGTTTAATACAATTCCAATCAAAATTCAAATATTATTATTTGAAACATTAAAAATGAATCTATACAATGAAGCATTGTGTGACAGTGCATCGCCGAATGTTCTGCCTGATGAATAGGCTACTTAATCAGCAGCAAGGAGGTCTGAAGTATAGACAGGAGATGAAGGGGAGGTGTGTCCGTCAGGCAGGGAGTACAGACGGGAAGTCAAGTGGAGGGAATAGCAGGTGAGAAGGCCCCAGAGAGGTGTGCGGGTGCAGAGCCTGACTGAGGAACGAAGGAAAGCGAGAGCACAGAAACTGAGAAAGGCGGAGCAGGCAGGGCTCCAACCATATCTCCTTTGTCTTAAAATACGTATGACCAGCCTAATCCTATGTCTGTCAGCAAAGAGAAAGAAAAGAACAAGTCTGACAAAACTCACAGCACGTAAACACACTCACTCACTCACACATGCACACAGGCCTTCACAGACTCTACACATCTAGCAAAATCTAATCCTTCTATTTCGGGTTGAGTCTAGCCAACCACACCTTAAGGCCACCTAAGTAACCCCATGTTTGACCTGAAGCCTCAGTCCTATCAGAAGATCTTGGGGAACCCTAGCCCTGTGTCAGCATCTCCCTGGCATTTTCGATCACAGATTACTGACAGGATCATCTCAACTGGACCAGAGGCTTCCTAAGCAGGGCAAACTTTGGCATTTGCTGACCCGGAAAAGCTACTTTGTAAATCGTCTAATCCTATCTCACTCTTATTCTGTGGCTCTGAATTCTTTTTTTCACTGAACTTTATTTTACTTTTGGAAAGCAACAACACAAGAGAATGCAACTAAACCTTGCTGCAAGAGTAACTTACTTGGGGGCTCTTTAAACAGTGAGATCTGAATTTACTTTGGGTACAGTGTACCTTCATAAATATTAAATCAATGTAAGGACCACCTCTCTCACATAAAGTATTCCTATATATATATATATGCTATTTGTTTTAATAAATGACTCAGTGATACTTTTTTCCCTTTACTAGACTAAATATATTTCTATGAATGTAGCCAATCTAAGTTGTGCAGCCAAAACTATTAAGTCAAAACTTAAGAAGGAGAGAGGGGACAATGGATAGGCAGCACCTAAATTTACTGAAGCCACTGTTTAACAAGCGTGTTTGAACAAGCAAATCTAGGGAGAGTCATCCATTTCACAAGCTTCTTTAAACACCTCTTAACACACTGCTTGAACAGCCTTAACTACCAGACACAAAGGTTCAGACCCCGACGTGGCAGGTTAGACTCCTGGTCTGACACCTGGCAGGGCAGCTGTTACTTACACTTGTAGAACCTGGCGGCGACGTAGCCTGCAGGAGTGCCCAGCAGCACCCATAAGACCACAGCACACGTCATCAGAGCTCCGCGGTTGGCAGGTGACAAAAATCCCAGGCAAGCAAAAACTAAAAAAATAAGTACTTTAAAGTTATGAATTTTATTATTGTTTCCTTTGAAGTGATAGAAGACCCCGCTCATTTTTTAAACAATAAACTAAATACAACTTCATGAAAATATGCTCCCTTACCACGCAGCCACAATGAATCTTAGTAATATCTAAGGCACTCCATCGACAGGATCACACGTAAGGCAAGCTCCAATCTGGACATTTCCTGTCAGGGTCTACCTTTCTCGTTATCAGTAGAGGCTGACTGCAAGCTCAAGAGTGCTTTCAGCTCTTCTGAGATTCAAGTACAGTTTTTAAATTAACATCAATAAAAATACTCCCATTGTAAAATATTCTCACTTTCTGTTCCTTTTAAAAACAATACTGAGTCCTCTGGGGTGAAAAAAAAAAACCAAAAACCTGTAACATCCAAACATAAGATGAGGCAGAATCTAGTCAAAGGACAAGAGATGAAAAAAGATTTCACAGCACCATTAGCTTTGTGAACACTAGCTACTGAAGGGCTTGGTCAGTAACCCTTGGGAAATTGTTTCCTCTATTATTTAGCTAGTTAGTTTGTTTGTTCTTCACTATATAACCCTCCTAACTAATTAAGAAAAAAAACACCATCTTATATTTACAGCAATTCTGAGCTTTAAATTGGAAGTCAGATATGACTTTCTCAGAAAGAAATCCAAGAACAGATGCAGGTGGCTCTCTCACTGAAATTTCTGGTGTCTCCCCCAGGAGCACACAGCCAAGCAAGCACCACTGTACACCTTCCCAGCAGCACTGACTGGAGAGGAGAAACTCACGATCACAGGAAACCAAACAGGGTAACTAGAGGACCTATTGGAATTTTAGCTAAGACGTACCCTCCCTCAGTCCTCTCAGGCCTGAGATATGGATTGTTCTGAAGCAAAAAGTCCATGTTCAAGCACTAAAGAGAAACAATCGCTATCATTTTCTAACCGAGGCTCTCTGAAACTGTCCTTCATGACAAGGTCACTTTCTAGCTGACCCCAACAAAGATCAGAGATGGGCAGAAGGCCACTCTCAATCTAATTTGAAAGCAGAATTTCACCCTCAAGCACCCACTCCCCTGGAAATCCACCTCGGCTCTCTGGGACTCTGCAATCAATCGTCTGGCTGCATCCAAACCTCTTTCATGACTCGTTTTCCCAACCTCCCCTCTTCAGTGCAATATACTTACAACTGCTAGCTAGCCTCACCCATCACACCGACATCACCTTATCTACATTGTTAGTAGATAAATATGTTCTAGTTAGTCTTCAATGGAGCTGGGAGGTGCAAATCAGTCAACTCCAAACTTTGCAGGTGCCAGACATCTGGAATCGGTCATTCTCTTTCCAAACACTTATGTGTTTAATTGCATCATAAAAACTTGGGACAATTTTACTTGCAGAAAATGATTATAGTATTACGTATTTAATATGCAAACATAAGAATAAGTGTTTGCTAAGAAAATTACTGAAAAGTCAGTGGTTTCTGAATTTTTCTATTAACATTCATATGTTACATGTTCACCAGTAGCAGGCAACGAGAACATGAGAAAATAAATGCAAAATTCAGAAAACTCTTTTCATAAATATATTTTTCTCTGATAACCTGGAAAACTGAAAGACCACTGCAATAAAACATCTCCAGACAGGAGTCTCAGGGCCACTCCTGCAGCTGATGACTACCTCTAAGTCAGTTCTGTTTTTTAAAAAAAGAAAAGTTAAAAAATGTATCCTCATTGACAAAACCTTAAATAATAAAATTTCTGAAGGCTTTCAAGAGTCACAAGGAAGAGATATTTTTTGTGTGTGTAGGAAGATCTTTCCTCACCATTGCTGGGGAAACAAAGAGGTCTTGCTTCCTAAATCTTGCCAAGGTGGCGAGGTCTCTAAAAGCTTCCTATCTCACCCCCTCTGGGTTCTGTCCCATCTCCTCTCTGTTCTGTCCCTCTCAGTGGAAGCCAAGGATGTCCTGGGATTTTCATCATATGCTCCAGTGAGGCAGGACAGCCAACCTGCGTGGCCCTGCTCCCAGGCTGCGCAGACGAGGATCTGGTCATCTGCAGCGCCCGTGCTCCCCTGACAAGTGCCTGGTCTCTATGCAGCTGTGAGGGCGATCTGAAGAGTCAGCTTTTGGCATAGCTAACCCCGCCCCCAGTCACTTATGGTCAAAGAACACAGATTCTGAGAACCAAAGGACTCTCAGAAACAACAATCTAGCCTAGCTACAACTTAGGAAAACTTGATTTCAAATAATTATTTTTAAAAAGCATTTTCTACTTTTTAGTTTTCACTTAACACTTACATAAAGTCACAAAAGTCATAATCAAAATCTGTGTCCCTGATCCCAGAAAGACGGATAGCAGCATCCCTTTCCTTGGAGGGCGGAATATATCACCATGAACCAGCTTCCAGCCAAATTCTTCCTGGGCATCCTCCTGAAAAGGGAAGGAAATCGTTTCATCACCATGGGATCGTCAAGAAAACTAGGCAGTTTGTTCATTGTTGAATATGCAGATACATAAATTTAAAGAAAAACTTACAGATATTAATATTTATTTCAGTTTTGAAGTATGAAAGCTTGACTCATGGAGCTTTATATAACTTTCTTGAATTGTTTCTAAAGAAATGTGTGTGTTAAGATCTACAAATAGTTACTGAGATACTTTAAAAAGAAATACCAAGATAATGGGATACCATGTCCTAGTCAGTCAAGCTTTATGATCCAACTTGATGACAATTTTAAATCACACTCTGTATCCTTTTTACCCCACACTAACTAATCTCCAAAACAAGCAAACGGCATCAGTTCTCAAAGCTACTCTGCATGCATAGTAGACTGTGAAAATTTTAATAAGCTTGTGTCACCAGCCTATACTATTCCCCTGATCTCCAGACATGCATATATACCTGCCTAATTAATAGCTCCACCAGGCTATTCAGTGGACACCTTGAACAGAATCATCCACAAGGGAACTGATTTTCTCCCCACCTCTACCTGTAGTTCCCTCAGCAGATAAAACTCTAGCCTACCAGCTGCTCGGTCCCCAAAACCTTGGAGTCATCTTTTTTCTTCCCCACACTTCATATAATCCTTTAACAATTCCTACAGTTTAGCTTTAAAATCTACCCACAGGACAGATTAGTCCCTGGTTCAAGTCATCCCCTCTCACCTGGCTATCACCGTGTGCACTAAAACTGGTTTCAGTTTGTACACTTTAGTCGAATCTCAATACAGAACCAAAAAGATCCTTTTAAGTAATTGAGTGGTTCGGGGTCATTCACTGGCTTCTCTCCTCTTCCACCCTCTCAACTGGCCAATCAGCATTCCATCCCATCTCCTGGATACTCTCTGTTTATCTGCCCATTTCCCTACTTCTTCCCTGCTACCATCCCCTGACTCTGGAAATTCCATACAGTCTTCTGACTGGTCTCAGTGCCTCCAATCATGCCCAGCTCCAGACAACTGTCCACACAGTGTTAAAAGTGATTTTCCTAAAACATGAATCTGGCCACGTCAACACTGTTTTGTATACTTCAACAGCTTCTCGGTGATCTTCAGACTGCACAGTTTAGAAAGTCCTTCAAAACGTGGCCCCTGCTATTTCTTCAGCCTCCTCTCTTAACATTTTGTCCAGGGTACTTCTGTAGCCCTCCCCCAAATTCCCACTCAGATTTCTATCTTTGCAGCAGTAGACAAGATTTAAAAATAACTTTCTATGTGGTCTAGTATTTTACAGTTCCACATTTTCATTTAATCATTTGGATTAAATGAAGCTGGAATGTACTTTTTCCCCAGATGGCCACCTACCTCATCCACAATCACTCCTCAAAGCTACTTTTTCTTTGTTGATACACTTTTGTTAACCTCCATATTTAGACTCATTATTATTATAGATAGAAAATATCATTTGGAATTTCTTTGTTCACTAATCCTTCTAAACTTCTCTTAGGATTATTATTTATTTTCAACTAAAGTATTTGTACAGAAATTCCTTTAGAGGTCTGTTTGTGGTCAACTGTCTTTGTTAGTCTGAAACAGGTATTTCACCTTCATTTTTGAAAGATCTCTGAGTACACAACTCTATGTAAATAGTTAATTTCTCTCACCATCGATTTAAAGATATTATTTTTTGAGTTTCCATTGCCAATTTCATTGTTTTTCCTTTGCAGAAAGCTCAGTCTTTTCCCCCTCTAGCTGATTCTTAGAAAAGATCTTCTATTTTCTCTGGTGTTCTATGGTTAACTGATTGAGGTATGGATTTCATTTTATTCCACTTTGGATACACTGCGTACTCTTTATCTATAGATTCTCATCTTTCATCTGTGCTGGAAAATCCTAGCTGTTACTTTTTTCATATATCTTTACTCTGTAATTAATAATCCTAATATCTGAAATATTTGGGACCTGGTACAAATTTGTTGTTTATTGTAAATTTTTGTGAATTTCTGTATCATATGTTATGGACCTCAGATGTGGAGAATCCAGCAAACCCAAATTTGGAAGACTTTCCTTCAATTTCTACTCAAACTAACATAGAATCATTCTGCCTACTTCAACAATCCAGGCTTAATAAACAGGAAGAGACTGAGGTTCACCACTGACTCAATTTAATTGCCCAATTGGTTAAAAACTTGATATAAACATATTCCTAAAGGAGAACGTTAACCTCTCATGCTGGCACTGCTTCCTGCTCTGGCCTCACTCAATCTAGGGGGATAGGGTGGATCTGGGCGAGTCCTTGGATTCCTTTTTTTTTTTTTTTTACAACCAGTCGTAAGTCCAGCAATGCATCAAGTCTGGTACATCAAGGGCTAATTCATTCATTCCAACAAATATTTGCTGATTCCAGTTGAGCTATTCCAAATCCTGAAAGATGATGCTGTGAAAGTGCTGCACTCAATATGCCAGCAAATTGGGAAAACTCAGCAGTGGCCACAGGACTGGAAAAGGTCAGTTTTCATCCCAATCCCAAAGAAAGGCAATGCCAAAGAATGCTCAAACTACCACACAATTGCACTCATCTCACAGGCTAGTAAAGTAATGCTCAAAATTCTCCAAGCCAGGCTTCAACAATATGTGAACCATGAACTTCCTGATGTTCAAGCTGGTTTTAGAAAAGGCAGAGGATCTCTGGTCAAATTGCCAACATCCGCTGGATCATGGAAAAAGCAAGAGTTCCAGAAAAACATCTATTTCTGCTTTATTGACTATGCCAAAGCCTTTGACTGTGTGGATCACAATAAACTGTGGAAAATTCTGAAAGAGATGGGAATACCAGACCACCTGATCTGCCTCTTGAGAAATTTGTATGCAGGTCAGGAAGCAACAGTTAGAACTGGTCATGGAACAACAGACTGGTTCCAAATAGGAAAAGGAGTACGTCAAGGCTGTATATTGTCCCCTTGTTTATTTACCTTATATGCAGAGTACATCATGAGAAACGCTGGACTGGAAGAAACACAAGTTGGAATTAAGATTGCTGGGAGAAATATCAATAACCTCAGATATGCAGATGACACCACCCTTACGGCAGAAAGTGAAGAGGAACTAAAAAGCCTCTTGATGAAAGTGAAAGTGGAGAGTGAAAAGGTTGGCTTAAAGCTCAACATTCAGAAAACGAAGATCATGGCATCTGGTCCCATCACTGCATGGGAAATAGATGGGGAAACAGTGGAAACAGTGTCAGACTTTATTTTTCTCGGCTCCAAAATCACTGCAGATGGTGACTGCAGCCATGAAATTAAAAGATGCTTACTCCTTGGAAGGAAAGTTATGACCAACCTAGATAGCATATTCAAAAGCAGAGACATCACTTTGCCAACAAAGGTTCGCCTAGTCAAGGCTATGGTTTTTCCTGTGGTCATGTATGGATGTGAGAGCTGGACTGTGAAGAAGGCTGAGCGAAAAAGAATTGATGCTTTTAAACTGTGGCGTTGGAGAAGACTCTTGAGAGCCCCTTGGACTGCAAGGAGATCCAACCAGTCCATTGTGAAGATCAGCCCTGGGATTTCTTTAGAAGGAATGATGCTAAAGCTGAAACTCCAGTCCTTTGGCCACCTCATGCGAAGAGTTGACTCATTGGAGAAGACTCTGATGCTGGGAGGGATTGGGGGCAGGAGAAGGGGATGACAGAGGATGAGATGGCTGGATGGCATCACTGAATCGATGGATGTGAGTCTGAGTGACCTCCGGGAGTTGGTGATGGACAGGGAGGCCTGGTGTGCTGCAATTCATGTGGTCACAAAGAGTCGGACACGACTGAGCGACTGATCTGATCTGATCTGAACTATATGCTTGGTACTGTTTAAAATACCAGAGATCCTACAGCGAGTATAACAGACAACTTCCTGTGAGTAGATCTTCTCAAATAACCAAAATACACAGTACATGAGATGGTGATAGGAATTATGGGTGTAGGGTGTGGGTGGAGAGGACATAATCTTAATGGGATGGTGAGGAAGGGCTCCTTGGGAAGAGCACATCTAAGTAGAGAATGTGAGGGACTCTCTGAGGGAGGACACTAGAGGAAGACAGAAAAGTAACTGTAAGGAGGAGCCTGGAACAGGAACATGACCGACGTGTCTGAGGAACAGCAAGGCGGCTAGCACGGCTGGAGCGGAGTGCCAGGGGCTACAACAGGGCCTCGAGGGCCACTGTGAGGGCCGACTCTGGCCTCTCTGAGTGCAGTGGATGGAAGTCACTGGAGGGCTGTGATCCAGAGTGAAATGACCTGACACTCTGGAACAGACTTGCTCTGACAGCTACCCTGAGAGACTGGCAGGAGGCACAGAATGGGAGCAAAACTGGAAATGGGGTTTTCTGTCCTATATCCCAAAGCACCTCTAAACAATTAAGAAAAAAATTCCATTAACTCAGCAATTATTTGGAATTACCATTTATGAACAGAGTATTGTGAACTTATTTTAATAAAATACTTAATAAGGCATATAATCAATAATATCATGGGAAAGAAACTGTAGCATATAAGTGCTAAAAAGCTTCTAAATGTTAACATGTTCTTTTTTCTAATTAGAACAGGACAGAAAGATGGGTGAGGAGGCTAAGACGCTAGGGAAGAGAAAACAATGAAAATCTGAGTTTAACGTATTCATTACAAATCATTGCTGGGAAATGAAAAAGTATAAAATGCAAAATGTTACACAACTTAAAGTGAAGCTGAAACATTAAATTACTTTGATTACCAAAAGGCTGAAATGATATAAATTCAGTTAAAATTAATTAAAAAATCAAACATATACACATATAAAAATTGCTTGGGAGTTTCTCTACTTAACTTTGCTGCTTCCCAAACTGAACATCTGCTGGAAACAGAGTTGACAGCACATAAGTGAAAGAAGGGCAGAGCTGGACTCCTGCACCCGCACTGTTCCTCACCCTCTACTGGTGCAGATGAGTCTGTGAACAGTTCAGCTCTGAGAGCTGTAGTCACTAAGTCTCTACCAACAAAACCAATTCTTAAGGATCATTTTCTTATCCGAAAATGTCAATTCAGGATCACTTCTGAGAAGAAATGTTTTAAAAGAAGATTCTGACTAAAGATATTATTTAAAAATTTTCCAAAGAAAAAAATAAACACTATGCACGGCCGACCAAGGAATAGTTCAGATGTTTCACTCACTGTAGAATCCATCTGATTATATCTGGCAATATCTTTATGCAGCGTCCGTAGCATAATCATAGCCACCATTCCAGACAAGAAGAGGACAATGACCAGGGAATTCATGATGCTGCAGAAATAAGCACATCAGGATTAATCTAGAGCTTAATCATTGGATCAGCAGAACTCTTTTTAAAAACAATTTATTGAGTAACATTAAAACAGCATTAATCAATTAAAAAACGTCTGACCTAAAATCAAACAAATTCAATGAACTGTGCTCTGGCTTCATGGCCTATTGAGAGCTAGAGTTTTTTGTCCATGATCAACATTAATAACTACTGTGCCCAAATTAACACACCATAAGCTGCAAGGATCAATAATGGACTGGTCTCTACCCTCAAGAAGTCTACTGAAAAACAAGTTATTCAGTAAATTAATGAGCATCAAAAAGATTAGTCAGTGAAGTAGGAAAAGGAGAGTAATGGCACCTTGAACAGTTCTCTAGATAAAAGTTTGGGGTCATGTTCTGAAGAAAGAAATTCAGTAACAATAACTCTAACCCTAAATATTATTATTTATAAAAAACACTCCTAATAGCTGTAGCAGCTTGTATACTGAGCCCTCTTCCATGCCAGGGAAGGTGCTCAAATGCTCTGTTTCATTACCTTCCTTCAATCCTCAGAACAGCACAGTGAGACAGGTTAATTCTAGATGAAGAAATGGACTCTGAGCACTTGGGTGATCTGGCCTGACTCACAACCAGTGACCAAAATCCAGGACTGGATCTAAGTCTACCTAATTCAAAAGTCCAGCCTTCTGAGTAACTGGCGAGAGTGAATGAGATGCTCAAAGCAACAGAGAACAGAATAAGGACAGAGCATGAAGGTGATTACGCTGTAGTCTTACCTAAACCACTGAATGTGGGTATGAGGCATGGACTCCAGAATGTAGTCCCATCGAGAGGCCCATCTGATATTCTTCTCTTCCTAGACAGATTATAAAAAACAAACAACTCTTTGAATAAGAATTTGCCAACAAAGTATACCAGAAATCCAAAGATTTCCATTCAGAGCTTAACCTTCCAATCAACAAATACAGTTTCTCATTACCATAACTCAGGTCAGTCATAAGATTCACTGAGCAAGATTTACTCAAGACTCAGGAAAATCAAGATGAAATTAAGCAGTAAATAAAAAATAGCAAAAGAGATATTACTTTGCCAACAAAGGTCCGTCTAGTCAAGGCTATGGTTTTTCCAGTGGTCATGTGTGGATGTTAGAGTTGGACTGTGAAGAAAGCTGAGAGCCGAAGAATTGATGCTTTTGAACTGTGGTGTTGGAAAAGACTCTTGAGAGTCCCTTGGACTGCAAGGAGATCCAACCAGCCCATTCTAAAGGAGATCAGTCCTGGGTGTTCTTTGGAGGGAATGATGCTAAAGTTGAAACTCCAGTACTTTGGCCACCTCATGCAAAGAGCTGACTCACTAGAAAAAAGACTCTAATACTGGGAGGGACTGTGGGCAAAAGGAGAAGGGGACGACAGAGGATGGGATGGCGGATGGCATCACTGACTTGATGGACATGAGTTTGGGTGAACTCCGGGAGTTGGTGGACAGGGAGGGCTGGTGTGCTGCGATTCATGGTGTCGCAAAGAGTCAGACACAACTGAGCGATTGAACTGAACAGTATCTAGTTACTTCTATTTTTTAAAGTCTTGTTTTAAATCTTAATTGGCAAAGGCTTATTTTAAATGTCATGATTTAGGAGCTATATTTAATTTTTTCAGAAAACTGAGTGGCATAGCTTACTCTTGATTCTCTTTGATGCTATCTATCTACATCTGAGACATTTAACCAGACCAAAGTCATAACCTAGGCACCCTTAGCCTCTAGCAGGTGTCACCCACAAGGAGCTCTTAATATCCAGAAGGAAAGGCGTATTATTTACTGCACTAGGCTTGCAAAATTACACATTATATGGGGATAGTAAGCATCACAACTATATTGGATTGACAAAATAGTTTATTAAAAATAGAGGTGGAATATTGCCCAAGATTCTCATGCAATAAACTTTACTTGCCTCCTAATAAAACCCTCCAGTGAATGTATAATAAATCATCTATCATCAGGAAATTCTTCATTTACAGTCACACTCAAATCCTGGTTTCGAAAATGGTGTCGTTTTCCCAAATGCTTGGTGCAGTGCTCACTTTGGCAGTACACATACCAATGCTTGTTGTGTATCCTGGGTATCTTCATACCATCCTTTATGCCTCTTTTCTACCTTTTGCCTTGTTTGTATCTCTTATGGCTTAACATTTTTAATGAGGTTCAGTTCTCCAATTCCCTATACTTTTTATTTAAATGAAGACTTAGTTTTGAGCATGATTATGTTGCCTGGTGCACTGACAAACTATTTCAAAAATCAGCTCATTAAAAGCTTATCTACTTGATAAGCCTGATCATTAATATTTTTAATTAGTTTAAGTAATATGAATTTAAAATCAATTTCTGAGTTATACTAAAGATAAAATCACACTCACCTCAAAGTTAATAGAGTAAGTATAGGCAACTTTGATCTCCCCAGAAGCCTTGTTACTTATATCCATGGGGGGTCCAGAGCAGTCTGGTTTATCTATGTGGGTATGCTTGAAACTGTGAGAACAAACATTTTGGCAAGATGCTAATGAAGCAGTTTTTTAAAATGAAGTAAAGGTTAGAGATCCTGTACATATTTCACAACGCTGCTGACAGTCAAAAGTGATTCAAATCACACTGAACTGTACAAATCTTTACTTCATATAAAGGGCTTAGTTATACATGTCCATTACTCAAACTATTACTCAAATAAGAACCAAACTTTTGAAAACAATTCTTGAAGAGCACTAAATAATCTTCAAAGAAATCAAAACAAACACTGAGGGGGTGTAAATTCACTGCCATCTTATTATGGTGTGCATCTCTTTACCATTAGTGGCATGGGAAAATGGCTATATCAGTTGGTGTTGGGGACAGGGGGAGTCATGGGGGAAAAAAAAAGAATACTCAATTAAAAAAGCACCTCCCAAATAAATGAGGTATGTTCACACTAAAAAAGCTGGTAATTTGAAGAGATGCCCTTGCAATGACTTGTCACATACTGGCATCTAACACTTCACGAAGACTTGCGATAGGACCCACTAAGCAGCTCATCTGGGCCTCTGCTCTTCCACTGTAAAAGGGAACATGATCCTGAGCACTCATGTTCTCCATGCCAGGCTGACACAGAAAAGGTGTCAAAAAATGACTGGAAAACAAAACAAGAAGGTACCTTGGTTTGCCTACCACCTACTATGTCAGGAAAACAAATATTTATATGGTTTCTTTGGACAACCCATTACTCAACAAATCACGCTAAAGGGAGTTTTAGTAAAAACAATTAAAATACCAAATTATATGTCAGAACACTGATTAAAGAAAGCTAACTAGGCCCCAAATATTTATTCTTTGGGTCTAAATTCCGCTTACAGTTAATTATTTTATCTATTTCACAGTTACCTTTTTGGTTCAAGTTTAGCAGCCACTAATCTTGCTCCCATGGATCCAGTCTCAACTACATGATAATATATTTTGATGTCAACATGGTTGAAGATGTAAAACGTATCTCTTTCATGGAATTCTGACTGTGGAACAGAACTTAAAGTTAGTGTTAGAACACTGGCTATAAAAGAATCAAAACATATAACTAGAAAATGAGCCACACCATGCAGGAAAATTCGAACCTAGACAGAGTTTTCATCCTTTCCATAAAAATGAGTAAGTTTTAAACTTAAACTCCCCTTCCTTTTTTAAAATTGAAGTATAGTTTAACTAAAGTACAATGTTATGCTAGCTTCTGGTATACAGTAGTGATTCAGTTATATATATATATATATATCTCCTTTCCCATTATAGTTTACTACAAAATACTGAATACAGTTCCCTGTGCTGTTCAGTAAGACCTTGTTGCTTACCTAGTAGTTTGTATCAAATAATCCAAAATTTCTAATTTATCCTCCTCCTCCCTTCCCCTTTGGTAACCATGTTTGTTTTTGGTCTGTGAATCTGCTTTGTAAATAAGTTCGTTTGTATCATTTTTTAAGATTCCACATAGAAGTGATATATTTGTCTTTCCTGTCTTACACTACTTACTATGATAATCTCTAGGTCCATCCATGATGACATAAATGGCACTATTTCATTCCTTTTCATGGCTGAGTATTATAATATCCCACTATATGTGTATTTATGTCTGAATATCATTAAGAGGTTGATATTCAGGTTATATTCATTAAGAGATTAAACCAGGTTGACCTCATTATACAAAATTTGATACATATTCTCCAATAATTTTGACTACTTTCTCAATTAATGCCTTTATTTATTTTGTTTTTTTAATCATAAAAGAATGGCCTCAAAGATTGATACCTTTTTAAAAAGGTGTATGTAATACCCAAACTTTTGCAATACAATATTCTATGGACTTAACTTTACAATACAAATTTCATGGACTTACAATGAGGTCTTTCTGGTAGTCCACTAAGAACATTTTTCTAATAGAGTCAGAACATACAAAGTCTAAGCCTGTAGCATAGTATTTAGCATGTAAGAGACAATGCCAGTAAATGTTGAACCACATCTGAATTATTTAGTTCCAGAGTTATAAACTGCAACTCAAGTATGGGAGTTTCTTGGCAGCCCAGTGGTTAGGACCTGGCACTCTCACTGTGGTGAGCCAGGTTCAATCCGTGGATGGGAAGCCACAAGCCTTGTGTCGCAGCCCATCCCCCACCCCCCAAAAAGACTGAGCAGTTGTCCTTCAGAACATGCGGATAGTACTCATTTGATGAATATAACAATTTGTGTCCAGATAAGGACTGAAGCCTTCTACCAAAAAGCTTATTTTAAAAGTAGCAGAGTTAGTTTATCAGAAACTTACGTTAATAACACAGGCATCTTTTGCATGCCCTTTATCTGTAATGTAACAGCCAATAGGAAATCCAGGATTACAGAATCTCTGACTATCTTCAACTTCATAACACCACGTTACAGGCATATTATCCACAATCCTGTGCACAGAAATGAAAGTCAAGTTACAAACCACCAAACATGACTAGGAATTACTCACCAAATCTGTCATCACTCTGTAAAATTTAAATGTCTAGAAATGCCTTAAGGTGTCAAAACAACACACAAAAAATTACACAGAATATGGTATTTCATAAGTGATAGTATTATGCCAATATATGACACACTACGGTGAGAAAAAAATCTTTATAGCTTTCTTGAAAGGGAGTTTTATAAGTTAATTTACTGCTATCACTAACTTAACAATGTCATTATCTAGATACCTAAGTATAATTTATCTTCAGTAGAACACTCAAAAGCTCTAAATAGGTATGAAACAGTATGTTTAGAACAGCTTATGGAACAGTATAGAAAAAAATCTTTTATTAGTCAGATAGTTCAATAAAAAAGGAGAAGAATATAATTCTAAGCAAGATATGGGGAAATATTCAACTTAAGGGCCAGGTGAAAAAGTGAAAATTACAGTATCTATTAAAACTGTGTAAATCCAACTTATGTCTAAATGAAAGGTTGCTATAAAGCTAAAGAAATAAATCTTTCAAGTTCTATAGTGAAAAGAAACTTTTTTAAGAATAAAATTCTGTAGTACTGTATAACCACATTAAAGTCTGAGCATGGGGCTCCCAATGCCCAGAACACACCACAGGATACGAATAAAAATAATTACTAAAAATATACTAGCTCTATTACAGTCATAAGACAACACTCCAGGGGATGTTTTATTTGTTAATTAACGTATGCCTTAGGAAGTAAAATTATGATTCTATATTCACTCAAGGTATACATTCATGACTTAATAAAACACATCTCGTCACATTTAAATGCTATTTAATAGTACCCAATGTACTAAAGTTAAGAATCACCTACATTACTAAGTTGCTTATTATTATAACCAGCAGGCTAGCAGTTCCCATGAAGAGACTATAAAATATTAGAAGCATGAAAACTATGTTATAGAATATAAATAATTCAGATTTTCAGGAGGCCTCAAGAATCAGTTAATTGCTTCAATTTTTTAGACAATGAAGTTCAATCTATGAATATATACTGCTGCTGCTGCTAAGCTGCTTCAGTCATGTCCAACTCTGTGCGATCCCACAGACGGCAGCTCACCAGGTTCCCCAGTCCCTGGGATTCTCCAGGCAAGAACACTGGAGTGGGTTGCCATTTCCTTCTCCAATGCATGAGTGTGAACAATGAAAGTGAAGTCGCTCAGTCGTGTCCGACTCTTAGCGCCCCCATGGACTGGAGCCTACCAGGCTCCTCTGTCCATAGGATTTTCCAGGCAAGAGTACTGGAGTGGGGTGCCATCATCTTCTCTGGAATATATGCTAGCAATATACTAATTGTAATATCTTTATGCTATCATATCAGAGAAAGTATTTTATAACATTATAGTGCTAGTTAGAAAATGAGAAACTAAGGTGAATATCCTAAATTTACCATTTATATAATGCCTTGATATACTGGTTGGAAACAAAACAGAAAACAAACCCCAAAATCCTTGGATATAAATGTATAAGTTCAAATAATATAATTTTCAATTACTGCCTTGCTAAGTTAGAAAGTTGTAGCTAATGAAATTTGTAACACCAAAAATATTAAAAATACTATTTTCAACTAGTGAAAAAGAATATGTAAGACAACTCAGAAAATTAAAGCTTGAATAACTGGCCCCAATTTTTCATCATTAAGGGATGCCTTCTATACCTTTACGGGCTCCATCTGAAACACTTCTATCAGTCAAGCTTCATTTATTAATAACTGCTATTCCCAATAAATTAATGTCTAGAGTTTCCTTTTTTAAAAACTTCTAGAGCTTCTGATCAAAATGAAATAACCCATGTTACCACAATACACCCAAAAAATTGCAGCAAAAAGCAAAGAAATCTGGCATTTATGTTACTTTTGGGGCTTCCATGGTGACTCAGATGGTAAAGAATCTACCTGCAATGCAGGAGACCCAGGTTCAATTCCTGGGTCAGGAAGATCCCCTGGAGAAAGCAATGGCTACCCACTCTACTATTCCTCTTTGCCAGCCAACTGAGATCCAGGATTGGTACTCACTAGACTAAAATATCTTCAAAGACCCCTTCCTGTCCAATAAGCCAGAGTCTAACGATTCTATGATATTAATAAAAAATCTAAGTACTTTGATAACTAGTTAAATAAATTATGCTTTTATAAATAAAATATCACAAAGACCCAAGTATTTGGCAAAACTTAGGGAAAAAGCATAATCACAGGCCATGAAAAGAACAGGGATTTAAGTGTCTATTGCTGGTATCAAAATATTTACTATTCAGTCTCAAGAATCAAGAAGTAGCTTAGGTTACTGACAGAGCAAGCCAAGAAATCCTCAAATTATGTTCTAAAATCCCAAATAAGAATTAAAAGTATCCATCAATTTAGATATGAATATTAACTACTGTTAATTAACTGTTCTCTATAACAAGAATAATGAATTGGTGCACTAACAAATAATCAGGCATTTTAATCATTCAAAAGGTAGTATGGTTAAAATATTATAGAGGAAGAACTACAGATCAGTCATATGATGGAATGCTATACAATTACAAAAAGAATGAGGCAGACGTAGATCTACGGATGTGCTTTACATGGGAAAATGCCTATATTTTCTTAAAATGACCAATTTGCAAAATTGTGTGCAATACTGTGTACAATATTTCAGCTGTTATTTTAAAAGGCACACATTTATATACCTACATATGCACAGAAATCTGGAGACATACACGAGGAATAAACAGTGCTGCTCCTAGAGAGCAGGATAAATGAAGCTGAGAGTAGTAGATAACACTTTATCATCCATCTTTCATATTTCTAAAGGCTCATGATATTTTATCTCTGTCAACTCTGCTTAAAATCAAATTACACAGTAAAAAAATTCTGAAGTCAAGGACAGAAATATACTCAACTAATGGTTCACATGAATTCATCAATATGAATCAATATTTTCCAAATGTATAATGAACTGATTTAAGGACTAAACCCCATTGCCTAGATTTACCAGACAGTATATCTGTGATATGGCTTAAATTTTTTTGTTAATGGATTCAGACTTGAAATCATAAACTTCTTTGACTCGACAACAAAAATCACTGTTCACCAGTACTTTTCCAGTTTATTTTTTTAAAGAAGAATAGTTTAAGTTCACAACTATTTTACTTTATTTATTCTTGTTATTAAGCATACTGGGATCAAAACAATACCTATGTTAATTGCATCATAAATAAGTTGAAAGTATTTCTAAGTACTTTATTATCGGGAAGCTACAAAGGAAGAACTGCTTCTGTTATCTTTAGGAGCAAGACTCAAACAGTATTTTAAGAACCGAGGGTAAAGGAGAGAGCTAAAAAATCACCCATATGCCATTAAGAGTCATTCTTTCATTCATTCAACAAATGATCAACTGTCAGAGAAAATGGAGATGATGGGGCAAATCTGAGCCTTAAATATGATTCTGTAGGCTGGAAAGAGCAATTTGAAGCAAAAACACCAAGGGAAACTTTTCAATTACTTATGAGTCAGAAATGTATCCCAAGTTACATTAACTCAGCAATTAATCAGTAATCTAACAGTAGCTTGGAGAAGGCAATGGCGCCCCACTCCAGTACTCTTGCTTGGAAAGTCCCATGGATGGAGGAGTCTGGTGGGCTGCAGTCCATGGAGTCTCGAAGAGTCGGACACGACTGAGCGACTTCACTTTCATTGTTCACTTTCATTCATTGGAGAAGGAAATGGCAACCCACTCCAGTGTTCTTGCCTGGAGCATCCCAGGGACTGGGGAGCCTGGTGGGCTGCTGTCTATGGGGTCGCACAGAGTTCGACACGACTGAAGCAACTTAGCAGCAGCAGCAACAGTAGCTTAGAGGAAAAATGCTCTTGGCTTACCAGAAACCAAAGAAATGAGGAGATGGAGGGGACTTTCAAGTTGCCGTTTGTACTGCTGCTGCTGCTAAGTCGTTTCAGTCGTGTCCGACTCTATGCGATCCCATAGACGGCTGTCCCTGGGATTCTCCAGGCAAGAATACTGGAGTGGGTTGCCATTTCCTTCTCCAATGCATGAAAGTGAAAAGTGAAAGTGAAGTCGCTCAGTCGTGTCCGACTCTTAGCGACCCCATGGACTGGAGCTTACCACGCTCCTCCATCCATAGGATTTTCCAGGCAAGAGTACTGGGGTGGGGTGCCATTGCCTTCCCCACTTCCTTCTAACGGAGCTCTGCTATGGGAAACTCATTTTACGAGGTTCAGGTGTATTCTACCCAGGTCTGGCTAATTCGAGTGAATCCCCTAATCACAGACTAGTTGGTGAATAGCATGGGGCCCTGGGTTGCTCCTCTCCAGGACTTCTTTGCTGTATGTGTATGGAAGGGAGGATGGGGAGGAATCCAGGAGGCAGGAGACAATCCCAACCATCCTACTGAATCATGGGATCGGGTCATGTCTTAATTGAGATCAATGAGCGAGGGCAAAGGGGTCAATCTGAGATAGCGACAGGACCAATGTTCAAGACAGTATCCTGTTCACCACCTCCAGTACCGTATACTTTTTGGAAAAGGTAAAACATATGTAAACCATGTAGACTACAGAATACAGGCATTTGCTGAAAAATTATCTGGAAGAATAACAATTGGTTATCCTTGAAAAGCTGCATTTTTGAAACTTTTTTAATACTGTTTGAATATTGTATGACAGGTAAAGAGTACATGGGAAGGAAAAAAGTTTTTAAATGCTTTTTTATTATGATGCAAACTGCTAAAACACCTTGTTAATGTTACATCATGCTTATAAAATAAAAAACATTACATAGAATACAAGGATTTTTATTTGCTATTCCTCAAAAATCAAATTAAACTTAAATTCTTCCCCCCTATGGTCTTTTTCATGGTCCACAAGTATAAAATAACTGTATTTTTCTAAAAGTTTGATTCAGGTCCTTTCCCCAAGCATAAGTACACTCCTTTAAACTATACATCATTAACAGTCGTGCTCTAGGTACCAAGTCTATGTGCCCAAACAAGTGGCAGACAGCACGACAATCTAAGCAGAGTTCAATGACGACACTTTAAGCTGTCAACCTTAATAATCCTCTGGCAAATAAATGTGCTACATTTTATTTAGTCCATGAAGTAATTTACACATTCAATGAAACAGAAGCTTCTTCTATGAAAGGAAAAAGCCCCAAATCCCAAATTTCCATGACTTACCAGTGATGCTGATAATTCAGTAACATGCTTTTTTTCAAGAATTCTAACTTTTGTTTGTCTTCAGCTTTCTCTGTATGGTATGTTTTTGTACAAACAAGCTTACACGTCTCCTCCTTCTTAAATGTAAACTGTATTAAAAATAAAATGGAAAGCAAATTAAAATACCCAGTTCCTTCACACCTATAACACAGAGTAAAAGCAAAACAGTCTCATTAAGAGCATTAATATTGATAATAAACATAAAAGTTCCTCACAGCTCAATCACATTTAAATTTCAATCTTACTGTTTCTCTAAAAACCTGTCATCAATATTTCTTTTGATAATAAGTTTTTAATCTTTGATAATTCCAACTTACCAATTTTTAAATGTAAATGAGTCCTCGGAGAGGAAAAAACCCACATGGAGAACAAAACAACACCTGTCTCTCCATAGTAATGTCTCCTACGGCTTTCAAGGAATAAACAGACAAGTTTTTATGTCTGTATATTCATTCAGTGGATATGTGTTAAGTGCCTGCTATGCACCAGGTAATGGGAGGTTCAGCAGTGAATAACAGACTGTGATGACATAAGAAAAAGCCACATCTGGCTATCGATAATCAGTATAAATGTGATTCTTTTTACTCACAGCTGAAAAGACTGTCAATTTTCAAGATGTCATGAATAATGAAGTTCAAACAAAAATTGACAACTTTTTAAAACAAAGTTTAAAAACTAAGTAAGGAGTCTTCCAACTTTGGGGTTGAAGACTTATTTGAGAGCATGAACACATACACACATATTATTCACAACATATTATATCATATAGGCTTACTTTACCAGGGGCTACTTAGGTCTTAATTTAACAAATCTATTTCCAAGTTTTTAGGACTCTGCTTTTGCTGCTTTCTTCACGCCATCCCCAGGTAATCACAGGGTTCATCACTCCCTTAACTTGCTTCAAGTCTTTTGCTCAAATATCACATTCTCAGGTGAGACTTTCTCTGGCCTATTTAAAATTGCAAATTCTAAAAAAATAATAAATAAATAAAATTGCAAATTCTCCATCCACCTTCTTCCTTGATTCATCTTCAACAGTTCTTTCATCAGCAACAGACACGCTATGTATTTCAGCAATTCATTTTGTTTCTTTCTCCCCATGAGAACACAAGATCTACAAGGAAAGAGATTTCTCTCTTGTTCACACCTAACTCAGTGCCCAGCATGTGAAAGGCATCAGCGGTTGTGTTAACTGAGTAAATGAGAGTGGTTAGATGGGAGACTTTCTGATCTTATGATAGGTAGCTCCAGCTTCACCTAATGCATACGATGTCCTGCACTGTTTCTTCCTGACCTCAACAGAAGTCATAGATAAAAGATGGCAAAGCAAGTTTGGGGTTTGTTCTGTTGCTGGCTGTTACCACTGCTCTTACTACAGATCTAAAATAAGGCAAAATTCTTTGAAAATAATGGATAAACAATCAATACTGAAATCAATACTGAAAAATATGTCAATACGTTTATGGTTGGGTTGGGGGGAAATATCTGATATTTTAGTCTATGTTTCTGTTAACCTATGCCTTGATCTTAAGAAATGCCTGCTCTGTCTCTTTAAGAAAAAATTTGTTTTAGCATAAATCTTGATCCTAAAAAATTCTAGAAAACTCATATAAAATGTTAGGTGCATATTCTTTCTCCATTTTAGAATGCTCCTTCTGTTCTTCTATTTTACCTCAACTCCTAGGACAAAATTAAACCTGAAAAGCATTAGGCCTAAAAGAAGGATTTTTTGCATAAGCCAAGGCACAGTCTTTATATACAAAGAACCCTGAATAGAATCCTACTAAAGAAGTAATCTGCCTTTAAAGTCTGCACCAAAGGGAACAAAACTTCTCTGTGGACCTGAATATTCTACTGTTTACTGTCAAGACTCTGGCTGCCCTTCAAGTTCACTGACGGTGTTACTTACTGACGCTCTTCCCTCCTTCCATCATTTCCCAAGGTCAAGGCATATAAACAGAAAGATGGGGCTGAGAGACTAAGAGAGGATTTTCAGGCAGTTATACAATTTATATAAAACCACTCTCTGCTATAAAAAGAATGTGACAATTCCCAAAGTAATCTCAACATACTTACAGCAGGGAAATGTTACACAGTTAGTATGCTTGCCCCATTCACTATTGCTCATGTCCATATATTCTGAGTTCCTTCATTCCTAATGACTTCATCTCATCAGGCATTCAAATCTGTCTGAAAAAATTTTTAATTTCTGGCATCTTTACAGGAGAAAATCTCAAAATATTTTAAGATGACATAAAGGGCTGAGAACTATCAACCTGCAGTGAATTCAACTTGTACAATTATATGTGTTCCTCTCAGTGCTGCATGGTGGAGACAGTGTTGGGGTAAGAGGTTAGCGGGACTAATCTAGGCATGAGGATTTGCTGGACAGATGCTCAATGTAGTAAGTGCCAAGGGAGATGGATGGTGGTGCTCAGTGAGCAAACAAGGAAGGAAGCTAATCATGGAAAGAAGGGACACCAAGAGAGGAAGCTGTGAGGCTGGGGGATTAAAACCCAGGGTCAAGTTACAGCCAATAACATGCGTGTGCTCAGCACGCACAGACGCCCAAGCAGAAAGTTAAAGAAAAATGCACAGTGAAGAACAGTATTTTAAAACATAAATACACACATTTAATTCTATTTATATGTGCTTGCAAAAATGGAAAATTTCAGGAAAGGTTAACAAGAAACTGTGATGTGGAACAGGGCAGAAGAGAGAAGAGAAACTTACTTTTCATTTTATATTCTTTGTACCATTTAGCTTTGTATATGGTAATCAGCCCTGGGATTTCTTTGGAAGGAATGATGCTAAAGCTGAAACTCTAGTACTTTGGCCATCTCATGCGAAGAGTTGACTCATTGGAAAAGACTTTGATGCTGGGAGGGATTGGGGGCAAGAGGAGAAGGGGACGCCAGAGGATGAGATGGCTGGATGGCATCACTGACTCGATGGACGTGAGTCTGAGTGAACTCCGGGAGTTGGTGATGGACAGGGTGGCCTGGTGTGCTGTGATTCATGGGGTCGCAAAGAGTAGGACATGACTGAGTGACTGATCTGATCTGATGGTTATATATTATTACTATAAATGAGTTTAATTTTTCTAAAAGAGCTCCATTATAGTTTGTGCAGCAGGAGAGCAGATATATATAACTGAACAGGGGACTGTGAATTCAGAATGATAACAGGCTTAAAAGATAATAGATTTAAAAGGCAGACTAATTCTGGATGATGATGAAGTACATACACTGAAGAGAATATCTTATATTGTCCTTATAGCTTGGTTTAACTGAAGTCCTAAAAATGCATCAAAGATGTACCTCAAATATACTTTCACTGGTCAAAATAGAACGGTTCACTTCCCCACAAACCAATGGGAAAGCTGAAGCAGTGCTCTAAGCGCTAACAGGGAAAAAAATCTAGGAATACTGTTCCCAAAGAGGAGGAGGGTAGTATGGAGAATCGTGACTGAAGCGAGGTTCTGGATCCCTCGCAAAGTGAGCCAAGGGGTCTGAGCACTCTTATCACTGACAATACTGACTGGAGGAATGTTCCTTAGGACAAACTTACTCATGACATATTGTGAAAGGGGAAGGATCTTTCTAAACTGTGACTTTAAGAAGTTATTGCTGGATGCAAAAGAGAAATGAATTCCTTCTTAGTTAATTACCACAGGCTTTTCTGTAAGGAGGGGAGGGGAAAAGATGCAACTAAATGATGTTTATATAACACTGTATACAAACCTTATATGGTGATGGTTCAATTCTTTCCCCAAATAATACCTGACCCAGATTTTCAGATGGCCGTTTTCCTTCTGATGCTTGGCAAAAATCAAACCTGCAGACAAGAATATTTAAGGTTTTAAGCAAAAAGGAAGCAATGAGATACCAAACCCCTAGCCAACCTAGAGGACAGATTAGGTACTATCACTCCAACAGCTCTAGTAGATGAATAAGAAATATATTCCTACTCCAAGTTCCATGTACCACATCTCCTCAAAACAAAACAAAAATTGGAAAATTATGCCTTATAACATTTTGATTTTCAAATAATACTTTTATTAAGATATAAATGATAGAATTTTAAAAACTGACACAGTACAATTTATTATTATTCATTCCAATGATAAAATTATTTACATCCTATTCTTCAAGGGAATTCTGCATAACTTATCTCCTCCTGTTATCTTTCTAATCCAGATATTCACTTAATGACCTTTCAAGATGTGTTAAATTTACATTTACATGTGTCAAATTTATCTGTCTCATCCTGATATGATGGCCAACATGAAAAGCATGGCCAGACAGACCCTCTGAGAAAACAAGAGTCGTGCAGAAGCCATGACCAGTCAGCTAAAAGCTTTTCTCTATAATTTCCTGATATTACTAATCAGATTTGTTTGAACATTACAGCCAAATTTCAGCCCTGCTATAGAACATTAAAGAGCAGTACTGTGTTCACTACGGTTGAGACCTGCACAATGACTACAGACTAGTTAGAGCCGTAAGAGGAAGATGAATCTGGAGTGATAAAAACTAGAGCTAGGAAGTCCCCTAATGAAGAGCTTCCATCTACTGGATGTAAGAGATCCACTGAGTTTTCCTAAGAATAGTCACAAAGATTTAAGGAGAGAGATTTGTTTACTTAACAAAAACTAGGAAAAAAGTCTCCAACAGTTACATAAATTGTGGTCCATTCGCTGAACTCTGTATCCTCCTCTTATACATGTTTAAGATTACGAATTCTCATAGGATTATCTTAAATTTTTGTGTATTTTTCTACAGTAAACACTTTTTTTCAAAACTTAGATAATGCGGAAATTTAGAAGCCAACGAAAATTCAGAAACTGTATTTTACACCCAATATGGTATACAGTGCTCAAATTTAAAAAAAGTATATTTATGCAGAATTTTTTATAATATCCCAAAAATGGAAATAATGAAATGTTCATAAACAGAGAATTAGTGAAACAAAGCATAAATAGACTCCATACGATCTTTAAAAAGGGGTAATAAACAGCTACTAAAAAGACTGAGGCAGCTGTGTATTAACATAGAAAAGTTGTCCACAATAGATTCAGTGAGAAAAACAAGGTGCAAATAAAATATATAAACCTACTTTTATTTAAAACAAAAATGTGTCAGGTACATTAGAATATGCAGAGAAAAAAAATGCAGGGGGCAGACAACAAAGCAGTTTTTCCTGGGGACTGATTATGTGGGACACAAGGATTTGTTTAAAAACTATGTGGGTTTTTTAATAATCAAAAAAATTAAAGAAAACAAAATGGCTATTTGTCCAATCATATAAAAAAGGAAATCCATGGTCCATAGTTTCAGTTGGTGTTGCCAAGCAACATCAAGAGATCACATCCCACGTTTTAAACCTACTTTGGAAATAAAGAATACCCCCTTTAAAAATGTTTTCAGGCCCTGTACATTTTTAAAATGCGTGTGAACTTACCACTAACTGTAGAGAAAGTAAAGTTCTAAATGCATAAAATCCTGATGAATCACAAAATTTCGTATGAAAACCAAGCCGAGAAACTTACGCTGTATATTCATAAGGAAGAACAGATTCCACTGAGTCAAGCCTGTTCACGAATAGTTCTATTTCAGCCTGAAAATGAGAAAATACAGAATGAGAATATAAGCAACTGGAGACCAAAACTTAGGTCATGCCTAGAACTGAAAAGGAATTTGACTTTTGAAATGTGAAATTTTATGATATTCAACTCACTTTAAAGAGTTCTCTTATAAATCCATGCACTGAGTAGCTATATATGCATTTAAATTACAATAAAATAATTCTGAGCACCAAAGAATTGATGCTTTTCAACTGTGGTGTTGGAGGACTCCTGAGAGTCCCTTGGACTCCATAGGGATCAAACCAGTCAATCCTAAAGAAAATCAGTCCTGAATATTCATTGGGACAGACTGATGCTGAAGCTCCAATATTTTGGCCACCTGATGCGAAGGACTGCCTCATTGAAAAAGACCCTGATGCTGGAAAAGATTGAAGGCAGGAGGAGAAGGGGACGAGAGAGGATGAGATGGTTGGATGGTATCACCAACTCGATGGACATGAGTTTAAGCAAGCTCTGAGAGTTGGTGATGGACAGGGAAGCCTGGCGTGCTGTAGCCCATGGGGTCGCAAAGAGTTGGACATGACTGAGTGACTGAACTGACTAGTTTTCAGCTGCAAATGTTTCCAATATTTTCTAAATGTTTTCAATATGTTCTATAAATTTCTAACAAATGTAATAAGACATTTAAAATAAATCATTCACCACATTTATATAGATTCTGGGTTTTTTTTTTTAACCTGGTTTTCATGTCCAGTATTTCACTCTGTAGCAAAGAAAATTTTTAAACAATTAAAAGAAACCATTCTCATAGCATTCAAGCATTGAAAAAATGTTGTCGGCAAGAAGAAAAAGAGAAATGGATGCAGCCAAGAAATATTTTGAAAATAAATTTGACAGGACTTTGATTGTTGTGTGTGTGTGTGTGAGAGAGAGAGAGTAAGATAAGAGTTCAAAGATGTCTTAAGTTTAAAGACCAGAGACAAATTACTTGTCCAAGTTTCTGATTTGGACAAGTTAAAAAAAAAAGGACAGAGGAAGAGGATTAGGTCTGGGGGAAGAAATCATGAGTTTGCCTTTAGATATGTTTTGTTTGAAGTGCCTTTGAGATATCTAAGTGTAGGAGGATAAACAGTCATGGCATTTATTTTTAAAAATCTGGAGATATGAATTTGAGACACATTTGTAACTAAGCTGAGATACTACTAAACTTGGGCCAAAAAAATTGCAAAAGCTATATAAAACACCTGTGGTTCTTTGAAATGTAAAGTGGTTATCAGATCAGATCAGATCAGTCGCTCAGTCGTGTCCGACTCTTTGCGACCCCATGAACCGCAGCACGCCAGGCCTCCCTGTCCATCACCAGCTCCCGGAGGTCACTCAGACTCGCATCCATCGAGTCAGTGATGCCATCCAGCCATCTCATCCTCTGGCGTCCCCTTCTCCTCCTGCCCTCAATCCCTCCCAGCATCAGAGTATTCTCCAATGAGTCAACTCTTCGCATGAGGTGGCCAAAATACTGGAGTTTCAGCTTGAGCATCATTCCTTCTAAAGAAATTCCAGGATTGATCTCCTTCAGAATGGACTGGTTGGATCTTCTTGCAGTCCAAGGGCCTCTCAAGAGTCTTCTCCAACACCACAGTTCAAAAGCATCAATTCTTCGGCTTTCAGCCTTCCTCACAGTCCAGCTCTCACATCCATACATGACCACAGGAAAGACCATAGCCTTGACTAGGCGAACCTTTGTTGGCAAAGTGATGTCTCTGCTTTTCAATATGCTATCTAGGTTGGTCATAACTTTCCTTCCAAGGAGCAAGCGTCTTTTAATTTCATGGCTGCAGTCACCATCTGCAGTGATTTTGGAGCCCAGAAAAACAAAGTCTGACACTGTTTCCACTGTTTCCCCATCTATTTCCCATGGAGTGATGGGACCAGATGCCATGATCTTCGTTTTCTGAATGTTGAGCTTTAAGCCAACCTTTTCACTCTCCACTTTCACTTTCATCAAGAGGCTTTTTAGCCCCTCTTCACTTTCTGCCATAAGAGTGGTGTCATCTGCAAATCTGAGGTTATTGATATTTCTCCTGGCAATCTTGATTCCAACTTGTGTTTCTTCCAGTCCAGCATTTCTCATGATGTACTCTGCATATAAGTTAAATAAACATGGTGACAATATGCAGCCTTGACGTACTCCTTTTCCTATTTGGAACCAGTCTGTTGTTCCATGACCAGTTCTAACTGTTGCTTCCTGACCTGCATACAGATTTCTCAAGAGGCAGATCAGGTGGTCTGGTATTCCCATCTCTTTCAGAATTTTCCATAGTTTATTGTGATCCACACAGTCAAAGGCTTTGGCATAGTCAATAAAGCAGAAATAGATGTTTTTCTGGAACTCTCTTGCTTTTTCCATGATCCAGCGGATGTTGGCAATTTGATCTCTGGTTCCTCTGCCTTTTCTAAAACCAGCTTGAACATCAGGAAGTTCACGGTTCACATATTGCTGAAGCCTGGCTTGGAGAATTTTGAGCATTACTTTACTAGCGTGTGAGATGAGTGCAATTGTGCGGTAGTTTGAGCACTCCTTGGCATTGCCTTTCTTTGGGATTGGGATGAAAACTGACCTTTTCCAATCTTGTGGCCACTGCTGAGTTTTCCAAATTTGCTGGCATATTGAGTGCAGCACTTTCACAGCATCATCATTCAGGACTTGGAATAGTTCCACTGGAATTCCATCACCTCCACTAGCTTTGTTCGTAGTGATGCTTTCTAAGGCCCACTTGACGTCACATTCCAAGATGTCTGGCTCTAGGTCAGTGATCACATCATCATGATTGTCTAGGTCTTGAAGCTCTTTTTTGTACAGTTCTTCTGTGTATTCTTGCCACCTCTTCTTAATATCTTCTGCTTCTGTTAGGTCCACACCATCTCTGTCCTTTATCGTGCCCATCTTTGCATGAAATGTTCCTTTGGTATCTCTGATTTTCTTGAAGAGATCCCTGGTCTTTCCCATTCTGTTGTTTTCCTCTATTTCTTTGCATTGATCACTGAAGAAAGCTTTCTTATCTCTTCTTGCTATTCTTTGGAACTCTGCATTCAGATGTTTATATCTTTCCTTTTCTCCTTTGCTTTTCACTTCTCTTCTTTTCACAGCTATTTGTAAGGCCTCCCCAGACAACCATTTTGCTTTTTTGCATTTCTTTTCCATGGGGATGGTCTTGATCCCTGTCTCCTGTACAATGTCACGAACCTCATTCCATAGTTCATCAGGCACTCTATCTATCAGATCTAGGCCCTTAAATCTATTTCTCACTTCCACTGTATAATCATAAGGGATTTGCTTTAGGTCATACCTGAATGGTCTAGTAGTTTTCCCTACTTTCTTCAATTTCAGTCTGAATTTGGCAATAAGGAGTTCATGGTCCGAGCCACAGTCAGCTCCTGGTCTTGTTTTTGCTGATTGTATAGAGCTTCTCCATCTTTGGCTGCAAAGAATATAATCGATCTGATTTCGATCGATTTCGATCGATGGTGTTGACCATCTGGTGATGTCCATGTATAGAGTCTTCTCTTGTGTTGTTGGAAGAGGGTATTTGCTATGACCAGTGCATTTTCTTGGCAAAACTCTATTAGTCTTTGCCCTGCTTCATTTCGTATTCCAAGGCCAAATTTGCCTGTTACTCCAGGTGTTTCTTGACTTCCTACTTTTGCATTCCAGTCCCCTATAATGAAAAGGACATCTTTTTTGGGTGTTAGTTCTAAAAGGTCTTGTAGGTCTTCATAGAACCTTTCAACTTCAGCTTCTTCGGCGTTACTGGTTGGGGCATAGACTTGGATTACTGTGACATTGAATGGTTTGCCTTGGATACGAACAGAGATCATTCTGTCATTTTTGAGATTGCATCCAAGTACTGCATTTCGGACTCTTGTTGACCATGATGGCCACTCCATTTCTTCTGAGGGATTCCTGCCCACAGTAGTAGATATAATGGTCATCCGATTATAGGTCAACAGTATGCCTATTGATAGAAAATTAGCTATTAAACATCATCGGACTATTAAAGAAATAAAAAGAAATGCCACGTAGGTTAAGAAGTTTCCAAATCAACTGTCCTAGAAATACAATCTCATGCTCTTAAGCAGACAGCAGATGGACAACGACAGCATGGTTTAGCTTTGGAGGACAGCTTTAAAGGATCAACTTGAGAATGCTAACTACAAAGGCAGTAACAGAGAAGAAATTCATGAAGACCAAATAAAGTTCAACAACAGGGCAGAGAGAGCAAAGCTGAATGAACTTCCTAAGAAACCTGGGCTAATTTAAAGCCACGCCTGCCTACTGAAGCTCCCTGAATTTCTCCAAGGCATATCTGAAGTTCCATAGAATCCCAGGCACCTCTCTCCCAATAGTGTGGCTCAATGCTACTCAAGAAAGAATTCTTCAGTTGAAAATGTCAGTAAGTAATTTGTGCCCTGAAGTACTTTTAGTGCTAATCAAAAACAAACAAACAGTAGCTGTTTATCTGTATTTTACAGGCTCAGATCACTATGGCTGCCTCTGGACTCTGACCATGTGGCTACCTCTAAGTGCATAAAGCCACATCTCCCATTCTGATCTCATTTACTAGCGCTGTCAGCAGTCCTCTATACCTGTCAAAACCCCAAAAGTGAGACAAGATGTCCAATGTACAAAAACTAATACACTATCATTGGAAAAATACCAAAACAGTGGGCAAGAGTAGACCTCTGGGGCCTCTTTGCCTGGGTTCAAATTCCAGGCTCCACTACTTATTCTTGGTTAATTTATTTAACATCTCAGTTTCCTCATGGGTGCTTCAGTTTCTTTATCTGCAAAATGGGGATAACAGTTATTTATCTCACAGAGGTATAAGGATTTAACATTTATAAAATACGTCAAACAGTGCCTAATACATGAAGTGCCATGAATCTGTTATATTAAAAAAACCAAATAAATGTAATGATACTCAGAATACGCAATGCCCAAACTACACTGCTCACCCACTAAAATGCTCTTCCAGTATTCATGATCAACAATGGAAGACATCAGCCTCTGTACACAGTACTGAAACAGTAGCATATAAACCCCCTAAAACTGTACTCAAATAAAAATGACAACTCAATGGCAACACTGTCTCAAACACAAAAAAAGTTTAACTGTCTCCTTGTATAAAATATTCAAGAATGTATCACTGGTCATTTTGGCTAAGAAGACAATTAGGGCATGATATTTAACCTTATAGATTGAGTAATTATCACAAATATTTGTAACTGTTTTGAAGGCAAAATTTCCAGGTGACAGCTTACTCTGCCAAAATAATTTTCACTAATTATAAGGGGGTCAACATTGCTATGAAGATACACCAGAATCCAAGCGCTCTACTTAATATTATTATCTTATGAAAAACAAAAGCTCCTAAAAAGTTAATCCAGTTCACATCTTTACATTTCTTTCCAGGAAGGAATATAGCTACTATATTCTATACAACTTTTTATGTTTTGAGTCTCAAAATCCCCAGAGCCACATTTTCACCACAGAAGCTAACTTCCTTGTGCTACGATTAAGTACACTCCTTACTCTTGACCTTGTTCAGTACAAAGTGATTAAAAACACAGACTCTGAAGCCAGGCTGCCTGGGTTTAAATTCTGACTCTGACATTTACTAGCTGTGGATCCTGGACAAGTTGTTTCACTTCCCAGGGCCCTGGTTTTTTCATTTGTAGACTGGAGGTAATAATAATCTCTGCTGCAAGTGGTTTCTGAGAAGATTCAAGAGCAGAGCCTGTCACAGAGTACTATGTAAGTATTATCAAGCAGCAATGTCCAAGAGACTTTAAGCAATGATGAAAACAGCCTTATTTTATTTGCACTGTCAAATTCAGTAGCTACCAGTCACATGAGACCATCGGTCACTTGAAATGTGGTCAGTGCAGCTGAAGATCTGAATTTAAATTTTTATTTAATTTTACATTTAAGAGGTTACAAGAGACTAATGGCTTATATATAGGACAGCATGGTAATGGAAAAAAAAATAAAGTGTTGCTTAGTACCCTTTATATAGCCTTTAGTCATGACAAACTTTTCTTTACCTGGAAAAATAACTCAAATGTTAGTCTATCCCAGAGGTTGGCAAATTTTTTCCCCCAAAGAGTAAATATTTTAGGCTATTCTGGACACTCTCTGCGATCGTAGTGCAAAAGCAGGCACAAACATTACAGAAGTGAATTAGCCTGGCTGCGGTCCAGTAAAACCATTTACGAGCACTGAAATGTGATTTTCATGTAATTTTCACTCATCTCTAAATATTATCTTTTTAAAATTTTTTTCTAATCACTTAAAAATGTAAACACAATTCTTAGATCAGGACCGTACAAAACAGAAAGCAAGCTGACTAGACTCCTAGAGTTCATCCCCGAACTCTGTTTTCCAGGTAGTTTTCAATGTTCTTTCAATGCCCATCTTTGGAAACCCAAAACAGGGCAAAAGTTTCAGAGATCTGATGCCATTAAAAAAAAATTAGGACACTGTTGAAGAGCATATAAATTTAGAGTAAAAGTTTCTTCCATTTCCACTTAATGGATGAGGCAAGATATTTTCCTAGTCTATGATGTTCTCTGAAGTTTCATGGTACATCTCTTGGCTGTAGGATTATAAGACCGAAGGAAAACCCTATTCTCATTTTCTGACTTCTCTCATCTCTCCTTTGAGTCTTAATCTTTCAAAACGGAAAGGTCTTAATCTTCTGAATTGTCATATCTCCTTGATCATGCCAGCTGCTTTTCACAGGACCTTGCCCTACTCTCGTATCTTTCTTAAAAGGTGTACCATTAAGAATTACAGGCAGAATTCAAGATACAGACATCAAAGTTTCATATACGTATAGGATGACATTGTTACTTTTCATTAGCCTTTCTGGCCAAAAGCATAAATTCTTCAATGATACTCTTCATCTCTTTTTTAAGTTTTATAACTCATAGTTTAGAGCTCATCACCTCAAAGATATACTTTTTAACTCTTTTCCTTCAAATATACTTTCTTAACTTACCCATAACCAAAAATTTACTACTCTTTGTTTTATATTACTTTAAGAAAGCTTCTGGAAGTATATTCCCAGTGGCTTTTTATTATTATAAGAGCTTAATATTACTAGTAAATTAAAACATTTCACATCTTTCTTTTTGCAAATTTAAGATCCAAATTAGCCTCAGATACTTCTGGAAGTCTGTCTCCACTTTTACCATTCCCCACGGTTTATTCTCCAAGCCAGGCTTCAACAATATGTGAACCGTGAACTTCCGGGTGTTCAAGCTGGATTTAGAAAAGGCAGAGGAACCAGAGATCATATGCCAACACCCGTTGGATCATCAAAAAAGCAAGAGTTCCAGAAAAACATCTATTTCTGCTTTACTGACTATGCCAAAGCCTTTGACTGTGTGGATCACGTCAAACTGTAGAAAATTCTGAAAGAGATGGGAATACCAGACCACCTGATCTGCTTCTTGAGAAATCTGTATGTAGGTCAAGAAGCAACAGTTAGAACTGGACACAGAACAACAGACTGCTTTCCAAATAGGAAAAGGTGTATGTCAAGGTTGTATGTTGTCATCCTGCTTATTTAACTTATATGCAGAGTACATAAAGGGAAACGCTGAGCTGGATGAAGCACAAGCTGGAATCAAGATTGCTGGGAGAAATATCAATAACCTCAGACATGCAGATGACACCACCCTTAGGGCAGAAAGCAAAGAACTAGAGTCTCTTGATGAAAGTGAAAGAGGAGAGTGAAAAAGTTGGCTTAAAGCTCAATATTCAGAAAATGAAGATCATGGCATCTGGTCCCATCACTACATGGCAAACAGATGGGTAAATAGTGGAAACAGTGACAGACTTTCTTTTCTTAGGCTCCAAAATCACTGCAGATGGTGACTGCAGCCATCAAATTAAAAGACGCTTACTCCTTGAAAGGAAAGTTATGACCAACCTAGACAGCATATTAAAAAGCAGAGATATAACTTTGCCAAAAAAGGTCTGTCTAGTCAAGGCTATGGTTTTTCCAGTAGTCATGTATGGATGTGAGAGTTGGACTATAAAGAAAGCCGAGAGCCAAAGAATTGATGCTTTTGAACTGTGCTGTTGGAGAAGACTCCTGTGAGTCCCTTGGACTGCAAGGAGATCCAACCAGTCTATCCTAGAGGAAATTAGTCCTGAATATTCATTGGAAGGACTGATGCTGAAGCTGAAACTCCAATACTTTGGCCACCTGATTCGAAAAACTGAGTCATTTGAAAAGACTGATACTGGGAAAGATCGAAGGTGGGAGGAGAAGGGGACCAGAGAGGATGAGATGGTTGGATGGCATCGCCGACTGAATGGACATGAGTTTGAGTAAGCTCCGGGAGTTGGTGATGGACAGGGAGGCCTGGCGTGCTGCAGTCCATGGGGTTGCAAAGAATCAGACACAACTGAGTGAATGAACTGAACTGAACTGATGGTTTACTCCCTACTTCACTCCCCTTTAGGAAACCCTCAACACTTTGAATTCCAGTTTAACCTTTTAAAAAAACTATCTTGTCACAACTTTAGAAATCAAATTCACTGGCTTCCTCTAAGTCTACTTTAAGTCTCTGAATCAAGCTCTAGAAGCCAGGAAAATTTCTCTTCTAGACATCCTGCCAGTCTTCTGTTTATAAAATTTAGCATCATTTCAAGTGATTATTACCACACTTACTCCACCTCAGGCTAGAGCCCAAAGACTCATACACTCTCCCTCGCTATTTTCTTAGTTGTACATTACTAGTTTTTATTCATCTCACAGTAGACATTTTGTCTAGTATCAACATCCCATTAAATTTACCTATCAACTTTTCCTGATCTGGTAAAGTAGCTTCGAATTCTACTCCTAATAACAAAAATGTTAACATCACCTAAGAAACATATTTCATTCTTGGTTTGTGATTTATAAGGATGTCTACAATTTGTGGAGGGCTGTCCACAAAATTTTCCAAAACAGGAAAAAAAAAAAAATCCTTCCCACAAATCTTTCATCTAAAACCAAAACAAACACACAATATACAAACAGAGAACAAAACTTCAGTTTGGAGGGAGAATAGAGTTAAGACTTCTGGATTCATTTCAAAGTAATTTTGAATGTGAAGAATGAATGATGTAATAATAAAAAAGAAAACAATACAGATTCATAGTTGTCACACAATAACTAATAAATTAAATGTCTAACTGGGAGCCCTGGTGGCTCAGCAGCAAAGAACTTGCCTGCCAATTCAGGAGATAGGGGTTCAATCTCTGGGTGAGGAAGATCCCCTGGAGAAGGGAATGGCAACCCATTCCACTATTCTTGCCTGGGAAATCCCATGGACAGTAGGCTAGAGTCCGTGAGGTCACAAAAGAGTTGGACACGACTTAGTGACTAAACTATAACAATAAATGCTTAACTGTAAGCTAAAGATAGCTATTTTTTTTCTAAGTCACTTCAGTCGTGTCCGACTCTGTGTGACCCCATAGACGGAAGCCCACCAGGCTCCCCCGTCCCTGGGATTCTCCAGGCAAGAACACTGGAGTGGGTTGCCACTGCCTTCTCCAATGCATGAAAGTGAAAAGTGAAAGTGAAGTCGCTTAGTCGTGTCCGACTCTTAGCGACCCCATGGACTACAGCCTACCAGGTTCCTCCATCCATGGGATTTTCCAGGCAAGAGTACTGGAGTGGGGTGCCATTGCCTTACTGTCTATTATTTAAGAGGAACTGGACCTTCTTCAATCTGAATACCTATCAGTGTTAAGGATAACCTTGAGGGTTTCTGGGAGAGGCTGTCCCATCTCCCTCTCATTAAAGGATACTAACAACAGTAGCTTCTCATTTACTGTTTATGCCTATTCATTATTCCCTTCTTGGCTATTAGCCTAGGGAAGGGGAAGGTAATAATTATCAAGCACAACTCTCATAATAACCTTATGACCTAGGGATTACTTGCTCTACTTTAAGACAAAGAAAAAAGTTCAAAAACTGGACTGCTGGCTCAGAAAAGCAAGTAATGAACTGCTGCTACCACTTTTAATTTCTGCTACTCTCAGTCCTCCATTTTTCTCCTTCTGACACTTTTCCAATTACTTTTACAGGAAAGTTGGTCCATCATTGATATCACCACTAAATTATGGACCTTACCCTGTCATTTGGTGAACTAATCAAAACACATCTTGGATATTCAGTTCATCTTGGCTATTTTTGTAGCACTTTCATTCATTCTACCTTTTTTACATTGTGAGATTTTGAAAATTTAAGACATCTCATTTAAAACATTCTAAGGGAACTTCCCTTGTAGCCCAGTGGTTAAGACCATGGCAGGGGGTGAGAGTTCAATGCCTGGTGGAGGAATTAAGATCCCACATGCTCTGGGCATGACAAAAGAATGTTTTTTAATTTAAAAAATAAAGCACAATAAGAACTGTAAATTAAAATTAATGATACCTTTTCACATAGAATATAGCAACTTACAATATATTTGTAAATATGCTACATTTATAACACTCTATTTTAAACATCAACTGTTACAATCAAACAAGGAATCTCAAAAGTATTATAAGTATCATAAAAATAGTATTACTAGATCTTCATAATACGACAGTAGGCTAAATGTTAAAAATCCCAAAAAAGGAGAAAGGAATTAAGACTGCCAGTGAGTGTATGTGGTTTCATGAAGGGCAAAAGTACGCTACAAAGATGACATTTGTCTCTAAAAAATGTTAAGTGCACACAGATAAAACAAATAGAAGAAAATTTAAACAAACGTTGGTTCTAGAGGGCTAAGCGGTGGATATACTGATCATTATTCTTTCAACTCTTTTGAATTTTGAAAATTGCTGCAGTTAAAAGTTGGAAAAAGAAAAGGCTTTAAAGATAAGAGTGGACTTTAGTCATATTATGAAGTGACAGAAGCCAAATGAAAGCAATAAGAAATAAAGATGAAAGAGTAAAATTTAGTGTGGAAACATGTCAGAAGCAGGAAAGATGACTTCAAAAGAAGTAATAAATTGGGGGAAATACTAAAATTTGCAATGTATGTGAAAACCAAAGAACACTTACAACAACAAATCCTGAAAAACCATGAGAAATTCATTTAATCAACACATTTATTCAAAGCCCATAATGTCCTGTATTAGACACTGTGAATGCTATAATAATATAAAATGCATGAATGCTTTGCCTTTTAAAGAATTTATAATCCAGGTGGGGGAGAGAGGGCATTCATTGAAGGAAGTAAAAGAAAAAAGTGACAAAGCTATTTACATGTTCTGGGGGTAGCTACTGGGAGTTAGTTTTCTAAATCTATGGGATTTAGTTTGCTTTTTATTAAAATGGCAATCGCTATAAGAGAGCAGTATTTGATTAACTTTAAGGTCATTTTTCATCCTAAACATCTTTATTTTGCATCCATACATTAATTAAATGCATTTCCATCTGGAAATTTGCCTTAGAGACCGCCAACTCCAAAATCTGACATGACTCTGAAGAGTCTTAAGGTTACTTTCAACATCCCCACTTTCAGACTGTCCCAAGATGAGTTATTACAAGCATGAGAAGTTGTGACAACATAAGAAAGGTACAGAGTAATCCTAAGCAAAACTATAAATCCTAAAGCAAGACACAGACAAAACAAAACTGATTACAACATCACCCTAAGAAATCTTTTATGAAAATATTTTTATAGAGAATTCTATCATCTCCCTTCTAAATCCTTCTCCTCCCAAACGTACAATTTTATTTCTAGTCCCCATCTGCCCATTCCACTTCTAACCCCAACTTTGGTCACAACTGCTGTTGCTAAGTCAGTTCAGTCGTGTCTGACTCTGTGCGACCCTATGGACAGCAGCCCACCTAGAGAATCTCATGGCTCCTCTGTCCACAGGATTCTCTAGGCAAGAATACTGGAGTGGGCTGCTATTTCCTTCTCCTTGGTCACAACTACACCCTACTTTATGGCTTCAAGGCATATCTTGCTGTAAAGACCACATTTCCCATTTCCTTATTCCTTTGTTTTGATTCTGCTTTTACAATTGCCATCACATATGTCCAAGCCAGGCTTCAGCAATATGTGAACTGTGAACTTCCTGATGTTCAAGCTGGATTTAGAAAAGGCAGAGGAACCAGAGATCAAATTGCCAACATCCGCTGGATCATGGAAAAAGCAAGAGAGTTCCAGAAAAACATCTATTTCTGCTTTATTGACTATGCCAAAGCCTTTGACTGTGTAGATCACAATAAACTGTGGAAAATTCTGAGAGAGATGGGAATACCAGACCACCTGATCTGCCTCTTGAGAAATCTGTATGCAGGTCAGGAAGCAACAGTTAGAACTGGTCATGGAACAACAGACTGGTTCCAAATAGGAAAAGGAGTACGTCAAGGCTGTATATTGTCACCATGTTTATTTAACTTATATGCAGAGTACATCATGAGAAATGCTGGACTGGAAGAAACACAAGCTGGAATCAAGATTGCCGGGAGAAATATCAATAACCTCAGATATGCAGATGATACCACCCTTATGGCAGAAAGTGAAGAGGAACTGAAGAGCCTCTTGATGAAAGTGAAAGTGGAGAGTGAAAAGGTTGGCTTAAAGCTCAACATTCAGAAAACGAAGATCATGGCATCTGGTCCCATCACTACATGGGAAATAGATGGGGAAACAGTGGAAACAGTGTCAGACTTTATTTTTCTGGGCTCCAAAATCACTGCAGATGGTGACTGCAGCCATGAAATTAAAAGACGCTTACTCCTGGGAAGGAAAGTTATGACCAACCTAGATAGCATATTCAAAAGCAGAGACATCACTTTGCCAACAAAGGTTCACCTAGTCAAGGCTATGGTCTTTCCTGTGGTCATGTATGGATGTGAGAGCTGGACTGTGAAGAAGGCTGAGCGCCGAAGAATTGATGCTTTTGAACTGTGGTGTTGGAGAAGACTCTTGAGAGTCCCTTGGACTGCAAGGAGATCCAACCGGTCCATTCTGAAGGAGATCAAACCTGGGATTTCTTTGGAGGGAATGATGCTCAAGCTGAAACTCCAGTATTTTGGCCACCTCATGCGAAGAGTTGACTCATTGGAGAAGACTCTGATGCTGGGAGGGATTGGGGGCAGGAGGAGAAGGGGACGACAGAGGATGAGATGGCTGGATGGCATCACTGACTCGATGAATGTGAGTCTGAGTGACCTCCAAGAGCTGGTGATGGATAGGGAGGCCTGGCGTGCTGCAGTTCACAGGGTCGCAAAGAGTCGGACACGACTGAGCGACTGATCTGATCTGATCTCTGATCTGATGTCCCATCTTACACCTACTATTGTTTTTCAAGGTAGAGGGAAATCTCAGAGAAGAAATTTGACTTTGGGGACTTCCCTGGTGGTCCAGTGGTTAAGAATCTGCCTGCCAATGCAGGGGATACAGGTTCAATCCCTGGTCCGGGAAGATTCCACATGCCATGGAGCAACGAAGCCTGGGTGCCACAACTACCGAGCCTGCTTTGCCCTAGAGCCTGTGCTCTCCAAGAGAAGCCACCGCAACACGAAGCCCGTGCACCGCAGTTTGTACAGCGTAGGTCCTGTCCACCACACTAGAGAAAGCCTGAACACAGCAAGGAAGGCTCAGCACAGCAAAAACAAAACGTCACTTTGTACAATGATCAGTGTAAGTGACTAGTCACAGAAAGATCTGAGATACCACGGTGTGTGTGCACACCCACTGAGTCGCGTCTGACCGCTGTGACCCCATGGACTACAGCCTGCCAGGCTCCTCTGTCCATGGGATTTCCCAGGCAAGAATACTGGAGTGGGGTGCCATTTCCTTCGCCAGGGGATCTTCCTGACCTAGGGATCAAACTCCTGTCTCCTGCATCTCCTGCATTGGCAGGTGGGTTCTTTACCAGCTGAGCCAGAGGGGAAAGCCAAAGTATAGCCATAGGAAAGGAAAACTATGGAAGCTTCAACTACTTTAATATTGGAGAAGTCCATAGTAGGAAAATGTCTAAAGAAGGAAAACCTTAACTCGGCTGTAATTTAAAAATCCCAACAGACGTGCTGGAATTCATAAATCCTGAGTTACCTCACCAACAGGGCCCAGAAGCTGCTCTCCTAGGTCCTAAGGTTCTTCCTCCACTCCCCTATCAAGATATAAAATTTCAACTTTAGACTGTATCAAAGGAAGGAGCAGACATATAAAATGTGACTGGTTAAAAACTAATTACGTAGGTAAAGAGCTTTTTGTTCTAAGTGCAGCAACTGTGCAAGTCCAGGATTACAAGCAGCTGCGCATCTACAGGGTGAGGCAGCAGAAGAGGTACCTGCTCGGCCCGCAGACCCAGCAGGATTCCAACGTGAAGAGCCCAGGCTGCGGACTCACACACTCCTGGAGCCGCAGCTTCAAATCGTCCTGACTAGAAGGCACTGCATCCTACCCAGCCTTCAGGGTCCCCATCTAAAAACCACAGGACTGTTCTGAGGATCAACTAAGGTTAATACATACCTGGCACACACAAAGTATGCAAACTGCAGTCTCTATCACTGTTATTAGTAAAGGGCACTAAATAGGAATCAAAGGTCAGAGTAAGAAGAACTCTCTTAGAGAAAAATACATTCACCAATTTCTCACAAAGCTTTTCACAGATACTTAGTTAATTTTCATGGCAACAAAGAATGGCCTCACAGAGCTCAGACAGGCAGGAGCTACAATTAACTACAGTACAACACTGAGAGGGCTGGTGATATTACGCTGCAAGCCAGAGTCAAAGCAGGGCTTTCCGGAACTGGGCTCTGAGGCCCAAAGAACACAGACCAGTTTCTAGAACTTATGTGTGTCTGTGTGTGCAGCACATGGCTGAGGTTTTCAGATGTTCAAGAACACACCTCTTGCAGGGCTTCCTTCTATGGAGAGCCAGAGACAGTAGGACCGTAGCCTGGCAGGCTACAGTCGATAGGGTCGCAAAGAGTTGGACTCGACTGAAGTGACTGAGCATGCACACACACGTGTAAATAATATTTTTTCTTTAAATATTTCAAAATCTCCAAACTGTCTCTATGGTCAAGTTAAAACACGTAAATGAATGTTCATTCTTGTATCTGTTCAGAACAACATTTAGAACTGTTTTCTTAAATTTGACTAATTCTACAATAAAATGCAACTGCTCCCAAAATAACAGACACAGAATTTATTAAAAGCTTCTAAAAATAACTACCAAGGAAGGAAATTTAAAAGTGAGACTCTGATTTTTTTTTTTTAATTAAAAAAGTAGTTAAACTAATTCAAACTTTTTTTCTTAACCACTAGGGGGTACATTTGGTCATTTCCCCTTACTAGACAGGAAAGAAAATCTTAAATCTTTCTTCTAAGACAGGAAAGAAAATTTTAATCTTTCATCTAAGACCATCACAAGCCATTAAATAATTGCTTGAAAGTTAAAAGCAACAAGGGTGAACTGCTCACTAATCTTCAGCTATTAGCCATTAGAATGCCACTCAGTACAGTTAAGTGAAGTCGCTCAGTTGTGTCCAACTCTTTGCGACCCCATGGACTGTAGCCTACCAGGCTCCTCTGTCCATGGGATTTTCCAGGCAATAGTACTGGAGTGGATTGCCATTTCCTTCTCCAGGGGATCTTCCCAACCCAGGGATTGAACCTGGGTCTCACGCATTGTAGACAAACGCTTTACCATCTAAGCCACCAGGGAAGTCTTAAGACTCAGTCTAAAGTTAACTGCACATTTTACCCTGTGAAGATCTATTCACTCTTGACCAGGGCTTATTTTGCTTATTGTAGTTAACATATTATCCCCTGAGTTTAAGAAAGTAAAATGCTAGAGAAAAGGAATACCATGGTTTAATTCTTTAATACTGTGGCTTCAAAAACTAACAAAATAAGAGAAAAAAATTAAAAGAGAAACCTCAATAGCAGCAAAAGTAATGCAGCACTAAAAAACTGTTTTGGGTACCATGACAAAGCTATTAAATTTATAAATAAAAACTATAAAATATTGCGGAGACAGAGGGAGTCATTTAGCTTGTGACAGTCTTCCCAGGTGGTGCTGGCGGTAAAGTGCCCGCCTACCAATGCAGGAGACAGAGATGCAGGTCTGAATCCTGGGTCAGGAAGATCCCCTGGAGGAGGGCGTGGCAACCACTGCAGTATGACTGCCTGTGAGAATCTCAAGGACAGAGCCCATGGGGTCAAAGAGAGTAGGACACAACTGAAGCAACTTAGCATACATACAGGCACTGTAAATCAAATCTATCTTTCTTGGAAAAAACCTGGTGATATTAAATAGGGCTATAAAATTGTTTCTTGCCTTTGACCAAGTAATTTGTGAATTAGCAGCAAGTAATTCCTACTAAATACATCCTAGCAATGTTGTTTATTGTAGAGAAAATTCAAGACCAATCTAAATGCCCTGTAAGCAAGAAATAAACCATAGTATACTAACACAATGAAATACTATATATTCAATAAAAACCTCATGAAAACGTGCACCATGTTGATGCTCAAATGTATAATGATAGCAAGCTTAAAAAAAAAATCATACACACACACACAAAGCCACAGAACACAGTCACACTATTTATAAAGGTAAATGAAGATCATAAATCAGAAGCTAGAAGAATATGAATAGGATTTGGTGTTCACTGGATTCCTGATTCTATGACAGTAAACTGAACATAAAATAATTCTGAGAGGAGAAAATAACTGAATCCTCAGGGTTCTTTTGACTCTCTCTCAGTATACATAGTGAGCCAGATGCAGGACATGGACTTCACAGGATATGTAAAGACTATACTCCATAAATTAGTTACCCTGAAGATAAACTTGGTTCATCTCTACACCTATGAATATTGCATAATACTGCAACAATGATAAACATTGTACTTTATCTCTAGTGAAGGCAAAATATCCCTCAAGGGGAATATATAATAAGCAGTGTGTACTGGCTCAGCCAGTAAAGAATCTGTCTGCAATGCAGGAGACCCAGGTTCAATCCCTGGGTCAGGAAGATCCCCTGGAGAAGAAAATGGCAATCCATTCCAGGATTCTTGCCTGGGAAATCCCATTGGCAGAGTTGGGACACAACTTAGGTGGGACTAAACCACCACCACCATATAACAAGCAAATATGATAATCTCTGTTTTACAGATGGGAAAAAAAACTGATGGAAATGGTTATCAATGACCTGTCCAGTTCATCCAACTCCTGATTTCCTAACATAAAATCACTGCAGATGGTGATTGCAGCCATCAAGTTAAAAGATGCTTACTTCTTGGAAGGAAAGTTATGACCAACCTAGATAGCATATTCAAAAGCAGAGACATTACTTTGTCAACAGAGGTCCATCTAGTCAAGGCTATGGTTTTTCCAGTAGTCGTGTATGGATGTGAGAATTGGACTATAAAGAAAGCTGAGTGTCGAAGAATTGATGCTTTTGGACTGTGGTGTTGGAGAAGACTCTTGAGAGTCCCCTGGACTGCAAGGAGATCCAACCAGTCCATCCTAAAGGAGATCAGTCCTGGGTGTTCATTGGTAGGACTGATGTTGAAGCTGAAACTCCAATACTTTGGCCACCTGATGCGAAGAGCTGACTCATTTGAAAGACCCTGATGCTGGGAAAGATTGAGGGCAACAGAAGAAGGGGAAGACAGAGGATGAGATGGTTGAATGGCATCACCGACTCAATGGACATGGGTTTGGGTGGACTCTGGGAGTTGGTGATGGACAGGGAGGCCTGGCATGCTGTGGTTCACGGGGTTGCAAAGAGTCGGACACGACTGAGCGACTGAAGTGAAAAGCGTCTTCTGGAAATAATCATTTATAATAATTATTATTATATTTTGGAGAAGGCAATGGCAGCCCACGCCAGTACTCTTGTCTGGAAAATCCCATGGATGGAGGAGCCTGGTGGGCTGCAGTCCATGGGGTTGCTAAGAGTCGGGACACAACTAGGCAACTTCACTTTTTCACTTTCATGCATTGGAGAAGGAGGTGGCAACCCACTCCAGTGTTCTTGCCTGGAGAGTCCCAGGGACGGGGGAGCCTGGTGGGCTACCATCTATGGGGTCGCACAGAGTCAGACATGACTGAAGTGACTTAGCAGAGCATAGCGTAGCATTATAATATTTTTAATTTTAATATATTTCAATATACTTATAACTATTATAATTATTTATTATTCCCATGTCACAATTCCAGTTCCAATTTTAAAAATAAGTTTTTTCCATTTTTCTGACAGTGTACAGAAGACTGTCTTCCTTAACAAACATGGAATGATGAGAAAAAATTATTAATTCCCTGAATGATGTAATGAAAGTTTTGACTGTTTATTGTTTTTCTCCTTTGAGAGGCAAAGAGAAGAAATGTTAAAAGTATACTTTAAATTCCCTAAACCAATTAGTCAAATTCTAGGGGAAAAGTGCTAAAAGTACATCTTTGTACTGGTCTGAGATTTGCTACCACTGACCAAGATGTGAATGCAGATGGCCACACAGAAGAAATCCAAACATCTCAGAAATCAAACATGATCTGTCTTGCCTGTTTTATTCCTACATCTGTGAGAATGAAAAGGCCAAAAGGACTCCCTGAAATTAATCAAGAGTTTATTTACTATTTTAAAAGTTTTAAAAGTAGCTACCTAAAAGGACCTGTTGAGAAAACAAAATTATCTAACAGGAAGAACACCTGTAAATTTCACTCATACTCATGTTTGAAGTCCATCTCAAATGTCACTTCCTCTCTGCAGCTTACCCTGAAGACTCCAATCCACAGATGTTTCCTCGTTTGTGTTTCAGAGCACTTTGGACATCTATCTTTTATAACATCACATTCTGATAATCTGTCATAAGCTTATGACCTTTGAGTTTCCTAGGAGACAGGACTATTTTTCTCTCTATAGGCACTAGTTATACAATACACAATTGCTGTTAAGTTTAAAGACCAAACACTAAGTTTTAAAGACTGGTTACTACAATATTTACTGGAAAAACCAGTGTGCTTGTGGGACTAGCTCTCTCTTCCATTTGGAAGCACTGTTTGTTTTTGTTTTTGTTTTTTTTTCAGTCAGAACTCTCAGAGTGAAAGTTCCTTGCACTGCAAGGTACCAGAGTTACAGTACTGAAGCGCTGTTAACCTGCGTGGAATTTAAAGATCTTCAAATATTTTTAGAGATCCAATTTTTTAAACAGAAACTGTAAAATGCCATGAAAAATTTAACAGCTTCTTTAGTGCCCTAAAATAAGCTCAAAATTCACAACTATAGTAAAGCTAGTAGTAATAAAATTAACACCAGCTTAAAAAATTCAAACTTAGTAAATAAATCTATTTATAGATTGTAAAAGTCTGCTGAACGACTATTTGAATTGTTAAAATTATTAACGGTTTCAAAGACTTTTCTCGCGCCCCAAAGGTAAGTTTCAGCCATCTAAAGTAATTGCGTAGGTATACTGTCCTGCCCTGTGCCGAATAACCCCAAAGCAGGTTATGTCTCTTTTACAAAGTAGTTAAACTGAAAGCCTTGGGTTTAAGGTCGTTAAGAGACCACAAAGTTTTCAAGGTTTTCAAGGTCTGCCCTAGGAAGAAGAAAACATCGCCTTCTCCTGTCGCTGCTCCTTTAAAGTGTTCAAAACCGTCTTAGAGAAACTGAACAGGGGGATCTTATATATATTTTTTTGCATACTAAAAACTTTTTTTTTTTTTTACACACTTAAAAGGTTAAGACATGAACGGTTTCAGCCATCACAGCAACTCTTTATTAAATGCAATTCACACGGTTCTGGGTGTAAAAACTCCACAAATAAGGAAGCGACTCCTAATCGTGAGGTTAAAAATACAACCCCTCACCCCCAAGTCCTAGAAAGCAGAAGACCTCATAACCGACCAGGGTTCCAGAAGAGTAGAAAATTTAGGAAGCCAGGAGATCAAAGAGATCCTGCTAGACCTGGCGGGGGCCGTTTCCTTGGCGCGAACACACCCTCTTGCCCGTGGAGCACTCACCGACCCGCACACAGCTCACCGTCCCCGGTTCACTCACACACACACATACACACACACACATACACACACCTGCTCGCTCGACCTGGCCCCGCCGGACCTGAGGCGCGCCGAGGCCCACCGAGTCCTCCACAACCTACCCCCGCCGCTCACCGAGGCCGTTCCAGAGCCGCCTCCGACCCACGGCCCCGCACTTCTGACCCGCGACACCGACCGCAACCACCGCCCCACGGCGGCTACGCCCCCTTCCCCTCGGACCCCGGCTCCCCCCAGGGCAGGGTGAGGGGGGTGTTGTCCGCCGGGCTGCGCCCACCTTGCACTCGTCGGTCTTCTTGTCTTCCTCGCAGAAGTTGACGGGCGCCAGGCCGGGCAGGTAGAAAGCGGCGCCCCGACGCGGGCCCGGGGCCGCCCCCAGCAGGAGCAGCGACAGCAGCAACCACCACCGAGGGGGACACGGCGCCGATAGCCTCGCGCTCATGACGGCTGTCTCGGGAAAGGGCGGCCGAGCCGCGGGGCGGAAGAGAGGGAAGGAGGGACGGGGGAGAAGCTCGGAGACGACAAGCAGGCCGCCCGAGCTGAGGGAGGCCGGCCCCGCGACGGAGAGTTCCGGTGGCGCTAGGAGATGCCGCGGGTTCCGCAACAGAAACCGACCCGGACCTCTACGGCGCATGCGCGAGGCCGTCCGCACATGCTCCGTGCGAGCGGCCGCGAGCGCTCCGGGGAGTTTCCGCGAGGGAGCGGCGAGGAAATCCACTTTCCGTGTTTTCGGCGGGCCAGTTAGGGCTGTTGCTACGAGAGAGGTTCCAGCGCCCGCATTCCGATTCCAAATTCCGATCTGGAGCCCCCGTGGGGCGTCGGGGAGCGTGTCTCTCTTGCCCAGCGCCCCAGGCTTGCTGCCATGCCTCATTTTCCCAGTTTTCCTCGCCTCAGTGCCTGAGGCACACCAACCCCCATTACGGACTTGTAATATTACACAAAGTACTTGCTGATGAAGGATGAGTTGGCCGAGGGAAGAAGTTTGGGAGGTGCAGGATCGGAGAAGGCAATGGCACCCCACTCTAGCACTCTTGCCTGGAAAATCCCATGGACGGAGGAACCTGGTGGCCCGCAGTCCATGGGTCGCTAAGAGTCGGACAAGACTCAGCGACTTCACTTTCACTTTTCACTTTCATGCATTGGAGAAGGAAATGGCAACCCACTCCAGTATTCTTGCCTGGAGAATCCCAGGGACGGGGGAGCCTGGTGGGCTGCCATCTCTGGGGTCACACAGAGTCGGACACGACTGAAGCGACTTAGCAGTAGCAGTAGGTACAGGATAAGGAAAAAAAGAGGGGAGAAACCAGCCCCCCATCTTCAAGTACCTACTCAGAGGTGTTTGCAGGGTCCGGTTCCCAGCACTGGGTGCAGTGGCTCCTTGTGTGGGACGGTTTGTTTTTTGCATAGTGTTTGCATAGACTAAATAAGACTCCCTTTAAGGGTGAGTGGAAATGAGATGGGGAGGAAAATGGGACGAGGCAAGTAGGGGAAGATAAGGTTGACATTTCTTTACAAAGACATGGGCATAGTCTAGAGCCCAGTGAGAAATGTAGTTCATGCAAAATAGAAATCTGGTACGATCATACTTGAGCAAATTTCTGTCACTTTTCCTCTTGAAGCGATGTGCTGCCTGTGCTAGTGTGTGCACGACGTACTTGTGTGTGTTTGTGTGGTACATTGTTCCAGGAGAAATTTGCTTTTGGTGACAAAGGAAAACACACAACATGGAAGTTTTAAGTTTTATTCAGGGAACTTACGGAGGAACATAGCATAGAAAACTCCCTCTCAGATGGCTCTGAAGAACCGGTCTCAAGAGGTAAGGGAGGAGACAGGATGTATATGAGTTTTTTGGCTGGAACAAAATAGCTAGGCCAATATCAAAAGGTTACTGCTGATCACAAAGAATAGACATCTCAAGTTAAAGATTTTAGTGCTTTTGTATGTATGAGTGATGCAAGCATCTGAGTTCAGTGAAATTATGCCTTAGATATGCATCTTAACTATCCAGGGCCAGGCTCCAAAGCACAGAATATTGATTTTTCTCCATCCTGAGTTCCCCTCAGGGTGCACTGTTGTTGGGTGACTGCAGTAGCAAATGGCTTGATCCTTGCAGAACTGGAAGTATGGGCCACAGTTTTTGTTCACGAAGTCCATTCCTCTGATGTTTAACTTTCAATCAAATCTGCAGAAGAAGACATCTATTTAGACCACATAGCAAGGAATTATAACCCAGATGTACCCCCAGCTCAGAATTCAAGAATGGGCAAGTTTGCTAAGAGGGATAATTCAGAAAAGTGTGGAGCCCCGTGCAACCCTATCTAAATTCTTGTGAGTATCTGCACATTCTCCCCACCCCCGGAAATTTTAAAACATTTATTAAATTTTTAAATGAATCTATGACCAAGCAAAAGGGTAAGACCTACTGGTCTATATTCTGTGGGGATAACCGGAATAATGAAGAATTCTTGCTTGCAGAAGTAGTATTGCACACGAAGAACTGCAGCTTTGGGACACTACTATCCATTTACGTGCGCACCTTGAGCAAATTAATTTATCAAGTTCCAGGTAATAGGGAGAATTGAGAAGTAGAGAGAAAAGGTTGTCCATCTTCTTCAGATGGTTAAGAAGATTAAGGGAGGATGGGAAAGTGGGCGGGAATATACGTTAAGTGCAGGGCAGAGGAAAGAGAAAGGGGAGCCATTTTTATAATGAAAGCAAGGGTTCGGGGAGGAGGTGAGTAGGAGGCTGAGGAGGTCTGAGCAGTGGGATCCTGTCTAGGTCGCTTCTCCCTGGAGCAAATCAGTTAACATATTTGTTGAACTTATTTGGGCTGGTGAAAACACTTCCATACTTGAAGTCATAGAGATTTCCAATATAATAAGAGGAAGCAAATGTTCTCTACATTTAGAAAGGGGCAGAAAAATGAACATTTCTTGTCCATTATCTTCTGTTTATCCGGTGCCACTAAATACTTGATCTTCACTATCTCACTGGCCCTATCCCAACCTTTTCCTCCTGTTTTGCATATCACCTGCTTCTCAAGCCCCAAACCTAGAAGATAACCTAAATTTCTTCTTCCGTCACTCACCACATACATCCTTCAACAAGTTGTGTTCGCTGGGCCGCCAAAGGACACTAAATCCTTTCCATACTTTCTAAATCCACAGCTACACTCTAGTCCGAGCCAAAATCTGTTCTCTCGGACTAGTACTCCTTCAATAGCCTCTCAGAGTCCACACTTGACAATCAGATCAGATCAGTCACTCAATCGTGTCTGACTCTTTGCGACCCCATAAATCACAGCACGCCAGGCCTCCCTGTCCATCACCAACTCCAGGAGTTCACTCAGACTCACATCCATCGAGTCAGTGATGCCATCCAGCCATCTCATTCTCTGGTGTCCCCTTCTCTTCCTGCCCCCAATCCCTCCCAGCATCAGAGTCTTCTCCAGTGAGTCAACTCTTCGCATGAGGTGGCCAAAGGACTGGAATTTCAGCTTTAGCATCATTCTTTCCAAAGAAATCCCAGGGCTGATCTCCTTCAGAATGGACTGGTTGGATCTCCTTGCAGTCCAAGGGACTCTCAAGAGTCTTCTCCAACACCACAGTTCAAAAGCATCAATTCTTCGGCGCTCAGCCTTCTTCACAGTCCAACTCTCACAGCCATACATGACCACAGGAAAAACCATAGCTTTGACTAGACGGACCTTTGTTGGCAAAGTAATGTCTCTGCTTTTGAATATGCTATCTAGGTTGGTCATAACTTTCCTTCCAAGGAGTAAGCGTCTTTTAATTTCATGGCTGCAGTCACCATCTGCAGTGATTTTGGAGCCCAGAAAAAGAAAGTCTGACACTGTTTCCACTGTTTCTCCATCTATTTCCCATGAAGTGATGGGACCAGATGCCATGATCTTCGTTTTCTGAATGTTGAGCTTTAAGCCAACTTTTTCCTCTCCACTTTCACTTTCGTCAAGAGGCTTTTGAGTTCCTCTTCACTTTCTGCCATAAGGGTGGTGTCATCTGCATATCTGAGGTTATTGATATTTCTCCCAGCAATCTTGATTCCAGCTTGTGTTTCTTCCAGTCCAGCATTTCTCATGATGTACTCTGCATATAAGTTAAATAAACATGGTGACAATATACAGCCTTGACGAACTCCTTTTCCTATTTGGAACCAGTCTGTTGGTCCATGTCCAGTTCTAACTGTTGCTTCCTGACCTGCATACAAATTTCTCAAGAGGCAGATCAGGTGGTCTGGTATTCCCATCTCTTTCAGAATTTTCCACAGTTTATTGTGATCCACAGAGTCAAAGGCTTTGGCATAGTCAGTAAAGCAGAAATAGATGTTTTTCTGGAACTCTCTTGCTTTTTCCATGATCCAGCGGATGTTGGCAATTTGATCTCTGGTTCCTCTGCCTTTTCTAAAACCAGCTTGCACATCAGGAAGTTCACGGTTCACATATTGCTGAAGCCTAGCTTGGAGAATTTTGAGCATTACTTTACTAGCGTGTGAGATAAGTGCAATTGTGCGGTAGTTTGAGCATTCTTTGGCATTGCCTTTCTTTGGGATTGGAACTCTTGACAATAGCGACCTCATAAAATCTTTAAATCACTCAATTCCATGCTTCTGCTTAACCCTGACACTCCAAAACACTTATCGCTACCTGGCATTAACGTGGTTATTTGTGGACTGCCTCACCCCACCCTCCACCCCTCACCCCCACTGGCTCTACACCCCGGGAGCCTACAGTAGCATCTAGAACACGAAGGAGGAGCTAGTAACGGGAGAACACTACTGGAACTGGTACTGGAATTGGCCAGACGACATCAATTCTAGATCTGCATTGACAGTCACAGACTTTCAACCACCTGATGCGATCAGCCAACTCATTGGAAAAGACCCTGCTACTGGGAAAGACTGAAGGCAGGAGAAGGGGACGACAGAGGATGAGATGGTTGGATGGCATCACTGATTCAATGGACATGAGTTTGAGCAAGCTCGGGGAGATGGTGAAGGACAGGGAAAACTGGCGTGCTGCAGGCAATGGGATAGCAAAAAGTCGGACACGACTTGAGCGACTGAAAAACAACAGACTTTCAGCGCTGACATAAACCTGGCGTTTCCCACACTCATTTATCCTCCTCCATTCACAGAGGAAAGAAAAGGGACGGGCTGACGGCTTGCCGTCAAATGGCTACTGGAGACCCAGCCCGCAGAAGTGTCTAAGGCGTGTCTTCCCGCTTCCCTACCCACAGCACCACCTCTATCCGCCGAGCTCAGCATTAGCAAAAACCCGGAAAAGGGAAGCCTGTATCTATAACAATGGTCTCCTGGCTCCAGACGCAATCTGGCCCGCCCACTGCGCGGATTGCGCGTGCGCACGCCCAGCAGCCAGCCGCACCTCGCCAACTCCTACCCCGGCGACCTCGTTCCCGCTTCCGCCTTCACAGTTCAGACACGTCACCCCGCGCGGCCTGGCCTGGTGGGCGCGGCCGGGGCGTTGCTCAGCCGCAGGGCGGGGCTTAGCCGCGGGGTGGAGCTCACTCCTCACTTCCGCATCCGGTCTGGGCGGGCTTCCTGGTTTACCTAGCGCAGGTGGGCCTGCCAGGTGCCTTGGGACTAGAGTGGGAAAATCGCCCGGTTCGTCATCCAGGCCGCAAAGTGGAGTTCCTTCCTTGTAGACGCTTGCTCTCTGACCGCTGCCACGCAGAAAGGCTGAGTGGGGAATTCTTGATCAGAAATTCTTGATAAGAAATGAAGTTTTCCTTCCATCTTTCCCTGGACTGTGGCCCTCTCCTTTCTCCCAAGACAACTAATATTTCTGATTCGGCTCTAACACTTAGGATTTTTCTCCTTTACTCTGCTACAAGTAGCTTTTGCCAACTCCGATGCAAGGCTGTTTGACAGCCTGGAGTTTGGTTCTTTCACTCTTTTTTTGCCGAAGTTATTTGGACAGTATGTTTTTCTGCAATTCCCAGGGCTTCTATGTCTACTCGCAAATGAAATACAGGATCTTAGTTAAATTTTAGTTTCAGATGAACCATGAGTAATTTTTAAGTCTGTGTACATCCCAAATATTCTATGGGACTTGTGTATGTTTTACCTGGCAGCCTTACTTACGTGTCACGTTGCAGGAGAGGCAGTTGTGCCCTGCTTGTTGTGTGCCTGTAGAAATTTTTAATAAGATAAAAATCACCTCATTGCCATTCCGTTTCTGATATAAAATTGTGATAGGGACAAAAAGTTACCCATTGTCCTCTTCCCTCCCAGTCTGAACACTGCAACTTGGAAATAAAATTGACCTTGAGGCTGTAAACACAACTCATGGTAGTTCAGAGCCAAAATATCTGAAGTTTTAAGATGAAAAGTGGTTCCCAGGACAACATAACTTGATCTGTAGGCTAAAAGTAGGCATTGTACCAGAAGAAGGATTATTTAGCCAGCAGAACCTGGAAGAATGAAAGCCGCAGAGGCAAACACTATAAAGACTCCACATCTAAAGTGGTTGTATGTCTGTGATGTAAATGGAGGTATTCTAATCACATATAGCCAGTTCAACTTGCTCTGAATTTATGTCCCAACCTAATTTCTGCTTACAGTGTAGCTTGTCATGTAGTTTGCTTACGGAGAGAGAATGTTTGCTGGATTCAGGTAGCTGGTCTTCTCTGGAATTACTGTTGTTAACTTTATTGAAGTATAGTTTTTTACATGCAATTCACTCACTTTAAGTGTACAAATTAATGAGTTTTAGCAAATTTATCGGCCATCATCTATGTAATATAGGTTTAGAACATCATCCCAAACAAGAAGACCTTTAACATTTAATCCCTCTTTCCACATACAGCTTCAGGGACCACTAATCTACTTTTAGTCTATAATTGTGCCTTTTCTGACTCTTCTGGGTTTGTTTGTTTTTTTTAATTATTATTTAGTCATTTCATTTAGCCATCAGTTTCAGTGTCTGTGGCTAATTTAATTTCACCCTAGAGATAAGTCTGTTTTTAGTGTCCTGACAAGTAAATAGTCTCAGGCTGTAGGATTATTCCACTTGGGGAATCCAGTGTCAATGCCCTCCAACCAAAGACCACCAGGAGGAACACACCAGGGCTTATTTCTGTCACTACTGAGTTTCAGTTCAGTTCAGTCGCTTGGTTGTGTCCGACTCTTTGCGACCCCATGAATCACAGCACGCCAGGCCTCCCTGTCCATCACCAACTCCTGGAGTTCACCCAAACCCACGTCCATCGAATTGGTGATGCCATCCAGCCATCTCATCCTCTGTCGTCCCCTTTTCCTCCTGCCCCCAATCCCTCCCAGCACCAGCGTCTTTTCCAATGAGTTGCTGCTGCTGCTGCTGCTAAGTCGCTTCAGTCCTATCCGACCCTGTGCGACCCCATAGATGGCAGCCCACCGGGCTCCCCGTCCCTGGGATTCTCTAGGCAAGAACATTGGAGTGGGTTACCATTTCCTTCTCCAGTGAGTTACTGCTTGATAAAATGAAGGATATACAACATGGGGTTTCTCGGTAAGAGGGTGTTAGAAAGGGACTAATTTTAGGATTCGGGGCTTGCGCTGGATGGTTTGGGGGCGTGTTTAAAGAAGTGGAGCTTTGCTCTGGATTGGATGCTGCCAGGAAGCAGGAGAGATTCTTAAGATTGGTTAAGTCTTATTTAGAAGGAGGGCAGACTAGACTGAGGCTAAAGCTATATAGTTGGTAAAGAAACAGCAAGCACTATTCTCAGCCTAAGCAGGGGGATGTCTGGTCATTTTGTGGTTTGGACAATGTTCAGAGCTTAACTGTTGTTTAAACATAATTATAACAGGCCTCTGTTTTGTCTTGATTGTGGTCAGAGTGGCCTAGCTGAGGTCCATGTTCTCTGAAATCATTTATACTCAACAGAGCCTAGCTGTGATTACCAGCCCAAACTGTCAGGGGCTGTTTTTCACTTTTTCACCAAGATAATGCCATCTTGTCTGGATAAACTACTGCTCATTCACTCCTTTGTGTCACTTAATATATTTGCCTTTTTCCTGAAACTTCTGCAAAATATATTGGGTCACTCGGGTATACTTCAACCCTCAAATTCAGATTGTGGTAATTTTTATGGATTTTTAAATAGTTCACCTTCATCTTGTAAGTGAGGTATTGAACAATGTTAGTATTCTATTTGTTTGCTTTATTTCATGACCCTATATCTTTTCTTTCTTTATTTGGTTTTGCCAAGACTTAGTTGCAGCATGTGGGATCTTGTTCCCTAAACAGGGATTTTGAACCCAAGCCCCCTGCAGTGGGAGAGCAGAGCCTTAGCCACCAGACCACCAGGGAAGTCCCATCTGGACTTTTAAATGCAGTTTAGCAATATTTGCTGTTCATATAACCAACAGAATGTTCATATCCAGGATACAAGGACTTTTATTAACTGTTACAAAAGATAACTAAGTAGAAAAGGGGACAAGAGATAGAACAGATACACCAGAAGAGTAGCCAATTGTTAACAAAAATGGAAAGATGTTTAACTTCATTCATCATGAGGAAATTGCATATTAAAACCTCAATGGAAAAAAAAAAAACACCTCAATGAGACACAGTTACATACACAGCTGCTGCTGCTACTGCTGCTAAGTCGCTTCAGTCGTGTCCGACTCTGTGCGACCCCATAGACGGAAGCTCACCAGGCTCCCCTGTCCCTGGGATTCTCCAGGCAAGAACACTGGAGTGGGTTGCCATTTCCTTCTCCAATGCATGAAAGTGAAAAGTGAAAGTGAAGTCGCTCAGTCGTGTCCGACTCTTAGCGACCCCACGGACTGGAGCCTACCAGGCTCCTCCGTCCACGGGATTTTCCAGGCAAAAGTACTGGGGTGGGGTGCCACTGCAGAAGAGCTTAAATTTAAAAACCGACAATACCAAGTATTGACAGGGCTGTGGAACAACTGAGAGGCCCATCCATTGCCAGTGGGTATGTAAATTGGTCGAAAATTATTTTGCACACATATTTTTATAACCCAGAAATTTCACTCCTAGATCTAAACGCCTATTTACATTCACCAAAAGATATATTCACCAAGATAGAATTCTACTCTCCAGTTACAGCAGAATGGAATAACACCTTGTAGTATATCGTTCTACTCTACAGCAATGAAGACCAATCACTGTCAAAAACAACAATGTGTATTCATCCCACAAACATACTAAGTGAAAGAAACACAATAAAAACACTTGTATGATTCCATTTATCTAAAGTTGAAAAACAGACAAAACTAATCCTTGATGTTCGAAATCAGGGTAGTGGGTACCGTTCAGATCAGATCAGTCGCTCAGTCGTGTCCAACTCTTTGCAACCCCATGAATCCCAGCACGCCAGGCCTCCCTGTCCATCACCAACTCCCGGAGGTCACTCAGACTCACATCCATCGAGTCGGTGATGCCATCCAGCCATCTTATCCTCTGGCGTCCCCTTCTCCTCCTGCCCCCAATCCCTCCCAGCATCAGAGTCTTCTCCAATAAGTCAACTTTTTGCATGAGGTGGCCAAAGGACTGGAATTTCAGCTTTAGCATCATTCTTTCCAAAGAAATTCCAGGGCTGATCTCCTTCAGAATGGACTGGTTGGATCTCCTTGCAGTCCAAGGGACTCTCAAGAGTCTTCTCCAACACCACAGTTCAAAAGCATCAAGTCTTCGGTGCTCAGCCTTCTTCACAGTCCAACTCTCACATCCATACATGACCACAGGAAAGACCATAGCCTTGACTAGACGAACCTTTGTTGGCAAAATGATGTCTCTGCTTTTGAATATGCTATCTAGGTTGGTCATAACTTTCCTTCCAAGGAGTAAGCGTCTTTTAATTTCATGGCTGCAGTCACCATCTGCAGTGATTTTGGAGCCCAGAAAAATAAAGTCTGACACTGTTTCCACTGTTTCCCCATCTATTTGCCATGGAGTGATGGGACCGGATGCCATGATCTTCGTTTTCTGAATGTTGAGCTTTAAGCCAACTTTTTCACTCTCCACTTTCACTTTCATCGGGAGGCTTTTGAGTTCCTGTTCACTTTCTGCCATAAGGGTGGTGTCATCTGCATATCTGAGGTTATTGATATTTCTCCTGGCAATCTTGATTCCAGCTTGTGCTTCTTCCAACCCAGCGTTTCTCATGATGTACTATGCATATAAGTTAAATAAACAGGGTGACAATATGCAGCCTTGATGTACTCCTTTTCCTATTTGGAACCAGTCTGTTGTTCCATGTCCAGTTCTAACTGTTGCTTCCTGACCTGCATACAAATTTCTCAAGAGGCAGGTCAGGTGGTCTGGTATTCCCATCACTTTCAGAATTTTCCACAGTTTATTGTGATCCACAGAGTCAAAGGCTTTGGCATAGTCAATAAAGCAGAAATAGATGTTTTTCTGGAACTCTCTTGCTTTTTCCATGATCCAGCAGATATTGGCAATGTGACCAGAGATCCTCTGCCTTTTCTAAAACCAGCTTGAACATCAGGAAATTCACGGTTCACATATTGCTGAAGCCTGGCTTGAAGAATTTTGATCATTACTTTATTAGCATGTGAGATGAGTGCAATTGTGCGGTAGTTCGAGCATTCTTTGGCATTGCCTTTCTTTGGGATTGGAATGAAAACTGATCTTTTCCAGTCCTGTGGCCGCTGCTGAGTTGTCCCAATTTGCTGGCATATTGAGTTCAGCACTTTCACAGCATCATCTTTCAGGACTTGGAATAGCTTAACTGGAATTCCATCACCTCCACTAGCTTTGTTTGTAGTGATGCTTTCTAAGGCCCTCTTGACTTCACATTCCAGGATGTCTGGCTCCAAGGCAGTGATCACACCATCGTGATTATCTGGGTCGTGAAGATCCTTCCTGTACAGTTCTTCTGTGTATTCTTGCTATCTCTTCTTAATATCTTCTGCTTCTGTTAGGTCCATACAATTTCTGTCCTTTATCGAGCCCATCTTTGCATGAAATGTTCCTTTGTTATCTCTAATTTCCTTGAAGAGATCTCTAGTCTTTCCCATTCTATTGTTTTCCTCTATTTCTTTACATTGATCGCTGAAGAAGGCTTTCTTATCTCTTCTTGCTATTCTTTGGAACTCTGCATTCAGATGCTTATATCTTTCCTTTTCGCCTTTGCTTTTCGCTTCTCTTCTTTTCACAGCTATTTGTAAGGCCTCCCCAGACAGCCATTTTGCTTTTTTGCATTTCTTTTCCATGGGGATGGTCTTGATCCCTGTCTCCTGTACAATGTCACGAACCTCATTCCATAGTTCATCAGGCACTCTATCTATCAGATCTAGTCCCTTAAATCTATTTCTCACTTCCACTGTATAATCATAAGGAATTTGATTTAGGTCATACCTGAATGGTCTAGTGGTTTTCCCTACTTTCTCAATTTAAGTGTGAATTTGGCAATAAGGAGTTCTTGGTCTGAGCCACAGTCAGCTCCTGGTCTTGTTTTTGCTGACTGTATAGAGCTTCTCCATCTTTGGCTGCAAAGAATATAATCGATCTGATTTCGGTGTTGACCATCTGGTGATATCCATTTATAGAGTCTTCTCTTGTGTTGTTGGAAGAGGGTGTTTTTTATGACCAGTGAGTACCTTTAGGGAGCTATAAAAAGGTAGTGATTGGGACTTTCCTGGTGGTCCAGTGGTTAAGACTTGGCACGGCTTCCACTGCAGGGGATGAAGGTTCAATCCCTGGTGGGGGAGCTAAGATCCAGCATGCAGGGCCAGTGGTGGGGCTACTGCAGTGCTGGTAACATTCTATAGCTTAATCCAGGTGTTGGCTACCTGGGTGCAGTCTTTTTGTAATCAAGTGGTAACCTTATGATCTGTGCACTTTCATATATGTACGTATGTTATACAGTACTTGTATTCTTGTGACTAATGTCGCTGCTGTGAATATTACTGTGAAAAGTTGGTAATCATTGAAGTTGGGTGTCAGACACAGGAGATACCCGAGGGTACCTTTCTCTTGACTTTTATGCATTTTCCATAATAAAGTTATTGGGTTGGCCAAAAAGTTTGTTTGGGTTTTTCTGTAAGATATTACAGAAAATATATATGTATACAAATGTTTGTGTATATGTGTGTACCTACATATTTATGTATCTGTATTTATGTATGTATATTTATTTGTAAGTATTTGAGTCACTCCTTGATTGCCAATCTCTTCAAAAGTGAACAAGATTTTCCAGAAACCATAGCAATATGAAAAGAGCCAGTAATTCTTTTATACCATATTGGATTTAGAAATTTGGCATTAAATAAGGACAGAAATGGTATGGACCTAACAGAAGCAGAAGATATTAAGAAGAGGTGGCAAGAATACACAGAAGAACTGTACAAAAAAGAGCTTCACGACCCAGATAATCATGATGGTGTGATCACTGACCTAGAGCCAGGCATCCTGGAATGTGAAGTCAAGCGGGCCTTAGAAAGCATCCCTAGGAACAAAGCTAGTGGAGGTGATGGAATTCCAGTGGAGCTATTCCAAATCCTGAAAATTGATGCTGTGAAAGTGCTGCACTCAATATGCCAGCAAATTGGGAAAACTCAGCAGTGGCCACAAGACTGGAAAAGGTCAGTTTTCATCCCAATCCCAAAGAAAGGCAATACCAAAGAGTGCTCAAACTACCGCACAATTGCACTCATCTCACACGCTAGTAAAGTAATGCTCAAAATTCTACAAGCCAGGCTTCAGCAATATGTGAACCATGAACTTCCTGATGTTCAAGCTGGATTTAGAAAAGGCAGAGGAACCAGAGATCAAATTGCCAACATCCGCTGGATCATGGAAAAAGCAAGAGAGTTCCAGAAAAACATCTATTTCTGCTTTACTGACTATGCCAAAGCCTTTGACTGTGTAGATCACAATAAACTATGGAAGATTCTGAGAGAGATGGGAATACCAGACCACCTGATCTACCTCTTAAGAAATCTGTATGCAGGTCAGGAAGCAACAGTTAGAACTGGACATGGAACAACAGACTGGTTCCAAATAGGAAAAGGAGTTCGTCAAGGCTGTATATTGTCACCATGTTTATTTAACTTATATGCAGAGTACATCATGAGAAATGCTGGACTGGAAGAAACACAAGCTGGAATCAAGATTGCTGGGAGAAATATCAATAACCTCAGATATGCAGATGACACCACCCTTATGGCAGAAAGTGAACAGGAACTCAAAAGCCTCTTGATGAAAGTGAAAGTGGAGAGCCAAAAGGTTGGCTTAAAGCTCAACATTCAGAAAACGAAGATCATGGCATCTGGTCCCATCAGTACATGGGAAATGGATGGAGAAACAGTGGAAGCAGTGTCAGACTTTATTTTTCTGGGCTCCAAAATCACTGCAGATGGTGACTGCAGCCATGAAATTAAAAGACGCTTACTCCTTGGAAGGAAAGTTATGACCAACCTAGATAGCATATTCAAAAGCAGAGACATCACTTTGCCAACAAAGGTTCGCCTAGTCAAGGCTATGGTCTTTCCTGTGGTCATGCATGGATGTGAGAGCTGGACTGTGAAGAAGGCTGAGCGCCGAAGAATTGATGCTTTTGAACTGTGGTGTTGGAGAAGACTCTTGAGAGTCCCTTGGACTGCAAGGAGATCCAACCGGTCCATTCTGAAGGAGATCAGCCCTGGGATTTCTTTGGAAGGAATGATGCTCAAGCTGAAACTCCAGTATTTTGGCCACCTCATGCGAAGAGTTGACTCATTGGAGAAGACTGATGCTGGGAGGGATTGAGGGCAGGAGGAGAAGGGGACGCCAGAGGATGAGATGGCTGGATGGCATCACTGACTCGATGAATGTGAGTCTGAGTGACCTCCGAGAGCTGGTGATGGATAGGGAGGTCTGGCGTGCTGCAGTTCATGGGGTCGCAAAGAGTCGGACACGACTGAGCGACTGATCTGATCTGAAGGTCAGCATATCTAGACAGTATTAACCAGTGAAAGTAATACATCTAATATGTGAAACAATGTGAGTGAACATTTTTATACACGTACTAATGCAATCATGTTGAATATATATTATATTTATATTATAGATATACATGTATTGAAGAGAGAAGGGAGTATGACAGTGTCATTCACTACAGGTCAAATTCTGTGAAAATGAACTTTGGCATGGATTACAAATTTTTATTTGATTGAAATGTTTTAAACATGCTAGAAATAAATGAGATTGGAATGTCATTCATGAATTACGTTTGCTGTTATGAACATCATTCTTTCTGTTCATTTTGCTTTGAACTTCTGACTAATGGTTGAGTTGAAACTTCTGAGTATCACTAGGTATGTTTCCCAATAAAATGTTGGGCAAAGTTGTTAGAAAAATGTCCAGAGAGGGAGGAGCTAAGATGGCGGACGAGTAAGACGGGGAGAATACTTTCTCCTCTACAAATCCATTAAAAGAACATTCGAATGCTGAATAAGCTCGATAAAACAACTTCTGAATGCCGGCAGAGGACATCAGGCACTTAGAAAGACAGTTCATTGTCTTCAAAACGAGAAAACGAGCCCTGCGGTAACTCCTTTTGTGGAGAACTGGCGCGGACACCAGCATTTGCTATTGGCAAGTGGGGGCTGGGCTAGGAGGAGCGGCGAGGCCTGCATTGCTTTGAGAAAGGATTTGGCCTGGCTATCTCGGGCGGTATTTGAGTGAAATAACCAGACTGTCGGTCATCTACTACATCAAAAGCCAGCCCTAACTTAAGACACCACCAGGACTACCTACGGAACAAAGGGCTGCATAGAGTTGGCCGGCTGCAGGCCGTCCCACTCCGGTGACAGGCAGCCAGGGCCAGAGGCGGGCAGTTATAGCCCTGGAGAGACACTGTCTAACGGAACTGCGAGTAGGTTTCTGTGCTGACTCACGCTTCTTGGAGCTCTGGATGGTCAACATCTGCCTGAGAGAGTGCGCTGTTTGTATACCCAGAAAACTGGGCGGCGGAGAGGCGATAAGTCGCAGCACCTGCGCTCGCTGAGCATTTCATCACCTGCGCTACTCGGATCTGGGAAGGGCATAAAACGCAGACTCAACCAAGTCTGTGCTTCTGAGGATTATCTGAGTGCCTGAACCTGGCCGGTTTAGATTTGGGTGTTCATCTCCGCCCCCTCTGTAATCAGGCAGAGATCAGATATTGAAAAGACCTGTAAACCGCCTCAATAAAGAGAATTCAACAAACTACCAGAATATAGTAAGGACACTCTAAATTTGGCAATTTTAACAAAATGAAGAGACAAAAGAATACCCAGCAGCTAAAGGAACAGGATAGATGCCCACCAAACCAAACCAAAGAGGAAGAGATAGGGAATCTACCTGATAAAGAATTCCGAATAATGATAGCGAAATTAATTCAAAATCTCGAAATCAAAATAGAATCACAGTTAAAGAGTCTGGAGACAAGGATTGAGAAGATGCAAGAAAGGTTTAATAAGGACCTAGAAGAAATAAAAAAGAGTCAACACATAATGAATAATGCAATAAATGAGATCCAAAACACCCTGGAGGCAACAAATAGTAGAATAACAGAGGCAGAAGATAGGATTAGTGAACTAGAAGATAGAATCCTAGAAATAAATGAATCAGACGAGAAAAAAGAAAAACGCATCAAAAGAAATGAGGACAATTTCAGAAACCTCCAGGATAATATCAAACGCTACAACATTCGAATCATAGGAGTTCCAGAAGAAGAAGATAAAAAGAAAGATCATGAGGAAATACTTGAGGAGATAATAGTTGAAAACTTCCCTAAAATGGAGAAGGAAATTACCACTCAAGTTCAAGAAATCCAGAGAGTCCCTAACAGGATAAACCCAAGGCGAAACACCCCAAGACACATATTAATCAAATTAACAAAGATTAAATATAAAGAACAAATATTAAAAGCAGCAAGGGAAAAACATCAAATAACTCACAAGGGAATTCCCATAAGGATAACAGCTGATCTTTCAATAGAAACTCTCCAAGCCAGGAGGGAATGGCAAGACATAATTAAAGTGATGAAGGAAAATAACTTACAGCCTAGACTATTGTATCCAGCAAGGATCTCATTCAAATATGAAGGAGAAATCAAAAGCTTCACAGATAAGCAAAAGTTGAGAGAATTTTGCACCACTAAACCATTTCTCCAACAAAAACTAAAGGACATTCTCTAGAGCAATACAATAATAGCAGGAGACTTTAATACCCCACTCATATAATCTGGCTGTAATAGACAAAGTAAAGAGGAAAACATATTTACTTATGAGCCTCAAAAAATTCAGTTCACTCAGGAGAGTTAAAAAAAAAAAAAAAAAAGACTTATTTGTTCACTCTGTGGAGGTTTACTGACTATTTTGTGGGTTTGGTACCACTTTGGGTAGTAGGGAGGAAGAGGTGACAAATGTGATCCTGTCCTAAATAATATATTGTGGTAAAGATAGACTTACCAATACAAAATACCAAGATGGGCCTAAAGATGAGGACACCCAAACTGGACTTTTTGTTTCCTGAACTTTTCATTTCGAGAATAAACCTCCTAACATAAGATGAATTCACCATGATTTTTTTTTAAGTGTTCTTTGTGATTAAAAACAGAAAGCCATTGGTTAAGAAATTACATATACTCCTCCCCACCATCACTCCCCTTCTTTCTTCCCATTTCCCTCCCACCCTCATTGATCCTTTCCTTTGTCCATTTTCCCCTGGGGGGAAAAAAAAAAATATCATGTACATAACTTGGTTCTTGTTAAAAAAAAAAAAAAAAAAAAAAATGTCCAGAAAGAGAAATAAAGAGAAAGGGTGCATGAAACAGGATGTGATTGCCCAACAAGCCATAGAAAGCCTGTCACCATGATTACTCTTAAGTAGCTGCTGAATGATCCAAAATATACAAGTTCTCCCAGAAGAAAAATATTTGAGTAACATGGTGTTAGAATGTTTACTGAAAATAAAATGTGGACCCAGGGAGTTGGCGAGCATGAACTGAAGGGTAACTGTGTAAAAACAATTTGACAGAGTCACAGTGTGGTCATGTTTTTCTTGAGTACTAACTTTAGTGCTTAATAGCCATGTGGGATGAACTTCACCATTAAATCTTGTTAAACCACCACAACTACCAATAACCACTTGTTTAAATATTTTAAAGCCTGATACAAAACAGAAAAGCCTGTAGGCAGACAGGAATCCTTGAAAAGCCTCCTCTTTTTCCTTTCCGTACCTACTGACACAAGAGGAAAATGTTTTGAATGACCAGCGATCTGCCTAGGGACTTTTCTCCTATTCCTGAGAAGTTCTCAATGTCATGGTGCTTAAGAATTACCATATAAGGTAGAAGGCAGTACTCATGCATACTAACTTTGAAAGCTACTTAAAAGGACTTTCATGCAAAGATGGGCTCGATAAAGGACAGAAATGGTATGGACCTAACAGAAGCAGAAGATATCAAGAAGAGGTGGCAAGAATACACAGAACTGTACAAAAAAGATCTTCACGACCCAGATAATCACGATGGTGTGATCACTGACCTAGAGCCAGGCATCCTGGAATGTGAAGTCAACTGGGCCTTGGAAAGCATCATTATGAACAAAACTAGTGGAGGTGATGGAATTCCAGTTGAGCTAATCCAAATCCTGAAAGATGATGCTGTGAAAGTGCTGAACTCAATATACCAGCAAATTGGGAAAACTCAGCAGTGGCCACAGGACTGGAAAAGGTCAGTTTTCATTCCAATCCCAAAGAAAAGCAATGCCAAAGAATGCTCGAACTACCGCACAATTGCACTCATCTCACACGCTAGTAAAGTAATGCTCAAAATTCTCCAAGCCAGGCTTCAGCAATATGTGAACCGTGAGCTTCCTGATTGTCAAGCTGGTTTTAGAAAAGGCAGAGAAACCAGAGATCAAATTGCCAACATCCGCTGGATCATGGAAAAAGCAAGAGAGTTCCAGAAAAACATCTATTTCTGCTTTATTGACTATGCCAAAGCCTTTGACTCTGTGGATCACAATAAACTGTGGAAAATTCTGAAAGTGATGGGAATACCAGACCACCTGACCTGCCTCTTGAGAAATTTGTATGCAGGTCAGGAAGCAACAGTTAGAACTGGTCATGGAACAACAGACTGGTTCCAAATAGGAAAAGGAGTACATCAAGGCTGTATATTGTCACCCTGCTTATTTAACATATATGCATAGTACATCATGCATATAATGTACTATATGCTGGACTGGAAGAAACACAAGCTGGAATAAAGATTGATCAGTAACCTCAGATATGCAGATGACACCACCCTTATGGCAGAAAGTGAAGAGGACTAAAAGGCCTCTTGATGAAAGTGAAAGTGGAGAGTGGAAAAGTTGGCTTAAAGCTCAACATTCAGAAAACAAAGATCATGGCATCTGGTTCCATCACTTCTTGGGAAATAGATGGGGAAACAGTGGAAGCAGTGTCAGACTTTATTTTTCTGGGCTCCAAAATCACTGCAGATGGTGACTGCAGCCATGAAATTAAAAGACGCTTACTCCTTGGAAGGAAAGTTATGACCAACCTAGATAGCATATTCAAAAGCAGAGACATTACTTTGCCAACAAAGGTCCGTCTAGTCAAGGCTATGGTCTTTCCTGTGGTCATGTATGGATGTGAGAGCTGGACTGTGAAGAAGGCTGAGCACCGAAGACTTGATGCTTTTGAACTGTGGTGTTGGAGAAGACTCTTGAGAGTCCCTTGGACTGCAAGGAGATCCAACCAGTCCATTCTGAAGGAGATCAGCCCTGGGATTTCTTTGGAAGGAATAATGCTAAAGCTGAAACTCCAGTCCTTTGGCCACCTCATGCGAAGAGTTGACTCATTGGAAAAGACTCTGATGCTGGGAGGGATTGGGGGCAGGAGGAGAAGGGGACGCCAGAGGATGAGATGGCTGGATGGCATCACTGACTCGATGGATGTGAGTCTGAGTGAACTCCTGGAGTTGGTGATGGACAGGGAGGCCTGGCGTGCTGGGATTCATGGGGTCGCAAAGAGTTGGACACGACTGAGCGACTGATCTGATCTGATCTAATCTGATCTAAAAGGACTTTTAAAGATAATTTGAGCCTTATACAATTTTTGCCCATTGTGCTGACTTTAGAACCCAACACCCAATTCAGCCGTGATTTGACTCCTAGTTAGGGCTGAAGATCAGATATAGGGTGGCCAGTTACCTTTACGCTGCAGATAGTTTTTAGTATAAGAATATATGTGCCATGTCTACCTGGAGCATACTTATTGAAAAAGTATTCGTTGTTTGTTTTTATTTGCTAAATCCTGTGACCCTAACACTGATGGATCTTTGATTTGCAAAGATTTGAATAAGAATTCAAAAAAGGCCTGCACAATTAAGGTACACCGAAATAAAGCTGGGGGAAAACATTTGCAATAAAATATAGTTATTATAGGACTTCCCAGGTGGCGGTAGTGATAAAGACTCCGCTTGCCAAAGCAAGAGACAATAAGAGACACAGGTTCAATCCCTGGGTTGGGAAGATTCCCTGAAGGGAGGCATGGCAACCAGCTCCAGTATTCTTGCCTGAGAAATCCATGGACAGAGGAGCCTGGTGGGCTACAGTCTACAGGGTCCCAAAGAGTCAAGACAGTACTGAAGCGACTTAACACAGCGCAACACAGCATAGCTATTATAAGGCTTCCTGATGGCTCCACGGTAAAGAATTCACCTGCAATGCAGGAGACGTGGGTTCAATCCCTGTGTTGGGACTTGATTTCAGTATATAAAGAACTCTCCAAACTCAACAGGAAGAAAACAAATGAGTTAAAACATGATGAAAGACTTGAATAGACATTTTGTCAAAGAGGGTGTGTGGCTTGCAAATCAGCACGTGTTCAGCATTTATTAGCCAATAGGCAAATGAAAATTAAAACCATGATGAGTACCACTATGCACCTATTAGAATGGCTTAAAACACAAAAGAAGAATGGAAGGACGCACGTGAAAATTCTTATACTGGTTTATTTCTATGCAGTCAAATGCAGATGATTTCCTCCCTCTTGATTCTGTAGTTTTTATGCTTCTTTAATGAACATAAGTTTCATTTTTAAAGAGATTTTTGTATAGATAGCTTATCTATATTTACACATATAAATATATATCTTATATATATTTACATATATATTATATATTTACATATATATCTTATATATATTTACACACATATATATATATAGATTTTTTTAATAGGAAAACTTGAATGATACCGTTACCAAGTCCAAGCTCGCTCTGCTTTCCACAAGATAAGCCAATGAATCTAAGAGACAAGGTGTTGAGGCAAGGAAGAGACTTTAATCCAGGAGCCAGCAGACCAAGGAGATGGCAGTCTACCACCTCAAAAATAAACATCTTACTGGGGTCTGGCTGCCAGGCTCTTTTATAGATCAGAGAGAAAGAAGCAATGAGGAACCAAAGTCAAAAGGCAGAACAGGGAGGGAGAGGCAGTGGGAAAGTAAAGCGTGAGGGTCTTCAGTCTTGCAAACATCTCCAGGGAATGGCCAGCCTCTGGAAGAAGGGGTGTGTTAATCTCTTCTATTCACAGGTGGGCAGAAACAAACTATCTCTCCAGGAGCTGAACAAAAGCACTTTAGTTTACAGTCTAGCAGAGGGTCAGGGTCCTCCAAGAGCAACGGAAACCAAGTCAAGAAGAGTTTCCAACATGGCGTCAGAATTGGCTTCCTCCCTGCAACAATATCTGCCGTGATTTCATATTGGTTCAGCCTTTTAGGGGCAAAGAAGCTTCACCATGCTATTGGAGAAATAGCTTTTAGATGAAATGTTTCTTTTAGTCACGAAAGAACTGGCAATGATATCATCGTCCCATAAATCTTGTGCTTTGCCCTGGGTGGTGCAGTGTCCTGGTCTCCCCTGCACCATTAGCATCCATTAGCCCACAATTTCCACTTTGTGGAATGCAGCCAGAATTCCTTCTGAAAGGGGAAAATGTTGGCACGATGATGCAATCAGAAACCAAATACTGTATTTGTTTCCCTTTCTCATCATCCTAGCGTGTCTTTCAAGTGGACCAGAACTCTCATCAAGAATTAAGCATCAGGAAGCTGCCAGGCATTTCAGTAGCACTTGGCTTATTTGATTTTGCTCTACAAAAGTAACCAAAGTTATGCTAGGTGGAGTTTTCAAATGGTTTTATCCAAAAAATCTAGAGAGAAGAACTGAAATTGTTGCAGGAAGGGAGACCCCTTCCAGGGCCCGAAGCTGGGCTCTTGTCTAACACTTGGAAATGAATCGTCTGAGGAGACACGTTCTGACAAAGCAAGAGATTTTATGGAGAAAGGACACCCGGGTGGAGAGCAGGAGGGTAAGGGAACCCAGGAGGACTGCTCTGCCACATGGCTTGCAGTGTCGGGTTTTATGGTGATGGGATCAGCTGCCGGGTTGTCTTCAGCCAATCATTCTGACTCAGAGTCCTTCCTGGTGGTCCACGCCTTGTTCAGCCAAGATAGATGTGAAAGAGGACTCAGGGAGGTGGTTGGACATGTGGTGTCTCCTTTTGACCTTTCTCGAACTCTTCCGGTTGGTGGTGGTTTATTACTTCCATGTTCCTTATCAGGACCTCCTGTTATAAAACAACTCATGCAAATGGTTACTATGGTGTCTGGCCAGGGTGGGCGGTTTCAGTCAGTGTGCTTCCACCAACAAAACTGACAGGGAAGAACAAAATCTGACTCCGTGTTGGGTCTGTTCCTTTTATTTTAACCTTTGCCTCCATAGCTTTCATTACTATAATCACTAAAAAGATGCTGTCTGTAGCTTTTGTTAGGGCTTCCCAAGAGACACTGCTGCTGCTGCTGCTAGCGGTAAAGAACTCACCTGCCAATGCACGAGATGCAAGGGACCTGGGTTCAATCCCTGAGTCGGGAAGATCCCCTGGAGAAGGAAATGGCAACCCGCTCCAGTATTCTTGCCTGGAGAGTCCCATGGACAGAGGAGCCTGGTGGGCTACAGTCCGTAGGTTTGCCAAGAGTTGGACACGACTGAAGCGACTTAGCATGCATGCATAGCTATTGTTGTTCAGTCACTAAGTAGTGTCTGACTCTGCGACCCGATGAACTGCAGCACATCAGGCTATACCTATAGCTATAAGCATTCATAATAATGGCCTGCCTTGGGAAGCCTGCCCCTCTGCCTGAATGTTAAACTAAAGTGTCTTTGCTCATGACCCTGCCCCCCTGTGAATGGCTGCAGGAAAGGAGAAATTAACTCATCCCCTGCCCGAGGTTGGCCACACCAGGGGATATTTTGCAAGACTTACGACCTTTTAACTTTACTTTCTCACCTCCTCTCCCTCTCTGTTCTATAAAAGAAACTAACATCCAGACACCATACTCCACGAGCAGATAAGCTTGGACTTGGTGACAATCCAAGTGCATGAGGCTTCCTAGATCGTTATTTGCTGCATCCAGGACAGAAGGGAGATTCTGACAGCAGACTGAGAAGCAGATCCCTCCTGGGCTGTGACAATCAACCCTCTAACCACCCCTTGAGGGATCTCAGCCTCCCTCAGCCATTCCTGCCCAGGCCACCAGCAGGAAGTGAGGCCCCAGGCACCACACAGGCCAAGCTGTTTCTCAAAAATCCACAGCTGTTATCAGGTATTAGGCCTCCGTTTGACGGTTTGACTGTGAGCTGCCTTGGGAGCTCTACCAACACAGGATGAGGGTATTACAAAAGCCTAAGACAGGCAGGTTATTGTCATGGTCTGTGCGTGAGTTGGAAAAGAATTTCCAGGCATGAGGCAGAATGAGAGGAGAATAGAGTTTATTAGAGTGAGAGATGCTGTTAGAACAGCAGGCCTACTCAAGGGAGGAGAGTCAACTCCTTTCTTGGGCTAGTAGCCAATTTTTATAGCTACAGGACAGAAGGGCTTGGCAGCTTCCCTGGTGGCTCAGATGGCAAAGAATCTGCCTGAAACGCGGAAGATCCCTAGGTTGGGAAGATTCCCTGGAGAAAGGAATAATAACCCACCCCAGTATTCGTGCCTGGAGAATTCCATGGACAGAGGAGCCTGGCAGTGCCAATAGTAAAGATTTGGGGGGTGGGGGGAGGACTTTAAATTTGTCTATAACTATCAAAGTTTTTACAGCTCATATAATCTATGTAATTTAAAGTAGCTTAAGTCCTAGAATCATTTTGGGGGGAGTGGGATGGATAAAGATGGATAAATTCCACCGTTTTATCATTTTATAAAAGCAGTTACTCTGAAGGGGTTAAGGACAGGAGAATTTGAGAGAAATGAGAGTCTTTCATTTTCTCCTTGACTATGGAAGTCTGGAGGCAGACAAGACACCTGGAGAAGGCATTAGGACTGGGGCAGCTCTGAATAGGGGAGGTTGTTTCATAGCTGGAGGAAGAACCAGGGAGAAATGATACTGTGTTGTCTGATAGTCTAGTGATCTAGCGGTTCTCAGCTGGATCGTTTCTGTTCTGACCACTGAGAGAATGTGAAGTAGTTAGAAGAAGAAGATCCAGGACAAAGAGTGACCACGTGACCGAAGGAAAGCAATGAGATCTGTAAGGGTGGACACACGGAGGACAGTTTGTGGAGGGAGGAAGAGCAGCTGAGGACAAGGGGTAGGAGACAGGTTCAGAACTGTGCTTGACCATATAGTCTTGCTAGTTGTACTGGCATCAGTACTGTTCCTTTTGCGGACTCAAGATCTTGCAGGGGCACGTTCACAGTGGTTCTGGTCATAGGGAAGGCAGCATCTAGATTCCTTCAAAAACATGAGAGTCAGGTGAGACCTCTGAGAACCTCACTGAATCTGTGTGTTAGCCTGAGAGGAAGGCGGCAACATTTTACAGGTAGAAAAGGAGAAGAACGGGCACCACTGGGCTTTCCCTGACTCCCCACCGAGGGGATATTTCAAAGGTTCCTGTCGGAAGTCAGTGACAGTAATTCAGTGTGACAGATTCCAGAAAGAAGTACAAAGTGAGGCAGGAACAGGGCAGAGGTTGCGACCAAATTATCCTGGCAAGTTTTTCAGAGGACTTCCTAGCTGGGTTGATGTGTATGGAGTAAGTGTGACTGTGGGCCACCAAGGATTCAGCCCGAGCAGGACAAGAATCAGAACCACCAGGATCAGAGATTCAGACCTAGTAACAGAGAGGGTATTAGAGGTTCCGCATAACAAAGAATAGACTGAGGTCTACTTAGAGGAACACGGTAAGAGGTATTGTGTGTGACGTTAACTCCTCCCACGGAAAAGAAGAGATTGAATTAGAGAATCAATCTCATGAAAAAGCTGAAGAGTTGAGTCACTGTTTAGCATTATGAGAAATTCTCTTTTGAACTCGTTCAAAGATGCTAACAGAAGAAAAGCAGAAAGAGGCTTCTTTCTTTTCTCCTTCCTTCTCTCCCTTCCTCTACCTCTCTCTCCTTTCCTTTCTCTCTCTCTCTCTCTTTGTTTGGCCTGCATGGTGTGTGGGATCTTAGTTCCCAGGGATCCAACCTGAGTCCCCTGCCTGGGAAGCATGGAGTCTTAGCCACTAGACCATCGGGGAAGTCCCTCCTTCCTCTTTTCTTTCCCTCCTTCCTTCCATCATTAAGGAATTCTTTTTCAGGAGACTCAAGAAGGAGACTATTTCAAAGGGACCATGACAGATAACACAATGAACTTTTATTAGGAAATTACAGTCAGTGGTTCAGTGCAGGAGAATGAGGTACTATCTTAAGCTAATAGCAACAGAAGTTCACAACATAACAGGAGCAGAGTTCTACCAAGGAGAGAACCAGTCACTAAAATAAGATATCAGAGCTATTAGATACATCCCACTTATAATTAGTCAGAATTTCCAAGTAAGAAAATTGACTCCTTGATGATTACCTTAAATTCTATTATTTTTATTCTGAGTACAATCTGACATGCTTAACCAGAAAAAAAGTAATAGAATGGTTAGTGTGATCCTATTTTTATACACATTGTATTTTTCCATTTATTAAATTTTAAGATGCTATTGTTAAAGACATTACTAAAATTACATATATATACGCGGTGTCTTTCAGAATATAGGATTCCAAAAATAGTGGTGGGTCACTCTATAGTTGAAGAAAAATACGTATTTTTAGAGCAAACTTTCTTCTCTAATGCATTAATTCATTTAGCTCATTTGTTTTTTCAAGTTCTTTGCATTCTTTTTAGTAATAAGGTAAGGAAATTTACCCAACAATGAATATTTTCTTGCTAGTTGCACTGCATAAATGTGGTTCATTTTACAGATTCAAGGTTTTTCAGGCTACAAGGAACAGGGGCACATTCCGAGTGGCTCAGATACTGCTGCTGTTGCTAAGTCACTTCAGTCGTGTCCGACTCTGTGCGACCCTATAGACGGCAGCCCACCAGGCTCCCCCGTCCCTGGGATTCTTCAGGCAAGAACACTGGAGTGGGTTGCCATTTCCTTCTCCAGCTCAGGGAACACATAATTAGGATGAAGAAAACGTCTCAATATCGAGGCCAATAGGCTTCAAAAGAAATTAAAACAGTATGAAGAAAATCATCTGATAGGAACTCAGGAGACGCGAAAGTTGAGAGTCTGCTGTCCCCGAGGTTAGGGCCCTAACCCTGTGGATACTCAACCATCAGCGTGTCCTCCTCACCCAGCGTTTCTGTCACTGTTGATCAGTCAGCTCCTTGAGTGCCTGCTCAGTCGCCACAGTCATGTCTGACTCTTTGTGACCCCATGGACTGCAGCCCACCAGGCTCCTCTCTCCATGGGATTCTCCAGAAAGAATATTGGAGTCGGTTGCCTTGCCCTCCTCCAGGGGATCTTCCTGACTCAGGGATCGAACCTGCATCTCTTGCATTGCAGGTGGATTCTTTACCGCTAAGCCATAGGGGAAGCCCCATTCAACTCCTTGAGGACAACCCTCTAACTCCGAGAAAGACTCAACTGATGTAGCGGTTACTGTCCAGTAGAGGGCGCCTGTAGTAGTCAGAGTTCTTGGTTGTATGTAATAATAAGCCGTCTTTTTCCGGGGCTGCAATTCTAACTAGGACATTGTGGAAAAGGCCAAACCGTGGAGGTGGTAAGATCAGTGATGGGAAAGGTGGCCTTCTCCATTGGCTCAGCGGTAAAGAATCCTCCTTCAACGCAGGATACTAGGGTTCAGTCCTTGGGTTGAGAAGATCCCGTGTAGGGCATGGCAACTCATTCCAGTATTCTTGCCTGGAGAATCCCATGGACAGAGGAGCCTGACCAGCTACAGTCCAGAGCATTTCAAGGAGTCATCCATGACTGAATGACCGAACATGATGTGAAAGATAGACGAAACCTGATGCTAGTTCAAGTAATGAGGACAGATTTTGGTCAGTTGCCATCAGGAAAAGAATCCGTTGTGGACTGAATTCAATCTTGATCTGTGTAGAGGTGATGACAGATGGGGGTGGGGTGGGGTGGGGAAAACAGCGGCTTGAGAGGAGTATGGGAAGTGAAAAATTATAAAAAGTGGGTCCATGTGAAACCATCTGGGTTTGCTAAGTTGGGCTTGTTCTTCCTCACAGAGGCTGGGAGCAGGGCCCTTATCTGCAGATGTGGCTGGAACAGGCAATTTTGGGGAAGCCCTGAGTTTTCTCAGGCAGGCACTTTATGGGGAGGTACAGTCACCCTAGGGGCACAACCTGGGGAGGTTAGCTACTATGCTAATATTTACTCAAGTTTTTATGGGCCAAAGTTGAGGCCTGGTGAAGCCTGGGCTCTGAGGAGCCTGGGTAGACTTTGGAGAGAACTACTGTCTGTGATTACTAGAAGGATGGCGGATCCCAGGGGGCTTTCAGGGCCGTGAAATTCTGTGTAATACTGTCATGGTGGACACATTCATTATACTCTGTCAAAACCCATGGAATGTACAACAGCAAGAGCGAGCTTGAATGCAGTCCATAGGCTTTAGTTAATGTATCTAAATTGGCTCATCCATTGTAACAAGTGTACCACATGATTAATGTGGGAAAATATTAATAATATTTTGTTAATATTATTAGCATTAATAATAATGTGAGTAATAGGGGAAAGATGCATAGTGAAGAGGGTGGGAATAGGAAGTCTCTTTATTTTCTGCTATTTTTTTTTCTGTGAACCTAACCTAAAATTGCTCTAGAATAGTCTATTTATTTTAAAATTGAATTTTCAGATTCTTCTTTCCATTTTTTCATTCTGTTTGAACAGAATCATTACATTTGAAGTATATACTACTAAAATCATATTTAATATAATGTGTTACAGACATGAAGATACCTTTAGCAGGCTATGTAAGGAAAAGTTACAATTAAAAAGCTAATAGCGTCAAAGGTATTGTGTAATGTTAAAAATGTCTAAAATAAAAGGTTGCTCCCTGCCCCACACAGGTGACTTCTCTTAGGAGTTTGAAATCCTCTCCACCCCCCAGCTACCCTCATTTATTTGGTCCTCACAAAAAATTTTTTGTGTAACACAAGCAAGGAAGCTATTATAGATCCTGCTCAGTGTCAGTGAGACAGCTTTCAGAGTACAGTTTCCATGAGAAAACACCAAAAGGCACCTACTCAGTGCCTGGCGCAGAGGTCCCAAAGAAATTATGTTTTTTTCCTCTGTCCCCTATAAAATACTGGACAATGTACTTCTATTTGAGGTTGGGCTTCCCTGGTGGCTCAAACAGAAAAGAATCTGCCCGCAATGCAGGAGACCTGGGTTCAACTCTGGGTAGGGAAGGGAATGGCAACCCATTCCAGTATTCTTGCCTGAAGAATTCCTTGGACAGAGGAGCCTGGTGGGCTACAGTCCATGGGGTGGCAAAGAGTCCGACAGGACTGAACGATGAACACTTTCCCTTTCTTTCTTATTTGATGTAGAGCATTTTAAAAGATGCTTAAACAAAAAGATCGAGACTCTAAAAGAAAAAAGTTTTTCCAAAAAAACGAGAGGATGCTGCAGAGCTGACCGACTGCTTTCTTTATTTCCAGGGACTGACTTTATTAAGGCGTTAGCACACTCAGTCCCAGGGTTAGTTACCAAAAGCTGGGGTCCGGCTGCTCGCTGCTCAAAAGCTAATAAACAAGCCAGGTTGGTGGAAAGGAAAGTTTGCTTTCTTTCGGATGCTGGCATTTAGTGGGGAGGGCTTCCCTGGTGGCTCAGTCGGTCAAGAATCTGCCTGGAGTGCAGAAGACTTGGGTTTAATCCCTAGATCAGGAAGATCCCCTGGAGAAGGAAATGGCAACCCACTCCAGTATTCTTGCCTGGAGAATCCCATGGACAGAGGAGCCTGGCGGGCTACAGTCCATGGGGTCACAAAGAGCTGGACACGACGTAGTGACTAAACCACAGAGGGGAGGGCGGATGTCTGTCCAAAGGCCAATTCCCCCTTACTGGCAACCAGTAAGGCAAGAGCTCATATAGACAGAAGGAGGGGGCTCCAAGAAGAAACAGTCAGCTCTGATAGTCATCTTGAAATAGATCATCAGTGGTCTGACTAGCGTCATCTTGGTTGTTCCAGGTACAGTTAATCTTCAGTTCCAGGGTTATTTTGTTTCTATTTCTTTGAGGCTGGTTCTCAGAATTGTGGCAGCTTATGTTGTAGGTACAGTCCGGTCATCAAATTCACTTCTTCCACCTGGCGGGGCTTTCAGTTCCTATAACACAGCCCACAGGATATGGCTCAGAGTAATATCTATAGCCCTTGGGAAGGAACTAAAGGCCCTTGACTCTGCTTAATGGCTACATTATTATTATTTGGTCTCCTTTGAGTGTTTGCCTTTGTTTTTGCATGTTCCTATTTCTCTGATTAAACTGACACTTTGACTTAAGTTTTCTGTAGACAAAAGGCAGCCAGAGGACATGGCAGGAAGTGCCACAGGGTTCTACTGTTTTACCAGGAAGGCATGGCATTGTTTTTTTTAATTTATTTATTTTAATTGGAGGCTAATTACTTTACAATAAAATAACAGGTATTTGGTGAATGTTGGAGAAGGCACTCTATTTGGATAATGACTCAGATTAAAATATCCAGTTGTCAGTCATTTTAGCATTTGATTGGTTTTATGAAATCTTTTGGGCTTTGCTGGTGGTGGCTCAGTGGTAAAGAATCTGCTGGCAATGCAGGAGTCAGAGGAGAGTCGAGTTTGATCCCTGGGTCAGGAAGATTCTTTTGTGAAGGAAACGCCAACCCGCTGCCATATTCTTGCCTGGAGAATCCCATGGACAGAGGAACCTGGCAGGCTACAGTCCATGGGGTTGCAAGGCTCAGACACGACTGAAGCGACTTAGCATGCGTGCATCATGAAATCTTTTATTGACTTGGGCGTTCTGGTTGAGGTTTTGTTTTTTTATTCTCCACCTGTTTATGGGTAGATTTTTATGACTGGTGTGGAATTCCTCATTTTACCCATTTAATTTACATTTCATGCTTGATATTTGATGAAGAAAATTGAGCTGTTCTTTCTGGTGCCTTATGGGCAGGTTATCCTGGGGTAAATATTGCTCTGTGGGAAACCAGGGCCAGTAGAAGCACTAGGAAAACAAGCTTTGAAAAGAGAAGTAATTACCTAAAATTAGATCAAGCAAAAGAACAAGCAAAAACTGTTCTATTAGGTAAATCCTGTTGCTAAATTACCTGCAGCAAAGCACAGGATAATACTGTGTTCAACACACAGAAAAAACATTTTTAAGCCTTAGCAACAAGAAAATGTGTCGAATATCTAGTGTTATTAACAAGTCTCTCCTATTTTTCTTTATTACTTTTCCAATTTGAAAAAAGACATAGAGAATTATAGAAACACTTGATTCAGGGCATGGGGGAGAACGGCCCCACTTTTTCAAATGTTCATAAATAAAGAAGTTAGTCACTTTGTGATCAAGCGATGTTTCTGAGAGATGAGTGACTTTTTTCTAGATCTTACTGGACAGACTGTTTTCAAAAGCAACCATTGGTTCTAGTTGCCCCACTTTCGTTGTGGTCATAAGCACTTCTATGAAAGGCTTTGAGCCATCGGGGGTTGAACTTCCCCAAGAAAAGAGCCATGAAACACGTAACGTTGAACCGAAGAACTGGGTATCTTGGCCAAGTTGTGATTACGACTGTGAAGTTCTTCAGAAATTCCTTCTCCAGGGCTATGAATTCAGCTCAGTAGGAGAACTCTGAGCCACACACTTTGTCTAACTATCTGACACCTGTTGAGGGAAATCTACAGGATGCCGGAGCGAGGACATTCATTGTTTTTCATTCCTCTCTTCCTCCCACACCCACTGCACACAATTTTTATAGCCTAGTCATCTGGCTTAAATCCAAGTAAGAGCTGATAAATCATTAAAATAATAATTTTCAAAACTATGTAGAAATTTGAGAAAATGCCTATGACATCATGTCACCCAAGAGAGGCAAGACACAAAAATGAACTTTGCTGTGATTACAACAGTGTAAGAGTGATGGGTACATATGAACATGGTCTCTAAAACAGCAGGGCAAAATGAAAAACATCTGATGTCTGGGGAGATTTTTAAAAGATCTTTGAATCTTTTAATTAACTAATGTAATCTTGCTGCAGTTGGTGCAAAAAAAAGAAAAGAAAGGCAGATTGAGATTAAAAAATGCTGAATAACTGGCTTCCCTGGTGGCTTAGTGGTGAAGAATCCACCCGTCAACGCAGGAGACACAGGTTCGATCCCCGGTCCAGGAAGATTCCATATGCAACTGAGCCCATGCGCCACAACTACTGAGCCTGTGCTCTAGAGCCAGGGAGCTTCAGCTACAGAGCCCGCAAACCGCAACTCCTGAAGCTTGTGAACTCTAGAGCCTGCGCTCTGCTACAAGAGAAGCCCACGCAGTGAGAAGCCTGCTCACCCCAACTGGAGAGTAGCCCCTGCTCTTGACAACTAGAGATAAAGCCCACACAGCCACGAAGACCCAGCACCACCTAAACATTATTAAAAACAAAAATAGATAAAATTATTCAAAAAATGCTGAATAGCCGGTATTATATACCACGGAGCCTGCTCCAACAGGCAGCTGCTGTAAGGACAGTGGGAGTCAGATGGTGGTGGGTAAACACAGCCTCGAAAAGCCAGGTTGCACTGGGCATTCCCCACGGTCTGGGGGTTGGAAGTTGTTGCTGCCCCAGCAGGAAGCTGCTGGCCAGATGTCCCCCACGATGCCTTACCTGCAGCCAGAGCGGTGGGTGGGGGTGGGTGGGAAGCACTTAGTGGACTCCAGAGTCACCTAGCAACCAACCAGCACTATAGTGTCCCCACACTTTAACAACTGGTACAGCTGTAATAGTGCCCACGAGCTGATAAAGTGTTCTGATTAAGAACCATCCTGAAAGAGGGTCTCCTGTGTTGCAGGCAGATTCTTTACTGTCAGAGCCGCCCGGGAAGCCCTGAGAGAATGAGAGGCTCTTGTGAAGCCCTTGCTGACTACAGTGCCCAGTACCTGGTACATATTCCATGTGCATCGACTGTTGTAACAGCGCTGCCTTCCCGATTTCTGATTGTATTCTGATTAAGAAGCAAAAAAAAGCACACAGCCTAGAAGTTTCTCCAGGAGACCATGGAAATAGGGTGTAACCATCACTTGTTTTCTTTTTAGATACTGAAGTAAAGTGAAAGTCACTCAGTCACGTCCAGCTCTTTGTGACCCCATGGACTATACTGTCCCTGGAATTCTTCAGGCCAGAATACTGGAGTGGGTAGCTTTTCTCTTCTCCACGGCATCTTCCCAACCCAGGGATGGAGCCCAGGTTTCCCACACTGCAGGTGGATTCTTTACCAGCTAAGCCACCAGGGAAGCCCAAGAATACTGGAGTGGGTAGCCTATCCCTTCTCCAGCGGATCTTCCTGACCCAGGAATCGAACTGGGGTCTCCTGCATTGCAGGCAGATTCTTTACCAACTTAGCTATTAGGGAAGCCTCTTTGGTCCTGAAAGAGGCTTATTATCACTTAGTTTCCCTGTCTCTTTTCCCCAGATCTGCCAGCCAGGTATTGCCTGGCAGCCCTCTGGTTTTTTCCTGTGGAGATGAGGGCAGAGAAGAAGGAACAGCAAGGCACTTGAACATGGGAGATGGTTCCCAATCGCCATTCCCCATTAGCATGATCCTTCCAAACGATATTCACAAAAATAGGTCTGCTTACACAGACCAGGAGTTAGGGAACCGAAGCAAGGATGCCATGGACACCCCAGAAAAGCAGACAAGAGTGCTACAGCTGATCTTCTAAACTCCTTATTTTATACACGAGACAACTTAAGCTCCAAGAGAATAAGTACCTTCCTCAACTTGATAAGTTACCTTTTTTCGATAAGTGCATTTTTTGTGTGTCTAGTTCATCTAGCAGACCCTGGGAGATGGTAAAGGACAGGGAAGCCTGGCGTGCTGCGATTCATGGGGTTGCAAAGAGTCAGACACGATTGAATGAGCAACAAACAACGGGTTTATCTTACTTCATAAAACAGATACCTGCTTCTGGGCACCAGGAATGTGTTAAGAAACATAGTTAAAAAGCACAAAAAAAAGATTAACAAGGCTGTCATACACAGTGCATAAAATGATTAGTGTTCAAACAAGTTCTCAAGGGAAATAGGCAGCCTAGGGACCCTCTCCAGCTACAACAAGCCCAGTCCCTCCTGGTGGAGGAAGCCAACACCTGTTAGCCTTGAGCATCCGTCTCACCCATCGCGCGGAGAGAGTTTTCTATTACAAACCCACCACGGCCCATCTTACCCTTCTTCCCAGGAAAAGGAGCCTAGTGAAAATGCCCACGGAGTCACAGCACTGTAACCTCAGCCTCACTCACATCTGTGCTTTCTCCCTACATGCGAGTGTGTGAAGTCGCTTGAGTCGTGTTTGACTCTTTCAACCCTGTGGACTATAGCCCGCCAGGCTCCTCTGTCCATGGGATTCTCCAGGCAAGAATACTGGAGTGGGTTGCCGTGCCCTCCTCCAGGGATTGAACCCACATCTCTTGTGTCTCCTGCGTTGGCAGGTGGGTTCTTTACCACTAGCGCCACCTGGGAAGCCCAAGCACCGTCGTTTCCCACAGAAGGCTGTGCTGTCTCTAGCGGCCGACATTTAGAGTGTGTTTCCTATATGCAGACACTGTACTAAGCAGGTTACATGGATTAGTTCATCCGATCTGGTTAGGAAGATGTTTTTCCTATGTCCAGTTGCAGATGGGGAAAGTGAGGCCATGGATGGATGGATGGATGGATGGACAGACGGTGGGTAAACATGAGGTTCAAACCCATTCTCAACCATTAAAAATGCCTTTATAAATGACGGTAAGATAAATTCTAACTTCTCCAGATCTAGGACCCAATAAATGATAAAGTAAAATAATGATACCTGACACCTAACAATCTTATGAGATGGGTGCTCTCATTGGCCCTGGTTTGTAGAAATGCCTAAAGTATTTCTGGCTCTTTTGATAAAACCACATTCAGAAGAAGGAGAAACACATAGATACAAGCACAAGATGAAAGCAAACACAAATGCATTTAGACTTAGATGAGACATATGCTCATAGGCAGAGGCTGTCTTTGTCCGCTCGGGTTGCCGTAAGGAAATATCTGAGAATGGGAGGCTCAAACAGCAGCCGTTGATGTGACACGATTCTGGAGGCTGAGAAGTCCGAGATCAAGGTGGTGGCAGATGTGGTTCTTTGTGACATCTCTTTCCTGTCTACAGACAACTGGATTTTCCCTGTGTGCTCACAAGGCCTTTCTTCATTTCCTGCATGTGGAGAAAGATAACTCCAGCATCTCTTCCTTTTCTTACAAGGGCGATAACCCCATCACAAGGGTCCTACCTTTTCCGGTAATCAGATAGTTGGGGGGTGCTGGGGGGACGGGGGAAATTCTCATTATAAACAGGTGTTTATTTTGCACGCAAAAAAGTAACTTCCTTGGAACCCCTTACTAAGACACAATACCATGCTGCTGCTGCATCGCTTCAGTCGTGTCCAACTCTGTGCGACCCCACAGACGGAAGCTCACCAGGCTCCCCCGTCCCTGGGATTCTCCAGGCAAGAATACTGGAGTGGGTTGCCATTTCCTTCTCCAATGCATGAAAGTAAAAAAGTGAAAGTGAAGTCGCTCAGTCGTGTCCGACTCTTAGCGACCCCATGGACTGGAGCCTACCAGGATCCTCCGTCCATGGGATTTTCCAGGCAAAATTACTGGGGTGGGGTGCCATTGCGAGTGAGGTATTATTAATCCTATATTACAGACAAAGGGCTCCCCAGGTGGCGCCAGTGGTAAAAAATCCACCCATCAATGCAGGAGATGCAAGGGACGTGATTTTGATCCCTGCGTTGGGAAGATCCCCTGGAGTAGGAAGTGGCAACCCACTCCATTATTCTTGCCTGGAGAATCCCATGGACAGAGAAGCCTGGTGGGCTACAGTCCATGAGGTCGCAAAGAATCAGATGTGACTGAGTGGACATTACAGATGAAGAAACTGAAAATCAGAAAGTTAAGGAACTTACTCAACTGTTCTAAACACTTGCTAAGTTCAGATGACTCCCTGCTATGGAATAGGCATACTTTGATTCCCTCTGTCCCTCCTAAACTTTTTCTTATGGAAAAATTCAAATTACACATAAATTGGGAGAAAGTAGAAGAAACCTCCAGGTACCCATCACCCAGGGACAACAGTTAACCACTGATGATATCACTTGTTTCAACTATGATTCTTTCTAACACTTGTAGGAACTTGAGGAAATTTCTGCACAACGGTAAGTTGTGACCAGATAGATGGGTGAGTATTATGCCTTTTGTTTTCTATCTCAAACAGTTTGCTCAACAAAAATATATAACTATGTAATATTTATATAATTCTCTAGCCCCTTGTCATGAGATGAATTTTTCAAATGTCTAAGCACTGAGAATTCCCTGACAGTCTGGTTGTTAGGACTCCTTGCTTCCATGGCAGAGGGTGTGGTTCCATCCCTGGTCAGGGAATGAAGATCTCATATGCTTTGCAGTGCTGCCAAAAAGAAAAAGGTCTAAGCACTTCAGGGACTCTGCTTGCTTACTTGATCTTAGGGGCAGACACAGAAATGCTGCTTGTGACCCACAGCCAAGTTCTGCAGGAAGGGCAAGGTGCCAACTTCAAAAAAGGGGAAGATCTCAGTCCCCTCTGCTGACCTCGCTCACGACCATGCCATCACATGGCTGCAATGATGGGCCATGTGACAGCCAGTCGTAATTCTCAATGAGTATTTCAAGCACCTTAGGTGGACCCTTCCTTATTTGTTCTGTAACAGAACCACCAAATAGAAAGTAATTTTTAAACATAACTTGGCGTAGGAATTTGGTGAGGATTATCCAATCTCTTTTCTTACTGCAATAGGCATAATTTATCTTCTGAAAAAGATGTATTACTGTGACTTAATACCAACACGCAACAGTTTGTTCATCCTATTTGTTCTTCACAAGAAGGAAAACAATCATTAGCTACATTTAATTTATAAAGGAGCCTATAAAGGAGCATTTGACCAAGAGTCTTCTAGAACATAAGCTTCACTCAGCAAGTTAAGTGGCAGAGACACAATTGGAAATGAAGGCCCATCTCTCTCTGTATCATTCAGCTTTGCTATAGTAACAAATGGCTCCTATAGAGGAAGAAAAGCTCGAATTTTTCTACCCTCTTAAGTTCTGTCTCTGTGGCATGTGAATTAAACTATCAGAAGATAGATTCATAGAAGGGAAAAAATAGTTCACTTACATATGTAATGTACATGCACATGGGAGAACATAGTGATGAGTAACACAAAGGACGGTCAGAATTCGGGGCTTATATACCATCTGAATAGGTGAAAGAGAGGGGAAACAATGTACTTATGGGAAAACTGATGACTTTTTAAAGATAAAGGGCTTTCAGGAGAACACATGAGGGATAAAATATTTGTGATAATGTTCCTCTATACAGGTATGGAGAAGGCAATGGCACCTCACTCCAGTACTCTTGCCTGGAAAATCCCAGGGATGGAGGAGCCTGGTAGGCTGCAGTCCATGGGGTCGCTAAGAGTCGGACATGACTGAGCGTCTTCACTTTCACTTTGCACTTGCATGCATTGGAGAAGGAAATGGCAGCCCACCCCATTGTTCTTGCCTGGAGAATCCCAGGGACAGCAGAGCCTGGTGGGCTGCCGTCTGTGGGGTCGCACAGAGTTGGACACGAATGAAGCGACTTAGCAGCAGCATACAGGTATGAGTGATCTTTCCATCTCCTTCAGGGCCATAAAACTCCCTTGGTCAAGGGATTTGGGGAACTTTTTTTTGTTTGTTTTATTCACTACTTTTTATTGGAGTATAGTTGCTTTACAATGTTGTATTGGTTTCTGCTGTGCAGCAAAGTGAATCAGCTCTGTGTATGCATATTCTTTTTCAGACCTCCTTCCCATTTAGGTCAGCACAGAGCACTGAGGAGAGTTCCCTGTGCTCTTCGGTAGGTTCTCAGTAGTTATCATTTGTTAGTTTTGACATTGACGTATAATTGACCTCTAACACCATGTTAGTTCCAAGGGCACAACACAGTGATCAGAAATTTCTGTACATTACAAAGTGGTCACCATGGTAAGTCTAGTTACCACCATGAGAAGTCCTTTACAATAAGTCCTTTAAAATAATAGCTAAAGATTTTATATGGGGACAGATACATATAACAACATTATTGACTATGTTTCCCACACTATACATTTCTCCCCTGTGACTCATTTATTGTATTTGGGGAAGGTTTTATTCATGTTCTCGATTCTAGGAGTAGATCTACCCTAAAGAGGAAATAAAGCAGCCTTATTTCCCAGAAGTTGCTGCCTTTAGTCAGAGAAGAGGCTTTTTCCTTTCTCCCTCATCCAGTGACTTTCAAGTGTCTTCAGCCTAAAATAACCTTTATACCAACCAAGGGGTTCTGAGTTGGTTCCCACAGATCCAAATCTCGGCAGCTTATAACAACCAAGATGCACTGGGTTAGCCAAAAAGTTCGTCCGGGTGTTTCCATAAGATGTAACGGAAAAACCCGAATGAAGTTCTCAGTCATATTACATGGTCTTCCACATGTTTGCTTCACCCCAGGAAGAAAATGGGAACGTGTTGTTCTCTTATGGCAGAAGGAAAACAGAGGTGGCTGAGGCTTAAAGTGCCTCTGAGAACTTCCATTTGGATGTGGCGTTTGTCACTACAGCTCACGCTCCATTGGCTAAAGTGAGCCACGCAGCCAAGACGGCCGACAGGGAGACAGGAAGAGCCGCTCCTCCTAAGGGAGGCCACCACAAGGCTCAGGGCACCCAGAGAGGGACTCTTACCGGTAAGGGGAGTGAATAAGGGGGAGCAATACTATTCATGCGGTTTATCAGAGTCTCCAGTGATACACCTTTTCCACTCCATTCTGCTTTGAAAAGTTTCAAAGAGGAAGTAAGACTTGAGTTGGCTTTCCAAGGATAGTTCTAGGCAGGGATATAGTAGACGTCAGGTCAGGTATATCTGGAAACAATAAATGTATGGAAAAATGCCTAACCCCAACATCACTGTCTCTCAGGAAAGAAGATACTTTTTGCCTGTCAGATTGGCAAAAAATTTTTTAAGTTGATTATATTCAGGAAAGTGCTATTCAGTCCTAAACTGCTGGTGGGGAGTGTATACACTTTACCTTGCGTGAGCAGCAATATCGCAGTATGTACTGAAACAACACATGCAAATACCTTTTGACCCATTCATTTCACTCCTGGGAATCTCTCCTACAAAGATGTTTGTTCGTGTGCACAAACATGAATGTATGAAGGATGCCCCATGAACTGGAAAGCCAAATGAGTGTCCATTGAATGTCCATCAAGATGAGAACTGTAAAATAAGTTATAGCTCTGGAATACTATATATATATATATATGTGTGTGTGTGTGTGTGTGTGTGTATATATATATATATGTGTGTGTGTATATATATACATATATATATAAAAGTGAAGTCGCTCAGTCATGTCCGACTCTTTGTGACCCCATGGACTGTAGCCCACCAGGCTCATCCATGGGATTCTCCAGGCAAGAATACTGGAGTATGTTGCCATTTCCTTCTCCAGGGGACCTTCCTGACCCAGGGATCGAACCCAGGTCTCCCACAATGCAGGCAAACGCTTTAACCTCTGAGCCACCAGGGAAGCCCATATATATATGAATGTATATGTAAATGTGTTAGTTGCTTAGTCACGTCTGACTCTGCGACCCCGTGGACTGGGGCCCTCCAGACTCCTCTGTCCATGGGATTTCCTAGGCAAGAAGACTAGAATGGGTTGTCATTTCCTTCTCCAGGGGATCTTCCTGACTCAGGGATTGAACCCGGGTCTCCTGCTTGGCAGGCAGATTCTTTTCCACTGAGCCACTCGGGAAGCACATGTATATATGGATGTGCACACACATGTATATACATGTACACATTTAAAGATCATCCAGACCTATTTTAAGCACAAAAAGCAAGTCAAAACATATATAATCATAATGCATAATACCATGAAAACTACATCTAAGTGTAAATAGTGTTAGCAGGATGCACATTACTTTGTCACAGTTGTTTTAGTTGTAGCAAAATTAGTTGGGATTAATGATGACAGTAGCAGGATTTACTCTAAGTACTTCTGGGTTGTTTGAATCTTTTACAAATAGAATACATTCCTGTATTGTTTAGCATAATTAAAATGTCTAAAATTAAAATAGTGCCACTTTGTTTTATAATATTTGTAAAGGTCAGAAAAAAATTAAAAAGATAATGAAAATCACCCCTAGAGTCATTTGAAAATGACTCTAAAAGCAAACCCATTTGAAAGATTGATCACATACAGAATTCTCGTTTGGATAGGCCTCATTCTGAAAATCAGACACCCATAAAATAATAGTTCATGAAACCTACCTCCAAATAGCTTTAATCAGTTGACTTACTTTTGTTAGCAGCTAACAAAGTCCCATCTCAAAACACTTCTAGGAACCACAGCTGACTGCAAAAGTATCGAGGGAACATCGTGATAGAAAACTGAGTTAAGAGGTGCCTACTGCAGGAGAAATTTCTCAACTGGTGTTTAAAAGAGAGTTTGACTAAAACTGATGACTGTACGGCCTGATTCGACCAATGATATGCAGCATTCCAGCCAAGTTTATTACCTGCTCAAGTAGAATCAATAATCTTGGTCAGATAAAGCATGGTTCAATGGTTTCAATTTTCTTCTGTCATCAGAAGGACTGAATAGGAGCTGGAATAACTAATGGAAATTTCTTTCATTCTTCATCAAGCTGAGTTAGAGGTTTCCTGAAGCCAGATTTTCTACCAACTGTATAAATTGTTAAAAGCCTCGCACCCAGAAGGCTCTTCACTGACATTTTCTTCCCTGATGAGTTCTCCTTAGCCCTGCCCTGTGCTGTTCTTTGTTAGCACTGTTACATTATTCATGTTAAAAGTCCCCTTCATTTTGTATGTGTCCTGGAGCTAGGATGCTTCTCCAAATCACTTTTGTTTGGACAGCTATCCCATTACCGCATTTATGCCTTATAATGCCAAGAAGTCATCCCTGATGGCCCCAGGTAACAAATCCAATATTATCAGCTTTTAAGGTGCTAAGTATTCCTGTGATCTTTAGAAAACACCCAGCACAGTCTACACGATGAAGAAGAAACCCAGGGAGACTGAGTAACTTGCTTAACTCAAGTTACTCAATGGTCAATGTGGTCAATGTCTGATGGCCCTCCAACTTCAAAATCATTTTGGCCAAGCACTACCTGGATCCTGGTTCACAGCAGCACGATGTCTGCTATGCACTGACAAAGGATGGAGGCTGGCCCTGAGTCCCAGTGCCTACGGGCAGTTTTAAGTCTCTTTGCACCACTTACTAAAGACAGCTTCTGTTAAGATATAATTTATGCACCGTGTGTGATAAATGTATGCACCAGCTTCAGTCGTGTCTGACACTTTGCGACCCTATGAACCATAGCCCGCCAGGCTCCTCTGTCCATGGGATTCTCCAGACAAGAATATTGGCGTGGGTTGCCATTCCCTTCTCCAGGGGAATCTTCCCATCCCAGGGATCAAACTCGTCTCTTAGGTCTAACCTGCACTGGCAGGTAGGTTCTTTACCACTAGGGCTACCTGGGAAGCCTGGGTCTCCTGCATTGCAGGTGAATTCTTTACAGGCTGAGCCACCAGGGAGGCCCTTGTACACCATAAATTTCTAGTGTAGGGATTCAGTGATTTTTAAAACTTTTACCGAGCTGTGTAGATGTCGCCATAATCCAATCTGAAGACATCGCCATCGAAAAAAAAAAAAAAAAAGTCCTCTGGCTCATTATAGTCACTCCCTGCTTTCCCCACCCCAACCCCCTCCTGCCCGCCAATACCAGCTTCATGTAACCACAGATTTGCCTTTCCTGGACATCTCATATAGATAGATTCTTAAAAATATGTGGTCATCACTTTTGTCTTTCTGACTGTACAATGTTCAGATCATCATTTTGACATGACAGTGTATTCCGCTGACTGCTCTCTTTCTGCCATATGGTCATATCTTGCCATCTTGACACTTAACCTTCCTGCGGGTAGGTAGGTACCATTTCATACCCCTGCAGTGTACTCTCTCAATGGCCTGCCTCTTTCTCCTTGTCCAAACCACCTCACTGCCTGCTGGCCCAACTTCAAAGTGCCAGAAAGTTCCTTTTTATCCTTTTTAGGTGGAGGGCTATCTCTGGCTATGTTCATGGCAGGAGCAGGGAATTAATTTCCCCGGAAGCAGCCACAACCAATGGCTGACTGGACACGGTGTATAAATACCTCAACTCTCTCACCTCTCAGGAGCCCTCGGAGGTGTGGGCACTGCACTGATCCTCAAAGGGTTTCCCAAGAGATACCAAGCCCTCCTTGTCCACAATGGCTCCCGGCTGGACTGCTGAGCCCACACTGGCTGCTCTGCTTCCAAGTCTCACTCTCCTACTCTTGCTGTGGTTTCTTTCCTCCAAAACAAACTTCTTGCACCAGGGTCTTTGTTTCAGTGTCTGATTCTGAGGGAACCCGAATTCAGACACTCCCTGCCATGTGCTCAATATACACTGAGCCCAGCGTAGATGTCTGTTCCACTCTGAGCTTCTTATTTTGGTACTTTTGTCAATTCATCGGTGTTACATAATAGGCAGCTTCTGTGGTGCTAGTGGTTTACCAGGACCTCCCTGGTAGCTCAGATGGTAATGAATCTGCCTGCACTGCAGGAGACCTGGGTTCCATCCCTGGGTCAGAAAGATCCCCTGGAGAAGGGAATGGCAACCCACTCCAGTATTCTTGCCTGGAGAATTCCATGGACAGAGGGGCCAGGTGGGTACAGTTCATGGGGTTGCAAAGAGTTGGACACGACTGAGCAACTAACACTTTCACTTTCACGTGCTAATGCAGGACCTGCCAATGCAGGAGATGCATGAGACACGAGTTCAATCCCTGGGTCGGAAAGATTCCCTGGAGAAGTGTATGGCAACCCACTCCAGTATCCTTGCCTGGAAAATCCCGTGGCCAGAGGAGCCTGGCGGGAGGATGAGATGGTTGGATGGAGATGGTTGGATGAGATGGTTGGGTGGAGGAGGATGAGATGGTTGGATGGCATCACTGACTCAATGGACATGAGTTTGAGTAAACTTCAGGAGTTGGTGATAGACAGGGAGGCCTGGCGTGCTGCAGTTCATGGGGTAGCAAAGAGTTGGACACAACTGAGCGACTGAACTGAACTGAAGTGCGTTATATCCATACAATGGAATATCACTCAGCTATTTAAAAAAATGAAGTACTGATTCATGCTACGACTTTAATGAACCCTGAAAACAGTATGCTAAATGAAAGAAGCTAGTTGCAAAAACATCATATTTTATATGGTTTCATTTATATGAAATATCCAGAACAGGCAAATCTATAGAGACAGAGAGGAGATTAATGGTGGCCTAGGGTTGAGAGAGTGAAGAGAGAGGGTTTGTGTATGGTGTTCTTTGTGAGGTGACAAGAATGTTCTAAAATCGATTGTGCTGATGGTTGCACAACTGTCTGAATATAGTAAATTCACATTGAATTGTACACCTTATTTAAAAAAAAATATTTATTTGGCTGCATCTCTCCTTTCCTTCGGAGAAGGCAATGGCACCCTACTCCAGTACTCTTGCCTGGAAAATCCCAGGGAAGGAGGAGCCTGGTAGGCTGCATGCAGTCCATGGGGTCACTGAGTCGGAGACAACTGAACGACTTCATTTTCACTTTTCACTTTCGTGCATTGGAGAAGGAAATGGCAACCCGCTCCAGTGTTCTTGCCTGGAGAATCCCAGGGATGGGGGAGCCTGGTGGGCTACCGTCTATGGGGTAGCAAAGAGTCGGACATGACTGAAGCGGCTTAGCAGCAGCAGCAGCTCCTTTTCTTCTTTCTTTCCTCCTGAGAGTTAGATAGTAATAATAATAATAAAACATTAATAGTGTAGGGAGGAAAAAAATTTTTCTCCTGCCCTTTCTAGTACTCAGCTGGGACCTCCCCTGTAACAAAAGACAACATGGGAAATACAAACAGCAGTTTATTGACCCGTATCCCTCATGGATATATGGGAGACGCCCAGTGAAAAACAATTGGCTCTTGGAGGTGGCTTAAAACTCAGCTTAAATATCGTCTTCAAATAAAGACAAAAAAGAGAAGTGTGTGGAGGAGGCCAGTCACGAGGAAGTGACCAGGAAGAAACAATAAATATGAGTCAGTTTTTTATATAGATTTAAGTTGGTTTCAAGTTATCTCCAGGGATTAACCTTTGTCCTTCCTGTTAGAGAAGGGAGGAGAGGCAACTTTACAAATTTGTGTGCTGCTTTTAGGCAAATAGGGGAGGACAGAGAGCTTTTCTTTTAGCTTTTTTTTTTCTCTGAATTGCCTTCAGCTCAGCATAATTCTTATGCCAAAGTGGCATACTTCAGAGTGGCCACTTACTCTGCCACTCTTCAGAAGCCAACAATCATTAAATATAAACGAAATGCTGTGCTCTGATCAGTGCATGACATATGAGATGCCCTTCAGAGCAGACACTCACTCTATGTCATATTCTCACACCCTAGATCAGGTCAGGGCTTCAGAAGAAATAAAAGTATGTGGATGTCTTGACATAAACATTGGAGGATTTTGCCAGACAGGACTGAGGTGTGGTCTAATACACGTCATTGAGGACTGTAAACTTGGATGCTTAGAGTCAAATCCTTACCATTTTCTACTCATTAAAGTCAAGGGAAAATAAGAACAAACCCTCTGACTTGGGAGCTAGTAAGCCTACATTTGTCACGGCAGACATTAGATTTCTCTATTTTTTTTTCTGATTATTTTTAAATTTCTAAAACTATTTAAAAATTTTTCAAAAACACAGCAAAATTGAATTTTATGGTGAATACCTATGAACCTACCACCTAGATTCTACTATTAACATTTTACTGACTGCAAGAAGATCCAACCAGTCCATTCTGAAGGAGATCAATCCTGGAATTTCTTTGGAAGGAATGATGCTAAAGCTGAAACTCCAGTATTTTGGCTACCTCATGCGAAGAGTTGACTCATTGGAGAAGACTCTGATGCTGGGAGGGATTGAGGGCAGGAGGAGAAGGGGACGACAGAGGATGAGATGGCTGGATGGCATCATTGACTTGATGGGTGTGAGTCTGAGTGACCTCCGGGAGCTGGTGATGGACAGGGAGGCCTGGCGTGCTGCGGTTCATGGGGTCGCAAAGAGTCGGACACGACTGAGCGACTGATCTGATCTGATCTGATCAATATCTATCCCTTTATCCTTCTCTCTACTCATCCATAACCCATCATATATGCGTGTGTGCATTCTAAGTCCCTTCAGTTATGTCCGACTCTTTGCAGCTCTATGGACTGTGGCTGGCCAGGCTCCTCTGTCTATGGGATTCTCCAGACAAGAATGCTGGAGTGGGTTGCCACGCCCTCCTCCAGGAAATCTTCCCAACCCAGGGATCAAACCCAGGTCTCTTATGTCTTCTGTGTTGGCAGGCAGGTTCTTTATCAGCACCGCCTGGGAAACCCCATTTATATGTGTGTGTGTGTGTGTGTGTGTGTATGCTGCTGCTGATGCTGCTAAGTCGCTTCAGTCGTGTCCGACTCTGTGCGACCCCATAGACGGAAGCTCACCAGGCTCCCCTGTCCCTGGGATTCTCCAGGCAAGAACACTGGAGTGGGTTGCCATTTCCTTCTCCAATGCATGAAAGTGAAAAGTCAAAGTGAAGTCGCTCAGTCGTGTCCGACTCTTAGCGACCCCATGGACTGCAGCCCACCAGGCTCCTCCATCCATGGGATTTTCCAGGCAAGAGTACTGGAGTGGGGTGCCATTGCCTTCTCCGGTTTGTGTGTATAGGACAAAGTAAATTGTAAACATCAATATAGTACCCCTTAAGGATTTAGCTAAGCAGAGTTCAATATCTGTTTAATTTTTTTTTTCTTTTAGTGTAAAATTTACTTCCAGTGAAATGAAATCTCAAGTGTGCATTCACTGTTTGAAAAATGTACATTTACCTCTGAGAGCCTAGACTCTAAAGCACCAGTGGGATAAAGTTTAAGGTGCAATTTGCCTGCTTTGCTTTTATATAGGCTCGGTGGAAGGCTCAGGACTCACTCTCTGGACACTGCGTGTACAGAGCTGGATCCTCTTTTTATTTAAAACGTTTATATTTTGCTCATTATGGACTGTTTGCATTAATTTAAGTTTCCTAAAATTGTATCGAAAGGCTATTTATCTTAATTACGGAGCTTTTTTTGCACCCTGGTGTCCCTTAAATTTTGCAGGCTGAGCAAATGCCTCAGGCACCTACCCTGCTTAGTGGAAGTCCAAGGGGAGGAGTATCTGGAGCAGAAAAAGGCTGAAACAGGAGCTGAATCCACTTGCTGTTCAACAAAGAAGCTGGGTGGTTCAGTCAATAAGAATCATGGTTCTGCTTCACTTCCCTGGGGGACTCACTAACCCTGAGTGATAAGTGCCAGGCACTATCTGGTGATGATAATCACAGTCTATGTGCCCACTCACGGGGCCACGTGAAGGAGCCACCTTAAGGCTAACATTTTCAGGAGCTCTCGAACAGATTTGGGAGGCCACATTAGGTGGTGCTGGGCTTCTGGTGGGTCTCAAGAATTGGAAAAGTTGTTGGGGAAAGATTATATTTTGTATGAGTAAGCAGACCACAAGAGCTAGAAACTGGGAGCTGGTGGTGGACCTCACCTGGGCGGAGAGCCTTACCCGAGCAGTTGGCTGGGTGTGAAATTGACTAGGAGCCCGCCACATGCTGGTCAATGTCCCTCTCGCGGGTGGAGGGCGGTTCCCTCCCTTGGGACGATCCCCTCAGCACCCGGCAGCCCACCTGCCCAGGAGCTGGAGATGAGCTCTGGGGGCCCTGGGGGTTGGGCGCTGCCTGCTGGGGCTTGCTTTGTCTCTGCGATGTGCATTGATTCTTAACAAAGGGCATTGTTTGCCTGTGGAGCCTGTAGCTTTGTTCCAGGACCAGGGAACCCTGATTCCTCGTGATTTCAAAACCTGGGGTCACTGCGGGGTAGTTTCTGTATGATCTAATTCTAGGAAGTAGGAAATAAAAACGGCGCCTGTTACTGCTGCACACACCTTCAGCAGTAAGGTGGGAAAAAAAGTGTTCTAACGGAAAACTGCGTTATCTATAACAGGCAATCTCTGCCTTATTGGATTCTGATTTTTTTTCTTTCTGACTCTAAGCTGTAGGAGCTGCAGATAACAGGTAATTATGTACGTTCCATCCTGTTTGGGAGAGGTCCAGCTTATCTCCCCCTCCCCAACTCCTGGAAAAAAAAATAGCTTTGTTTCCTTTATGATTCATTTCAACATTTCTTTTATTCCTTGTACATGTGAGCTTTTAGACTTCTTCATTGAAACAGTTATAAAATCTGCCTGATCCCCTCACTGTGTGTGCGTTTGTGCGTGCTCAGTCGCTTCAGTCGTGTCTGACTCTTTGCAACCCCATGGACTGCAGCCCACCAGGCTCCTCTGTCCATGGAATCCTCCAGGCAAGAGTACTGGAGTGGGCAGCCATTCCCTCCTCCAGGGGATCTTCCCAACCCAGGGATTGAACCACATCTCCTGCATTACAGGCAGGTTCTTTACCACTGAGCCACCAGGAAGCCCGCATTCACTGCATGAGGAGCAAAATAGTATCTTCAACATGTGTCATTTTTCTTGTATTTGAACAAGAGTCATGAGTTTATCCTTTTCTGAAATTTATCTTTTAATAGCCCACTTTCTAAGTCTCCCTAGGATCATAAAGTAACACTCAGAGTTGGTCTGTGCATCTCTTCCAAGGGGAAAGCATGTGTTTTGGCGGGGAGCTGGAAGGACTGGGGGCTCACGTTGACCGAATATGTTCTGTGTGCCTGCTACTTTCCAAACAAAATTGTATTGAATTTGCACAACCCCAAGGAACAGCAAATGCTACTCCATTTTATGGAGGAAACAACACATGTTCAGAGGTAATTCCAGAGATAAATATTATTCAGAGATAAGTATTATTGGAGGTAACTACGATTCAGAGATAATGTTCAAAAATAAGTAACTTGACCCACATGTGCGTGCTCAGTGGCTGTCGTGTCTGACTCTTTTCGACCCTATGGACTGTCACCCACCAGGCTCCTCTGTCCGTTGGATTCTCCCCCAGGCAAGAATACTGGAGTGGATTGCCATGCCCTCCTCCAGGGACTCTTCCCCACCAGGGGACTGGACCTGCATTTGCCTGCGTCCAGGAGGATTCTTTAACCACTGAACCATTTGGGAAGCCAACTTGAGCAATATCACTTTAGAGCTGCAGTTAAAATTTGAAGTCACATCCGAGCCCCAGATCATGCCACATGGTTGCCATATGGTGTGAGAAGGTGGCCCTGCCTTACGAAGAGTTTTTAGGTTTGGGGGAAGGAATATTTCTCTGCATGTCCTGGGTCATAGGCATACACAGGATGCAGGGCTGGCATGCTGAGAAACTGTTGTTAATTTATTCATCAGAGGCCTTACCAGTGTCAGAAGGAGAAATAGGTGGGGCTCACCTGTTATTGCATTTCCCGCCTCTGATCCTGCTCCCCCAGGAAAAACAGGGAGAAGGCAGTCTGTGAAGTTTGCTGTTTGTGAAACCCCTGAATCGCTGGTGAGACAATGGCAGAAAGAGGAGGACAAACAGGTCTTGCCTTCAAACTGACCTCCCCGTTCAAAACTGTTGTGTAAAATAGGCATTGAATACCCGACACTCAGTTCATTGGGATAATTTAACAAATATCAGGTGGATGATTTAACAAATAACAGTCTGATCAGGGTGATCAGACTCTCTGAGAAAACACAATAGGAAAGGGTTTTTTTTGCTCAGAAAAAAAGAACTACATTATGTACACTAGGAAGCCTTTAGATAATGTTCTAGGTGAGTTGGCCAAAGACCTAGAAGGCTCTTCCACAGTCATCGCTATATCTCACATTACTTGGTAATTTTGTTTACATTTGTGTGTATTTATAATGTGGTCAGGCTAGTCTTTATCTTAACTTCCACTTTATACTGATTGCATACTTTCATGTAGGACATAGAAATTATAAGGTAGCTCCAGCTATAAGACACAATTTAAAAATAACTTCAGTACCAACTGTTCAGTTAAGCATTTTAAAAATGGTATGGAAATTTTAAGAGTCCACAAAGAAATAGGAAAGCAGGTCTGTAAGTATTTTCATATTCTGATCATTGTGCATACATTATTACTATTCTAAAAGGAATATGAATTTAAAGGACATTTCTGCTCCTGTAATGGTGGGAAATTGTAAAACAGGCAGGAGTGTGTATACAGGTTTGCATAGGAGCTCTAGTGCCCTCTGCCGGTCACATTGGAGTATTGCAAGTGAGGCTGATCTCTACTGGGTCAGGGACTCTTAGGCATTCTGCTGATGCCTATGACCCTTATGGCAGAAAGTGAAGAGGAACTAAAAAGCCTCTTGATGAAAGTGAAGGTGGAGAGTGAAAAAGCTGGCTTAAAGCTCAACATTCAGAAAATGAAAATCATGGCATCTGGTCCCATTACTTCATGGCAGATAGATGGGGAAACTGTGGAAACAGTGTCAGACTTTATTTTTGGGGCTCCAAAATCACTGCAGATAGTGACTGCAGCCATGAAATTAAAAGACGCTTACTCCTTGGAAGGAAAGTTATGACCAACCTAGATAGCATATTGAAAAGCAGAGACATTACTTTGCCAACAAAGGTCCGTCTGGTCAAGTCTATGATTTTTCCGGTGGTCATGTATGGCTGTGAGAGTTGGACTGTGAAGAAGGCTGAGTGCCGAAGAATTGATGCTTTTAAACTGTGATGTTGGAGAAGACTCTTGAGAGTCCCTTGGACTGCAAGGAGATCCAACCAGTCCGTCCTAAAGGAGATCAGTCCTGGGTGTTCATTGGAGGGACTGATGCTGAACTGAAACTCCAATATTTTGGCCACCTCATGCGAAGAGTTGACTCATTGGAAAAGACCCTGATGCTGGGAGGGATTGGGAGCAGGAGGAGAAGGGGACGACAGAGGATGAGATGGCTGATTGGTGTCACCATCGATGGACATGAGTTTGAGTAAACTCTGGGAGTTGGTAATGGACAGGGAGGCCTGGCATGCTGTGATTCATGGGGTTGCAAGGAGTTGGACACGATTGAGCGACTGAACTGAACTGATGACCCTTTCTTAGGATAATGTTTTCAAATGCATAAAATAAACTAAGGAGAATAACAAAGGAAAAATGTTGAGTAAATCAACTGCTGCTGCTGCTGCTGCTAAGTTGCTTCAGTTGTGTCCGACTCTGTGCGACCCCATAGACGGCAGCCCACCAGGCTCCTCCGTCTCTGGGATTCTCCAGGCAAGAACACTGGAGTGGGTTGCCATTTCCTTCTCCAATGCATGAAAGTGAAAAGTGAAAGTGAAGTCGATCAGTCGTGTCCTACTCTTCACGACCACATGGACTGTAGCCTACGAGGCTCCTCCATTGATGGGATTTTCCAGGCAAGAGTACTGGAGTGGGGTGCCATTGCCTTACTATATTTCAACTAAAATTAAGTTAAAAAATGATTAGATTGAAATATTGTTCAGTTACTCACTTGTGTCCGACTCTGCAACCCCATGGACGGCAGCACACCAGGCTTCCCAGCCCTTCACCATTTCCTGGTTGTTGTTTGGTCCCCTTCCCATAAGTGGGGGATTAATACAAGCAGAGGATGTGGTGCAACGTGCCATCCCAGCGCCGTTCCACTGCTGTCTCACAGCACCGTGAACCACCGAAGGGCCTGACCTGGGTGGGGTGTGGGCAGGCTTGCCTTTTGGAGACGAAGTTCTCTAGGATGGAGCACGTGAAGGCAGGGAGACCAGGCAGGTGCCTACTGCATTTGTTCCAGGAACATTCCAGGACAGTGAAAAGCAAGCACCTGTAGAAGAAGATGACCGAGGTGTTATCCTAGATTCTCTTTGTGACGCAGCCCCAAGAGGGACTCGGGAAACCACGGTCCTGCAGAAATAAATCAAGCAGATGCCACAACATCTGAGACACATTTGCCAGAATGGAAGTGTAATTGCAGAATTCCCCAGGAATTTCTGCAGAGGTTTGCCAGCTCTGTCACCCTTGAACGGCCTGGTCTGTGGGTCAGAGGCGTCCACTTGGTTACCAGACACCTCCTGCCCTGGGCTGTCATCCTCACCCCTGCCTGCAGCCCCGGGGAGGGCCACTAGCTCAGACAAGCCTCCCTCTGCTCGGCCCCAACAGGTTTCACTTGCAGTGAGTGAGGCTTGTGGTCGTGGAGCCTGTGAAGGTTCCGTTTCTTGGGAAAAGAGTCTTGGCAGATGTGACTACAGGGGCTTCTCTGGTGGTTCAGCAGGTAAAGAATCTGCCCGTAATGCAGGAGACCTGGGTTCACTCTCTGGGTGGGGAAGATCCCCTGGAGGAAGGGATGGCAACTCACTCCAGTATTCTGGCCTAGGAGGGTCCCATGGACAGAGGAGACTGGTGGGCTACAGTAGTCCATGGGGTCGCAACTGAGTGACTAAACCACTCGATGAGACTAAGGATCTTGAGGCCAGGAGACTCATCCTGGGTGCCCAGGATGGTCCTAAATGCCCTCATGCATCCTTAAAAGAAAGAGGCCGAGGGAGGTTTGATACACAGAGGGGACGACAACGTGAAGATGGAGCCAGAGATTGGAGAGAGGGGCTGGGAGCAAGGAGTGGGCTTCTCCCTGGAGCCTCCAGAGGGAGCAAGTCTCCAAGATAACCTTGATTTGGGCCCCGCAAAACTGATGTTGGACTTCTGGCCTCCAGAGATGGGAGGAGAAAAAAAGGTGTCTGTGGTTTCAAGGCACCCCGTTTGTGGTATTTTTGCTATAGCCACTTCAGGAAATGAATGAACCAACCCCTGGGGGTGCCTCTGGAGCTTGGCGCTCATTAGACAGCCTAGAAGAGCACAGGTTACTGCCCTCAGGGGAGCCCTTGAGCGGTGGTGCTGGTTTAGTTGCTAAGTCGTGTTCAACTCTTGCAACCTCACGGACTGTAGCCCCGCCAGGCTCCTCTGTCCGTGAGATTCTCCAGGCAAAAATACTGGAGTGGGTAGCCTATCCCTCCTCCAGGGGATCTTCCTGACCCAGGGATCAAACCCAGGTCTCCGGTATTATAGGCAGACTCTTTACCGATTGAGCCACCAGGGAAGCCCAGGTTGAGGGGACAGATAATGAGCCAGGCAAGGGCAGCTGCTCTTCCTCTCCTTCCTGGGCAGGTGGGCAGCTCTGAGATCGGTCCACACCCTCTGCAGAGGATTCTGGTGGGCAACTCGCAAGCACATTTTATATGGTTTTCCCTTTTCTTATTTCCCTTCCCCCATCCTACTGAGCACACCTGCACACACACACATCCTTCACTCCCGCCTCCTGGGACCGCGTGCCATCAACCAAATTTAACTGCTGCACACAGCTTGTGTCTCGACTCTGGCACTGGGGGCATTCTGCCTCAGCCAAGACTCACCTCCAGACTCAGATTCAAATGACATCCAAGAAAAGCCTTATGGGATTGTTAAAAGCGTGAGATTAAAGGGCCAGCCCATCGGGAACAGTCTTCCAAGCACTTTGGAAAGAGCGGTGTGACACCAACCGCTTTCTTCTGTACCCGCATTCTAAATGGGTGTTTCTCAGACTGGGGGTCATTAAAAATAGTTGGCAGGGTTGAGGCAGGAGGGCAGTGCCTTGCCCACATGCCCCCTTGAGAATAAAACTTAGCTTTGTTTTCATTTAAGTGATTATTTAAAAAAAAAAAAAAAAAGGATAGGATCAGCTGAATGAGGCCACGCAGGGAAGCCCCATGCCGGGGGCTCTTTAGGTGCTTGTGACTCTTGGACAGCTCTGATGGTGTCCAGGATTGCCTGTGGTTACAGGGTTTTAACTCCGTTTCTCAGAGGAGTCTGTTTTCTTTCATTCATAAGAAAGTCTTGTCATTTAAGGGGGTCCACACGTAACTCAGGTTTGAGAAACACCACTCTAATTGGCTATGGGGTGACAGTGGGTAAGTGGTTAAGCGCCGGGGTTAGGCCTTGGGTTAAGTTCTAGACCCATTTCCTATGAGTTGTGTGACTCTGAACACGTTACTCAAACCCTCTGAGCTGTAGCTTCCTGCTCTATAAACGGCAGTGCTAACAATAGTTACAGCATTGATCGTTCAGTCCGTACGCTCCGTGGTGTCTGACACGTTTGTGTCTGCACGAACTGGGACTGTAGTCCTCCAGGCTCCTCTGTCCACGGGATTCTCCAGGCAAGAAAACTGTAGTGGGTTGCTATTTTCTTCTCCAGGGGATCTTCCCGACCCAGGAACCAAATCCGGGTCTCCTGCATTGGCAGGCGGATTCCCTACGGCTGAGCCACCTGGGAAGGCCCTAGTTACAGCATAGGGTTGTTATAAATCTGACATGAAATAAAGTACATGAAGTGCTTACTTAGCACAATTCCAGGTTCAATAGCGTCCTTATGAATAACAGTCAACCAGTAGAAGGTGTAGTGGTCACAGCAACAATAATAGTGACACAGTAGGGATAACTGACATTCACACAAAGGAAGCATTTTCTGCGCTAGGGACCAATCCCTCGGTCTTACTCCTTTTTCACCACAAGGGGGCGTAGTCAAGAGCTCAAACTGTTCGTGGGAAAGGCGACCCTACTTTTCTTTCCCTCGGGTAGCAATTTTGTTAAAAAGGAAGGCACGGATCTCCCAGGCGTCCTTGGTCTGTACTCCTGGGTCTCCATTTTATTCACAGGGTTCTAAAGGTCAGACTAAAATCCAAAAAAAAAAAAACCCAACCCAACAATAATAATAGCTAAGGTATGTAACTTATTGCATACCTGCAGGGCCCTGAGTGAAGCCCTGTGTGTGTGTATGTACACACAAGTACATGCACACATGTCAATAAATTATAGGAATTTAGTATGATTTCAGGGTGAAGGGTAGGGTTTAAATACTATGAGGAAAAATTGTATGGAGAAGCAGGTATTTTCGTGATTAAAATATTTTAAAAAGTTAGATAGCCAAGAAGAAACTGTGCAAGGCTGACCTTGGAGTGTTTCCCTTTATAGAGTCACGCACACTTACAGAATCACACACATATACATATAAATGTATCTGAAGTGTAGTTGAGTTCATCACCACAGTGGTGGGAGGGTCACAGCTACAAAGGGCAGATTGCAGGACTCAGAAGTCACCAGCACAATGTAAATTGCTGCAGCCACCATGGAAAAACAGGACGCAGGGTCCTTAAGAAACTAAAATAAAGCCCTGAATATTCATTGGAAGGACCGATACTGAAACTGAAGGTCCAATACTTTGGCCACCTGATGCAAAGAGTCGACTCATTGAAAAAGACCCTGATGCTGGGAAAGACTGAGGGCAGGAGGAGAAGGGGAATGACAGAGGTTGAGATGGCTGGATGGCATCACCGACTCAATGGACATGAGTTTGAGTAAGCTCCGGGAGTTGGTGATGGACAGGGAGGCCTGGCGTGCTGCAGCCCACGGGATCACAAAGAGTCGGACACGACTGAGCGAATGAACAACAAGAGCTGCAGTTCCAGTCCTAGGTGTATATCCAGAAAAAAACAACTCTAATATGAAAAGACACATGTGACCCAATGTTCACAGCAGCACTATTTACAATAGCCAAGACATGGAAGCAACCCCAGTGTGCAAAAACAGGCCATTGCATAAGAAGATGCAGTAGGTGTATATACATACATGCATATATATATACGCACATACATGCATATAGTCAATGGAATATTAGCTATAAAAAGAATGAAATATTGCCATTTGCAGCAACATGGATGGACCTTGAGAATATCATATTTAGTGAGGTAAGTCAGGCCGAGACAAATATTATATCACTTATATGTGGAATCTTAACAAAAATAATACAAATGAATCTGTATACAAAATAGAAATACACTCTCAGACGGAGAAAACAAGCTTCTGGTTACCAAAGAGGAGAGGGAGGGGTTGAGAGGCAAATTAGGAATATGGGTTTAACAGATATAAACCACCATATATAAAACAGATAAGCAACCAGGATTTACTGTATAGCACAGGGAATTATATTCAATACCTTGTAATGATGTATAATGGAAAATAACCTGAAATATATGTGTATATATAATGAATCACATTGCTGTACATCTGAAACTAACATCGTATTGTAAATCACCTATACTTCAATTGAATAAAAAAGTCACCCACAAGCTCAGCTTTGATTATGTGAGAATCACAGCTGTTTCTACGTCTGGTGTCAAACATGTGGACCCTACACCGAATCAGAAGGGGTACATGAGAGGCCTCCTGGAGCCCATAAAAGGTCCTGAGCAAAACGCTCTTTGCCTTGTTATTTCCTTCTTTAACAAAATTATTTATTATTTGGCCGCACTGGGTCTTAGTTGCGGCATGTGGGATCTAGTTCCCTGACCAGGATTACCCGGGTCCCCTGCACGGGGGGCGAGGAGTCTTAGCCACTGGACCTCCAGGGGAGTCCCCGCTGTTATTTCCTAAAAATGCTTGGATCAGATGAGTTTGCCCATCCTTGCAGACCCACTTCCCCTCCCGGCTGGGTGCCCAGGTTGACCTGCCCAGTTGAGTGGTGCAGGGCTGCCTAGCACAGCAGCCTGCCCTCTGGTTTCCTTTGTGAAACCTTGATCTGGGGAAAGGACCCAACGTGAGGGCCCCACAGCTAGTTCCTCCATAACCAGAAATAAAACCGAGATGACTGTATTTCTTCATCTAAATTACAAACACAGAGCAAGATGTCCAGAAACCTAGAGACATTCTTTTCTCTAAATTATTTGCCTAACTTAAAAAGTTCTCATCACCACAAGCTGCCAGCCTGGAAATATCCCTGCCGCTTTCTCGGTTGTGTTTTTGATACGAGAGTGATCTTACCTCCACAAGAAGCGTGAGATAAGCCCTGGAGTGTACAGGGACTTCAACTACTCAGAGAGACAGGGCTGTCAGATGTAACTCTGTTGTAAGGAAGGTCCTGTCTTTGAGGCGTTAGATGCTGACAGGTTTCTCTAAGATGTTCAGGGCAAACGTCCAGGCAGTGGAGTAAAAGGGACTTGGGTACACATATGCATAGAAAAAAAGACTGGAAGGAAAGACTGCAAAATATTGTTCAGTTGCTAAGTTGCACCCAACTCTTCCGTGACCCCGTGGACTGCAGCACGCCAGGCTCCCCTTGTTCTTCAGTATCTCCCAGAGTTTGCTCAAATTCTCATCCATTAGGTTAGTAATGCTACCTAACCATCTCATCCTCTGCCTTCCCCTTCTTTTGCCTTTAATCTTTCCCAGCATCAGGGTCTTTCCCAATGAGTTGGCTCTTCACATCCGGTGGCCAACGTACTGAAACTTCAATATCGAGGGTTAGCTATAATATTTATTTTCTTCTTTGTGCTCAAGTACATATTCCAAACTGAATACAAGGAGCATCAGTTATTTTTATCAGAAAGACAGTTTTAAAGTTCACCTTCTTCAAAGATAGTCCCAGCTTAGGCGGACACCGTTGAGTGAAACGTGCAAAGGATTTGAGACCAGGACATCAATTCATCAACACTCTCAGCATGTGCCCAGCGTGGTGCTGGGCAAGGTGGGGGTGCCCAGGAGAAGCCATAGTTCTGCCTCCAAGGGGCAAGACAGGGACGAAAGGGAACAGACACAGTCCATTCACAGGTGACTCCCTTCAGTCTGCAAAGGTCCTCTGGGTGGGCTGTTATTATTTTCTCATTTGCAGTGAGGAAACGGAAGCTCGGAAAGTGAAGGCACTGGGCCAGGTAGCAGCAAACCCTGCCTCTCCTGTCCTGGGACCTCCAGCCCTGAGAGCTTACTCACCTCGGGGAGAGGGGACAGCGGGAGATGGTTTAACCCATGGTGGCGTTCCTGCACACACGTGCCCGTCAGTCACTTATCAACCAAAACCAACAAAACTGCCTGGACTTTCTCCAGAGGCAGAGGGAGGGTCCATCTTATTAAAGCAGAGCACAGCTGGAAGCTATTACCTGCCTGGCAATTGAAGGCACAGCGAGCTGGAGATGGGGGTGGGGCAGCAAGGCGGGGAGGTGCCCACGTGTCCCCAAAGCCCTCAGAGGCATCACCAGGTAATCAGTGAAATACATGAAGACTGAGAAACTGGCTGTCAAGCATAATACCTCAGGACACTTCCAAGCTGGACTTAACTCTTGTCTCTGAGGCGGCAAGTCAGGCACATTGCTAATAAACCCTGTAAAAGGCTAAGGCATGCATCAGATTTTTTTTTTTTTTTTAAGACTAAAACCCACTAACCTCCCTGCAGACATCAGCTGTGTAATGGGATTCAGGGTTCCGTGGTTCTCCTTCTCTGCGTGTAAAATCTATGTGAGCCAACATCAGCTTACCGCCGAGCGTGGATTCTCTGACATCAGCAAGAAGCAGCTGGTGCTTCTGGGAAATTCAAGCTCTGAAACCCTGTCTTGCTTGCGGAGACGCAATAAGGTCAGCGAATAACCAAATAACCCACCCCTGGGTCCCGAGGTCTTTCTGACCTATGAGTCTTTGAAGGCACTTCTGTTTATTTCTCCCTTGTGGTGACAGAAGCTTGTGGGTGTTATCTCTGGGAGCCCATTGAAAAACTTCACGTAGTAAGGTCAGTTGTAGGAGTCAGCCAGGGTTGTTGTAACAAAGTACCACAGTCTGGGGAGTTTAAGCAACAGAGAATTATTTCCTCATAAATCTGGAGGCTGGAGGTCTGAGATTAAGGCGTCAGTGGGGTTGGTTTTGAGTCACTTCCTAGACAGGTTGGTAAGAAGGCCAGGGTCCCCAAGGAGGGAAAAGGGGTCTGGGGCTCGAAGCGGAGATAGGGGTCTCGAATTCTCGAGGAAAGGACAAACATCCCTTTTTCTCTGTACATTCCTTACTCTTGGTCACATAAAAAGTTTTTTTCTTTGATGATTACACAACACCTCAGTTTACACTCTGTACTAAGGATTATATAACAACACTGTGTCCTTCTTGAGGACGTTTCTCCTTCCCGAAGACCTTCTGACTAATCCTAATATCTTAGAATGCATATTATGGGAGTGGGTCTGGTAGGATCTTTGTATTGTTAAGTTCTAATCCTGTTATCCTAAAATGTAAATTGTGGGAGTGGGTCTAGTAAGATCTTTACAACCTTGAGACATTCTTTTGATTTATTGTAATAACCAATTTAAAAGTATATAACTCTCTTGCTAACATGAGCGAGGGGGCACTCTCATCTTCCTCCTGATGTCTATGTCAGAAGCGATCTCTTACCCAGGGATCGAACCTGGGTCTCCCACATTGCAGGCAGATGCTTTACCCTCTGAGACACCAGGGAAGCCATGCAGGGGACCCGGGTTCGATCCCTGAGTCGGGCAGATCCCCTAGAGAAGGAAATGGCACCCCACTCCAATATTCTTGCCTGGAGAACCCCTTGGACAGAGGAGCCTGGTGGGCTCCAGTCTACGGGATCCCAAAAGAACTGGGCACGATTTAGCAACTCATCAGCAACATATCAGAACAGGGCCCTCCTGGGTGACTTCATTTTAACTTAGTCACCTCTTTAAAAATCCCATCTCCGAAAACACTCACATTCTGAGGTGCTGAGGGTTAGAGCTTCAGCGGATGAATTTGGTGAAAGGGACACAGTTCTGCCCATAACATTGTTGGGGGCAACAGAGATGCTGTAGAAATATTCTACTGTATTCTTTGTGAATCAGGGACCAGCTCATAGGAGGCCATGCGAAGAGGCGACCTTCTGCACCCACTGTGACCTCAGGATGGAGGCTCCGGTGAAGATGCTTCCAGCCCTCTGCTCCCACCAGCTGGGACTCATCCTTCCAGCCCAGACCACACCCTGAGGAAAGGGGTCCCTCGTCTAGGAAGCTCAGACACCTGCTAGGACCCTGCAGATCCCCGTGATGACACCTTGCCCACCTGGAGGGCAGCAGAGACAATTCACACCTGAGCAGCCCAGGGGATGGCGCTCCACCTGCCCACTGGCCTGAAGCCGTTCTGTATCCCTGGGAGTTTGGGGGCAGGGGTCTTCCCAGGTCGTCCAGACGGGCAGGGCACCTTGGTGATCTGGGGACAGGAATGGCACTCAGAGGGATGGAGGCAGGGCCCCCCTTCAGCTCTGGAAGGCTGCGGCTGGATTTATTTGCTCATTCAACAGGGATCTGCAGGGGCCAGGTCCGCGTCAGGCACAGGTGCCTGTGATTCATTAACATGCGCAACAGACGGCAGCCCGTGAGCTCATGGAGGCTTCATGCCAAGGCAGAGGGGTGGCCACAGAAGTGCGCTGCACCCAGCGGTGCTTCCTGTGAAATGTCCATTTGGGCCCAGGGAACCGGGGACTCCCAGCCTCCTCTGGCTGAGGGTTTCTGGGTGGTTTCCTGTTTCAGCCCCACGGCCAGGGGAAATTTCTGCTTTTTGCTCTTTTGAACTCTAATCGGGGACACGCACGCGCTTGATGAGGGATTTTTCTGGTTAGAGGAAAGTTTTTATGTCCTGGGTGCACTTCTTAATATATCCTGAAAAACTCAGTTCAAATGTCACTTCCCGTGAGAAACCTCGTCTGACTCCCACCAACCCCTCTTCTGTGCTCATGCGGCGTGAATCATTGGCGCGGAGGTGCAGGTCTGGTTGAGCTGTGTCCCTCCCCCAGCCCCTGGGTTCCTCCAGCCTGCCTCCAGGCAGGCTTTCTGCCTTGTATCTATGTATCTGCCCTCGGGCCACCAGTATCCGCAACAGGGAAAGTGCTGGGTGAAATGACAAAACGGACAGCCAGGTGGAGCCCCTTCCAGCCTGCCTTTGGTGTGTTCCTTACCGGTCACCCCATCACCCTCTTACGGATCCCTAGCGGGTTGGTTCATGACCACGTGATTTCAAATTGGCAATGGGTATGCACAATATTGTCACCATGTTTATTTAACTTATATGCAGAGTACATCATGAGAAATGCTGGACTGGAAGAAACACAAGTTGGAATCAAGATTGCCGGGAGAAATATCAATAACCTCTGATATGCAGATGACACCACTCTTATGGCAGAAAGTGAAGAGGGGCTAAAAAGCCTCTTGATGAAAGTGAAAGTGGAGAGTGAAAAGGTTGGCTTAAAGCTCAACATTCAGAAAACGAAGATCATGGCATCTGGTCCCATCACTGCATGGGAAATAGATGGGGAAACAGTGGAAACAGTGTCAGACTTTGTTTTTCTGGGCTCCAAAATCACTGCAGATGGTGACTGCAGCCATGAAATTAAAAGACGCTTGCTCCTTGGAAGGAAAGTTATGACCAACCTAGATAGCATATTCAAAAGCAGAGACATTACTTTACCAACAAAGGTTCGCCTAGTCAAGGCTATGGTCTTTCCTGTGGTCATGTATGGATGTGAGAGCTGGACTGTGAAGAAGGCTGAGCGCCGAAGAATTGATGCTTTTGAACTGTGGTGTTGGAGAAGACTCTTGAGAGTCCCTTGGACTGCAAGGAGATCCAACCAGTCCATTCTGAAGGAGATCAATCCTGGAATTTCTTTAGAAGGAATGATGCTAAAGCTGAAACTCCAGTATTTTGGCCACCTCATGCGAAGAGTTGACTCATTGGAGAAGACTCTGATGCTGGGAGGAATTGAGGGCAGGAGGAGAAGGGGACGACAGAGGATGAGATGGCTGGATGGCATCACTGACTCGATGGATGCGAGTCTGAGTGACCTCCGGGAGCTGGTGATGGACAGGGAGGCCTGGCGTGCTGCGGTTCATGGGGTCGCAAAGAGTCGGACACGACTGAGCGACTGATCTGATCTGATGCACAATATTTTGCAATACTCAGTTCAGTTCAGTTCATTTCAGTCGCTCAGTCGTGTCCGACTCTTTGTGACCCCATGAATCACAGCACGCCAGGCCTCCCTGTCCATCACCATCTCCCAGAGTTCACTCAGACTCACGTCCATCGAGTCAGTGATGTCATCCAGCCATCTCATCCTCTGTCGTCCTCTTTTCCTCCTATCCCCAATCCCTCCCAGCATCAGGGTCTTTTCCAACGAGTCAACTCTTCCCATGAGGTGGCCAAAGTACTGGAGTTTCAGCTTTAGCATCATTCCTTCCAAAGAAAACTCAGGACTGATCTCCTTCAGAATGGACTGGTTGGATCTCCTTGCAGTCCAAGGGACTCTAAAGAGTCTTCTCCAGCACCACAGTTCAAAAGCATCAATTCTTCGGCGCTCAGCTTTCTTCACAGTCCAACTCTCATATCCACACATGACCACAGGAAAAACCATAGCCTTGACTAGACCGACCTTTGTTGGCAAAGTAATGTCTCTGCTTTTTAATATGTTATTTAGGTTGGTCATAACTTTCCTTCCAAGAAGTAAGTTTCTTTTTATTTCATGGCTGCAGTCACCATCTGTAGTGATTGTGGAGCCCAAAAAATAAAGTCTGACACTGTTTCCACTGTTTGCCCATCTATTTCCCATGAAGTGATGGGACCAGATGCCATGATCTTCGTTTTCTGAATGTTGAGCTTTAAGCCAACTTTTTCACTCTCCACTTTCACCTTCACCCAGAGGCTTTTTAGTTCCTCTTCACTTTCTGCCATAAGGGTGGTGTCATCTGCATATCTGAGGTTATTGATATTTCTCCCGGAAATCTTGATTCCAGCTTGTGCTTCTTCCAGTCCAGCGTTTCTCATGATGTACTCTGCATATAAGTTAAATAAGCAGGGTGACAATATACAGCCTTGATATACTCCTTTTCCTATTTGGAACCAGTCTGTTGGTCCATGACCAGTTCTAACTGTTGCTTCCTGACCTGCATATAGGTTTCTTAAGAAGCAGGTCAGGTGGTCTGGTACTCCCATATCTTGAAGAATTTTCCACAGTTTATTGTGATCCACACAGTCAAAGGCTTTGGCATAGTCAATAAAGCAGAAATAGATGTTTTTCCGGAACTCTCTTGCTTTTTCCATGATCCAGCGGATGTTGGCAATTTGATCTCTGGTTCCTCTGCCTTTTCTAAAACCAGCTTGAACATCTGGAAGTTCACGGTTCACATATTGCTGAAGCCTGGCTTAGAGAATTTTGAGCATTACTTTACTAGCGTGTGAGATGAGTGCAATTGTGCCGTAGTTTGAGCATTCTTTGGCATTGCCTTTCTTTGGGATTGGAATGAAAACTGGCCTTTTCCAGTCCTGTGGCCACTGCTGAGTTTTCCCAATTTGCTGGCATATTGAGTTCAGCACTTTCATAGCATCATCTTTCAGGATTTGAAATAGTTCAACTGGAATTCCATCACCTCCACGAGCTTTGTTCGTAGTGATGCTTTCTAAGGCCCACCTGACTTCACATTCCAGGATGTCTGGTTCTAGGTGAGTGATCACACCATCGTGATTATCTTGGTTGTGAATGTTGGGGATTTTCTCCCCGGGACTTGGAAGCGATGAACCTGAAAGAAGGACACTTGGACAGTCTCTTGCAAGGACTGACAAGTTTATTTCTGCAGTCAAGCCTTTTTATAGAAGTAGGAACAAAGAGCTTAGAGTATACGGCCAGCAGAGCACGTACGGGGTTAACACCTAATCAGTAAAAATATTTCAAGGGCGGTGCGCTCTAAGTGACCCATGAGCTTATCCTATAACCCGTTTTCTCAAGCAACATCCTTAATATTTATTATTAAATCTTGGCACCGGGCACAACCAAAGGCAGGAGATGTCTTTCGGCCCAGATACATCAAGCCGGGGTATTTCTGGCCTTTCGCCATTTTCCCAAGGACTTCCTCCAACTGGCTATTTTGCACCAGGCTTCCCAACAGTGAAGATCTTTTTTGTACAGTTCTTCTGTGTATTCTTGCCACCTCTTCTTAATATCTTCTGCTTCTGTGAGGTCCATACCATTTCTGTCCTTTATCGAGCCCATCTTTGCATGAAATGTTCCCTTGGTATCTCGAATTTTCTTGAAGAGATCTCTAGTCTTTCCCATTCTGTTGTTTTCCTCTATTTCTTTGCACTGATTGCTCAGGAAGGCTTTCTTATCTCTTCTTGCTATTCTTTGGAACTCTGCATTCAGATGTTTATATCTTTCCTTTTCTCCTTTGCTTTTCACTTCTCTTCTTTTCACAGCTATTTGTAAGGCCTACCCAGACAGCCATTTTGCTTCTTTGCATTTCTTTTCCATGGGGATGGTCTTGATCCCTGTCTCCTGTACAATGTCACAAACCTCATTCCATAGTTCATCAGGCACTCTGTCTATCAGATCTAGTCCCTTAAATCTATTTCTCACTTCCACTGTATAATCATAAGGGATTGGATTTAGGTCATGCCTGAATGGTCTAGTGGTTTTCCCTACATTCTTCAATTTCAGTCTGAATTTGGCAATAAGGAGTTCATGGTCTGAGCCACAGTCAGCTCCTGGTCTTGTTTTTTCTGACTGTATAGAGCTTCTCCATCTTTGGCTGCAAAGAATATAATCAGTCTGATTTCGGTGTTGACCATCTGGTGATGTCCATGTGTAGAGTCTTCTCCTGTGTTGTTGGAAGACTGTGTTTGCTATGACCAGTGCGTTCTCTTGGCAAAATTCTATTAGTCTTTGCCCTGCTTCATTCTGTATTCCAAGGCCAAATTTGCCTGTTACTCCAGGTGTTTCTTGACTTCCTACTTTTGCATTCCAGTCCCCTATAATGAAAAGGACATCTTTTGGGGGCGTTAGTTCTAAAAGGTCATGTAGGTTTTCATAGAACCGTTCAACTTCAGCTTCTTCAGCGTTACTGGTTGGGGCATAGACTTGGATTACTGTGGTATTGAATGGTTTGCCTTGGAAACGAACAGAGATCATTCTGTCATTTTTGAGATTGCATCCAAGTACTGCATTTGAGATACTGGCAACCCCTAAAGTGTGGAATGAGACTCTGTCTTGTTATTTCTCTTGGCACAGCTAAAACTTAGGATCTGTTACCTGTGTTCAAGACAGAAGGGAATGTTTCATTTCAGTTAGAGGTTAGGAAAAATAAAGATGTAAGTTTTTCCTATTTAAGTCCGTGGACCCTCTGGGTTCTATTCACAGACCCTTTGAAGGATCCACCTCCCTGTGATTAAGATCCTCCAGACTACAATTTTCATCTCCCAAGTCGCACTTCGCCCTTCCCCTTGGTAAACTCCACCCCCAGCCAGCCCAGGTGCAAGATTTTGCTGCCTCCCAAACCTCGGGGTGACCTTGAAGTCAGGTGCCCTCAGCTCCTTCGCTCCACCTGCATGGTGTCTGCAGCTGCCGACAGAACTTGGCCCTTTGCTTGCTCCCCCACTGGACCTCAGATGTGTAAAAGCATCAGCCTGCAGTGCGGGAGACCTGAGTTCGATCCCTGGGTTGGGAAGATCCCCTGGAGAAGAGAAAGGCTACCCACTCCAGTATTCTGGCCTGGAGAATTCCATGGACTGTATAGCCCATGGGGTTGCAAAAGAGTCGGACACAGTTGAGCAAATTTCACTTTCACTTTTTCACAAGTAACGAGAGCAAACCAGCCTGCAGCCTGGTAGATAGTCCCTTCTCCCCAGGGGCCCCCTTTGGCTGCCCTGATGGCAGGGTTTTCTTCCTTTTCTTTTTCTCCTTTCTCCCCAGCACTGCCCAGTCTCTCCAGCTTTCCACTTCCAGGTTTTCTTCCTGTCCTTTTCAAGCCAAGGGCAAGTCAGCTCTGCCCCAGCTCTGCCTACCCCAGCAGCTCAGATGCTCAGCACGACATGAGGCTCTTCTTGGGTAGACATTTCACCAATCGAAATCTGCTTATCACAATGTTTCTTCTAAGGGCACCCAGAACTCTCCTCAATATTAACTTGGATAAATGTGGTTCTCTCCATCTTATTACAACAGAGTCAGAAGTTCTTTGAAGACTCTTGCTCCTTTGGGATTTTCCTCCATTGATGTGCCCTTCTGGGAGCAAGGAAATGATCCTTATTCATCATTATTTCTTGTGTTTCCTTAGCCTTTGGACACCTATTCATCTGTGGTGATCAAGTGTAGCCCGGACTTTACATTAAACACAAATACTTCATGACAAGTAGGTTCACCCAACAAAGGCAGGAGTGGGTTATTATTAGAGAACCTATCAGTGTATTTCATTGCATTGAGCCATAATAATTTCAACAGGCACCCCAAAAACATTTGAAAAGCTGGATACTATTGATAAACTCTTAGCAATCCAGAAACATGCTGAGTCCTAACCAGGGTTCACCAGAAGCTTACACAAATCATGATGTAAGAGAAGACTCTTGAGAGTCCCTTAGCAAGGAGATCAAACCAGTCAATCCAAAAGGAAATCAACCCTAAATGTTCACTGGAAGGACTGATGCTGAAGCTGAAGCTCCAACACTTTGGCCGCCTGATGCAACAAGCCAACTCAGTGGAAAAGACTCTTATGCTGGGAAAGATTGAGGGCAGGAAGAGAAGGAGGTAACAGAGGATGAGATGGCTGGATGGCATCACCAACTCAACGGACATGAGTTTGAGTAAACTCCGGGAGATGGTGGACAGGGAAGTCTGGTGTGCTGCAGTTCATGGGGTTGCAAGGAGTCGGACACGACTGAGCAACTGAACAACAACAACGAGGATGAAACGCTGGAGAGAAGGGGTGGCTGCCGCCCAATGCTGCTTCTCTTCCACCTTGTACAGCGGGTCCTTGCCAGCATAGAAGAGTAAGACTAAGGGGCCTGAGTCTAAAATGAGAAGGAAAGACATGGTGACTTTTGCAGGTGACATGAACTATCTAGAGAATCCAAGACACCAAATGAAAAACTAATGTGAGAACTTGGGGAGGTGGTTGGACACAAGATCAACATACACAAATCAATGGCTTTAATTTCCATTAGTGTATGTATTTTTAATTGAAGAGTTCATTATTTACTTTTTTTGGGGGGGGGGGGCATGCTAGACAGCTTGCAGAATCCTAGTTCTCCAACCAGAGATTGAACCTGTGCCCTTGGCAATGGAAGCTCAAAGTTCTAACCCCTGGACTGCCAAGGAATTCCCTAGTGTGAGCATTTTTAAAAAGCAATGGAGTAGTCCACTGGAGAAGGGAATGGCAAACCACTTCAGTATTCTTGCTTTGAGAATCCCATGAACAGTATGAAAAGGCAAAATGATAGGATACTGAAAGAGGAACTCCCCAGATCAGTAGGTGCCCAATATGCTACTGGAGATCAGTGGAGAAATAACTCCAGAAAGAATGAAGGGATGGAGCCAAAGCAAAAAGAATACCCAGCTGTGGATGTGACTGGTGATAGAAGCAAGGTCTGATGCTGTAAAGAGCAATATTGCATAGGAACCTGGAATGTTAGGTCTATGAATCAAGGCAAATTGGAAGTGGTCAAACAGGAGATGGCAAGATGGCAATTTTTAGACGTCGACATTCTAGGAATCAGCAAACTAAAATGGACTGGAATGGTGAATTTAACTCAGATGACCATTATATCTGCCACTGCGGGCAGGAATCCCTCAGAAGAAATGGAGTAGATATCATGGTCAACAAAAGAGTTCAAAATGCAGTACTTGGATGCAATCTCAAAAATGACAGAATGATCTCTGTTCGTTTCCAAGGCAAACCATTCAGTATCACAGTAATCCAAGTCTATGCCCCAACCAGTAACGCTGAAGAAGCTGAAGTTGAACAGTTCTATGAAGACCTACAAGACCTTTTAGAATTAACACCCAAAAAAGATGTCCTTTTCATTATAGGGGACTGGAATGCAAAAGTAGGAAGTCAAGAAACACCTGGAGTAACAGGCAAATTTGGCCTTGGAATACGGAATGAAGCAGGGCAAAGGCTAATAGAGTTTTGCCAAGAGAACACACTGCTCATAATAAACACCGTCTTCCAACAACACAAGAGAAGACCCTACACATGGACATCACCAGATGGTCAACACCGAAATCAGACTGATTATATTCTTTGCAGCCAAAGATGGAGAAGTTCTATACAGTCAGCAAAAACAAGACCAGGAGCTGACTATGGCTCAGATCATGAACTCCTTATTGCCAAATTCAGACTGAAATTGAAGAAACTAGGGAAAACCACTAGACCATTTAGTTATGACCTAAATCAAATCCCTTATGATTATACACTGGAAGTAAGAAATAGATTTAAGGGACTAGATCTGATAGACAGAGTGCCTGATGAACTATGGAATGAGGTTTGTGACATTGTACAGGAGACAGGGATCAAGACCATCCCCATGGAAAAGAAATGCAAAGAAGCAAAATGGCTGTCTGGGTAGGCCTTACAAATAGCTGTGAAAAGAAGAAAAGCGAAAAGCAAAGGAGAAAAGAAAAGATATAAACATCTGAATGCAGAGTTCCAAAGAATAGCAAGAAGAGATAAGAAAGCCATCCTGAGCGATCAGTGCAAAGAAATAGAGGAAAACAACAGAATGGGAAAGACTAGAGATCTCTTCAAGAAAATTCGAGATACCAAGGGAACATTTCATGCAAAGATGGGCTCGATAAAGGACAGAAATGGTATAGACCTTACAGAGGCAGAAGATAGCAAAAAGAGGTGGCAAGAATACACACAGATCAGAACAGTTGCTCAGTCGTGTCCGACTCTTTGTGACCCCATGAATCGCAGCACGCCAGGCCTCCCTGTCCATCACCAACTCCTGGAGGTCACTCAGACTCACATCCATCGAGTCAGTGATGCCATCCAGCCATCTCATCCTCTGGCGTCCCCTTCTCCTGCTGCCCCCAATCCTCCCAGCATCAGAGTCTTTTCCAATGAGTCAACTCTTCGCATGAGGTGGCCAAAATACTGGAGTTTCAGCTGTAGCATCATTCCTTCCAAAGAAATCCCAGGGCTGATCTCCTTCACAATGGACTGGTTGGATCTCCTTGCAGTCCAAGGGACTCTCAAGAGTCTTCTCCAATACCACAGTTCAAAAGCATCAATTCTTTGGCACTCAGCCTTCTTCACAGTCCAGCTCTCACATCCATACATGACCACAGGAAAAACCATAGCCTTGACTAGACGGACTTTTGTTGGCAAAGTAATGTCTCTGCTTTTGAATATGCTTTCTAGGTTGGTCATAGCTTTCCTTCCAAGGAGTAAGCATCTTTTAATTTCAAGGCTGCAGTCACTATCTGCAGTAATTTTGGAGCCCAGAAAAATAAAGTCTGACACTGTTTCCACTGTTTCCCGATCTATTTCCCATGAAGTGATGGGACCAGATGCCATGATCTTTGTTTTCTGAATGTTGAGCTTTAAGCCAACTTTTCACTCTCCACTTTCACTTTCATCAAGAGGCTTTTTAGTTCCTCTTCACTTTCTGCCATAAGGGTGGTGTCATCTGCATATCTGAGGTTATTGAGATTTCTCCCACCTATCTTGATTCCAACTTGTGTTTCTTCCAGTCCAGCGTTTCTCATGATGTACTCTGCATATAAGTTAAATAAACAGGGTGACAATATACAGCCTTGACGTACTCCTTTTCCTATTTGGAACCAGTCTGTTGTTCCATGTCCAGTTCTAACTGTTGCTTCCTGACCTGCATACAAATTTCTCAAGAGGCAGATCAGGGGGTCTGGTATTCCCATCTCTCTCAGAATTTTCCACAGTTTATTGTGATCTACACAGTCAAAGGCTTTGGCATAGTCAATAAAGCAGAAATAGATGTTTTTTCTGGAACTCTCTTGCTCTCTCGAATACACACAAGAACTGTACAAAAAAGATCTTCATGACCCAGATAATCACAATGGTGTGATAACTCACATAGAGCCAGACATCCTGGAATGTGAAGTCAAGTGGGCCTTAGAAAGCATCACTACAAACAAAGCTAGTGGAGGTGATGGAATTCCAGTTGAGCTATTTCAAATCCTGAAAGATAATGCTGTGAAAGTGCTGCACTCAATATGCCAGCACATTTGGAAAACTCAGCAGTGGCCACAGGACTGGAAAAGGTCAGTTTTCATTCCACTCCCAAAGAAAGGCAATGTCAAAGAATGCTCAAACTACGGCATAATTGCACTCATCTCACACGCTAGTAAAGTAATGCTCAAAATTCTCCAAGCCAGGCTTTGGCAATACGTGAATCATGAACTTCCAGATGTTCCAGTTGGTTTTAGAAAAGGCAGAGGAACCAGAGTCCAAATTGCCAACATCTACTGGTTCATCAAAAAAGCAAGAGAGTTCCAGAAAAACATCTATTTCTGCTTTATTGACTATGCCAAAGCCTTTGACTCTGTGGATCACAATAAACTGTGGAAAATTCTGAAAGAGATGGGAATACCAGACCACCTGACCTGCCTCTTAAGAAACCTATATGCAGATCAGGAAGCAACAGTTAGAACTGGACATGGAACAACAGACTGGTTCCAAATAGGAAACGGAGTACATCAAGGCTGTATATTGTCACCCTGCTTATTGAACTTCTATGCAGAGTACATCATGAGAAACGCTGGGTTGGAAGAAGCACAAGCTGGAATCAAGATAGGTGGGAGAAATCTCAATAACCTCAGATATGCAGATGACACCACCCTTATGGCAGAAAGTGAAGAGGAACTAAAAAGCCTCTTGATGAAAGTGAAAGTGGAGAGTGAAAAAGTTGGCTTAAAGCTCAACATTCAGAAAACGAAGATCATGGCATCCGGTCCCATCACTTCATGGGAAATAGATGGGGAAATAGTGGAAACAGTGTCAGATTATATTTTGGGGGGCTCCAAAATCACTGCAGATGGTGACTGCAGCCATGATATTAAAAGATGCTTACTCCTTGGAAGGAAATTTATGACCAACCTAGATAGCATTTTCAATATGCTTTTCAATACCAGAGACATTACTTTGCCAACAAAAGTCCGTCTAGTCAAGGCTATGGTTTTTCCAGTGGTCATGTATGGATGTGAGAGTTGGACTGTGAAAAAAGCTTAGTGCCAAAGAATTGATGCTTTTGAACTGTGGTGTTGGAGAAGACTCTTGAGAGTCCCTTGGACTGCAAGGAGATCCAACCAGTCTATTCTGAAGGAGATCAGCCCTGGGATTTCTTTGGAAGGAATGATGCTAAAGCTGAAACTCCAGTACTTTGGCCACCTATGCAAAGAGTTGACTCATTGGAGAAGACTCTGATGCTGGGAGGGATTGGGGGCAGGAAGAGAAGGGGACACCAGAGGATGAGATTGCTGGATGGCATCACTGACTCGATGGACGTGAGTCTGAGTGAACTCTGGGAGTTGGTGATGGACAGGGAGGCCTGGCGTGCTGTGATTCATGGGGTCGCAAAGAGTTGGACACGACTGGGTGACTGAACTGAACTGAGTATAACAACTGTTGGTGAGAACTGGAGAAACTGGATCTCTGTGCGTTGCTGGTGGGACTGTAAAGTGGTGCAGACACTGTGGAAATTGTGTGATGATTCCTCAAAAAACTAAACAAAGAATTACCATATGATCCAGAAATTCCAATGCTGGATATGTATCCAAAGAAGTGGAAGAAGAGACTCTAACAGATATTTTTTACAGTGGGTGTTCCTAGTCGTCACAGCAGTATTCACAATAGCCAAAAGGGTGAAGCCACCCACGTGTCCATTAACAGATGAGTGGATAAAAATATGTGATGTCTACATGTGATGGATTATCATTCAGCCGTAAAAAGCAGTGAAGAGCTGATACAGGCTACAGTGTGCATGAATCTTGAACACATTATGTTAAGTGAAAGAATCCAGACCCAGAAGGACAAATATTGTATGGGCTTCCCAGAGCAGTCAAGTCCATAAAGACAAAAGGAAGAACAGTGGGGGCTGAGGGCTGGAATAGGGGGCGCTGGGGGGTTAGTGTCTAATGACTACAGGGTTTCTGTTTGGGAAGATGAGAAAGTTCTGGAACTGGATGGTGAGGATGGATGCACAATGGTGTGAATATATAATTAGTGCCACAGAACTGTTCACTCAAAACTGATTAAAGTGGGCTTCCCTGGTGGCTCAGTCGGTAAAGAATCTGCTGCAGTGCAGGAGATCACCTGCAATGCCAGAGACCTGGGTTCAGTCCCTGGGTCGGGAAGATCCCTTGGAGAAGGAAATGGCAACCCACTCCAGTATTCTTGCCTGGAGCATCCCATGAACAGAGGAAGCCTGGCAGGTGAGAGTCCATAGGGTCACAAAGAGTTGGATACAATTTAGCGACTAAACCACCACCACCACTACCACAATAAAAAATTAATGGTTTTTGTAATCGCTAACTATAACTAATTGGAAAAGGTAAGGAGAAAGAGGGGCTTCCCTGGTGGCTCAGCAGTAAAGAATCCGCTTGCAATGCAGGAGACACAGGAGACCCGGGTTCAATCCCTGGGTTGGGAAGATCCCCTACAGTTCATAGGGTTGCAAAGAGTCAGACTTGACTGAAGTGACTTAGCAGAGACACACACACACACACACAAGGGGAAAGGGAACCTACTTGAAAATCGACAGAGTCCATAGTACAACCAAGAATGAAGCCTCCAACTCTCCTGCTATAGTCATCGTAACACTAAAGGCAAATAAATAAACAAAGCTGAATGCAGAGCCCAGAGCTCCCAGACATTTCACTGCTTAGAATCTACCCTAATAATAAAATAAGTGGATGTGTGCATGGGTATGTATGTACAAGAAGGTTCACCAAAGTGATGTTCGTAGAAGTGAGCAATGTTGAGAGCAATGTACACTTTCAACTATGTAGTTGTATATTTACCTAGAGAGCTAAAATGCATGGGAAAGTGTCTAGAAATCTACATAGCTGACTGCTGTGATGAGTCCTAGGGGAACTTTCCTTCAGAGAGTTTCTAGGAGGATGTATTCAGATAGTATTGGTGAATTTTTTTTTTCTTTACTAAATTAGGAGGAACCAGCCATCTCCGCCCGGAGAAGGCAATGGCACCCCACTCCAGTACTCTTGCCTGGAGAATCCCATGGACAGAGGAGCCTGGAGGGCTGCAGTCCATGGGGTCGCTAAGAGTCAGACACGACTGAGAGACTTCACTTTCACTTTTCACTTTCGTGCATTGGAGAAGGAAATGGCAACCCACTCCAGTGTTCTTGCCTGGAGAATCCCAGGGACGAGGGAGCCTGATGGGCTGCCGTCTATGGGGTCGCACAGAGTCGGACACGACTGAAGTGACTTAGCAGCAGCAGTAGCAGCAGTCTCCGCCCGTGATAAGCCAGCCTTGTCTATGCGCCTGTCAGGGCCTCTCTGTGGAGTCAGCATTAGGGCATCCGTGGACGTGAGGGCAACAGCTACACCTCCGAGTGGCCTTCCAGAAGAGGGCGGTCTGTGTGGGGGTATTACAGGAAGATCAGGATTCCACCCGAGATCCTCCCTCTGATACAGCAGTCGGTTATTCCGGGCGCCCCGTAACCTTCAGCACAGTCATCCCTGACTTTGGCTTTGGCTGTACACTGGAATCACGTGGGAGGGCTTCTGATCCTAATCTCTGCCAGGGGATTCCCATTTCTTGGGTCTAGGGGTGGCCCTGACTTTGGGTCCTGTTGATGCAGAGCGCATCTCTCCAAACTCAGGGCTACTCTGTTTTTCTCAAGGTGTTAGTTATTCTGGCACTTCCCACTTATGAAAGTGATAAGCGAAACCAAAGGAAAGGGGTTTTTTTTTTTTTTGACATTTGACCTCACTGGTTTCTGCTTGTCACTCTATCCCATTGAGATGTCTTTTAAGTTTTTCCATCTTAGTGGTTTTTTCAAGTCTCCATCACCATCATGGGCTGTTCTCTCTGTCTCCCAGGCATAGGAGACTCACCTGGGCCAACCTCCCTTTCAGTGGGGTACTTGGAAGAAGACATGGTTTCTCTATGATTGCACCGCAGATATCTTTCTCCTTCACTAATAGGGCTTCCCTGGTGGCTCAGATGGTAAAGAATCCACTTGCAATGCAGGAGACTTGGGTTCGATCCCTGGATTGGGAAGACCCCCTGGAGGAGGGTATGGCAATCCACTCCTTTATTCTTGCCTGGGAAATCCCATGGACAGAGGAGCCTGGCAGACTACTGTCCACGGGGTCGCAGACTCAGACATGACTGAGCGACTAAGCACAGCACAGCTTCACTAATGAGAAGCCAAGACTCAGGGCTACTGTTCAGCAACAAAAAGAAACAAACTGCTGATAAACACGCATGCCACATCAGGAACCCCAAATCACTAAGCTCAGTGAAAGAAACCAGATGCCAAAGGTTATACACTGGATGTTTCCATTTACACGAAACATCCAGAAAAGGCAAATCTATATGCAGAGAGAGCGTGAGCAGATTAGAGGTTGGCTGGGTCTGGGGTGAACTGGGAGGTGGTTGTTGTTGCTCAGCCCCTCAGTCACATCTGACTCTTTGCAACCCCGTGGACTGGGCAGCCGGGCATGCCAGGCTTCCCTGTCCTTCACCATCTCCTGTAGTTTGTTCAGGCTCATGTCCATTGAGTCGATGATGCCATCCAACCATCTCATCCTCTGTTGCCCCCTTCTCCTCCTGCCCTCAGTCTTTCCCAGTGACCTTACATAGACACAGGGACCTTCTGGGAATGTGGTTCGAAACAACCACCAGATATTTCTCCAGCATCTCAAGATGGGTTTATTGGGGATGGGCAGAGAATTAGCATTCAGCACCTGCCACTGTAGTGTGCCACGTGCAAGGCCCCACACAAAGGGAAGGAGAACTCTTTTCTAGAGTGGAAAGGAAGTTGGGAGGGCTGTTGTAGTAAACAGAGTACCTGGCTTCTCACTGGCTGAGTCCTTGCCAGGAAAGGAGTCTGTCACCTTCCTGAGGGGCCCAGCCATGGTCACAAGACCTCTTCTTGTCTCCTGACTATTTAATTGAGACCATGAGTGCATTCCTGCTAAGTCATTTCAGTCTTGTCCCGCTCTCTAGGACCCCATGGACTGGAGCCTGCCGGGCTCCTCTGTCCATGGGATTTCCCAGGCAAGCGTACTGGAGTGGGTTGCATACCCTCCTCCAAGGGATCTTCCAGACGCAGGGATCCAACACACATCTGCTATATTTAACCTGGATTGGCAGGTGGACTCTTTACCACTAGCGCCACCTGGGAAGCCCTAGAATGGTTAGAACAGGGGAATCGAAGTGCATTTTTAGGGAGTGTTGGAGAGAGCCCGCATTGTTCTTGGTGATAATTGGTCCCATCCCCTCCCCTCTCCTGTCCACCACTCTCCCCTAGTCCCTGCAGGACCCCTTCTCTCCTCTCCCTCCCTCCCTCCCTCCCTCCCCTTCCTCCCTCCCTCCTCCCCTTCCTCCTCCCACCTGTACTGTATCTGGTACCCTTTCCCCTGCAGACCCTGAGCTGGAAGGTGGGCATACAGTGGTCAGCAAAACCAACTCACACTTGTCTTCAGAGTTCACAGTTTGTTGGGGGAGAGAAACATCTACCTATTGGCCATGCCAATCAAATGCTGGCTCACACACGTTAGGTGTTGAAAGGAAGGGCCCACGGGGCCAAAAAAGAGGTTCTAATTTTAGAGGGTCCTTGAAGAGCCCTTGGCCAAGCAAGGCGAGGCTGAGGTGGAGGCTTGACGGCCAAGGGAAGGTCGAGGTGACGAGCAAAGAGAAGGTCCTGGGAGAGGGAGGTGCAGCTGGGAGGAGAGAAAGGTGGTCAGTGAGTGGGGGCAGGGGGGAAATCTGGGGGGAGTCTGGCCCCCTCCCCCAATTCTCTCCACGGCCTTTCATCTTCTTCCCACCAAAGCGCACCCCTGCCAAGGAAACGTACACTCCCAGGAAAAATCGGGGATGCGGTACAAATACAGCCTCGCACCTGCTCTCAATTCACTTTCCTCTTGTTGCATCTACCTGGTCGAAAATGATGGATCTGCTATCAGTGGGCTGCAGGCGGGGCTTATCCCAAGACCTCAGGAAGGCATTGCTGAGGTTTGATTAGGGCGGGACACATCTAGGTGATGTTAAGACATCCCTGGTGGGTTGGGGGTGAATGCAATGCGGGGAGGGGGCTTTTTAAGCCAAATGACCCCCTGGAACTTAGGTCCAAGTTGAGATGCCTCCTTTTCCTCCCAGGAGGCCGACTTGTGTGGACATGGGGTTGGGGACCGGCTAGAGCTGGAACCTGGGGGCCCAGGCCAGCAGACTTGGTGCCAGCCCTGGTTCTGATGGTGAGGAAGGGCCTCCCGAAAAGCCCCTCCAGGGCCCTAGATTTGGAGACAAGCAGATGTTCCGAGAGCACTTCGTCCTCCCCAGCTGCACCCCCTCCCCAACCACTGTGGGGCCCCTTCTATTTATAGAGCTTCCTCTCCAGCTCTCTGCACTTGAAAAGTGTCCTTGAAACAGACACAAGACAAAAAAAAATTCTGAAAAATGTCAAACCGCAGGTCCTTTCCCCACTCTTTTTTTTTTAAGTTTCTAGGTTTGTACTATTCCTGGTTGACCCTAAACTAGGTAGGGTCAAATGGGTGCCCCGAGTTTTAATGGCTCAGAAGGTGCTGGGCATTGGGTCCTGGCTTCCACAGGCTACTTGGGGACCGGCTCCAGGGGCAGGGGATACACGGCCCCCATCTAGCCTGTAACTCTGGCGGGATCAGCAGCACTGATCTCAGATGGTGAGAGAGGGGTTAGAAAGTATGCGGAATCGGAAGTCAGGATTTCATGGTCTAGTTGAGGCTCTGTTTAGAAACATCCCTTTAGCCTCTGAGTGTACCTGCCACTCTGCAAATTTAAAAAGCTGAACTAGACCTGTGTTTTACAAATTTTTTTGATCCAGAGCACATCCCCACCCTGCAATAAAAAAAAGTCCCACAGAATAGTATTTATGTCTACTGTGATGCATTTTCTTTTGTGTTCTGTTCCATTTTATTAAAAAAAATTCTGATCATGACCCACCAAAATAATTTCAAAACCTACTGTAAATGGTTAAAATAGGAAATTTTTTAAAAGATCTATTTTTTTTTTTTTTTTTGACGTGGACCATTTTTTAAAGTCTTCATTGAATTTCTCAAAATATTGCTTCTGTTTTATATTTTGGTTTTTTGACCATGAGGCATGTGGAATATTAGCTCACTGACCAGGAATCGAACCCACACCCCCTGCTTTGGAAGGCAAAGTCTTAACCACTGGATGAGCAGGGAATGTCGCTGATAGTGAATTTTATGTTACATATATTTTGGTGGCCCTAGTGATAAAGGACCTGACTGCCAGTGAAGGAGACATGAGAGCCCGGGTTTGATGCCTGGGTCGGGAAGATCCTGGAAAACGGAGGGCAGCCCACTCCAGTATTCTTGCCTGGAGAATCCCATGGACAGAGGAGCTTGGTGGGTTACAGTCCATGGGGTTGCAAAGAGTCAGACACCGCTGAAGTGACTTAGCACGCACACGTTTTATAATAATAAGAAAAACCCATTTTTTTATTTTAACCCATTGTAAATTTTACAATGGCTGAAAAATCCCGAACTACACAATCCCTGAGTTCTCCTCCAATTATTATTTTTAAAATTTGTGCAATCATGGAGTAAAAGTTCTCTTGATAAAATGTTGACTGAGCTTAAATTTTTTCAGGTAATTGAAAAAGTCTTCTCCCTGGCTCTCTTATTCTCTTTTGTGTGCAAGTGTGCTAAGTCACTTCAGTCGTGTCCGACTCTTTGTGATCCCATAGACTGTGACCCCGCCAGGCTCCTCTGTTCATAGGATTCTCCAGACAAGAACGGTGGAGTGGGTTGCTGTGCTGTAGTATCAGCTAAGACTGCAGCCAAGCATACTCTGTGGCCCAGCAGCTCCACCCTGGGCGAATCCCAAGGGAAATGAGTGCATGCTGCTAAGTCGCTTCAGTCGTGTCCGACTCTGTGTGACCCCATAGATGGCAGCCCACCAGGCTCCCCCGTCCCTGGGACTCTCCAGGCAAGAACACTGGAGTGGGTTGCCATTTCCTTCTCCAATGCATGAAAGTGAAAAGTGAAAGTGAAGTCGCTCAGTCGTGTCTGACTCTTAGCAACTCCATGGACTGCAGCCTACCAGGCTCTTCCATCCATGGGATTTTCCAGGCAAGAGTACTGGAGTGGGGTGCCATCGCCTTCTCCGAGTGAGTGCATAGGTTAGTCCAAAAGTATGCTTGGGATCCACACAGATCCAATGTGTGGATCACAACAAACTGTGGAAAATTCAAGAGATGGGAATACCAGACCACCTGACCTGCCTCCTGAGAAATCTGTATGCAGGTCAAGAAGCAACAGAACTGGACATGGAACAACAGACTGGTTCCAAATAAGGAAAGGAATATATCAAGGCTATATATTGTCACCCTGCTTATTTAACTTATATGCAGAATACATCATGAGAAACGCTGGGCTGGATGAAGCACAAGCTGGAATCAAGATTGCTGGGAGAAATATCAATAACCTCAAATATGCAGATGACACCACCCTTATGGCAGAAAGTGAAGAGGAACTAAAGAGCCTCTTAATGAAAGTGAAAGAGGAGAGTGAAAAAGTTGGCTTAAAGCTCAACATTCAGAAAACTAAGATCATGGCATCTGGTCCCGTCACTTCATGGCAAATAGGTGGGGAAACAATGGAAACAGTGAGAGACTTTATTTTCTGGGGCTCCAAAATCACTGCAGATGGTGACTGCAGTCATGAAATTAAAAGATGCTTGCTCCTTGGAAGAAAACTGTGACCAACCTAGACAGCATATTGCAAAGCAGAGACATTACTTTGCCCACAAAGGTCTGTTTAATCAAAGCTATGGTTTTTCCAGTAGTCATATATGGATGTGAGAATTGGACTATAAAGAAAGCTGAGTGCCAAAGAATTGATGCTTTTGAACTGTGATGTTGGAGAAGACTCTTGAGAGTCTCTTGGACTGCAAGGAGATCCAACCAGTCTATCCTAGAGGAAATCAGTCCTGAATATTCCCTGGAAGGACTGATGCTGAAGCTGAAACTCCAATACTTTGGCCACCTGATGTGAAGAACTGATTCATCTGAAAAGAAAGACCCTGATGGTGGGAAAGATTGATGGCAAGAGGAGAAGGGGATGACAGACAAAGAGATAGTTGGATGGCATCACCGACTTGATGGACATGAGTTTGGGTAAGTTCCAGGAGTTGGTGATGGACAGGGAAGCCTGGAGTGCTGCAGTCCATGGGGTTGCAAAGAATCGGACATGACTGAGCAACTGAAATGAACTGAACTGAACTGAACTGATGCTCAGGAACGTTAGCAGCAGTGCTGTCTGTAACAGCCTCAGCTGGATAGCACTCAGGTGTTCATCATCAGGGAAAGGAATAAATAAGTACTGATTTATCCCCACAAAGGAATAAAAACAGCAATGGGAGTGAATGAACTACACAACTGTTAACAATACATACGAATTGTACCAAAATGATGTTGAGTGAAAGAAGCCAGAGCTCGAAGAACACACACCAGGTGACTCCATTTATCTCAAGTTCAAAACTAGGCAAAAAAACCCACAAAAAAACAAAAACAGAATCTAGAGTTGGGACTGCCCCGGTGGTCCATTGATTAAGACTTTGCTTTCCAATGCAGGGCATGTGAGTTTGATCCCTGAGCCCTGGGCAGGGAGCCAAGATCCCACATGCATTGCAGTGAAAAACGAAAACAGAAAACAGAAACAGTACTCTGACAAATTCAATGAGACTTAAAAAAAAAAATCTAGTAACCTAGGAGGTGTTGATGGGAAGGGGATGCTGGGGTGTGGACTGGTCTGGATTTTTATCTAGTTGCTAGTACATAAGTGTGATTTTTCGAAGAAGGCAATGGCATCCCACTCCAGTACTCCTGCCTGGAAAATCCCATGGACGGAGAAGCCTGGTAGGCTGCAGTCCATAGGGTCGCTAAGAGTCAGACACGACTGAGCGACTTCACTTTCACTTTTCACTTTCGTGCATTGGAGAAGGAAATGGCAACCCACTCCAGTGTTCTTGCCTGGAGAATCCCAGGGACGGGGGAGCCTGGTGGGCTGCCGTCTATGGGGTCACACAGAGTCGGACACGACTGACGTGACTTAGCAGCAGGTGTGATTTTTAGGGGTTCAGAATGAGGCCCCCAAAATGTGTCACTTTTGCACGAGGATTATTTTGAGCTAAAAGCTATCAACACTCTGTGGGTTCTAGAGAAGTGACAGCCTCTCCCCTCACTACCTACAAGAATTTCATGTGGGGATTTTTCCCAGAAAAAGAGTTGTTACCGGAGAGGTGTTTTACCGAAGTGGCCCCATCTGTTTGTCAGGAAAAGACGTCTAAGTGGCCAACACCTGCTCCTCATCTAGGGCTTCCCAGGTGGCACTAGTGTATAAAGAACCCGCCTGCCAATGCAAGAGACGTAAGAGATGTGGGTTTAGTCCCTGGGTCAGGAAGATTCCCCTGGAGGAGAGCATGGCAATCCACTCTAGTATTCTTGCCTGGAGAATCCCAGGCTCCCACAGGGGAGCCTGGTGGGCTAAGAGTCAGACGTAGGGTCGCTAAGAGTCAGATGCAACTGAAGCGACTCAGTACACATGCCCACTCCTCTTACCATCACGTGAGTGGCCCTGCTGCCCATGGAAACCCAGGCCCTCGCTGCATTCCTCAGCTCAGGTGGCATACAGACCTTGTTTCACTTTGCTGTCCCTGACCTTCTTGTGTATGTGGGATTCCCATACATACAAAGCTAAATTGGATTTTCTCCTGTTGGTCTGATGCCAGTTTAATTCTTAGACCAGCCAGAAGAACCTAGAAGGACAGAGGAAAGTTTTCTTCCTCCCCGATAGTTTACTCAATGAAAATTGAGTGAGTGTATGACTTATAGCCTTTTTTGTTAGATGTACACATAACATAAATGTTCCAAAAGTTTCTTATAAGAACAATGAAAGGTTAAGGAAACACTCATTTTGAAGTCAACCTCTACAATGGGAAAATTTTAGGAAGAAGGTGTATATTCATCCCCCACACAAACGCACACCTCAACACACACACTGCTTCTGGGTGACTGAGATAGGTGCCACGCATGGCCCGGGGAAGGATAGCACCTTTTATTAAAATGTATTTTTAATTGGAGGATAATTGCTTTACAATGCTGTGATGGTTTCTGCCATACACCAACATGAACTGGCCATAAGTGTATACACATCCCCTCCCTCTTGACCCCCGCCCCCGCCTCCCATCCCATCTCACGCCTCTAGGCTGTCACAGAGCACTGGGCTGGGCTCCCTGTGCTCAGCCCCTTCCCATTAGCTCTCTGCTCATACACGGTAATGTCTGTATTTCAATGCCATTCTCTCTATCTGTCCTACCCGCTCATTCCCCCGCTGAGTCCACGAGTCTGTTGCCTGCGTCTGAGTCTCTATTCCTGCCCTGCAAATAGGTTCATTGGTACCATTTTTTCTAGATTTCATATGTATGTGTTAACATAGGATATTTATTTTTCTCTTTCTGATTTCACTCTATATAACAGGCTCTAGGTTCATCCACCTCACGAGAACTGACTCAAATGTGTTCTTTTTTATGACTGAGTGGAATGTGAAATCAAGTGGGCCTTAGAAAGCATCACTACAAACAAAGCTAGTGGAGGTGATGGAATTCCAGTTGAGCTATTTCAAATCCTGAAAGATGATGCTGTGAAAGTGCTGCACTCAATATGCCAGCACATTTGGAAAACTCAGCAGTGGCCACAGGACTGGAAAAGGTCAGTTTTCATTCCACTCCCAAAGAAAGGCAATGCCAAAGAATGCTCAAACTACCACACAATTGCACTCATCTCACACACTAGTAAAGTAATGCTCAAAATTCTCTAAGCCAGGCTTCAGCAATATGTGAACCGTGAACTTCATGTTGTTCAAGCTGGTTTTAGAAAAGGGAGAGGAACCAGAGACCAAATTGCCAACATTCGCTGGATCATGGAAGAAGCAAGAGAGTTCCAGAAAAACATCTATTTCTGCTTTATTGACTGCCAAAGCCTTTGACTGTGTGGATCACAATAAACTGTGGAAAATTCTGAAAGAGATGGGAATACCTGATCACCTGACCTGCCTCTTGAGAAACCTATATGCAGGTCAGGAAGCAACAGTTAGAACTGGACATGGAACAACAGACTGGTTCCACATAGGAAAAGAAGTACGTCAAGGCTGTATATTGTCACCCTGCTTATTGAACTTCTATGCAGAGTACATCATGAGAAACACTGGACTGGAAGAAGCACAAGCTGGAATCAAGATTGCCGGGAGAAATATCAATAACCTCAGATATGCAGATGACACCACCCTTATGGCAGAAAGTGAAGAGGAACTAAAAAGCCTCTTGATGAAGGTGAAAGTGGAGAGTGAAAAAGTTGGCTTAAAGCTCAATATTCAGAAAACAAAGATCATGGCATCTAGTCCCATCACTTCATGGCAAATAGATGGGGAAATAGTGGAAACAGTGTCAGACTTTATTTTTTTGGGCTCCACAATCACTGCAGATGATGACTGCAGCCATGAAATTAAAAGACGCTTACTCCTTGGAAGGAAAGTTATGACCAACCTAGATAGCATATTGAAAAGCAGAGACATTACTTTGCCAACAAAGGTCCGTCTAGTCAAGGCTATGATTTTTCCAGTGGTCATGTATGGATGTGAGAGTTGGACTGTGGAGAAAGCTTAGTGCCGAAGAATTGATGTTTTTGAACTGTGGTGTTGGAGAATACTCTTGAGAGATTCCCTTGGACTGCAAGGAGATCCAACCAATCCATTCTGAAGGAGATCAGCCCTGGGATTTCTTTGGAAGGAATGATGCTAAAGCTGAAACTCCAGTACTTTGGCCATCTCATGCGAAGAGTTTGACTCACTGGAAAAGACTCTGATGCTGGGAGGGATTGGGGGCAGGAGGAGAAGGGGATGACAGAGAATGAGATGGCTGGATGGCATCACTGACTCGATGGACATGAGTTTGAATGAACTCCGGGAGATGGTGATGGACAGGGAGGCCTGGCGTGCTGTGATTCATGGGGTTGCAAAGAGTCGGACACGACTGAGTGACTAAACTGAACTGAACTGAATATTCCATTGTATATGTGTACCACAACTTCTTTATCCATTCATCTGTTGATGGACATCTAGGTTGCTTCCATGAAGGACAGAGTCTTCATCCTGCTGGCAGAGTGTTGGTCTAGGAGACGGCCTCACACAGTGATGACAATGTCATGTAATTTTGTTGCTTCTGTGCTTTCTCGTCCACACGCTCATCAGTGACTTCAGATCACACAGTAGGACTGCAGGTAGAGATTGATCAGGGTTGAGTACACTCCAGGGATCTCCCCAGGAGTTGCTTTTCTGACTACATCTCTCCCGGGGGCATTTTCTTGTGAAATCTTTGCACGCTGTCTTCCTTGCCTCACCCACCCTTTTGGCATTTCCCCTGCTTTCTGGGTTAACATGCAGCCACAGGGGCCTCATTCCCACAGCCTGAAGCAAGGAGGGTTTTTCTCATGGATGACCGAGTGCACCCAGCCCAACACCTGGAGTGTGAAATGTGCGTAAATAACAATAGTGATTGAAAGAGAGAAAGGAGAAATAATTCAATTAAATTGAGGTTTCTTTCTGAAGAAAAGCACGGGGAAGAGAAAATATGGTGGGTTCCAGTTAGCTGCGGGTTGGCCTGCATTCCCCGTCTGTGTTTTGTGAAGTGAGAGGCACCCTGCTCTCTTCTTCCTGAAGAGCATTTGCCTGGGAGGCTGCAGGCTGAGCTGGGCTTTGACCCCCGGTGTACCTCCCTGTGAGACTGCAGACGGCTCAATCCACCTCTCCCACCCTCGCTCGCTCATCTGCAAAATGGGTGGCCTGGGTGGGAGACGCCATTGAGTTCCTCTGCCTGTGACTCTCTGATGTCATGTGGGGGAATGGGGACAGAAGGCATGGATCCTCACACCCACATCCAGCACCACGGGGTTCTCAGTCTCCTGTGGGCACCACTCCTTCCCACTCAAGCTTGTTGTTGTTCAGTTGCTCAGTTGTGTCTGACTCTTTGCAACCCCATGGACTACAGTACGCCAGGCTTCCTTATCCTTCACTATCTTCCTGAGTTCACTCAAACTCATGTCCGCTCAGTCAGTGATGCCATCCAACCATGTCATCCTCTGTTGTCCCCTTTTACTCCCGCCCTCAACCTTTCCCGGCATCAGGGTCTTTTCCAATGAGTCGGCTCTTTGCATCAGGTGGCCAAAGTATTGGAGCTTCAGCTTCAATGTCAGTCCTTCCAGGGAATATTCAGGATTGGTTTCCTTTAGAATTGGGTGGTTTGATCTGCTTGCAGTCCAAGGGACTCTCAAGAGTCTTCTCCAACACCACAGTTCTTTCAAAAGCATTAATTCTTCGGCATTCAGCCTTCTTTATAGCCCAACTGTCACACCCATACATGACTACTGGAAAAACCATAGCTTTGACAAGACGGACCTTTGTTAGTAAAGTGATGTCTCTGCTTTTTAATACACTATCTAGATTAGTCATAGCTTTTCTTCCCAGGAGCAAGCGTCTTTTAATTTCATGGTGGCAGTCACCACTCAAACTAAAACCTCCTGTAGGCATGGGGATGTCATGGACCATGTTGCATCTGCACCCCAGTGGCTAGCACAGGGTACCAAGTAGATGCTCAGTGAATCCTTGTAGGAAGAAGGCTTTGGATGAGGTGGGAAGATGAGCCAATAGGAGCTGTGACAGATGGGTATGAAATAGTAGCACCTCCCACGGGTCCTGTCCTTAGTACTGTGTTACCAAGTACCTTTCACCCCAAGTGGACACACGGGGAGAGGGCAGGGGGCATACAGGGTGCCTGCTTTACTCTTGTCTTTAACGTTTTACACAGATGCTGTGTGTAATATGGGGGTTCAGAATGCGCTTCCCCCAAATATGTCACTTTTGCATGCGGATTATTTTGAGCTAAAGGCACTTGAGACCCTGGGGGTTCACAAGAAACTACCTTACTACCCAGAAGAGTTGAAGTTGGGGCTTTTTCCCAGGAAAGAGTTAGTACCAGCGATAAATGTCACCAAAGTGGCCCCCCATCTGTGTGTCAGGGCAAACACCTGCCCAGCGTCTGTTCTTCTTCTTATCATCCTGGGAGGGACCCTCCCATCCTTGCAAAGCCCCAGGCCTGGACCTCAACTCTCAGCTCGGGATGGCACACAGACCTCATCTTCCCTCTCGGTCTCTGACCCTCTTGTGTACGTGGGATTCCTGTCCATAAGAATTAAAATGTTTATTTTCTCCTGTTAATGTGTCTCATGTCAATTTAAATCTTAGGGCAGCTGGATGAACCTAGAGGGTAGAGGAAAGGTTCCTTCCACATCTTCAACATTCATCTCTGGGAAACCTCCCTGGTTACTCCAGACTGAGGACCAGCACCTCCTCACATGGTCCCTTAGCACAGGGGTCCCCAACCTCATGGCTGTGGATTGGTTATTGTTGTTCAGCTGCTCAGTCGTGTTGGACTCTGCGATCCCAGGGACTGCAGCACGCCAGGCTTCCCTGTCCTTCACTATCTCCCGGAGCTTGCTCAAACTCAAGTTCATTGCATCAGTGATGCTATCCAACCGTCTCATCCTCTGCCGCTCCCATCAGATCAGCCTCGGCATTAGATTCCAAATCAAGTTCACAGCAAATGTAATGCGCTTGAATCATCCTGAAACCATCCCCCCCAACCCCAGTCTGCAGACAAATTGTCTTCCATGAAACCGGTCCCTGGTCCCAAACAGGCTGGTGACCGCTGCCTTAGTAACCTGAACTCATTCTCTTCATTGTGTCTGAGGTCATCTGCCTGCTCATCTGTCCACTCACCAGAAGGAGGGCTTCTGTTGCTGTTGTAACCCTAGCTGCTTCTGGAAGTTCAGTGTAGTACGACATTCACTGCACATGAGGGAATAAATAGGTTATTTAAGTGTCTAGAAGTGGATCAACAAGTAAATGGATTTTGCAAAGGAGGAAGAAACGAATATATCTGTAACCACTCCCCATCCTTTTCCTCCTCCATTATTAAAGAAATAAAAGGATAAAACGCGTTGGCTTTCCAGACCCCGGCCCCCTCCCCTGGGGTGGCTGTACCCGGAACTGAGCCGCATGGTGTCTCTCCGCTTAGGCTTGGGGCTGAAGTTGTTCATGGAACACAGACGAGCAAACCACAGAGATGAGATAGGGGTGCACCCCTGCTTTCCTTGGGCGGGCACAGATCAGATCAGAAATCAGTGCCCTGTGAGCCTGGGCAACACCCAGGGTGGTCGCCACACTCAAGACACCACCAGCCACAGCTGCAGGGGCTCTACCCACCCCAGGAACAGCAGCATCAAGTCCTTTGTGTCCCTCAGATCTGGGTGACATTTAGGCCACCTCCTTAATCACCAGCCCCAGCTGCAACCGCCTTGTAATCAAACTTATCAGAAGCAGCCTTAGATCTTTGTCTATGGCTGTGTGGCCTTAAATTGCTTAACTTCTCTGAGCCTCATTTTCCTCATCTGTAAAATGGGGATAACAATGCCTCTTCGTGGACGATGTGAGTAGGTCCTCAATGACGGGTGCCATTACTGTTACTGTCCTTGCTATTGATTTTCTGGGCCAGGTGGAAGATGACAAATAGATTACAAGGAAGGCAGTTGTCAAGTCCTCTTGAGAAAGAGTCAAAACAGTCAAAGGATCAGGGAATTGCACCGTACTTTCAAACCCCAGCCTTTGGGGAGCATTGCGTGTTTGGGGCTGTGAGGAGGTGGGTGTAGAGGTCAACAGGGTCTGCACTGTGAGGGAAGCCCCAAAAAGGAACCAGAAGCTGAAGGTTCTTGTCCTGTCTTGATGGAGAAAGCTGGGATGCTTTGGGGGGCTGGGGGCAGGAAATCCTGTGCCTCAACTTCTCAGCTTGGAAGACAAAAATGTCAGACTGGATCAAGGGTGCTTCTCTTTTCCTGTTGGACCTGTCAGGTGAAAGTGAGGACCCTACTCAGTTGCTCAGTCGTGTCTGACTCTTGTGACCCTATGGACTGTAGCCCCCAGTCTCCTCTGTCCATAGGGTTCTCCAGGCAAGAATACTGGAGTGGGTTGCCATTTCCTGCTCCAGGGAATCTTCCCAACCCAGGGATCAAATCTGGGTCTCCTCGCATTGCAAGCAGATTCTTTACTATCTGAGCCACTAGAGAAGCCCCCCTCTGGGTGATGGTTAAAAATACATGCAGTAAAATATGTAAGATGAGAAAAATAACTTCTCTTAAAATGCAGTTATCCAAATGTTAAAAACCAGACTTCTAATATGATACTCCTTCATCTGATTCTTTATTAATAGCAACTGTAATTTCAAAGCCATGATGAGCAAATGTAGTTCAAGGTCCCTGAATCACCTTCGATGGGCTGTGACAAGAGGCATGATTTCTTTTTAGATTCTGTATATAAGGGGTATCATATGACATTTCTCTTTCTCTGTCTGGAGTGTCATGATTTCTATCAGTGACAGAGTTGGACGTATACTTCATCCCACCGAGACTGGCCACCTGCACCTGTCACCAGAAAGCCAGGTTGCTATTAGAGCCTCATGAAAATAATTTGGTAATTTTTCCATCCAAGTCCCCAGGCCCCCTGATTCCTGGCCCCCCAGGGACTAAGTGATGTTCCCACACCTTCCCCTGTAGCAGCCTCTGTAGAGAAAAGATTCGCTGCCATTCTTACCCCCAAGGAACCCATCAGCTGGTTGAATGGAAACACCTCTGCCCAAGAAACACCCAGAGAACAGCCCAGATAGCGTGAAACCCAGGGCGCTGTGTAGGTGACAAGCCCAGGATGGTGGCCAGTGGGGGTGATAATGATGATGGCCGGTGATAAGGATGATGTCTGTTGGGAGCTGCTACTAACTCTTGAACAAGATCATGAATGGCCAGGGGAGATAATAACTTCCTAAGGGATCAGCTAGATTCCAGGCCGGGCAGGGACTGACTGACGATGTGTTTGTCTGAACACGGTGAGGATCCTCCGTGAACTTTCTTGTCACGTGTCCACACGAAGGAGGCCCAGAATATGCCACTCACATTCGTTTCTTTGACATAAGGATTATTTTGAGCTGAAGGCAGTTAACAAAAATAGCAGAAAGAGAAGAAAAAAATATCTCTGCCTTCTTCCTGTCTGGCTTAAAAGCAGAAAATAAATTTCCATTTGTAAAGGCATGTTGCCCTCCTACCAGGAAGACCTCGACGCTTAAATCTTCTGAGAGGACGCTAGACTCTTCTCCCAGAGCCAACAGAGAGGAATGTGCTTGGCATACCTTACTGAACACCCTCCCCTTCCATTTGCTTCTCCGTCTATTACCCTCTGCCACCTTTTCTCTGTTGTGTTAGTTTCCACCATATATCATGCTCTTTGTTAAAATGCTATGTACTCATTTCTGTCCACTTTGGTTCCTTCTTATCTGTGAAGGCTCCCATGCCGGCTTAAAGTAAAAATTTTAACATCAAATAAAACGTGTGCACCTTTTCTCTTTTTAACCCGTCTTTCATCAGTTTAATTAGCACAACCTCAGCCAAATCAGGTGGCAAAGTGGTAAAGCATCCTATGCAGGAGATGCCAGAGACTTGGGTTCGATCCCTGGGTCAGGAGGATCCCCCAGAGAAAGAATTGGCAACCCACTCCAGCATTCTTGCCTGGAGAATTCCATGGACAGAGGAGCCTGGCAGGCTGCAGTTCATGGGGTCACAAAGAGTTGACTGAGCGACTAAGCGTACACTCATGCACATAGAGCCGCTAAACACAGGAGGCCAAAGGAAAAGTGTTTTCTTTCCCGGCACACATAGGAACGTGTTCCTGGCTCCAGGCTGGTGCTTGCTAAATGCCTGTTGAGCGAATCATGTGTGAACAGGGTGAGGTGGGTGCATTCTACGGTTTCTTGCACCTTTTTAGGCCTTCTGGGGTCTCCTCTGAGTGGGAGAATCCTAAATGTCTGGAATGCATGGAGGCAAGTTCTCTAGGGTTTGCAATCTGAGTGCAAACTTTGCAATCCAAGTCCGGCACCTCTGAACTAAGAAATTGCCTTAGTTCTTCCTTCCAGGCTGTTGGAGGGAAGTTGATGGTGGGAGTTGCAGGTGAGACGGGACTGCTTCACAAACTTCCCCCCACCCCACGTGGGGCTCCGGGAGATGTCTTTTGGGGCCTGTGGGGCCCCATGGCCTTCGCCAGTGGGAGGCCAGTTGGGGGGCGTGTTGACCCACATTCTAGACTGGAGGAGCCCAAGGCAGGTGGGATGTCAGGCCAGAGACACACAGTTCGGGGATGGGGGTGCTGGAAAAGGATAGGGAGGCGTGGGGAGTCTCAGGTGGACTGGTGAGCTGGCTGGTGAGAGAAGTGACTTCCCTCCATGTTCAGAGCGCGCCCAGAAAGAAGCCCGCGCTCACATAGCGGTGAGGCCCAGTCAGCATCCCAGGGTGGGTCTGATGCCTCGTGTATTCGCCAGCGGTGTGGTGGGGGAACGCCTTCTCTAGCAGAGGAAGGGAGCACCCTGGTTCCATCCGCTGTCCACCTCCTGCCAAGCGCAGCCCTTGGGAGAGTGGCCGGTCAGGGCTACAAATGGGCTTTCAGGCTCCATCAAAGTGCCTTAAAGCCTGGATCATACTCCCAGGAAATCCTGAGCCAGGCGAAGTTCCCCTCACTTGCTCACCCCCAGCCTGAGCTCATCAGGGTCCCCTTAAAGTCCTTCTTGCTGAACTTCATTCCCAAGTCATTGGGGGGAAGAATGCTGGTGGGTTTTTTAAGTTCCTGACCCTGGTGGCTTGAGAGTCACACCTGTGGCCTACATGCCTGCCTGCGGGGGCCACAGAAATGGAAGAGAGGGGAGACCGGTTCCTGGAGCAACGCTCCCGCACTCCGTCCTTCTTGGGAGGTGGGAGGCCTTGTGGCTGAGTGAGCTCTGAGCTGCGCCTGTGGCAGGGAGATCACCTTGCCTGATACCCCGGGTGGTTTTTTTTCTTCTTTCCTTTCTTTTTTTTTTTTTTTTTTAACCCTGCAGGGGTGGGTGAAGGAAAGAAGAGTTCAGTGAACTGATTCAATCCCTATAGCGGGGAGACTGCTCAGGGCACATTTGATGCCCCAGGGCCCTTGGGAAGGCAGCTGACCCAGGTTCCACTCGGCTCCCTGGCATCACCCTCAGTGAGCGAGGTAAGCCCACCAGAGGTGGGTGTTTCCAGGCACCACGGGAAGGGTGTGGCTCTCTGGGACTTGGGGAGAAAAGCTCAGATCGCTCTGCCTTTCACACACACCCCTCTTCTCTCTGCTTCTCTTGGCTACAGATGGAGCATCCTTACTGATCCTGGACACCCGGGGGACCCCTGCCTCTTCCAATTAGGCAGCAGACAGGTCAAGCCAGAAAGACCCAAGGTCAGGGTCAGTCTCACGTCCCTGAGCAAAAGCGCCTGATAGAACTGGGTTAGACCTGGGGTGTAGACCCTCAGAACCCTCTGCAGGCCCTTTTGAGTATCTGTCCCTACGTGGCTGCACCAACTGACCCCCTGGCCCTGTGCGATCACCACTGGGTGAGTCTCCAAGGTACATAGTCTTCTGAGTGGGAGATGCATCAGTAACTTCTTATTAAGATGGAGAAGGATATAGGAGAGAGGACAAGTCACTTCTTCCCTTCCCTTTGGCCTCATCCCTAAATTGACGAGAGATGGATTAACGGGAGGAAAATGAACAGAAGCTGAATAATATGTACACGTGGGAGAGACCCAGGAAAACGAAGTCGCCAGAGTGGGCGAAACCATCACTTTTAGATACGTTCTCCAGCGAAAGACGACAGAAGATCTTGTGTGTCAGGGGTTGGGGGCAGCCAGACGTGAAAGCAGAGCCCGAGAAGGGCAGGAGACAAGGGCAAGTTTGCTCTGCAGGTGACCCCTCGCCTTCTGCATTGACTGGAGTTTCCAGAGATTGAGTCATTAACCTCTCTTCTCGGTAGGGCAAGGGAGATACCCTGACAAACAGAGATGCCTTCTTAAAAAATATTTCCCTATTTATTTATGGCTATGCTGGGTCTTTGTTGTGGTTGTGGGCTTTCAGTGGGGGTCACTCTCTAGTTGCAGTGTGGGGCACAGGCTCTTGGGTTCAATAGTTTGGGCTCCTGAGCTCTAGATCACAGGCTTGGTAGGTGTGGCCCCGGGCTTAGTTGCCCCGAGGCATGTGTGATCTTCCTAGACTAGGGCTCGAACCCGCGTCGCTTGCACTGGCGGGCCAGCTCTTCACCCCTGGACCACCAGGGAAGTCCTGAATGTCTTTCATTTAAGGGTAACTTCTACTTGGCTTCAAGCGCTTCTTCTGTGCCTGTGGTTTCTTAAAAATAAGCCAGTTAAAATGATCCTTCAGCCAGAGAGGTGTGTTTTGGGGGCAAATTCTGCTCCCTTGTGAGACCAAGAGCGGGTCGTTTTCTATGAGCAGGTGGGATGGGGCGGGGCGATGGGCTGCTCTGCGTGTGTGTAGGGGAGAACCCGGGTCGGGGCGGGGATGCCGGTGCAGAAAGAGGCTGAGGAGCACACCTTGGGCAGGTGTGGGCCAGAGCCCAAGGCACTGGGCAGTTGCTTGGTGCCTCTGGGGGGCAGAAAGGGACATTTCCGCCGAGGTCACAGTTAGGAGGAGGGTGGACTAGAGCAGAGGGAGGAAAGGTCAGCGAGTCCGAGGCATTAGGGCCCCCCTCTTGGGCGGGGAGGGGCTCCTCGTGTGGGTCAGATCTCCCCGGACTGACAGCTGTGACAGTACCCACCCCCCACTGTGGGAGGTGGGTGTGGCATCTCTGCGGGTACACCTCCCCGCAGGTTTCGGGAAGGAGGTGGCGCTTGGCGGGCCCCGGGGTTGTGCCATGTGCCCGGCGCCCTGGGCTGCGGGCTGGTGTGTGGGGAAGAGGCCCAGGAAAGTCAGGAAGTGGGTTGCTTGCCCAGGGTGGGGTCTTTTTAAGTGCCGGTCCATCCCTGAGCCCAGTGAGGCCTGAACAGACAGGATGAGGGTCACACAAGGTTCCCACGCCCCACCCCGGTTGCAGCTCTGGGGCTGAGTGCTAGTGATTCTAGCAGTGGAGTCGACCTGGGGCTGGGACCCTCCTGAGCTAAACTGACCCCTTGAGATGCCCTCCTCGCCCTGCTGGAGGGGCACAGAGCCTCTCCACCCGGCCCCCACCTCCGTGCAACCTGAGGGTCAGACTGTTCAGGAAAGGTAGGAACAAGGAGGAATAGCCTTCCCTCTGGATTTGGAGCTGGTGGGACCCCTTGGAGCGTGTACCCACCTACCTACTTATCTCTGTCTAGCTGTCTGTTTACAGATCTATCTATTTATCATCTCCATATCTCTGTCATCTATCTACCATCTATTATCTACCTACCTATGTAACTGTGTATCTATCTATCCAGTCATCATCACTGTATCATCTCCATCCATCTATCCATCACCCTGAGGGTCAAAGGACTTTTCAGAGCTCCTCTCTCTCCTGTTCTGATGGACTTACTTTCCATTTGAATGGAAGCATCTTCATCTGCAGAGACTAGACAGAGCCCTCTGTGCCTAGGTTGCAGTGAGACACAGTCTATAGCGAGTCACTCAGTCGTGTCTGACTCTTTGTGACCCCATGGATTATACAGTCTGCCAGGCTCCTCTGTCCATGGGATTCTCCAGGCAAGAATACTGGAGTGGGTTTCCATGCCCTCCTCCAGGGGGTCTGGCCAGCCCAGAGATCAAACCCAGGTGTCCTGCATTTGGCAAGTGGATTCTTTACCACTGAGCCACCAGAGAAGCCCCAGGCTCCCTACTAGCCAGCCCCAAGTTAGTAAAGGAGGAGATAGCTGTGTCATGACTCAAATAAGATAAGATTTGGGGCTCATGGAGCTGGTGCCCTTCAGCCAGCCCATGACCGAGTTCAGCATCTCTGCCTGGGTCTCTGGTTCTGTGAGCTACTTTTATTGTGGCCCTTGGGCAAACCACACACCCTCTGCATACCTGAGTGCACCACGTGGACAGTCACCCTGGCTCGCCAGCTGCACGGAGAGCACTGTTCCCCTTGTCTCAGTGCAGAAATTAAACGTTAAAAGATGATCAGAATGCAGATGACAGAAATGGAAGTGTGAAGAGCAAAGGCAGGTGGGGAAATGGATTGGGAAAAAAAGAGGAAAACACACATTTTTGGACGGACAGCCCAACAGAAAAAGGGACGAAATATACAGGTACCTCATAAAGAAAATATATAAATGGCCAGTAAACCAGAGAGAAGGTGCTTGCTGTCAATGGTTATTAGGCAAATGCCAGCTGAAACCATAAGAAGATACCCCTGCATACCCACCAGAATGGCTCCCCTGAAAAAGACTAACCCTGCCTGGAGCTGGTGGGGTTGAGGTACCGTGGGAATCTCAAACACGGTTAGACTGTGAAGAGCAGCTCTGCAAACTGTTTGCCAGGACCCGCGGCAACCAACTGTGCAAACCTGTGACTCATCAGCCCCATTCCTAGCTCTACCCCAGTGCTGTGCTTAGTCTCTCAGTCATGTTTGACTGTCTGCCACCCCATGGACTGCAGCACACAAGGCCTCCCTGTCCATCACCAACTCCTGGAGTGTGCTCAAACTCATGTCCCTTGAGTTGGTGATGCTGTCTAACCATCTCATCCTCTGTCGTCCCCTTCTCCTCCTGCCTTCAATCTTTCCCAGCAGCAGGGTCTTTTCCAGTGAGTCATTTCTTCGCATCAGGTGGCCAAAATATTGGACCTTCAGCTTCAGCATCAGTCCTTTCAATGAATATTCAGGACTAATTTCCTTTAGGATGGACTGGTTGAATCTCCTTGCAGTCCAAGGGACTCTCAAGAGTCTTTTCCAACACCACATCAAAAGCATCAATTCTTCGGCATTCAGCTTTCTTTATAGTCCAACTTTCACATCCATACATGACTACTGGAAAAATCATAGCTTTGACTAGATTGACTTTTGTGGGCAAAGTAATGTCTCTGCTTTTAATGCTGCCTAGGTTGGTCATAACTTTCCTTCCAAGAAGTAAGTGTCTTTTCATTTCATGACTGCAATCACCATCTGCAGTGATTTTGGAGCCCAAGAAAAAAAGTCCCTCACTGTTTCCATTGTTTCCTTATCTATTTGCCATGAAGTGATGGGACCAGATGCCATGATCTTAGTTTTCTGAATGTTGAGTTTTGGGCCAACTTTTTCACTGTCCTCTTTCACTTTCATTAAGAGGCTTTTTACTTCCTCTTCGCTTTCTGCCATAAGAGTGGTGTCATCTGCATATCTGAAGTTATTGATATTTATCCCCGCAATCTTGATTCCAGCTTGTGCTTCCTCCAGCCCAGCGTTTCTCATGATGTACTCTGCATAGAAGTTAAATAAGCAGGGTGACAATATACAGCCTTAATGTACTCCTTTCCCAATTTGGAACCTGTCTGTTGTTCCATGTCCTGTTCTAACTGCTGTTTCTTGACCTGCATATAGGTTTCTCAGGAGGCCAGTAAGGTGGTCTGGTAGTCCATAGTATACATAGTATATGATCTCATTAAAGTTCAGAAGCAGGCGTGCTGATTTGTGACTTTTTAAAAAATTGTTTTATTGGAGGACAAGTGCTTTATAATGTCGTGTTAGTTTCTGCTGCACAACAAAGTGAGTCAACTATGTGTATACGTATGTCCCCTCCCTCCTGAGCCGCCCTCCTTGGTCCTCCATCCTACCCTTCCAGGTCTGAGTTATGGTTTTATGTTTTTAAAGATTTATGATTTTATTTATTATGATTTTATGGTTTATTTTTTTGATGTGGACCATTTTAAAAGTCTTTATTGAATCTGCTGTAATATTGCTTCTGTTTTCTTATATTTTGGTTTTTTGCCCCCAGTTCAATTCAGTTCGGTCGCTCAGTTCTGTCCAACTCTTTGTGACCCCATGAACCACAGCATGCCAGGCCTCCCTATCCATCATCAACTCCCGGAGTTTACTCAAACTCATGTCCCTTGAGTTGGTGATGCCATCAAACCATCTCATCCTCTGTCGTCCCCTTCTCCTCCTGCCTCCAATCTTTCCCAGTATCAGGGTCTTTTCCAATGAGTCAGTTCTTCACATCAGATGGCCAAAGTATTGAAATTTCAGCTTCAACATCAGTCCTTCCAATGAATATTCAGGACTGATTTCCTTTAGGATGGACTGGTTGGATGTCCTTGCAGTCCAAGGGACTCTCAAGAGTCTTCTCCAACACCACAGTTCAAAAGCATCAATTCTTCGGCACTCAGCTTTCTTTATAGTCCAACTCTCACATCCATACATGACAACTGGAAAAACCATAGCTTTGACCAGACGGACCTTTGTTGACAAAGTAGTGGCCCCAAGTCATGCAGAATCCTAGCTCCCCAAGGGGGGATTGAACCTGCACCCTCTGCATTAGAAGGCGAAGTGTTAACCACTGGACTGCCAGGGAAGTCCCTGAGTTGTGATTTAGAAGTTAGGATATTGATTAACCTTGAGTGGAGGTAGAGGTTGGGGTGGGCAAAGGTGAGCTTCTGGGGGTGCTAGTGAGGTGCTTTCCTAAACTGAGTGCTGATCACACAGATGTGTTCATTTTGCAAAATTATTAATTAAAAAAAGGGAGATATTGTTCATGGGCATGTGGTTTCAGCAAATTATGAAGTGTAACTGTATTAGGGGTTAGGGCTTCCCCAGTGGTTCAATAGTAAAGATTCTACCTGTAATGCAGGAGACATGGGTTTGATCCCTGAGTTGGGAGGATCCCCTGGAGGAGGAAATAGCAACCCCACTGCAGTATTCTTGCCTAGAAAATCCCATGACAGAGGAGCCTGGTGGGCTACAGCTCCTGGGGGCATGAGTAGGCCACAACTGAGTGGAATAACAACAGCAACATATTAGAGGTGCAACCCTGAGATACAATACTACATGTAATTTTCTTGTCTTCCCAAGGACCTCTATGACATGGCTTCAAGCACGGCTGACCCAAGCAGCCTCGTCCACCACACCAACTCCTGCCTTCCCCACCACCCGCCCCGGGTGGCCAGCGTGATGCTGTCTCTGTTCTACATGGCCCTCTTGATCTTCGCCGTCCTGGGAAACATCTTGGCCCTTCGCCTGGCCTATCAAAAGGACAAGAAGATCAACTCGACAGGTGTCTTCCTGGTCCACCTGTCAGTGTCCGACCTCCTGTTTGCTCTGACCCTGCCCGGAAAGATCACCTACTTCTTGCTGGACTTCAGCTGGCCTTTCGGGGAGGGGCTCTGCAGGCTGACAGCCTTCATCTTCTTCGTGAACACCTACTCGGGCATCTACCTGATGACCTGCGTGAGCGTGGACCGCTACTTGGCTGTGGTTCGCGCCCACCAGTGTCCCCGGCTGCGTGAGCCCGGGCGGGCCCAGCTCATCTGTGCGGCTGTGTGGGTCCTGGCGACACTGCAGACGGCGCCCCTGCTCGGGTTCACCATGACCACGCGTGTGGCCGGCAGGCTGACCTGCATGGAGTACGACAGCGTCCAGCGGATGTTCACGCTGCCCGTCATGGTCCTGGTGACCTCCGCTCTGAGCTTCTGCGGGCCGGTGGCCATCATCCTCTTCTGCTACGTGAAGATCACCATCAAGCTGTGCAGGACGGCCCGGGACAACCCCCTGACAAGCTGGAGGGGCCACCACCGCAGAGCCTGCCTTCTCACGCTGGTGGTGCTGGTGGCCGTGGTCGTGTGCTTCATCCCCTACCACCTCCACGTCATCCAGTTCATGGTGACGAAGATGCTCCGCCAGCCCACCTGCCCCGAGCAGAGGGTTTTCAAACTATGCCTGCAGCTCACCGTCTGCCTCATGAACTTGAACTGCAGCATCGACCCCGTTGTTTACTTCTTCGCGTCCTCGCGTTACAGGAAATGGCTCCGCCACTTTCTGAAACTCAAAGCATCACCATCCTCTCCCTCCTTGCCGCAGGGAAAAGCTTCCTCAGAAACACAAACAGGAGGCTCCTTGCCCTTGGAGGAGAATGAAGTCTAAGAGGTGATGGGCTTTCATACTGCACCTGGGGGTCAGGGGGAGGACCCCAAGCTTGTACAATTTGGGGATTGGGTTCTTTAAGAAAAAGAATACAAAACTATAGACGCAAAGTTAGGTACAAGGTCGTGGAAGGTGAGTGAGAAGCTCTGAAGCAAGCATTAATTAGCTTTGCCGTAAACCTACTTCTGGGGCTTCCCCGGTGGCTCAGCTGGTAAAGAATCTGCCTGCACTGCGGGAGATCTGTGTTCAATCCCTGGGTTGGGAAAAACCCTTGGAGAAGGGAAAGGCTACCCACTCCAGTATCCTTGCCTGGAGAATTCCATGGACAGAGGAGCCTGGTGGGCTACAGTCCATGGGATTGCAAAGAGTTGGACTGAACTGAGGCGACTTAGCACACAGCGCACACCTCTCATGTATTCTAATAAACACCACTTCGTCCTTGGCCTCTGAAGGGTGTGCAGTTTCTTCTGGGAAAAGAGTATTTTCACATCAAATGAAGTCATGACCAGAAGAATCATTGGCTGAGCACTAGAGTCACAGTTTGGACAAGGTTTCTGATTTGGGGAGGCAAATTGTTGTAAAGAGCAAAAAATTACCCCTCCCCCCAAAACCAAAATCTCTAAAAGCTTAGAGTTAACGTTTGCAAAAATGCCAAGGTTTTCCTGACAAAGTAAGAAAACGAGAGGAAGACACCCTTCAAGTTATTGGCCTGGCAGCCTCTGGGGTGGGGGAATGGGGGTGAGGGACTGGGTGATCACTTTTGTAGGAAAAGTCTGATCTGGCGCAGAGGGTACACATTCCTGTATCACGTGTGTGGGCGGGGACAGTGGGGGAAGGAAGAAAGACAAGCACGTGGGCATGAGCCTTCATTTTTCAATTGTGCGTGTCAGAAAGTGCGTATGCACGCCGAGTGTTGTTTGCATTCGGTCAAAACAAACCTTTCATGGCACTTCCTTGAGTTTAAAACACAACACAGATGATTTCCACTCGGGCAATTTTGAATTTTTTGTGAAATAAAACACGTATTTGCCTGCCAAAGTGCGGGGGCATTGGGGTCAGAGTGAGGTTTGTATCAGCCACGCAGGTCCAGCCCAACCTGCCCATGACCTCTGCACTCCCCCCACCTCACGGGCACCCCCAGCCCTCCCCCCACCCCATGGAACCCCCCTAGCCCTCCCCCCATGGACTCCCTAACCCTCCCCCATGGGGAGGCAATAATGAAGCATCATCAATCTGGTGACTTAAAACAACAAAAATATATGCTCTTGTTCTGGAGGCTAAAAGTTCAAAGTCAAGTGGTCAGTAGGGCTGGTTCCTTCTCAAGCTGCAAGGGAGACTGATCTAGGCCTCTCCTGGCTTCTGGTGCTTTGCTGGCAGTTACTGGTGCTCCTTAGCTTGTGAAGTATCACCCCCATCTCTGTCTCCATCTTCACCTGATTTTCTCCCCGCCTGTCTCCATCTGCACATGGCATTTTCTTCTTTTCCTAAGGACACCAATCGCCTTGGATTTGTTGTTTTTGTTGGGTCGTTAGGTTGTAGCACACCAGACTTTCCTGTTCTTCACTTTCTCCTGGAGTTTGCTCAAACTCATGTCCATTGAATCAGTGATCCATCCAACCATCTCATCCTCTGTCATCCCCTTTTGTCTTCAATCTTTCCCAGCATCAGAGTCTTTTCCAATGAAATCAGCTCTTCATATCAAGTGGCCAAAGTATTGGAGCTTCAACATCAGCCTTTCCAATGAATATTCAAGGTTGATTTCCTTTAGGATGGACTGGTTTGAGCTCTGTGTGGTCCAAGGGGCTCTCAAAAGTCTTTTCCACCCTAACGACCTCATCTGAACTTGATTACACCTATTTCCAATTAAGGTCATATGGGTTAGGACTTGATCTTATTTGGGGATCCAGCTTTTAACACCCACCCTTCTGAACACCGCTCTTTCCACTCTTCTCTGGAAGATCTCAGCCCATCCCTGACCCCTCCTGTAAACTCCTGTGATACCACATTAGAGTCCTATGACCAAAGTGAGACTTGGAGGAAGGAGTAAGAGGGGTCTACTTAAATACTGCTGCTGCTGCTGCTGCTAAGTCGCTTCAGTCGTGTCCGACTCTGTGCGACCCCAGAGACGGCAGCCCAAAAAAGGCCAACTGCCACGGTTTGTTTTTCAGCCCCAATCAAAATAATTGCATGTCAAAATGGAAGCATCAGAGTGACCCCCTCAGAGGGTCCCCTCACTCTGCATGAGGGAGCTTAGTCCAGAGGAAGGTGTAGGGCCGGTGGGTGAGGGGTGGGCCCTGTGGGTGGGGGCTCTATAACAAGGTCCCCGGGTCCCATCCTGGCACATGCACTACCCGTGGAGATGTCTGGAAGGTTCTGCCCTTGGGTGGAGGGTCTCCTCATGACTTCTAAGAATTTTAATCACTTGACAGTTTTAAGGAGGAAGAATGGAGAGTTTCAGAAATGGAGTTGATAGATGCCCAAATGTCCCTCTGGCTGTCAGCTTTGAATCCTTGCTCCGTTGGCGCCACCACCCACCGCAAGCTAACCACGGCCCAGCTTTCACTACAGTTTCCTCTCTCCTTGCCACGCCACGGTGCACGGGGCCAACACAGAGGTGAAGTCCCTCTGGCGTGTGTGGGCTTGTGGGTGGCCAGGCTCAGACGGGCTGGGTACCCCGTGGAGACCCCAACCATGAAGGTCGGGTCACACCTCAGGCCGCAGGAATCCCTTGTGACGGGGACACTGGAACTGGTGACACACTGTGGCTCATTCGCTCCAGCTCAGTGAGGGCGGGGGCCATCGAGGCAGCTGGATAAAAATCGGGGGCAAGGGCCCCTAAACTTTCTTGCTGCCGCCCTTTGGGAGACCTCTTTGGCAATTTTTCCAATCTTTATGAACTTCTTGCTGTTCTTTCTTTGTTTTAATATTTTAGATTTTTTTCTCCCCCTTTGTTTCCCCCTCTATTTATTCATTTGGGTGTGTTGGGTCTTGGTCACGCGAGATCTTTAGTTGCAGCACATGGGCTCTCTGGTTGTATCGTGACGGCTTTAGTTGTTCCATGGCCGGTGGGATCTTAGTTCCCCAACCAGGGATTGAGCCTGAGTCCCCCGCATTGCAAGCACTCTTAGCCACTGGACCACCAGGAAAGTCCTACTTACTCTCTATTGATGCCACGATAGACATTCTCTTAGCAGACCTCACTCAGCCATCTCAGGTCTCAGGAGCTCTGTGGGTCTGAGGGTCATGGACCGCACACTGCCTGCTGGTGGCCAGTGGCTTCTGCCCAACTCCTGGTCTTCTGTGCCCACAAGTGGGGCTCTGGGCTCCCCAAGACACAGCTGTGTTTTTTCCCAAAGCTTCTCAAATCAATTGTTATCAAAATTAAATCATTATTACATAAACCAATAAAGTATAAAGGCAAAAAGAAAGAGCTGTTGTTCTAAGAACTAAGTTAAATGCTTTGGGAAGTTTGGTGAAGGTGAATCGCTTACAAAACAAAAACTGCTGTCACGACAGGCGTGAGTGTAACATTTATAGGTCATTCGGAAAAATGCAGAAAACCAAGATGACACACAATCCGATTGCTCTGCTGAGTTCTGGGGCTAACTTCAATGAAAAAAAATAATCCAAACTGGAACTCATAAGCGATGCAATGTGGGTGTGGATTATGAAAGACACACATTTCTAATCAGTGCAACTACAATTTTTAAAAAGGCCTTAGTGACAATAACACCATTCACATGTTTTAACTTAAAATATTTAATATATGGGCTTCTGTTTATGTGTGTGTGTGTGTGTGTATATATATTATACACATATGTATGTGTGCTAAGGTGCTTCAGTCGTGTCTGACTCTGTGACCCAATGGACTATAGCCCACCAGACTCCTCTGTCCAAGAAATTCTCCAGGCGACAATCCTGGAGTGGGTTGCCATGCCCTCCCTCCTCCAGGGGATCTCCCCAGAGACCCAGGGATTGAACCTCTTACGTCTCCTGCGATGGCAGGCGGCTTCTTTACCACTAGCGCCAAGCCTGATGAGTCGCTGTAAGTTCAAAGTGTAAGCTGAAATGCGTTAATACACATAACCTACCAAACATCACAGTTTAGCCCAGCCTACCTTAAATGTACTCAGAACACTTACACTGGCTTACATCTGGGCAGGATCATCTAACACAAAGCCTATTTTTTACAGAAGTGTTGAGCATCTCGTGTACTTTATTGAATTCTGAGCTGGCAGCACAAAACAGAATGGCCATCTGGGTGCAGAATGGTTGTTGACTTGTGACCTCATGGCCGATGGGGGTCTGCGCCTGCCACTCCCAGAATTACCAAAGAGGGCCGGGCTGAAGAGAACCTCTACAACCAGGAAAAGATAAAAATCCGAAATCCTAAGTACAGTTTCCACTGAATGGGTATCACTTTCACACCAAAGTCAACAAATTATAAGCCAAACCATTGTTAAATCAGGCCCCATCTGTGTGTGTGTTCTGCAGTTTATCCAACTTTTTTTTTCATTTTATTATTCAATTAATGGAGAAGGAAATGGTAACCCACTACAGATTCTTGCCTGGAAAATTCCATGGACAGAGAAGCCTGGCGGGCTATAGTCCATGGGGTCACAAAGAGTCAGACATGACTGAGTATGCATGCATGCAAGCATTTATTTAATATTTAAGCTCTCGCACTAGATTTTTACAAGCTGGTGAACACTGACAAAATTATTACTTCCACAGAACTATAACCAAATGTTCCTGGACAGTATACATATATGGTTGAGCTAATGTCAATACACATCACCATTTTATAAATTACATAAAGAAACAAACTGTCAAGTATCCAAATATTAAGTTACACAGCTCAAGGCTTCAGTTCAGTTCAGTCACTCAGTCATGTCCGACTCTTTGCGACCCCATGGACCGCAGCATGCCAGGCCTTCCTGTCCATCACTAACTCCCGGAGCTTGCTCAAACTCTTGGTGATGCCATTCAACCATCTCATCCTCTGTAGTCCCCATCTCCTCCTGCCCTCAATCTTTCCCAGCAGCAGGGTCTTTTCCAAGGAGTCAGTTCTTCACATCAGGCGGCCAACATATGGGAGTTTCAGCTTCAACATTAGTTCCTTCAATGAACACCCAGAACTGATCTCCTTTAGGATGGACTGGTTGGATCTCCTTGCAGTCCAAGAGACTCTCAAGAGTCTTCTCCAACACCACAGATCAAAAGCATCAATTCTTCCATGCTTAGCTTTCTTTAATAGTCCAACTCTCACATCCATACATGACCAGTGGAAAAAGTATAGCTTTGACTAGATGGACCTTTGTCGGCAAAGTAATGTCTCTGCTTTTCAATATGCTGTCTAGGTTGGTCATGGATTTTCTTCCAAGGAGCAAGCATCTTTTAATTCCATGGCTGCAGTCACCATCTGCAGTGATTTTGGAGCCCAAGGAAAAAAAGTCTGTCACTGTTTCCATTGTTTCCCCATCTATTTGCCAAAAAGTGATGGGACTGGATGCCATGATCTTAGTTTTCTGAATGTTGAGTTTTAAGCCAGCTTTTTCACTCTCCTCTTTTACTTTCATCAAGAGGCTTTTTAATTCCTCTTCACTTTCTGCTATAAGGGTGGTGTCAGCTGTATATCTGAAGTTATTGATATTTCTCCTGGCAGTCTTGATTCCAGCTTGTGTTTCATCCAGCCCAGCGTTTCTCATGATGTCCTCTGCATATAAGTTAAATAAGCAGGGTGACAATATATAGTTTTGACGTACTCCTTTCCTGATTTGGAACCAGTCTGTTGTTCCATGTCCTGTTCTAACTGTTGCTTCTTGACCTTCATACAGATTTCTCAGGAGATTTGATTCTTGACCTGCATATCAGATCTCTCATATGCCTATGTCAAAATGTTAAATGTCTGCTCTATTCATTTGCAGAAATCTACTTCTTATTTTTACAAGAGGTTGGGAATCATACTTCAAACAAAAATGAGTTGTAGTTTGCCCAACTTTTTGATGTTAACTGACTAACCACCATTTCTCAGTCTAGGACAAGAAGGCTTCTGGCAGGTGGCATTTGTACTAAACATTGTGATGCGATACTGTGATTCATTTGTTGTTGTTCAGTCGCTAAGTTGTGTCTGACTCTTTGTGACCCCATGGACTGCAGCACACCGTTTCCTTGTCTTTCACTATCCATTGTTTAAACTCATATCCGTTGAGTTCCCATCCAACCATGTAATCCTATCATCCCCTTCTCCTCCTGCCTTCAGTCTTTCCCAGCATCAGGGTCTTTTCCAGTGAGTCGGCTCTTTGCATCAGGTGGCCAAACTATTGGAGCTTCAGCATCAGACCTACCAACGAATATTCAGGACTGATTTCCTTTAGGATTGACTCGTTTTATCTCCTTGCAGTCCAAGGGGCTCTCAAGAGTCTTCTCCAGCACCACGGTTCAAAAGCTTTCATAACATTTATTTGGTCACTCAAATGACCAGAATTCTTTCTCATATATATTTGGTCTTCATCTACAGTTCCTGGCTCCCAGCTCCTAAACCTTGTAATTCCCTAAGTGCAGACAATCATGTAGGTGTGTTTTATTATGTGAACAAGGTGATTTTTGGAAGCACCTAAGGATGGGGGCTAATCACTGGGAGAACTAACCATCTGATAGAAGAGCTTTCTGTCCCACGTCTCTGTCCTCTAGGGAGGGAAGCAGGGCTGGAGGTCAAGCATGCTTCCCCCTTTAAACCGGTCCTTACGTCACCAGCAGGTGTTGATGGCATATTTATCTCTGTGCAGATTTGAACTAGACGGAACCCAGCCTGCTGAGGGGTTTGAAAAGACCTTTGAGCCTGATGGCTTGATCCATAGGAAACGCTGGGGTCAAGTACAGGCTACTGAAATAAGGGTTTCACAAAACCTGCACAGAAGTACTAGGCTGAGCAATGTTTAGACGCAGTGCAGTACGTCTGAGGAAACTCAGTACCTAATGTTACACTAAAAATTCCACTCACACAACTCTCAGGATAGCAAACTGGCTGTGAGTCCCTGTGAAGAAAGGAAATGGCAATCTTGTAGGGCAGAAAAGTCAGCCACCTGGGCTGGGCTCCCCCACTGCCCTCTCGGGGGTCCTCAGAACCTCTCTGCAGGGGCAGGGGGACCAGAAGCGACTGATGAGCAGGGAGCTGAGACCCCTTTTCCATCATGACACTGGCCGCCGTCCCCCGCCCCTGGGTCCCCCGTGTCTTTCTGACAATCCTCTTCACCTTCAGCCTGGAAGAGAGGGCGAGCATTGCAGGGGTTACCTGACAGCCACTATCTTCACCGAACTCAAGGGCTCAGTTCAGAGGCAGGGTTTACAAAGGCTCTGGGGACCAGCTCCACAGGAACCCAGGGCTCCTGGTTAAGCCCTGAAACATCAAGTCCAGTCTGCTGTTTAGGCTCTACCTGGCCACCCGGAAAAATGGAGACTTGTCCTTAATAACAATTTAATCTCAGGGTAGACACTGTATTGCCAGCAATGCTCCTGGAAGTCTGGGGGTCAACATCCTGACCTCGAATGTTGGGCCTGTTAGGACAGCAGCTGTGGTTTCTCAGAAGCCCAGGATCGGGGAGTTGGGAGCAGCCTGGGGAGAGCTGGGTGGCCTTGGGCACAGTCAGTGGTTTGGGAAGAGAATTCGGCCCCACAGGAGGCATCGCAGTTCCACGCAGAAAGAGAGGGTTTCCCTGCCCCTTCATGCAGAGAGCAAGGAGCCAGCATACAGGCATAAGCCGCGGGCCCTGTGATGTGGTCGGAGCTGGGGAGCCTGGGGCAGGAGGCAGGCAGTCAGGACGGTCCCCAGGGGAAAGGTTGGAGGTGGAATACGTGAGATTTCCCTTCTCTGATCCCACTGATGCTGCAGGTTGCATGGGGGCTGGAATTCCCCAGCTGGATGCCAGGTCTGGAGCAGTCAGAGCAGGAGACACTGACTGTGAGGAGGGGTGACATGATTCCAAGAAAAAAAAATTTTTTGAATCCCAAACTCAGTTTAGGCTTAGGAGTCAGGACTTCGAAGGCAGGTTTTATTTGGGAAGGGGAGGGGATGGTTCACTATAGACAACTTTTTTCCTTTTCTTACAATCTGGAATCCGCTCACTTGAAATTTAGGCCCAATCTGTTGCCTTTTGCACAAAATTCACAGCCTACATGATCTTTATTCTAGATCTTGGCAATCCACTCCATTATTCTTGCCTGGACGGAAGAGTCTGGAGGGCTATGGTACATGGGGTCACAAAGAGTTGGACAGGACTTAGCAAGTAAACAACACAAGAAACCAAGCCAAATGGCTCCCTGAGGCACCCCTCTGCCATGCGTCCCCATGTGTGACTGCAAGAGGGATCCTTGAGGGGTGCCATCAGCCTGAGACTTCGAGGTGTCTTGACAAGAGGCGTGGGTGTCTTCAGGAACTCACACTCTGGCATCAGGTGCTGTCAGCGACAGACTGCTGGAAGCAAAAGCAGGTCAGGGGTGGGAACCGCAGTCACACACAGAAACTCGTCTGGGAGTCAGGTCAGACGTGAAAGGGTGTGTGTGGGGACAGGAATATCCTAGAGGGTTGGTGATGGACGAAGGGAGACAACGGCCTGGAAGCTGCAGGAAAAGGATGCAAAATGAAGGGTCGCCAGTGGGGAGGTGAGACCTTGGCAGCTGCAGGGAACTAGAAAAGAGGCTGAAGAAGCTGTTACTGAGTCCCTGGCCAGTGAATCCCAGAGACAAGGTGCTGAGGCAAGGAATACAACTCTATTCAGCGAGGCTACTGACAGAGAAGATGGAAGACTAATGTTTCAAAATAACCATCCTGTTGGAGTCTGGATGCCAGGTTCTTTTATGAATCAGAAATCCGGGTGGCAGGGGGAAGGGAAGGGAGGTGAGGAAACAAAATACAAAGGCCACTTAATCTCCAAGGTATCTCCTAGAATGGTAAGCCTCAGGCAGGGGGATGTATTAATTTCTTCCTTCCTCCCAGGTAGACAGGGTCCTGAACAAAGGCACTTTAACAGTCAGGCAGAGGGGCAGGATTCTCTGAGGCAGGCCATTATATATAGGATTATAGTAACAAAAAGCAATGGAAAGCAAGTGGAAGAAACAGCTCTAACATGGAGTCAGAATTAACTTCTTCCTGCAACAAAGCCAGGACGAACCTGAATGCCACCCTCACAGACTTCAGTTTCTGGTGAAGGACTGAAGCAGAGGGTGGCCAGGGCTCCTTTCAGCTGGCCAAGGCTCTCTCATTGAGGGAATCCTGACAAGAAAGCAAACAAGAGCTTGGGGGATGGTGAATCCGTTTTAAAATCCAGGCCTCCCCTTGGGATCCCAACAGTAGGCTCTCAGCTCCCCATTGTCTGGGAGAGAGGTGGTGGAAAGTCTTGAGTGAGAATTTTGCCTCTGGTTTGGTTTTACTTCACTAGGCGCTGCCTGGAAGGGAGGAGGAACTCAGGAGATGGTGTGTTTTTGGACATGGTTGCCTCTTTACTGTGACCTGTTTGCATTGGAAACCCAGAGGGTGGGTTTAGATTTGCCATGGAGGTGACACACGAATCTGCCCTCTCAGACCCTCTGGTTGAGCTCTGTCAGTGACTGTGGTCGAGGACATCCCTGCACTGTTGAATGTCCCTACAATCTGAGACATGGACACTCAGATCAAGTTGTGGCCTCTCCTTGAGACCAGCTAGGGTCCCAGAGTCACCTCAGCCCCCATTCTGAGCAGACTGATGGCCTTGGCAAGCCTCAGGATGGGGTCTCATAGGGGCCAGTCCTAATTTACAGGCACCAAAGAGCTCCTCTCACTTCAAATAAGGACCCAAATCTTCTCCAGAAAGATGAGCAGTCTCGTTAAAAAGAAAAAAAAAATTTTTGGCAGGGGGCTGGTAAAGAATAGCACAGCCTAGAACAGTTTTATTTAGGTTAACTCTAAAAAAAAAAAAAAACCAAAACACCAAAAAGCAAACACATTAAAAACTTTATTGTTAAGTACCACGCATGTCTAAATTTGCATCAGTTTGAATCACTTCTGCTGGCTTTGCAGAACACAATAGTTGCAAGTTTCTTTAAATCTTAACAGTTGCCTGCTTTAGGTCTTTCCAGGCTCGTCTGCTCCAGCCTCCCCCTCCTCCCCGTGGTGGGGTCAGTCTACTCTGCCCCCACGGTGACATCGGGTCACCCCTGGGCCAGTGGGAATCTGCTTCTAGAAGGGTTGGCCCTGCAGCTAGGGTGGCCTGTACTCCTCGAGGAAGCCCTCTCTTCTTCTTGTTTTCTCTTTGCCCCATTTTTACTCCCAGCCCAAGTGGCTAACGGGATATTCTAAACAAAATTCACCCCAGTGAAGTTTTATGGAATCTTCCAGAACTGCAGGCTGGTATCTGATAATTCCCATTTTTTTTTTTTTTTTTTTAAATGGAAGTCGGGAGTAGCTGGGACAAATCCCCTGGACTGGAGCTGGGTAGAATGGGCAGAGGGGGTTTTAAGTTCCCTCTCCCTCCCTCGTTGGTGGGCCTGGCCAGCTCTGCAGGTATGAACTACTCGCTCCGGGGAGTGAGGACCCTGAAGAGCCACTGGAGTTTGAAAGCAAATTTGATGGGGGGAAAAAAAAAAGCAATGAAAAAAAGTCCATAAATAAAATTTGACAGGTGCTGTCTGAATAACAGCCCCCTTTCTGGCACGAATGATCTGATATAATGTAGGAAGATACGTTACAGTAGAAGGAATATTACAGCAGCAATAACTTCCCATCTGTAGCGCTATTCCCCTGCTTCCTGAAATCTGCCATTTGAGTGCATTTTAAACACATCAGGAATGAGTGATGATTCTCCAGACCGAGGGAAATACTCCATAAAAAAATAAAGATAGAAAAGGCATGCTATTTTAATGGCAAACTTATTTTGGATACTTAATGGTAACTGATCTTGGAATTAAGGGAGGGAGCGGCAGGGACCCCCTGTGCCCAGGAGCTTCGCCGGGAGCGGGGGCAGCGCCCACCAGTCCCTGTGTCGTCGGCCGGGACCCTCAGTGCTGCAGCAGGAAGTGGGTGGCCACGTTAAGGTCATTATTGGAAGCTCTCAGGGCTTCTAACGCATCGCCCCTGGAAAATCCCATCTCCATGAGCCGGGCGACCTGAAAACAGAAACAAAACCGGAAGTCTGATGAGGAGGCTGACCACATTACCACCAATGCACCAGCCCCACGATGTTCCTCGTGCGAGTTTTAATGCTCCTCGTGAGCTTTTCAGGTTAAAAAAAAACAAAAAACACCCTTTCATTTCAGTGTGAAGGCTAATGTTTATGAAATGTCAACAGACCCGTTTTCAGGTGCTCACTATATACGGTCCACAGACATGCATTTTCTCACTGAATCCTCACTTTCAGGACAAGGAAGGGGGCTCCCGAGGGTCAATGACCTGCCAGGACGAGCAGAGGGTGGCTGCGCTGTGGGCCCGGGCCTTGGGGGGCAGAGGGTGGCAGGTCCTACCAGCAGCCCCGCGCACAGGCCTTCAGGGTCAAATCCGATTCCTGAAGAATAACTCATCCCAGCCGCATTTCCCCGGGCAGGTGAACAGCTGCTTAACGAGATTTATTCCTGATGCTGGTGGACTCTGACCGTACACACTCTTTGGAGCTCCTGGCGTGGCTCAGGCAGAGTACGGCCTTGGGGTGCCCGCCCCACAGCCTCTCCCAGCAGGTGGAGCGCCCCTGGAGTCCTCACCGGCAGAAGGAGGAAGTCCAGGCAGAACCTCGCGGAGGAGGCAGCTAGAGCCATGGAGGATGGGGAGGAGGAGGCTTGCGTTTTTTTCAAACACAAATCCTGAAGCTGTGAATGCAGAGACTTCCTGTGTGCTTTTACATACAGGCGGTCTCCATGGTCAAAAGGGCAGGGTTATTGGTTTATTCCTTGTGACCTGTTTTCTCACTTGAAAATGTATTACAGAAACAGTTATGACCCTGGACTAGCCGCAAGGGTTTTTTTTTTTTTTTTTAAACTTATTTGGAAATAAACTACATTTGCAATAACATATATTGAAAAGTGATACTCTTCCAAATGTTGAGATTTTCAACAAGGTGTAAATTGACAAGGGACTGGGGACTTAGTCACCACGTCTAACCTCCTTTGGACCCTGGCACACAGGGGTCAGAGCTCTGCCGCCTCTCCTTTCCCTGCAGAGGAGGATGTGGGCGGGGCGAGTGGGGAAGGAGGTGCAGAGCTGAGTGGGCCAGAACCATCGAGATCCCAGGTTCCTGGGCCCTCAAGGAAACTTGTTGTTGTTCAGTCACTAAGCTGTGACCCCATGGGCCGCATGCAGCACATCTGGTTCCTCTGTCCTCCACTCTCTCCTAGAGTTTGCTCAAACTCATGTCCATTGAGTCAGTGATGCCTCCAACCATCTCATCCTCTGCCGCCCCCTTCTTTTGCCTTCAATTTGTCCCGGCATTAGGGTCTTTTCCAATGAAGTCAGCTCTTCACATCACGTGGCCAAAGTACTGGAGCTTCAGCATCAGTCCTTCCAATGAATATTCAGGGTTCATTTCCTTTAGGATTGTCTGGTTGGATTTCCTTGCTATCCAAGGGACTCTCAAGTCTTCTCCAGCACCATAATTCAGAAGCATGAATTCTTCAGTGCTCAGCCTTCTTTATGGCCCAACGCTCATATCTGAACATGACTACTGGAAAAACCACAGCTTTGACTAGATGGACCTTGTCGGCAAAGTGATGTCTCCGCTTTTTAATACTCTGTCTAGTTTTGTCATAGCTTTCCTTCCAAGGAGCAAGCATCTCTCATGGCTGCAGTCACCGTCAACAGTGATTTTGGACCCAAGAAAAGAAAATCTGTCACTGCTTCCACTTTTTCCCCTTATATTTGCCATGAAGTGATAGGGCTGGCTACCATGATCTTAGTTTTTGAATGCTGAGTTTTAAGCCAGCTTTCACACTGTCCTCTTTCAGCCTCATCAAGAGGCTGGGGAAGAGGTTAACCCAGCTGGGAGGAAATGAGGCATACTTTTCAGAAGCTGGGGCTCTAGCCAGTGTTTTCAAACTGAGGCTGGGACCCCTCATCAGTGGGTTAAGACCAAGATTAAAAACAAAGCGCATGGTGAGGGTCTTCCCTCTGAGGAACCTCATTCTGGTTCCCCCTCCACACACACCCCTGAAGGGTCGACCTTGGGGAGGAGGCCAGTGGCCCATTTCCAGCTCAACCTTCGGGCTGAGGCACTGATGGCTGGTGTGGGCAGAGGCGGGGGTTCTGCTTCCATCTCCCCTTGGGGAGGAACAGCCGTTTCTGGAGTTTCAGGAACACTCCACCACTCGCTGGCTAGGACAGAAGGCTCTTCCTCAAGGGGGCCGATCTGGGTCTCACTACTTGTCACCCGTGGGGCTTCCAAGGCCTTGATCTGCTTTTGAAGCCACAGGAAATGCCCTGTTTCCTTCTCTGCGTGAGGCCTCCAGTGTCCTCCTCTCTCGCTCCTGGCTCCTCCTGGCTGTGTGGCTCTGTGTCTCCCACCTGGTTAACTCGTCTTTGTCCCGATGGTCTCAGGGCCCCATGGTCTTTCCTGAGTCCCCCAGCTGAGGACGAACCCAGAGTGGGTGCCTCGTGGTCCTGCCAACCTCTGTCCTGTGCTCCTCCCGGCTGGGACCGGGCAGGTGGCTCCTCCTTATCCTGGTCAGGGCCTGGTGGCCTTTGCCCAACCCCATGTCTCAGGGCCCAGCACTGTCCAGCCTGCCCCTGCCCGCCCCCCAACCCAGCGCTTGCTTGTCTGTGCTGCTGCAGGATATGGTGCTGCTGGCATGGTGTGCCCAGGGCAGAGTGTGCCTTCCTGTGATTCCCAGCCTTGGCACAGTGGGCGTGCACGTGTGTGTGTGCACACACATGCCCTGAGTGTAATGACAGCATTCTGGGGCGGTGAGTGATGCTGGGCCTGTGATAAACTGAGCGGAACGTGCTCAAGCCAGGCCTCCTCTGGGCACTGGGTGAGTTTAACCCACTCGTCCTGATCACTGTCTAGTAACCGAAACTGCCCTCGGCTTAAATTCTGTCCTTGACGGTGTTAGTAAGCTCCCTCAAACGGGTGTCATCCCCATCTGATTAGCAAATGAACAAGCCACTCAAGGTAAACACCAAGCAGACAAGATCAGAGGCGAGCCCAGAACTCACCAGAGCCCGCCCCTTTCTACCCAGGAGGCTTAGTCAACAGTCTTTTTGCATTTTCACCAGTTTCAGACTCAGTGTTATTATCCGTTGCGATGTCATCAACATCCCTCTCGAGGGGACGAGAGGCGCACGTGTCTTGGTGGCATCCTGTGTCAACAGGCGCTGTGTGGGGCCTTCAGACCACAAGGCCCTTTTCCTCCACGAGTGTCTGCTCCATCATCTGTCTCAGGCTCCTGCCAGACGTGACGCATCCGTTCTCAGGATCCACACTTTTCCCTTTTCCTTGGGGGGCCTTTCACACTGAGTGTCACTGGGGGAGAAGGGCCACGGGAATGTGCTGGACTTGTGGTCAACAGAGTGCAGCCACCTCGCAGGTCCAGGTAGCCCTACCGGGCTATTTCTACTACTGGATCGACATAACCTTTCACGATGCTTATTCCCGTGACTTCCGGTTAAGGACCACGATCTCTAGTGGAGTGAACGTGGCCCAGTGAGGAGGTGGGCAGCTCCCTCTCTGCCACGTCCCTTACCCGTGAACACACACCACGGGGCCGACGGTTTGGCCGTTTTCAAAGACGGGGAACAAACTGCATGGCAAGCGCCACATTCACTGTCACCAGGACTTAAGGCCTGGCTGCTTCTTCACACTCAGTGACAGGAACAAATTCATCTGTTCGGCAAATCACGATTCATAACCTGGAGCTGGTGACGCGAGAGCCTCGCCTGGCACTGGCACTGGGCGGGGGCGCTGGCTGCAGCTTCCATCTGCTGGAGTTTCCTGTCCAGCGACTCTGAATCTGGTTTGGAATCGAGGAGATGCTGAGCACAGGCCGCCCCCCTACACAGAGCAGAGCACGCACGACACTGGGGCCAGAGGGAAAGTGGCTGGGGTCTGGGGTGGGCTGGGCTGCGTCCGAGGTGGTGAAGTCCTGGTGAGGAGAGACCCATTCCGGGCATGCCAGGCTGCCTCCGAGGTCATTCTCGCCCAGACACCATCGACCACATGAGCCGTCACTGGTTTTAACAGCCGAGCTGGGTTTTTCGCAGGTCTCCGCAGCTCTGTGCAGGCCACGGCTGGCTGGCCATCACAGCCCCTTGCCTAAAGCTGGCTCTGGGGTCTTTTGGATTTCTTGGGGGGTGAGGAGACGAGTGTGATTAGAGAATCTCCACTGCTGAATGACCTGGTACTCTGACCAGAGGAGAAAGCTCAGAAAGTAGAAATCAGGTTAGCAGTATTTAAAAACTGAACAACACAAAGAAAGGGCACTTGTGGGTTTCCTTTAGTTTCCCAAACTGTTTTACAAACACCTACAGAAAAATGAAACGGCAAGCTCGAGGTGGGTACGAGGAAAATATCAGAAGACCAGAAGGAGGACACTGAGGGGTTCCCACAGGGTCCCCATCACCCCACAGTGGACAGTGCCGCCTGGGGCGCCCACGGCCACACAGGAGCCCATGCCTCCTGCTGCTGCCCATCCTCGGGGGCCCAGGGCTCAGCAGACGGCGCAGCCCCTGGGTGGACGCTGAGAACCATCGTCACGGTCCTGCTTGTTAACCAGCGCCTGACTTGCACAGACCTCGAGCGTTTCGCAAACGTCCGGGTGTGAAGGCTGACTTAGCCTGTGACGCAGGGACTCCCGTGCTCGGCAGTGGCGAGAGAAGGCCGAGGCCACACAGGCCTGTGGTTGGGTGAGCGAGACTTGGGCAGGACTCTCTAGAGGCTCACGATTCCTCAAAGTAAAACCACAGGGGAGGCGGCAGCTGTGAGAGAGGCGCCCTAGCCCCGGGGGTTGGGAGGCGGGGATCCCGCCGGGTGGCAGGGGGCTCCATGGAGTCACCGTGTGACCCTAGGCCAGGAACTAGGGCGCCGAGCTCCCAGCTCCTCACCGCTTTGTGGTAAGAGAGACGAGTGCGAAAGGGCTGGGACAGTGGCCGGCAGCTGGCAGGCGCTCAGGAGTGTCTCCTCCTGTGATCATCCTGTGCTATCGAGAAGGCACCGGGCCAGGTGTGATCCCTCCCTCGGGGCCTCCGAGGTGACAGAACTGCCCTTGGGTTTTGTTTTCGGCACTCACTTTAACTGCTTCCACTTTGCTAGTTTTATATCCTTTGTTGATCAAAGAACTGGCGTGTCTTTCACGAGATCAAAGGCAGGCTCGTTTTCAGAGGTGCCACCGTGAGCTCGGAGTGGCTGGAGGGGAGCAGAAGGGCCACCCCTGAACCCTGAGTCACTGCCATCCAGAGAAAGGCTCAGGTTCTGAGATTCCACCCCAGGTCCACAGCCGAGCACCCGCCCCCCCCCACACACACCTCCCACCACGGCTGAGTATGGCCACGCTGAACAGCGAAGCAAGCGACACGTGTCACCTGTTTCTAGTGATTGCTGCTGCTGCCATTTCAGTCGTGTCCGAATCTGTGCGACCCCATAGATGGCAGCCCACCAGGCTCCCCCTTCCCTGGGATTCTCCAGGCAAGAAGACTGGAGTGGGTTGCCATTTCCTTCTCCAGTGCAGGAAAGTGAAAAGTGGAGTGCCTCAGTCATGTCCAACTCTTTGTGACCCGATGGACTGTAGCCTACCAGGCTCCTATGTCCATGGGATTTTTTAGGCAAGAGTACCGGAGTGGGTTGCCATTTCCTTCTCTAGCGTTTAAACCTTGTAGATAAGCATTGGCCTAACAAAACTAAGATGGTCAGTCTGAGTGAAGTTGGACAGAGTTGAGAACACGTGACTCAGTGCGGGTCTGGCGGGGCCGCAGTGGTCCCGAAAACTCAGGACAGGAACTTCCTAAAACGCATCTCCTCCAATGTTCCTTTCCTGTTTCAGAGCCCAGTGAGTCCTTTCTTTCTTCTGCCTGCCCATCAATTGTGGGAAAGTTTCCATCTAAAAATTCTCGCCATGAAACATCAGAGTAGAGCTCCCCTTGGTTTCTAGTCTAAAAACCTGAACAATGCTTGCCTCTAACTTCTTTTGGAAACCGGGTAGAGCTGGGTCAATATCCAGAGAGGACGCTACGATTTTCCTCGTCACTTATTCACAAAAAACTCAGGTGACTCAAATGTAATGTCTCTGGGGCCTGTTTCTGGTCACTGAAAATGCGACTTCCCAGCATTATGATCAGAGGAATTGGACGGGGAGCAGAAGCGGGCACTGGAATTGCAGCTCAGAGGGAAACGTGAGTGCAGGGGCCCCGCAGTGACCTCCGGCTCCAGCAGCTGCTCCTGGTCAGGGACCCCCGAGGCCAGCCTGGGGGACGGGAGGGGTCCTGTCACTGACATCCACGTGTGTGCTGTAAAGGAGGACATGGTGGAACATACTTCCCAAGGAGAGACCCCAGCAAGTGAGAAAAGGAACCTGAAGAGAGAGAAGATAAACCTGGGCCAGTGTTCCTTTCCTTTCCCCTTTTTCTTTTTTAAATCCTCTGTGGTTGGGACAATAACCACCTCAAGGTTATTCTTACTCAAGGAAAGGCATCAAAACCTGCCTTAACATTCTACTTGCAGTTCAACTACGCTCTGACCCGAGTGAAGCAGTGCACTCATTCCAATGACATCTACAGCAATTCCTCTCAGTGTGAAACACTCTTCTGCTTGTTTTGAGTAAGACTGTGGTTTTAACTTCCCTTTAGCTAAGGGTGTCAAAAACAAATGGTTTTAGGGGTTCTTACTTCCCAAATTCTGACTCTTACAAAAAGTCATGCCCACCTGAAAGGTGGTCGTAGGCCCTCCCCACAGGCTGCCCCTGGTGGCTGGCCACGTCCCAGGCCACAGGCACGCCCTGCCGGGAGGGGTGACCCCCTCTTGGGCTTGTCAAGGCAAGCTCAGGGCCAGACCCCTGTGGGTCAGAGCTGCCCTCGCCCCCTGTCAGCTGTCCCCTGCACCCCCTCCTTGGAGCTGCTGAACCCCTGTGGTCACACAGCTGGCTGAGTGGACTGGTTCTCCTCTGTGCCTGCCCAATTGCAGGCAGCTCAGTGGCCCCTCATCTTTGCACTTTCCTGCGTGCTTTGGGGTTTGGTCCTGAGAAGACCCTCACTACTGGCTGTGGGGGCTCCTCTGCTTACATCTTTCAGCATTCAGCAGACTCAGGCACCGCCCCCAAATTGGCTGATTATTTGATTGCTTCCCAGTAATTCACTCTAACAAATCATGTGTTCTAACACTAGTATTAGAGATCAGAGATGGAAAGCGCTGATGGAGGACCACCCTCTAACACATTTTTAAGTGAAAATAAGTGTTCTTTTGAAGGAGAAGCCCTCCAACCACACCTTCATGTTCAGGCCTCTAATCCCCTCCACCGGGGCACCTGCGGCCTCAGGCTCCAGGTCAGGAGAGAACACGGAAGAGAAGGTGCCAGCCCCCGTGCAGTTCACCGTCTGCCAGGGAGCCAGATGGCGTGGGTGTCTCTAGATCAACACTCAGCTCACTGTGGGTTCAGACACTCAGGGCAGGAGCACTACGTGAGGGGCTGTTTGCATAATGAGCTCTGTGGAGTTTAGCTGGGCTTTTCAGAGGCAGTGGTAAGGATCCCAGAGATGAGGGAAGACTTCCTGAGATTGAGATCCTCTCACACTGAAGAGATTTGGCTCCTTATTCACTGAGATTGAGTGTCTGTGTGTTCTCTCTCTCTACCGGGGCCAATGGATATTTCAAAGGATGTGAATGGAATCCACACAACTCCATTCCAGTCTCACATATTATGAACATGCTAAGTGCTACTGTATCTCGTCTGGCAAGAGTCTCATAAGCACTGGGACTGTACTATGTTCCCCAGGGAGGGATGGAAGAAATTACATATGTGGTTATGATCATAATAAGCCCCTTCCCCATGTCTAATCCATCCTCCGAGGAAATCCAACAATGTGATTCCTTGTTTAAAATCCTGCTTGGTTTCCTAATGCCTGAAGTCCATGTAGTCAAAGCTATGGTTTTTCCAGTACTTGTTTATGGATGTGAGAGTTAGACCATAAAGAAGGCTGAGCGCCAAAGAACTGATGCTTCCAAATTATGGTGCTGGAGAAGACTCCTGAGAGTCCTGTGGACAGCAAGGAGATCAAACCAGTCAATCCTAGAGAAAATCAACCCTGAATATTCATTATATTCAACCCTGATGCTGAAACTGAAGCTCTAATACTTCGGCCACCTATTGCAAAGAACTGACTCACTGGAAAAGACTCTGATGGTGGGCAAGATTGAAGAGAGGAGGAGAAGAGGACGACAGAGCATGAGACAGTTGGATGGCATCACTGACTCAAGGGACATGAGTTTGAGCTAGCTCTAGGAGTTGGTGATGGACGGGAAAGCCTGGTGTGCTGCAGTCCATGGGTTGCAAAGACTTGGACACAACTGAGTGACTGAAGAAGAGCCTAGAAGCAGAGGTCCGTGCCCTGCTGAGGGCCTTGGGATGCCTTCCTGTTTATTCCCTATCTGGGGCCCCTGCCCTACCTGTCAAGTCCCACTCCAACTTCACCCACCTGTGCTCCCCAAATCTGATGTGCTTTTCAGCAGGCTGCCTCTTTACAGACAGCATTGCCCCCCTACCCCGCCACACACACACACACACACACACACGCACACACTGGCATTCCTTCAAGTAGCACAGGGAGACTTGGATGCAGCTGACCAGAGCTGTCCCTCTGCCAGGGCCCCTGCACCAGGCTCTGCACCAAGCGAGGGCAGGAATCGTTGCCTCACTTATCTCCGTATTTCAAGAACCCAGCCCAGGGTTAGAGCAGGCAGAGCCGACAGCTGATAACTGCTGGCTGACTAGAAGGAAGGAAATAAATGGACGGAAGAGAGGAAGTCAGTATTTGTCAAGTCCACGTTCATCCTACTTTCGTTAAGTCCCAGCACTGACTCCATGAGTCTAACTGCCCTGTCTGACTTCATCTGTGCGTCCCATTAAGCATGAAGCCAAGAGTCCCTTTCTAAGCTTGGGGAGGGCTCAAGAGAGGCAAACTTGGGAAGCATTTCCCCCTTTTTGTTAAAAAAAAAAAAGAGGCCAATAATGATAAAATTTCATTATTTGTTAATTTTGAGTTTGGGGGTAATATAAAATATCCTTGGTTTAAGAAGAAAAAAAATCTAAAAGCAAGAGAAATGCGATAATGAATAGATTTATTTTTAAGATAGTAGGCTTTGGGTTACATCTGGAATGGGTGAACTGACAAAGGTGCTGGCTGAGAGACAGTAGGGGTGGACTGTGAAGAACTGAAAATCCAGAAACTTAACAGCAAAGGTAGGAAAACTGGCAAATATTTCTACAGTTCTACGTCAGACTCTTATTAGACCCAATGGATGCACATTCTTTCTTAGACTAGTCTTTGTTTTCATAATAGATGGACTATATTTCCTATCTTAAATATCGCTCACTAAAATTCCTAAAGTTTTTGTTCACATTAGAAAAAAAATCATTTCCCTTTTTCTTTGTTTAGAAAAATTACTTTTTCTTAATGTATTAAAATCACATGACTCTGATATTTAAAGAAAATTTTTGTCATTGTTCAGCTGCTAAGCTGTGTCTGACTCTTTGTGACACCATGGACTGCATGCAGCCCACCAGGCTACACTGTCCTTCGCTATAAATAAAGAAAATACAGCACATCCAATTGCAAAATTAAGCACAAATAGGTTTTGTTAATTCCAACTATCTTCATGTTACTAACAAATAATATTTATATAGTGTCTCAGTTCAGTTCAGTTCAGTTAACCACTCAGTCATGTCTGACTCTTTGTGACCCCATGAATCGCAGCATGCAAGGCTTCCCTGTCCAACACCAACTCTTGGAGTTTACTCAAACTCATGTCCATTGAGTTGGTGATGCCATCCAACCATCTCATCCTCTGTCGTCCCCTTCTCCTCCTGCCCTCAATCTTTTCCAGCATCAGAGTCTTTTCCAATGAGTCAGTTCATTGCATCAGCTGGCCAAAGTACTGGAGTTTCAGCTTCAACATCAGTCTAATGAATACTCAAGACTGATCTCCCTTAGGATGGACTGGTTGGATCTCCTTGCAGTCCAAGGGACTCTCAAGAGTCTTCTCCAACACCACAGTTCAAAAGCATCAATTCTTCTGTGCTTAGCTTTCTTTATAGTCTAACTCTCACATCCATACATGACTACTGGAAAAACCATAGCCTTGACTAGACGGACTTCGGTGACAAAGTAATGTCTCTGCTTTTTAATATGCTGTCTAGGTTGGTCATAACTTTCCTTCCAAGGAGTAAGCGTCTTTTAATTTCATGGCTGCAATCACCATCTGCAGTGATTTTGGAGCCCCCAAAATAAATTCAGCCACTGTTTCCACTGTTTCCCCATCTATTTCCCATGAAGTGATGGGACCAGATGCCATGATCTTCGTTTTCTGAACGTTGAGCTTTAAGCCAACTTTTTCACTCTCCTCTTTGATTTTCATCACGAGGCTCTTTAGTTCTTCTTCACTTTCTGCCATAAGGATGGTGTCATCTGCATATCTGAGGTAACTGACATTTCTCCCGGCAATCTTGATTCCAGCTTGTGCTTCTTCCAGCCCAGTGTTTCTCATGATGTACTCTGCATAGAAGTTAAATAAGCAGGGTGATAATATACAGTCTTGATGTACTCCTTTTCCTATTTGGAACCAGTCTGTTGTTCCATGTCCAGTTCTAACTGTTGCTTCCTGACCTGCATACAGGTTTCTCAAGAGGCAGGTCAGGTGGTCTGGTATTCCCATCTCTTTCAGAATTTTCCACAGTTTGTTGTGATTCACACAGTCAAAGGCTTTGGCATAGTCAATAAAGCAGAAATAGATGTTTTTCTGGAACTCTCTCGATTTTTCGATGATCCAGCAGATGTTGGCAATTTGATCTCTGGTTCCTCTGCCTTTTCTAAAACCAGCTTGAACATCTCGAAGTTCACGGTTCACTTACTGCTGAAGCCTGGTCTGGAGAATTTTGAGCATTACTTTACTAGCGTGTGAGATGAGTGTAATTGTGTGGTAGTTTGATCATTCTTTGGCATTGCTTTTCTTTGGGAGTGGAAGAAAACTGACCTTTTCCAGTCCTGTGGCCACTGCTGAGTTTTCCAAATTTGCTGGCATATCGAGTGCAGTACTTTCACAGCATCATCTTTTAGGATATGAATTAGCTCAACTGAAATTCCATCACCTCCACTAGCTTTGTTTGTAGTGATGCTTCCTAAGGCCCACTTGACTTCACATTCCAAGATGTCTGGCTCTAGGTGAGTGATCACAGCATTGTGATTATCTGGGTTGTGAAGATCTTTTTTGTACAGTTCTTCTGTGTATTCTTGCCACCTCTTCTTAGTATCTTCTGCTTCTGTTAGGTCCATACCCTTTCTGTCCTTTATGGAGCCCATCTTTGCATGAAATGTTCCCTTGGTATCTCTAATTTTCTTGAAGAGATCTCTAGTCTTTCCCATTCTATTGTTTTCCTCTATTTCTTCGCAATGATCACTGAGGAAGGCTTTCGTATCTCTTCTTGGTATTCTTTGGAACTCTGCATTCAAATGGGTATATTTTTCCTTTTCTCCTTTGCTTTTGGCTTCTCTTTTTTTCACAGCTATCTGTAAGGCCTCCCCAGACAGCCATTTTGCTTTTTTGCATTTCTTTTCCATGGGGATGGTCTTGATCCCTGTCTCCTGTACAATGTCACTAACCTCATTCCATAGTTCATCAGGCACTCTATCTATCAGATCTAGTCCCTTAAATCTATTTCTCACTTCCACTGTATAATCAGAAGGGATTTGATTTAGGTCATACCTGAATGGTCTAGTGGTTTTCCCTACTTTCTTCAATTTCAGTCTGAATTTGGCAATAAGGAGTTCGTGGTCTGAGCCACAGTCAACTCCTGGTCTTGTTTTTACTGACTGTGTAGAGCTTCTCCATCTTTGGCTACAAAGTATACAATCAATCTGATTTCGGTGTTGACCATCTGGTGATGTCCATGTGTAGAGTCTTCTCTTGTATTGTTGGAAGAGGGTGTTTGCTATGACCAGTGCGTTCTCTTGGCAGAACTCTCTTAGGTAGCCTCCAGCTAACCCACAGATCATATGGAAGGTACACCTGTAAATGTTACTCTTAGTGTCTGGAGACAAGGGCAGCATCTTTCCTCTCTTTTATAGTCTCTCAAGCACCTTCCACAAAAACTACTGAGCATCTACATAAATAATGCCGGAGACGGGGGGACTCTGCGTCTTAATGTGGGACCGTCTTTAAGAGCATTTAAGGATAATCAAAAAACAAAAGACAAAATTTGGAAAAAGGTAAACGAATAAGGAAGTTTATGTTAAAAACAACCTCTCATGTGTTTATATCTTTTCATAACAGAGTCAAGAAGAAGCAAATGGTATTTTAAACTGACAGCAAGAACATGTTAACCTCACTCTTGTCATTCTGGGAGGATCAAGGACAATGATTCATTAAAAAAAAAACAACGCTAAGACTTCAATTACACACATTCACCTTGTTATCACTTTTTGACACTTTTTTTCCCCCAAATGTCAAAACTAAGAACTATTTCCCCTTTAAACACTTTCTATCGTTAACGGCTACTCTGTGAGGGATGTGAACTGGGTTCCATCAAGGAGACAGTAATATAACAGAACTTTATTTCCCTTCCCCTGAATTTGAGAGTACTAGTTTATTTTTCAATCAGTTATCTTAAATATTTCACAAATGCCAAGTTGCTCAGCTTTAGTTTCTAACCATGGAGCCAACATTTTTCTCGTAATTTGTCAATGGAGGCGGAAGAGAACTATGGCTCTTTAAAGCATCTCTCAACCCTAACGAGTAGCTCAAAGGATGAGTCTGAGCTGAGAAGTTAAGGGTGAGGGGCTAGGTCAAGTTGTCAGGCACATTCAGCTGGTTTCTTTCACTTGTCGTGGCCTCACTCAGAGGGACCCGTGGAGGTTCTGCCCAAGAGCCCCTATTGAGTTCCAGAAAAAGTCAGGATATGGACAGTTTTGCCACAGATGCTGAAGGCCCTGGGTCGGACTGGTGTTTGCTGGCTCTGGCACCGGGAGCGAAGGAGGGCATGGTGCGACCTGCTATGAAATGTTGACCTTGGTCTGCTTTCTTGAGAAAAAAGCGATGTTCGCAAAACGAAATTTAAAAGGGTTGTTACTGAAATGCTTTATAGATTTTCAAAAACTTCCCAGTGTGAAGAAATCACAAACATCAAGGAAAATTTCAAGAAGAGCACTAAGAACCTGATCACTCTTTCCATCCAGATTCACCAATTATTACTTTGCTGCAGTTGCTTTCTGTCCACATGCAGACACACACATGCTCTACACACACACACACACACATGCTCTACACACACACACACGTGCTCTACACACACACACACATGCTCTACACACACACACTCTCTCTCTCCCACTTATTTCCCCTGCGCCACCTGAGACGGAGCCGCATATATTCTGCCCCTGTTTCCTTGTCTGCTCTAATCTACAACGCAGGCATGCTAAGCCACTTCAGTGGGCGACTCTTTAGTGTCCAACTCTGTGCGACCCCATGGACTGTAGCTCTCCAGGTGCCTCTGTCCCTGGGATTCACCAGGCATTTCCTTCTCGAGGGATCTGCTCGACCCAGAAAATGTATCCAAGTCTCTTATGTCTCTTGCACTGGCAGGTGGGTTCTTTACCACTAGCACCAACTTGGAAGCCAACACACACAACATAATTTCAGAATTGCTATATTCGTACCCATGAGGAGTTTGAGATTTGTTTGCAGTTCTTTTTTTCTGTTTTTTTTTTTTTTTTGGAAAGGATATAATTATGTTCACAAGTAAGTGAAATTAATTTTCCCCCTTTCTTATATCATTCCCTTAAGATACAGTTGGAACATTTACTTCAGTTGCCTTTTAGTTTTATGGCTGTCCACAGTGCTGATTTGCTTTTTGAACCTGTAAAACATTTACTTGATTCCTAAAGTTAAAACCATACAGACAGGAAGCTCCCGGACCTTCAGCTTCCTTCTCTCCCAGCCCTTGCAGTGACCCAGGTTCAGTGGTTGTGTACATATGAAATGTCATACACTTAAAAATAAGCAATCACAATGCAATTTTCTTTGAAATGATATCCTCCTCAAAGTTATAAGACCCAGAGAAGCCAATGATAGGGCCCAAATGTCTAAAACAGGTATAGCTGGCAGTTTACCTGGTACCAAGATCTCTATTTATCACTATACACTTGAATTCTTTCAAGTCCTGTTCACCAGAACTGCCGGGGGTGTGAAGCCCAGGCTTAGGGCAAGTACCAGGTGTTAGGTTACCTGCTCCTCCGAAACCTCTAGAGGTGGGGACGCTGGTTGTTCAGCTTGCCGACCATCCTGATAGTTTACGTTTCTTCGCTGACGCAGAGGAGGGAAAAGACGGTTCCAGTTGATCATTCCTCCCTAGAAAGAGATCATCGCACAGAGATCAGACATGGAGATGAAGAAGCCTCGTAATGCTCGGCAGAGCCTTCTCTGATGACACAATCACAGCTGCAGACTGGAGGTAAGATGTCAGATGGATGTGTTGTGCGCAAGCGGAAAGGGCCCTGCAGCCCTTCCATCAATAGGTTGCAATCGGCAGCCTGCAGGAGATGCGCAGAGAGAAACGGAGTGGGTGGGTGCTGCCAAAGGGATTCGTGCCCTCTGGCTGCGGAGGGTGGTGGAAGAGGCAGGCAGTCACACCTAACCTCAGCCCCATGGTGTCCCCACCGATGCCATCCCGACTCTGCTGGGCTCTGGAGAATCTACAAGGAGGCTAACTTGGGGCGCGCAACCAGAGACCTGGCGCTTCCTTCAGCAGCTCTTTAAAATGCTGCTCCTCCCTCTTCTTGTTCTTTTTTAAAAGTAAATTCTGAGCAAGGTCAGCAGAGAGAGAGAGACTGCTGCTGCTGCTGCTGCTAATTCGCTTCAGTCGTGTCCGACTCTGTGCGACCCCTAGACGGAAGCTCACTAGGCTCCCTCGTCCTTGGGATTCTCCAGGCAAGAATACTGGAGTGGGTTGCCATTTCCTTCTCCAATGCATGAAAGTGAAAAGTGAAAGTGAAGTTGCTCAGTCGTGTCCGACTCTTAGTGACCCCATGGACTGGAGCCTACCAGGATCCTCCGTCCATGGGATTTTCCAGGCAAAAGTACTGGGGTGGGGGTGCCATTGCCTTCCCCGGAGAGAGACTGCATGTGGAGATAAACCCCAGGCTGGGGGACAGGCCTGAGAATGTAAAGGTAAATCCTCCATAGAGGGACAAGCGGTTCAGGCCTGTCCTCTGTGTGGCTTTCTGGAGAACTTAACATTGATGGCGAGGTCACTTCTTGCCTTTTCTATGTCATCAGTGAACAAAAGCCACAGTGGGAAGAAAAAAAAGTATACACCTCATGCTGCTTTTTAAAAATGGATTTTTTTACCCATATGCCAACTTTTTAATTGATCAACTTTAATCTGTTTCTAGATGTCTTCTGGTTCTGGAAGATTTAGAGACTAAGAAAACCTAAAATTTTTCCTACTATAAATACTTGTGGATAAAATTTTAAAATATTTCAAAAGCAGAGGTGAACACAAAGGGGAGACAGAGGCCCGAGGGCGACAGAAACAAGCTCTGGAAACCAGTGCGGTAAAGAAGCAGGGACAGGTGTGAGGGCGGGCACACTCTGCTAACTCAGACCCACCTGGGCAGTGGCACCTATCTGGGTTCAGGAGTGGAGGCCTCGGGTCTGAAAGAGGCTACGACTGTATGCAACAATGTGGTGAAATCACTCAACGTAATACTGAGTAAAACAAACACCAAAGTACATTTGTATGACTCCCTTTATATGCTGACTTTTCTGTATGTTATACTTTAATAGAGTATTAGAAGAAGAAATAGAAAACTTGACAAGACTTTTAGCCATTAATGTCACTGAAATAATACTTAAGGATAAGTCCATGAAAATTTTAAGGACCCGCTGTCTTATACAAATTGTTCTAGAGAAAAGAAAAGGAAAAGAGCTCTCCATCTAATTTTCTGAGGCTATGTAATGCTGTTTCCAAAATCAGAGAAGGCTATCATAAAACAGCCCATTTTTAATTTATGGACAGGTACAATAACCCTAAATAAAATATCAACAAACTCAGCCCAACAATGTTAAAAAAATTACCATCTTATCCAATAAGATGTATTAAATTAGGATTTATCTCAGAAATCTTAGAAAATATAGTAATGTAATTCACATATTAACAAATTAAAAGAGAAAAACCAAATGCTTACTCAACAGATATAAAAATAATTTGATAAAACTTGATGAAGAGACAAGATTGCCTATTACCACCTCTTGCATTCAACACAAGTCACTGCATCATGATGACAGACCAACCAATTGTGAAAGAAAATGCAGCAGGATGGGAAGAAGCTAAACTGCCATTCACACAGGATGACCGTCTTATCTAGACCATGAGGACTCACAAGACAGAATACAAGACACAAAAACATCAGTAACATCCCTTGCCTGAGATCACTGAGAAAATCTAACTGCAAAAAATTCCTATTTACAAAGAATAACAGAAACTATTTAGGTACTTAGGAGGGCTTCCCTGGTGACTCAGATGGTAAAGAGTCTGCCTGCAACACAAGAGACGTGGGTTTGATCTTTGAGTCGGGAAGATCCCCTAGAGAAAGAAATGGTGACCCACTTCAGTATTCTTGTCTGGGAAATCCCATGGACAGAGGAGTCTGGTGGTCCATGGGGTCACAAAGAGTCAGACAAGACTCACACTCACTCATAGGTTCTTATGCATTAAATCTAACAGAAGATCTGCAAGTCTCTATGAAAAAATGGTATCAGTGGAAGAGTATCAGTGGAGAGACAGCCCATTCTTGCCTGAGAAGGCTCAAAACTGGCATCTTTCCACACTCTGCCAATTCCAGAGTGCAGCAGAGATGGTGGGCTGACGCTCAATAGCCACACTCATTAAAAATAAGATTTCTTTTGGTGACACAGTTACTACAACACATTCTCAGTGTCCCCGGCATGGACTCAGTTGGGCCAACTGTACGCAAACAGGAAGGGCATGCGGGACCCCCCAGAGGGGGCCTTCAAGGGAGGGACGCAGCCCTCCTTAGTGCTTCCTCCTCCTTCCTGGCCCGGTGCTGAGGACAGGGCAGCAGCAAGAGAAGAGGAGACCGGGGCGGCAGCCGCTCCCGACGGTTTGGGGCTGTCAACGTCTGATTTGTTTTACACGAGACAGACTCACACCTTGCTTGGGTTTCTGTGATTTCACGCTGCTGTCACATGCAGCTAAACATGCAGCTAAAGCTGTGTGTGTGCGTGTGTGTTTTGGTGGAACGAGACAGCCTGAAATTAAGGGTCAATAGACCTGAATACTTTCAAGAAGTATAAAGGAGGACTTTTATCTACCAGTTATTAGGACTTACTGTCAGACAACAAGAATAAAGTAGGATGGCCTGAGCATGTGATAGGTGAGCAGTGCAAAGAAACCGGCTGAGAAATCAGAAGTAAACACGGACACTTAGCACATGATGGAGGGGCCCTTGAAGTCAGCAGGAAAGACACCATTTAGTGGAGAGTACCGGGACAACTGGTAAAAGACATGGAAAAAGACAGAATTAGACCTCACGCCACATACAAAATAAGCTTATTTTAAAATAAACTCCATAGATTAAAGATTTAAATCTGGAAAGCTAAGCTGTTAATAAACATTTTAGAAGAAATAAGAGATATTCTTTATGTTGCTGGGATGGGAAAGGATTTCTAAAACCAAAATATGAAGCATAAATCACAAAAAAAGATTTGCTAACAATTACAACAAATAAGAATTTTGTGTGATTAAAAACAACAGAGCTAGAAGACAAAGTATAGATTAAGAGAAGACATGTGTAACATATAACTGACAAAATAGTCTCCAGAATATGTAAAGAATCAATGAGAAAAAATAACACAAGAGAAAAGTGGAGAATGCATATGAAAAAACAATTTACAGAAGAGGAAACCCTGAATCAATAAACAAAAGATGCTCAACCTCACTAGCATGGGAAACACCAATTAAAACGGCGCTAAGTCATTTTATAATCATAAAGTGAAAGTGAAATCGCTCAGTCGTGTCCAACTCTTTGCGACCCCATGGACTGTAGCCCACCAGGCTCCTCTGTCCATGGGATTCTCCAGGCAAGAATACTGGAGTGGGTTGCCATTTCCTTCTCCAGGGGATCTTCCTGACCCAGGGATCAAACCCAGGTCTCCCGCATTGCAGGCAGGTGCTTTAACCTCTGAGCCACCAGGGAAGCCCTAAAGTGAAAGTCGCTCAGTCCGTCTTTGCGACCCCACAGACCATACAGTCCATGGAATTCTCCAGGCCAGAATACTGGAGTGGATTGCCTTTCCCTTCTCCAAGGGATCTTCCCAACCCAGGCATCGAACCCAGGTGTCCCACATTGCAGGCAAATTCTTTATCAGCTGAGCCACAAGGGAAGCCTTTATAACCATAAGACTGGCAAAAATAAAATGTCTAACAATACCAAGGATGGGGGTGTTGATGAGAGTTTACACTGGCACAAACATTTCAGAGAACAATGTGTCAAGATCTAGTAAAACTAAGGATGTTCTATAGTCCAGCAATTTTATCTCCAGGGAGCTGTGTGCCTCAAGGGACATTTAGAAGGATATTATCTGAAGTACTGATTATAATATTAAGTAAGAAAGCGTAAAAAAATTCAACTGTCCCTAAGTAGGGAAATAAACTAGTGAGTGGTTCCATTATATAAAAGACTATTACATGTGTAGCTAGAATAAATGAACTAGATCTAATGGATACATCTCAAAAATACAATGTTGAATGAACAAAGAAAGCTACATAAGAATATGTATATATAAAACTATTTATATAAATTTAAAAATATTTAGAATAATTCTGTGTAACCTATTTTATGGATATATAGCAGCAGCAGCAGCATGTATGTGTGTACACACACACACACACACGTGGTGATTCTGCCCCCACCCCCCAGGGAATATTCGGGGGCAGATGTCTGGAGGCATTTTTGGTTGTCTTAGGGGGTGGGGAGGAGTCTGGGGAGAGGGTGGTGGGTGCTGTTGATTTTTAGGAAGTAGAGGCCACAGCTGCTACTGCTGCTGCTGCTAAGTCGCTTTAGTCGTGTCCGACTCTTTGCGACCCCATAGATGGCAGCCCACCAGGCTCCCCCGTCCCTGGGATTCTCTAGGCAAGAACACTGGAGTGGGGTGCCATTGCCTTCTCTGATGGCTGCTATTAAGCACCCTCTAATACACAGGACAGATCCCACAACAAAGGACGGCCTGGACTGAAAGGCCCACAGTGTCCTGGCTGAGAAGCCCTGATATACACACAGGTGGTGAAGATACAAATACACGCAGGCAGTGGACACCGTAAAAGGCATCAGACACACAATACACCTGCTTCAGGACAGGACAGTGGGAAGGGGGATGAGCCTTTGGGTGAATCTGTAACATTTTATTCTTCAAAGGGAGTGAGAGTGAAAGAATAAGCAAAGCAAAACAAAACAAAAAACCAACAACAAAAAACAAAACTAAACTCCAAGCTGTGACAGAAAAAAGTGCTTAAAAAGCAGAAAGTTACAAGAGCTCTAGGTTCTGGGGTGTTTTGACACCGGCCTGCCTTTTCTGTAGGTTCAACGTGAGCCTCTGCAAACAGGAAACACTTCCTTCACTTTGTCTTCTTCAAAAGCAATAACCACATACTCAAAAGAGGAAGGAGGAAACAGCTTGCATTTTGAAGAGCCATTTTATGTTATTAGTTGGTAAGGAGATTTTCAAATGAAGTCAAAGCTCTTCTGAAAACAAGCAAACAACTGATTTTCCAACTGAGAGCAGCAAACGATTGTTCATGTTGTATCATGTGGAAGTTACGTGGACTAGAACGCTAGTTTCAGAGGGGACTGCCAGGCAGGCCATGTCTACACCGAGAAGCCCGGTCAGAAGAGTCCCTCAGGAAAAAAAAAAAGAAGAGTCCCCCAGGGGCCCCGGGGGCACTCGCAGCTTCCACAGGAGACACGAGCAAGGTGCATGGTCTGGCCCTTGCTGCCATGGAGCTCCTGATCTCCCGGGGGAAAGGAAGACATCCAGAAAGGGAAAAGTCATAACCAGGCAAGGAGGTCCAGGAAGGAAGCCACGAGGCATCAAAGGGTGCAGCCAAAGCTCAGGGGTGAAACTTCAAAGCGGGTGGGGGCTTTTAGCCGAGTTTTAAAGGTTGAGTGTGGTTTCAACCATGGAGAGGCTAGCCAGGCATTCTGTCAGGCTGTTCAAAGACAGGGGACTGAGAATGCATTTATTCCTACTTCAAGGGCCAGAAGAATGCTCTGCAATAATGACGGAGGGACAAAAGAGCAGAGGAGGCTGAGTGACTGAGAGCAATCTCTAGAGCCAGAACACTGGGTTCAAATCCCAGCTCTGCAATTATCACGTGACCTTAGTGGAAGTGGAACTGAAGTCGCTCGGTTGTGTCTGACTCTTTGCGACCCCATGAACTGTAGCCTGCCAGGCTCCTCCGTCCGTGGGATTTTCCAGGCAAGAGTACTGGAGTGGGGTGCCATTTCCTTCTCCAGCGGATCTTCCCAACCAGGGACCGAACCCGAGTCTCCCGCATTGTAGGCAGATGCCCTACCGTCTAAACCACCCAGGAAGTTCATGTAACCTGAGGCTTTAGTTAAAAAACAAAACAAAACAACAACTTCTTTGAACTTCAGTTTTCTCATTTGTAATATGCAAATAACAACTGCACTCACCTCATAACGATATGAGAAATAATGAGTTTGTACATATAAAGCATTTAAAACAGAGCCTGAAAAAACGTCTAAAAGCATATTACGTTACCTATTTAGCTATTATTACTGTCTGATACTTGTATGGTTATTTCTCATCTTCCCAGCTCAACTACAAGACCCTGGGGAGCAGCACTGGGGGCGAGATTTGCATCAAAGCCCCCAGGTGGCGGCAGGACTCTCAGCTCGGTGCAGCCCGAAGCTGGGTTCCCCAGCAAAGGGCGAGATGGAGGTTACAGAGCGGGTATACATGAATGTGATGGTTTAGAACAATGAAGTCTTTCCAAAAGCATCCGTATCTTGTTTTAAAAGGTTGGTCACTGGGGGCTGGGAAAGCATCCTTTATTCTCTGTCTTGGTGATCTGAAAGCCTGTATCAGATGCTAGGTTCTGAACTGTAAAGCGGGTGGGGCCCTCTCCACCGCGGCTGCCTGTGGACCGTGTCAGGAAGATGCTGGGGTGGGTTATGGGTTCATCAGGACACAGCGACAGGACTGCTCAGTGACACTGAGAGGCAGCACCTGTACAGGAACCACCCGCCCTGCTGTGGCCCATGGCTGTCCAGTGGCCTCCACGTCGCGGCACACGCAGAGGGCTGTATGGGTGTGACACACGGGACAGAGGAAGCCCCCACACCTGGCCCGGCAGCTTCGGGCCCTCCCCCGCAGCCCTGTGCGCTGAAGGGATCGCTACCTCAGCCCACCTGTGACCGGGACCCAGGGGTTGGGAAGTCCTGCCGCAGACTCTAAGGAAACACTGCATGTTTAATTCAAGCAGTTTACTGTGGAGTTCAGACACAGGGAAGACCAGAGTGCTTCAGGCGGCTCGGTTACAGTAAAATCAGTGGAAGCAGACTGCCTGCTCAAGCACCAGTAAGAACCTGAGCCATGAAGCTGGAAAGAGAGCTCAGACGGCGTCCCCGCCTTCCAGAAACTCCCAGTCTGGTATTCTATCCGTTAAATTGCTTTTCCCTCTCCGTCCAGGTTACCTGGAACACCCCTGGTCAGTGGTGCCTCCTTAGCTCTACACACCCTCCCGGGACACTGGACTCCCACCCCCCACCCCCACGCCCCTCTGGCTTCTGAAGAATCACACTTTCTTGGTCTTTTGAGCCTCTGGCCACTCCCTGAGTGCCCCTGAGAGCCGCTGCCTCTGGTCTGTGTCCTTAACACGCTGGCTGGTGTCCCTAAGGTCCTGTTAGGATCATTCCTCCTTTCTCTCCACGTCTGTCCCCAGGGCTTTAGGTTCCACGCATCTGGTGGAGATTCCTACCCTGTCCACCCCCCATCCAGGTGCTGCCCCCTGGAGCCACATGGCCAGCTCTCCCGACACATCCCTTCAGAGGCTCCAGAGACATGTAAGATGGAGCGTGTCCCAGACAAAACTCGTCATCAGTTCCGTATCTCTTCCTGTGTCCCCACTCCTGGGGAATGACACGGATGTCCATACACAGCACAAGCCAGCTCACCAGCTCTGCAAACTAAGTCCCGAGTCCTTCGGAATCCGCCTGTTTCTCTGAACTCTGACTCCCACTGTCCCATTTTAGATCACCGTCAAGGGTGATTTTCTGAGAGACAAATCTCATCATGCCATCTCTCCACTTAAAAACCCTTCAGTGGTTCCCACTGCCTTTCTATCAGTCTTAAAATACTTTTTTCTTCATTGATAGCAATCACAAACCCACTACTTGCTAACATACTTTTATTAAAAAAAAAAAAAAAAATTTTTTTTCCGAAACAAAGATTGTTAATTACTGAGAAGAAACGTCATTATTTTCTATTTTTGGAAATCTCTTTTATGTCTGGCTTAATGGAAGATAGCTGGATTCTCACATCTCCTCTGCAGTCAACTCTGCTACAAGCTACTCTGGCTTCTGAAGTATATAAAAATATCTAGCCATATGGAGATATAGAGCAGAAAAAAAAATTAGAGTATATTAACAGCCTTCTCTGTAGATATTCTTTGATACTCATCAAGCTCCTATTGGTTTTAGGATATAGTTTGGGTTTCTCACCAGAGCTTGCTAGTCTCCTGTTGACCACCCCAATGGTTTTTCTCACCACACTGGCCTCAGTCTAGACACCTGCCCAGGAGGCTTCTCTAATCTCCGGGGTGAGCTAGTCCGGGGTGAGCTGCTCCCTCACGCACCTTGCCAAGGACAGCCCTTGGGACGATACACTTCAATCTCTGCTAAGAATTTTCCCAGCAGGTGACGAGATGTCATGAAGGCTGAGACTGTCCTTCTTGTCTCTGTACTAATAGACCCAGCCTTGTCTGCCACCTGGCATATCCAACTACTTAAGAAATATTCACTGAATGAATAAGGCAGTGGACAAATATACAGCAAAGCATATTCTGCATGAAGTTCTAGGGGGTTTTCCTTGGCAAAGATGGAACAGTGAGTTGTAATGCTAATGCTAAGTCACTTCAGTCGTGTCCGACTCTGAATACGGGGCCCTAATTGTCGGGATGGCCAGGGTGGGAGGGGCTGAGGTTGGGAGGTCCAGAGAGTGGAGCACATCACACGGCTGATATGACCTTTAGGTGGCAGGACGCACCGTCTCCCTCTAACACGGGAACCAGCATTTTTCAAAGAACCGCGGCTGGGGGGTGCGGTGGTGCCGGGAAGCTGGAGCTAGGAGCTCCTCACGGGAGGGGTGTTTATAAAGCACTGACTGCTGCCCTGTCTGCATCACAGGCTGCCGCTCACGGTGTAAATACGAGTAGGCTTGGCTTCATTCCCGTACCTTCTATGTGCAGAGCGCTGCACTGGGGCCAGGTAAAGAGGGCTGTGACACACCGAGAGGTGACTAATTTCCTACGGCCCAGAGAGCGCTTAGCTGAGGTGACAGAACAAAGGCACGGTAGAAACTGAACAGGAGGCACTGGGGATGCAGCACGTAGTGACTGGGGCGATGTGAGAGGCCTCTTGTTAGATTGAGCGCCAGGGGCTGCTGGCATCAGCACTAGCTTCATGGCAAAACCCGGAAACAAACCCCATCAGAGCCACCACACCCAGAAACTAGCCATACTCTATCCATCACGTAGATGAAAGATGGCAGGACAATCACAGGGCTGAGAACAAGCCCGATCGCGTCTTTGGGAAGCGGATCCTGGGTCATGCCCAGGAATATGACCAGGAGAAGCACGTGGGAGATGGAGGCGGACACGGTGTGCGAAGCGCCCTGTCGTCACATTTGCACAGATGCCAGAAGTGGTCACGACAGTGGCTCTCTGCACTGCCGGGCACAAGCAGTCTTAGCAGGTGCTTGGAGGAAATCATGGACTAGAGGGAAACCAGGGGGTGGCTTGAACACAGTCCCAGGTTAATTTGACAGCTCTCAGTTTTCTTTGGGGTTTATCTGACAGCTAGTTTTGGGGGCTCAGACACTTCACATCAACCACCCTTCTCAGCAAAACACAAGGCCGCTTCCACAGTAGTGAGATGTGAGACAGGACTCTCCAACAGCCTGATGCCCTCTGCCATGGTCCCCCTCCTCCTTGTCCTGGTTGGCTGGAGCTCTGGGGGCCACTCCGTTGCTGGGGGGGGGCCCCTGGCCACGGGCGTGGTCTGGACACTGGACTGGGGAGGCAGTGAGGAGTGGGGGTGAGGAGGCGCCCAGAGTCCACAATTAGGAAGCAATGCCGCAGCCCAGGCCACTGCACTCCCTGCAAGGGGCGCTCGGGCTGGTGTGCTCACCACCCGACGTGTGTCCCGAGTCCTGTGTGTCTCGGATGGCATGTCTCGTGAGAGGCCGGGGCTTCCCATCACCACTGATCTTAAATTCTAACAGGCAGAGGAAAGGACCCAGGAGACAAGAGCAGCTGGCTTCAGATGACCCTGAGTTAGGGCTCCCCACCTCAGGGGGGCGAGGAGCAGGGGTGATACTGGGGATCCCAGGTACTGCCATGCCTGGGGTGGGGTCGGGGCGCTCACATTTCCCCAGGGCTGGCTGAGCCTCCTCTAACAGGGACCGTCTCTTCCGTGGAGCATCAGGATCAAAGGTTTCCCCGCCTTTTGGGGGAGGTTTGGTTTTGATTTTGGCATTGAACGGGAAGGCGCGCTTTCTTGTGAGGAGGAAGTGGTGGTGAGGGTGTGAGCAGCCCAGGCTGGGGCCATCTGGTGCAGGAAGAGGACACCTCTCTCTCGCTTGAAGGCGTCTTTACTATCTTCACTTGATTCACTAGCGCATGCGTGTGAAACTGAACACAAGAACTGCACAGCCCCAGGCACAGCTTCCTTGAAAACATGAAGGAAAGGGCATCTTTTGGCACTGGGATGACACATTTCTGCATTACACCTTTTGTTTACAATTTGTTTTGCTCTTTTTTTTTTTTTTTTTTTTTGCTTCTTAACAGAAATTTGCTCTCTACACAGAAATTATTAGATATAAGTAAAAATTAAGTTTAGTTCTGGTATTTGTTACCAGTAAGTGTTTGGACAGAAGAAGAGGTGAAATTTGTTATTAAAACTGAGATTGGGGATGACTCAATGTTTCCCCTCTTTTTATCTCCCTCCCCTGAGCAGTCACGCATCTTCACCCTTTGGCGATCACCCGTCACCCCCTTTCTCGTTTTCCAACCAGCACCGGGCCAGGGCAGACAGCATCTCCTGAAAGCCTGGTGACCATTTTGGACTCAACTCTCTTCCCCGTACATCAAATCCAGCCCACTCTCAAGTACCACTTGCATTTCCTTTCAAGGGGGTCTGCCACTGTGTACATCTTCGCTGTCATCCTGTGATTAAACCAACAGATTCTTAGATGACATCACTGCCTTGGTTTATTGAACTTGACAGATATTCCATTTGTTACATATTGAAGGTCTATGGCAACGCTGCACTGAGCGTATCCATCGGTGAACGTTTTCCGGCGGCATTTACTCACTCTCTGCCTGTGCATCGCTATTTGTTATGGTGATCTGTGATCGGTGATCTTCGATGCTACTGTTGTAATTGTTTCGGGGTGAAATGCATGCTGCTGTCTTATTTTAAGAAACTGCCACACCCACCCCAACTTTTAGCAAACACCACCCTGATGCCTTGTCAGCGGCCTTCAGCATTGAGGCAAGACCCTCAGCTGGCATAAAGATTATGATTCCTGGAAGGCTCAGATGATGCCTAGTACTTTGTTTACCAATAATGTATTTTTTTGATTAAGGTATGTACATTTTTAAGGACATAATACTACTGCATATTCAACAGACTACAGTATAGTATAAACATAAGTTTTATATGCACTGGGAAATCAGAAATTTGTGGGACTCGCTTTATTGCAACACTTGCTTTCATGTGGTCTGGAGCCGAACCTGCAGCATCTCCAGGTGTGACCATACTGTCCCCGTCCAACCTGTATGGCGTGGCAGGTGAACCACGTCTATACGGCCTTTCACAATGCCACCACCTCAACTGAGGATCTTAATTACATGCAAAATCACACCTGAATTGTTCTGTCCTGTTTTGAAGGTCCTCCAAAACCAGCCTCATCCTAATTACTTCTCATCTCTCCCCTGCATGTTCCTGCCACTTACCAGGCCCTCACTCACTGAGACAGCATCTGCCCCAATTGTGCCTGTTACCCAAAATGCCCTCCCCCGGCCCTCCACCCTCTGCCACCCTACCAGTGTGTACAGGGCCCGGTTCTTGTTTTCCATCTGCAACTAGCTTCTTTCTTGACTGTCCAAATCCTTACTGGTCTCCCCATTGCTGAACGTCTACAGAACTCAATTAAGCAGCCAGTCTGAGAGGACGAGACCACCTGAAGGTCTAGGTTGCCTCGTGTGTACAAGAGAAAATTGGACTAGACGTTCCTTAAACTAATCACTCCGAGTTGCCTCTTCCAAATCAGTATCTTACTTCTCTGGTAGCCCAGATGGTAAACAATATGACTGCAATGTGGGACACCCGGGTTCCTTCCTTACAAAGAATGTCTTGAAAGCCAGGCAGTTCTCTCTCAAAAACAGGTTTTCCCTGTTGCAGCAGGAGCCCCGGGGGCCACTTGCTGTAGTTGCTGCAGGAGATTCCTCGGGCAGACACAGGTCCAGACACTCTCCACTTTATCCCCTCTTGTACAGACTGCCTCTGAGTGTCCCCTGCACTGATGGAGGCGCTCTGATGGGCATCTCTACTGAGCAAGGACCCTTGAGCACTACCCCTACAAAGATGGCAGCAACGGTCGGCTCAGGAACGCAGAAGTCAAGTACTGAGCGGTGATCTCCCATAGCCCGGAGCCCCTGGTCTGAACCACCAACGGAGTGGCACCTGAACCTCTCGCCCCACCCCGGGAATCCAGGCGAGACAAGGGTGTGTACACCGCCATCACTTAGAAAGCATGATTAAAAAAAAAAAAAAAAATCTTGGTATCGCTAATCTGTGCTCTGATCTCGAATAGGAGATCATGACTCATGAGCCTGGAAACTCCTGTGCTCCTGCCACCTTCTTCACAAAACCACGTCTGTCACCCGCCGCAGCAGGCCGCAGGCCTGAAGCTGGGGTGGGTTCCATGAAAGTCAAGGCTTTTTGAGATGATCAGGAAGACTTTTTTTTTCCTGAAAAACTCACGGGTAGCCCAGGGGTCTGTCCTGCACTCGGACTGTTTACTGGTTTTGAAAACCCACAGGGATGGCTTTGCTTTCTTTTGAGGAGGAAAAATTTATAAAATGATTACGGAGACACATTTTTTTTTTCTTCTAATGTTTCCCTGTTTAACATTAGGTGTGCTTCAAGATACATCTCTAAATTCACTCATGGTTTTAAAAAAGCAATTGATAAATGAGAAAAATAAAAATAAAAAACAATTATGAAGAGAATTAAGATTGCTGATAATTCTCAATTCATTCATGGTCTTAAAAAAGTAATTAATAAATGAGAAAAATAAAAATAAGAAACAATTATGAAGAGAACTAGGATTGCTGATAATTTCAATCTCCCCTAAACACCGAGTATGTGGTCATTGTATACTTGCGTCCTTAAGCACCATGAGACTATACCACCCTCTTCTTTCTCATGAAGACCAAGGCAAAGTGGAAAACAGAAATGATTTTCTCGAGGTCACTTAATGAGTCAGCCTTGGAAAGGGATTAGAATTTATATTGATCCTATCTTCCTGTTCTGAATTGTGTCACAAAGGTCACTGCGATCAACTGCAAGAGCACCCAAAACATAACAGCAGTTTCTGCAAGGAGGTGCAGATTGAGATAAACAGCAGAGCTTGAATTTCACTTGAAAATGGAGTTCTCGCACCTAGTTCTGATTTAATTTGCAGATTTTTATCAACCGAGCGCTAGTAACTTATTCCGTACCTGATACTACACACTTCAGACTCATAAAGAAAAAAAGTCATAAAAGAACTAGCTCTAACTGATTAGATTGCTTTGTTGACAAGGGAGCGCAGCAACTTGAAAAGGACGGCTTTAAAATCAAATTGCACCAAAAAGTGAAAGAGCAAAGCTGAAAAGGAAAAGTGCTGAGACGCCAGCCACGTGCTCGGGTGCTGTCTTCAGGGCTGCCAGGGTTCATCTTGGCTGGGAATCTGCTCCCTCTGGAGTCAAGGTGGACTCCTGAGCTACACACACACACACACCACATACAAAGAGATACACACACACAGGTTTAGGGATACAGAGTTCAGGGCTCCGTTCCAGACACACTTTCCTGGGGCAGGGACTTCTAGAAGAGCCCTCATGATGATTTGCTCCCTACTCTGACTCGGGAAGAGGAAAGACAGTGCTGTCTTGTTTGCTGTGATACCCCTAGAGCCTGGCTGAACGCTAAGCACACTAAGGATGTTTTGTGGAAAGGAGGCTAATGGAAACTAGTCTTGGTGAGGCCAAGAGGTGAGACCCAGGCAGATGAAGGGACAATGACAGAAACTGGAATGAAGGGCAGTCAGGCATGCTGCCACAAAGACAAACCTCAGAAATGTGAGGCCCCTGTCACAAAGGGCCAGACGGTACCTGATTCGATTTGGCGTCTAGAACAGGCGAGTCTAGAGTCAGAAGCCAGATGGCCGGCTGCCCGGGGTGAGGTGGGTGGGGGGATGCAGGGCTGACTGCTAATGGGAACGGTCTCTTCTGGAAGCAACACCCATGTTCTGAAACTGAATGTGGTGATCGTGGGAGAGCTCTGAGGACACACTCAAAATCACTCAATTGTCCTTCTTTTTTTTTTTTTTGGCTGTGCCAGTGGCTTGAGGGATCTGAGCCCCCTGACCAGAGATCAAACCTGGGGCCCTGGCGGTGAAAGTGCCAAGTCCTATCCACTGGCCAGCCAGGGAATTCCCTGAACTGACCTCTTTTAAGTAGGTGAACTATGTGCTATGTGACTCAATCTCAATAAAGCTACTACAAAAACTTAATAAAATTGAGAAACTTAGAGCATTTTTATTTACACTAAAAAAAGTGTCACTAAATTAAAACTCCTTGATTAATAAAAGGAACGTTCATGATCTGCAAGGCAGATGTGGCTTGTAACCATGCACATGTTAGATGTTACCTGACAACTGCTGCTGGGCTCAGGAGAGAAACAATTTTCACAGCCACAAAATGTTACTAAGGGAAGGTGAGAGAATACAGCCAACTCAGTTCAACCAAATACTGAGAAAATAACTGAAATGCATGTGTGAATCACGGTCAGCTGCGGTAGGTGCCAACATCTCTCCTCGCAGGTCAAAAAGGCTGCTCATTGCTGAAAACAGAGGTGATAATCAACCAGGAAACATGGGCAGCCCGAGGAAGTGCAGAGGTAATGAAAAAAATCAGCATCAAGCGACCTCACTGCTTTGTTGACGAAATTCCTGCTTGGCTTATACCAAGCACGGATGCGTTCACAGTGGGCTCCAGCGTAATTCTACTTCTAGAGTACATGGAGATCTTACAGAAATGCCTTAGAAAGTCTTGTCACCAAGTTCAGCTAGTGGTACACGATGGCACTCTCACTATCAGCCAAACAACAGAGGGAATGGCGGTTACCAGACGACCAAAATCAAGACAATACAGACTTCCTGGGAGACAGAGTTGCTTGGAAAGTTGCTGGCTACATAATCTTCCAGGGCAGAGGGTTGATAAAGCTCTTCTGTAAAAGGTCAGGCAGTGAACGTTTTAGGTTTTGAAGACCAATTTCAAAGATATTATGCAGGTATTTACAGAGCCAGTAAAAAGGTAAAAACCATTCTTAGCCTCAGGTTTGGCCCATGGGCCCGCAGCCTACTGACCTTTGTTCTAAAGATTACAAGTTTCAGAGAGGAATAACAATCAGGTTAGCTCCTAAATCAGGACTCTCAAACTTCCTGAGACCCTGAAAACAGACCTTCCAATGCAATCAGAATAATTAATACTTGACGGATCTTTCTGATGTGTCAGGTAATGCTGCACCAATTATTTTATCCTAGAGAGGCTGTGCACAGAGCTCCCTGTCCACCCAGGGTTGATTCCTTGACTGCAGATTTCTTCCCCTTTTCATTACATCCTGTTGCTTTTTCTACTGTGACGGCGGCACGACCAGCAAAGAGGGGAACGTGTGCTGAGGAGCTGCAGAGATTCATGGCTGCTCAAATGTTTGTCACAGAGGAGATTTCAGTGACTGTTCTGGAGGTGTGAGCACCCTGGGGCTGGCAGGGCTTGACCCTTTACTCTCACGTAGCAAGGACGCCCTGCCTTACCCCACAAATGTCCCGAGGACTCAGAGCATCCTCACCACTCCCCAGTGGCCCTCCTCGTCCAGTTTCACTCTTCCCCAGGATCACGCACGTCGTCAAGGCCAAAGTCATCTTTCTTAAGAGACAAATCTTACTTACTCTTCCGTTTAAAAGCCTCCACAGACTCTACTTCTTGCAGGACCAAAGAAAAACACTTCCGAGTGTGGGACAAGACCTCTGACACCCTGGCCTCACCTCACTGCCCCCTCCTGAAGGAAACCCTGAGCTCAGACAAATGCACTCGTCCTCCCCGCAGCTGTCTCGAGCCCCTACGCTTTTTCTCCCCAGGCCCTCCTTATGGAGGCCCTCCTCCATCTTTCTGGCCTGTGGGCTGGCATCTTCCTGAGTCTTCTCAACCACACAGGGCTTTGCAAACCAGGACTCTTCTGCTGGCATGGACTCCAATAGAAACCTAGCCCTGTGCACTGACTCATCTCTCGTCCCTCAGGGGCTGCCGGCTTCTCAAGGGCCGGGGCAGGGTCATTTCCTTTCTCTGGACTGCACGCTGCGGTGGAACCAAGAGGGGGTGCAAGCAAGCAGAGCACGCAACTCTGGTCCTTCAGGAACTCAAACACTCTTCAGTGAATGAATGAAGCACAAGCCCCTGAGGAGTTACATAACAGTCTCGGCAGTGGAAAAATAATCAGCAGCTGCTAGTACCAAAATGACTGGGCAATGTCAGCCACCGTGGAGGCAGCAACCATGCTGGGGGCGGGGGGCGGTGGGCCCAGGAGCAAGGAGCTGGGGGGTGGGGTACGGTTACCATGGAGCTGACATGCGCCCCTACGACAGTGTACAGAAGAAGGGGACGGCTCTGTGCTTGGGAGGGAGATGAGAGTGAGAAGGCAGGACTGCCCGGGCATTACTATGAAGTCAGCTCAGCTTTCATCACGGCGAGTCTGCCAGAGCTGCTGGGGAGTGACCACTGTGGAAATGTCCAGAAAGGCTGCGTCATTGGGCCTGACGATGAACTGAAGGGCACCGCAGAGCGGCCCTGTAAGCCCAGGGGGAGCGAGGTCTGCAGAGTTGCCATGCTGTCGCCTCCCTTCAGCACTGGGGGCGTGCATTCTCTGCAGAGCATGGGACAACAGCTGCACATTCGGGAGCGGGGACGTGATGCCCGCACGGGGTCTGAGGACAAGGCCCGGTGCTCTGGGCACGAGGGATGCTCGCCTGTCCTCTGCGCCAGTCCCAGTACTGCTTCTTAACAAGGTGCCTTCCGCCAAAACGCCTTCCACAAGGCAGCTGACTCCTGTGGTCTCTTCCTTCTCACTGTCTCTGCCTGGCCTTTCTTTTTTTTTTGGTGGGGGGTGGAGAATGGCCCCTGAATCTGTTTAGCACCCCTACTCCATCCTTCCTGAGTCACTCTGCTGCCCTGAACTCTCCTGGATGCCGCCCTGCCCCATGGATGGCCCTTCTTCCTCCTCTCTGCTCTCTCTCAAGCTGGGTCTCAGGTTGTCTTTAGCGGGTTGCTCCAGACTTGTCCACTCATAGGACAAACATACGGCCCTCAATACTTTCTGGCTAGGACTATACACCTGCATTTGGCTGGTGGTCTCAGTGTTGTTTTTTTTTTTTTTTTGGCTGCGATATGTGGCAGGTGGGATCTCAGTTCCCCAACTAGGGATTGGATCTGCGCCTCTTGCCTTGGAGTCTTAACCACTGGACCAGCAGGGAAGTCCCTGGCATCAGTCTATTAAGAAATTCTGTAAATATTTATTCTAAGCGTATAGAGCCACTAATTTCCTGAATACTGAGTTCCTACGTGCCAGGCATTATTCACATGTTAGAGATACAATGGAAAAAGTTTCCACCCCCCAACCCCACCCCCAAGACACACGGCTGGCCCTGGTGCCTGAGTAGGCCGTGCGGGGCTCTGAGGATGAAGAGCGGGTCGGAGCTGACCGGGAGGCTGGAGAGGGCTTCCCCGAGGAGGGGGGTTTTAGAAAACATTCAAGGGTGAGCGGGAGTTAGGCAAGCAAAGGCCGCATAGGGTGGGGTAGGGTGGGGTGGGGAAGTTGGTGCAGGGGAAGTTTGTTGTCGGCAAAGGGCAGATGTGGAGGCAAGAAGTGAGAAACGACAGGGCTGAGATGCCTGCAAACAGTTCAGCATGATCAGCCGGAGGTGGCTGGGGGCTGGGGCGGGGCTGGCGGGGAGATGGGGCTAAGGAGCAAGCAGGGGCCGCAGAGGTGAGCAGGAACCACCCTGGAAGCTGAGGTGGGCCTCCAAAGGCTCTGGTAGGAGTCAGACGATCGGATTTGTGGCCACAGAGTCCAGATGGAGGCTGGAATGTGGGGCAGGGTGAGGGGAGGGCATGGTCGAGACAAGATTTTCCTAGGTGAGCGATGATGGCAGCGTGGACCGAGGCAGGGGATGGAGAGAGAGGCAATGGCGGGTTTATATGTAGAACGCAGACTCTCTGGGATGCAGGTGAAGGAGGGGACCTGTGGGATGGGGAAACCAAGGGCAGAGTCCAAGGGGAAGTCAGGATGCTCTGGTCTGGGCCTCCGGGAGGACTGTGGTGCTTCCCATGAGGGAGGGAAGGAGGGGTGGAGGAGCCAGGTCAGCAAATCAAGGGTACATTTTGGTGCCTCGGAGCAGACAGGGGGAAATGCCCAGTGGCGGTAGGACGCTGAGGTCTAGAGCCCAGGAGAGGAGGTCAGGCCATAGGTCTAGGTCTGGGAGCCAGGAACTTAGCTCAGGGGAGCCTTGGACTGGGTGTGGTGGGAGTGTGCCCAGGAGACCTGGGCAGGCTGGACCTGGGACCAGGTTCGGAGCTCAGTGAAGAGACAGCCATCATCCTGGCCAGGGGGTTCACAGAGCTGAGCACTGGGATTCTAAGATCTTCTGTTGGTCTCTTCCTCCACAGTCTCGCCTTCCTCTACCAATCTCACACACATCGATAAGAGGAACTTTGCTGAGATAACTGTCCTAGCAATACTACTGATTAAACCACTTTTGACAGTCTCCGATGTCAAGCTCCAACTCTGCCGTTGGGTTGAAAAGCACCTCCCTCTGTCACGGTCGCTGTGCTCTTTCCCCTGGTCACCACGTACCTGTCTCTCGGCCCCCACATCTCCTCAAGGGCCTTCCCCTTTCAGGCCTCCCTACCATCTCCAAGGCCTCCCCTCCGTCTTGCTGGTCCTCTCCTCTAGGATGACCGGCCTCGTCCTCTCCACCGCCCACATCCTGTCCAGCCTTCTAGTCCCTGAAGCCTCTCACAGCATCAGGCCCCCTTAGGGGACTTACTGCCCTGGGCACTCTGGGCAGTATTTCATCGTAGTGTGTCTGTTGAGTTCCCTGACATTGATCTAAACCTCTCTAAAGGGAAAGGACGTGCTTTTCACTTCACAGGGGCCGCCTGCACCAAACTTGGTCACTGTTTCAATAACGACCACTGGCTGACTGCAACCCCAGAGCCAAGTACAGACCACAGGCGGGTGGACGACAGTGAGCACGAAGCAGGTGCCAGGCAACAAGATAAAATCTGACAGGAGCAGGTAAAGAAGTGCAAAGGAATACACTCAAACAGGACTCTGGCCTTATTCTGGAATGCTTGAAATTAAAAACTGCAGACAGATCAATCTAACGCACAGTATTTAGGAGCTGAATGGCTTTCTGACCAAACAAATGTTGGGTTCTACAAAAAAACATTTGAAAACCCACAGTCTGTAAACAAATAATAAATTCATCATAAATGCAATCATAGAATTTGAGGAGGTTTGCAATAAAGCAGAAGGATCTTAAAACAATCAAAAAGATATTTTAAAGAAAATGGAGGCAGGAGTACTAACCTTGGGTTTAAACAGTTAATTTGACTGAATCTTAAACTTAGCATTGAGTTTTCCTACCAGCTGAAGCCAAGAAGGAAAGAAAAACCTAGTGAAGGACAGGGCAGAGGGCCTGGAGTCAGACGCATCTGGGCCCCTGTTCTACAGCCCTCTCGGCAGCAGTGAGTGGGCAAGCCAGCACCTTGAGCCCAGGTACCTTGAGTCCAGGGTGTGGGCAGGGAACAGCTGGGACTCTCAAGGCTGATGCTGGGATAAATGCAGAGCGAATCGAGTCAGTCCAGGACCAGGGACCCCCTGTGCTCTTCTCTGCGGCAAACCTCACAACGAGAAGCCAGTGGCAGGACTCCAGGGGCTAGTATACTGACCTGGGGGCAAGACCGACCTCGGAAAGTGGGGGGAGCCTGCCCAGCGGCGGGCGGAGTCACAGACCAAAGGGCACCACTTCACCGCCGTCTGCTGGAAAGCCCTTTAAGGAGGGCGGGGACCTGGGGCTGGTTTAGCCATGGGTGCTTGGGCTGTGCAACCCAGCAGATGCTATGGTGTTCAGAGCATCTATGGTGGGTAAAGACCCCAGGTGGAGTCTGAAGCCAGCCACAGGGTACAACCGTGGTGCTGACACCTCGGGCACTGGGCACGCATACACAGCGGAAAATTACACAAAACTCCAGTTACACTGCTGCTGGACCCTTCGGGACAGGAAGTGCCTGACCACGGGTACAGAGTGAGCGGGTGGCCAGAAGTGTGAGACCTACCAAGTTCTAGTGTTAGGTGGGGCTAAAGACCCATCGCCCCACGGAAGTGGTGTGTGCAGGGTGAGCAGGAGCCAGGCCGGGGGTGCAGTGGGTTGCAGAGGCAAGTTCGCCTGGACCACCATGTCCATCACCCCTGTCGCGTAAAAACCTCTGCCCCAGTTCACACCTCCTGCGACACCAGGTTGGGTTCCTATGACCAAGTGACCAAATTCGGTTCATGGGTTAGCTTGGTACACAAGTGAAAGCTGAAAGTGGACAATGGCTGCACTACAGCTCCAGCTTGGGGTCACCCGGAAAAGATAGGGATGGGGACAAGTGCTCCCAACGGGGAGACCCTGGGTAGTGCATTTGGTCGTGCACTTCTCGTGGAAAGAGTGGTGGCCTGAAGGAATAACATCTATGGACTCACTGGACGTGGTGAAGGGCTCGCCTGGGTGCCCAGGGGACGGGAAGGTAGGGGATGAGGCTGCCTGGGGAGAGGCATGTGGTCAGGCAGGAGCAGGCAGGCAGTGTGACACCCAGGCCCCCATGCTCACCCAGCACAGAAGAGGTGGGGACAGAGCGATGTGGCAGGTGGCCATTGGCCAGCCCCTGGCACCGCTCACACCTGGCTGGCACGTGAACAGTGCAGTCGAGGTGGAAGGAGGCTGTGTGTGGGCCCCACTCTCCAAGGTGGACTTGGCTTCTGAGGGTGAGCGAGGGCAGCCATGAGCCTGGACACTCCACCACCTGTCCAGGAGAACCGACTGTGCCGGAGAGCCAGGCTGACTCTGCTGGGCTCTTTCTGCTCAGGAAGGGGTGCTGCCATAGACTGAAACATGCACCCCCCAACCCCCAAATTCATATGCTGAAGTCCCTGACCCCCCCAATGCAACCATACTTGTAGACAAGGCCTTTAAAGAGCACATGTGTGCTCAGTCATGTCTGCCTCTTTGCAACTCCATGGACTGTATCCCGCCAGGCACCTCTGTCCATGGGGATTTCCCAGGCACGAATACTGGAGTGGGTTGCCATTTCCTTCTCCAGGGGATCTTCCAGACCCAGGGATCAAACTCGAGTCTCTTGTGTCTCCAGCATTGGCAAGCAGGTTCTTTACCACTGGGGCCACCTGGGAAGCCTTTCAAAGAGGTACTTAAGTTTCAATGAGGTCATAAAGATGGGGCCCTAATCCAACAGGACTGGAGTCCTTGGAAGAACAGACACCAGGAACACACAGGCACTAGGAAAGGCCACGAGACACACAGCGAGAGCCAAGGAGAGTCCCGACAGAAACCAGCCCTGACAGTGTTGGTCTTGGACCTCCAGCCTCCAGAGCACTGAGGAAAACTTCTGTTGTTTAAGCCACCCAGTCCACGGCCTTCTCCTGGGGCAGCCTGAGCTGACTGGCACAGGCAACAGTTCATTTTACCTGAAAGTGACACATTTTCCGGTCTCAGGGCCACCGGCCTTCTCTGTCACATAGCACCGCTCCCTGTGGGTTGGCGGGTTGTGTGAGGGGCTGACCAGGGTGCCAGATGACATCTCTCAGACCACAGGCCTGCTGCCAGCCGGGAGGGTGGGGCAGTGCCCAGACTACGGGGCACAGTGACCCTCTCACAGCATGACCCAGGGCTGCCCACTCACCAGATGGATGGACAGCCAGGTGAGGCGAGAGAGACACCAACTTGCAGATGGCACCTGGCAAGGATGGCGCTTGGGGCTCCAGTGTGCAGAACAGCCCAAATCAACGACTGTCACTCGGGTGCTGTGTGCCCAGGAGGCAGAGCATATGGCTCCTGGCAACCAGGGGTGGGAGGAGAGGGGCCCTGAGGATCGCCCTTCTCCTGATCTACTCGGGGTGTCTGGGCTCCCTGTCCCATGACTCTGGACTCCCTGGTTTACAGAGCCTGGCTCACAGGAAAGGAGGTTCCAGAGGGGACAAAGCAAGAACACTGCCACTTCTTAAGAGATCATTGTGGTCCTGTCAGTTTAGGAGGCAAGGGAAGGGGTCATTATCCTGCAGGAGTAATTAATCCTGATCATTAGGAAAAATTCAGCCAAGGGCACACAATATGGGAGAGAAGACCCAGTGTGGCGTTCAGGTGACCTGCGAGGGCATCTCCTAAACCTCCTCACCTGTGTTCTAGTGGACACATGTGTGGCAGACACAGCCCAGGAAGGACGCGGGGACTGGGGACCCAGACGCCACAGGGCTGAGCGCACCTGTCTCTTCATCCAGTCACCTTCCAGGCGGGGCCGGGACTCTTAAGCGGACCACAGAGGAGAGCCTGGTCACCAGGGTGCCCTCAAGGTCGGCTGCTGCAGAAGGGGAGGCGGTCAGTCCTGCGGACCTTCCGCTTAAGGTTTCCCCTGGGAAGAGTGCCCCTGCCACCCGGGAGGAGCTGCTCCAAGAACCTGAGTGAAACACGAAGCTCCCAGCAGCATGAGAGGCAGTGCTCAGGCCCCACCTCCACCAGGAGTGGCGCTCAGTCTTCCTGCTGTGCGGGGTGACAGTTCTCAAGGGACACCGCTCTGTGGATGGAGTGCAGCTCTCAAGACCTGCAGTCCACCCCTGCGTCTGTCTGGACTGGAGACACTTTGGCAGACACTCTGTAAACGCCAGGGCTCCTGAGCCGTAAGATTAGCTCTTAGACCTTCCTTGTGACTGGTGCTCAAAGGCCCCCTCTGTCCTTCACCACCACTCCCCCAACGCTGTGATCATTCCAACAGTGCTCTCCGATCAGCTCTGCATGTGAGAATCTGCTGGGGACACCAACTTCAGAAACACAACCTCCCGTTTCACTCATGAGCACAAGACCACAGCTACCTACTGGGGAACCCCCTCTCAGGCAGCCCACGGGCACCCCAGTCAACGTACTTCTCCTTGTCTGCTCTTCTGTGCTGATGGGATGGTGTTGCCATTGAATCCCTCATTAGCTGAGCCAGCCATCTCAGATCACACACACTTCTTCCTCTCCCTCTCAGCTCTATCCAGGCTACTGGAAAGTATTTATACTCATTATCACTCTGGACGCTGATTATTCTGAGTCCTCATCCTTACCATTCTTCCTTCCATTTCCTCAAAGAATTTCCCCTCTTCCTCCTGCTAAATACAGGCTGAGTCTGCTGCCTACGTTTCATCCCAGGTGTGATCCTCTGCAGTGGTCCCCGCCCTCGTTGGCACCAGGGACTGATTTCACAGAAGACGAATCAGGGGTGGGGGTGATGGCTCCAGCACATTCCATTCGCTGTGCACTTTCTATTATTATCATATTGGCTACACCTCAGATCATCAGGCGTGAGATCCCAGAGGTGGGGACCCCTGACCTGTTGGGTTCACCTCCCAACCCTACACATGGACTCTAGGAGCCGCACCTGCAGCCCTGACCTCTCCAGGAGCCGCGTCTGTCTCCCCACACATCAACTTCCTTTACTGTACATTCTGGAGTCATCTCAAATTCAAATACACTTGCAGGGACCAGCCTTCACTTCCCTCTCTCTCACCTGCAGACCTGGCCCACTGATGAGGGAACCCCTTCTCCCCAACCCAGATGGAAATTCTGGGACCCACTGACGTCCAAGGATGTCACACTTGACATCACTTTCCAGACCACATGCAATGAAGACCGACTTCTCACACGCAATGCAGGCAGGTGATGCGGGAGAGAACAGAACTCTCTCTCATACCCCAGAGGGTAAAAGGGATGGAGACGGGAAATGACAAGCCCAGTGTGCTGGATCACAGAAGTGCCCAAGCAGGATCAGCTTGATTGAGAGTAACCCTGGGAACACCAGTGTGGTATCACGTTGTTTGGACGGAGCCGTTTTTGTGGCCAAGTGCTCGATATTTCCTGATGATTAATGACAAGGCTGAGAAAACCCAGCACTTATCTGACCGACTCATTGGTTGTCTCCTTGAACTTCTATTACCTTCATAGTCTCTCCATTTCAACCAAGGAAAATCAAGAAGTTTGATATCTGCTCTTTACTCCAGAGCACACAATAATAAGCATTTTAACAGGAAGACACTGTGGCTTTTACAAGATGATAAAAACAGATAAATATTCCGTCTTGTTAACTAGGTTGGTGTTTCTCTAAGAAATCATGCTTATCTATTGGAAGTGGAGCGAGAGTGTCCAGTTTGACCAGTCTTTCAGTGGCAAGTTACTTTTTTTTTTTTTAACCTTCCAAAGAAAACACTAAGAATAGTCGCGACCAGACACCTTGGAAACATGTCAAGATATCCATGACGCAAGGCAGAGGAATGACACATGGTCCCAACCACATGTACGATCTCAGAGGAGATGTTTACGCAGGCCCCTGAGTACTTCTCAACTTTCGATTGTGATTGTTATCGTTTACCTGCTGCTGTCTTTGCCGCCTCACTTGTGCAAACTGTGACAGCATCAGCTGCCTGTCCAGCAGCTCCATCCTCTGCTGCCTCTGGATGTCCACTGTGGCCCCCATCCCAACCCTGGCCTCGCTGGTGGGCTCCGAGGATGAGAAGACGGGCTCCAGGGTCCAAGCGCAGAACTTGGCCATCCAACTGGGCACATACAGCACCTTGTGGACTTGCAGCATTCTGCTGCTGTAGCAGATCCCAGAAGCCTAGAAGAGAAAGAGTCCAACTGCATTGTTGACAGGTCATGAAATTTTTAGGGAACATATCTGACATAGAAATCAGTGACCGTGAAATACTTCAGGTGGTGCTTTTGCCTTCACTTTTGTAGGGTGAGGTGAAAACCAGAAATGCCTACTGAGTTGCGGGATACTAAGCAGGACAAACCAAACCAACAAAAAACTGAATCTCCTCAGTAAACAAATGTGTTTTTAATAAGTTAGAAGAGACAGCAAAATCCTACCTATTTAACACTTGAAAGTACTGGCATCATACTTAAAAACAATGTTGTCTTTCAGAAAAAAAAAAAAGCCATAAAATATCTGATTATCAAGACACTTTCACACTGTACTAACTTTGCGGTTACTTTTATTGGCAGATGGCCATCAGAGAGAGATACTGACACAAAACAACCCTAATAGTCAGTGATGTGACCCAGACATACCTTTATCAGAAAATAAAGATGATCTAAAATGTATATAGTATTTTAATAAATTTATCAAGTATTGATTTTTCCTAGATTTAGAAAGCCTTGCCAACAGTTGGCAATGAACAGTTCTGCTTACTATTTTTCATCTTTAAGGCAATTTACATGGTAAGAGGAATCTAAAGAGTCCCTGTGGTTACTAGGTAAACATGAGAATGGCTATTCCTTTGTTAGAAATCGCCAACTTTGTGAATCTGGTTCTTAGGATAAGAAGTTATTCATATCAAATCAGAGCAGGTTTGATAACTTTCTAGTAAGAGAAAAGTACAGTTTAATATTTTATTAATAAAATTACCTAATTAGGCAAAAATCTATTGAGAATTTGCTATATACCAGGTGCTGTTCTAGGCACTTAAAACCAAGCAGAAGACAAGATACATAAAGCCCTACTCTGACAGTCACAGTCAATACGGAGATCGGACAATAACAAGCAAACATATAAAATGATTCCGGATAAGATCTATGAAGCAATTACAGTAAGGTGACTTAGAGCAGGGATTTTCTTTAGCTCAGGTGGAAGTGACACTTGAGCAGAGTTTTTAAGGATAATGAGGTGCCAGTGATTTGATGAACTGGAGGAAGAACCTTTCAGGCAGAGAAAACGGCAAAGGCAATGCAAGAATGAACTCAGGAATATCTATGAGAAATCCTGGTGGAGCCGTCCAGTGGGTTGTTGGATATAAAATTCTGGAACTCAAGGGAAAAGTTAGCAGAGCAAAAGACTTGAGAGTCCGTTGTATCAGACTACATTTACAGCATGAGAACCAGAAGAGATAATGGGAGGGTGAGGGAATACTACAGAGGAGAGAAGAGTACTTTGGACTGAACCTGGGATACACCAGGATTTTGTGGATGGACAGAGTAGGAGAAGCCAGTGAAGCAATCTGAAAAGGGGCTGCAAGTAAGAAGGAAAACTAGGAGAGTTTAGTACTGCTGAAGCTAAGAGAACAGTGTTTTAAGAAGGAAATAGCCATGTCTAATGCAGCCCAGAGTTCACGTAAGACGTGAGAGAGGAAAATGACCATTGGATTTGGCAAAATTAACCAACTTTGGTGCAGTGGTACAAGCAACAGACAGACTAGAGGAGGCTAAAGGGCGAATGGAAAAGGACTTTTGATTTCAAATAATTTCCATGCTACTTCCTTTGTGAATTGTACAAAACAACAAAGAAAACGAAAACAGAAACAAGCTTCAGATTCAGTGCAACGAGAGAATATCTGTAATCCTCAGCCACACTAACAAAATGGAAAACACACTTAGCAGTCGCGAGGAAGGGTAAATCCACAGGTGGGAGAGGGGCCCCAGATGGATGACAGAGGAAGGTGGGAGTGAAGGGGAGGATCAGAGGACTCAGTGCCAGAAGCAACCCATCTCCTCTGCAGGGAGGAGGCAAGGGCTCGGCAGGGCGTCAGGGAGGCTCTGGAGAGGGCAGGGCAGCCCCTCGGGGGATGCCTGGGCTCCACACGGTGGGGGCTCCAGACAGACACAGAGGCCCTCCGTGGATGTCTTTGGAGCTTCCAAAAGAAGACCACAGAGGAAATGTATGAAGAAGACTTTGTTTCAAGAGGTAATAACCGAGTTTTCCAGGAAGAATATAAATACTCAGAATGAAAGTATAAGAGTCCCAAGAAAGATAATAAAATGAAATGTACATCTAGCTCCATGAGAGTCAGAGAAAGAAATCCCTAGAAGCGTGAACAAAAAAAAGAACAAAACACCTCATTACACAAGGGTGAAGTCACAACCCATGGTAGTCATGCACTGACGGTGTGCCCTGGGGAAAGTTCAGGATGAAAACGTAGGAGAAGGCACCCTCTGCTTCAGATAATCAGGTCCCTAGATGGTCAGATGCACAGCTTGGTAAGTACTTTCAATGACCTCAGATTCCTGCACCTTCATGTATAAAGAGAAGCACTAAAATGAACTTGAGATTCTGCCCTTTGTGATTACTGGTAATCTTTCAGCGGGATGTAGGCCTGACTAGATGTACTTCCCAGCCAATAAATCCATACACGCTCGCTTCATCGTGATTTGTTTGGCTTCATGACACTTAAAAGAGTTTATGGACACTTTGGTGTGTATTACATACCACAATAAAATGATTTAAAAATAAAGAATAAAGGGTACAGGATAGATGAGGTAATTTCAGGGAAGCATACTGAGGCCTATCAGATTATAAAGTATGCTATAATGTTTGAGTAAGCAAAACAGAGTGGTCTTTACGGGTGTGTGTGTTAAGTTGCTTCAGTCATGTCCGACTCTCTGTGACCCTATGATCTGTACCCCGCCAGACTCCTCTGTCCATGGGATTCTCCAGGCAGGAGTACTGGAGCCGTGCCCTTCTCCAGGGGATCTTTCCGACCCAGGGATTGAAGCCTCGTCTCTTCTGTCTCCTGCATTGGCAGGTGGGTTCTTTACCACTAGGGCCACCTGGGAAGCCCCAGGTCTTTATCTAGAGTGTGTCAAACTGACGTAAAGAGCAAGGGCAGAGACACAGACTCGATTACAAGGCACCTGGTACATGGCAGAAATGGGTGTGTCACACACGAAAAGAACACACGGGCCACACGGAAGGAAGAAGTCAAACCAGCCCCTCTGCCTGGTATCACACAAAGCTCCTTAGTGGGTTAAGGACACAAATGTAATTTACGAAACTACACATCTTTCTGCGCAAATATAGAAGGGACATCTTTTTGGCACTGGGATGAGAAAGGATTTTTAAGTAAGAAACATAAAGTCTAGATTATAAAAGAAAACATACATTCATCTACTTCATAATTTAAAAGCTACAGTAGGCTAAAAGTTACATGAAAGAGGTGAGGAAGTAAGGATTCCTTTTCTGAAGGTCTGAGTAAAAAAGAAGATGGAAAATGGAATTGTGCAACAGCAAAAGCACAGTGATTCAGCTGAATACAGCAAAATGTTGTCATAAATATCACAAACTGTGAAAAAAGTTTGAACAAATCAGCATTGTGAGATTTGAATTAAGTAAAAAATTTAATTTTTATTTTTTTTCATTTCAAAGTATCCAGCTGTGATGGTGAATTTATCAATTTACCCATAGTTCTAACCCCAAGTATTTGGAACATGTTTGTGTATGTGGAAGCTGTTTTCAGGCACACATACATCGACTCTTTTATCAAAATAAAGTCTCCTTCTTTGTTTTCAGTGATACTCACAAAGTCTGTTTTGTCTTAGATTAATGTGGCCACTTCCGATTTCTATTTCCATATTAATCCTGTTACTTTCAGCCTTCTGTGTGTGTGTGTGCGTTTAAAGTGTGCCTTGTGGACAGCACACGGCAGTTTCTCACTTTTAAATCCAGTCTGACAATCTCTGCCTTTTGATTGGCATCTTTCCCTGTTCACACTTCATATATTTACCTTGCTACAGATGAAGTTTGCTGTTTGGTTTTTTTGTTCTTTGCTCCTACTTTCTTATTTCCTTTTGCATTAAGCAAATACTTTTCAGTATTTCATCTTAATTCCTTTAATGGAATTTTTAAAGCAATATCTCATATTTTTTCTTGTATTTGCTCTAGGGATTTCAATACACACACAAGGTACTTAGAATTAATACCAAAATACTTCAAGTAAAATAAAGGAAACTTATGAGAGGAGAGTTCCATTTAACATTACCCTGATTCACTGTGATACTTTTCTGTCCTAATACATTATGAACCCACATAACAACTGTGTTATTCACGCTTTATGCAATTATATGTCTTAAAGAAATAAGGAAAAAAGTAATGACAATGTACAATTGTTGCCTGTACTTAAAGAGCTCGTAAGGCGGGGGGCAGTTCTTAATGGGAAGGGTAGGTCAGAGATTCCTTTAAGGAATTGAGGAAGGCTAAAGATTTTTATTCTCTTGCCCATATCTATCCCTCCACCATTACATATACAATTATGAAATCATGTGTTCAATTTTAGGAGGGACAGCCTATGAAGAATTAGTGCATTCTACTCAGCAATAAACAAATGCATGACTGCAAATTCTGGCAGGGATAAAGTGTGCTCATTAGCGTAAAGCTCTATTCTAAGGCTCACTTATCTGAATGTATGTATGCTCTGGAAGGGGAAGAATTCTGGTTGATTTTGATCACTTCATGGCCTATGCACCTAGAAGAACGCCTGCTGGGAGAATGGTGAGTGAATGGTCCAAAAAATATGTCATCTTAGATTCTTTTAAAGGAAACTGGAAAGGTACCAAAGGACACACTTTTTTCGTGCTAAGTTCATACTTCCCATATGACACAAACATAGAACCCACTGGTTCACGCCTCTGGTACCTCAGCACGACCTCAAGTCGTCAAGTTAAGTAAAGTGCTACTGTAAAATGTTTTGGGTGATGAAATAAAAATTTGTATGTTAAGGTAAGACAAGAAAAATTTAAACATAAAATTTTCTCTGCCCATTTCGTTGTTTCCCCTCTTCTTTACTGAACTGAACTGAATTGAACTGCATCTTTGTCATGTGGTTACCCAGCCCTCCCCAACGGCAAAAATTCCTGCTCAACCACAAAGATCAATCTTTCTCCTTCTGGCGCCTGCTAGGCAACTCCTTAGATGATAACACCCTTTACCCAATCCTGTGGGGGGTCACGATGACCCCCACATACCTTGTACGTGTAGACACCTTAGGTGAACAATGCCAAGACATCATTCTCCTCAAAGATAGAGACTGATGCAGAACAGACTGGTCAGATGACCTGGGGAGATACTGGGCCACACGGAATGGAAATTCATAGCTTAAATACTTATGACCTTATTTTACTTATATTTTGACTATTTTACAAGATTATTGTTATTTGCATTACCAAATTTGTGTAAAATAAATGATGACTAGGTGATGTGAAACTACTGACCAAAAGCATATGCTCTAAGAGCCAACAGTGTGACTCCACGTAAGGGAAGAAGCAACAAGAGGGAACCACTTCCTAGACCATAACACACTAGTCAGACGGGTGCTTCAGAGGCTTGTGGTTACTGTGAACAAGACCTAGTCCAGTAACAGCACTGAGTAGCCTAATGATGAAATCCTCCTTACCTGGGAACGAGCATTCCTAAGAGCACTGGGGAAAGCTGGTGACAAAATGTTTCCCAAATGTATTACGACTGAAAGGGAAGAGAGAGAATGAAGAAAGCTGCCCACCATCCAGTTCTCTAAGAATCAAATCACCAGCCGCTGCAGTCGCTGACCTATAGCACACTCTGGGAGGAACTCAAAACAAAGTTCAGGGTGAGGCACTCTGTGCTCTGGGAAAACTGACAGAGCTGGCCCTCAGACAGCTAGATATTTCAGGAGGAAATGTCATAAACTCAGGGTCTGGCATTTTCCCACACTTAGAAAAGCACTAAAATCATTAACTAAGCGATCTGTTGCTTGCAAATAGCAGCAGCCCTCTGCCAAGATGCGTTCTTGATTGCATGCACCCTTCTGTCAACATCACATATGCTCTGGTCACCTCCTTCCCTCTGCAAACAGTTCTCAGAGCTCCCTGGGAGACTGTCCTGGGTTATAATCCTCAGGCTGGCTCAGATAAAATTCTCCATTTCTTTCTTAGATTGACTATTGATTAAAATATAAAGAGGTTTAAGAATTTGGCTTCCTATAAATATGTGATAATATCACTCTATTCTAGGAGAAGATGGGGGATAAGCACAGTAAACTTTACCTAAGTTATACCTCATTACTATCAAAAGCCTTGAGAGAGTATTATTATGAATTACGAATAATACTTATTCATTATACTACCTTACACATTACTTTTAATTTTCATTTTCATTATCTCATGAACCCCTCTTATATTGGGACTTCTGAATGAGAATTTGGTTGAAATCCCATAGAGTCTGTGGAAAAAAACAGGCTTTAAAAATAGACCATCTGCTGGGATTTGCATGTCCAGAGGCCAGGGGAAATTCTAAGGGAGGGGTCTGGCAGGCCCACAGAGCCCAGAAGCCCCAGATCAAGCTGAGAGACCTAATGACAAGGGGTGAAGCAGTGGCAGGGGTCTTGGGCAGGCTGGGTGACAGGTCTAGGATGTTCAGATACTGCAGGAAGGAACATGTGGGCTGTGTCTGTGAAGGCCGGGTACACCCAGAACCAGAACATTCAAGCGGCAGGAACTGGGAATCCTGGCCAGCAAGAGGGCCCCAGGGGTCAGGCAATCAGACAGCATTCTGGATCTCTTGCAGTTGCAAGTCTGGGCCAAAGGGGATAAAGAATTTAATTTGCTGGGTGGAACCATGTGAAACTCTCTTGATTACACAGAGTAAACCTCAACTGTCCTCTGGTCTTGTTTAGTGTTAGCATGAAGCCACAGCCAGCAAAGGTGAGAAACCATGACATGGCACCAGCACACGGGTTTCTACTGCTCTCCTTCTCCAGTCAACTATGGCTGAACAGAGACCCACCTTGGCAAACTACACTTGCCTCGGTCCTGGAGAACCAAGGTCCCAACACGTGAGAAATTTATCTGGTGGGACAGCAGGACAAACACAGGGGCTGTCACCCTGTAGGAGAGCATGACTGACTCAAGGTAAAGATGAGACAGGGGAAGAGACGCCCCCTGATACCCGGACTCCTTCACACAGACTGCATATTCACTCAAGACCTGAAGAAAGCAGGCCCACTGAGGCCTCAGTTATTCATTCAGTGCATGTTTACTGAACTTCTACTATGTGCCAGGCTGTGTTCTAAAGGCAGGGAGCGAAACAAAGAAAATTCCTGCTCTAAAGAACTGTCTGTTTTCCTATTCCTTCTTCTTCACTGAAAATGCTAAAGAAAGAAGGAAGGAAATTACTTATTTTATTACACAAAGAATATGTACACAAATCAGAAGTGCCCAAAATTATTTGTGCCATTTGTGATTAATTATGAAATGACTGTCCTTTTCATGACAGAATCAAGTGGCTTTAGCACTTATTGAAAGAGTCTTGCTATCTTGGTCTTTGTGAAGTACAAAACTGATTCAGATGAATTTCCCATAGCTCTCTTTTCATTTTCATTATTATTTTGAACTATCTATTTAAAACACTGGGTTATCCTTCTGACTCTTGGGAATTTGAATTAGAAGAGGAACAGAATTAATTGAACTAATAACAGATTATTTGTTTTTAAGAAACTGTCTTAGAAAGCTGCTCTAAGCTTTTCCTTTCAGTAAACCATGCATCAAGAGGATGAGGTTTTCTGCATGAAGCAGAAAACTGTAAATTCCAGTGGTTTAAATACAACAGAAATTTACTTCTCTCTCATGTTAGAAATGCTCCAACCATCTTAACTGCATTCCAGGCAGTGGGGAGAAGAAAATGAGGAAGAACAAAAGGACAAAAGGCTACTTTAAGGAGACTTCCTAGAAGTCCTGCCAATAAGTATGCTTGTAGTTCACTGGCCAGGATGCCAAGATTTAGCTTGACAGCTAGACCTAGATACAAAGGCAACTGGAAAATGTCATCTTTTAGTTGGAGGTCCTGCTGCCCCTAATAAAATGAAGGTCCCATTAATAAGGAAAAAATACACTGGGAGATAGCTTGAGTCTCTAGTACATGGCAAAAAGCCTTAATCAAACACTAAAAGATAAATACCTTTTAATATCCCTTCCAACAAGGAGACTATCCTCTTTTATAATTATATTCACTTTCATAAACTGATTCAAAAAACTAAAATTAAGAAGTAAATAGGTTTATGTTAAAATTTGTTTCTTACATTGGACTAAAAATAATAAAAATGAATTTAAATATCAAGAATAACTTATGCATTTACAGACAGAGATTAAACAGGGAAAAACTCAATTCTTTCTAAGACCAGGAACAAGACAAGGATGTCTATTCACCACTCTTATTTAACATTATATTAGAGGTTTTAGCTAGTGCAGTAAGGCAAGAAAAATAAAACGCAGAGATCAGAAAGGAAGAAAGAAAACATATAAACCAAATATATTTCCTGATGACTTGATCATATATTAATATGTAGGAAACCCTGAAGAATCCACAGAAAAGCTACCAGAAATAAATAAATAAATTGCTACTGTATCCTAGAGGATATAATAGCAATATACAGAAATTAACTGCATTCCATGTACTAGCAACAAACATTTGAGACAAAACTCCATTTAAAATAGCATCAAAACCTCACAAATTATTAGAAATACATTTAATGAAAGATACATAGGGCCTATACATTGAAAATTTTAAAATTAAAAAGGAGAATTAAAAAATTACATAGTAGACACACACTATGTTTATGAATTGGAAGATCCAATATTATTAAAATAGTTGTACTAGTTACACATTACTGAATAACAAATTATCTCAAACGCAGTGGCTTAAAACAATATGCATTTAATATACATACAGTTTATGTGGTCAGAAATCTAGGGACTGCTTAGTTGGGTGGTTGTGGCTCAAGGTCTCTCATGAGGCTGCATTCAAGATGTCATCCTAGCTATGTTCATCTGAAGTCTCGAACGGGGTTGTAGGATCAGCTTCTAAGGTAGCTCAAAACCCAACTGGGAGATTAGTGCTGACTGCTGCCAGGATGCCACTGTTCTTTGCCATGTAGACCTCTCCACAGGGCTGCTTCAGGACCCTTGTGACATGGCAGCTGGCTTCCCCCAGAATGAATGATCTGAGAGAGAACAATATGGAAGCAATATGTCTTTTGTGATCCACCCTTTGGAGTCACACTCCATTATCTTTGCCATTTTCTATTCATTGTAAGTGAATCGCTGAGTAGAGCTCACATTCTAGAAGGGCGGAATTAAGTTCCATTTCTTGAAATACAAAATAATTTTTGGCGATATTTTTAAAATCATCAAAATGGCAATCTTTCCTTCATTGATCTATAGTTTAAGTGCAATCTCAGGTTAAATTTTAACTTTTTTTTTTCTTTTTTGAAGAAAATCACAGGCTAATTTAAAAGTACATATGGAAAATCAAAGTTTCTAAAATAGATTAACCAGTTTTGAAAAAAGATGAACAAAGCTGAAATACTTGCATTACCTGATTTTAAGACTTACCATACTCAAAAGTACTCAAACAAAGTGGTATTGGCATAAGAGTACACATATAAATCACTGAAATAGGAAAGAAAGTCAAGAAACAGACCCACACTGGTCAACTGACTCTCAATAAAGGAGCCAGGGTAATATGCCAAGGAGAAGTCTTTTTGACAAACATTGATGGAATAATGCTAGACATTTGTATGGAAAAAAAATACATCTCAATCCTTAACTTCACAAAAATTATACTCAAATTGGATCTCAGACCTCAATGTAATAGCAAAAACTATTACATTCTAGATGAAAATACAGGACAAAATGTTTGTGACATCAGATTAGCAAGTATTTGTTAAATAAGATATCAAAAGCACAAACTATTTAAAAAACTGAGACACTGAATTAATAGAGTTAAAAACTTTTGCTTATTGAAAGAAATACTTTAGGAAATAGAGAAGCAAGCCAAAGACTGGCACAAAATTTTTATAAACTATATCCAACAAAGGGCTTATACCCAGAATACAAAATGGGCATAAGAAAAGATGCTCAAATCACTAGTCATCAGAGAAACACAAATTAAAACCACAAGATATAACTGCACGCCAACTAGAATGACTAAAATTAAAATGGCTAACAATGCCAAGTGCTGGAAAGGAGATGGTGGAATTGGAACATTCATATATTGACAGTGGAAATGCAAAATGGTATAGTAACCTTGTAAAATAATATGGTACCATATATTTTTCAAATGATGAATTCCAGCAATTCTACTTCTAGGCATTTACCCAAGAGAAGTAAAAACATATGTACACACAGAAATACGTACACAGATTCTCATAGCAACATTACTCATAATCAAACCTGGATATAACCCAAATATTCACCAACTAATGAACAGACAAACAAATTGTGGTGTAACATACTAGGGATTGATATTTACAATAACAAGGAATGAAACAGTAATCAAAGGTAAATGGATTTCAAAAACAGCATGTTAAGTGAAATAAGTAGAACATAAAAGACTTTATACTGTAGGATTCAAATTATATGAGATTCTAGAAAAGGCAAAGCTGTGTGACATAAAGAAACCAGTGGTTATCTGGGGATGGCAGGTGGGTGAGAGCAAACAGAATGAAAAAAAATGTTTAGGGAGAAGAGACTGTTTTCTATCCTGATTGTTGTGGTAGCTATAAAACAGTACCCAAATTCACCAAACTGTACACTTAAAGTTAGTATATTTTACTGTATTGTAATACTTTAATGAACAAAAAAGAAAAAAATTTTCATAAAAGTAAATGTGAAGATCTAGGAAGACTGAAATTTCTAGATATGTACTTCTCATCTTAAATTTTAAAAAGAGGTGAGATTTTCACAGACTGAAACCAGTCTTTAGCAACAAAAACTTGTGATATTTTCAAAATATTTCCAGCTAACATAAAGTAACATAAGAAGACTTTTCGATGATAAGTTATGCTGTCGTTTATAATGAATATGTCAACTTCCCTGGTGGCTCAGACAGTAAAGAATCTGCCTGCGATGCAAGAGACCCCAGTTCGATCCCTGGAGAAGGGAATGGCAACTCATTTCAGTATTCTTGCCTGGATAATCTCATGGACAGAGGAGCCTGGTGGGCTACTGTCCATGGGGTTCACAAAGAGTCAGCAAGGCTGAGTGACTAAGCATGCACATAATGAATATATTAAAAATCACATGCATTGATTTTACCATAGTTCTTTGGCAGAGCTGATCATAAAGATATAAGAAGAATATCAACATAATCAGCCCCAAAGAGGAAGGAACACTGGACATTTCTATTTCAAAACATTCAGTTGAAAGACATAATCAAAACTGATTCAAGACTTCCTATCTCTTGATAGGGAAACAATGTGAAGACTCTGTGAGAAAAGGAAAAAAGCACTCTGTGTGGCAACTGCCATGTAGTCTATCAGGAATCATCAAGAATGAAAACATCTGGGTGTTTTCTTGTTGACCTCTTATCTCCATTTCTTTTCCCTTTGACCAGCAGCAGTACTGACCCAGCTTAAAATATTCTACAGTATCCTTAAAGCCTTCTCAAAGCCATCCTTTACTTCATTTTCTTTTATTATTATTATTTTTCACTTTATAGTATTGTATTGGTTTTGCCATACATCAACATGCATCTGCCATGGGTGTACACGTGCTCCCCATCCTGAACACCCTTCCCACCTCCCTCCCCGTACCATCCCTCTGGGTCATCCCAGTGCACCAGCCCCAGGCTTCCTGTATCCTGCATCGAACCTGGACTGGCGATCCGTTTCTTATATGATATTATACATGTTTCAATGACATTCTCCCAAATCATCCCCCTCTCCCTCTCCCACAGAGTCCAAAAGACTGTTCTATACGTCTGTGTCTCTTTTGCTGTCTCACATACAGGGTTGTCGTTACCATCTTTCTAAATTCCATAAATATGCATTAGTATACTGTATTGGTGTTTTTCTTTCTGGATTACTTCACTCTGTATAATAGGCTCCAGTTTCATCCACCTCATTAGAACGGATTCAAATGCATTCTTTTTAAAGGATGAGTAATATTCCATTGTGTATATGTACCACAGCTTTCTTATCCATTCATCTGCTGATGGACATCTACATTGCTTCCATGTCCTGGCTATTATAAACAGTGCTGCAATGAACACTGGGGTACACGTGTCTCTTTCAATTCTGGTTTCCTCCGTGTGTATGCCCAGCAATGGGACTGCTGGGTTGTATCGCAGTTCTATTCCCAGTTTTTTAAGGAATCTCCACACTGTTCTCCATAGTGGCTGTACTAGTTTGCATTCCCACCAACAGTGTAAGAGGGTTCCCTTTTCTCCACATCCTCTACAGCATTTACTGCTTATAGACTTTTGGATAGCAGCCATTCTGACTGGCGTGAAATGGTACCTCACTGTGGTTTTGATTTGCATTTCTCTGATAATGAGTGATGTTGAGCATTTTTTCATGTGTTTGTTAGCCATGTGTATGTCTTCTTTGGAGAAATGTCTATTTAGTTCTTTGGCCCATATTTTGATTGGGTCATTTATTTTTCTGGAATTGAGCTGTAGGAGTTGCTTGTATATTTTTGAGATTAGCTGTTTGTCAGTTGCTTCATTTGCTATTCTTTTCTCCCATTCTGAAGGCTGTCTTTTCACCTTGCTTATAGTTTCTTTTGTTGTGCAGAAGCTTTTAATTTTAATTAGATCCCATTTGTTTATTTTTGCTCTTATTTCCAATATTCTGGGAGGTGGGTCATAGAGGATCCTGCAGTGATGTATGTCGGAGAGTGTTTTGCCTATGTTCTCCTCTAAGAGTTTTATAGTTTCTGGTCTTATGTTTAGATCTTTAATTCATTTTGAGTTTATTTTTGTGTATGGTGTTAGAAAGTGTTCTAGTTTCATTCTTTTACAAGTGGTTGACCAGTTTTCCCAGCACCACTTGTTAAAGAGGTTGTCTTTTCTCCATTGTATATTCTTGCCTCCTTTGTCAAAGATAAGGTGTCCATATGTGCGTGGATTTGTCTCTGGGCTTTCTATTTTGTTCCATCGATTTATGTTTCTGTCTTTGTGCCAGTACCATACTGTCTTGATGACTATGGCTTTGTAGTAGAGCCTGAAGTCAGGCAGGTTGATTCCTCCAGTTCCATTCTTCTTTCTCAAGATTGCTTTGGCTATTCGAGGTTTTTTGTATTTCCATACAAATTGTGAAATTATTTGTTCTAGCTCTGTGAAAAATACCGTTGGTAGCTTGATAGGGATTGCATTGAATCTATAGATTGTTTTGGGTAGTATACTCATTTTCACTATATTGAGTCTTCCAATCCATGAACATGGTATATTTCTCCATCTATTAGTTTTCTTGTACACGACAAAGCCAGAGACATAAGACAATGAGTTTGCTGAAGGTGATGTTTGAGCTGCATTTTTAATCCATCATATGGAGGACCAGTTAAATAAATATCTTTGATGGTCTTAGAAGAGAAAGTACAATACAGCTACAGACCAATTTCTTCGTATTAAGAAGAAAGCAGAGGCTGTCAACAGGATAAAGTTTTCTTGGATACTGGTCAGCCCACAAAATTCGTAATGAAGGCTGCAGGGAACTGTTGGAGGTATGGGTCTTTCAGCACCTCTGGGTACTTTTAAAACTTCTTTATGACCAGGATCTCCCTCCAGAATCCAGTCTCCATGTATGATGATCAGGGCCTCACCTTAGTGCGGTTGGCAAGGGAAGATCTAAGAACAGCTGGTACCTAAGTGTCTTGTGTTTGAAGCAGACATGGACAAAAGCCTTGAAATAGGTACTGGAAGGCACTGGGCCCACTGGACCACCGGAACACCTGGCCTTTGGTCCTGGCTCAATCGCCCAGCAGTTGTGCAACTTGAGCTTCAGTTTTAAAACAAGAAGCCTAGGCTCCCCACCACTGCAGAGAGTGTGTCAAGAACCTAATGAGGCGGTACACATTGACAACATTCTGACAATCACAAAGAACAGCAGTGTTTTGTTGTACAGCAATGATTATTTTGATAATACTGAATTTTGAAACTCAGCAAGTATTTCTAGAATATAGATGAAATGCCAGATGTTTTGCTAGGCACTGGGGATGATAAAGAATAATGTATAGTTTCTAAATTGAAAGGGCAGATTCAGAGAAGGCTTCAGAGTTAGAACTTAAATGAATATGGTTTTCTAGGAAAAGAAGGGATCTAAGGGTGAAGGAATGGAGATGGCTGGAAGAAACTGCCATATGGTTATGCAAAGCTACCTCTGAAAGGCACAGATGCTAAAGCTCCGGAACCTGCATTTGAACATTGTCTCTGCTACGTATCAGCTTGTATTCTTGACAGATAAGTTCTTTGTGCCTCAGTTTCTTTACCTATAAAATGGGGACAACAGTGTCTACAATATCAAGTTTTTAGGAGGACTAGTTAAATAAATAGTATTTGTAAAGTGCTTAGAAAAGAGCTGTGTTAGTCTGCTTTCTCTAGGTTATACGGTGATAACAAATTATCCCAAATTTCAGTTGCTTTTACAAAGGCTGTTTCTCACTCATCTTGCACGTTGGCTATAGCCCTGCTCTGTGTGTTTTCTTCATTCTGGGATCTGGGCTGAGGGAGCAACGTCTATCTGGCACGTGTTTTTATCATGACAAAATGAACAGAGCAATGGTGGGACCACACAAGGGTGCTTAAAACTTCTGCCTGAGAAGCACCCATCACTGCTGCTCATAGTCTGGTGGCTCACGTAAGTCACAGAGTGGAGTCTGACATTCACACAGCCCCTAGAGGCCTTGTAGAGAGGGGTCTAGGGAGATGGGGCAGCAAATACTCTCAACCAACAAAACAGTTGAACAAACAATATTATCTACTACCAAAGGGTGGGACATAGCATGTGCCATGGGTTTGTTAAAGAAAAATAAGTGATGACAAAGAATCTCAAGACAGCATGAGATGTCAGAGGGGTAAAGTGCTCAGCGACTCTGGAGTACAGGGTCCATGGGCTGAGAGAGGGACCTGAGGAGGCCTAACTTTGAAAGGCTCTGCAAGAGGGCAAGGTTTTGCCTATAGGTAAAAGATAGGTGACATTAATGCCAATTATATAGCTGTATCTTATGAGGCACTCTGTGCCAGTTTTTATCAAGATACTGGCATGATTTCATTTGTTCTGCATTGAACATTTAAAAGCCTACCAGTCACTCCCCATGCAACACTTGTCTAAGACAACATTCTGTCAGCAGTGGACTGAGTTGCAACTGTTTGAACAAAGAAGAGGACAGAAGGTTTCTTTCAGTAGGTCCAGGCTACCTAGGGTCAGGATAGGGGAAGGGAGGGAAAAGAGCAGGGAGGAAAGAGAGGGTGTGAAAGAAGCAGAGAGAGAGGGGGCACTGTACAATGGACTGATAAGCACTCAGTCTGGTGGTGGGATTGTAAATACTGTGTTAATTAGAAGATGGTGAAAGCACTCTCTACATATGGCTGCTTTCTAAGGATCCACTGTCTTCTACACGACGTTCTTTCACAAGCCCAACCCAACAGGGCTTTGTCCCTCACAGCTCTGACCACCCTTGACTTCCCTCTGCAGCTTCTGTCCTCATTTTCAATGAAATGCTAAAAAATCATCTCAATCCCTCAGGTTCAACTGAAAACCCTGGGCATTGGATGATGATCTGCTATGCTGTACCCTTCCTTTGGTGAGCTGGGAGAAGAAATCGAAGGGAAGAAAGAATAAGGAAGAAAAAAAGCAAGCGTGAAGAACAGAGAAAGATGTGAAAAGGAGCAGAATCAACACCCATCCTCATTCACCTGGGAAACAGGTCAGGGCTCCAGAACTTCCTCCAAAGAAGTTCTGATTTCCACAGTGGGTTCTGCTAGGTCCGTGAGCTTTTTTCCCTTAATGATTTATCATGGAAAGCCCATCAGCATAAGGTTCTGTTTGGTGCTTTTTCTTTTACAGTTACCATCAGACAATGTTTTACTTTTTGTCTTTAAAACTCTTGTGGGGGGAAGAGAGACAGGTAAATTACTGCCCACAGATGTGCCATCCTGATTCCTTCAAGGCTGCTCAACTTTCCCCTTACCCACTTCTGTGACTTACAAACCCTAATAAGATGTCTATAATCTCGCACCATCACGAAGTTTTTGTTTAAAAAGCTTTAAAGATTTACTCTTTAAAGATCTACACCCACTGCCTACAGAAAAAACATACAAACTCAGACCATGTCCAAAGTCCTAATGAATCTGGTATGAATCTATGTTTCTAATCTTGTTACTGGGTAGGACAGATTTTCTTTCACACTATGGTGACTTGATTGTAAGATAATCAAAATGTGACGTACTGTACAGAGCAGGTTATAAATGCAGGAAATGGCTAGACTGTGAAAGCGACAGGTTGACAGGGAGAAGCCGGAGTCTGAGGAGGACAGGCCTGTCTCTTCACTTGCTCTCAAACAGCTTGAAAGAGGACCAAACGATGATGAAGACATGAATTATGAAAAGAGAAAACTTGGCAACAGCAGGCTCTTTCTATTTTAATCATTCCAGAATCAGCTCAGGCCTGAGATTTCAGCGTTTGAGACCTAGGGTACATCCCGGTGGTGATGACTCACTACTCTGATTCAGAGGATGGCAGAAAATGAAGAAGTGCAGGGCTGCAGACGGCCCGAAGGCTTTCTTCAGAACCACACAAAGAACTTAAAGTTCAATAAGTAACCAATGTTTTCTTTAAGGAAAAAAGTTTTATTAACATGTAACAAATGTAGTGGAACTGTGGAACAGAGTGACTTCCTCCAAAGAAGGTCTCTCACGAAAGAGATGAAGAAGAGAAAAAAAAAGACATGAAGAAGAATAGTGAGACATGAGGTGGGAATAGGACTCAAGGAGGTGCAGACAAATATTTTTGAAGTACCCATTTAAATGGAGATATTTCACTTATGTACTATATCAATTATTATACAATTCTGCCAACTTTCAAGGAAACAGTCATATTTTTAGGCATTAACTGTTGGTATTCAAAGCCAGAACGGTCGATGGAAAAACAATGTGATATTAAAATAGGTATCAATGTTACATGTGAGTAATATCAATCTTTATGCAAAACCAAATGCCCTTTATACTTTCTGGGCAGTAACTGGAATCCCCAAGGGATCGCAAAATGGATCCTAGCTGTTCTGGGCAAATCAACTCATTATAGCTGCTTGAAAGCTAAACACTTGTTATTCCCTAACCCCTCTCCAACCAGGAAAAATACTTAAGTTCTTATTCTTTTCAGTGACATCACTCCCAACCTAGCAAAATATTGTACTAGTGGAATTCACCCTCCTTCTCCTCTTTTAATCAGTGGGATACTTTTAAGCTGGGTATTCAGAAACATTTCTAATCATGACAGGATGGGTGACACAAGAAGAGAGAAAAACTGGCCTAAAGCAAAATAAATCCACCCATAACTAAATAAAATAAACCCAAAGCTGGCAGCTTTTCAGAAAAGCATGAGTAAAGGTTTTGGTTTCTATGACAGCAGATAACACATTACTTATGTTTATACAAATTCTCTTTATAAGAAAAAAAAGCTCTTTCTCTTAAAAACACAGATTGAAATAAAATTACTTCCTTACTACACATAGTATGTTAGGAGAACTACTGATTTCAGAGCTAAAAGGTGATCTTTTATCAACAGGTTTTCTAATATTCCTCCAAAACACTGAATATTATCTGTGCATTTTTGGGGGGAGAGTAAAAATTTTACTTTATTTTTAGTATTTTAACATAAAAAACCCCAAAAAAACAAAAAAAGGAAGTTGCTTGATAAATATGGGGAGAGGAGGAGTCACGTTGAGCAAGAGACATCTGGGACAAGTTGTGGCTTTATGAATCTCAGACCTCGATCCTATAATCAGTGGTGTGTGAACCAAACACTCAAAAACAACACCCTCCTTTATAATTATCCTTATCTAAAGTATACCATATTATATTAAATATTTCATAATAAAAGTGCGCTTTTATGGAAAAAGTCACAAACAAAATATTCATTAAATTCAAAACAAGCACTAACATCTATGGTATAATGTGAAGGAAAACTGGGGTAATTATCACTGACACTAATCATTTTAAGTCAATACAATTAGTATCATCTAACTACAGTGGGATAATAATAAAGAACAAGGTTGATATGAAGATTTATCAGATTTGTGTAATGGTAGGAGGTCTGTAACCCTGGTCGAATTACTTACAATAAAGTGAACAGTGAATTGGCTCAGAGATATTTATTAATAATGGGATTATTCTAAAGCTACACTCATCTGAAAATTATATTTCAAATATTGAGTAATTCAAATCACTCTTCTGAATGTTAATGTTAAAAATTTGTTAAACTTCTGATTCCTTTATGAAATTAAATCAGCCCCTTACCACCTGTTAAGCATGTGTACTAGAAAAGACTGACCACAACACACAAACTTTAGATTTTAAAAAGACTAGAAAGAGATGAGAAATGCAACCTTCAATTCTAGAGCACTGAATGTCACAAAGTGAAACTTTTTGAGGTGGTGTCAGGAACTTATTTGAAAACCAGGAGTCTGCAAACAGAATAAAGAAATAAAATGGGATGTCTGAAAACAAATGAGTCACATAGTGAGTTTATATTAAAGAAGGGCTCAGACAATGAGAGCAAATCAATCAACAGAAAACTAACACAATGAGATGTAATACAATAAGGTACTTGTCAAATTTTTGGATGTTTTAGGAAAAAAAGGACTGAAGATTATCACGGTTAAGAGAAACAGAATGTATCACAAATGAAAGAGTAAATTCTCAGGCTGCTCTCATTATGAAAGCAATGAACTCTCAACTTACTGTCTTCAGGTTGGTTAAGAACCTGCCAGTCAAGCTGGCAGATCAAGTGGGGATGAGATTAGATGGGGCAGAGCCTGGCCACTGTGCCTCACACGAGCAGAATGACCCCAGGCTGTCCTTAAGTCACTACAAGTCTTAAGAACACCAGGTGGCTCAGATGGTTTGAAGATCTCACAATGGAGTTCAGCTCTGCAGTCCTGAAGCCAATCTGGCCATCGGTGGAAAGTGTTTTGGGAGGGCGAAACAAAGTGACTTCAGTCCTCAGAACTGCGGCTGGAAAACTGCGAGGAGTGAAGGAATAAATTGTATATGAAAAGAACAAACACAGGAGAGTGTAAAGGAAGGACAGAAGTGAGCCGGCTTAAAGTAATGACCCAGTGTCCCATCACACTATTCACCCAGGAAATAAGAGTGAGTAGTGATAACTTACGTAAAATGTCTGCAGTGGAATGCACGGTGGTGGTGGTGGTGGGGGCGGGGCTGGCTTAATGGCTAAGTCGAATTCAACTCTTGCGACCCCATGGACTGTAGCCCACCAGGCTCCTCTGTCCATGGGATTCCACAGGCAAGAATACTGGAGTGGGTTGCCATGCCCTCCTCCAGGGAATCTTCCTGACCCAGGGACTGAACCCAGGTCTCCCAGATTGTAGGCAGATTCTTTACTGCCGAGCCACCAAGGAAGCCCAGTAGAATGCAAAGTTATGTCCAAATCCTTTCCCTTTGATGTTATACATATCCCTGTGAATCCAGTCTGTAATTTTCTTAGTCATTTCCAAGAAAGAAATTAAAACTATGTTCCACATATACTGCTGCTGCTGCTGCTGCTAAGTCGCTTCAGTCGTGTCCGACTCTGTGCGACCCCATAGACGGCAGCCCACCAGGCTCCCCCATCCCTGGGATTCTCCAGGCAAGAACACTGGAGTGGGTTGCCATTTCCTTCTCCAATGCATGAAAGTGAGAAGTGAAAGTGAAGTCGCTCAGTCGTGTCCAACTCTTAGCCACCCCATGGACTGCAGCCTACCAGGCTCCTCTGTCCATGGGATTTTCCAGGCAAGAGTACTGGAGTGGGGTGCCATTGCCTTCTCCATCCACATATACTAGTTATAAACATATTTTTTATAGAAATCTGGGAGTTCGAATTTAAGCCATAGATGAAAAATAAAGCTCAATTTCATGCTTTAGATTCCTTCTTGATACCTCATGGAGTTGAAGACGTATGTTAATTAAAATAAAACAAAACAATACAGAGCATGGGGATGGGGAAGATGACGCTTCTGTGTGGCACACAGATGAGACACCACCCAAACACTTCAGCTAGCTCCCTCTTCCTTCTCCGGCCACGCACCCTGACGAATCGTGCATCAGTTCTCATCCACCTGAGTTTCCACTTAACTTTATTTTTCCCCTTGAATGACCAAGTCTTTTTCCGAAAGAAACAAAATATCTCTCCCTGCTTTTGGCAAATCTGACTTCTTCATTTTCTTTTTCTGCTGTTTTCGTCCTGCTATGACCTCGACTACTGCTAATGTAATTTTAAAATAACACAGACAAGAAACTCAGCTAAAACTTTCACTAAAATTACCTTGAAAACTGAGACAATTTGGCCTCTTTTGTCTCAATGATCCATGTAACTGGCTTTTTCATCACTAAGGAAGTGGCTTTGAGATGGAATCTGACACCTGAAGACAACTGAATATAATCCATAATCTCAATATGACATTTTCCCTCAACTTTCTTCAGGAAAGGGGGGGGGAATCACACTTACAAGTCCACTTATGGCTACAATCCAGATGTAGGAACCAGAGGTGAAAAGCTATAAAAGAAAAAAAAAGGCAACTAAAAATGAAATTCAACTGCCAGTCACAGCGTATTTACTTTTACATAATTATAGTCATTACCATTTATGTTGTCTTAATTATATATATTCTTAATCTAAACAAATGGAAGATTACCAAATACTCTGTTATATAAAGGAAAATAATATACCAATTTTTCTTTTCTTTCCTCTTCTACCAAGATCTCACTCAGCTTTTCGACAGCCTAAAACAGATTGGTTGAAACCAGCCCACTCTTATGCAAAGAAAAATAAGTGAAATTCAAGCACATTCTTGTTTACAAATGGACATTAATTGGTTTACACAAAGTAAAATACGATATGGACAGAAATTATTAGCATTAACAACACGGAAAATTTGTAGTCATCGCCCAATGCTTAGTGTCAAGTAATGACATGTACTGTAGTTCATATAATTCTCTTATTTCAATTTCTTATTATTGCTACTCGAGTTTTAGATGGAAGACGTCTGTCAGCATACAGGTCCTCGCCCAATGTTGCTCTGCTGATCCTCTCATTCCAGTCAGCCCAGAAAAGAGCAAACCAAGTAACAGGGCTCAGAGTTTATTAACGGCAAAAGTAGTTAGAAATGGGTCTCATGAAATCTCTGCCTTTTTCAAATCATTTACATCCAAGGATTGTGTTCAGGTTTTGTTTTTTTTTTTTAAGTCACAAGACATCTCCCAAGTATTCCTACAAGAAAGAAAAATTCATAGCCTAGTAACAGGATAATACCAGGACAACTGGTAAAAGTGGAATAAGACTGTATCAATGTTAATTTCCCAATTTTGTTAACTGAACAGTAGTTATGCAAGAGAATGACCTTATTTATAAGAAATACACTGAAATATAATATTAATACTGAAATATTTAGAGAATAAAATGAAGTCACACATGCAGACTAAAAAAAAAAGATTTGTATCTTAGTGTTTGTTCACAATTAGATCATTAGATGGGGAGTTAAGCATTTCTGCTCGTAGAGAAAGAAGCAGTTCATCACCGACATCAGTGCCAGATGAAAATCTCAAAGCTGTGCATGTTTATCAAGGATAGATAGAAAAAAAGATACATAGAAAGAAGACGGATACAAAGGTAACAGACAGCAAAGCACAGGTAAACAGCAGTCTGACAAGCTGTGCTCTTGTGTTAGCTCATGGGGAAATGAGCAATGGCTGCAACTCTAATCCCTTGATTTAAAATTTAATCCTTTGATTGAACGTGGATGCTTGTTCAGTGTGAATGACTTTGAAAACAACAAGAATGAGAATTACGTGGAAAATTATTTTTCTGTAGTCTTCTTCCAAAAGTACAGAGAACAGTAAAACTTCCACAGCACTTGCTGTGGGTTTTTTCTCACTGCTGGCCTCTCTGAGGGGCAAGTGCTGCATCTCAAGCTACATTTTAGCCTCTGTGGCCCCCAGCACTGGGCATTACGTGACTGGCTCTTGAGCCCTGGGCATGTCAATGTCCCTTCACAAACGTCTTTGCTCTCCTGAGAATGACTAAAGTCATTCAATCACTCATCTAGCAAATGTCCCTGGTTTCAAGGAGTTGCTGAGTAACCGAGGCACAGAAACGACTGTGAAGGTTCGGAGGGGAGGGAACAGAAGTCTGGGGAATAAAAGGTTCACATTCACGTCAAGGTGAGGGAAGGGTGGGAGTCGATACTGGATGGACAAGAAGAAACCCTGGATGCCATTCAGGCTAAAGAGTTCAGATTTTATCAAGAGGTCCGGGGCATCTCCACCTCTACTTTCTGTATCAACTTCTACCCCACCAAAAAAAAAACAAAAAACAAACACGACAAAACAAAACCACTCACAATCTTAGAAAAACCAAAGGTGGCAGTCATACAGACATACATTATTAATATTAGGAACCAACTGACTTAGTTTCTTATTACCTGTTCTGATTACCCCCCAAAACCCAATGCTACAATCTCTAAATCTTCAAATGACCATGTAAAATAGATATCATTGTTCCCACTTTACAGGTGGGCAAATGGGGGCTCAGAAAAAGTGATGGAAAAGGAAAGTAATTACCAGAGCAAGTACTTAAACCAATGTCCACTTGGTTCCAAAGACTTGCCACAGTGCTGCACTGAATTCCTGCTCTACAGGTAATGAAACAATGTTTTCTACCCTCAAAGCTGCTCTCTAACTAGAGCCAACATGAGGACCAGAGGCTTCCATGACCCGACCCAAGTATCAAGCTTGCGTATGCCATGTCAGAACTGGAACTTGGGTCTCTGCCCCTGAAAATGGGCTCTTAGGTTGTAAGAGTATTAGAGAGGACAAAGGGGAGTGTAAAGCTACGTAGGCTGAGAGATGAGGAATAAACATATTTCATGAAAAATGGTTGTAAAAGTGGTAAGGAAACACCCACCCCAGATGGGACACTGATAACACGTGAGAGCAGACAAGAGAAGGTGGAGGAAATGCTAAAGGTTAAAAGGGGAGGGAGGAGGGCCCTGTACAGTGACACTGGCATCCGGTCTGATGTGTGTGGGATAAGGAATGTTATGAGTATTGACGGATCAAAAGGCCAAGCTACATATGGTTCCACAGGAAGGAGCAGAATAAAAGTTTACATTGAAAGGTATGAGAGTGAAAGAAAAGTGACAGGTGTAATGCTACAGGTAGAAAACTGAAAATCACATGTATCTTCTATTCCCAGGCCTGGAGCCTAGCAGAGAGCAATCAGTATGCACTGAATGTTGGTAAAGACGATCTTTTTCGATTTAAGTCAAATGGTAAGTCCACTAATGGCCACCGGGTAAAACCATTTAGCAAATGGCAACAGTGCAATCAAGCCTGCTGCGGCACAGGAGTCATGAGGCTGGCAAAGCGTATCTGGTTCCTGCTTTAGAGCTTTATTTGTGACTCTGTATTCAATGAATCAATTTTGGCAGTGGCTTTCCACGTTCCGCCTTTGGACTGTTCTCACGTTTCCACTTCATACTGCGATTTTTGAAAAAGTACTTACACGCAATAGTACAACAAAATTAAAATATTTTCCACCAATACAAATTACAGTGAAAGCGCTTATCAGATTTCTAAAGGCTATGAAAGTATTCTAGTACCTTATATACCTTGATGTTCTCGTTCTGTAACACTTCCTTTGAACGTTTGATACAGATCATGAAGCCAAACTTATGGGAAAAAAACTTTGTTTTTCAAGGAGATCAAATGAGAAAAAGACCCAAAAAAAAAAAAAAAGAGAGAGAGACAGATCTGGTTAAAGAAATGTGAACAGAAAAATGTATACTGTACCTGTAGTCCCAATATATAAATCAGTGTCTTGTTTGTGATGGACAACGGGCCCAGAATATGTGCCACTTGGACTCTTGGGATGGAGCAGTAAAATGGTACAAAGAGAGCAAACACAGGTGCCAGGCTATGCAAACAAATAAAAAAAAAAATCACTATGGTGTAATGCTCAATTTACAACACCAACGGCAAATGTATATCTGAAATAACACTGCTTATCATTTTATTTCAGTCTGAAAGCATGATCTTAGATACACAAGTTGGTTTCTATATGTACAACACATCCAAAATAATTTGTATGTATATATAATATTTTATGAGAACTCTATCTAATCTTTGTTAACTCTTCCCAAAGCGATTGCAAAGTAATGGTTTGGCATCTACTAATCAACTATCAGCGCTGTGAGAAAATGTAAAGCTGATGCTATGCTTTCTTTTCATGAATGACTTGAAATCTGATGAAAGAAGCGAGACAAACCAAAATCAAGAAACGTTACAATTCATCATGGCAAAATGCAAAATCTTCATGTCAGACTTGTCCGATTACATTTCACTGTAGCACTTGACAAGGCTCGCGCCCTTGTCCTCCCTTTCTCAAATGTCTTCCTGATTTTGTCTTAAACCCTGCTTCTTGCTGGTTTACCCATGATTTCTTCCACCTCTCTTCTACCTTCTCCAGGGTTCCACTGAAGACGTTTCTCTTTGCTCTAGTCTGTCTCTGTATAATCCTAAGCCCTTGTACACCTTCAACTAAAAAAAATGAAGTGAGTCCCCAAGCTGTCTGACTGTCCCCTCACCTTGGCTATGAAATTCGATCTGATACCTTCAACTTGACATACTCAAAAGTCACAAACGTGTTTCTACATGAAGACTTGCTTCTCTTGAATCCATCTCCTAATACTGCCAACAGTATTTTCTTCCCCCACAGTTCTGATCATGTCACACCCCTGGTTAAAACCCTTCCTTCCACAGGCTCCCAGTATCCAAAGAGGAAATTTCAAACATCAGCATGAACTAGCAAACCCTGTGATTCTTTCTTACCAGTGTGGTTTCCTACGACCATCCCCTTTTCCCTTGCCCTGATCTGGCCCATCCCCTCTCACCCTCTCCCCATCAAGATGCTCCCTGGGCACCTCAGCCTCTGCTGACTACTCACTGATGCAGGCTATTCTTTCAATACACAAAGTGTCGCACTTTTCTGCTTAGGAAACTTACGCTTATGGTGCACGACAGAGCTCGGCTCCTCTCCCCACTGATTTCTCCAACCCTCCTGGCTGTGAGCAGCTCTCCTTTGCCCTTGAAGCTACCCCAGCTTCACTGTTTGAGTGAATCAATGAATCAATCACCTGGGCTCTGTGCGAGAGGCAGCAGGCCAGGTACAGGAGCTCCATCAACACCTCTAAGTAGGAAGCAGCCCCTAACCTCAAGGAACTAGCTCCAGGATTGCAGACACACATTCCTACCAGGGTTAGGCAGGAGACACGAGCGAGTCCTGTGGTTTGGACACACACGTAGCACACATTCTTCATTAAACACTTGTTAATTTAATTAGTCTTTTATTTCCTTGTATTTTGGACAAGTGGCATCACACAAATAAATTATTGCATCATAAGAAAAATGCAAGAACTACTTCTCACTTCCACAAAGAAATGTTCTCATTACCATTTCTGTGGAAACAACAGGTCCCTCTAGCACATTTTCCCATCTTTGATAGAGAATATGTTATTAAAAAATCATCCACTGTCCTTTCTACTCTTAAAACAAAAAGCCAACACATGTTGAAAATGAGGTAGATGGCAGCACTCTGAAATGTCTTCTATTGGTACTTGATGAATAAATGAATTTCTCTTTAAAATGGTAAAACCATACAGCAAAGTCCATTTTCTTGCTTTATTACTTTTAATGGGATTAAAACATACAGTTTCATAGATACACTCAAACTATGGCCTATTGGTCTCTTGGTAATTATAAGAAAACCCTATTTTGGTTGCACTTGAAGTTTCTGACTAAGGAACATGTCTTTAGGTACTCAATTTATAGAAGGTCTTCTGTTTGCATTTAGCAATAAAATGTAAAGAGTGAAGGTATAATAAAACATCTGAAGCAGAGTTCTTACTTGAGGGTACATTTCAATGTAAACTAAGAAATATTGATAGGAATTTTAATGACCATAGTTCATATCTTACATACCAACAGAAGAAGTTTCAAAATTCCTTAGAAGTTATTCATCACTATGTAGTTTTAAATGATGACTAAATACTAAACTACACCTACCCAATATACAAAAGCACATATTTCAGACCATGGTGTGGTACAGGCTGCTCTGTAGAAAATTTCCACTGCTATTTCCATACACACTGAGTGTTATTAGTCACTGACCAGTCTTTCTCTTTTCCTTATTTTACAACAACATTTGTTCTTTATACTGTCAACAGTAACTCAGCTTGACCTTTGCATATTGAGAACAGCTAACTTCTGGAAGTCCTACGTGGTTTAAGCATACAGGGCTGAAGTACAGAAAGGAATACATGATATAAAGGATTCATTCACAAATGTCACTAACATTTGTTGAGTATCTCCTATATATTCACAACTATGCTTGACAGAACAAATAAAATAGAAGCACTCAGGTCAGGTCACAAATGTCCATCTTATATTTTCTATGGAAAAAGGACAGTGACTCCATTTTTATAGTACAACTAAAGAAATCCTGGTAACTTTCAACAATAAAAATAAGGCTTGTGAACTCATGAAACTATCTGATAGTAAACATCAACGGCATCTCAAAGGACAATTACCCTGTCACCTCTTCTTTATACACATGATTGCTCTAATACCAAAAAGAGGGGAAATCCAGTCTGCTAGAACATTTACTTTACCTAGATAAGTTCATAAAATGAAAATGCTTTACTTAACAAAAATTATTTTGAAAATTAAAAGACAAAAACCCCACCAAGATGGCTTTTCAACAAATTGAAAAACTTCTCAACAGTGTCTTCTTTAAGGCTTCTTCGATCCAATTTTTTTTTCTTTTTTCCCTTCTTTTTTACTTTTTAAATTATGAAGCATGATAACATTTACAGGAGATTTGGAAAATACAGGACAAAGTTACACATAGTTTTACTATATATTACAATTATTTTGTAAGTAGAAAAATTAAGGTTTTTGGTTGTAGTTTAAACATCAAACTGTCAAAAATTAATAGAATGAATAGGCAGAAAATTAGAAGGATACAGCAGATCTGAAAAGCACTATGAACAACTCAACATAATTAAGATCTATACAAATTTCACACAACAACAGGATACAAATTCTATTCAAGTTCCCACAGACTATAAACCAGGAGACAATGGAACATATCCAGGGACATTACTGCTGCTAAGTCACTTCAGTCGTGTCCGACTCTGTGCGACCCCATAGACGGCAGCCCACCAGGCTCCCAGGTCCCTGGGATTTTCCAGGCAAGAACACTGGAGTGGGTTGCCATTTCCTTCTCCAACAGGGACATTAAACAAGGTTCAAAATTTTCATGGTCTCAAGGACTATTCAAACCAAGTTTTAAAGGAACTAGTTCTGTAAAAGTTTATCACATTGACCAATCAAATCATAAAATCTCTGTATTTCCCCCTCAGAGAATTTTTATACTAGGAGTTACCTTGGTGATCATTTAGTTCAGTACTTTTATTTTACATAGTGGCATGGAGTCCCAAAGAACTTAGGTGAGTATTACTCTTCTGTTTGACAACGTTTCTCTACTCATCTTCAGCATGGTAGAGCTTATAATAACCTCAATGGAATAATACACTGAGAGGCTAAAAGTCCTCAGCACTTTGACAGAATCCTGGAATGGAAGGGTCTCTGAGGGCACAGAGTCACAAATCCCTACCAAATGATTCAGTTCTCTCTACAACATCCCTCCAAATAGACACCTGGTTTATGCAAGCACATACAGAAGAGATGGATTTCCCAGGTGGCTCAGTGGTAAAGAATCCTCCTGCCAGTGCAGGAGACTCCAACTCAATCCCTGGGTCAGCAAGATCCCCAGAAGAAAGAAATGGCAACCCACCCTAGTATCCTCACCCGGGAAATCCCATGGACAGAGGAGCCTGGCGGGCTACAGTTCATGGGGTTACAAAAGAGTTGGACATGACTGAGCACACAAAAACAAGAGGCAACATGCCCTTTTTAAAAAAAAAAAAAAATGATCCCAATTTTGAGAACTGCTTTCCTATTCTGATTTGAGAGCTGTCTCCTGTGACCTCCTCTTACATGCCTTCCTTTTACCCTCTGGAGTTAGGAAGATTGACACATGCAACCTAAACCATTTACTGTGATCATGAAGATAATGATCACATCCCTGCCAAGCCTGGACATGCTCAGTTTATTCAGTCATTTCTCCTAAGACCTGGGACCCAGAGCCTGCACCTCCTGGGCAGGCTCTAGGTCATCCATGCCTTGGCAAAATGCAGTTTCTTGAGCTCACTGAGAATGGCCAGATCATCTCTTGTATTCTGAGAGCTCTATTTCCATTAATTTAGCCTGTAAATCAATTTGCATTTTGATATCCATGTGACACTGTTGGTTTAAACTGAGTCGATTAAAACTTGAAGGTGAACAGCACAGGTCTGTGTGCATAACAGGTGATTCTAGCTGTAAGATGCCCCCTTCAACCCCTCCCTTGTTAACATGGTTTCATGCAGTCACTGATCCAGTCGGTTGGTCTCCTGCCTCAAAACAAAAACTAATCATTATACACATGCAAAAGAGCATTTTCCTCCACTCACCACAGAAACTTCTATTTCTTTCTCATTAAGCTGCTGATAAGATACTGAATGAGTAAACTACTCCCTGCACCAAGTTTCCAGACACAATTGGCAAAATTGATATTTTTCCCTTAAAACATGTTAACACTCATACTTCACACATAATATGGATACAACATCATCAGTAGCTATATTCCTTTTTTTCCCCCCTGGTTATGGTTTATTTCTTCAATCTCTTCCAAAGAATTTTTTTTAGCTTAAATCTTTATAGAAAAATTTATAAAGTTCCATAGATATCAACAACTCATAAATTCCAAGGGGTTTTTGGATAACCCTGTTCTAAAAAAAAAAAAAAGAAGAATCACTAACAGAAAAATTTCACTTCCCATTTAAAAAAAGTGCACACGCACACATGAGGCTAACTGATCACTACTATGCTCAGTCACAGGGTGACAGAAAAAAAAAAAAAAACCACCACCATAAAAGGATGTCTGGTAATCTCCCTTAAAACAACATGCCAAGGTTAACCTACTTCAGTTTGGGTGAATACTGACTGCTGCCACACAGGGGCCCCAACAAGACACTGAGAGGTAAGTAACAGATATTTTGCTTTTTTCAACAAATTCTTGCAAGTTAAGAAAAACTCTGAAAGTCTAGTTAAGGTTTAAAGTAAAGGTAAAGAATCTTTTTAACAAAAAGCTATAAACATTTCTAACATCAGGAATTTTACCATTAATATAGTTGAGACTCTTTGGTGATTGGCAGTTCTAATAAGCTGATATTAAGCTAGGTAAAGGCAGTGAATCAGGCCAGAAATATCTTTGCCAAAAAAAATAGGGCTTACTTTGTCTTTCTGTGTGAACTCACAATTACAAAAAACAGTATCAAGTAATCGGCAAATACTGCCAGTACTTTAGGATACTTTATGAAGGAAAAGAACAAAGTTATTGTAGAATGGAGCATTTCTACACATAAATGTACTGTGATGAAGTTATTCATTATTCAGCACAATTGAAAAGTTAGTACATGTTACTATTTGACCATGGGTCTATGTACATAAAAGTCTTTCCTGTATTTCTGTTACTTCTCTACTTTTATACTTTCTATTATTTCTCAGGATAGAATCTCAATAGTCAAATTCCTGGAGCAAAGGGTACACATTAAAAAAAAAAAAGAACTTTAATTAAAATTGATATTTTTCAATTTACAGAAATATTTACTCTCCCACCAGAGGCAGACAATCTGGGCTTCACTGCTTCTCTGACAACATGAGTATTTTAATTCTAAATATAAACTATTAATCTAATAAGTGAAAAAGGAACAGCGCTTGTTCGCTTTATGTTTATCTGAAGATCAGAAAGGCTAAACACAGCTTGGTATTTTCTTCCTAGAACTTCGGTATGCATAAAAAATATCACAAAACAGTAAACCAGGTGCAGCGAACTGCCAACATTTATGTCCAGGTTGGGAATGGAGGTGACAGAAACTCCTGGTAACGTGTAAGCTGTGCAGAGACTTCCTCTAAAGGAGGGTGTGCTTTTTGAGGGGGAGGGTCTTGCTCTAAGTACGATATAGGATAGTGGTTAAGAGCATGGGCCCTGGAGTCAGGCTTGGGCTCTCTCACTTACCAGTTGCGTGACCCTGGACATGTTGCTTCTCGGGCTTCATCTGCCTCACTTGTAAAATGGAGAGTAACCATACTGCCCGGTCCTTGGGTGTCATAATAAGTGCTATATAATATTGGTTGTCATAGAAAGCACTGGAAAACTGCCTGCTAGCCTTGGTCTCTCCTCCCTCTGCCCACTGAAAGATGAATCCAATCGGCAAAGTTTCCCTGCCCTACCACTTCTGTGGGCATTTTCTTCTTCTTGAACTTATTTCAAGATCTTTAGAGAATATTTCACATGGAGACTGAGTCTACGGAGGTCTGTACACCTAACTGTGCTGCCTGCCTGGACTTTGAATCTGCTAGGATTTCAGTGCATGTTTTCTCTTGGGGGGTTGATTGTAGTTCTTGGACATGACGCTGCAAAGAGAACACAGCTCCAGAAAGCATCCTCATTCACTGGGCTCACGTATCATGTGAGTGCTGGGATTGCCTTTGATAAATTACTTTCAACTGGCTTCTAAGAGCTTCTCAGTAACATGGTCAGTCATTTAATGGAATAAATATCAACTCAGGTCACTCTATGACTTTTTATATATTTATGCTTTCCATAGGCATTGATTAACTATCTGCAGCTGGCCAGGTCTGAAACATTCTAGGGGATAAAATGAGATAAAATTGGCATCCTTTAAAAGTTTACAACTAAAAAAAGAGCTCCCCACCCAGTAAAGGAGTTTGGCAGGGACAGCAGTCTCTCTGCTACGGTTCAGGGCCTCCTGCAGCTGCTAAAAGGTCCTGGTTGTGTATGTGCTAAGGATGTGTAGTATTCCCCAGTCCATACAGCTTCCCAGCCTCCCAAGACGCTTGTAAAACACAGGGATTCAATGGCAGATGAAATAGCTAACATGCAAAAATCCCCTGAAAAACAACAGAGGTGACAAAGATCCTTGTGGTATCTGGAAAGCATTAAAAATATTCTGTTAAATATCTGCAAATACTTAACAAGCGTAAGAGCCGTCCTAGGTATTCACCTTCTCTTGGTGGAAATTTCAATCCAAACTGTTTTCATAGACATCCTGTTTAAGCCAGTAAAGTCTAAATTCATTTATGAAACTTTTACTTGCACTAAAATATGCTACAAATAAATTAATGAACTCCTTATTGACAGCAACTTATTCTTCTCCTTCCCTCTCTTGTCCCATCTCCCCAGCCTTTCTCTTCCCTCTGGTTCAGCCAGGTGTATGAACTGGTGTGGGTTAAAAGTTCTAAGATGTCTTCCTATTTCTTGTTTCCTACCAATAACATCAGATCAGGCTGGAAATAGGAGCGGGGTCTAAAATGTATTACGCTGAATGTCATTCCTAGAGCCAATCTGCCAGGAGTAAATCCTGACACTTAACAGCTGTGTCTTGAGGCAAGACTCGTAAGCGCTCTGTTCCTTGGTTTCACCACTGGCAAAGGATTTGGGAAAGCTCTGTGAGAGTCAGGGTGAATATACCTAGGGAGCCCAGGGCACTGCCTGGGACACAATCTATGCTGCATACTACTGGCTACTTTTATTCATCAAACGCACCCTGTAGTCTAATAAAGAAACTCTGATTGAGGATCAAGAAAGCTAGGACTCTGCTACTCCTTAATGGGTATTTACTGAGCACCAATGATGGGCCGGCTGGAGATAACACCAAATTAAGAACACAGCCCCCACTCTCAGGACTTCACAGGCTAGCAGCAAATAGGAAAAACAAAACAAAACAAAAAAACAGCACAGATGCCAGTCCAGGGCGCAGGGCCTGGCGAGGGCGCCTCACACTGCCTGTCTGCAGGGTGGGCGGGGGCTGTCGAGGGAGGAGAGGACAGGACAGAATCAGGGAAGCTTCCAGGAGCAGCTGATTTTGAACAAAGGCCTGAAGGAAAGAAAGCAGGAGCGGAGGTTGCAGGCCGGGGCTGAGGAGGCGCCAGAGAGAAGGAAGAGGATCAGAAAGGAAGAGAGCTGTGAGCGAACACAGGGTATCAACAGTCTATTCCAGCAGGGCCCGAGCTTGAGGTCACGAGAGGGAAGACGGACAGAGAGCCAGCTAAAGAGGGAAGCGGAGTCCGATCACGAAGGAAACTGTGTGTCACCACAGACAGCATGCAGTCTGCCCAGGGCCAAGGGCACCGTGTGAGCCAGTGCGGGCTGCACCTGCAGCTGGAGAGAAGTGAGGGCGGCCCGAGGCCGGCAGAGCAGAGGCAGCGGCTCGCACTCAGGCGGACAGACAGACAGACGGGCGCGTGCAGGGGACAGGGAGGAGGGGCACAGCAGGCTGAAGGCCCAGGAACCGCTGCCTGGCAGGAAGCGGGGGTGTTGGAGGACGCAGAGGCCTGGGCGCCTGCGTGGCCCCTGGCTCGGCACCTGTCCTGCAGGGAGGACCCCTGAGCAAGAGATCTAATCTCTCTGGAATTCCCTTTATCCATAAAATAAGGATATGTAATGTTTCTGACTAATTTCTATGAGATAATAGAGATGAAATGCAAAATTTCAAACTCCCTCAGACTTTAAGGAGAAAGGTACCTATTATTTCTGGAAACATTTTGGATTCAGGGGATAAAGGTTAATACTGACTCAGCCCTTCTTTATAAGGAGTCTTTATATATTTATATACATATATTTATGCAGTTGATTATATTGCACATAGGTCCCATCATGCCACATGGAAATGGTCTTTGTCTTCCTCACACTGAAAAGTGTATCAGGGTGGGAATTTTTTTTTTATTCCAGTTCCTAAAAAATATGCCACATATTTCGAGTCCTCAGTGCTATTACCTCCTTCTATCTTCATCTCTGAAGACCTTCATATCATTTGAGTCAGTATTCAAGTTTGCCAAAAAGCCACAGGAGGAATAAATAATCAGTGAAATGTGAAAGAAAAATAGCCAGACTATATAAAACCCCAAATGTGCAAGTGGGTGTTTAAGCAGGTAACAAAGGTCAGGCACCTTTCACTTACCCATCTGTTCTGACGTAGGTGTTTACAGAAGGTGCAGCATCTCCATGGGGTTCAGGATACCACGGACGCACAAAGAGGAAAGGACAGACCAGCCAACATTGGGGTGTTTTTTGTTTCTGAAGATGCACCCCATGCACTGGCCTGTACCTGACCCTGGGCAGACCTACCGGGAGGCAGTCAGGACCAGACCGTGTCCTGGGGTCAGCCGCAGGGTCACCTTTCCACAGACGGGAGAAAGCAAGCGAGCTCCCCGGGAGGCAGGGAGGAGAGTTGCCCTCAGACACACTGACTGCAGATGACAAGACTCCTGACATACACACTCTGGTGCACTGGGGGTGGTGGTAGGGGTTCCCTCGGAGACATAGAGGCAGCTATCAGCCTGCTTTCTGGACGATATTCCCTGTATATCCTCCCCTAGAATCAATCTTGGACACGGCTACCAACTCAGGATTCAAAGTTGGCTGGGGTGGTGGGGGTGGGGGGAACGACCCCTGAGAGCATAGGAAGATTTCTTTGACTAGGTTATCGGGTGTGGACTGACTATCACAGTGGTTCAGAGTGGCTTGGGACAGGCGCGGCCACGCCAGCGGAGGGAAGCAAGGTGGGGCCTGTGCAGTTCATGCCCGTCCGTGCCTTGGGGCTCTTTCCACAATCAGAATGACAATCAGGAATGACTCTCCTGCTCCTATTTTGCAAGGTAGGCTTCCCTTGCGGTTCAGTGGTAAAGAATCTGCCTGCTAATGCAGGACGGGGAAGGCAATGGCACCCCACCCCAGTACTTTTGCCTGGAGAATCCCATGGACGGAGGATCCTGGTAGGCTCCAGTCCATGGGGTCGCTAAGAGTCAGACACGACTGAGCGACTTCACTTTCATTTTCTCTTTCATGCATTGGAGAAGGAAATGGCAACCCACTCCAGTGTTCTTGCCTGGAGAATCCCAGGGACGGGGGAGCCTGGTGAGCTTCCGTCTATGGGGTCGCACAGAGTCGGACACGACTGAAGCGACTTAGCAGCAGCAGCTAATGCAGGAGAAGCAGGTTCAAATCCGGGGTCGGGAAGATTCCCTTGAGGAGGGCATGGCAACCCACTCCAGTGTTCTTGCCTGGGAAATCCCATGGACAGAGGAGCCTGGCAGGCTATAGTCCACAGGGTTGCAAAAGAGTCAGATGTGATTCATGACTAAATTTTGCAGGGCAATGGGGACATACAGCTGCTCGAGTGGTTTCTCACCTTGAAGCCGGTAAAAAACATCCCTGGTTGAGTGCCAGGCGCCGGTGTGTGACACTGGACCAGGTTCAGGTGTCCCTGTTCACTCAGCTTCCAGAACATGGAGGCTTTTCCAAGCCCCTGACAAATACGTATAAAAATAGGGTAACTGGAGAAAGCAACAGTGATTTCTTTCTTCCATGGAGTATGTTTGTCGTCATGCGTGCTAAGCCGCTTCAGTCGTGTCTGACCCTGCGGCCCAATGGACTGCAGCCTGCCAGGCTCCTCTGTCCATGGGATTTTCCAGGCAAGAATACTGGAGTGGGTGGCCACGCCCTCCTCTGGGGGTCTTACCGACCTAGGGACTGAGCCCGTGTCTCTTGGGTCCCCTGCATGGCAGGCGGGTTCTCTACCACAAGCGCCACCTGGGAAGCCCGAGTGTTTGTCCTCAGAGGGGCCGAACAGCCTCAGCCTGCTGTCCTGAAACGTCTGTTTCCCCAGGAGACAGAATCCTTGTCCCTTTGAGTCCGGAGCCTTTCTCTGCCCACTCCTTTCCCAGGGACTTTCTTTTCCCCCACTTAGAAATCTTTCCTCAATCTTAGCCCTCTTCAACAAAATAACCAAAGGACGGTATATCAACAGAAATCAAAGAATCGGATCAGACAGCACACATCATTTAACAATAGACAAAGCACATCCACTCTGGAGCTCCCCAGGTTGTTTTCAAAGCGTGCTCCAGGAACTTCCTCTCTGGTGCAGGCCACTGTAGGCACTTTGACTCAGATCATCTTGACGTGTAAACACGGTCCTGAGCAAACTTCACCTCACAGAGAAGTCACCTCTTAGTAACGATCCTGTCAGCATGCTTTGACCCATTTGGTTCATTGCTAAGGCCTGAAATTAAACAAAATTACTACAAGATAAAGCCCTTCTCTGGGGAAGGCAATGGCACCCCACCCCAGTACTTCTGCCTGGAAAATCCCATGGACGGAGAATCCTGGTAGGCTCCAGTCCATGGGGTCGCTGGGAGTGGGACACCACTGAGTGACTTCACTTTCACTTTTCACTTTCATGCATTGGAGAAGGAAATGGCAGCCCACTCCGGTGTTCTTGCCTGGAGAATCCCAGGGACGGGGGAGCCTGGTGAGCTTCCGTCTATAGGGTCGCACAGAGTCGGACACGACTGAAGCGACTTAGCAGCAGCAGCAGTAGCAGCAGCAAAGCCCTTCTCATTTTAAGTGTTGATGATTATTAAGAGAATACGTATTAGGGGTAAAGGTGACATTTCAGGAATCTTAGAGCTAAATTCTAAAAGCCAGTATTCTTAAAAAAAAAAAAAAAAAAAAAAGCCAGTATTCTAGCATTTACTAGATCTTTGAATATAATGAAAATTTTATTCTGCTTCTGCCACAAATAAAAGCTAAGACAATAATTATCCAAGCAAGTAAGCTGAGATTACAGAAAGTATGTATCAGTACCCTGTGAAAAAAATCACAACTGCCTCCAAGTTGGTATCCAGGGTAAATATTTCTGGAGTACAAACCACAATAGCTCTTGGACAGTTTTCTGAAATACTAATAAATGAGTTTTGAGGGGGCTTTTTATTTTTCCTTTCTGTGGCTAGAAAGAACTCGACAGTTCATGTCAACATGTCCGGTTATGCAAAAATGAGATGATAGTGTCTTAAGAAAAGCTCACCACTCTAATTAGTAAGGAAATCAATCTACAGAAAACCATACACACAGGCCCACTCCAAAAAATGTAAGTGAAAATACTTTGGAGGATATTCATATTTTGCTGTGGAAGAACTTGCTGTTATATGTTAGGATAACAGTAAAGTTAAAAGGATCGATATTGAGTGACAGAGATAAAACTGAGACAGCCTCCTTTGCTTATTAAGAAAAACTTTCAGAGGACTGGCACAGATGGCTGCCCTGTGGTTCCTTGGGTGGAACCTGAATAAGGACCCACACTTCCCGCAGCCCAGGTACATCTGCACCCTCAGGGCAAGGCTTGCGCCCCCTCATCCTTTCTGGTGTAAGGCACAGGGGATAGCTTAGCGACATGGCACGTCTTTTCATCAGAAAGCTTCACAATGAAACTGTGACTATTAGAGGTTCAAGTACTCTAAGGAAAAAAGATTTAGAGTAAGCACTTCTTTGTGCTTTTCTCAAGGCAATAAAAGGACGAGCCATAGGACTTTCAAGTACAACTCAGTATATCTAACCTCAATAACATGCCAGATGCTGTTGTCTTAACAGTTATGAAAAATGTTTAAAGTTCAGTCTAGAATAAACAAAGAGGTAAAGAAAGGAACAATTTGGTTATGACTAAAAGAGGAAGGATTAGAAACAGTTAAAAGGGGAATTTGCAATGCAAAGGTTGATAAAGGAGCACTGTAATGCAAAGAGCAAGCAGAACCCGGGTGTGTCAATGATACAACACCTCATTCGACAAGAGCATGTTTTCAACATCCATTCGTCATCAGGTTTAGGTCCTTGGACATTAAAAGGTATCATGTCTGAATTTTCAGGATCTGGCGGATGGAGGTGGCACTAGAAAGCCATTTTTCCTGAATAAAAGCATGGAGTAAGTCAAGGTTCAGGAAAGTAATCCTGAATCCTAAAAGGATTAAAGGAAGGAACAAAATAGGGTTTCTGAGGGAATATGATAACAAGTTGGGATTACCTGATACAGGAACAGGATAACAGTCAAATATGTGAAAGGATTTTTCTCTCAATTTGAAAAAGATAAAATGGACTAAAACTATAGCATTAATACTAACACTGGGTAAACACCACCAAAGGTAGTATAATACTAGAGCTGCTGACCGATGGAATCGACCTTCCAGAGGTTGCTACAGAGCCAAACGCACACATTCCAAAACAGCCCACATTCCCCTTTACCCGAGAGCCTCCGGGTCACCCCACGTGCACGTCTGCCTTTTGCAAGGGCCTTTCTCTGACTCACGACGGGGCCTCTCTGCAGTCTCCCCTCAGGGCTCTATGACGCAGCATCCACCGGGCTGGCCTCGACCTGGGAAGGCGCCTCTCCTGGAACAGCTTCTGCTGGAAGAACCGGCCGCCCGCTCCGGAGCGGCTAGGCCACGTGTGCCCCGGCTGTCTGTGCACAGGTGAGGACGGTCCTGACACCTCAACCACCCTGAAACCACGGACTCTCAGTTCTTGAGAAGCAGCGTGGAGCGGCTGCCCCTGCTGAGCGCTGGACAGGGTAGGAGGCTGGAAGCCAGGGGGGAGGGAGAAGAATCCAGTGGGTCCTCTACCTTCTCTGAGAGGAGTCACCTTGAGGGCAGAGTAGGCAGGTGCTGGCCACACCCGGCTTCTAGGAGAGCTGGGAGGGTCCAGATCGGACTTAAGGTAGGCACCCAGCAACAACTCAGGCCTGAATCTGAATAAAGAACACTCAGGGCGAGCTCTGCAACGCAGGTCAGAGGACAAGCTTTGGCAAGAAGAGCTGAATTGTAAACTTTTACTCACATTAAAAGGAAGTATTTACTTATTTACTCATTTCGTAAGTTAATTCACATTCGGTATTAAAATTGAGAAGGTATGACTGAAACTCAAAATTTACTTGTACAAAATGATGTGCTGGCCTCTGTGTCCATGCATGGATGTGTGTGTAAATAGCTGCTTTTCTTCTTTCCAAAAAGTGGCTTGACGTGGAACCCGCTTTCCCTACTTAACATTATTCCCCGTCTGGAAACAGGCAACTATGTAGCCATTTTCAGTGGCTGTGTCCTCGCATATTCCACTATAGGGCGATAAACTAACCAATTTCCTAATGATGGACATCTGATTTGGTTGCAAACTTTCACACTTAAAATTTGACACTGTTTTAAACATCTTTTCCTTAGGATAAAATGTTCTGAAAACACTGCCTTGTGTGTTTCATCCATCAAAAAACATTTATTTTTGATGGATGCTACTGGATGCTGTATTTCACTCAGTGAAGCGGTTGGCCATGCTTTTACAACTGGTGGGCAGTGACACATTCTCAGAGTCAGTGTAACTTTCCTAACCTCTACAACCATTATTATTCATATGGAAGATTAGCAGACTCCACAGTGTTGGTTTTTTTCCCCACCGTGTATTTCAAAGGCTGTTCCCAGGAACCTACTTTGGAAGATTCCTCAAAATAAAATTTAAATGTTGAGATTTTCAGAAAAAAATTTTTTCACAAAAATTCAAAAACTAAAGGTAGCTCTTGATGCCTGTTCCTGCAACCCGTGACTGGAATTTCTACCTATGTCCAGACTCAGTTTCTGCAAAGTTGCTTTTCATACTAATGAATAAAGTTTCTTCTATTTTTATTTCATAATTGCAATTCCATGATTTCCCCTTTGAGAATCACTCCATTCCCCCCCTCCCCACCAAAACACACAAAATATAAAGCCCATACTTCCTGGGTGGGTTTTGTTTGGAGTTCTAATTCATCAATAATTCCATTTATTTTTTATTATTTTCTTCTATTTTGGGGGTGGGGGCAAACTCAGTTCTTTTCTAGCTTCTTGAGCTACATATTTAACTTGCTGCTGCTGCTAATAAGTCGCTTCAGTCGTGTCCGACTCTGTGTGATCCTATAGACGGCAGCCCACCAGGCTCCTCCATCCCTGGGATTCTCCAGGCAAGAACACTGGAGTGGGTTGCCATTTCCTCCTCCAATGCATGAAAGTGAAAAGTCAAAGTGAAGTCATTCAGTTGTGTCCGACTCTTAGCAACCTCATGGACTGCAGCCTACCAGGCTCCTCCGTCCATGGAATTTTCCAGGCAAGAGTACTAGAGTGGGGTGCCTTAACTTAGCTACTTTCAATTTTTTAAGAAATAAATGCCTTCAAGGCTTTGCATCAATTTTGGGTTAACTCTTTAAGTGCACTCCACTTCACCGTTTTATAATATTTTTGTCCTTTAGTTGTAAGAACTTCAAAATCTGCATTGTGATTTCTTAACCCATAAGTTCCTTAGAAAAATATATTTCTTTCTTTTTTTCTTAGAAAAATATATTTCTAGAGTCCAAATGGATTCTTTAACTTATTTTTGATTTCTAATTTAGTCGTACGGTACTACTCACAAGGAATGTGAGCTGCTGTTGTGTTATGCTGTGTTAGTTGCTTAGTCGTGTCTGACTCTTCGCAATCCCATGGACTGTAGCCCGCCAGGCTCCTCTGTCCATGGGATTCTCCAGGCAAGACTATTAGAGTGGGTTGCCATTTTCTTCCCCAGGGGATCTCCCTGACCCAAGGATTGAACTCAGGTCTCCTGAGCTGCAGGTGGATCCTTCACCATCTGAGCCACCAGGGAAGTCCTTATTCACAAGGGATGTGAGCTGCTTGCTAATGATTTTCTGAGACTTTGGAGACACGTCTCATAACCAAGTAAAAGGTTAAACTTGCAAAGAATTCGAATGTGCTTTAAGCACAAATTCTGTTAGCATTTAAGTCCTATTGGGTTAATCTTCTTTTTAACCTATCATATTGTAATAAAAATGTGTTAAACTCTCCCATTACAGTTGTGGATTTGACTATTTCTCCTTTAAATTCTGTCAAATCTTGCTGTTACATGTAAAATTTATGATTATTTTTATGTCCCTGAACTATTCCTTTGAACTTGTGTAGTGAATTTTTTTATTTCTATTATTGATTGTGTTTTGAATTCTATTTTTTTCTGATGTTAATATTGCTAGTCTTGCTTTCCATTGGTGGATTCTTTACCACTGAGCTACCAGTATATGGCTGGATTTTTAAAAATCCAAACTGACAGTCTCTGTCTTTCAAGAGGTGACATCAATGGTGGCTCAGACGGTAATGAATGTGCCTGCAATGCGAGAGACTCAAGTTTGACCCCTGGGTCAGGAAGATCCCACGGAGAAGGGAATGGCTACTTACTCCAGTATTTTTGCCTGGAGAATTCCACAGACAGAGAAGCCTGGTGGGCTGTAATCCACAGAGTCACAAAGAGTCAGACACGACTGAGCGACTAACACTTTCACTTTCAACTTTTTGGGGCTTCTCTGGTGGCTCAGATGGTAAACAATTTGCCTATAACACAGGAGACCTGGTTCGATCTCCTGGGTGGGGAAGATCTGCTGGAGAAGGGAATGGCTACCACTCTGGTATTTTTTTTAAATTTATTTTTAATTGAAGGATAATCGCTTTACAATGTTGTGTTGGTTTCTGCCATACATCAACATGAATCAGCCATAGGTGTGTGTGTGTGTGTGTATTCCTTCCCTCTGGAACATCCCTCTAGTTGTCACAGAGGTGTGTGTGTGTGTGTGTGTGTGTGTGTGTGTGTATTCCTTCCCTCTGGAACCTCCCTCCCACCTCCCTCCCTATCCCACCCCTCTAGTTGTCACAGTGTGTGTGTGTGTGTGTGTGTGTGTGTGTATTCCTTCCCTCTGGAACCTCCCTCCCACCTCCCTCCCTATCCCACCCCTCTAGTTGTCACAGAGTGTGTGTGTGTGTGTGTGTGTGTGTGTGTATTCCTTCCCTCTGGAACCTCCTTCCCACCTCCCTCCCTATCTCACCCCTCTAGTTGTCACAGAGTGTGTGTGTGTGTGTGTGTGTGTGTGTGTGTGTATTCCTTCCCTCTGGAACCTCCCTCCCACCTCCCTCGCTAACCCACCCCTCTAGTTGTCACAGAGTGTGTGTGTGTGTGTGTGTGTGTATGTGTGTATGTGTGTGTGTGTGTGTATTCCTTCCCTCTGGAACCTCCTTCCCACCTCCCTCCCTATCTCACCCCTCTAGTTGTCACAGAGTGTGTGTGTGTGTGTGTGTGTGTGTGTGTGTGTGTATTCCTTCCCTCTGGAACCTCCCTCCCACCTCCCTCGCTAACCCACCCCTCTAGTTGTCACAGAGTGTGTGTGTGTGTGTGTGTGTGTGTGTGTGTGTGTATGTGTGTGTGTGTGTGTATTCCTTCCCTCTGGAACCTCCCTCCCACCTCCCTCCCTATCCCATCCCTCTAGTTGTCACAGAGGGGTGTGTGTGTGTGTGTGTGTGTGTGTGTGTGTGTGTGTGTGATTCCTTCCCTCTGAAACCTCCCTCCCACCTCCCTCCCTATCCCACCCCTCTAGTTGTCACAGAGCCCTGGTTTGAGTTCCCTGAGTCATATACCAAATTCTACTCTAGTATTCTTGCCTGGAGAATCCCATGGACAAAAAAGCCTGGCGGGCTACAGTTCATGGGGTCTCAAAGAGTCAGACACAACTAACACTTTTTCACATCAATGTATTTAAATTTGTCGTGACACATTTCCTATCTTCTTCTTTTGTTTTTTCTACCTACCATTTTCATCCTTTGCTTTTTCCCAGAGTCTCCTTTTCTGTCTTCCCTTGATTAATAAAAAGTTCTATTTCCTTTTTTGTTCCCATTTGCTTTAGGTTGTAGTCCTATATTTTCATGATTAACCTATCAACACTGTACGTAACACACACCTATGACATTAGTACAGTCCTCTCGGAACCTCCTTGTTCTGTCGGTATCACTGTTTTAAGATTGTTACAGAGCCTCCACTTCATTTAATACAGCAGTTGGAGATGCAGATGTCTAGTCAGTGCTTTGATAAGGCTAGAAACAGAGTTCTTCCCTTTAACATACACTACCATCATTACTAGATATATTGACTTCTCCCTCAGTTACAGTGACTTTCAGATGAGACTTTATGCATAGAGACCTACCACAAAATTATTTTCCTTCTAAAAATAACTTTACAGGGGACTTTCCTGCAGTCCAGTGGTTAAGTTTCCGCACTTCCAATGTAGGGGGGCTCGAGTTCAATCCCTGGTCAGGGAACTAAGATCCCACATGCCGTGTAGTATGACCATAAAAAAAAGAAAAAACTTTACAGAATTTATTGCTCTGCTGTTTCTTAGTTTTATCGAAGTTTATCCTCATATATGGATTTTTATTGTAGGAGTTTTTCACTCTCCATCTTAGACATTATTTATAATAAGAAAAGAGGTAGAAATAATCCAGGTATTCATCAAGGGCACAGGGAAGCAAATTATGCATTACCACTGGAACACTTCAGAATATGTATTAAATGTCTACATAAGATCTACACATATGATAAAGACATAGACTACCCTGATACATGAACATAGTAAATGAACAAAACAGAACACAGAATACCACGTGTGTAATTTTTCCTACTGTTTGCACATGTAAGAATGAACACTGCACACGTCAGTGGAGCACCTGCAGAATGATACACTTTAACACTAATTTAAAATTCTCCCCTCAAAACACTTTTTTCTTTCTCTTTTTGTTTCTTTTTCTTCTTTTTTTTTGTTGTTTTTGTCATGGTTGTCATGGTCATGGTCTTCTTCTTCTTTTCTTAAAGAAAACCTAACTTTCAGTTCCTAACAAAGGCCTTAGCTTGTTTCTCATAATTTTTGGGTTAACACAAATCAGACCATTGTGGTAAGTTCGTATTTCACTACATAAATGTGTGACTGATTTCATTTCCTGGCAGTGATATGCATTTGACGAAGAAAAAAAAAAAAGTCCAATTGATATTCAATTTAAAAGCAAAGTTTTACGCTTTCTGAAGTGTGGGGTGCTTTACGTGATTTTACTCTTTACCAGATAATGATCCAAAAAAACAAAGGGGAAATTTCTGCCTAAAAAGTTAGTGCATTCCCTTGTCACAAAAATACATTTGCCCTATTTAAATGGTTCTGTTTACTTTGCCAGAGCTTTGCCAAAATGACCAAATTTTAAGAGTAAAAACATAAATTTCAGTCTCTGCTCCTTCTGTTACAATATAGTATGTAATCACATTACATACAGATTTTTGAAAATTATATAAATTTTGACATTTTAAGTTAGATCTCAAGGAGTTAGTTTATATCATTTTTAGTTAAATATGCTTTCTGTTTTATTTATATTTTAAAACTTTTAAAATTTAAAAAAAAGTTTGGTTTTTTTTGGCTTCACTGCTCAGTATGTGGGATCTTAGTCCCCCAACCAGGAATGGAACCTGTGGTCCCTGCATTGAAGCCCCAGGTCTTAACCACTGGACTGCCAGGGAAGTCCCTAAAAATGCTGTAATTTTTTTTTGATTGTCAATCTTTATTTTAATGTTTGTCTTTAAAGCTATAAATTTCCCTATAATCAGAACTTTTAGTTGTATCCCACAAATTGGTGGCACTAGTGGTGAAGAACCTGCCTACCAATGCAGGAGATTTAAGTGAATGCTTTTAATAAAACATGCCCTTCTTGGTTTTCTTAGAAACCCTGAACACCACTGATGGATATAAAAATGGACAATTTTACGACACCCTCTGCAGCTTCTCTGGAAAGCGACTGTGATCTCTATGCCCACTACCACACAGCCAGGATCCTCATGCCACTGCATTACAGTATCGTCTTCATAATTGGGCTTGTGGGAAACTTACTGGCCTTGATTGTCATTATTCAAAACAGGAAAAAAATCAACTCTACCACTCTCTATTCAACCAACTTGGTGATTTCGGATATACTTTTTACCACGGCTCTGCCTACACGGATAGCCTACTATGCGCTGGGCTTTGACTGGAGAATCGGCGATGCCCTGTGTAGGATAACCGCTCTTGTGTTTTACATCAACACATACGCAGGTGTGAACTTCATGACCTGCCTGAGCATTGACCGGTTCTTTGCTGTGGTGCACCCCCTGCGGTACAATAAGATAAAAAGAATTGAACACGCAAAATGCATCTGCATATTTGTCTGGATTCTGGTATTTGGTCAAACACTCCCACTACTCATAAACCCTATGTCAAAACAGGAGGCTGAAAGGACTACGTGCATGGAATATCCAAACTTCGAGGAAACCAAATCCCTCCCCTGGATTCTGCTTGGTGCCTGTTTCATAGGATACGTACTTCCGCTTGTCATTATTCTTATCTGCTATTCTCAAATCTGTTGCAAGCTCTTTAAAACTGCCAAACAGAACCCGCTAACTGAGAAATCTGGGGTCAACAAAAAGGCTCTAAACACAATTATTTTTATAATTGTTGTGTTTGTTGTATGTTTCACACCTTATCATGTTGCAATTATTCAACACATGATCAAGAAGCTTCGTCTTCCCGGTCTCCTGGAATGTAGCCAAAGACATTCATTCCAGATATCTCTGCACTTTACAGTATGTCTGATGAACTTCAACTGCTGCATGGACCCTTTTATATATTTTTTTGCATGTAAAGGGTACAAGAGAAAGGTCATGAAGATGTTGAAACGTCAAGTGAGTGTATCAATTTCCAGTGCTGTGAGGTCAGCCCCTGAAGAAAACTCACGTGAAATGACAGAAACTCAAATGATGATACATTCCAAGTCTTTAAATGGAAAGTAAAAAGGAAAGGAGTCTTGGATTTATACCAAAGTAGACTGTTGAACTTTGCAAGACTTTTCTTATAACAAGTGTTAGACTTCCAATTAGGATTCTTTTGAATTCCTTTCACTGGGCACTATTTCTCAGCTCCAACTTGGAAGTAAACTGATTATATATATATATATATATTTTTACACTCAAGAACAACATTCAGCAAAATTCTTATTTGTAAATGAAATAGTATACCTTTAAAAGGGACAGTATTTTAATAAATCTCAGTGTAAAAAGAAAAGTTTTGTGTTAACAAAAAACTAAATCATTAATGTTCCTCACCAATAATTCAAAAAAAGAAAAAAAGACTATCAAAATTGTATATGGCCAGTGTAGAAATGTTAATATTGTAATATTCCCTCTCTCTCTTTCTCTTTTTTTTTTGTATAACATTTCAATTCATGTTTCTTTCAATCTTAGGCTTTACCTCCTCGATAATGACCTTTTTTTTTTTCTGAGTCATAAATTTTCATCTCAAGAAACTTGTTTTTGAATAAAGAGCTAGATGCTACAAAATTATGAGTATGTCCTTCAATGCTCACTGTGAACTCTCAGCAAAAGTTACAGGGAAGAGGAAACTAGCAGCAGGCAGATTCTGGAGCAAAGCCTTATGATGATGATGATGGTGATGAAGGCAATGAAAGCTCTTCCCAAGCAGCCAGCACAGGGTTCAAGGGCCACTGCCCAGGAACATGACAAGGATCTCATATGGAAAGAGGGTCCACTTGCTAAATGCTTCTTGAGAGTTAAAAAAAAAAAAAAAATATATATATATATGTATGCAAATAGGCTTGGCTGTTTTGGGTCCCTAGGGGATGGTATTTATTATTTATACAGAAGTTGGCAGTATCCTGTATCTGTATTTCAGTGGGTTGGTTACCAGGAAGGGTATGGAGGATGTGCAGTGGGGGTGTAATTGTGGCTTGCCTTGTTAAGATGGAGAGTAAAATGGAAAATCATGAACTTCACAGTCACCAGGATTCTTTACAACATTATTGTTGTTTAGTCACTAAGTCATGGTCTGACTCTTGTGACCAAATAGAAATACCTTTGTATAACCTGGGTTCAATTCCTGGGTCAGGAAGATTCCCTGAAGAAGAGAATGGCAACCCACTCCAGTATTCTTGCCTGGAGAATGCCATGGACAATAGCCCACCAGGCTCCTCTGTCCACGGGGCTGTACAGAGTCGGACATGACTGAGTGACTTAACACTTTCTTTACAAGTAGCACGGCCTTCCCAAGTACAGTAACCCATCTGCCAGCTCAGATTTGCTTTACTGGATCCCTCAACTACCTCAAGACAGTACCTATGTTAGCAATGACTCCACATTTGATAACTCAACTAAAGAAATGAAATGGTATATGATGGGTCATACTTAAAATTTTTATTAGGCTTTATATCCTGGAAATACTTTCTTTTAAAGCCTTACCTTACTCACTTTCAGATTTTATCCTGTAAGAAAACTAATCTTAATGGTCAATTCAATACCATTTACTGTGTACTTTCAGATTTGTATTGTGTTAATTTCACAGAAAGCTTAAAGCCATTGTCAAAAACAGCCACTGGTCTTTGTGACACCTTATGGAGATAGATGGAGAAGGCAACGGCAACCCACTCCAGTACTCTTGCCTGGAAAATCCCATGGATGGAGGAGCCTGGTAGGCTCCAGTCCATGGGGTCGCTAAGAGTCGGACACAACTGAGCAACTTCACTTTCACTTTTCGTTTTCATGCATTGGAGAAGGCAATGGCAACCCACTCCAGTATTCTTGCCTGGAGAATCCCAGGGACAGAGGAGCCTAGTGGGAGGCCGTCTATGGGGTCGCACAGAGTCGGACACGACTGAAGCGACTTAGCAGCAGCAGTATGGAGATAGATGACCGCATGGATAGAAGTCAGGAACTTAGGGCCTTTCCTTCATCTATAAACATTTCCAAGTGAAGAAGAAAAAGGGCAAAATACTATATTTTATGCAAGGTGGCACTTTTGTAGATATTTGAGTTTGATTCCCAAAGAGAAACCATTGTGAAAGTCGCTAAATGAAAACTAGAAACAAAAGCTTCCTGAATTTCAGAGCATCTTTATGGCACACAAGTTATATGACTGTGTTCCAGTACAGACTACTGTGTGTATGAGCCAACATGCTGCTTCGTAGTAGATGAGAGAGTCCTCTCTGTGCTAACAGGGTCAGTTCTTAACATCCTTCGAACAAGACAATAAACATCTATGGCACTTGACAAAGGAATAACGTGCTTTTTTCATAACAGTCTTCTGCCTCCTCCTTCCACTATACCACAAGTCTATATAAACGATTTTATCCAATGATAAGGAGCCATACTGCCAAAACGGTAAACTTTAACTGCTAAGTCGCTTCAGTGGTGTCCAACTCTGTGTGACCCCATAGACGGCAGCTCACCAGGCTCCCCTGTCCCTGGGATTCTCCAGGAAAGAACACTGGAGTGGGTTGCCATTTCCTTCTCCAATGCACAAAAGTGAAAAGTGACAGTAAAGTTACTCAGTCGTGTCCAACTCTTGGTGACCCCATGGACTGCAGCCTAAAAGGCTCCTCTGTACATGGGATTTTCCAGGCAAGAGTACTGGAGTGGGGTGCCATTGCCTTCTCCAGGTAAACTTTAAACCTACCCTCAATTAATCTTTTTTAAAAAGGTCTATACTCTAATCAAACCCAGTTCTTTGTTGTCCTTCGAAAGGACCGTACTGCCCATTTCATTCATGAAGCCGCAGTTCCTACATGGCCTTGGAGCACCCTCCCCCTGTCTTGTATTATTAGTTGGCTTCAGGTTTATTTCCCATGCGTTTCCCTTGGGAGCAGGTAACCTTGGAAAACAGGGTAAGTGATGTATAATATTTGTATTCTGTTACAGAAAAATAGGAGGTGGCCTTATATATCACACATTATTTGAAAATCACAACCTATAAGTCCTTCTACATTGGCCAGGTGATATTAACAATTTTAAATAATAACAGGGAGGTAGGAAGAAAACACCTAAGAAAGCTGATAGCTACAAGGCAGCTAACCATATTTCCTCTTCCACAGTTTTATTTTTATGTCTAAAAGGATCATTTGGTTAATTAAAAAACAAACTCTCAAAGCTACTTAGCTTTAGTCAGTATAAACACGTAGACTCTTCAGTGACAGTAGAGGAGAGTACGGAATAGTGAAGGTTAGATTTTAGAAATGACATCAGGTATATATGAAGAGTGCAATTGGTCCAGGAATTATGTAATGTCTTCCTTTTCACAATCTGTGAAACAGGATGAACAGACTGTATTGCCCACACTTTATAAAGAAATCCAAATTCAGGAAAGGAACCTGGTAAATTAAGAGACAAGGAGCAACAGGAATGTAACCCTAACTTCATGTCTCAGTCATTAAAAGAACTGAATCACACAGACTCAGAGAAAAAGTATGAGAAGGCAGGTTTAATTATAGGCCAGCAGGTTAGCTAACCCTTATACAGGACAAATAACCAAGAGTGGGAAGACTACATGCTCTGGCTATGAGTTTCCCGAGGATGAGGGTGTTGTAGGTTATATACACAGCATCTGGTACACAGCCTGACCCAAAGAAGTCTCTCAAATACCCAGCCAATTGCATAGCGCCTGTTTTGTACTAACAAAATACTAAAGCCCTACTGAAAGATCTCCAAAGTTGTAAATTTTTTCGGGAAATGAAAAAGAAGTTACACATGCTAGAGATATGTAATTGTGTAACTGAAGACAGGGCCTCTCAAAGACCCTGCAATTTAAAGTAGATATATTAAAGAACAGAACTAATGTCCCAAGAAGCCAGTTCATATTTAGTTACAGAAATATGTTCTGCTTGAAAACAACTTTAGATTTCAAGAGGCAAGGGCAGTGACTCCTACTGATCACTAAAAAGTACCAGACAATCTTAAAAGAGGAAGCACGGCCCTTAAATAAACTTTTAAAATGGTCTATTTTGGTCACTCTTAGCCCACTGCAATTTGTTATTCTTTGCAAAGCTAAAAACATCTGCTCATTGGACTATTCAGATAAGAGTGAAAAAATGAAGAGCTGATCTAGCGAAAACACAGCCCATGTTTTGGAATCTGGGGGCGACTAGATCTGCTCAGGAGAACTGATGTCACGGGCAGTTTGCTTTACATTAAACCCTGAAGAACTGGTCACTTAAAAAGTGATCCTCAGATTTCAATTCAACTGCAAGCTCAATTAGCTGAGAAGGAACAACTGCTGACTATTTACTACATGCCACTTTCAAGTACCTGACAGGCATTACCTCCCTTAATCCTCACTACTTTAAGGGGTGGGTAGAACTTTATCTGGGGCTTCCCACGTGGCTCAGTGGTAAAGAATCCTCCTGCCAGTGCAGGAGATGGGGGTTTCAATCCCTGGGTCAGGAAGATCCCTTGGAGGAGGAAATGGCTGCCCACTCCAGTGTTCTTGCCTGGAAAAACCCATGGACAGAGGAGCCTAGCGCGCTACAGTCCACAGGGTCGCAAAGAGTCAAACACGACTGAGTGAGTGAGCACACACACAGAACTTTATTTTCCTGATGAGGAGACTGGAGTGCCAGGCCATGGAGATGTGGAGCTGGGAGCTCGATCCAAACCCTCTGGCCTCAGGGTAGTGCGAATTGGAGCATGAGGTTTTCACCACCTACAGAATTATGTTCATTAAGAGACGGCTCCATTCCTCCCCTTCCTGTGGCTTCCTGGGCCTTGGACACATCCCAACACCACGTTGGACCTTCAGCTCAGCTTCTTTCCCTGTGGGAGCACCCTAATTTCTCTGCTTCTCAAGCTCCATTCCCTCAGTCCCACACCCGATCCTCGTCTCTCATCCATGGTATCTGGCCAGTAAGCCCTGCTTTCATTTCCTCCTCCAGAACTCACTCTTGCCCATCTTTTCTTTGCCCCAAATCAGCATCCTAGGCTGGATGCTGGCAACACACACCTAAATGACTACAACGACTTGCCCACTGCTCCTCTCACCTGGAGCCAGACACTTTAGCCTTCCTTTCAGGGGCTATACCAGAAGTCAGCAGACTAATAACAAAAACCATGCTAAACAACTCCTATCAGTCACATGGTATGAAACTCTAAGGCTTTATATATAATTCAAGCCGACAATAATTCTTCAAGGCTGGCCCCACTGCTGCTGCTGCTGCTAGGTCGCTGCAGTCGTGTCTGACTGTGTGACCCCATAGACGGCAGCCTGCCAGGCTCCCCCGTCCCTGGGATTCTCCAGGCAAGAACACTGGAGTGGGCTGCCATTTCCTTCTCCAATGCATGCATGCATGCTAAGTCACTTCTGACTCTGTGTGACCCTATGGACAGCAGCCCCTCCTCTGTCCACGGGATTCTCTAGGCAAGAATACTGGAGTGGGTTGCCATTTCCTTCTCCTGGTCCCAGGACTATCACTGTTTTATAGATGAGGAAATTATGCCCCAGAGAAATTCAGTCAATTACCCAAAGCCACACAGCTAGCAAGCAGGGGAGACAGGCTCTTGACTCTACAGTCTGGCTCCAAGGTCTGTCACTTGTTATCATGGCATTGTCTCTTTTAAACAAGTAGAGTATATGTCCAGGTCCTCAGACAGCCTTGAAAGAGACACTTACTGCTCACTGGATATTCTCAACTTCCTATTGTGGCACATGTGACTACCTCCAGCCAATGGGTTGGCCAGAAAAAAATGCTGTAGGTCCCTTCCAGGCTGGAGCTTTCGATGGCAGTGAGAGACCTCCCACACCGCTCTTCTGCCATGGGGACCACCGAGGTTCTAGACGGTGGGACCTCTGTCAGCCTGGGTCCTTGAATGGGTAAACAGAGAACTCCCCAGCCCATACCCCATCCATCTGTGTTGACAAAGTAGTGCAAATGAGAGATGCATTTATATTCAGCCACTGAGATCTCAGGGTTAATTTGGGGCCACAACAGAGGCTAATTAACAACACCTACCCATACACCAAGGGTAAGAAAAGAATGTACCCTCTATGCGGTTCTCCCTGCAAACAGATGTAATCTTCCCTATTCCCAGTTTCATCATGTCATTTCACGCTCCAGGATTGAGAGTAGTTCCCCATCATGGACCGCAGGAAGCAAAAGTTCCTCTCTTACACTTTCAAGCGTCTGCTACCTCACTGTTCTTCATTGCTCAGTAAGTACCTCTCAAGATAGCCAGTCTACCCCATGAATATGACAAATATTTGGTCCTCTTAGTTGGATTCTCCTGCTTCTGCCATTCATTCTTTACACTCACATTCTAACTGTACCTCCTCCTTCCATTCTCTTTTGACTACGCAAAGCCACCCATCTTCCCTTTCCTCAACTTATTTGGCTTTCATATATCCTATGCCACACAGTTTTAACTTTAGACAAAAATTATCTTGCCACAAAAGAAGAGAAAAAATAGAGTGGCCTGGAAACCTGGTTCTGGTTTGACTGTGTATCAGCTACATCACCTCTTGTCAAGTCTTTTAGCCTTTCTAGATTTCCGTTATCTTATCAAAGAAATAACGGCACTACATGACATGTACGCTCTCTGCCAACCATCACACAGCCTGTGGTCTGTTATTTCACATGCATCACTCTTATATCCCTCAGTTTAAACATATGCCCCATTAGGGCAAAGATCTTGAATCTTCCTTCTATTCTGGGTAGCTTTGAGCACAGCACCTTGCATGGAGATAATTCTCAAACAAATATACGTTGGGATTTCCCTGGTGGTCCAGTGGTTTAGAATCCACCTGCCAATGAAGGAGACATGGGTTCGATCCCTGGTCTGGGAACTAAGATCCCAGGGCAACTATGCCTGTGCACCACAACTACTGAGCCTGCATACGGCAATTATTGAAGCCTGCATGCCCTAGAGCCTGCATGCCCTAGAGCCTGTGCGCCACAATAACAGAAGCCACGGCTACCAGAAGCCCATGCACTGCAACCAGAGAGCGGTCCCCACTTGCCACAATTGGAAGAAGCCCTCACGCAGCAATGAAGACCCAGTGCAGCGATAAATGACTAAATAAAAATTAAAAATTAAATATATATACACACACACACGTTGACTACAGGTCATCAAATGGTAGCTGAGGACATTATATAATTGTTGCTGTTATTCAGTCACTAAGTCATGCCGACTCTTTGCGACCCCATGGACTGTAGCACGCCAGGCTTCCCTGTCCTCCACTATCTCCCAGAGTTTGCTCAAACTCATGTCCACTGAATCAGTGATGCTATCTAACCATCTCACCCTCTGCCACCTCTTTCTCCTTTTGCCTTCAATCTTTACCAGCATCAGAGTCTTTTCCAATGATCATCTCTTTGCATCAGGTGACCAAAGTACTGGAGTTTCAGCTTCAGCATCAGTCCTTCCAATGAATATTCAGAGTTGATTTCCTTTAGGATGGACTGGTTTGACCTCTGTGCTGTCCATGGGACTCTCAAGAGTCTTCTCCAGCACCACAATTTGTAAGTGTCAATTCTTCTGTGCTTAGCCCTCTTTATGATCCAACTCTCACATCCATACACAACTACTGGAAAAAACATAGCTTTGACTGTACAGACCTTTGTCAGCAAAGTGATATCTCTGCTTTTTAATACACTAAGTTTGTGACAGCTTTCCTTCCAAGGAGCAAGCATCTTTTAATTTCATGGCTACAGTCACCATCTGCAGTGATTCTGGAGCCCAAGAAAATAAAATCTGTCACTGCTTCCACCTTTTCTCCTTCATTTGTCATGAAGTGATGGGACCAGATGCCATGATCTTAGTTTTTTGAATGCTGAGTTTTAAACCAGCTTCTTCACTCTCCTCTCTCACCCTCATCAAGTGACTCTTTAGTTCCTCTTCACTTTCTGCCATTAGAGTGGTATTATTTGCATTTCTGAGGTTGTTGATATTTCTCCCAGAAATCTTGTGATTGCTGTGATTCCAGCTTGTGATCCATTCAGCCTGGCATTTCACATGATGTACTCTGTGCTATGCTATGCTAAGTCACTTCAGTCGTGTCCGACTCTGTGTGACCCCATAGACGGCAGCCCCCCAGGCTTCCCCGTCCCTGGGATTCTCCAGGCAAGAACACTGGAGTGGGTTGCCATTTCCTTCTCCAATGCATGAAAGTGAAAAGAGAAAGGGAAGTCGCTCAGTCATGTCCGACTCCTAGCGATCCCATGGACTGCAGCCTACCAGGCTCCTCCGTCCGTAGGATTTTCCAGGCAAGAGTACTGGAGTGGGGTGCCATTGCCTTCTCTGTGATGTACTATACATAGAGTTAAATAAGCAAGGTAGCAATATACAGCCTTGACGTACTCCTTTCCCAATATTGAACCAGTCAGTTGTTTCATATAAGGTTCTAACTGTTGCTTCTTGACCTGCATACAGGTTTCTTAGGAGACACATAAGGTGGCCTGGTATGCCCATCTCTCTAAGAATTTTTCAGTTTTTTGTGATCTGCACAGACTATGAACAGGCTTTTGCATAGTCATTGAAACAGATGTTTTTCTGGAATTCCTTTGTTTTGTCTATGGTCCAATGGATGTTGGCAATTTGATTTCTGGTTCCTCTGCCTTTTTTAAACCCAGCTTGTTCATTGGAAGGACTGATGTTGAAGCGGAAACTTCAATACTTTGACTACCTGATGCGAAGAGCTGACTCATTTGAAAAGACCCTGATGCTGGGAAAGATTGAGGGCAGGAGGAGAAGGGGCGACAGAGGATAAGATGGTTGGATGGCATCACTGATTCAATGGACATGGGTTTGGCTGGACTCCGAGAGTTTGTGATGGACAGGGAGGCCTGGCGTGCTGCGGTTCATGGAGTCACAAAGAGTTGGACATGACTGAGTGACTGAACTGAACTGTACATCTGTAAGTTCTCAGTTTATGTACTGCTGAAGCCTAGCTTGAAGGATTTTGAGCATAACCTTACTAGCATGTGAGATGAGCACAACTGTCCAACAGTTTGAACAATCTTTGGCACTGTCCTTATTTGGGACTGGAATGAAAACTGATCTTTTCCAGTCCTGTGGCCACTGCTGAATCTTCAAAATTTGCTGACACATTGAGTGCAGCACTTTAATAGCATCATCTTTTAGGATTTCAAATAGTTCAGCTGGAATTCCATCACCTCCACTAGCTTTATTTGTAGTAATGTTTTCTAAGGCCCACTTGACTTCACACTCCAGGATGCCTGGCTCCATATAAGTGATCACACGACCATGGTTATCTGGGTCACTAAGACCTTTTCTGTATAGTTCCTCTGTGTATTCTCACCACCTTTTCTTAATCTCTTCTGCTTCTGTTAGGCCTTTACCATTTTCTGTCCGTATTATGATTGTGTATGCATGTGAGCTAAGTTGCTTCAGTCATCTGTCACTCTGTGTGACCCTATGGACTGTAGCCCGCCAGGCTCCTCTGTCCATGGGATTCTCCAGGCAAGAATACCGGAGTGGGTGGCCATGCCCTCCTCCAGGGGATCTTCCCAACCCAGGGAATGAACCCATGTCTCTTACACCTCCTGAACTGGCAGGTGGACTCTTTACCCCTAAAGCCTCCTCAGAATCCCCTTATTATGATTAGTACTATTCAAGTATGATGGAGGAGAGGTTTTATTCTTATGTGTGGTAGTTTGCTAGGCAGCAACAGACAATACATTATGGTATTGAAATACTAATCCTGGAAAATATTTTAAATTGGAAACTGTAATGACATTTAAATAAATCAAGACTTATTTTCCAAAAAAAAAAAACCCCAAAAGTTTTCTGATGAGAGTGTAAGAGGCATGCCACTAGCTTTCCCTCTTCTTCCATATACACAGAGGCAACAGATGATTATGCTCATTTAATCTGTCCCTGATAATGCAGATCCAGATATTATTTTATTATTCAATAGCTTATCTGCTCCCCAAATTGTAAAGACTTTGGCTTTCTCTTTATTTGCACACTTACTATGTTGCTTCTCACTGTTGACAGTGGTATTTGGATGTCTTGTCTATTTGAGTAAACTGCCAGCCACGTCTGGGCAGGAACCCTTCTGTCTTGCATGATACCTACTACAATGGGTCTGAACCAAGAACTCAAGTAATTTTTGATTGGCTTTTAACAGTTTTTTCAGAGTGTGAGAACATTTATTTCTGGTTTCCATATCTTGTAAGAATGACTTTTTCCCATGCAGGTTTTGAGAAGAAAAAAAAAATGCGTCAAAATGAAACTACAAGGAGGCTGAAAAAGGTTTTAATCCTACTCTAAAAAAAGTAACATTTTGATGTGTTCTCACTGTTTTGAGTTCCACAATTTTCCCCTGGAGTGAAATATCTGCTTTTTAAAATATATAGTAAAAATATATGGGGTCATTGCCTGTATCAGGGTTTTTAAAAAATCAATGCAAACTACATTACTGGTCTATCATATATTATAATTCAACACAGTCCCTGGTGTGAGTTCCAACAATCTGGAAAGCGCTCGCCCTGAGACTGGGCATGGATGGTGCCTGCACCCACATGCCCAGGTCCCCAGAGACCAAAGGAAGGGAGACTCTGGGAGAAGGGCGAGATCCCTAGGGGAGAGACCTGGGGAGGGGCTGGTCAACTGAAGGCAGGGGCAGGGCTGAGAAATACTGTAGGTCTTAGCCATGAAGAATTGAGGAAGCAAGAGTAAAACAGAAGAGAGAAAGGAAGAAGTGTCTCATAAAGGACCCAACTGTTGAACTATCTGAACTCTGGTGTTAGACAAAATGCTGATAAGGCGATGGGCACACGGTAGTCTTTCATTATACTGTTCTCGCTGCATTCACGTATCTTTGAAACTTTCTGTCATAAATTTTTAAAATTGTTAGATATAGTCTCCAATATATTCCCCACACTGCTGGGACATCAGGGCCACTGGAGGCAGAAATTCAGGGATGAGTGGGAGGGGCAGGTGGTGGTCACACGGCTACTGGTCTCCATCTCTCACCACTGAGCCGCACAACCCAAGTCACGTGGGAAGACAGGAATGAGACATATGGGGCCACGTTAATATCTCAAGAGTGCAGGGAAGGGTAGTCTAAAGGACCTATAAGAAGTCCTAGTAAGAAACGGCTTTTTGTGACAAAGTCACTAGCAAATTACAGGTTATATCAAATACCTGCATGAAAAGATAGTCGGGCTTTCATACACACACACACATGGGCAAAAAGCTGCTTCCTTTCCCTTAAACCACATTCCAGTTCAAATGTGAATGCTTCAGATATGGGTATGTTGCTCTGGACATATACATCTGAAGTCAAAGATAAAGCTTACGTTCTTTTGATTACCAATACTGTCAGCCAAGGTTCACCTACAGATAATAGAAACCTCTCAAGCTGTTTCAGGCAAGAGAAGATTCAGTATACAAAACTAGGCGTTTGTAAAATTTTTGAAAGGGCCAGAAGGGCAGATCCAGGCTTGGTGTCCATGAACAGACTCTGAAGCAACACATAAGGACTGGTCTACCATGAACATGGTTTCCTCTGCCAGAGTCAGGATGCTGGGAATCAGGAAGTCATTACATCATTTCAACAGAGTCTAGGAAGCAGGAAGTAGTCTGAACTGTAACCTCCAGGGCCCTGTGGGGTCTGTGGAAATGGACCACCAAAACGGGCATCTCAAATGCTACTGCCTCAGCTCACACTGAATTCAAGCACTGCACAAGACCCTAAATCATCGGTAGAACTCTGGATGCAAGGTAGTGTGAGAAAGACAGCATTAAGCTTTCCAACCTCTGTTTTCTGTGGATACACACTATAGACCCTGGAAAAGATAAAGAGCAAGACGATCCAGGCATATTCACTATACCACAACAAATATTAAAGCTTTCCACCAAATGGGATGGAGTGTCTAATTAAAAAAAGAGAAAGAGATACCATAACCAAATGCAAAACCAAATGTAAAGGGCTTTTTCAAAGAGAAAAAATGAATATAGGAGAAGTCTGAATATAGTTTTGGTATTATAAGGAATTATTAAGGAATTATAAATAATTTTGCTAGGTTAAAGTAATATGTTTCTATAAGCAAATGCCACTACTTTTTAGACCTTCCTTAAATATGGAATATTCCCTTGTGCCTCAGATGGTTAAGAATCTGCCTGCAATGCAGGAGACCTGGGTTTAATCTCTGGGTCAGGAAGATCCCCTGGAGAACAGAATGGCAACCCACTCCAGTATTCTTGACTGGATAATTCCATGGACAGAAGAGCCTGGCAGGCTGCAGCCCACAGGGTCAAAGAGCACAACTAAGCAACTTCCACTTGATTATGATGTCCAAAAACTGCTACAAAATGTCTGAAAGTATTTAGTTTTTAGGGGACTAGAAAAAGAATAGGGAAGGGAGGCAAAAATGTTACTTATTATTTCTGAGTTCTAGGGCTCATTTCAGGGAAGGCAATGGCACCCCACCCCAGTACTCTTGCCTGGAGAATCCCATGGATGGAGGAGCCTGGTAGGCTCCAGTCCACGGGGTCGCTAAGAGTCAGACACGACTGAGCGACTTCACTTTCACTTTTCACTTTAATGCATTGGAGAAGGAAATGGCAACCCACTCCAGTATTCTTGCCTAGAGAATCCCAGGGACAGAGGAGCCTGTCTGGGCTGCCGTCTATGGGATCGCACAGAGTCGGACACGACTGAAGGGACTTAGCAGCAGCAGCAGCAGCAGGGCTCATTTTTGGAGAAGGCAATGGCAACCCACTCCAGTACTCCTGCCTGGAAAATCCCATGGATGGAGGAGCCTGGAAGGCTGCAGTCCATGGGGTAGCTGAGGGTCGGACACGACTGAGCGACTTCACTTTCACTTTTCACTTTCATGCACTGGAGAAGGAAATGGCAACCCACTCCAGTGTTTTTTCCTGGAGAATCCCAGGGACAGGGGAGCCTGGTGGGCTGCCGTCTATGGGGTCGCACAGAGTCGGACATGATTGAAGCGACTTAGTAGTAGTAGTAGTAGGGCTCATTTTGGGTTCCCTCGTGGCTCAGATGGTAAAGAATTTGCCTGCAATGTGGGAAATGTCCCTGGGTTGGGAAGATCCCTTGGAGGAGAGGGCTTCCCTGGTGACTCAGATGGTAAAGAATCCGCCTGCAATGTGGGAGACCTGGGTTCAATCCCTGGGTTGGGAAGATTCCCTGAAGGAGGGCATGGCAACCCACTCCGGTATTCTTGCCTAGAGAATCCTCATGGACAGGGGAGCCTGGCGGATGACAGTCCATGGGAGCAAAAAGAGTCAGACATGACAGAGCAACTAAGCATAGGGCTCATTTTATTATTCTCTTTGCTTCTGTGATTGAAAATTTTCAAAATAAAAAGCTCTAACAGATTATACCAAGAGAAACACAGAAGCACAAATTATTTTCATCTAATGCTTCCTTCAAAAACTTTAATTTTACTATATTATTAAAATCAGTACCATCTTCTATGAAGTAACTAGCTTATACCCTTCCAAATGTCAAGATCACAAGAGATAAAGACAGAATGAAGACTGTCCCAGATAAAAGAGTAAAGGGACATAACAATTAAACACAAGATGTAATTCCAAGATGTCCCATGGCCATCCTTTTTTTTCTTTTTTACTATAAAACTGTCCAATTGCTAATTTTATGGTCATATATACTGAGGTATTCAGGGATAAAGGGGCATTACATCGACAACTTGCTCTCAGATGATTCAGGAAAAAAAAAAAAAAACCAAAAACCTATATATATAGAGAGAGGGAAAATGACAAAGCAAACATAAAAAACATTAACAATTAGGGCATCTGGGTTTAGGGTCCTATTCTCATAACCTTCCTATAAGGCCTGAATTATTTCAGAATTTTTTTAAAAAGGTATAAAACACAGTGGCAGCATTAGGGAGCTCTGAAGAGAAACAGAGCATAGTTTTGTTTGTTTGTTTGTTTTTTCTTCTATTAAATTAAAATGATGAATCACAAGCTGGAATCAAGATTGCTGGGAGAAATATTAACAACCTCAGATATGCAGATGATACCACTCTAATGGCAGAAAGTGAAAAGGAACTAAAGAGCCTCTTAAGGATGAAAGAGGAGAGTGAAAAAGATGGCTTAAAACTCAACATCCAAAAAACTAAGATCATGTCATCTGGTCCCATCACTTCACGGCAAATAGAAGGGGAAAAAGTGGAAGCAGTGACAGATTTTATTTTCTTGGCTTCAAAATCACTGTAGATGGTGACTGTAGCCATGAAATTAAAAGATGCCTGCTCCTTGGAAGGAAAGCTATGACAAACCTAGACAACGCGTTAAAAAGCGGAGACGTCATTTTGCTGACAAAGGTCCATATAGTCAAAGCTATGGTTTTTCCTAATAGTCATAGATGGATGTGAGAGTTGGACCATAAAGAAGGCTGAGTGCTGAAGAACTGATGCTTTCAAAGTATGGTGCTAGACAAGACTCTTGAGAGTCCCTTGGACAGCAAAGAGATCAAATCAGTCAATCCTAAAGGAAATCATCCATGAATATTCATTGGAAGGAATGAGGCTGAAGCTGAAGCTCCAATACTTCAGCCACCTAACGTGAAGAGCCAACTCCTTGGAAAAGACCCTGATGCTGGGAAAGATTGAGGGCAGGAGAAGAAGGAGATGACAGAGAATGAGATGGTTGGATGGTCCACTGACTCAATGGACATGAGTAGGGGCAAACTTCAAGAGATGGTGGAGGACAAGGAAGCCTGGTGTGCTGCAATCCATGTGGTCGCAAAGAGTCGGAGATGACTTAGCAACTGAACAACAAGGACGACAACCTGAAACTTAAAAGCTACATAACTAGAGTATTGCACAGCTGGTGCTTTTTCACACAGCATTCCATGGTGGATTATTTTTGTAATTCTCATTTAGCAGCAAAACTTGAATGCGATCATAAAAGTTGCCTTTAGAGACTAACATTTACTTTTATAACCATTTGCAACACTGTAGTTGAAAATCCAAATAGAAGTTTCAGTTTGATGAATTTATACACTCAAGTCACTTTCTAAAAGAGTGAACAGGTGACCATTAATTGGATTTTTTTAACCTAAAAAAAAAAAAGGAAAGTGGCATTAAGGCTCTGTTGCACAGAGGGACATGTTTGTGTTGAGTCAGACAGGCATGAATTTCAATCTAGGCTCTGGCACTTAAATAGCTGTGAGCCTGATGATTAAATCAATTCTCAGACCCTCCGCTTTCTCATGAAGGATACAACTGTATCAATATCTACTACTCTTGCAAGACTGCCATAGGTGTCCATTTAAAAGGAACATATGTAAAACAGGGCTCTATGGTACAAAATTGGAGAAGGCAATGGCACCCCACTCCAGTACTCTTGCCTGGAAAATCCCACAGATGGAGGAGCCTGGTAGGCTGCAGGCCATGGGGTCGCTAAGAGTCGGACATGACTGAGCGACTTCACTTTCTCTTTTCACTTTCGTGCATTGGAGAAGGAAACGGCAACCCACTCCAGTGTTCTTGCCTGGAGAATCCCAGGGACGGGGAAGCCTGGTGGGCTGCCGTCTATGGGGTCACACAGAGTCGGACACAACTGAAGTGACTTAGCATAGCATAGTATGGTACAAAATAGTCATTTAATATTTATTGGTCAAAATTACTAAAGAAAAAGAGCTTATTTTGCTGCCAAAAAAAAATCCCCCGATCGAATGTATAATATTAACATTTCAGCACTATTGTACTTTCTCTCCATGTTGTTGTTGATACTAATGAACACATGCTTTACCTCATACTTATACAAAAAGTATCTATTAAGGGCCTCCTCCTGTTTGTGGGGCCAGGATACAAGGACTGAAAACAATACAGACCAAGTTACCCTCACAAATCTCATGTTCCACAAGTCAATATCAAACATTAAGTAGGCAGACAATCTTCCCTCAACGGGAAGGGATATATTTAAGTATTAACTATGGTTTCACTGCATCCAAGGCTGGATTTTTGCCCTCCCCCAAGTGGTCTCTAAACTACTTTAATAATAAACCTTCTTTCTACTAAATAAACCAGTGTTGGTTCTACTACTTCAAGTAACAGGCATGCCTGTGTCTTGTAATTCAGAAAGCCGTTTTTCCTTTGACCTCAGATAACAGAAGCAAATTAGATATTTCCGAACTCAAGGTATACCATACACCAAAAAAAAAAAACAAACTCAACCCTGAGATAGATATGAGATTATTTTTCTGTGTTACATATCTTGCCGTGGTTACCAAGACGTGGTGAGCATTTTGAAATTTTTTTCTTAGAATAATACAATGATCTGAATCTAAAATCTTTGTAAAGTACAATTTCCAATGATAAACAAGAACAGGAAGTGAATCTTGAACAGAACCAGACTGAGTTCCCTTCAGTACTGTTTACTCTGCTGTCATCTAGCCTGGTTAACAACAGTAAACTTTTCACCATCCTAGCCTAAAGTTCTTAACATCTTCATTTCTGTTTCAATAAAACATATTTCCTATCAAACTGGAAATTTTGACATGTACTTAAATATTTTAAGTCCTAAGAGGAAGACAAGCTAAAATAAAGGAATTGAGTAGCAAAGTAACTGACAAAAGCAGAAATGAAAACAGATGTTAAACTTCTTTGAAACAAATTTTTACTGATAGCCTCAACCAAAGCTATTTCAGTCAATGACTAGAAATATTCTACCTAGTCAAAAGATCTCAACAAGCTTCATAGGTCACTGCCTCCTCCAGGGTGTGGGCTAACTCTTTTCAGGGTTCTATTTACCACCCAGCACTGTGCATGTCAAAACAGATGAGAGGCTCTGTAAAAGCTTCGTTCAGGTCAGTGGTCTGCCATGAGGAGTAATTTTGCGCCCCTCAATATCATCTGGCACTATCTGGAGACGTTTCTAGTTGTCAGGACTGGGAGGTGGGAGGTGCTGCAGACATCTGAGGGCAGAGGCCAGGAGTGTTACTCAACAGTCTGTGATGCACAGGATAGCCTCCCAACAGCAAAGACCTATGTGACCAAAAGTGCCAGCCGAGGCTGAGAACACTCAGGTTTGGGTTGACAGTATCACTGCTCTTCACATTCAAGTGTAAAATCACCAATGGGGTGGCTTCATATAACCTCTGATGATAGCTTACAGAGGTCTTTCAAACAGGATACACTAAATCTACTCCTTGGGAAGATGCTCAGGCCACTGAAACTGCCAATGAAATCTCCACAGTGTGAAAAACCCGAATCTCCTTTCACAATTAACCAGCCGTCTCGGGGGGTAAGAGACTCACTATTGATGTCGCTTTTTTGATTTGAAAGACACTGGGCTTCAAACATAACTAACACCTTGATTACACTGAGTAGCAATCTCATTTTCTAGTCATCCCTTAAAACAGCGTCAAACACATAAGTGAAGTAACAGAAGCCACTTCCTCTCCTTAAGCATCTTTTAACATCATCATGACTTTTCTTTTTCCACTTTACAGAAAACGCTGCTCAAGACTTCTGAGCTGGCTTCCTCAGAGGAGATGACAGTTCCCACTGTACAGAGGATTAAAGTGACACCAGTGTGTGTGCAGACCACCTGGGACGAGCATGATGTGTGCTGACTCCTGATGGGTGACGTCAGACACACAGCATTAGACATCTGGACACTAAACTGAGAACTTTGGGGTTAAGATTAAGAGCTATTCTGGGATGCCCCTGGTGGTCCAGTGCTTAAAAATCAAGAATCCGCTTTGCACTGCAGAGGATGCAGGTTCGATCCCTGCTCAAGGAACCTTAAGATCCACATCCCGCAGCCCGCACACCACAGCTCCAGAGCCCGCAGGCCACAACTGGAGTGTCTATTGGCTGCAACGTGACACAACTAAGGCTCAGTGTGGCCAAATAAATAACTCAACACTTTTGTTTTATAAAAGGCTGTTCTGGGGACTTGCGTGGTGGTATAGTGGATAAGAATCTGCTTGCCAAGGCAAGGGACATGGGTTCGATCCCTGGTCTGGGAAGATTCCACATGCTGCAGAGCAATTACCCCCACAAGCCACAACTACTGGGCCCATGAGCCGAAACTATTGAGCCTGTGTGCCCCAACTACTAAAACCCACAACTCTAGAGCCTGTGTTCTGCAAAAAGAGAAGCCACAGCAGTGAGCAGCCTGTGCACCGAAATGAAGAGTAGCCCCTGCTCACCCACAACTAGAGAAAGCCTGAGCAAAAAGCAACGAAGACCCCAGCACAGCCATAAACGAATAAATATATTCTAAAAAGAAAAAAAACCTCTTCTGAGAATATAAGAATGAATAGATTATATGTTTTTTCTCTAGATATGGTACTGGGAATGATTTTATAAATCAACAACATTTTAATCTTTTAAACATATCACTGAACTCATATTTGAAATTCAGTTTTTACATTTTTCTTATAAGTAACAGATTTGAGGTAAGTCACCCAAAAAAAAAAAAAAAAAGAAGAAGAAGAAGAGAAAAGAAAGGAAAGGGCATTAGTACAAAAGAAAAATCGAAGTAACTAGCAGGTGGTAGATCAAAATTCCCATCGCGGCAGGTCTCTCTGGTGTTCAAGAACACTTCACGGCTTCGTGCCATCTCCCTGATGCTCCACGCTGAGGGAGCTTTCAATAAGAGAGGAAGATTTTGTTCCAAAAAGCACTAAGTTGAGAGGAGGGTCAATTAGGTAAACAAGTATAAAATCAAGTGGTAAATGTTACATGTAACTTGGAAGCACAGAGTCATCTGTGAACACAAAGGAAGATGTGATCACTTCCGGCTGGGGTAGAGGTTCATAGAGTAAAGATGTCCAAGGTGAGCCTTGAAGGTCAAGAAAAATTTTGCCAGGTAAAGAGGAGAGAGGATATTGCAATCAGAATTGTCTGATTTATGAATAAATTAATTCAGAGGGTGGTCAATAATGAAATTAGGCCAGTGTGTAGAGCACAAGGGGGGACTGAGTAGATGAGGCTGGAAAGGTGGGTGGGAACTCAACTCTGAGGTGCCTCACTAACAAGTTAGACTTAACAGCGCAGCAGTAGGAAGTCACAGGTTTAAGAAGGTGTAAAGGAACGAGGTAAGATCTTTTCTGGAGATAAAGTTATGGAGGAGAGGGAACAGCACAGATGACAGTGTGGAGCTGGTGACCGGACGAACAGTTGAGAGGCTACTGCAGTAGTCCACACAAAAGGAGATGAAATAGAATCAAAACAACACGGCTTTTCATTCACGTATTTGCTCCACCCACTCACCATCCATCCACCCATCCATACAACCACCCACCAAACACAGTGCCCACTGTGTGGGAGCCACCATGCTCACCAAGGTATGACTAATGGGTAAGATTAGCATGGCCTCTGCTTGCAAGAGCTTATATGCTATGGAGGAGATGAATATTAAACCATCTATTACACAATTAATTTCCATGGTGACAAGAGTTATGAGAAATGTTCTAAGAGAGAGTATCACAAGAGACCCTGCCCTAATCTCAGGGTGGGCATGGTCCAAGAAAGCTTCGAGGAGTAACCTTATGGCTCTTCCTGACACCTTGGAAATGGGGGTATGTATTTTCTCACACTTCTTATTCTAAATAAAAGTGTGAGAACCTTCTGTTTCACTAGTCCACTTTGCTTTTGTGCAGCCACATTTAAGTACTGACTTCCTAAAACCATTGGTAGGTCTAACGAAACCAGTAGGCATGGCGGGGAGGGGAAAGGAAGACTGAGGATAAACGGAGTGGAATGGGGTCAGATCAGATCAGATCAGTCGCTCAGTCATGTCCGACTCTTTGCGACCCCATGAACTGCAGCACGCCAGGCCTCCCTGTCCATCAACAACTCCTGGAGGTCACCCAGACTCACATCATCGAGTCGGTGATGCCATCCAGCCATCTCATCCTCTGGCGTCCCCTTCTCCTTCTGCCTCCAATCCCTCCCAGCATCAGAGTCTTCTCCAATGAGTCAACTCTTCACATGAGGTGGCCAAAATACTGGAGTTTCAGCTTTAGCATCATTCCTTCCAAAGAAATCCCAGGGCAGATCTCCTTCAGAATGGACTGGTTGGATCTCCTTGCAGTCCAAGGGACTCTCAAGAGTCTTCTCCAACACCACAGTTCAAAAGCATCAGTTCTTCGGCGCTCAGCCTTCTTCACAGTCCAGCTCTCACATCAATACATGACCACAGGAAAGACCATAGCCTTGACTAGGCGAACTTTTGTTGGCAAAGCGATGTCTCTGCTTTTGAATATACTATCTAGGTTGGTCATAACTTTCCTTCCAAGGAGTAAGCGTCTTTTAATTTCATGGCTGCAGTCACCATCTGCAGTGATTTTGGAGCCCAGAAAAAGAAAGTCTGACACTGTTTCCACTGTTTCTCCATCTATATCCCATGTAGTGATGGGACCAGATGCCATGATCTTCGTTTTCTGAATGTTGAGCTTTAAGCCAACCTTTTCACTCTCCACTTTCACCTTCATCAAGAGGCTTTTTAGTTCCTCTTCACTTTCTGCCATAAGGGTGGTGTCATCTGCATATCTGAGGTTATTGATATTTCTCCCGGCAATCTTGATTCCAGCTTGTGTTTCTTCCAGTCCAGCGTTTCTCATGATGTACTCTGCATATAAGTTAAATAAACATGGTGACAATATACAGCCTTGACGTACTCCTTTTCCTATTTGGAACCAGTCTGTTGTTCCATGTCCAGTTCTAACTGTTGCTTCCAGACCTGCATACAGATTTCTCAAGAGGCAGATCAGGTGGTCTGGTATTCCCATCTCTTTCAGAATTTTCTACAGTTTATTGTGATCTACACAGTCAAAGGCTTTGGCATAGTCAATAAAGCAGAAATAGATGTTTTTCTGGAACTCTCTTGCTTTTTCCATGATCCAGCGGATGTTGGCAATTTGATCTCTGGTTCCTCTGCCTTTTCTAAAACCAGCTTGAACATCAGGAAGTTCACGGTTCACATATTGCTGAAGCCTGGCTTGGAGAATTTTGAGCATTACTTTACTAGCGTGTGAGATGAGTGCAATTGTGCGGTAGTTTGAGCACTCTTTGGCATTGCCTTTCTTTGGGCTTGGGATGAAAACTGACCTTTTCCAATCTTGTGGCCACTGCTGAGTTTTCCAAATTTGCTGGCATATTGAGTGCAGCACTTTCACAGCATCATCTTTCAGGATTTGGAAGAGCTCCACTGGAATTCCATCACCTCCACTAGCTTTGTTCCTAGTGATGCTTTCTAAGGCCCACTTGACTTCACATTCCAGGATGTCTGGCTCTAGGTCCGTAATCAAACCATCATGATTATCTGGGTCGTGAAGATCTTTTTTGTACAGTTCTTCTGTGTATTCTTGCCACCTCTTCTTAAGATCTTCTGCTTCTGTTAGGTCCATACCATTTCTGTCCTTTATTGAGCCCATCTTTGCATGAAATGTTCCTTTGGTATCTCTGATTTTCTTGAAGAGATCCCTGGTTTTTCCCATTCTGTTGTTTTCCTCTACTTCTTTGCATTGATCACTGAAGAAGGCTTTCTTATCTCTTCTTGCTATTCTTTGGAACTCTGCATTCAGATGTTTATATCTTTCCTTTTCTCCTTTGCTTTTCGCTTCTCTTCTTTTCACAGCTATTTGTAAGGCCTCCCCAGACAGCCATTTTGCTTTTTTGCATTTCTTTTCCATGGGGATGGTCTTGATCCCTGTCTCCTGTACAATGTCACTAACCTCATTCCATAGTTCATCAGGCACTCTATCTATCAGATCTAGGCCCTTACATCTATTTCTCACTTCCACTGTATAATCATAAGGGATTTGATTTAGGTCATACCTGAATGGTCTAGTAGTTTTCCCTACTTTCTTCAATTTCAGTCTGAATTTGGCAATAAGGAATTCATGGTCTGAGCCACAGTCAGCTCCTGGTCTTGTTTTTGCTGATTGTATAGAGCTTCTCCATCTTTGGCTGCAAAGAATATAATCAATCTGATTTCGGTGTTGACCATCTGGTGATGTCCATGTATAGAGTCTTGTCTTGTGTTGTTGGAAGAAGGTGTTTGTTATGACCAGTGCATTTTCTTGGCAAAACTCTATTAGTCTTTGCCCTGCTTCATTCCGTATTCCAAGGCCAAATTTGCCTGTTACTCCAGGTGTTTCTTGACTTCCTACTTTTGCATTCCAGTCCCCTATAATGAAAAGGACATCTTTTTTGGGTGTTAGTTCTAAAAGGTCTTGTAGGTCTTCATAGAACCGTTCAACTTCAGCTTCTTCAGCGTTACTGGTTGGGGCATAGTCTTGGATTACTGTGACACTGAATGGTTTGCCTTGGAAACGAACAGAGATCATTCTGTCATTTTTGAGATTGCATCCAAGTACTGCATTTCAGACTCTTTTGTTGACCATGATGGCCACTCCATTTCTTCTGAGGGATTCCTGCCCGCAGTAGTGGATATAATGGTCCTCTGAGTTAAATTCACCCATATCAGTCCATTTTAGTTCGCTAATTCCTAGAATGTCGACATTCACTCTTGCCATCTCTTGTTTGACCACTTCCAATTTGCCTTGATTCATGGACCTGACATTCCAGGTTCCTATGCAGTATTGCTCTTTACAGCACTGGACTTTGCTTCTATCACCAGACACATCCACAGCTCGGTATTCTTTTTGCTTTAGCTCCATCCCTTCATTCTTTCTGGAGTTATTTCTCCACTGATCTCCAGTAGCATATTGAGGCATAAGGAAAGGGTGAGAGAAGGGGAGAGAGGAGACGGTGGAGTCTGTAAGGAAAAGAGAACGGGCAACAGGGCTCGGGAGCCAAAGGTTTAGCTTCACAATAGCAGACTCACTAAGGAGAGAAGCCTAAACAGTTCTTGTGACTGATACTCAGAAACATAATCCTTTGCAGACTGATAAACATTACCCAGCAGCCTGCCAAATTCCACTGCTTTATCTTGCCTGGGAGGCAAAGTAATGCTCAAAATTCTCCAAGCCAGACTTCAGCAAGATGTGAACCGTGAACTTCCTGATGTTCAAGCTGGTTTTAGAAAAGGCAGAGGAACCAGAGATCAAATTGCCAACATCGCTGGATCATGGAAAAAGCAAGAGAGTTCCAGAAAAACATCTATTTCTGCTTTATTGACTATGCCAAAGCCTTTGACTGTGTAGATCACAATAAACTATGGAAAATTCTGAAAGAGATGGGAATACCAGACCACCTGATCTGCCTCTTAAGAAATCTGTATGCAGGTCAGGAAGCAACAGTTAGAACTGGACATGGAACAACAGACTGGTTCCAAATAGGAAAAGGAGTACGTCAAGGCTGTATATTGTCACCATGTTTATTTAACTTATATGTAGAGTACATCATGAGAAACCCTGGACTGGAAGAAACACAAGTTGGAATCAAGATTGCTGGGAGAAATATCAATAACCTCAGATATGCAGATGACACGACTCTTATGGCAGAAAGTGAGGAGGGGCTAAAAAGCCTCTTGATGAAAGTGAAAGTCGAGAGTGAAAAGGTTGGCTTAAAGCTGAGGATTCAGAAAACAAAGATCATGGCATCTGGTCCCATCACTACATGGGATATAGATGGGGAAACAGTGGAAACAGTGTCAGACTTTCTTTTTCTGGGCTCCAAAATCACTGCAGATGGTGACTGCAGCCATGAAACTAAAAGACGCTTACTCCTTGGAAGGAAAGTTATAATCAACCTAGATAGCATATTCAAAAGCAGAGACATCACTTTACCAACAAAGGTTCGCCTAGTCAAGGCTATGGTCTTTCCTGTGGTCATGTATGGATGTGAGAGCTGGACTGTGAAGAAGGCTGAGCGCCGAAGAATTGATGCTTTTGAAGTGTGGTGTTGGAGAAGACTCTTGAGAGTCCCTTGGACAGCAAGAAGATCCAACCAGTCCATTCTGAAGGAGATCAATCCTGGAATTTCTTTAGAAGGAATGATACTAAAGCTGAAACTCCAGTATTTTGGCCACCTCATGCGAAGAGTTGACTCATTGGAGAAGACTCTGATGCTGGGAGGGATTGGAGGCAGGAGGAGAAGGGGACGACAGAGGATGAGATGGCTGGATGGCATCACTGACTTGATGGGTGTGAGTCTGGGTGACCTCCGGGAGCTGGTGATGGGAGCTCACTCAGGTGATGGGAGGCCTGGCGTGCTGCGGTTCATGGGGTCGTGAAGAGTCGGACACGACTGAGCAACTGATCTGATCTGAATCTAGGCCAAAACTCCAATTGACTTAATGCCCCTGGACAGATCTCTTATCTTTTTGAGAATCAGATCAGATCAGATCAGTCGCTCAGTCGTGTCCAACTCTTTGCGACCCCATGAACTGCAGCACGCCAGGCCTCCCTATCCATCACCAACTCCCGGAGGTCACTCAGACTCACATTCATCGAGTCAGTGATGCCATCCAGCAATCTCATCCTCTGTCGTCCCCTTCTCCTCCTGCCCTCAATCCCTCCCAGCATCAGAGTCTTCTCCAATGAGTCAACTCTTCGCATGAGGTGGCCAAAATACTGGAGTTTCAGCTTTAGCATCATTCCTTCCAAAGAAATCCTAGGGCTGATCTCCTTCAGAATGGACCGGTTGGATCTCCTTGCAGTCCAAGGGACTCTCAAGAGTCTTCTCCAACACCACAGTTCAAAAGCATCAATTCTTCGGTGCTCAGCCTTCTTCACAGTCCAGCTCTCACATCCATACATGACCACAGGAAAGACCATACCTTGACTAGGCGAACCTTTGTTGGCAAAGTGATGTCTCTGCTTTTGAATATGCTATCTAGGTTGGTCATAACTTTCCTTCCAAGGAGTAAGCGTCTTTTAATTTCATGGCTGCAGTCACCATCTGCAGTGATTTTGGAGCCCAGAAAAGAAAGTCTGACACTGTTTCCACTGTTTCTCCATCTATTTCCCATGTAGTGATGGGACCAGATGCCATGATCTTCGTTTTCTGAATGTTGAGCTTTAAGCCAACCTTTTCACTCTCCACTTTCACTTTCATCAAGAGGCTTTTTAGTTCTTCTTCACTTTCCGCCATAAGGGTGGTATCATCTGCATATCTGAGGTTATTGATATTTCTCCCGGCAATCTTGATTCCAGCTTGTGTTTCCTCCTGTCCAGCATTTCTCATGATGTACTCTGCATATAAGTTAAATAAACATGGTGACAATATACAGCCTTGACGTACTCCTTTTCCTATTTGGAACCAGTCTGTTGTTCCATGACCAGTTCTAACTGTTGCTTCCTGACCTGCATACAGATTTCTCAAGAGGCAGATCAGGTGGTCTGGTATTCCCATCTCTTTCAGAATTTTCTACAGTTTATTGTGATCTACACAGTCAAAGGCTTTGGCATAGTCAATAAAGCAGAAATAGATGTTTTTCTGGAACTCTCTTGCTTTTTCCATGATCCAGCGGATGTTGGCAATTTGATCTCTGGTTCCTCTGCCTTTTCTAAAACCAGCTTGAACATCAGGAAGTTCATGGTTCACATATTGCTGAAGCCTGGCTTGGAGAATTTTGAGCATTACTTTACTAGCGTGTGAGATGAGTGCAATTGTGCGGTAGTTTGAGCACTCTTTGGCATTGCCTTTCTTTGGGCTTGGGATGAAAACTGACCTTTTCCAATCTTGTGGCCACTGCTGAGTTTTCCAAATTTGCTGGCATAATGAGTGCAGCACTTTCACAGCATCATCTTTCAGGATTTGGAATCCTGAAAGGATTAGGAAAAGATCTATCTGATCTCAAATAGAATCTATCTGATTCTCAAAATCAGATAGATTCTATTTGAGATCAGATAGATCTTTTCCTATCAGTGAAATAGATACCAAGAGATAGCTGCAGTAACAGGCAAATTTGGCCTTGAAGTACAAAACTGAAGCAGAGCAAAGGCTAACAGAGTTCTGCCAAGAGAACACATTGGTCACAGCAAACACCCTCTTCCAACAACACAAGAGAAGACTCTGCACATGGACATCACCAGATGGTCAACACCGAAATCAGATTGATTATATTCTTTGCAGCCAAAGATGGAGAAGCTCTATACGGGCAGCAAAAACAAGACCGGGAGCTGACTGTGGCTCAGATCATGATCTCCTTATTGCCAAATTCAGACTTAAATTGAAGAAAGTAAGGAAAACCACTAGACTATTCAGGTATGACCTAAATCAAATCCTTTACGATTATACAGATTAAAAGGAAAGATATAAACATCTGAATGCAGAGTTCCAAAGAATAGCAAGAAGACATAAGAAAGCCTTCAGTGATCAATGCAAAGAAATAGAGGAAAACAACAGAATGGGAAAAACCAGGGATCTCTTCAAGAAAATCAGAGATACCAAAGGAACATTTCATGCAAAGATGGGCTCAATAAAGGACAGAAATGGTATGGACCTAACAGAAGCAGAAGATCTTAAGAAGAGGTGGCAAGAATACACAGAAGAACCGTACAAAAAAGATCTTCACGACCCAGATAATCATGATGGTGTGATCACGGACCTAGAGCCAGACATCCTGGAATGTGAAGTCAAGTGGGCCTTAGAAAGCATCACTAGGAACAAAGCTAGTGGAGGTGATGGAATTCCAGTGGAGCTCTTCCAAATCCTGAAAGATGATGCTGTGAAAGTGCTGCACTCATTATGCCAGCAAATTTGGAAAACTCAGCAGTGGCCACAAGATTGGAAAAGGTCAGTTTTCATCCCAAGCCCAAAGAAAGGCAATGCCAAAGAGTGCTCAAACTACCGCACAATTGCACTCATCTCACACGCTAGTAAAGTAATGCTCAAAATTCTCCAAGCCAGGCTTCAGCAATATGTGAACCGTGAACTTCCTGATGTTCAAGCTGGTTTTAGAAAAGGCAGAGGAACCAGAGATCAAATTGCCAACATCCGCTGGATCATGGAAAAAGCAAGAGAGTTCCAGAAAAACATCTATTTCTGCTTTATTGACTATGCCAAAGCCTTTGACTGTGTAGATCACAATAAACTGTAGAAAATTCTGAAAGAGATGGGAATACCAGACCACCTGATCTGCCTCTTGAGAAATCTGTATGCAGGTCAGGAAGCAACAGTTAGAACTGGACATGGAACAACAGACTGGTTCCAAATAGGAAAAGGAGTACATCAAGGCTGTATATTGTCACCATGTTTATTTAACTTATATGCAGAGTACATCATGAGAAACGCTGGACTGGAAGAAACACAAGCTGGAATCAAGATTGCCGGGAGAAATATCAATAACCTCAGATATGCAGATGACACCACCCTTATGGCAGAAAGTGAAGAGGAACTAAAAAGCCTCTTGATGAAAGTGAAAGTGGAGAATGAAAAGGTTGGCTTAAAGCTCAACATTCAGAAAACGAAGATCATGGCATCTGGTCCCATCACTACATGGGATATAGATGGAGAAACAGTGGAAACAGTGTCAGACTTTCTTTTTCTGGGCTCCAAAATCACTGCAGATGGTGACTGCAGCCATGAAATTAAAAGACGCTTACTCCTTGGAAGGAAAGTTATGACCAACCTAGATAGTATATTCAAAAGCAGAGACATTGCTTTGCCAACAAAAGTTCGCCTAGTCAAGGCTATGGTCTTTCCTGTGGTCATGTATTGATGTGAGAGCTGGACTGTGAAGAAGGCTGAGCGCCGAAGAACTGATGCTTTTGAACTGTGGTGTTGGAGAAGACTCTTGAGAGTCCCTTGGACTGCAAGGAGATCCAACCGGTCCATTCTGAAGGAGATCGGCCCTGGGATTTCTTTGGAAGGAATGATACTAAAGCTGAAACTCCAGTATTTTGGCCACCTCATGTGAAGAGTTGACTCATTGGAGAAGACTCTGATGCTGGGAGGGATTGGGGGCAGGAGGAGAAGGGGACGACAGAGGATGAGATGGCTGGATGGCATCACCGACTCGATGATGTGAGTCTGGGTGACCTCCAGGAGTTGGTGATGGACAGGGAGGCCTGGCGTGCTGCAGTTCATGGGGTCGCAAAGAGTCGCACACGACTGAGCGACTGATCTGATCTGATCTGATTAGATCTGATAGAGTGTGTGAAGAACTATGGTTGGAGATTAGTGACACAGTACAAGAAGCACTGATCAAGACCACCCCAAGAAAAAGAAAGGCAAAATCGTTATCTGAGGAGGCCTTACCAATAGCTGAGGAGAGAAGAGAGGCTAAAGGCAAAGGAGAAAAGGAAAGATATACTCATTTGAATGCAGAGTTCCAAAGAATACCAAGGAGAGATAAGAAAGCCTTCCTGGGTGATCAATGCAAAGAAATAGAGGAAAACAACAATAGAGAAAACAACAAAGACTAGAGATCTCTTTAAGAAAATCAGAGATCTCCAGGGACCATTTCATGCAAAGATGGGCTCAATAAAGGACAGAAACAGTATGGTCCTAACAGAAGCAGAAGATCTTAAGAAGAGGTGGCAAGAATACACAGAAGAACTGTACAAAAAAGAGCTTCATTACCCAGATAACCAAGATGGTATAATCACTCACCTAGAGCCAGACATCCTAGAATGTGAAGTCAAGTGGGCCTTAAGAAGCATCACTACGAACAAAGCTAGTGGAGGTGATGGAATTCCAGTTGAGCTATTTCAAATCCTAAAGGATGATGCTGTGAAAGTGTTACACTCAATATGTCAGCAAATTTGGAAAACTCAGCAGCAGCCACAGGACTGGAAAAGGTCAGTTTTCATCCCAATCCCAAAGAAAGGCAATGCCAAAGAATGTTCAAACTATCGCACAATTGTACTCATCTCACATGCTAGCAGAGTAATGCTCAAAATTCTCCAAGCCAGGCTTCAACAGTCCATGAACCATGAACTTCCAGATGTTCAAGCTGGATTTAGAAAAGGCAGAGGAACCAGAGATCAAATTGCTAACATCCGTTGGATCATCAGAAAAGCAAGAGAGTTCCAGAAAAACATCTACTTCTGCTTTATTGACTATGCCAAAGACTTTGATTGTGTGGATCACAATAAACTGTGGAAAATTCTGAAAAAGATGGAAATACCAGACCGCCTGACCTGCCTCCTGAGAAATCTGTATGCAGGTCAAGAAGCAACAGTTAGAACTGTACATGGAACAACAGACTGGTTCCAAATCGGGAAGGGAATATGTCAAGGCTGTATATTGTCACCCTGCTTATTTAACTTATAATAAGCAGAGTACATATTGCGAAATGCTGGGCTGGATGAAGTACAAGCTGCAATCAAGATTGCTGGGAGATATAGCAATAACCTCAGATATGCAGAAGACACCACCCTTATGGCGGAAAGTGTAGAAGAACTAAGGAGCTTCTTGATGAAAGTGAAAGAGAAGAGTGAAAAAGCTGGCTTAAAACTCAGCATTCAGAAAGCTAAGATCATGGCATCTGGTCCCATCAGTTCATGGCAAATAGATGGCGAAACAATGGAAATGGTGACAGACTCTATTTACTTGGACTCCAAAATCACTGCAGATGATAACTGCAGCCATGAAACTAAAAGACACTTGCTCCTTAGAAGAAAAGTTACGACCAACCTAGACAGCATATTAAAAAGCAGAGACATTACTTTGCCAACAAAGGTCCGTCTAGTCAAAGCTTTGGTTTTTGCAGTAGTAATGTATGGATGTGAGAGTTGGACAATAAAGAAAGCTGAGGGCCGAAGAATGACTTGATGGCCATGATTTTGAGTAAACTCCGGGAGTTGGTGATGGATAGGGAAGCCTGGCATGTTGCAGTCCAGGGGATCTCAAAGAGTCAGACACGACTGAGCAATTGAACTGAACTGAACTGAACTGAAATAGATATAATCATACTGATTTTTTTTTAAGTGCTATTTAAAATAGGAATCAAAGGTGATAAGCTATTTGAAATAACTATTAGCTCAACCCATCTAATCTATTAATCTACACACAATAACATTATCGCTTCAAATCTGGAGGCCCTGGAGGCTCTATATTTGAGAAATAACACTTAACTTCTAAAGTAAAGGCACTGAACATTATTCCAGCTGTGATAATTAATTTGTGATCTGGATACTTAGCCCAAGTTCAAGCCAGAAGGACAAGTAATTTAGAAAGCTAACTGTCATTTATTGTTAACTTTGCCCACAATACCCACTTCCCTTAAAATATCCCAACGGTTGATATTCAAGATGACCACAGAAGATTATAGGTGTGCTGTTACTCTCTAATTGGCCGTCAGCTTGAGAGAAACCTACCCCTAGCACTTTAGAGATTAAAAGTTAACACTGCCTCTTAGTACCAACTATTACTACAGTAACAAGTGAGCTCAAATGAAAATCCATTAAGAGCAACAAAATTAAGAAGGAATTACATTAAATATCTATGACTGTTTCTATTAAACAGGTCTAAATAACCAAGTCATTCCAATAAATAATTATGGTAGCACTGTAATATTTGTTTCCTAGCCTTCTGAATCAGCTGTGTCCAGTCCTAAAAGGTTTGATCTTTTGGAGAGTTAAGAGGGAGAATTAGATCTATGTCATACATATAATTTGATCACCAAGAACACCAGGGAAGGTCCCTCTATAACACTAACAGGAATATATCCTGCTAGAAATTGGGGACTTGCAGAAATGAGAACAATAAATTCCTGTGGACAGATCCTGAGACTGTGCAGGCCTGTCCCTGCTCCTTGCACTCGGACACTGGGCGTTCACAGTGGAATACCCACAAGGAGGGGACCCCACCATGAAGTCATTCAGCCCCTTGCACACAATCTATTTCTTCAATCAGGCTTTTTTAGAAACTGGCACTTACATATAAACAGATAGCCAAAGGCTCAGAGATATTTAAGAAAAGCCTCTAATATCAAAAACAGAAAATAAGAAGGAAAAAAAGGAACTCAGACGAAACAGAAACTGTGCATAGAAATTAAAATCTTGAGGTAGAGGATTATCCTTACTATCATGAAAGACACAAGGGAAAAAAAAGATCATATCCATGAAACCAAAAAGCAGGATGCCAGCAAAATTGAATATTCAAAAAGTAAAAAAGAACTACTGGAAATTAGAAACTAGGATAGCAAAAATATTGTAAAGGTACTCAATAGGTGAAAAGGTACTTAATATCATTAGTCATCAAGGAAATACGAACTAAAACCACAATAACATATCACTACAAATCCATGAGAATGACTGAAATGAAAAGGACTGCTAAGTTTTGGTGCACGCGCTCTGGGGGAAGTCAGCTGTCAGGTCATGAAGATGCTCATGCAGCTTCATGGTGAGGAACTAAGGCTTCCTGTCCATGGCCATGTGAATGAGCTATTTTGGAAGAGGGTCTTCCAGTTGAGTCAGGCCTCCAGACAACCATGGTGTCTGCTGGCATTCCGAGTGCAACCACATGAGGGACTCAGGGCTGGGGTCACCCAGCTAAGCGGCTCCCAAATTCCTGATCCACAGGAAAACTGGCAGTGTCTAGCATAGCTAAACAGAGCTACTGCTTAGAATCCAGCTTTTAACTCCAAGGTACACAGACAACAGAAATGTATACATATACACAACAAAAGACACGATCAAGGATGTTCACGGCAACAGCATCTATAATCACTCAAATCAGAAACAAGCTCAATGTCCATCAACAACAGAATGAAGAAACAGCAGTAATTCATACAAGAGAATACTGCACAATGATAAACAAGCATGAACTACTGCAACGTGCAGCAACACCAGTGTGATACTGAGATAAAGATACTAGATATAGAAGAGCACATTTCCACTTACATAGAGGTCAAACCCAAACAAAATCCGACCAGGGTTAAAAGGCAGGACAGACTTGGGGAAGGAAGTGGTGACTGGGAGGCAGCACAAGTGGGTCTTTCAGGGTACAGGTGATGCTCTATTTCTCCAAAGTGTGTCCAAATGGGAGTCACTTTATAAAAATTCAGTGAGCTCCACACTTAGGACACATACACTTTTTCATGTACTTGCTGCACTTCAGTAGAAGTTTATTTTAAAATGGTAATTAGAATTGGAAGACAGAGCTCCAGACATCTCCCCACAAGGAGAACAAGAACACAAAAAGGAAGAAAAGAGAAGGGCGGAAAAGAGATGAAAACTGGACCTGTCCAGGAGGCTGAACACCCAGAGAGTAGGATTTTTTTCAGAAAGAGAGAACCAAGAATATTGAAGAGAAATAATCAAAATAATTCAAGAAAAATTCAAGAAGAGCAATGTTTTGAGTTGTCTGACTGATATCAAGGGTCTACTATTTGTACAACCAAAAGAGGTGAAAGCCGCATGGCTACGAAGCACCTCATCTAAGCTTCTCAAGGTATTCATCAGCAGATCTTCACTCAATCTGTCAACAGCAACAGCGCACGGCTGGTACTGGTGACAAGAGATAGCATCCCTCTCACCTGCTTCTTCCTCTCGTCCTCCCTCCTCCACCTCAGACAAACTGCCATATTAAAAAAAAAAAATGCTTCTTCTCAATGCGGTTTATTTCGAAGAGTTTGAAAGTGAATCCCCAACTAGGTTGCATGCCTGATGGGATGTCAACAAATAGGAGCGGGTAACAGATGGTCTCTGTGGTGACCGTGGGTTTTCTATCCTGGGGGGCTCACTGCCCCCACTGATCTGCTTTGACGTCGCCAAAACATTGAACACGCCTCAGGGGAACGTGGGTTCAGAGGCCCAAAGAACTAGACATCCTTGGAGTACAATCACAATGAAAGAGAAACAACAAACAACATCACTAATGAAAGTGAAATTTTTAGAACAGGTAAACCTCAAGTTATAATATGTACTAGTCTCTATACTAACATCAGATAAAATATTAAAAATATGAAGTCAGATTATGTGGACACATTAAATACAAAAAACATAACAGATGGGATAAATACTCTTGAAGAAGAAATTAACCAAGCTTGAAAAATAAACCTAGGCATCCTCCCAGAGGTCAGCATAAAAGGCTGAACACAAAAAAGACATAGAGATAACATGTTTAAAGAAACAGTAAGTCATTTAAAGAATGCACACATACTTCAGCTAAAGGTCTCTTTGTCATACAGTTTAGATAAAGATAACCTATATGCAGACACACCATGGTGGTATTTAAGAAAGACAAGGGGAAATTCTAGAAACTTCCAAAGGCAAAGAATAAACAAATGACAAATGGATAAGATCAACCTCAAATTTGCAAAAGACACAAGGGATTCAATGAGATAGTACAGTAATACCAGTAAAATATTGAAGAAGGGACTTCCTTGGTGGTCCCCTGGTTAACTCCACACTTCCACTGCAGAGGGCTTGGGCTCAGTTCCTCGTCAGGGAACTAAGATTCCACATGTCATGTCAGGTGGGCAAAAAAAATAATTAAAAAAATTTTTAAATATTGAAGAAAAAAATTTCAACCTGGAACTTTTATTTTTTATTTTTTTTGCAGGGGAAAATGGACAAAGGAAAGGATCAATGAGGGTGGGAGGGAAATGGGAAGAAAGAAGGGGAATGATGGTGGGGAGGAGTATATGTAATTTCTTATCTAATGGCTTTCTGTTTTTAATCACAAAGAACACTTAAAAAAATCATACTGAATTCATCCTATATTAGGAGGTTTGATCTGGAAATGAAAAGTTCAGGAAACTAAAAGTCCAGTTTGGGTGTCCTCATCTTAGGCACATCTTGGTATTTTGTATTGGTCAGATCAGATCAGATCAGATCAGTCGCTCAGTCGTGTCCGACTCTTTGCGACCCCATGAACCGCAGCACGCCAGGCCTCCCTATCCATCACCAGCTTCCGGAGGTCACTCAGACTCGCATCCATCGAGTCAGTGATGCCATCCAGCCATCTCATCCTCTGTCGTCCCCTTCTCCTCCTGCCCTCAATCCCTCCCAGCATCAGAGTCTTCTCCAATGAGTCAACTCTTCACATGAGGTGGCCAAAATACTGGAGTTTCAGCTTTAGCATCATTCCTTCCAAAGAAATTCCAGGATTGATCTCCTTCAGAATGGACTGGTTGGATCTTCTTGCAGTCCAAGGGACTCTCAAGAGTCTTCTCCAACACCACAGTTCAAAAGCATCAATTCTTCAGCGCTCAGCCTTCTTCACAGTCCAGCTCTCACATCCATACATGACCACAGGAAAGACCATAGCCTTGACTAGGCGAACCTTTGTTGGCAAAGTAATGTCTCTGCTTTTGAATATGCTATCTAGGTTGGTCATAACTTTCCTTCCAAGGAGTAAGCGTCTTTTAATTTCATGGCTGCAGTCACCATCTGCAGTGATCTTGGAGCCCAGAAAAACAAAGTCTGACACTGTTTCCACTGTGTCCCCATCTATTTCCCATGCAGTGATGGGACCAGACGCCATGATCTTCGTTTTCTGAATGTTGAGCTTTAAGCCAACCTTTTCACTCTCCACTTTCACTTTCATCAAGAGGCTTTTTAGCCCCTCTTCACTTTCTGCCATAAGGGTGGTGTCATCTGCATATCTGAGGTTATTGATATTTCTCCCGGCAATCTTGATTCCAACTTGTGTTTCTTCCAGTCCAGCATTTCTCATGATGTACTCTGCATATAAGTTAAATAAACATCGTGACAATATACAGCCTTGACGTACTCCTTTTCCTATTTGGAACCAGTCTGTTGTTCCATGACCAGTTCTAACTGTTGCTTCCTGACCTGCATACAGATTTCTCAAGAGGCAGATCAGGTGGTCTGGTATTCCCATCTCTTTCCAGAATTTTCCATAGTTTATTGTGATCCACACAGTCAAAGGCTTTGGCATAGTCAATAAAGCAGAAATAGATGTTTTTCTGGAACTCTCTTGCTTTTTCCATGATCCAGCGGATGTTGGCAATTTGATCTCTGGTTCCTCTGCCTTTTCTAAAACCAGCTTGAACGTCAGGAAGTTCACGGTTCACATATTGCTGAAGCCTGGCTTGGAGAATTTTGAGCATTACTTTACTAGCGTGTGAGATGAGTGCAATTGTTCGGTAGTTTGAGCACTCCTTGGCATTGCCTTTCTTTGGGATTGGGATGAAAACTGACCTTTTCCAATCTTGTGGCCACTGCTGAGTTTTCCAAATTTGCTGGCATAATGAGTGCAGCACTTTCACAGCATCATCATTCAGGATTTGGAATAGCTCCACTGGAATTCCATCACCTCCACTAGCTTTGTTTGTATTGGTAGGTCTATCTTTACCACAATATATTATTTAGGACAGGATCACATTTGTCACTTCTTCCTCCCTACTACCCAAAGTGGTACCAGTCCCATAAAATAGTCAATAAAGCTTTACAGAGTGAACAGATAAGTCAATTTTTTTTTTTTAACTCTCCTGAGTGAACTGAATTTTTTGAGGCTCATAAGTAAATATGTTTTCCTGTTTACTTTGTCTATTACAGCCAGATTGTATGAGTGGGGTATTAAAGTCTCCCACTATTATTGTATTGTTGCATATTTCTTCTATCATATTAATTAATGTTTGTCTTAGATATATCAATGCTCCCATGTTGGGTGCGTATATATCTATAATTATTATAACTTCTTTTGGATTGTTCCTTTAAGTCATTATGTATAACCTTGATTGTCTCCTTTTCAGGATCTTTAAAGTCAATTTTTAGAGAATGTCCTTCAGTTTTTGTTGGAGAAATGGTTTAGTGGTGCTAAATTCTCTCAGCTTTTGCTTATCTGTGAAGCTTTTGATTTCTCCTTCATATTTGAATGAGATCCTTGCTGGATACAATAATCTAGGCTCTAAGTTATTTTCTTTCATCACTTTAATTACGTCTTGCCATTCCCTCCTGGCTTGGAGAGTTTCTATTGAAAGATCAGCTGTTATCCTAATGGGAATTCCCTTGTGAGTTATTTGTTGTTTTTCCCTTGCTGCTTTTAATATTTGTTCTTTATATTTAATCTTTGTTAATTTGATTAATATGTGTCTTGAGGTGTTTCGCCTTGGGTTTATCCTGTTAGGGACTCTCTGGATTTCTTGAACTTGAGTGGTAATTTCCTTCTCCATTTTAGGGAAGTTTTCAACTATTATCTCCTCAAGTATTTCCTCATGGTCTTTCTTTTTATCTTCTTCTTCTGGAACTCCTATGATTCGAATGTTGTAGCGTTTAATGTTATCCTGGAGGTCTCTAAGATTGTCCTCATTTCTTTTGTTTTTCTTTTTTCTCCTCTGATTCATTTATTTCTAGGATTCTATCTTCTAATTCGCTAATCCTATCTTCTGCCTCTGTTATTCTACTATTTGTTGCCTCCAGGATGTTTTGGATCTCCTTTATTACATTATTCATTATGTGTTGACTCTTTTTTATTTCTTCTAGGTCCTTGTTAAACCTTTCTTGCATCTTCTCAATCCTAGTGTCCAGACTCTTTAACTGTGATTCCATTTTGATTTCGAGATTTTGGATTAATTTCACAATCATTATTCGGAATTCTTTATCAGGTAAATTCCCTATCTCTTCCTCTTTGGTTTGGTTTGGTGGGCATCTATCCTGTTCCTTTAGCTGCTGGGTATTCTTTGGTCTCTTCATTTTGTTAAAATCGCCAAGTTTAAAGTGTCTTTACTATATTCTGGTAGTTTGTTGAATTCTCTTTCTTGAGGCGGTTTACAGGTCTTTTCAGTATCTGATCTCTGCCCTGTTACAAAGGGGGCAGAGGTGAACACCCAAATTTAAGCCGGCCAGGTTCAGGCACTCGGATAATCGTCAGGAGCACAGACTCGGTTGAGTCTGCGTTTTATGCCCTTCCCAGATCCGAGTAGCGCAGGTGATGAAATGTTTAGCGAGCGCAGCTGCTGCGACTTATGGCCTCCCCGCCGCTCAGTTTTCTGGGTATACAATGGCGCACCTTCTCAGGCAGATGTTGACCATCCAGAGCCCCAAGAAGCGTGACTCAGCACAGAAACCTACCTAGAGTTCTGCAAACAGTGTCTCTCTAGGGCTGTGACTGCCCGCCTCCGGCCCTGGCTGCCTGTCACCGGAGTGGGATGGCCTGCAGCCGGCTATCTCAATGCAATCCCCTGTTCCTCACGCAGTCCTGGTGGTGTCCCAAGTTAGGGCTGGTCCTTGATGTAGTAGATAACCAACAGTCTGGTTATTTCGCTCAGATAGCGCTTGAGACAGCCAGGGCAAATCCTTTCTCAAAACGATGCAGGCCGCGCCGCTCCTCCTAGCCCAGCCGCCACTTGCTAATAGCAAATGCTGGTGTCCGTGCCGCTTCTCCGCAAAAGGAGTTACCGCAGGGCTCGTTTTCTCCTTTTGAAGACAATGAATTGTCTTTCTAAGTGCCTGATGTCCTCTGCCGGCATTCAAAAGTCGTTTTGTAGAATTTAGTCAGCATTCAAATGTTCTTTTAATGGATTTGTGGAGGAGAAAGTATTCTCCCCGTCCTACTCGTCCGCCATCTTAGCTCCTCCCCCCAACCTGGAACTTTTAAACATCCAAATTATTAAAAAGTGATAGCAAATTAAAAATATCTTTATGTACATAAGGACTCAAAGCTCTGCCACACACTGTGAAAATGCTTATGAAAAGATTACTCCACTAAGAACTAAGGGGGAACTACAGAACGCTGAAGTTAAGGGTGATCAGAAAGGAGAGAAAGACAAATTCACAACAAGAGTACTCAACATTCCTCGTTGTGTAGCTAATAAAGCAAGAGAACAGAGAACCACTTAGGATACAGAAGACATAAAAACGCACATCAATCAATGACCAAATTGACATTCACAGAAGATACCACCCAATAACATCAGAATACACCCATTTTTAAAGTGCATTTGGAGTAGTCAGCAAGGGGGACCAAGAAACAAGCTTCAACAAACTTAAAGGAACTGGAATTGTACAAAGTAGTTTCTCTGACTACACAGAATTAAATTAGCATTCAATACCAGAAAAATATTTGGAAAAATCCTGTAAATTAAAAACTTTTTTGAATAATCCATGAATCAAAGAAGTCTCAGGGAATGTTGGAAATTGAACAAAAATAAAAACAACATAAAACCTGTGGGATGCAGCTAAAGCGGTGCATAAAGAGAAACGTATAGCACTGAACACATATAATACTAAATATTAGAAAAGCAAGGTCTCACTCAATGATCCAGGTTTCTATTTTAAGAAAATAGATAATGAGTATCAAATTAACTCCAGGGTAAGCAGAAGGAAGGCAGTAACAATGATAGGAGTAAAAATCTATGACACCGAAAAGAGAAAGTAGAGAAAAATCACTGAAACTTTTTTTCCTGTAAAGACTTCATTCTTTCTCAGTTCAGTCCAGTCACTCAGTCGTGTCCAACTCTTTGCAACCCCATGGACTGCAGCATGCCAGGTCTCCCTGTCCATCACCAACTCCTGGAGTTTACTCAAACTCCGGTGATGCCATCCAAGAATCTCATCCTCTGTCGTCCCCTTCTCCTCCTGCCCTCAATCTTTCCCAGAATTAGGGTCTTTTCCAATGAGTCAGTTCTTTGCATCAGGTGACCAAAGTATTGGAATTTCAGCTTCAGCATCAGTCCTTCCAATGAATATTCAGGACTGACTTCCTTTAGGATGGACTGGTTGGATCTCCCTGCAGTCCAAGGAACTCTCAAGAGTCTTCTCCAACACCACATTCAAAAGCATCAATTCTTTGGCACTCAGCTTTCTTCACAGTCCAACTCTCACATCCATATATGACCACTGGAAAAACCATAGCCTTTACCAGAAGGACCTTTGTTGGCAAAGTAATGTCTCTGCTTTTTAATACGCTGTCTAGGTTGGTCATAACTTTCCTTCCAAGGAGCAAGTGTCTTTTAATTTCATGACTGCAGTCACCATCTGCACTGATTTTGAAGCCCCCAAATATAAAGTCTCACTGTTTCCACTGTTTTCCCATCTATTTGCCATGAAGTGATGGGACCAGATGCCATGATCTTAGTAGTTTTCTGAATGTTGAGTTTTAAGCCAGCTTTCTCACTCTCCTCTTTCACTTTCATCAATAGGCTCTTTAGTTCTTCTTCGCTTTCTGCCATCTTTAGAGTTATTAATAGGTAAAAGAAAATGAGTTCATAGAGGAATTTTTAAAATCCTATCAAAACAGAAAGTTCCAGGCCCAGATGACTTCACTGGCAAAATCTATCAAATATTTAGGGAAAAAACATACTAATTCTACACAAACATTTCAAGCAAATGGGCAGAAGACATGTCCCAGAAGAGCATTACCTTCATACCAAAAACCAAAGATATTATAAGAAGAGAAAATTATAGACCAATGTCACACATGAATATACACGTAAAAATTCTCAACAAAATATTAGCAAATCAAATCCTGAAATATATAAAAGGGATAGTACATCAAATGGAGTTCATCACAGGAATGTAAGGTTGATTCAACATTCAAAAATAAATGTAATTCACCATAAAGCAGTCTAAATAAGAAAAACCATAGACCACATCAATAGATACAAAAAAACTATGACAAAATTCAGTCTATTTATGATTACATTAAAAAAAAAAACTCTAGGCAAACAATAAACTAAAAGAAATTTCCTAAATGGGAAACCTTAAACTATAAAATTTCTACAAAAGGAAGAAAAACATCACTATGCTCATGGATGAGAGAAAGATTTCTTAGACAGGACACAATAAATATGAGTTATTAAAAAAAACTGACAGTCTAGATATCATCAAAATTTATAACTATGCTCCTCAAAGTTTACTATTCAGAAAATGAAAAAGCAAGCAAGACTGGGAGAAAATATTGCAAAATACACATCTGATAAAGAACCTGTATCCGAAACCCAAAGGCCTCTCATAAGTAATAAGAAAACAACAATTTAAAAAGGAAGGGGGCAAGATTTGAAAGAAGATGTACTAATAACATACAGGCATATGAAAAAATATTCAACACAGGGAAATGCAAACTAAAATGACAGCAGCTTTAACAGATTCCATCCATTAGAATGACTAAAAACTTGCTTTAAAAATTAATACACTAAATGACCCAAGGATGGGTATTAACTAGAATTCTCATACATTGCTAATCAGAGGACAAAATGTTACGGATACTTAACAAAACAGTTTGGCAGTTCCTTAAAAAGTAAAACATATAGTTACCATGCCACCTAGAAAATTAAACAATCAATAAATAACAGAGTTCAAAATAGTTGCCAAATCCAAGATCAACTTATAAAGATCACTGACAGTTCTCTACTCCAGCAATAAAATAGCTACACTCGGGAAACATAATAAACAAACACAACATCATTCACCATAACAAAAACAAAAACCTAGGACCACAAAAGATCCATAAGAGAGAAATTTAAATCAGTTAAACAACACAGATGTTACGAATAAATGGAGAGATCCTTTATGCTCTTGGATTGGAAAACTTGATAAAGGTATCAGTTCTCCCCAAATCAAACTATAAATGCAATACTGTATCAAATTCCAGCTGAATTTAAGATAACTGATTAACTTACTCTAAAATTTATATGGAAGAATAAAAGTACATGTGTAGTTAGGGTAATTTTGCAATAGCCAAACAAAAAGTTGCTTGTTCCACTAAAAAGCAAAATAACTTAAAGATATTAGAGTATGGGGCACACCGACATATAAAGAGACCAATGGCATACAATAGAGCACACAGAAGAACACACACACACACACACACACACATTTCTGCTTCTGGATTAACACGCCAGAGAGAGTCCAGCACAAGTCCACTGGAATCACGTAAGTGTGAATGAAGATACAGATAAAACAAGAGGACCATGAGTTGACAATTGCTGGAGCTGGGTGATGTTGAAACTGAGTTCCTTATAATGCTTTCTACACTTTTTTATGTACTTAAAACTTTCCGTATAATAATCCCAAATATCTGAATAAAAACAGAAATCATGGCATGCGCTGCTTCAGTGATCCCCAAGGTAGGTACTAGATACACACCCTGGTGCTGGGGGCTGAATTTTCAGGCCTAAGACATGACACGGCCCCAAGCTGCTCAGGCAAGAAGACCTGGGACTGAGCACAGATGCTAAAAGACCTGTTCTTTTTACAGAGAAGACTAAAAATATTCCATTCAGTCTGAGAAAGCGGTTATGACATTTAGCTTACACGAAAGGCCTTGGGAAAAAAAAAACAATAACAATCCCAACAACTAATCACAATGCAAGGCCAATATCATACCTGAATTTGTGGTCTAGATTTACCCTGCTTGAACGGTTTGGGAACTCCAATGTAAGAAAATAACATAAAAGCTATTCCAAGACAACAAAAACCCCTGGGGATCCAGCAAGAGCAAACACAAACTCCTCCTGCAGAAATGCTTTCATGAGCTAGGGCACGTGGGGGCTCCAGCAGCAAACAAAACTCACGGAAAATGAGTTCACAATGAAAAATCACAAACTGCAAAATATAGCAACAGACTGCCCTAAGGGAGAATTTGATGAGAACTAGAAGCAACAGAACAATGTGCAAACATGCAAAACTATTACACATGCTTTTAAAGGAACAGGAACCATTAAAAAAAAAAAATACTATAGACCAATATGCCTCCATCTTCCAAAAACTCATGAATGGCTCCCATTACCCTCTAAGTAAAAGCTGAAGTTGGTACAAAGACCTGTAAAGCCTGGTGACCTCTCTTACCTCCCCGACTTTACCTCCTGCAATACCCTGCCCTCAGCTCCCTCTGCTCGGGCTACACAAATGCCCAAGTCAGGCGTCCACCTGAGGACTCTTGTGCTGGCAATTCCCTGCACCTGGATACAAGCCCTTCCATTTCCCCCCCGCATCACCACGTGGCTCTCCCTGGACCCCCATTCAACTGCCACCCATCCAGTGAGGCCTTTACTGACCATCCTGCTGAAAACTGCAACCCTGCTTATACCCTGGTGTTCCTTTTCATCTGACATACAATGTATTCTATTATCTTGCTTACTGCCTTCTATCCCAGATTATAACATAAAGTCAATGAGAAAGACTTGTATCTGTTTTGATCAGTGCAGGATCGTCAGAGCCCAAAACATATACTATCTACCACAAAGCAGGTTCTCAATAAATGTGTTGAACGAAGAGATGGGGAAATTAGAGGAAGTGGACTGTTCTTGTAAGACATGAGGCAGAATTCTCATTCACTCATGCATGCGCAAATGCACCCTCAAACACGACTCGGTTGTTACCTTATACAAGGGAGTGTCAAGGTGTTCTTTTCCTTACTGTGCAAATTCCTCCTTCACATCCTAAAAAATGACTACAACTGACTTTTCAAAAAATAACTTACATAAAACATCAGTGCATTTTCTAAGGTATTAAAAGTACACAGATAGTATAGTAAAAAGCACCCTTCATAGTTCAGCTTCCTGTTCCTTATTTTTATCTTTCCTGAGAAGTCATATGTATGTCTACACCATCAATTTCTACATATATAAAAACTATATAGTTTTTCTGAAGTACAAACTCTTACCTCCTACTTCTTCAGTTCATGAGCTTTGAGAATATTCTACTTGTTGTTGATACCTATACCCTTGGATATTAATACAGAAATACATCCATCACTCCATTCTGTGCCCAAGAATCAGCTAAGATCCACTCTTTGGGAAGACAAAAGCTGATTACTGTAATGATTGCATGTGTGCTCAGTCAGGTCTGACTCTTTGCAACTCTCTGGACTGTAGCCCGCCAGGTTCCTCTGTCCATGGGATTCTCCAAGCAAGAATACTGGAGTGGGTTATGGGTTATCACTTCCTCCTCCAGGGGAGCTTTCCGACCCAGAGACTGAAATCACATCTCCGGCGTCTCCTGCATTGGCGGGCGGATTCTTTACCGTTGAGCCACCTGGGAAGCCAACACCTCTGCTAAATTCCACGTGTCTTCTTATTAGTATTTACACACATGTGCGTTCTGATAAAAATATAGCTTGTGGCTCATAAAAGACTTCAGAGATACAAAACATAAAATAGTATGACTATATCCTTTTAACAAAAATCTCTCCTTATAATTTGCTTTGTTTATCCCAGATAACAGTATGCTTTTTTCCTTAAGATAAGTATTGGGGCAAGAAGGGTATTACTTCACCTTGAATAGTTATAATCTTGGAATTGTGCAATATTGAGCCCACTCATAATTAGAACCTAAAATTATTCTTACATTTTTATCACAGGATTTTCACAATTGTTATACCAATAGTGTCTGAAATTACGTGCTATGTAATTTAGTAATAAATAAAACACATATACATAATACCATTTTAAAATTCTGACTACAGTATATAGGCTCTGAAGATAGAGGTTATCCAAACTGCTCAAGTTGTTTGTATAAACTATAAAATCTCTCTCATATTTTTTGATTACAAAATAATTTCAAAATTTGAGGCCCATTTCACACCTTTTAGAGTAGATGCCAGAGAAGGTGATGGCACCTCACTCCAGTACTCTTGCCTGGAAAATCCCACTGATGGAGGAGCCCGGTAGGCTGCAGTCCATGGGGCTGCTAAGACTCAGACACGACTGAAGCGACTTAGCAGCAGCAGCAGCAGCAGAGTAGATGCATCAGGTTCTGCCTAACACTGCCATCTAATGGCTCACAATGTGACTGCAGGCAAAGCCAACCAAACTGCTGATGTGCTGCTGGCTCAGAAAGGGGAAAACATCCCTCACAAGGAAGCTTAAATAGTTCATACTAAACTCCTCGTCCAAGGTAAGGAGCAATGGCTGTGCTTTGCTGGAGCAGCCATGAAGAGATACCCCACGCCCAAGGTAAGAGAAATCCAAGTAAGATGGTAGGTATTGCAAGAGGGCATCAGAGGGCAAACACACTGAAACCATACTCACAGAAAACTAGTCAATCTAATCACGCTAGGACCACAGCCTTGTCTAACTCAATGAAACTAAGCCATGCCCGTGGTGCAACCCAGGATGGGCGGTCATGGTGGAGAGGTCTGACTGAATGTGGTCCACTGGACAAGGGAATGGCAAACCACTTCAGTATTCTGGCCTTGAGAACCCCATGAACAGTATAAAAAGGCAAAATGATAGGATACTGAAAGAGAAATTCCCCAGGTCAGTAGGGGCCCAATATGCTACAGGAGATCAGTGGAGAAATAACTCCAGAAAGAATGAAGGGATGGAGCCAAAGCAAAAAGAACACGCAGCTGTGGATGTGACTGGTGATAGAAGCAAGGTCTGATGCTGTAAAGAGCAATACTGCATAGGAACCTGGAATGTCAGGTCCATGAATCAAGGCAAATTGGAAGTGGTCAAACAAGAGATGGCAAGAGTGAATGTCAACATTCTAGGAATTAGCGAACTAAAATGGACTGGAATGGGTGAATTTAACTCAGAGGACCATTATATCTACTACTGCGGGCAGGAATCCCTCAGAAGAAATGGAGTGGCCATCATGGTCAACAAAAAGAGTCTGAAATGCAGTACTTGGATGCAATCTCAAAAACGACAGAATGATCTCTGTTCGTTTCCAAGGCAAACCATTCAATGTCACAGTAATCCAAGTCTATGCCCCAACCAGTAATGCCGAAGAAGCTGAAGTTGAACGGTTCTATGAAGACCTACAAGACCTTTTAGAACTAACACCCAAAAAAGATGTCCTTTTCATTATAGGGGACTGGAATGCAAAAGTAGGAAGTCAAGAAACACCTGGAGTAACAGGCAAATTTGGCCTTGGAATACGGAATGAAGCAGGGCAAAGACTAATAGAGTTTTGCCAAGAAAATGCACTGGTCATAACAAACACCTTCTTCCAACAACACAAGACTCTATACATGGACATCACCAGATGGTCAACACCGAAATCAGATTGATTATATTCTTTGCAGCCAAAGATGGAGAAGCTCTATACAATCAGCAAAAACAAGACCAGGAGCTGACTGTGGCTCAGACCATGAACTCCTTATTGCCAAATTCAGACTGAAATTGAAGAAAGTAGGGAAAACCACTAGACCATTCAGGTATGACCTAAATCAAATCCCTTATGATTATACAGTGGAAGTGAGAAATAGATGTAAGGGCCTAGATCTGATAGATAGAGTGCCTGATGAACTATGGAATGAGGTTAGTGACATTGTACAGGAGACAGGGATCAAGACCATCCCCATGGAAAAGAAATGCAAAAAAGCAAAATGGCTGTCTGGGGAGGCCTTACAAATAGCTGTGAAAAGAAGAGAAGCAAAAAGCAAAGGAGGAAAGGAAAGATATAAGCAACTGAATGCAGAGTTCCAAAGAATAGCAAGAAGAGATAAGAAAGCCTTCTTCAGCGATCAATGCAAAGAAATAGAGGAAAACAACAGAATGGGAAAGACTAGGGATCTCTTCAAGAAAATTAGAGATACAAGAAAATTAGAGATACCAAAGGAACATTTCATGCAAAGATGGGCTTGATAAAGGACAGAAATGGTATGGACCTAACAGAAGCAGAAGATCTTAACAAGAGGTGGCAAGAATACACAGAAGAACTGTACAAAAAAGATCTTCACGACCCAGATAATCACGATGGTGTGATCACGGACCTAGAGCCAGACATCCTGGAATGTGAAGTCAAGTGGGCCTTAGAAAGCATCACTAGGAACAAAGCTAGTGGAGGTGATGGAATTCCAGTGGAGCTCTTCCAAATCCTGAAAGATGATGCTGTGAAAGTGCTGCACTCATTATGCCAGCAAATTTGGAAAACTCAGCAGTGGCCACAGGACTGGAAAAGGTCAGTCTTCATTCCAATTCCGAAGAAAAGCAATGCCAAAGAATGCTCAAACTACCGCACAATTGCACTCATCTCACACGCTAGTAAAGTAATGCTCAAAATTCTCCAAGCCAGGCTTCAGCAATATGTGAACCGTGAACTTCCTGATGTTCAAGCTGGTTTTAGAAAAGGCAGAGGAACCAGAGATGAAAGTGCTAAAATCTGCTGGATCATGGAAAAGCAAGAGAGTTCCAGAAAAACATCCATTTCTGCTTTATTGACTATGCCAAAGCCTTTGACTGTGTGGATCACAATAAACTGGAAAATTCTGAAAGAGATGGGAATACCAGACCACCTGATTTGCCTCTTGAGAAATCTGTATGCAGGTCAGGAAGCAACAGTTAGAACTGGACATGGAACAACAGACTGGTTCCAAATAGGAAAAGGAGTACATCAAGGCTGTATATTGTTACACTGGTTTATTTAACTTATATGTAGAGTACATCATGAGAAACGCTGGACTGGAAGAAACACAAGTTGGAATCAAGACTGCCGGGAGAAATATCAATAACCTCAGATATGCAGATGACACCACCCTTATGGCAGAAAGTGAAGAACTCTTGATGAAAGTGAAAGTGGAGAGTGAAAAAGTTGACTTAAAGCTCAACATTCAGAAAATGAAGATCATGGCATCTGGTCCCATCACTTCATGGGAAATAGATGGGAAAACACTGGAAACATTGTCAGACTTTATTTTTTGGGGTTCCAAAATCACTGCAGATGGTGACTGCAGCCATGAAATTAAAAGATGTTTACTCCTTGGAAGGAAAGTTATGACCAACCTAGATAGCATATTCAAAAGCAGAGACATTACTTTGCCAACAAAGGTTCATCTAGTCAAGTCTTTGGTTTTTCCTGTGGTCATGTATGGATGTGAGAGTTGGACTGTGAAGAAGGCTGAGCGCTGAAGAACTGATGCTTTTGAACTGTGGTGTTGGAGAAGACTCTTGAGAGTCCCTTGGACTGCAAGGAGATCCAACCAGTCCATTCTGAAGGAGATCAGCCCTGGGATTTCTTTGGAGGGAATGATGCTAAAGTTCAAACTCCAGTACTTTGGCCACCTCATGTGAAGTGTTGACTCATTGGAGAAGACTCTGATGCTGGGAGGGATTGGGGGCAGGAGGAGAAGGGGACAAAAGAGGATGAGATGGCTGGGTGGCATCACTGACTCGATGGACGTGAGTCTGAGTGACCTCCGGGAGCTGGTGATGGACAGGGAGGCCTGGCGTGCTGCAGTTCATGGGGTCCCAAAGAGTCAGACACGACTGAGCGACTGATCTGGTCTGAAAGTCTATAAGAACTGTTAGTAATATGTGAAAAATATAAATCACATTTTATTAATATTTTATTGAAATTTATTTATTAACATTTGTTAATAATATTAACAAATATTCTTAATAGTTATTAACATTTATTAATATTTTTTTTACAAATGTTTCAAAGATGTCACCCGACCAACTCACTATTTAGGTCTTGTCATCTGACATTTAACTTGATTAAAATTGATTAAAAATAATTATTAAGATTATTTTCCACTCTAGTTCTCCTTAAGTATTTATAAAGTATTTTCTGGAAATACCTCAAAAATATAAAAATATTCTTTGTTCATGAGCAAAATCAATCATTTAGATTATACAGAAAAACTCATTGTACAAATAGCTTATTTCACTAGTATAAGAATCTACTGCCAGGAATTATGTCCTTGTTATATTTATTGAGTAAAATTGACATAAAAGATTAGTTTCAGGTGTACAACATAATGATTCAGGATGTGTATATATTGCAAAATGATGCTCACAGTAAGTCTAGTTAACATCCTTCACTGTTTACAAAGTCACAAAACTTTTTCTTGTGATGAGGTCACTTGTGTTGTTTTTTTCTCTAGCTAGATTACCAGTTTACTATAAGAGGACATGTTTTAAGAGGACATAACTCTCTGTTACTGAGAGGACAGGAGGACAAGGTCACTCTGCACGTGTGTACACAGCATGTTTTCTTTATCCCCTCACCCACTGATGGACGCATGTATCTTTGTTACTGAGAGGACAGGAGGACAAGGTCACTCTGCACGTGTGTACACAGCACATTTTCTTTATCCCCTCACCCACTGATGGACACATGTATCTTTGTTATTGCGAGCACAGGAGGACAAGGTTGCTCTGTGTGTGTGTGTGTGTACACACCATGCTTGCTTTATCCATTCACACACTGATGATGCGCATGTATTTGTTACTGAGAGGAAAGGAGGACAAGGTCACTCTGTGTGTGTGTGCACACATTCTTTATCTGTTCACCCACTGAAGACCAGTCAGATAGAAGAGATGCACAGGGTAAGACACAGAGAAAGGATGCGGAGCTCCGCGCCGTCTCCAAGCCAGCCAGCCACTCCGCACTCTCCCTCAGTCTCCGTGTGGCCACCAATCCTGGACACCTGATGAGAACTTGAAGATCTACTCCTTTAGTAACTTTCAAATACGCAATACAGGAGTATGAACTACGGCCACTATGCTGCACACTGAATCCCCAGGAATTATTTTTACCTTTTGATCCCCTTCACCCACCACCCGCCCCACCCCCACCTCTAGCAGTCTGTTCTCTGTATCTATGGGCTATGTTTTTAAGATTTCACATATAAGTGAGACCATGCACTATTTGTCTTTCTCTGTCTGACTTACTTCACTTGACATAACACCCTCCAAGTCTGCTGCAAATGACAGCACTTCCTTCTTTTTATAAAGCTGGGTAAATATTCTGAGGGGTAGGGGTGTGTGTGTGTGTGTGTGTGTGTGTGTGTACACACCACACTTTCTTTATCCATTCACCCACTGATGGACACGTATATCTTTGTTGCTGAGAGGAAAGGAGGACAAGGTCACTCTGTGTGTTGTATGTGTGTGTGTGTATACACAGCATGCTTTCTTTATCCATTCACCCCTCACGGATGCATATACTTTGTTACTGAGAGGACAGGAGGACAAGGTCGCTGGACGCCGCTGGGCTGCAGAGATCCTCCTGGGAAATGCCTTTCCCTCTGCTGGACTCCTATTAACGTCTCCAGTTCTCCAAGCCGACCAGTGGATCCCACCGCAAAGAAGAGCACAGGAGCAGAGACGCTCAGAGTTTCAAGGGTTTTCATGGGAATTTCACTCCTGCCACCTACCCCATGTGTGGGTTTCCTAGACATCCCTGCCTGCTGCTTTTCCAGCCTCAGCTCGAGAGTCTTCGTGTCGGCAAGTCAGCGCCTCCCACAGGAGTCACTTTGCCTGGAGACAGACGGTGCCTCCGAGCTAGCCCTTACAAGCCCAGTAACTTCCAGCAGCATTGCTGTAGGCTCATCATCACCCACCCTTGGCTGTGCCCTACATGCCCCAACTTTTAACTCCTCTTTCCTCAAGCAGCCTCTCTGACAGCTGAAGCCTGTTCTGCCCTTCTCCTCCCCAGGATCAGCACGGCCTGGGTCCACAGTTGCCCCTCCTGTCCTGACACAGACAGGGACCTCCAGGGCTGCGCGTGTTGTCCGACTACCTACACCATCCACAACCACGTCCGGGTCCGCTGGCAGGCATGTCGCAGCGCCGTCTCAAGGGCTTTGTGACCCCATGGACTGTAGCCTGCCAGGCTCCTCTTCCGTGGGATTTCCCAGGTGAGAAGACTGGGGTGGGTTGCCATTTCCTCCTGCAGGGGTTCTTTCTGACCCAGGGATCGAACCTGCGTCTCCTGCACTGCAGGCGGGTTCTTTACCACGGAGCCGCCACTGGGTTTTCTCTGCTCTGCTATTCCTAACATATCTCCCGAAGCTTTTGTAATTTGCAAATTTCATGAGCAAACATGCTCTTATTTTCAAAGCAATCACTGATACATATTTATCAGGCTAAGTAGGGAATGAGAACACTACAGAAAAGTAAATGCTGTTCTTTCATTTTCATATTATTGCAATAATACAGGCAATTTCCAGAGTGTAAGAGAGAAGCACTTGCAAGTGGAAGGCTCTGTGTGAGCCAACTCTGGGATATGGCTTGCTTCTGCTCACCCTGCTTTTACACCCAGCTGGATGAAGAAAAGGCATAGAGGACTAGAGACAAATACTCTTCAGATTAAGTCACTGGGGAAAGTCTCTAAAGGACAAATGGAGGAAAATCTACACTACCCTAGCTTAACATTAAAAATTTTAAAGCTTTTCAATTCATCCTTATCATGAGAATATGATAACTGGGTGGACCTAAAACTATGCCAAAAACATTGTCTTACATCAAAGGATGCAAGCAGAGTTAAGGCGGCAGTCTATGGAATAAAAGAAAATATTTGCAAATCATATTATCTGATAAAGGATTATACCCAGAAAATATAAAGAACTCCTAGAAGTTAATAACAACAAAAAAATGATTAAAAATGGACATAGGACTTGAATTTCTGCAAAGAAGGTATACAAATGAGCAATAAGCACAAAAAAAGATGCTCAACATCAATAATCATCAGGGAAACACAATCAAAACCTCAATGAGATACCACCTCAAACCCATCAGGATGGCTACTATCAAAACAAAACAAAACAGAAAATAAATGTTGGCAAAGACGTGGAGAAATTGGAACCCTTGTGCATTGCGGCTGGGAATGTAAAATGGAATGGCTGCTATGGAAAATAGTATGGTGGTTCCTTAAAAAATTAAAAACAGCATTGCCACACGATCCAGCAATTTCACTTCTGGATGTATACCCAAAAGTGAAGCAGGGTCTCAGAGAGATACCTGTGCTCCCATTAGTCACAAGAACCCAAAACACGGAAGCACACCAAGTACCCATTACCAGAGGAGTGGATACCTAATACATAATACAGCCATACAACTGAATGTTCAGCTCAGTTCAGTCACTCAGTTGTGTCCAACTCTCTGTGATCCCATGAACTGCAGCACACCAGGCCTCCCCGTCCGTCACCAACTCCCGGAGTTCACTCAAACTCATGTCCATCGAGTCAGTGATGCCACTCAGCCATCTCATCCTCTGTTGGCCCCTTCTCCTCCTGCCTCCAATCCCTCCCAGCATCAGAGTCTTCTCCAATGAGTCTTTTCCACCTTTGCATGAGGTGGCCAAAGTACTGGAGTTTCAGCTTTAGCATCAGTCCTTCCAAAGAACACCCAGGACTGATTTCCTTTAGAATGGACTGGTTGGATCTCCTTGCAGTCCAAGGGACTCTCAAGAGTCTTCTCCAACACCACAGTTCAAAAGCATCAATTCTTCAGCGCTCAGCCTTCTTCACAGTCCAACTCTCACATGCATACATGACCACAGGAAAAACCATAGCCTTGACTAGACGAACCTTTGTTGGCAAAGTAATGTCTCTGCTTTTGAATATGCTATCTAGGTTGGTCATAACTTTCCTTCCAAGGAGTAAGCGTCTTTTAATTTCATGGCTGCAGTCACCATCTGCAGTGATTTTGGAGCCCCCCAAAATAAAGTCTGACAATGTTTCCAGTGTTTTCCCATCTATTTCCCATGAAGTGATGGGACCAGATGCCATGATCTTCATTTTCTGAATGTTGAGCTTTAAGTCAACTTGTTCACTCTCCACTTTCACTTTCATCAAGAGGCTTTTGAGTTCCTCTTCACTTTCTGCCATAAGGGTGGTGTCATCTGTATATCTGAGGTTATTGATATTTCTCCTGGAAATCTTGATTCCAGCTTGTGTTTTAGAAAAGGCAGAGGAACCAGAGATCAAAGTGCCAACATCCTCTGGATCATGGAAAAAGCAAGAGAGTTCCAGAAAAACATCTATTTCTGCTTTATTGACTATGCCAAAACCTTTGACTGTGTGGATCACAATAAACTGTGGAAAATTCTGAATGAGATGGGACTGCCAGACCACCTGACCTGCCTCTTGAGAAATCTGTATGCAAGTCAGGAAGCAACAGCTAGAACTGGACATGGAACAACAGACCGGTTCCAACTAGGAAAAGGAGTACGTCAACTGAATATTACTCATCCTTAAAAAGGAAGAACACTGTGACAAATGTTCCAACTCGAATGGACCTTGACAACATTATGCGAAGTGAATTAAGCTGATCACAAAGGATATTCATTTACACAAGGCATAAGAGGAGGCGAATTCACAGAGACAGAGAAGAACGGTGGCGGCCAGAGGCTAGGGGAGCGGGTACGGGAGCCGTTTAATGAGCACGGAGTTTCAGTCTGGGAAGAGCAAAGAAGTTCTGGAGATTGGCTGGGCAACAATGTGAATGTACGTAATAGTACTGACTGTACCTTAAAAATGGTTAAGACAGTAAATTTTATGTTGTGTACATTATACCACCATTTAAAAATTTTAAGTCATATCAAATTTGTTCCAAGGTCACCTTTATGCCTGACTCTTACTAGCATATCAGGCACAAACAACATTTAAAGTGGAATCTTTTCAAAGTCCTAGCCCAGCAACCCAAAGTCCTATAGAGGAAAACCGTTTCCTAAAAACAACAGGATGCTTCCCAGGAAAGGTCTCTAAGCCAAAACATTTTAGAGAAATGAGGATATGTCTCCTACATAATACTGCATAATGTAGGAATACTGATAAATTAACATAACACACAAAGATCAGTATTATCTTGTATCAAATAAGAGATTTTGAAAACACTGATTTCAATCTCCCTGAGGCTTCAAATCATGGGAAGGAGAAAAGTGCCATAGCTGGCTGCCACCTATAGATGGCAGCAGAGATAAAGTGTTCATGTCAAAGCAGCCTTCAAGGTCAACCAGTATGGGGCAGCTGCAGAACACAGGCAATTCAAGTTCTACCACGTTAAATAAACTGTATTAAGTTCTCTGATACACTGTGTTTATCTTGGGAAAACACATCCACCCTAGGGCCTTTCCTCAACAAATTCTCTCTTGTCTCATTTTTTTTGCTTGATATGTCTTTGTGATATCTATTTAGAAATATTATACATTCATTTTGGAGGGACATGGTGGTTTTGGTTCTTACAGAAAAAGAAATACATGCACGCTAGTGAAGTCAGAAAGCCTATTTATTGAGGTCTGTTTTGTGCTAAGCACGGTGCTAGGTGCTCTGAGACATGTGAAGACAGATGGATCAGGTCCTTGTCAACAAGACGAACCCAAAATGTGAATAATAGAGATGAGCGTCCAATCAAGGGGTGAATAACAACACACTTGTGAAAGAGAGAGAGCCACAGACACCTCCAACTCCCACCTCTAAAATCAGGCTCCCACAACCCACAAACCTTTTGGTGAGTTTTACTGCCTATGTGTGAATCCCTAAATGTTTTATTTCAGTTGGCCTGCTTTCTGCTGCTGCTGCTAAGTCGGTTCAGTCTTGTCCGACTCTGTGCAACCCCATAGACGGCAGCCCACCAGGCTTCCCCGTCCCTGGGATTCTCCAGGCAAGACACTGGAGTGGATGGGTTGCCATTTCCTTCTCCAATGCATGAAAGTGAAAAGTGAAAGTGAAGTCGCTCAGTCGTGTCCGACTCTAGCAACCCCATGGACTGCAGCCCACAGGCCCTCTATCCATGGGATTTTCCAGGCAAGTACTTTCCAGGCAAGTACTCCAGGCAAGAGTACTGGAGTGGGGTGCCATTGTCTTCTCCGGGCCTACTTTCTGAAATTCATACAAATAGAATCGTACAGTATGAATCCCTTTGTGTCTGGCTTTTCTCGCTTCACACCATATACACTACATTTGCCCATGCTGTTACCTGCACCTCCTGTTTGATCCATTTTGATTGTGAAAGGCAGAAAACTGTTTACACAACTGATTTATCAACTCTACAGTTGCTGAACATATGGGTGGTTCCTAACTTGGAGCGATTAGAAATAACGCTCCTATGAAGATTCTTATCTATCATCTCCTGGTACACGGGAACATGCATTTCTACCATGGAGTGGAATCTGAGTCACAGGCGTATGCCTCTTCATCTTAGTACTTCATATCCAGCTGTCTGCCAAATTTAAGCTCCCTCCGGCCATGCCCAAGAGTTCCTGGTTGCTCTATACCCTCGCCAACACTTCTTATTAGTCTTATTCACCGTGGCCACTTCAGTGTGTGGGTAGTAACATCCTTATGACAGTTTCAGTTTTTAGTTCCCTGATTACTTATGAGGTTGGGCATACTCACACACGTTTACTGACCATTTGGATACACCCATTCTTGAGGGCTTCAAAGTCTTTGGCTCATTGAATGGCAGCAATCTCCCTTGCAAAATTAAATTTACAGGCTGATAGAATCCAGCTACAAAACCCTTTTGGGGAATAACAACTCACTGGTGAGAAACAGGGATAGGACAGGAAGTTCTATTTCCTCAGAAGATTTTTTTTGCTACAGATTGAATGACTACTTTAACTATTCTCTACTAAGTAGGACCAACCTCAGCAAACTTACTGAAACCAACCTTACTGAAAGAAAGTACACCACCATAATAGAGAAAGAGCACAACACAATCTGAGAATCTTGAGTAAACATCCCTGGGTTACACCATCAGAACTACTATTGTGTCAACATACTTTGCTGTTGACATGATGATTAAATTCTATGATCCCATGTAAAGCACTTAGACCTCTGCCTGATGACTCTTTACCTCTCATAATATAGATAAGAGTAACAACAGAGATAATTTTTTTCTTTAAAATCCCAAGAAACTCTTTTAAAACCAATAACGTTCAACCTATAGACACGTGGTTACTTTTTAGAATACAGATACTAAAAGCCTCCATCACACACACTAGTACATGAGGTTGGATATTTAAGTAACTTGATAACACACCTCTCATTTCTTTACCAGTCTTGATTCTCCACACTACCTTTTTCTTCTAAACTGCTATTTCACCATATTACTAGACATCTTCTCCTAGAAATTCATCTGTCTCTACACATACTATCTCCTTTAACTGTGAGACCAGACTCTGTAGGGGGCAGCCCAGTACATCACAATAACCAGAGTTCTACTCAACCAGTTGTGCCCGGGGACCCTAAATGACTCTTCAGGCAGTGAGTGAAACGTCACCCCACAAACTCTTGACCTGGGATTTTAGGGGGTCTAGGAGTGCTTTCACTGCCATAAGAAGCCTTATCCTAAGATCCTCTAAGTGAAAGAATCTTTAATATCTTTAGTCAACTCTACTTCCATTGCCAGTTTAGATCTATTCTAACGAGAATTATCTATCACTTTGGTTATCTGGATTCAACTTCTTTGCTGTGAGGTAAGTAAATCATCGAGTGAATGTCGACATTCTAGGAATTAGCGAACTAAAATGGACTGGAATGGGTGAATTTAACTCAGAGGACCATTATATCCACTACTGTGGGCAGGAATCCCTCAGAAGAAATGGAGTGGCCATCATGGTCAACAAAAGAGTCCGAAATGCAGTACTTGGATGCAATCTCAAAAACGATAGAATGATCTCTGTTCGTTTCCAAGGCAAACCATTCAATGTCACAGTAATCCAAGTCTATGCCCCAACCAGTAACGCCGAAGAAGCTGAAGTTGAAAGGTTCTATGAAGACCTACAAGACCTTTTAGAACTAACACCCAAAAAAGATGTCCTTTTCATTATAGGGGACTGGAATGCAAAAGTAGGAAGTCAAGAAACACCTGGAGTAACAGGCAAATTTGGCCTTGGAATACGGAATGAAGCAGGGCAAAGACTAATAGAGTTTTGCCAAGAAAATGCACTGGTCATAGCAAATACCCTCTTCCAACAACACAAGAGAAGACTCTATACATGGACATCACCAGATGGTCAACACCGAAATCAGATTGATTATATTCTTTGCAGCCAAAGATGGAGAAGCTCTATACAATCAGCAAAAATAAGACCAGGAGCTGACTGTGGCTCAGACCATGAACTCCTTATTGCCAAATTCAGACTGAAATTGAAGAAAGTAGAGAAAACTACTAGACCATTCAGGTATGACCTAAATCAAATCCCTTATGATTATACAGTGGAAGTGAGAAATAGATTTAAGGGCCTAGATCTGATAGATAGAGTGCCTGATGAACTATGGAATGAGGTTCGTGACATTGTACAGGAGACAGGGATCAAGACCATCCCCATGGAAAAGAAATGCAAAAAAGCAAAATGGCTGTCTGGGGAGGCCTTACAAATAGCTGTGAAAAGAAGAGAAGCGAAAAGCAAAGGAGAAAAGGAAAGATATAAACATCTAAATGCAGAGTTCCAAAGAATAGCAAGAAGAGATAAGAAAGCCTTCTTCAGTGATCAATGCAAAGAAATAGAGGAAAACAACAGAATGGGAAAGACTAGGGATCTCTTCAAGAAAATCAGAGATACCAAAGGAACATTTCATGCAAAGATGGGCACAATAAAGGACAGAGATGGTGTGGATCTAACAGAAGCAGAAGATATCAAGAAGAGGTGGCAAGAATACACAGAAGAACTGTACAAAAAAGAGCTTCAAGACCCAGATAATCATGATGATGTGATCACTGAGCTAGAGCCAGACATCTTGGAATGTGAAGTCAAATGGGCCTTAGAAAGCATCACTACAAACAAAGCTAGTGGAGGTGATGGAATTCCAGTGGAGCTATTCCAAATCCTGAATGATGATGCTGTGAAAGTGCTACACTCAATATGCCAGCAAATTTGGAAAACTCAGCAGTGGCCACAAGATTGGAAAAGGTCAGTTTTCATCCCAATCCCAAAGAAAGGCAATGCCAAGGAGTGCTCAAACTACCGAACAATTGCACTCATCTCACACGCTAGTAAAGTAATGCTCAAAATTCTCCAAGCCAGGCTTCAGCAATATGTGAACCGTGAACTTCCTGACGTTCAAGCTGGTTTTAGAAAAGGCAGAGGAACCAGAGATCAAATTGCCAACATCCGCTGGATCATGGAAAAAGCAAGAGAGTTCCAGAAAAACATCTATTTCTGCTTTATTGACTATGCCAAAGCCTTTGACTGTGTGGATCACAATAAACTATGGAAAATTCTGAAAGAGATGGGAATACCAGACCACCTGATCTGCCTCTTGAGAAATCTGTATGCAGGTCAGGAAGCAACAGTTAGAACTGGTCATGGAACAACAGACTGGTTCCAAATAGGAAAAGGAGTACGTCAAGGCTGTATATTGTCACGATGTTTATTTAACTTATATGCAGAGTACATCATGAGAAATGCTGGACTGGAAGAAACACAAGTTGGAATCAAGATTGCCGGGAGAAATATCAATAACCTCAGATATGCAGATGACACCACCCTTATGGCAGAAAGTGAAGAGGGGCTAAAAAGCCTCTTGATGAAGGTGAAAGTGGAGAGTGAAAGGTTGGCTTAAAGCTCAACATTCAGAAAACGAAGATCATGGCATCTGGTCCCATCACTGCATGGGAAATAGATGGGGAAACAGTGGAAACAGTGTCAGACTTTCTTTTTCTGGGCTCCAAGATCACTGCAGATGGTGACTGCAGCCATGAAATTAAAAGACGCTTACTCCTTGGAAGGAAAGTTATGACCAACCTAGATAGCATATTCAAAAGCAGAGACATTACTTTGCCAACAAAGGTTCGCCTAGTCAAGGCTATGGTCTTTCCTGTGGTCATGTATGGATGTGAGAGCTGAACTGTGAAGAAGGCTGAGCGCCGAAGAATTGATGCTTTTGAACTGTGGTGTTGGAGAAGACTCTTGAGAGTCCCTTGGACTGCAAGAAGATCCAACCAGTCCATTCTGAAGGAGATCAATCCTGGAATTTCTTTAGAAGGAATGATGCTAAAGCTGAAACTCCAGTATTTTGGCCACCTCATGCGAAGAGTTGACTCATTGGAGAAGACTCTGATGCTGGGAGGGATTGAGGGCAGGAGGAGAAAGGGACGACAGAGGATGAGATGGCTGGATGGCATCACTGACTCGATGGATGCGAGTCTGGGTGACCTCCGGGAGCTGGTGATGGACAGGGAGGCCTGGCGTGCTGCGGTTCATGGGGTCACAAAGAGTCGGACACGACTGAGCGACTGATCTGATCTGATCTGATCTGAAGTAAATCATCTGATTGTCTATGTGTCTGTAAAATTGTGAAACTGAACAAAAATTGCCAAGGAAGAGGAATTTGGGAAATGCTCAGTTTACAATACGGTTTAGAAAATCAAATGGAAAGGAGGTTGATACCAGTTTAGCTATAAGACTACAGCTGTTAAGTTGCTGGAGTTACAGTAACATAGACGGAGAAAAACAGTATCTCAGTCGTTTTCATCCAGAAACCACTATGCAACATATCTGGTCCCCTCCCAAAAAAAAAAAAAAAAGAGAGCAGTGACTTCAGAAGCGAACTTGAAGAGAAAAGGGGCAGGGCACAGAGATCCCTAACATCTAAGCGGGAGGCCGCTGGGGCCAGGTAGGAGTCTCACTCTTGTTTGCCCCCACCTCTTCTTTGTGGGGACGGGCTGTCTACTCACTGCTCTAGGGCCTTTGTCTGCCGATGGCCACCTGTGCTGGGCAAGACAAACAGTGACAGCAGCAGGGCCCTCCTCACAATACTGGTCTGAGGGACCAGGATAAGCCTCATACCCGCTGAGGAAAAGAGAAATGTGTTAAGAATGAGAAATATAGTTTTATCTGTGGCACACACAAAATCTCATGATATAAGAGCATGCTTTTATAATGGGGATTTACTGTGTAAGTCTATTAGCTACATCCTTTCCGATAATTGTAAAATTGGCTTAACTAAATTATATTTGCTCTAAAACTGGCCTCGAAGGCTAAAATAAAAATTCATTTGGGGCTCTCAGTACTTAAACCAGAATTCAAAAATGGAGCTGAAATGGATGGTTCCATAAGGTGAAGGGAACTCTGTGAAATCCCTCTTTTGCAAGGTGACAATTTTCTTTCACTCAATCCCAACCTAAGTGAGGAAATTAAAGCTGCAAGAATGATCCCTGAAAGAGACACATTCTTCCATCTGAATAAAAAATTCATTAGGTTCGAGTATTAAAGAAGCAAACTAGACATAAAAGTTTAATTCTTGATCCACTGTTTACTCACTTGCTGCCAAATGGTTTGGGGGAATTCTTTTTTTAAAAACTGAAATTCTTTTCCAACATAAAATTATTGTGAGAAGCATGGAAACCCAGAGAGCAATGCTAAGTGCTGCAGTGTCAGGGGAGGGGGGTGGGACGAGGAGGTGGTCTTGTCTCTATTGTTCCTTGGGATTGGCAAGTTCCCTTCACATTAGCAAGTCAAAATGTCCCTGATGCTGACACTGGGCTCAATATTTCATCCATGACTCCCTCAACCCTCAATTTCTTCACCTATGCTTTCAATCATATGTTCAACCAGTATTTACTAAACGGCAGTTAAACACATAGATACACAACACATGCAAACCCTCAAGGACCTCAATTTAGAGGAGGATAAAAGGCAAGTAAAGACCAATAATAATACAAATACATGCCACTACAAGGGTAAGAAGCCAGTGCTAAAGAATCTTACAGGCACAAACAACCAACCAGCTGCAGGGGTCAGAGAAGATTTCATGGAAAAGGCAACATCTAACCTAAAACTTTTAGGATAAATAGCAGCCAGCCACACCAAGAGATGGAAGTGTGGTGGGAAAGGATACCACAGGTTGGTGTGGCTGCGATGGAGAGAAAGACAGGGCCCACCCTCAAGCCGTGTCCCTTGGTGCCTCTCCCAGAGAGACTGTTGAGTCAGAGAAAGGATTCTCCCTGCGCAGACAAGGGGCCTTTTCTTAATGAGATCTATGTCTTCCCACACCTGCTGACTTCAGCAGCAGGAGAACACTAATCAGCAATGAATTTTAGGAGACCTGTCACAGGCTATATGAAAGCAGGGCAATGAAAAGATTGGATCTGCAGATAAGAGGCTCCTATCTCCAGGTAAAATAGCAAATTCCTATCCTGCATATGAAACATAACTCTGTGTATAAAAAACTAACTATAATGTAACTCACCAATGAGCCTATCACATCTAGTGCATAAATCAATGTAATCACCTCCCAATGGAAAGTCTTTGCAGCAGCCAGGGCAGAAAGGGGAGAGTAAGGAACTTGGTTCCGGAAGAGACTAGGCCTGGGTATCTGAGTTCTCAGCAAGTCACTGGCCCTCACTGGGCCTTGAATCTCCATCTATACAAGAAATTGTAGCTTGGGGTTGCTGCTTGTGCTTCTAAAACCCATTCACCTGGCATTATCACAATCAAAAGTATTTTAATCACCAAAGGAAAGGGTCTAAATAATTTGTAAGCCACAGATTTACTACAGTTTTGTCGGAGGAAAAAAAGAGCATGTGCCCACAAGTTGTCTTAAATCAAAAAACCAAACCGTTAAGTTCACATACCTTTTAAAAGCTGATAAATCATGCATAACAAAGTATAAAGATAATTAAAATTTTAGGACAAGCAAATGAAATTATGATTTTTTTTTTAAAAAAAAAGAGAAAAAAACAGTTACTACAGCCAAGCAGGCAATGATTGGAGTTGCTCACTTCTCTTTTCTTTGCTTTCACTTCCCTTCTTAGGTTAAAATACTCCTAATATGTAAATTATTCCACTCAAGACTCCCAGAGTCCTTTTTTTTTTTTGGGGGGGGGGGTATTTATTTTTAATTGAAGGATAATTGCTTTACAGTATTGCACTGGTTTCTATCAAACATCAACATGAATCAGACATAGGTTTACCATGTCCCTTCCCACTTGAACATCCCTCCCACCTCCCTCCCCATCCCACCCCTCCAGGTTGTTATCTAGCCCCATTTTGAGTTCCGAGTCATACTTTCCATTGGCTATCTATTTCACACATGTTAATGTATGTTTCTGTGTTACTTTCTCCATAACTCCCACCCTTTCCTTCTCCCCAACCCCCCAGCCATGACAATAAGTCTATTCTCGATGTCTGTGTTTCCATTGCTGCTTCCCAGAGTCCTTTCTTAGCAATTCATAGGGATGTTTGTGCCAAAGGAATTACTTCTAGTCTTCCATGTGATAGACAAGGGATATGAAACACTGGGGACTTAAAAAATAAAGCAAACCAGAGTAGAGAAAGATATGTGCAAAGCTGAACCAAGTAACTGAGGGTGTCCAAATTTCTACCATTTAGAGATATTTTAGTAGCTAAAAGTAGATATTCGATGATTTTAGGAACTTGTAGTAAAGGGTTCCCACCAAGTGCCACATTAGCACTTGGACTTTCCTGGTTTAGAGCCCTCACAATCCTACCAGATGGGTATTATCTCTATTTTAGCTCTACAGAAACTAAGTAGGAACAGAGGTTAATGGTGTTTAAGTAACTAAACAAAGTCACACAGCTTAGAAAGTGGATAAATTATACTGTGAATTCTATTCTAGTCAATATCAAATCCTATTCTCTTTCAACAGATGATGCAGGCTTTAAGCACCAAAGTAAACAAAGTGAAGGCATTTTTCTGTGATTCTCTTAAATACATGCCATCATTTCAAAGGGAGCTTATGCTAAGCATGACCTCATAAACAAATCATTTGTGAAAGAGAAAAACCACATCCAGGGCAAAGTCATAAGTTGAAAAAGCCTTATTTCAGCAAGCACTTCCTGAAAGAGACAAAGCAGCAACTGCAGCTGAGCGAGAACCAAGTCCTATACTGAGTATTATATTTGAAACAACTTTTTAAAGCAACGGAAGAGCCTAAAACAAAAGAAATATAGCATTTCTTAAATACACGGTTTCTAGAAAGAGCTATTTTAGCACAAGCAACTCAAAGATATCTCTTTTACAGAACTGTGTTTACCGAAAGATGTTCTTCTCAAACACAGCCTTTTGATGGTCAGGAGGTAAGTAGCATTTAATCACTTTTATCACAGATTATCAGAAGTAATGTTGTACTTATTTGTTAAATCTCAAGATCTTTGTTTTATTTTAATAATATGTTGCTGAAATTATGTTGGTGAAGGACCTTCAAATGGGTTATATTGTCATCTTCCTATGTTATTAATAAGATTTTCATTTATTTTCAGTATTTTTTACATTAATAGTAAACATAGTTTTTTTCAATTTACAGAGAATGTTGATATAATAAACTGTAAGTATCTTCAGGAGTCTTTATCACTTGGTTTTCAATTACACTGTTTCAAAGAATGTCGAAAGCTTTTAAAACACTGACTTACAAGCTAATCGTTTTTCAATATTTATCCAAAAATGTACATGTGTGTATGGAGTACAACCTGTATGGTAATGCCTTTAAAACACATGCACCACACAGATTTTAGTCAGCCTTAAGCAAATGAGCACAACTGTTCATGACACAATAAAGTCAGCTTGAGCCCAATGAGAAGGAAAAGATTCATTCAGAAGAGGTTTGTAAGTAAGGAATTTCTGGGACAAAAATCAGGGATGAGATGGGTGGAGGGAATTCTGACACAGAAAAAAAGAAGGATACAAAATGTCATTTATATTACAATTTCTACTGTGGAAAAATTCACTGAAAGTTAAAAATAAGAGCCAAGTCTCTAAAACATTTTTTTTTGTATGATACTAGAGATTTAACTTCTCTATGTAGTATTTTTCTCATTTTATAGAAATTAATATTCCAGTCACCCCAATATGTGAAAATTTTAATTAACACAGGCTTTTAAATATATAGAATTCTACTTCAAAAATTATATTTAACCTAAATATTCAGCAAACTCGGAAAGGCAGGAAGGAGGGAGGGAGGAAGAAAGCAAAGTCCTATCTTGTCTTTGTCCACAGCAATTGGTCTAATTAATTTTAAATTACTGCCCACGATGTCACTGAGCAGATGGCCCATCTCCCCCACAGTTTTCACTAAAGAGCCTCAGGGCTGAACAAGAGGAAGCCCACTCTACAAAGTGACATTTTTGAAGGAAACTTTCTGACACCTCCTTATTTCAAGGGGGATGCCACAAGGTTCCATCCGTGTGCAGCAAATCTATTTTTAAAATCACTGCTGCTGATGTTATATCGTGGGTGATGGAAGTATCACACAGGGGGGTGGCAGGTCAATGATATTTACAATCACAACTGAACCCCTTTCCAGTAGAAATGGGCATTGCCGGTGGGGTGAGGGGTAGAAATTATAGTTTCTGCAAACACATAAAGTCACTGAGTGACTTCTTGTTACTAACTACTTGTCTCTGATACTCCTTTTTTAAAAAAATTAAAATTGACAAGCAATACTTACCCTTCTGTACCTAGGCAGAGTGAGGAGGTGAAAGCTACTATACTAGAAACAGCTTATTCTCAAGGTGATGCGCTCAGTGCTCCTCTGTAGCCATGACATCTCCTTCTGGGACACTGGTAAACACCATCTGGAGGATTCAGCATTAGGCAATCCCAACTGCATGTTAAAAACTAGCCTGTCTAAGAGTCAAGCTTTTAATCTGTACACCATGGCACATGAATTGCTGTTTCTGACCTACGATAGCTTAGAACATGATGCTATTAAGAACTGTTTACAACTTAAAAAAAAAAAGTAGATTTAATGGCCAATTAAGCAATGTTTCACTGACAAACTAGAGAGTAGCTACTGTGGGTCACCCTGCCAAAGATTCCTTCCTGCACTCAGCCATCAATCCAGCAAACTGAGCATGTACTATGTATACATCAGGCAGTGCAGACAACACAGCGGTAGGAAGGAAAACCTCCAGCTCTCAAATGAGGATATTTGAGAACTCAATATTCAGTAGTCAACCATCTGTATGGTTGGTTGACTATACAGCACAATATTCAGCTGTATGGTTTCTTTACTTTCTAATACATAATTTATACATTAATATTTTATATTTAATGAGTAATAATCCATTATATATTAAAATTATACTTAATGAATAAAAATCAGACATTACTGAATTACCAAATATTTAAACAGAATAAAGATGATAAAAAGTGACAAGCTTAAGAGTCAAAATTCAGAATGGCCTTTCCCCAAGTAGTCCCAAACAAAGGATACCTAATACAGGAACAACTGCTACCCAATCCCATACTACAGGGAGACAGAAAATGAGTACACTGGCCAGTGCATTGTGATACACCAGACCATCTTAATGGGCTAGTACATATTAGCAGTAATACCCAGGGAGTGTATTTCTTAACAAATACTAAGACACATATATTGACTCTATGACATAAAGTACTCTCAAAATCCACTGACATGCCAAGCTGAATGTAGGAATGTTAAGCATTTATTTTTCAACTAAGGTTTCATTCCTATTTCTGTTTTACAGTTTCTAAGTGTCATGCCCACCAACGAGCTCTAAGATGACCACCCCTCACAGTCAAGCTCAACCTGGCCTTACTATCGACCCACATCCAGATGAATACAAGATCGCAGCCCTCGTCTTCTACAGCTGCATCTTCATCATTGGATTATTTGTTAATGTCACTGCCTTATGGGTTTTCAGTTGTACCACCAAGAAGAGAACCACTGTGACCATCTACATGATGAACGTGGCACTACTGGACTTGATATTTATAATGAGCTTACCCTTTCGGATGTTTTATTACGCAAAAGGTGAATGGCCTTTTGGAGAGTACTTTGCCAGATTCTTGGGGCTCTCACAGTGTTTTACCCAAGTATTGCTCTGTGGCTTCTTGCCTTTATTAGTGCTGACAGATACATGGCCATCGTACAGCCGAAATATGCCAAGGAACTTAAAAACACATGCAAGGCCGTGATGGCGTGTGTGGGCGTCTGGATAATGACCCTGACCACCACCATCCCCCTCCTGCTGCTCTATGAAGACCCAGACACAGCCTCCTCTACCCCTGCCACCTGCCTCAAGATTTCTGACATTATTTACTTAAAAGCTATTAACGCGCTGAACTTCACTCGACTGATATTTTTTTTCTTGATTCCTCTGTTCATCATGATTGGGTGCTACTTGGTCATTATCCATAGTCTCCTTCATGGTAAGACCTCTAAGCTGAAGCCAAAGGTCAAGGAGAAGTCGATCCGGATCATCATTACGCTGATGGTGCAAGTGCTGGTCTGCTTCATGCCCTTCCACATTTGCTTTGCTTTCCTGATGCTGGGAGGGGATGAGAACAGCTACAACCCCTGGGGAGCCTTCACCACCTTCCTCATGAACCTCAGCACTTGTCTGGACGTGATTCTCTACTACATCGTTTCCAAACAATTTCAGGCTCGAGTCATTAGTGTCATGCTCTACCGTAATTACCTTCGGAGCGTGCGCAGAAAGAGCTTCCGCTCAGGTAGCTTACGGTCACTAAGCAACATAAACAGTGAAATGTTATGAATCGTCACTGTTTGCCTTCAAGCTCTTTAAATACACTTTACTATCTATCTTAGGGTCAGTAGATATTCTCTAGGATATCACCAAGTCCCTTCTCTCCTGGAAAAAACAATAAAATAAACTTAAAAAACCCTTCATCTTTTGTGGGATCTTATTATTGTGGTACATAATTAAATATATTGAAACATTCTAGTTCATTATTTTTATATTAAAAACTTACATAAAACACTTGCATGAATGATTGGGAGAAAAGCATCCAATTCCTGTTTCAGATTCAAGCCTTATCTAAATACATCATCGACTGTTTGGATTTAACCCTATGTGCAAATGAGAATTACCTGATCTCAAATAATTAAGTTACTGTTAGAAATAATTTGAATTATCTTCCAACTAGATGCAGCTCCTTTTGGTTTGATATAGACTCAGAAATGGAGGTCTAAATCCAGTTTTTTGTGTTCTAAACATAAAACTTCCGGGATTCCTATAAAAACAACTATATTCAACACATCACTGTTACTGATGTACAGCAAAATCTGCAGAGGCAAACACCCAAGGGGTGATACAGGTCATCGCCATCAGCCCTCCCCTCCACTGAATTCATTTTCCTTCGGAAACAGACTACAGCCACTCAATAAATACTTACTGAGAGCCTAGTATGTGCCAGACTCTACATCAGACTAGTGGGGGAAACAGAACCTGAGACCCTATTTCTACCCAATAATCTAAGTTCATTCCCATGACATGAGGTTTCAGCTATATGGTGAAATATATTGTTCAGTTGCTAAGTCACGTCCTATTCTTTGTGACCCCATGGACTACAACACACCAGGCTCCTCTGTCCTCCATTATCTCCTAGAGTTTGCTCAAATTCATGTCCGTTGAGTCAGTGATGCTATTCTAACCATCCCAACCTCAGCTGCCCCCTTTTCCTTTTGCCAAACTCAATCTTTCCTAGCATCAGGGTCTTTTCCAATGAGTGGGCTCTTCATATCAGGTGGCCAAAGTATTGATGCTTCAGCATCAGTCCTTCTGATGAGTATTCAGGGTTGATTTCCTTTAGGACTGACTGTTTTACTAGTCAGAGACTAGTAAAACCTAGGCTTGGCTTCATATCCAAGCCTTATCATTTAATTCCTCCTAACGAAGTAACCAAGTGACTTCTCCATTTAAAAAGCAAAGGAAGTCAACTATAATCTGTAAACATATTATTCTAAATATTATGAAAGCACATAAATGAGCCAGCAGTAACTTCCTCTTTGTCAAATAGCATGCATGACTCTTAGCATGATCATGTCCTAATGGGACTAAGAATCAAATAAATGCACCGGTTATAAATATATTTCTATAACATGGGAAAATAAACATTCTTAAAGAAAAGAGATAAACACAAAGGAACCCAATCATAAAACAGCATTTTCATACCAGAAGATCTCTTACGTGGTCTTCCAGTCTAGTCCTTCTGCTTTAAATATAAAGAAAATGAGGTCCACAGAGGTTATGTGACTTGCTCAGCTAAAGCACCAGCATTAAAAACCAAGTTTAGCTCTCCTTTCATGTCAAGCACCAATTTTTCAATAGTAAAAAGCAAGCAGGCTCACAGAAGTAAACATTCTCATAGCTACGTAACGAAAAGGAGTCAAGACGGTACGGAGAGAAAACCACCTGAATTGCTTAGCTTTATTAGTCAAGTGAGCAAGACACAAATATCATTAAGTGAATATTGCTAAAACAAGAGAAACCTCTATTTGATATGTGCTATACAGTCACAGCCTACTCTCACCTATACAGATTAATCTGCTCTTACATAATTTATTAAATGCAACTTCTCTGCAATGACTTTTCTTGATGAGAAGAATTTGAGAGCACATGATACATCTAAAGTCTTTATCAACACAAAGTCAAAAAAGCAAAAATGTATGTCACGGTCCTCACAATAAAAACACAGTTAATTAAAAATAATTTTATTCAGCATTGTAATCAGATACACTTTAATATGATATGTAAAACTTCAAATTCCACTTACTCTGGAGTGATTTGATTCTGGGAAACAATATATAACATCCACATATAAATACTAACAATGAAAACAAAATAATAGGTATGTAAGGACAGGTGTGTGATAAGCATGGGTTACTGGAAGAAACTAATATATAGCTACTTTCAAAACCTAATGCTTGCGTTGTCCAATTATCAAGTAATAGTCATGAGAATCTATTACATGCCAGGTATAGTTTCTTTGTAAAGCACCAGAAAAAGAGATGAACATGTCTGTGGTTCAAAGACCTCACCTTACAATCTTAAGGGGCTACAGTACAACCAAGGCTACCCCTTCAACATTCCTGAGGCTGAGGCAGCGAGTACATAACGGAAAGCTGGTCTGCCGTCAGTGGGCTAGGAGGGCGGCACAGGAGGCCCAGATAGTGACAGTGATGATGCGAAGCGATCAACGCTAACAGGGATTTTAATAAATGTGTTGGACTATACATGAAAGGACGAATAATCCTGCTGAAGGACAACAGGGTGCAGAAAGAAAACCAAGCAGATACAAGAATACAAATACACGGCAGGTTAAGAATGACCAATGGGAAACTCTGGACTGGGGTCAGATTATAAGGGCTCTGAAGGAAAAGAAAAAAAAAAAAAAAAATATATATATATATATATATATACACACACATACGGGATGGGGAAATTACTACTGCTAGGATGTTTGCATAGGTTATTTAATTCTCTATCAAGTACAGAAGCCCCGATTTACATATGAGGATTTTCTACAAACTGAGCTTAGGAAATAGAAGTCGAGAAGTAACTTGCTCATGACGACACATAACACACGGCAGAGCGAGGAAACCTCAATTATATCTGGTCTACGTGAGGGCAAAGCCTAAGCCATTCACACTACTACAGACAGCCTTGATGCCATCTTGGAGTCTGATTATTATTCTGAAGAAAATAAAGATCTAAAGGTTTTTAAAAGGAAGATTAGTATGGTCAAACTTCTATTTTAGAAAGACAACTTCTGAAAACAATGCATGAAATGCTTTGGAGGTGACAGGTAGACTAGTTAGAGAATTATTATAAAAATCTAGGCCAAAAAAGTTAAAGGTTAGTTAAGACTGAGATAATGACAATATATAATGAAGGGGTGATTTACATAGCACTTCGAACAAATAAGGTTCAGTGATACACTCCAATGACAAGAAAAGGGAAAGAGTTCCAGCTTGGATGACTGTGTAGATGGAAATGCCTTTAACTAAAATACAGAGTACAGAAGGAGGAGGAGATGAGAGCACAGACAGAGAGGTGACCAGGGGAGGTGAGCGCTTCTGAACACGACGGATTTTCTCGGAGTCTCAGAAGTCATCAGGAAATACGAGTAAAGATCAGGAAAGTAATATGAACTGGAAATGGAGAACTGGGACACAAACAACAGATGTTAACGATAGCTGAAGTCATGAGAGTGGACAAGATGGCGTACAGAAAGCTTTTGGCGTAAGTATGAGAAAGGGGCTGCCAAGAGTTAATAAATAAGCTCAGAAAGGACCAGGAGACAGTAGTATGCTAGCACTCAGGAGGGCAGGTTATTTCATGAAGTAATGGGATGCCAAAAGCATATAGTGTGCTATTGAAAGGTCAAATAAGACAAGTGAAAATAAGCCACTGGCTTCAGAAATCAGTTGGTCACTGATGACCTTTATAGTTTTAATAGTGGTGAGCTTTAAAAAGAGAGACATAATTAAATAAGAAGTGAAGAACTGTTGGGAGTGCAGATAAATTTGGCACTGATGAGAAAGAAAAAAACATATGGAAAATACGGCACATAACGCACAGACACCACATGGACCACAAAGTTCCCTGAGTTTCTGAAGCTTTGCGACCATCAAGTAAAAGGTGTATTTACAAAATGCAAAGTTTACTTACTGAAGTAAAGATTTATATTCCAAGAAGTCTATGTTTGAGAATGCTTCAAGATTCAAATAAGCCATATAAGAACAGAAAGGGAAATATTGTTTGATTTAGGTAATGTCTGAATTAACATCCAGTCTTCCAAAGGGGATCCTATAACTTTTGAATTTACTCAAATTTGCAATTCTTGCTATAGTTAAGATATAAATAGGCAAATGCCTTCTTGCCTTAAAAGAATTGGTTAAACACACACACACACACACACACACACATATTACCACCTATTTCAAAATTGAATCAATATTTCTTATATGTACCAGTTAGGATTCTATAAAAAAAAGTCATTCATTACAAAGAAATAACTGTCACTTCACTGTATGTACAATAGAAAGAAAAGTCCTCACAAGAAGACAACACAAATAATAATCAAAAGCTATGTTACTACCTACCCCCTAAGTTTATTCTAACACAAACATACATGATATGCATAACCTTTCCACAACTCAATAGGTCTTAGAAAGAACCAAAAGAATTGGTCTCGATGAGAAATGTGTGGGAAAAACTAATGATTTAGTAATGCTGCTTATTTTCTGAATCAATACAGCATCATTCCTAATGACTACACCATCTTCCACAATAGCAGAATAGTTGAACTTCTTAATCTAACTGCAATCACAACCCATGAAGCTCAAAAACTGCATAATTATGACACAGAACTTTATCCGTCTCCACTAAAAGATTATTCAGAATTAAAAATTCATAAGACAACTAAAAATCGACACTCATGCCAATAATTCAGTGAGCCCACTACAACTGTTAAGTATTAACGATATAAGTGTGAGAGCTATTAGACCACTAGCCGTATTTTAAAAATACAGATCCAAAGTGAAGCTGGATCAAGATACTTGCATAGCCTAATAGTTCTCAAAAACACATACTGAAAATTAAAATAAGGCTTAAATTAGTACACATGAATTTTTAACATATGGTGTCTTTATTTCACAGTATCTCCTCTCTTAAACACAGCCTCAGAAACTTCATTCAGAGATGTTTCAATATCATTTGTATGTGTTAACAACTCTGCTCCTTGCTGCTAGTTATTTCACAAACTAATACATGTTTTTTCATTTTGTTTTTAAAGAAGACCAACACAATATGAAAGCACAAACACTCTACAAGTTAGGTTGCCCGTTGCAGATTGGTCACAAAGTCATAACCTATATATTTTCTTTTATATTTAGTGGAAATTTATAAACAATTCC